>OY728151.1:2029370239-2031870239 GCA_963277665.1 Viscum album | reverse complement strand
CCATCTTACTGTCTGATGATCGTAATGATTTTCTATTCCATCAGCTTGTCAGTTCATGGTAACGATATTTTTTTCCATCGGCTTGTCAGTTCATGGTAACAAGATTGTTTTCCATCGGCTTGTCAGTTCATGGTAATGACTTTGTTTTCCATCGGCATGTCGACTGATAGTTTTTTTTCATACATTTGTGTTTCCTTTGGAATTCTACTAAAACCAACAATTACCTTAAGCTCTCCGGCAGGTATTTTCCATTTTTTTCTTTTTCTCTTTTTTGTTTTTAATCCTAAACTTTGATATGTTTTCCTCTAATCTTGACCGTAGAATATCAAAGGTCACCCATTTATCGCCTATAAATATCCCCCCCTCCCCAAACCCACATTGGGTTTTCAGATTCTGAGGCGAAGCACTACTCCACCGGTTTTAAATCATCGTACGAGCTTTCATCGGCATCACCATTATGTATCAATCCTCTACTAACACTCCCGCCGAAATGCCTTCAAAGACTTTTACAAAGAAATACATTAATAGAGAAAGGTTAGTTTCTCGGGGCTTTTTTGATTCGTATGATTCCACAATCAGAAGAATAATTCTGTTTCAAGGATGGGAACATTTGTGTGTTGAAATACCTGTTTCTCAAGATCTAGTTCTATTTGATGAAGTTTGTCAATTTTATAAAACTGTATCTTTCGACAAAGACATGACTATCAATTTTTCTATGTATGATAGAAATTTGTCTATGTCTGTAAAACATGAAGCTCATTTTCTGATTGTCCCAATAGAAGGGGATTCTTTCTTTCCATCTCATAAAATACCAGAGGAAGTTGGTACGTTTAATAGAGAGTGTGATGAAAATCCTTTGTTTGTTATTAATGAAGTGAAAAGGAAAGTGTCTCATCTTTCTCCAGACAATCTGTTTGTCACATTATTGATGCAAGGTTTTATTATTCCAAGGAAAGGGGATAGAGAAACTCTGAAAGTTTTTGATATATTTATGCTTGACTATCTTGTAAATATGAGAAAAGTAAATCTCATGGGGTATGTTTTTGAAACCATAAAGAATGTCAAGACAGGAGGGATTAAGTCCCAAATGATTATGTATCCAGCCATCCTTACGAAGTTCATTCTCGAAATTATGTAGTTTTGTAACATTCCTTTGAAAGGAAAACCCATAGATATAAAGCCCTCTTGGATTAGAAAAAGTAAAATGAAGAAGTTGAATTTTGTTTTGATCATAATTCAAAACTTTTTGTCAGAGATGTAGAAGCTGAATTGGCTCAGAATAAATCGGCACCTATACCAGAAAAATACATTCAATCTACTGGTGTTACTCAAAAATTCTGATCCGCAAACCAGTTCATAGCCTAAGAATAATCCAAGGTATAGTAAGGAATCTGTATCCAAATTGAGAAAGTATAAGGAACATAGAAAAGAAGGTGATCCAATGTTTGGTCTTGACCTGACTAAGGCTTTTTCAGAAATAATAAGGGTTGAAGAAACTCTTAAGGCTGAGAAGTAAAAGAAAACTATGTTGAAAAGAAATGCTCAAGACTTTGGTATTTCGAAAGTCTTGAAAATGGTTGAGGATTCTAGTGCTCAACTAATGGAAGAAGTGCATCAAGAACCCATCATACAGAGCCTTCCTGTGAAAGAAAAAGGAAAACAAATGATGGAAGAGATAGAATAAGTGGAAGAGGAAGGAAATTTTCTCTTAGAATTCCTTCAGAGTTCAAAGAAGAGTAAGGAGGAATCGGTTCAAAATCTATGTGAAGGTGTTCAACAAACCCCACATGCAGATCAAGAACCTTTTGAAACTTCTGAAACACTGCATAAAACACCCCATCAAGAAAAGAAAGGTGCTAAATCCTCTCACACAGATAATGTTGTTTTCATTAGTGACAAAGTGGATGAAGAAAGAAAGTAGAAAGAAAAAGAAAAAGGAAAACAACCAGTTGTTGACTCAAGCCGATCCAATGAATTGGCATCGTACGATGAAGATACTAATTCAGACCATACAATCTCTCTCATGAAGAGTGATTACACTGTCCATGTTTTGAGAAGGGTTGAGAAAACAATTCCATATTTCCCGAGGCTGGAAGAGAAGATTGATTTTATTACTGACAATCAAAATAAGTAGTTTTTCTCTGTAAAAGAATTAAGAAAGAAAGTTTTGTCAGTTGAATCCGATTTGAAAGTTATTTCAGAATGTTCGGTTGCTCATAAGAAGGCCTCTAACAAGATGAACATGTGGTTGTACAAAACAGAAATCTCAATCACTGACCATGAAATAGAAATTGAATATATAAGGAGGTTATCAAATGAGCTTGAAATTGCATTCAATAATATTGACAGAGAAATGGTTGAAAGGTTGAATCTTTTGTCTTCTCAAAGAGATGATGTTCCTTTAGTGAAATATTTGCATGATAGAATGAATTCTTTCCAATATGAATTCTCGATGGTTTTACCTTTCAAGGATGAAATGGTTTTTTTGAAGAATCAAAATTCTTTGTTATCTAAAGATTAAAAGAATCTGAAAAATAGAGTTGATACCCTTGAATAAGTAATCAGAGTCCAGGAGGAGACTATCAAGAATCAAGATCAAATTTTTTCGGACCAACAAGAGCTTCTCAGAACTCAGGGTGAATCAATTTCTGAAGACAAGAAAGAAATCAAAAAGATTAAATATGTTCTTCATGATCTCATAAAGAAGGAGAAGGAAAGAGAAAACAAATTACTTGTATTTGTATTCCTTTGAAAGCTGTCTTTGTTTTGTAATAACTTTTATGATTCCTTTCTTTTATCCATTATCTTGTGTTTATTTTCTATCTCCTTCTGACAATTCAAGATTACCCGTTTCTTTTTGTAAATCACAAAGGGGGAGAATGTTTACAAAGGGGGATAATGTTTACAAAGTGGAGAATTCTTTACAACGCTTAAGGAAAAACTATGAATACAATCCTTAGGATAGTATACACCTAAGGACGAGTTAGTTGTATTCGAATTCATATTCAGAAGAGTTTCTAATAACTTAGGTGGAGATAAGTATTTCTATTTTTATTTACTTTGTGTGTTGTGCTTTCCAAAAAGGGGGAGATTGTTGAGTCAAAAGTTCCCTTTTGACTTCCATATCTTTTTTTGGAAATCACAACTGTCTTTTTAATCATACTTACTCTGTCAATCATATTTTACTGACTCTTTCAATCGTACCGTACTGACTCTGTCAATCGTACCGTACTGACTCTGTCAACCATTTCGTACTGACTCTGTCAATCGTATCGTACTGACTCTACTATTCATATGTTTATTACTTGTTTTGGTACTTAGTAAAATACACTTGTTTCATATGAATCGTACCATTACTTATCATAGACATATATCATGTTTTAACCAATATGATGTCGTTGAGTTAGTTACAAACTAATCAAAACGATATCATTCATTCTGTTTCAATATGACCGTTATGATGCCTGGTGTCCAAGTTATTCCGTGTTTTTCGGAGAAATATGACCGTTGGAGGCAACATGACCGTTGGAACCCGAGACCTATAAATAGGATGTCATTTGATGTTGAGGGAACAACGAGATAATGAATGAGACTTTGTGGAACAATTGTGATACTTTGCTTCAATCAAGATTATAGAGAGAGATGCTATGACTTATCTCATCTCCTTTGTGCGTCCAATCATCTTATCGAAGGATTTCAAGCAATTAAAAGACAGAGGTGCCGATTACCTACAAAATCAAGGGCTTCCGGGGATAGACAGACAGATGTTCCAATCATCATATCGAGGGCTGCTGGGGATTGGCAGACAGATGTGCCGATCATCGTATCGAGCGCTGCCGGGGATTGGCAGACAGACAGTATGATCATCGTATTGAGGGCTCACCAAGGTGTTGGTGAGACAAACCTTTTACCCTTGGTGAAAGGATAACCCTTCTCTTTGGGTTAAAAGAATTGTAATTCTTTTTACATTTCCACTGTTTCATGTATTAGAAAAGAATTTGTATTGTTTCCTTTCTTCATTACATATTCAATTGTAATTGTTTCAATTAAAATAATTCTATTACATATTGTAATAATTGGTTCTATATTCTTTAAGGTAGAATCATTAATATTTGTATAACTCTGATTATTGTGTTCATCTTGAATACAATTGTTTTACATTACATTAGTATTACAATACATCATACCTTTCTATATTCAATACAATTGTGGGGGTTTGTATTTGTATTAGTTTAAGATCATTTAAAATAATCTCTTAGTTTCTAAATCTCAAAGGTTTTTAAACCTACAATTCACCCCTCTTGTATTGTTTTATCTAATAGACATACATATCTATATATTTGATCCAACAATATATTTGGATTACTAGGTACCATATATTGTAAACATCCTATCATACTCTAAATGAGGTTTGATCTTCTGATTTCCCAACTACATAAAGATCAAGTGAATTTGATGTATCGATTGGAGTATTTATACTTTTATTGTTGACATATCCATACTTTTTAAGAACATGTTTAATATACTTATGTTGAGATATGTATGTTCCTTCAGGTTTTTGAATATTTGATAACCTAGGAAAAATGTTAACTCATGCATCATACCAATTTAAATCTTAGATTTCATTAGATTCACGAACGAATCATTTAATGATTATTGGGGTGAACCAAATATAATGTCATCCACATAAATTTGAACAATCAAAATTTTTTATTATCTATATTTATAGAAATTATTGGATCATCAGTTCCCTTAACATAAATATTTTGAAGAAAAAATCATGTAAGTCTGTCATACCATGCTCTTTGGGGTTTTTTATGACTATATAATGCTTCTGTATGTTTTAAAACTTGTTCATGATGTTTTGTGTCTTTAAAACTAGAATGTTTTTCAAAAAAATCCTCCTAAACATATCAGTTATAGAAAGAACATTTTACAACCATTTGAAAATGAATCAAATTAAATAATACTGCAAACACAAGTAAAATATGAATATATTCAAATCTACCTACTAGAGAATAAGTTTCATCACAGACTATATCTTATTATTTATTAGAGCCTTTAGTAACAATTCTAGATTTATTTCTTTTAATTATTCCATTTTCATCACACTTATTTCTGAAGAACCATTTCTCTCTAATAACTGAAGATTCTTACAGACTTTCAACCAAGGTACATGCATTATTCCTTTTTAATTCGTTTAGCTCTTCTTTCATGGATTTTATCCTATCATTGTCACCTAAAGCTTCACCAGTTCTTTTTTGTTCTAAATGAGAACGGAATTATAGATTTTCTAATTACTTTTATATGTAACTTCTATTACTCATATTTTGATTTACATCACCAATAATACTATCAGTAGGATTACTCATAATAAATAACTTATTTGGATTTTGTAAAACCTGTTCATCAACATATGGTAGGAAATATTCTTGGGTAAATGATTCCGAAATATTTTCTTGAACAATTTCATTATCAGAAGGATATTGTATCATGGGATTAAAATTAGGCATTGAAAACATATCCGGAAATGTAGGTTGAGGTTTTCTAAAAACAATAGGATCTATTTCATAAAATTTAAGATTAACTATTTTATTAAAATAAAAGTATTTTTAATAGAAACATTATAGGCCTTAGAAGTTGTGGAGTA
The DNA here is from genome assembly GCA_963277665.1 of Viscum album. Taxonomy (NCBI): domain Eukaryota; kingdom Viridiplantae; phylum Streptophyta; class Magnoliopsida; order Santalales; family Viscaceae; genus Viscum; species Viscum album. Next base: position 2,031,864,589 of record OY728151.1, on the reverse strand, counting down.
GCCTTGGAAAATTAATCCATCATATTTTGGTGTGAAATTATGTAAATTATCATAGGTATTTAGAATGAATACTTTGTAACCCAATACAATAATGTATGACAGTATGGGTCTTCTACCATTCTAAAATTTGTAAGGGATATTTTTTTGAAAAGGTCTAATCAAAACATCATTTATTGTTTTACAATATGTACATAAAAATTTATCCCAAAAGAGTTTAGTAAAATAATATTCACTCAAAATGGTTGTAGTTATCTATTAAAGAATTCAATTTCATCCTTCAAAAATATCATTCAATTGATTAGTTCGTGGAGCTGAAAATTTATGAGTAATTCTTTTTTTACTACAAAAAGTATCAATATCATATTTCTGACATTCTCCTCCATGATCTCTACGAATTATTATCAATGGATGGTTTTTATCATTTTTAACATGGGATATAAATATTTTGAAATAAGAAAATTATTCAGGCTTTTTTTTCTTGAAAATATACCAACAAAAATCTAGTATAATCATTAACTAAAAAAAATACAAAATATTTTCCACTAATACTTCTTGTTTTTGTCAGCCCGAAAAGATCCATATGCACTAAATGTAATTCATCAGATGTTGTGACATCATTGATAGATTTAAAAATTAATTTATGTTGATTTCAATATTTACAAGGATAAAAATCTTTTGATGATTGAAATATAAACACTGGTACATCCTTAATAATTCTTTTCTTCAAGAGTTTTCATATGTTTCTAGGTTTAAAGTGTCCTAAAGTTATATGCCATAAAGAAGATTGATCTTCAATTTCACAAAATAAGTTTATATCATGGCTCTTAAGGTATTATATGTTTAGTGTGTATACATTCTCTTGCCTGGTGGAATAATGTATAAACACATCTTTGTAATTGTGCACTAATCACTAATCATTCCAAAAATTCACAAGGTAACCTTAATAACATAATTGAAATTCACTAATGAGGTCGTACCTATAACAATTATCAAATAAAATAGTTTATATTAATGTCTTCTCATGAAGAACAATGTTACATATACCAACAATTTCTTATTGAGAATTATATCAAAAAGCTAATTTATCTCCTCTGATTTTGAATATCATTTCAAAGAGGATTCTGTTAGTAGTCATATTCTTGGAACATACATTATCTTTTTACCATGTATTGATATTGGTATTATGTTTATTTTCATGAAAATAAAAGAACGTGAATTTTTAAATTCAAACATTCTTGGTTCCAGAAATTTCCGGAAGCATAATATTAGGAATCCATGTTTTCTTAGAAAAATATGCTTTATGAAAAACTAATGATTGTGTTTTATTTAATTAATTTTTTTCTCCCAATTTCTACCATATTAATAGTTTAAAAAAATATAGCACTTTGGAGAAAAAATAGTTATTACTAAAAAATATTTTAAAATGAGTATCACAAAATCCATAACTATTGCTTAATAGACTAATTTAGGAATACATCTTGTCAAAATGTTCCTTACCAGAAGTAATGTTTTAAAGAAATTTATTTATAGAATTTATTACTGACATTAGCTTGATAACCAAATTTTTATCCTCAAAACATTAGTTTTAAAACAAATGATTTTCACTAAAATATTTTTCATAGAAATTATATTTTCATGATTTATAAAAAGTTTATCCTTCTAAAAATTAACATACTTTAGATTTTTAGAAAAACTATGAAAATAAAAAATTTCCTATCACAATTTTTAGAATGATTTAATACTTATTTAGTTAAAAAATAAAATCTAGAATTTTCCTAATCAATCTATTTCTTTAGTTTAGATTTTACAATCCATAGAATATTTGAAAACCTAGAAACATAATCATAATAAGGTAATGTATTATATTCAAATGTGGATGAATCATCATCTGATGATTAATAATATTTATCATATTTCTATTTTTCATTAAAATATTCATTAGTAATGGATTATGAATTATGTACCATGACTATTAGACTGTGATTCTTAATTGGTAGTTTGGATATTAGACCAAGATTCTTTTGACCAGAAGATTCATACACTAAAGATTCATATATAGATGCACCACCACTGGAAATCCAAGTAATTTTGTACTTTAAAACATTCTTTTCATTATCCTTGTAATACTTCTTTATATTTGTCTCAGAATGCTTTTCCATCATGTCATTTCTTTTATGTATGGGACAATCCGTCCTTATATTCCCTACTCAATATCACTCATAGCTAGTGTCTTCTGAGTATTTCTTGTCCTTTATTTATTTATTCATATATATATACATAATGACATTCTTTTTTAAATATCTTGTGCATCCATCAATCAATATAATCTATCTCATTCTCAGAATGATCACATTTACTAGATTCAGATAAAACGGTGACTTTATTATACTTGGATCTTGTAACCCTTTCATAAGCCTTCTATTTAGTAGTATTAAAGGCAAATCTTCCATTTACATTCATCTTTTTTACTCACATCATCATATCTTTTCATTCTAGTATCATGATGAAGAAGAGATCCCAAAATCACATTAAGTGTAATTTGAGACACTTTTATCTTCTAATCAACATATGCTCTTTTATATTCCCACAGATTAGGTATAATATCAATAATATTTTATACAAGAGAATAATCATCTAAACATTTCTCTCCCATAGATTGTAAACTATTGATAATAGTCATAAATCATTGTTTCACTTTTCATACTGGTTCTCCATATGAAATAAGAATCCATGATATTCCACAATATGCATACCTATTATAGTAACTATAACATAGGAAGTACCAAAATGAGTATCCTCAAGTATATTCCCAATTATATAATATGATTCACAAGAATAATATTGAATATATATTTTCATAGTCATAGAATATAACAATGTATTGTGTACCTTGTAATTTAGTTGATATTTTGATTTTTCTGGATTGGTGAAGATTTTGACTTCCTTGTAAGGAATTCTGTAATTTCAAGTAAGAATGGAGAAATTGTCTACACAAGTAATAAATACATATGTCTTTATAGAATCTCTCTAATACACATAATCTTTAACATAAAATATAGGTGTTCTAGTAGGATTTATATTGTCAAATAAAACGACATTCATTTCTGTTATTCTGTAAGAATATATCGTTCCACAAAACTTTTTTATCGAAAACATGGTATTCAATGATAAAAATCTCAAATCAATAATATGTAATAATTTAAAGAATGAAATATATTGTATAGTGAAAACATGAGAAAGAAAACATATATGTGAATATAAGTATTTTAGATTCCTCCTTTGATACCAAATTTATGATCAAAATATTAATGTAGAAACACGATTACAAGAGGGTGGGTGAATTGTAAGTAATGAATTTTCTTTTTTTTAACATAAGGAAATTTTTTTTAATAAAGTTAAATAAGGTAAATTTTCAAACCACAAAACATTTCTATAAGAAAAACATTCTAGGATCTGAAAATATGGTTTCAGAAAGGATACTTTAGGAAAGTTTACATTTTTAATGATTCTACATTAAAACATATAGAATATTATTTATCAGATTACGTAAAAAATAAGAACATATTAAAATTTTATACAATATTTTTTTTAGCAGAATACGTCAAAATTATACATGAATCAAAACAAGTAACAAGTATGGAAAATTTTAACACAATGAGTAGGGTATCCAACAACCACGGATAAAGGTCCCTTAATTTATACTTTCATGAATGTCTGTCTTACCCACACCAGGGTAAGCTCTCAATAGGAATATCAGAATCTATATTTCTATCACCACAACCCATCAATCATTAATGTATTCAGAATCTCTATCATTTTTTCCTGTAATTCCTTGAACTTTAAGGTAGTCAACACCTCTACCTTTCTATCCTCGGAAGCCCTTGATTGTACTCAGTAAAAATTGGAGTCGCGAGAAGAAATATAAACAGGATGTTCAGTATGCACAAATCATAAGAGTCTCACTACCGAAAAATCCATTCCCAACATGCAATATCTTATGTGATAACCATATAATTATTTATAATGTTCTCATTCAAATGAGATCATTTTTATAGGAACTTATCCAATGATTGTCTCCCTCTTCCAATGACCATATTTTTTCTTGACTAACAGAGGGTCTTATAAATATATCACTCAAACAACGGTTAGTTAAAAAATAATTGTATGATATCATTTTATAAAAATTGTATGGAAAATGAAGTTACATAAAAAACTATTTTTCGGAGTCTATGGAAAAATAGAATTTGGTGTCTTAACTAAATAATCATTTGGAGTCTATAAGAAATGGATATTTGAATTATATTTTATAGAGAATTCAGAATCTGAATTCTATAGATTTCAAAGTCCGAATTCCAATGAATTAAGAATCATAATTATAAGGAATTCAGAGTCTGAATTCTAAGGAATTTAGATTCTCAATTATGAGGAATTCAGAATCTGAATTCCAAGGAATTGGGTATCTGAATTTCAGAGAATTAAGTGTCTAAATTTCAGATAATTCATAATCATAATTTTAGAGAATTCAGAATCTAAACATTATAGAATTCAAAGTCTGAATTTCAGAGAATTTAGAAACTGAATTTTATCGATTCAGATCCTGGAAATAGAATAATATATATCCAATGATTTATAGGATTCATAGATTTTAGATCCGATACCGATTTTTTACATAGAAATAAAAATACTTATATTTAAAGAGATTCTGAAATGAATAATGAAAGCAAAGGCATGGACAAAAATTTCATTAGATAATTGAAGGTTTCTATATGAAAACAATCCTTATGGAAAATCATTTTTACCTAAGATAAAGTGTTTGTGATTTTCAATACAAAGAGGAATGGAATCCTTATTTACTCAACATATAACACATCAAAAAAATACATTATAAATTTCGTATATACACTTAATGAAGAAAATAAATAATTTAAAATAAATAAGAACACAATGGAGTTCCATTTAATGAGAAATACCAATTAAACTAACCTCAAACATTGTGAAAACATGATGTTATGAGATGAAATACCTTCGTATCAAAGAAAAATGAATAATCAATCCACGTGATGTTATCTATTGTCTATAAGAACCCATTCACCATGATTAAAATAACATGAAACCATAAATTATAGCTCGGTGACCCCAATGATTTAGCAGAGTGAGGTATGCCACATGAGAAATGAAAAGTGTGACAGAAGACAAGTAATCATATAGGATGGTTGTGGTTATAATGTGAAAATACATGAGAATGATTAAGTTAAAACTAGAAATTTATGGGGGAGGAAATAAGAAACCTCTTATAATGGGCCTATGATTAGTTGAAATAATATGTTTGAGATGGGAGGAAAATAAATAGTTTAAACTTATAGGGTAAAAAATTAAATCCTTATTTTATAAAATCATTGAAGCCAACATGGGTTGGTGACATGGTTTGACAACCTATGTTTCTGCTTTACAAAAAATAATCACCACCTTAAAAAACCCACCCCACACTTATTACATGGATTATAAAATCATCCAGAATACATATATCAAAATTTATACACAAAATTTTACCTTTAATTGTTTACTATAATCGATTATCTAAAAATGGAGCATTTGGGACTTATGTAATGGTCATCATTAAGGTTTTTTCATGCCATGCATAGAGCATGAACAAACCACACAACTTTGATTTTTTATAAAAAAATTATATATATACCTATACAATTCAAAAATTCAAAAATATATTTTAATAAAATATAATGATATAAATAAACCACTATGTAACATTATGTGGGTGATAAATCTCCCCCATCCCTATTAAATTTCCCCCATAATTTCAAGAGTATGTATGAAATGAAATGTAATATGATATACACAATAAGATCAGTTATCAAAATGAGGGTGGGGTAGAACAACGGTTATCTCTATAAAGGGAAGTTATCAAAGTCAAAAATACCAACATAAAAATAATGATAATTTGCAAAAACCACCACCAGTCTCCAAATACATCAATATCATACGAATATTTTAGATAGTATTTTCATTTATATAGTATTATGTTCAATAATTTTTTTTCAAAGAAATAAACTACAATTATTAAAGAAAAAATAGACGAAATAATTAATAATGTCATAATATGAATAAAAACTATATTTTTCAAAACTCCACCCTCCAAAGATAATGTAATAAAGGTAAGAATATAATAACCCCTGAGTCCCTCCTCTAGTAAGCCCTAATATGGAGAATAAAAAAAAGGTGTAAAAATATCCAAATATGGAAGGAATTACCCATTATAAGAAACAAGGTTATGATATAGAATAAATAAACCAATAACCCCAGGAATAATAAAAAAAGAGTCATAAAAACCTTCACAAATGCCTGAAAAACGTATAACCAATAAAAATCCAATAAATTATCAAAAGTAAATAATGAAAATAAATCCTAATGAAATGACACAACATTTTTCCAAAGGTGCAAGATACTAACCCCAACCAAAGTCTATGAAATCCTCTTAGAAATCCAATTGATGTTTTATATACATATGGAAAACATACAAGTGTACTCAGAAAGAAAACCAAAGTCTCTCATGCACATGTGATAGATGCCTTCAAATTCTCTTGTGAGAAAAAAAATTACTAAAAAACCACCTAAAAATGTATAAAAACCATCCCAACCACACAAGGGAAATCTCATAAGTTAATTCAAGTAATTGATATAATATGGTTCAAATAAAAACAATGATATGGTACTCCACAACACATTCCCCCTCGTATGCCACTCTCTCCAAATGTTGTATGTTATGGAATTCCCATCCCTACTATATAACACATCGCATCCCACCCATAGACACCCAAGCCTCACAAAACATGACACCCCAACAGATATAGACCTAAAAAATAATCGCAACATATCTAATCCAAAAAACACCAGGGAAAGGATGCCACATCTCATAACAATGACATAAGGGATAACACAAACCACCTCACATGCGAACAAATATGTTATCACATCTCTCATTAAGACACATGGGACATAAAAACAACAATCTAAATATCTAAAAAATCTCCAACCATAACCTCATATGCCATAACAATCATTCCTTAATGATAGATCAGAAATGGGTGGGTACACAAAAATATGTACTTCTAATAAGATGTTGGAAAAAACAACCTTTGTGTGATAATGTAGTTGTTTGGAACATAGCACATAACATAGGATGGTTTCATATAGAAATATCAAAAATATAGATATATAGTATCATGCACTCAAGCCCAAAAAATAGGATCGCAAACAAATAACTAACTCACAACACCATCACTTTTTCTACGAACTCTAAATGAATTTATGATTGTCTGCAATAGTCATTTCATAATGAACCCTAATAAATTAAAAGTACATAAAATTAACTATATGTTAATCACCCATTCAATTATATATCCATAATACACCACATTTAATCACCCAATCCATAATTTTGTCAATCATTTTCTATTTACATTCCCTTAATCCAGGAAACCCTTTCCATTTAAACAATTATTTACGATTAATTTTTTCATTCCACCACTACTCGAGCATCTATAAAAAGAAAACCAGTTACCATAAAAAACTAAAAAAACCATCACCTCACCACCCTATAATCACACCCCAAAAAATCACCTCACTGCCTCAAAATTATATCCAAATAGCCACATATCTCCCTAGATCGAATTGTAAAAACTCACCAAAATCCCATAAGAATGAACACACATCACAAACAATCTAGAGCCATTTACAGATATACAAGGGGATTTTATCCCATTCATCATTAACTTATTAGTGGTATCACATATTTAAAATTCCGAGGTTGACCATTTCATTATCCAAGTATATGTAATTAATTAGTTTCCCTTTAAATGGATATCAAAACAATCACAACAGTAACAATACATATATATCTACTGAAAATGAATCCCCTAAAGGCCATTATTTTTTGTAGGTCAGCAATCAAGAACAATCACATTATCACAAACTATATAAAATCTATAAAAAATGTGGATCATACCCCATTTCACTTTTAATTTCAATTATCCAATTTCATTATATTATATTAAGAGGAAAAGCTATTACACATCGATAAAAATGAAAATTTCATCCCGTATGATGCACAATAAAGAGAACCCAAGGGAATTCTACCTCAAGGATGTTCCTGGCATTGTGTGTCGAGAAATAATTTTTTCAAACCACAACCACACCAAGAGGATACTCCAATGAACTAACACCACTTACCAATACCAAAAAAACACAAACCAACGCAGACCCAAAACAATGGAAACTTGACCACAATGAATACCATAGGAGAAGAACTAAATAAAATAGGTGAGAGGGGAAGAGAAATCACCATGGATCACCAGCAAACACATATTGGGATTAATATACTGAAGATGAATGAACAAGGGATAAATGAATGCCTTGGTGAGCGTAGGGTTCACCAAAATATGAGATGAAGAAGAGATCACAAATGAAGGAACAAAAGTTTTTCAATAAATAAATTTTTTAAAAACTTGTGATTGGTTTATTAAAAGATGTGAAATACCCTTTCAAATCATGTAATTAATGGGGTATGGATACCACCAAAAAACACCATCTCATCATATAATGTTTTTTCTAACCCTGAAATATTCCCCATTGTGAATCTCTTATTCATTCCATGTAAAAAATTCAATGACCATGGAACACCATTGAAAAGATGTCAAACAAAAATTCACAAAATATAACCAAGTTATATGATGTGTAATCCCCCTTGTAATATAATTTAACAAACTAACTTCTGTCAAATCCTTCTGATCCTCCTCTAAAAATCAACAATGACATAAAATAAAAATGTAATGGGCTGGGAATATACGTTACATCAGATACCTCTCAAATGATTATTTTCCTTGATAATACCAATCCAAGCCTAGATGAAAATTTGTCTGAACAACCACCTCATGGGATAACTCTCAAAGATCTCATATTCCTCAAATGATACCAATAACCAAAAACTCCAAACCAAATGACCAAAAAACACATTGCATGACCCAATGTCACCTCTTACCACACAAAAACATAGTCACACAACCAATACATAGTCATCTCAACCACAACACATTCCAAACCAATAACCACTAAAACCAAAGATCCACATGATCTCAAACACATGATTTGTGTAATTATTCCTTCCATGTCAAGATACTATCTGATATGGGCGTAAATAATTTTACCACATGGGTTTAATCACATCACAATTAATGAGTCTCGATTAGAAATATGGTCTTCCCATTTTAATATGTCATAAAAATAAAAGACATCTCAACACACACAACAACAACTAATTAAAAAAAACTCCTCACATAAAGAACGATTTAAATAGTAAATCACAATGAAAAATAGTGGAATGAATGACTAAAAAACTATGGGAATTGGGAACAAATCTATGTTTCTCACTCCAAAGTACTCTCCTTCAGGAATCCACTACTCCACAACACATTAACTAGTGGAATGGTCTATCCATTAATAACCATCTCTAGAAGATCCTAGATCTCTACTGTTCACTCAAAAACAACACATCATACTCAATATCCTACTCTACCTAGGAAAAGACAAGATATTCCAAATGAAGATACCGGCGAAGCTGAAAAATGTGAAAGATTTCATAGATCCTCTCAAACTGTGGTGGAAATTCCAATCGATACCCCACTTATCCATCCAACCCAACCCCTCAAAGGCCCCAACAATCTTAGGACAAAGATTACTTCATCTGCCAATCCTCGGCTATCATGTTGAGGGTAAACCATCAGGGCCACGTTTCCCCCAACCATGAACACTAATGGCCTCCTTCTACGATCAACATGAGACTTATTGTTTCCCTACACTACTTTCATCCTATCCCTAACTAGATGAACCTTTTTTCATGCTCTATACCACATCATCACCATTAATAACTATTTCCCCAACCTTTTTCAAGCACTACGATGAAAACAATGGCCTCCTGTACAATTCCACATGTATATTCATGACAATGTAATATTGATATAAATTATTATGTAAAATCTATTACACTTCTATTGGTCATACCCAAGATCCACCAAATACCAAGATGCAAACCCAAAAAATACATTCCAATTTATGGATAGTGTGTTCCTTTAAACTATTTGGATGAAGGTGGAACGTAGTTTTGATGCATAAATTAGTGCCAAAATAATGGTACAATCCCTTCTAAACTCATGAGGTATGAAATGCATCACTATCTAGGAAAATGGACCGTGTAAATTCATGAAACCTCACCACCCCATCCATGTACCTCTAAAAAAAGAATTCACAATGCCTGAGTCATTTGTCATTATGAAGTGGGATGATTTCATCTGCGAATACACTATCACATAGATGGTATCAAAAACTCCTCACGCTCTAGGGAACCATGTGATGAAATCCATCGACATGTCATCACATTTAATCTAAGGAAAATCCAATGGTTGTATCAAGCCACCATGAACATGGTGCTCGACCATTACCTACTGCTTAACAGTGTACTACACCACAAACTCTTCTTCATCCAATTTCATCGTGAGCCAATGAAACAACATACTCATGCAAGGATAATTTTATTAAACTTTTGGGTGAACAACCAATGGTGAGCTAGGAAACTCAAGAATGACATCCTCAAGCATAGCCACATGAAAAATCATATTTCCAGGAAACAAAATCTTATTCTGCCCATCCTCCAACCATCCCTACATAGAATCACCATGGTAGATGCGATCATGCAAATCCTTTGGGTATGAGTCTCCCCATAGACTCATCTCCACCTATTTCTTCAGAGAATACTGAACAATCATCTGAAAAAAATAATTCACTACCATCCACTATTTCATCCATGTTCAAGGCTTCCAACTCCTATATCTCTCTCCATGCATCCATAGATTCCCAAAAATATCCATCTATGAAATTGTGGTTTAATCATAGTCCATGAAATATCCCTTTCATGATGTGTATGATAAAAATATCATAGTCCTAAATAAACTCCATCCACCACAAATGTCATAAATTTTGGTCATGTTGGGAAGATAAATACCACAAGATATTTTGATCTGTGAAGACCACAAAAACACCCCAAGGAGGTAATTCCACAAAAAATATAGTGAGAAAACAATGGATTCTAGTTCCATATCATGGGTGGCATAATTACAGTTGTGGGTACATAACTGTATGCACCCATAAGATATCACTTTCGTCTACTACTTTTGCATGCATCCAAAGCCCAACTATGAAGAATCTCAAAATCCTAGGAACACAACCCCTTCATAAATAAGCATGAACAATGGAGCACTAACAAAACTACCCTTAATGTTATTGAACGCTGGCTCACACTGATCACTCCACATAAAATCATAGTCTTTCATCTTCAATGCTTTAAATGGGGAAGTTACTCAAAAGAATTTAGGTACAAACCATTGATAATATCCTGTGAGGAAAAGGAATTATATACCTCAACCACATTCTTGGGTGCTTCCTAGGAATAAACTATTTGGGTCATCTATGGTTCTATTACCACAACCTTTTATTTCACCACATGCCTGATTAAATTCACATATTGTGTCCAAAACATACATTTAGAAAAATTCCATAGAGGGGGTTCCATCGAACAACATTCAAGATAGTTAAGAGATTCTTGTAATACTCTTCCTATGACATTGATGAGATTAAGATATCATCTATTAATATGATATTGAACTAGTATAAGAACTCAACAACAACATATTTTATAATCCCCAAGAGCTATGTTGTTGCATTCATAAAACTGAATGGCTCGACTACAAAATAGAATTGATCATACATTTATTTAAAGGTGGTATTTGGGATACATCTTCCATCCACCCTAAAATGGTGATATCCAAACCATAGATCGATAATTGAAATGAAAATAGACCTTTTAAGATATTCAAAATATCATCTATTCATGGTTGATTATAAGAGAGTTTTACCATAACCTGATTCATCCTAGAGTTGGTGCATTATTACATAACAATGGCATGGTCACAAAAGATCAAATCTCGAAAAACCGATTAGTATAGTAGCATTGGAAACACTAGATATATTCGTAAGTCATACATTACATCATAAAGTAAAAAAGTACAATAAAATAGATTCCATAGTCCTCACTCATATACCTATCAGACTATCCCTACAGGTCAGTCATAAAATATTTCTTCACTTCCTAGGAAAAATAAAACATAGAAAGGGGTGAGCTTAGATTCTCAGTAAGGATAAAAATATAGCAGAAACCTTCATAAATAATAATAAACATTTAAGGAAATGTATAACTAAAATACCCCTTTTAAACTTGATCTTTATAATAATATGGAATAAATAAAATGAAATAATTCTATTTACTTATTCACATGGATCTTTTACTAGTCGAATAATCACATGCAATATCACTAACCACTTTCTTAATGATGTAATGCGTAATTCTAGACTATCATAACCACATAGTCAAGGCCTGGTGGAAAAAATACATATAATATTTTATCAAGGCCTTGTGCCAAGACACTAGTTTGTCTCATGAGACCTACAAATGCATCGAAGAGCTATAGCAGGCTCACTCCATCACTTATTAAGTCTAATGCATTTCTCATATGAACAGGTTTAAACATAATATAAACATTCGTATTAAAACTAGCATACAAAATGTCATTAATTTCTCCACAAACCATGAATGATATAAAAATTACACATCCATAGTCAAACATATCACAAAACCTTCAATACACTATCGATGATTTGTATTATAATAAATCAACTTCAAATAATCTTAAAATCCATCAAACGATATTGACATAGATGAAATAAAAACTATTTGAGAGAAATATCTATTTTTTTGAAATCATTGAAAAGTCACAAATTTATAAAAGAAGCAATTTAAAGATATTTTTTAATCAAAGTGTCCCATAACACTTAGAAACTTTTGAAAATAATTATCATTTCAAAACATTCATGTCCATATAAATAAATCCTTAAAATCATTTTGAAAAAATGGACATTAATTAAAAATATTTAGTAAGATAAATCATTAAAACATTTAAAATTCAGATCATGATAAAGTGTACCTTTCAAAAACCCTTGAAATATTCATCTTGAAATCATTTTTATGAAAAATTGAAATGGAATAGCCATATTTCCTAGTAGATACTTATGTAAAAAAACCTCAGATACTAAAGTGATTGAGAAAATAACCCTTACTAATTTGCTAACTTACGAAACTTACACCCCATGAAAGAGGTATCATAGAATGTATATGTAAATAAACATAACATAAAGAGTATTTCACAAAGAATACAATTATGGGCAGTACATACACTACACAAAAGGTAATAGAGGAAATATTTCATGAATCTCACTGGAATAAGGAGTGAGATGAAAACCCCTTACCTTGCACATTACTTCAGTCAAGGGTACATTTATCCTCCTGTATGAAGACTACAGTATGTTATTAAATAATAACAGAACCCTATTAATATTTATTATATTATAAATTATTCATTTATGACTTTATACTACCCATTTAATATTAGATTCAATGTTATATTAATATTTCAGGTAATAATCGCTTTCTTTATCGTACGTGTTTTAACTTTTTACTCTTGATTCTATCAATTAGATCATGATTTAAATAATTCCAGAATATAAAATTTGATTTATATATCATATATATTTATTATATAAATATGTATAATATACATATATATGAAATGGAAAACACCGTATAGGGGGATGGTAGTCCTTACGTACGCATAAACGTTGTTTCCATTTTCATATAGTATTGAACGGAAGTAAGTGAATAAGATATATTTAAGTACATAAATAATTATATATATAAATATATATATCTCCAATAGAATTATTATTTCATATATTACATACTTATTAGTAATATATATTTTTATAATCGTCGATGAATCGTGAACTTGGAAATGAATCTCATCGCATCTGGGAGATGGTAATCCGTACGTATAGACGAGCGAAAATATCAGACTTTTGATATTAAAATAATTTATAATTGGATGGTATATCATATATACAGAGTCATTATAACGATATATTCATTATTTACTTCAATTATACATCATTATCATACCGATCCAAATTATAATGTTTTGAATAACAATTACATCACGACGTGGAGACGATAATCCATACATACACACGTATGGTGGAATGTCATTCAAATGGTTGATAGAAAAATGAATTTGGTTGTACCATAATTATAATAAAATCACAGTATATATAATATACTTGATTTATTATTTTAGAATGGAAACAATGAAGAAAAAATAAGTTGAAGAAGAAAGGAACTTGCAAGAGTGTGGTGAAAACATTACCTCTTCTTCGGGTTCTTCCTTTTGATTTGATCAAAAGGGAACCTTAGGTTGGATATCTGATCAAACTAAAGCCTCTAGGAAAAATTGAGGGATGTTGAGAGGATTATTATGAAGGGGTTGGCTGAACCAAAAGGCTTACATGGTATGAAGAATTGGTTATAAGTTCTATCCTTTTATAATGGGGTGGAGGGGCTCTTTAGGAATAACATAAAGTATTACTTTATAATAAATTCATATTCGGATTATAATGGCTATAGAGGGGATTATTCAAACTCAATGGTGGGGATGGGTCGAAAGTATTTCATCCAATAGATTTTAGATAGGTTTTGGTCACTATATTAACCTTATCATTTATATTTAACTCTTAGTTAAATAGTTTTATATTTACCATTTCACTTTGTATTTTTATATTATATGGTTAATAAAATTACAATATACATCCAAGAGAGCCCAAAGTGGCCCATTAATGACAAAAATATAATTATATAAGTCCTTTGGCAGAAAAGTAGATTTTTAGGAATAGAATATTAATTAAAAATGTAATATTTTTTTTAAAACTCTTTTATGTCAATTTCGACACTATTTAATAATTGATTTTTGATAAGGTCATAAAAACATTATTAAGTCGAACCAAATTAATTTACGCAATCCTAACATGTCACATTAATCAATAAAATCCATGGATGGCATCAATACATTCAAATTATTTTTATTTTAATATTTATAATACCAATTATTTGATTCATTCATTAATAAGGAAAATACTGCATCATTATTGTGTCATAAATAAATTTAATTATTAAATGACTTAAAATTATCAATAAAATACAATTATATATTAAATATTTTCATATTCCTAATTAATATTAATAGTAAAAATATAACATATATAAAAATTGTAAGAATTGTTTTTCTAAAAGATATATCCTCATGTCATTTTTGTATTTACATTATCTTAATTAATATAATGTGTCATTATCACTTACAAGTGTATCCATGGGGACCCAAAATCAACCAAAATATTCACATGGTCCGAAATGTATCATCCAATAGGGTTAGAACATGGTTTAGAGTAATTTATTATTATTATAATATTAAATTTTTACCCTTATTTATCGGATTTACCCTTTAACCACAGAAAATAAAATATTTACCGAAGTAATTATTCAAAATGTCTAAAAAAAGATACCTATTTACACAATTTGGACCTCATGATTCTAAATATGGAATCAATTTTTCATAATTCAAAACACAGAAGTGCCAGAAATTAATTTAAAACTAATTTTCATTGTTTAAATAAGAAGCATGTTTTTAAGAGATAATAATTATCAAAAGATTGGCATTGCTTATGTCCGGTTTAAATGTGTAATTATGTCCAATGATCAAAATTAGAATAAATGGTAAAAATATAATCTAATTATTATCTAAAATAACTCAAATTCATAATTTATCACTATTAATTATTTCAATTAAAAAAGTAGTTTTTAATTAAAATTTAGTAATTTCCATTATTCATTAAAATATGAAAGTTATCATAAAGGTACCAGAAATTCACCCTATGCCAATTTCGATATTCCGAATCCAAAAAATATTTCCATTTTAATTAAAAAATGTATAAAATGTCAAATAGTGGGTATTACTATTCATAACGGCTAGTTAGATTGGTTGTGGTGTGTGTTAGAAATCGAAGTTATGTATTACACATGCTACTGTATTATTCAAATAGAAGCGTATCATGCAAGCATGGGGTGTTACATTCTCCACTCCTTCAATAAATTGAATCCTTACAATTTGAAATTGTTTTAAAAAAATAAATGGTGGAAAATAGAAAATACCTTTGTGGAAAACTCATATCGTAAATGGGGTTAATAAAATTTAGTTTTAATAAAAGGGAAAGGGAAATGAGAATGTCACCCCCAAATTAGCGTTTCTAATAGGAGAAAATTGGTGAAAATTATAGACACATAGTTAAAGGAAAAACATAAATATTTATATGGAGTTATTGATGCCATCAATTGCAAAAATATTTAAAATTTAGGGCCTCAAAGCCATCAATCTATGATGATTTAAAATATCATCAGTTCAACAAAACATAAGGTACTAGGATAACACATTTTATTATTTTAGTATCCCTTCCCTAAAGTTTAAGAATTAATTTCTTCATAGAATAAGATATATATATATATATACTCAACATGTATAGTTTCATCCTTCAACTAATATCTACCACAAACTCATATTTCACTCAAAAAGATAATAGAACACAAAAATATTATATTTATCTTAATCGTATACGGTTCCAAATATTAACACATACCATTAAAATAAAAAAATATTTAAATAACTAGGGACTTCCTGTAGACTAGTGGTAGTTAAAAAAGGCATGTCGCACTATGGTTGTGACTTCGATTCCTGGATCTTTGTCCAACGCGATGGGTTATCATCTGACCTGCAAGTTTTCCTTTTCCTAAAACTATAGTATCATAATATTCCAAAAAGTAATCAAAATAATTGTTTTAACCGTAAACAATACTATCCAAGGGTCAACTTAGTCCACTCCAAACATTACAGTTATCCAAAGTACCCTTGTCCAGACTCCCTGTAAAAGGTATCTAAATTCCAAAATCAATTGTCACATCAGTTTCCATAGAAAAATTAATGTTTATATAATTTTCACATACTGAAATTATTATTACCTTATTCCTAATAAATCTTTAATGAAACCAACAAGTACTATAGTATAGATATTATATATATCACATTATTATTATAACCAGAGTATAATCATTAAGTCCAAAAACAAAAATACATTAATTATTCCACTTCAAGTGTAGTAACAACATAAGATTTTCCTTGATCCCTTGGTCTTTTCTAGGGAATGTTTTCTTGGAACATAGGGAAATCATTTTCAAAATTCCACATTTCTCTACAATTATTGAATTCGTCATTGACATCCTCTTTCATTTCCATGAAATCACAAGACTGGTGACCTTTTTCTCCACATTAGTAACAAACTCCCATTTCTTTTAGGCAAGTACCAGGGTGTTTCTTCCCACAATTATCACATAATGTAAAAACCTTCTTTTCCTTTTTCCTTTTATCTTTCTCTTGTTCCTCCATTCTCTTCTTCACTTTCTTTTCATTAAAGTCATAAGACCTATATAATTATTTTTCTATATTGATAGCAGAAGAGACAGTATCTTCACATGACAAGAAGGACTGTGAGACTGTTTTTCGATGGAATAATGGGTTTAACCCATCAATGAAAAGATAAATATTACTTCTTGGGTTACGTATATAATCTGCAGCATACCTTGCTAACCTTGTAAAGTTAGCTTCATACATTGCAACATTATCATCCTCCTTTTGTCTCACACTCAGAAATTGCCTTTCCATATCTTCTCTATTGTCCCGAATAATGTATTTATCTAAAAACATCTCTCTGAACTCTCTCCATTATATATTTGATATGTCCTCTTCAACCTTTGTGTTTTGAATCAATCACCACCTTTGATCAGCATCTCCAGTGGGTAGTAAAACTCCATGACAACTTTTTCTCTTTCACTACACCCCAAAGCGTGGAATATTTTCTCCAAGGAATTTTTCCATTGCTCAGCTATTAGTGGATTTTTGCACTCATTGAATGTTTGTGGTTGTTTCCTCAAGAAGCGATCTAACATTGAACCTCCACGATGTGGATCAGGGTGCTCTATACGGGTAAGGTTATTATTCATAACCTAAGTAAGTTATCCTATTATGGTGATTAGCTGATCAGCACCGGTTTCATCACCAGCACCACTATAA
This sequence comes from Viscum album, assembly GCA_963277665.1. Taxonomy (NCBI): domain Eukaryota; kingdom Viridiplantae; phylum Streptophyta; class Magnoliopsida; order Santalales; family Viscaceae; genus Viscum; species Viscum album. The sequence goes on along the minus strand of OY728151.1, from coordinate 2,031,846,410 downwards.
TTATCCTAAGCAGGAGGTAAATCCCTACATGGAGTGCGTGCATTGATAAGGTTTCCATTTCTTCCACTAGGCACCATTTCTAAACAATGACATACACTAGATTAGTTTATGAATAGCAATAAATTCAAACTTGTAAAACACTTAACATAATTTGAACAGTTTATGGATATAATCCAGAATCATAAAAATGTTTTATTTGAGGAAGTATATACTCATAAACACTTCATAATGGGTTTTAAATAAAATAATAATTATCCTAAGAATATCCTTCGGGAGTTTCATAACCAAGACTGCAGCAAGGCCCGTTATCGTGCATCAGTTCCCGTTCGAGTCTATCTCAAAGTGGTGTTTTCAGGTTTTACCCCTAGGTGTATCTATGCCAGATTTGCCTCTACCTGCTCGTATCTAGACAGGGATGTTTTCCTCCGAAAACTCACAAAAACTCTACAATACAAAAATTATAAGAATTTATTATATACTAATCCTCAAAATCTATCATAGGTCTATGTTCTCTAATCAAAGTTTATCTAAATATAGCTTCCAATGTTTGTACTAAACTTCCTTGGATACCAACTGTAACGCCCGACACTAGTTACCCAGATTCGGTGCATTATTACATAACAATGGAATGATCACAAAAGATAAAATCTTGAAAGAATGGTTAGTTTAGTAGCCTTGGAAACAGTAGATATATTCATAAGTATTAAATTACATCATAAAGTGAAAAACTACAATAACAAAGTCTCCATAGTCCACACTCATATCCCCATCAGACTATCTATGCATGTTAGTCATAAAATATTTCATCACTCCCTGGGAAAAATAAAACATAGAAAGGGGTGAGCTCAGATTCTCAGTAAGGATAACAATATATCAGAAACATTCATAAATAAGAATAAATATTAAAGGCAATGTATAACAAAAACAAAATCCTTTTAAACATCAACTTCAGAATAATATATCAAAAATAAAATGAAGTAATTCCATTTACTTATTAACATGGATATTCTACTAGAAAAATAATCAGATGCAATATTAATAACCACTTTCATAATGATGGAATACATAATTCCAGACTATCATAACCACATAGTCAAGGCCTTGTGCCAAGACTACAAATAAGATTTTTTCAAGGCCTTGTTCCAAGACACTAGTTTGTCTCATGATACCTACCAATGCATCGAGGAGCTACAGTGGGCTCTACCAGTCACTTATTATATCCAATTCATTCCTCATATGAATAGGTTTAAACATAACATGTACATTAGTATTACAAATAGCATACAAAATTTCAATACATTCTCCATAAACCGTTAATGGTATAAAAATAACAGATCCACAGTCAAACAGATCAGAAAACCATCAATACAATATTGATGTTTTGTAGCATAATAAATCAACTTCAAATAAGCTTAAAATCCATCAAAGGATGTTGACATAGATGAAATGAAAACTATTTGAGAGAATTATCTATTTATTTGAAGTCATTAAAAAGTCACACATTTATAAAGGAATTAATTTAAAAGAGATTTTTGAATCAAGGTGTCCCATACGAAATTGAAACTTTTGAAAATAATTATCATTTCAAAACATTCATGTCCATATAAATAAATCCTTAAAATTATTTTGAAAACATGGACATTAATTAATTATATTTATAAAGATAAATCATTAAAACATTTAAAATTCTGATCATGAAAAATATTACGTTTCAAAAATCCCTAAAATATTCATTTTGAAGTAATTTTTATGAAAAATGGACATGAATTAAAAAAATATCCCAGTAGATACTTACATAAAAACACCCTTGGATAATAATGAAATTGTGGAAATAACCCTTACCAATTTGGTATCTTACGAAACATACACCCCATTAAAGAAGTATCATACAATGAATATGTAAATACACATATATTAAAGTGTATTACACAAAGAATACAATTATGGGATGTACATACACCACAAAAAAGGTAATAGTTGTCATATGACATGAATCTCACGGGAATAAAGGGTGAGATGAAAACCCCTTACCTTGCACTTTCCTTCTATCGAGGGTATATTTAACCTTCTGTATGAAGACTATAGTATGTCATTAAATTATTACAGAACCAAATTAATATTTATGATAACATAAATTATTCATTTATGACTTTATACTACCCATTTAAAAATAATTTCCATGTTATTATAATATTTCTGGTAATAATCACTTTCTTTATTGTACGTGTTTTATCTTGTAACTCTTGATTGTATCATATAGATCATGATTTAAATACTTATATAATATAAATAATGATTTATATATAATATATATTTAGAATGTAAATATGTATAATATATATATATTTGAAATGGAAAACACTGTTTATGGGGACGGTAGTCCCTACGTACGCATAAACGTTGTTTCAATTTTCTTATTGTATTGAACGGAAGTAAGTGAATAAAATATATGTAAGTACATAAATACTTGTATTTATAAAAATATATATCTCCTATATCATTAATATTTCATATATTACTACATATTAGTAATATATATTTTTATAATCATCAATGAATGGTGAACTTGGAAATGAATCTCATCATGTCCTGGAGACTGTAATCTGTATGTACGCATGAGAAAAAATATCATTGTTTTGAAAGTAAAATAATATATAATTGAATGGTAAATCATATATACAGAATCATTATAATTTTATATTAATAATTTACTTCAATTAAACATCATTATCATACCCATCCAAATAATAATGTTTTGAATAACAATTACACCACGATGTGGAGATTGTAAGCTGTACGTACGCATGTATGGTGACATTTCATTCAAAGGGTTGATATAATAATGAATTTTAATGTTCCATAATTATAATAACATCATAGTATATATAATATACTAGATTTATTTTTTTATAATGTAAACAACAACGAAAAACTAAGTTTAAGAAGAATGGAACTTGAAAGGGGATGGTGAAAACATTACCTCTTCTTCGGGTTCTTCCTTTTGATTTGATAAAAAGTGCTCCTTAGTCTGGCTTTATGATCAAAATAATTCTTATAGGTTGAAGTTAGGGAAGTTTCAAGGATAATTGGGTAGGTTTTGGCTGAACCAAAAGGCTTTGAAGGTATAAATAATTGGTTAGAAGTGGTGTCCTTTTATAAGGGGGAGGAGGGGCTATTTAGGAAAAACATAAAGTATTAATTTATAATAAATTCATATTAGGTTATTAATGGCTCCCAAGTGGATTATTAAAAGTCTAAGGTGGGGATGGTTCTAAATAAATTCATCCAACTAATTTTATATAGGTTTGGGTCACTATATTAACCTTATCATTTATATTTAACTCTTAGTTAAATAGTTTTACATTTACCATGTCACATTTTATTTTCATATTATATGGTTAAAAAACATACTATATACTTCCAAGATACATTCAAGTAGTCCATTTGTTATATAACTATCATTATATATGCCCTTTTTCCGATCCTTATATTTTTAATAATAGTATATGAATTAATAATATAATATTTGTTTTAAAAATCATTTTTTTGTCAAATTTGACACTATTTAATAATTGATTTTTGTTAAAGTCATGAAAATTTCATAAATTGGAAAAAAATTCATTTAATCACTCATAACATGTCATATTTATTAATAAAATTAGTTTATGTCATCCAAAATATTAAATAATATTTATTTTAATATTTATAGTACTAATTATTTGATTCATTCATTAATATGGAAAATACTACATCATTATTGTTCATAAATAAATTTAATTACTCAACGTCTAAAATTTATAAATAAAATACCATTTTTTAGTAAATATTTTTATATTTCTAATGAATATTTATAGTCGAAAATATATCATATATAACCTTATGTAAAAATTGTTTTTCTAAAAGATATATGCTTATGTCATTTTTGAATTTACTTTAAATTAATTAATATAAAGTGACATTATCACATACAGGTGGATCCATGGGGTCTCAAAATCGAACCACAGATTCCCATGGTCGGACATGTGTCATCCAATAGGGTTAGGATTCGTTTTAGGGTAATTTATTATTATTATAATATTATTATTTTACCTTTATTTACAGGATTTACCCTTTAACCATGATAAATAAATTATTTACCGAAGTAGTTATTCAAAATGTCTAAAAATAAAAGTTACATATTTACAGAATTTGGACCTACAAATTTTAAATATGAAATCCATTTTTCGAAATTCAAAATTCAGAAGTGGTAGAAATTAATTTAAAATTAATTCACATTGTTAAAACCAAAAGCGTGTTTTTAAAAGATAATAATTATCAAAAGATTGACACTTTCTTATGTCCAGTTTAAATGTGAAATTATGTCTAATGACCAACATTGGATTAAATCGTAATAATATAATCTAATTATACTCTAAAATCACTCATATTCATAATTTATCACTATTAATTAATTCGATTAAAAAAAGTTTTTTTTTAATTAAAATTTAGTAATTTTCTCCATTTATCAAATTATGAAAGTTATCTGAAAGGTACCAAAAATTAAACCTAAGCTAATTTTGATATTCCAAATCCAAAAATTAATTCCATTTTGAAAAAAAATGAATAAAATTTCAAAATGTGGGTATAAATATTCATAACGGCTAGTTTGATTGGTTGTGGTTTGTGTTAGAACTCGAAGTTGCGTACAACACACACAACTGTATTATTCCAAGAGAAGAGTACCGTGGAAGCATGTGGGGTTTCATAAAACCCATATGAATCAAATCATGTATCCTAATTACCATCTACATCAACTCAAAGGGTTCCATCAAACAATGAGCCAGAAAAATTAGTGAAGCACTAGGCAACAATTCTATCTCAAACTTGTCATCACCTTGAGGGGTAGCCTCACAACCTTTTGGGGGAAAAACTAGAAACACCCTTATATAACAGGGAACCTATACCATCTCATAATTTACTTATTTCATGATAGCTAATTCCAAATGGATATAAGGGTCACAAGACACCGACTTCCCACCTGACAAACCAACTCAACAATGAAAACGACACGTTGGACATCCACTTCAAAAAATACAACCCTCCTCCAGAAGCAGCAAAAAATAACATGTAAAAAATAAATCCAGAAGATGTTAAGGATGACATATTTTGACTGCATCTGTAGCAAGAAAATATCCCATGGTACTAATGTGGTCCCATCATTATTCTACCCCAAGAATACATCAAACATTATGCTCTTTACACCGAGTGGCATACTCAAAACCAGGGGTATGAGAAGACTCTCTATGTCTAGTATTATAGTATGGGATATAGTTATTGAAACAATGGACTGTGAAAATACAAAATCAAATAATTAAAAAACAAGGGTTTTAAACAAATCGATCTTTCCTCCAACGATCTCAAGCCCCTTTAGAACTGTTTCCTACACCGCATGCAATTGATCACTCCCATAAGCTCTTCCTCTCTACTAATGAACACCTACAAGTCCATTCTTAGGTTGTGGTCCCTAAAAATGATGGTCATTTTTAGGTTTTCATCTAGAAGCATCATATTCCCTATATGGATGAAATACCTATAGCCCGTACTGCTGAAAAGACATCACTGGAAACTCTTATATAGGTTGTTGTTACGCCAACCCAACTCAACCAAACATAGATTAGTGAACTACTACTCACTTGATATGGAAATGAATATGAATTCCATGACCAAAACACACTGAAACAAATCTCCTAGGAAAATAATGGAATAATCAATAACCATAAATCTTGAAAGGAAGCTACTGATGTATACTCCCTTCTAGTGGATACCTCAACGGTCCAAACACCTATGATCATCCACTAAAAACTATTCCTATAAGTGAACTCTTTTGGTCCCCCTATCATGGTATACCTCCTCATTAGTACATCTGATCGATCACTTATTCCTTATTCCAAACCTCTAGATATGACCACAATGTGAAAGGGGTAAAATAATATTGGATAGAAAAATGGATTTCCTCCTCACAATGACATAAAAGAGAAATCTCATTTGGAATGTGGTCTAGGGAAAATGTAGAATGTACCTAATCATAAATACCAAATCCTGCACTTATACTCTCCGATGATGAATAAAATGAGGTTCCAACATCTTTACTTAGTTCATTGTCAACCAATTAAACTCTTCTCTGAACCTCATCTAGATGTTGACCAACAAAACATCTACCACCTTCATCCCTCCTAGATAAACATCCACTACTAAAGCATTGATCCCCATATCCTACTAATTTCGAAAAAGACATAGTACTCTATTCGAGATGTGATCAAACAAAAAGTGATCTGTATATCATGTATAAAAATTTCTATCTCCACATCTAAAACACTATCATAGTACTTCCCTAATGCCTTCTGATACAAATAAAAAAATTTCTGCACCCACTGTTCATCATCCTCATCTAGATCAACAATATAGAGATCCACCAGATCAGCCTACCAAACCTCAACTATATAATCTACACGTTGATGATGACCAGTATACCTATGTGAATGTTAAATAAAAATTTCCTAAGGTTGGTAGAATGTGTTTTTATGATTATTGATTTCAATTTGTTTTATTTTTATTATAAATTTTAGACATCCAAAAACAACCCAAATAAAACAAATAAAGAAGTCATTATGATGCATGTAACATTCCTAGTCTCAACAATGCATGATCATCCTCCTCACTTGCTGGTTAAGTGAGATCATTGTACATGAACTGGTTCACAGGGGGCCCTAAAAGCCCATGTACTGGATGATAACAATATTTTATTTCACACACCAAGATCAATTTGAAATATTTTCATACCATACCATGGAATCCTCAATCTGACTAACTCCAACTCCATCATATCTCTCAACCATCACCTTTGATACCACCCTGTCATGATCCCCTCCAATCAAATATAATAAAATGAGGGGAGAGAGATAGTTACCTTTGATTACCTCTTCTAGTAGGCCCAAATTCAGTATCTAGAACCAAGGGTATTTAAATATCACAATATTGGAGGCATTACCCTCTATAGGAAATAAGTTTTAGAGATAGAATGAATCATGAAAAAAACTACATGGCATAATATAAATGATGGAACCAACAAACATCCAACTTTCCTGTAAAAAATATAAACTGATACAAATAAAATAATGTATCTAATGTAAATACCAAAATGGAAAATATACAAGAGTGACATAGAAGTTTTCTAAATGTATAATCGTGTAATGCCGATAATATTCCATGTGTTCCTGCTATAAACCCTAAATCAGTTTCACATAAATAGGTGAACATACTAGCATACTCAGTTAGAAAACCAAAGTGTCTTGTGAACATGTGATAGAATCATATTAATTCTCATATTAGAAAACAATAGAACAAAAAAACACATAAACTGATATACTAACAATCCCATCCTCAACAAGGCACCCTCACCATGTGATAACTGTAATGTAATATAATATGCTAAAAAAAATATTGATGATAGTGTACTACACACCTCTATCAAATAGGTATGCCACTCTTTCCTAACATCATACGTCCTGACACTCCCATCCCTTCCGAATTCGAAATCACATCCCACCCATACAAACCTGTGATTCAAAAAACATCCCCACCATACAGACCAATGCCTCAGAAAACATCAAATCGTATCTCATCGTAAGGAAACCTAGTAAAGAAGATCACATATATTCCCAAAGACACCAGTGATAGAATGTTCCAACCCACCCGGAAAAGCTGGGCAATCACATCTCACCTGAGGAAACTGGGATGATCATAACCATCATATAATACACTGATAATCGTATGGCCATCACAACCTATTCCATAACTACCTCTCCAGGAAGAGACATGGGAAAGGAGGTCGTACACAACAATTTGTACTCCTCACCGGATGTTGGAAAAACACCACCCTAGGGGACAACAAGGGTGTTTGGAATATATTTCTCAAAATCGGTGTAGAGAAAATAGAAATCACAAGAATATGAAAATATAAATATATTATCAAACAATCCATTAGAACCCATGGTTTTACAGAAAAACCAAATCAAAAGACCGTAAAATTTTATACCACCTATAAATGAATTTATAAGTATGAAAAATAGTTATTTTTAAAGTTGAATAACCCTAATAAATTAATGCAGATCAAATTAAATATACATTTAACACCCATTCTTTCACTATTTAGTATCAACCATATTTAATAATAGAAACATTTATATAATATTTTACTAAAAAAATTTATACCATTATAGAAACCAAAAAAATCCATTTATATTATTATTGACAATTCATTTTGTTCATTCTACCAGTAATCAGGTGTCTACCACTAATCAACCACATACCACAATCATCTCAACATACTGTCACCTCACCGTCCAAAAAGCATTTCCAACAAATAATCACATCACCACCCAAAATCACGACAAAACAACAATGATTCATTTCACACCCCTTTGAAACAATGCACTGTTACCCCAAAAGCACGAATACACCTCACAAAACATAAATAGACCATTACATATTTACTAGTTGATTTTATCACATTCTACATTAATTTAGTAGTGTTATCCAAAATAAAAAATTCATGGGGAAACCATTTAATTAAAAAATAATACGTAATTAAACAATTTCAATCTAAAATGATATCACAACAATCAAAATAGTCACAATAAATATTTACAGCACAAAAAATTCCCAAAATTACCATAATTTTCATCATGACATCACGCCTAAACAATCACAACATCACAAACAACATTGAAACCGTAAAAACATGAGGATCAATCCCCATTGGCCCTTTTAATTTAAATTTAACAACATATTAATACTATATTGAGATGGGAAAACAATAAACCGTTGTTAATAAAATCAAATCATATCCCTCCTGATGCCAAATAAAGATAAATTATAGGAATCCTACCTCAAAGATGCATTTTTCACATTAGGGTGATGATGAACGCCTTCGAACCACATCCAAACCATGATGAACCACATAAAAACCTACACTGCATCGTAATACCATTAAATGAAACCCAACACAGACTCCTAACCATGTAAACACGACGTCAATATAACCACAAGGAGAATAATAGACAGATACTCAGGAAAAAGAAAAGAGATCTCACCACATATCAACCGCAAATCACCAATGAACACCCATCAGGATCAATAGAACAATGATGTACAATGAAGTTCCTGAAGAACACAATAGAGAGCCTAGGGTACTCCCAAAACAATGGAATGAAAGTAGCATAGAATAATACATAATATATTGGAAATTTTTTTTTTTAAAAGTACATATGAAAGGGGTATTTCAAGATGTGTAATCCTTTTTCACGTTGTGTAATACTTGGGTTTTTGTTTCCACTGAAAAACACATATCCTCTTAATTATATTTTAATTTAATAGTCCTAAAATATTACACTCAATGAAACTCGTCTACATCCCTAGTAAAATGTTTATACACTATGAAACATCCTAGATATGTTGTGAAATAGAGTTTCACATCATGTAACCCACATACACTATGTTAAATACCAATGCACCTCCCCATTAATAACCGAATATCTGAATAATCCCTCTAAGCCTACTATAATCACCTCCAACTAAAAAAATGAAATTTAATAGAATAGGGAGGAACATAATTTTACAATAGTAAACAAAAAATATAGAAACCATTAAACATCTATGAATTTATATAATTGAATACATAATATGATTTATTATTAATAAAAAATTATTTTTCAGTGGGATTTATTAATTATGATATTTATTTAATACTAAAAAAATTAAATTATAACATTTAAAATATGATTATAACAATATCTAATATTTAAATTCAAGAAATAATCATTTTATAATTCATTTAATTAGTAATTTGAATCAATAATTAATATGAACAGTTAATGATTAAAAGGTTATTCTTTTTATAATAGTCGGTTCCTTAATATATTATAATTTTATTCAAATGAAAAATTTATGAATTTTAGATTTTAATTTATATGAAATTAATTAAAAAATTTAATTAATCATGAAAAAATAATATTAATGTCAATTATCAAAATTTTTATTATATAATTTTTTTGTTGAATTTGAGAAAAATACAGATATTCAAAATATTGTAACTTTTATGAAAATATTGGTATATAAGTCTCCTTTTACTAGAAATAATACATTCTATTTTATTGGAATCAGTATTATTCATGATATTAGTATAAAATGGTTTTATTGAATAAAAAAAGAAAATTTTTAAATATTATTTTCATATAATTTCATATATTTATTTTAAATTAAATTTTCACCACATCTTGATATTTAATAATAAAAATTGGATTACCTAATATTTATTATAATTTACAAATTTTTTTAATATTTAAAAGAATATTTTTAATCATAATGTGGATTTTAAATTATATAATATATCACAACATGTAAAAGGGTAAGAGTTTTAATGATGGGGTAAAACTACGGGATAAGTCATAAAATATGTCTAAATCATTTTTATAATTTTATGAGTTGAATATATTTATACCTTGAAATAACCTATATTTGATATTGGTGAATATATTTATAACAGTCCATTATAATTAGATTAATTATATTTTATTGTTAAAATCATATAACAGGGTTCCAGTCTTCCCACTTATATATGAATACATCCAAAAAACATTTATTTTCACATATTGGATACATTATATTTAAATATATCATTATAATTTCATCTAGAGCACTCTTCCCTATGTCATGGTGGTATTTTTCCCAGAAATTTACTTACACTAGAATGAAAAATGTGTTAGCCAAGAGAAGATATTCAAAGAGGTGGTATAGGTCAAAATCAAATTCATTCATGTTCCTCAATTATTATACCTCCTTAAAAACTATTTTTCATATCCAGAAAAATGAATTCGGTATCTTTTAGAAAATTAAATTTTATTTTAATTATGTAAAAATGTTTTTTCACTTTTTAACATATGTAACGTGAAGTCATTAATCATGCATTTGTGTGGACTACCACCTCTATAGAGAGATGATATTCAATTTTCATAATTATCTCAAACATGTATTTATAATGTTTTATTTAATAGATATATATTTTATGGGAGAAGATATTATGATTACTTTAATAAAATATATTATCCATTTAACAAACAATCATAGAGTACCATCTAAACAAATTCCCAAGGAGATTCTCCACTAACTCAAAGAGTGTTCTCGATCACCACGACCTGGTGACAAGAACAAAGGCATTAAAAAATAATCATTGGGAATGATTTCTCTATCAATGTATTACAAAAAAGTTTAATATGAGGATACATAAATAGATGTATATCAATCAATAAATATATATTAATGTACAATGAAAAACTAATAAAATTGGGAGAGGAGCATAACAACCAAAAACCATGTCCTGATGGTCTAGGACTACCTACCATATCCCATATCACCCAACCATGGTCACCCATGCATGAACCCAGAAAAAAATATGAGAGCATAAAAACCTTCTATAAGATAATAAATTTACAAAGACATCAAAACATACATGAATTGTTTGATCCAAAGAGACGATTTTGATTCAAACAATGATTCTATATAGTCACTTCATAAGTTAAATCAAATAGGATATGAGTGGATTATAATAATTATATTTTTAGGATTGGTATAAAAAAATTATAAATTTAAACATCATTTATTCAACTAAACCTATAAAACCATCAATTCAACAATTTTACAACTAAAAATTTTCATGAAAACCATTTCAATACCTAGTCATAGATAATTTTGAAAATATTAGAATATTCACATGATATGTTAAGGAAACTATAAATTAATACAATATAGTCATGGTAAATATTAATACATGAAGTTATCAAACATACTATATTTCCAAATGTTGACAACCAATGATGTCATGTATTGAGACAATGTATATCGATGTCATGTTTATAAATAATGTTTGATAGTGAGTCAACCTCAAAATATCTAATAAAATTAAAACATGATCAATTTCAAGGATTATATCTAGTCTCAATTGTCTAAAGGAAACTAGTTCCATGCACACTTGCTTTCTTGGCTGCAAGTCCATAGCATAAACATTTAACATTCTTAATCGATCCACTATAAGTGTTTGTGTCTACAAGCTAAGAATAAATCAAGGTCATATCAAATTATTATCCAAGTTCTCATGACTATCCAAAAGAAGGAGTGAGATGAACAAATTATGTCGATCACAAGATCCTTATCACCAACATCTCACTCTCACAAACCAAACACTCTAAATGTAATAATACCTTTATTATCTCCCATACAATTGGATTTTTAATAATAAAAATAATTAATAGTTGAGGGATTATCACATTTGAGTATTATCATAATGTGACAACCAGACTGTCAAGCATCATGCACTTCAATTATAAAAATTACATATAATAAAATATTATAATGTTTAATAATACACACTTCCTTTCCCAATTGTTTGTTAACATAAAAAATGGGCCTTTAAAAAATTATATATTTCAATGAATCGTTAAAACATTCAATGGATTTTTTACAATTTTTTAAAAGGTTGATTTCATTTATAAACATGGTTTTTCTCCCTTTATCCACACAGATAAATAATTTATCTCAAATAACCAAAGAACCTCATTTTTAAAACAAGGGTAAAGAAATTTTAAATGGGTTATTTGTCATTTAATAAACTAGTTAATTGAAATATATTTTTGAAACATTAAATTGATAAATTTATTAAATTAAATGTAAAGATGTGTATTTATTAAATCAAATATCTAGCCCGATTGCCAATATTTAACAAAAAAATCATTTAAGTGATCTTTTAAAAATAAATCAAAATAATCAGGGAATTTTTTAATCAAAAAATGGTGAGATAGATCAATTTAAAAATAAATTTATTTCATTAAATATTCTAATTAGATAGAAAAGTGTAAAAGAGAATTTAATATGTAATTTAATGGACAAGATTCATAAAACATATGTGAGAAACCAATAAATATTTATATTTGAAATCCAATGAAAAATTGAATTTAAAATAGTAAAAAGATTGAAACTCGTAATTGGAATAATAGGAATCCAATAAAAATGATTATAGAATATGTATCCCTAAATGGTGATATTTAGATCAAATAATATAGATCTTGAGATATGGAAAAAGATATAATATATCCAATATCCCACAATAATATACTAATATCAAGCAAAACTCTAAGATTTCAAAACCTTTATGTAGAAGTAATGAAGAGAATAAGTGATATCCAAGATTATAAAGAAAATAACTCATCAAAATAGATGATCTCTTCTTTTATTGGAACTCTGAGAACACAAAGAGATGAGGGTTGGGGAGAAAAAAAGCATTAGAATGGATCCCAAAGCCCGAAGGATCAGATTATGATCAAGAAAGAGGATTTTATAGATAATTAGAAGAATTTCCTAACATTAATTAAATTTTAATTACTTTAATTACCCTTTGAATAGTTTCCTGGTCTAATTCGCATGATTAGAACTATCATCATTCCTTAACAAACCAAGTTCAAACCTCGATTCTAGGCCACACATGTAGTTTAACCATTCAAATCCACTTTTCAAACTATAAAATATTCTGAAATATTTATTTCATCATTTGAAAAAAATAAAAAAACCAGGAATACATTTTTTTAACACAACATTTAACAAAGCATAAACTGTGCGCAAAAAATGTAAACACACCTAAAATTTCATAAAGGATTGTTAGAAATACTGAAAAAACTAAAAAATAGATAAAAATATTGGGTACTCAAACAAATGATTTAAAACACTCATAAAAAGAATTGTTATGTTACAGTCTCCCCACTATAGGACTTTTTGTCCCCTAATGTATTTAAATATGAGTGATATAACATGATGAAATAATAAGAACATTTTCAATTATCTTTTGAGGGGAAAAGTCCATCGTATATAAAAGATACTCTACCAATGTTTATCAATATAGTAATCTACAAGATCAAGTAACTAATATTATAACCCATATCCAAACTAGAGAAATTCTTGATAAGTAGTATATGTTTCACCCCATGTAATGATTCAACAAAATGGTAAAACATATGAAATGTGTGTCCTTTAAACCGAAAAGAGATATTTCTTATGATCTCTAAAGAGATACTTCTATGATCATGATTCCAGTAACAAGGCCGAGATCTGAAAATGATTTCTACCCTAGTTATTTATTAGATGATAAAAATGTATTTATTCAATGAATGCATCATTCCTCGAAGAGCATATAAAATTGAATTCCAACACAAATGTGTTTCATGTATATCAAAGATAATATAATCCTAGTAACATATAGGAATTCCCATGTTCTATCCATTTCCAACTAGATAGAGATCACAAAACTGATTCATTGCACAATAGGGCACTAATGTCCTACTAGAGAGAACATTCAACATATAAAAATTTAACTATAACCACAATGTTAAAAAAATATTAATACGAAGGTAAACTAATAAAGATCTCATGAAATGAAACAATTATTAAATTAAAAATAAAAAAATGACCAAAATAAGGGTTCATATGATATCATCCACAATGATTATGGACATTAATGTTTCCGAAATATAAAATAAATAAGATATTAAAACTCAAATTTTTTCCACTCTGATGTTGGAAAAAACATGCTTGATCAACATCAACCATATTTGGAAACTATAAACTCAGAACATGATGCTCTCCCAAAAAATGAAATTTTTTACATTGACTACTATAGATGAATCCCTATTATTATGGAGCATAGGTTTATCTATATCTAGTAGCTTATATATATGAACAAAATTTACATTATGAGTCATACAACATATAAATCCTCTGAAAGTGACCTTGAAGACCACACAATCCTCAATGCACTGAATAATTAAAAAACCACTTTGTAGAATGACTTGGTGCTCGTCACTAGAATCATATTAGAGGAACGTTTTCTTCTCTAGATCAATTTACGTTATCAACCAAGAATGAAAAATTATTTCTTTTATGTTTATTAATTAACTTCTCTTCAATATAGAAAGTCATATTGATCATCCCCAAATAAGAGATCATCGTATCCTTATGAATTATAGTTATGAGGTATGCATGAATACCCTTTCTAAAAAAATTCATTACTGACATCATCGCGAAAAATTCCTTCTGTGAATCATACCAAATGTGAGAATCTTTCCATAATCTACAATCAACACCTCATCTTTTCAAATCCCAATAACTCATAACCATTCTTCTTATTCACATACTCAGGATAATATTATCAAAGGAAAGATGAATTTATGGATTACCAAGTTATCAATAGTGGTATAAAAGAGAAAATAATAAAATTCCACCTCTTTATATTGGGACCCTCAAATAATTCCTTAATATGAAAAAACATCAATGGATATTGAGTCTTGCGATAATATTAGATTCTATCAATTTCTTTCATCCCCTTAACATACTAAAGATAAATATTTTCACCTCTATGTGAATGTGGATGAAAATCTAAGAATTAAAGGATGGGATAAATGGATGGAAGGCCTATGGATCCATCTATTAATACAGAGTGTAGGGAAATTCATTGGGAAGGGATTGAACTAATGTATAATATGAAGAACTACACTGAGAATCAAACAATTGGGACCCCATTATATATTTCTTAAAAGAAATTAAGGGATACATTTATAAACATAAAATAATTTGTATATTAATTAACATATCAAAGAGAACCTGAAAATAGGACAAATTCATTGAAACAATGTCCCAAAACACTTAATTAAAACATCATTGATTTCTTAACACAAAATATTTCCCAATTTATAAAAAATTTCCCATTCCATTAAAATTTATAAACATTCATACTAATCAATTTTAGTTTCAAAAACCCTTCTCTAACAGATTTAAATTATTCCATTGTTTCATAATTTTTAACCCCACCATACAATTATAAAATCCATTATTATTATATATTCATTAAATATAAAAATTGATTTTTGAATAATTATATTATGACTTCACATAACATCTTTGACAATTATGTTTTATGAAATAAAAGTATAAAATAAATTATTTTAATTAAAAAACATCTAATGTACATATGAAAACATTTATTAGGGAAAAATAAAATTTTCAAAAATAATTAAATATAATTAACAAAGTATTAAAATTGAAATATCCAAACAAGAGCATGAAACAACCCAGATCAATAACCCACAAAATTATCCTCACATAGGTGAAGTCACTTTTATGAAAATAGAAGATGTTTATGTTTTGAAACATGTTATTAGTAAAACAGGATTGCTATTTTGGGATAGTATACCACACACTAACCTCACAACCATTTGTGGTTGGATTTATAAAATAGCCACATTAATTCAATCTCATTTAGTAGATCGAGAAACACTAGATCCAATATTTTCATCCATCTATTTTGGTTGTAATACACATAAGATAATACTTTTAAAGACCCAAAAATTTGAAGGAATTTTTTTTTCTTAAATACTTTGGAGTTTTATGAGTATGTGGTTTTTAACAACACTTGATTCGGAGGCCCGGTGTGCCCGAAATCAATTTCTGATGTTTTGTTCGGGTATGTTCTAAAAACGTACGTGCAAGTTTTCCTATATTTTGAACCGGTTCTTGGAATTGAAAACCGAGAACACCGATGAACTCGCAGCACCGATATTCTCTTATGGGGACCTTCACCGCAGTTGCGTTTTATGAGGGTTGAACGTTTTATTTTGAGGAATTCATACAAAATTAATAAAATTGTTGGTATAGAATTTTATTATTTAGTGGTGGTAATTTCCACCCAAGTAGAGTTGGAGGAGGGGTCCACACCCACAAAACCTCCCATGAGAGGATTTAGTGTTGTGGGGCCCACATGAGCCCTAATCATTTCATCTTCCCTTAACTCCCTTAATCCCACCTTAATTAATTAACTCCTCACCTCATTGTGGTGGAGCCTCTCCACCTTCCAATCATTGATGATGCCAACCCATTTAATTAATATCCTTACTAATTAATTGTCACCACTCATTTGAATTATTTTTAATTGTATGGAAATTATTTGAAATTTGAGTAGTCCATTATAATATTTTCCTTAGCAAATATTTTTGTGGGAACCATTGGAGAATTAGAGTATCTTTATTCTTCCATGAAGAACATCATCCTTTCTCGGCGAAGAATGGTCCAAGACGTCTCCTACTCTTTTCTTCCTTCACAATAAGTGATAAGACACCACTTGTGAGAAGCTTCGTCGATGTCAACGAATATTCCTCTAACGTTGATGGTACGACACATTTCACCATGATGCCATCTTCTGTGACACCCGACTACCGTGACACTTGTCTTCTGTGGCTTGTCTACGTGCGACATCAATTATGAGGTAGGGGATTTTCTTCAATTTTAATTGAATAAAATTGTTCTTCGTTCTTCGTTGAAACTATGTTTTATCTTCGGCCATATGATACCGCCTAACGTAGTGGGCGCGGGCTAAACGAACACGGCATGACGACCCTCTGTTGATCATTGTATTATTTCAATAGAGGTGGTGACAGAAGAGGTGGCAGCGATCGAAGGAAGTAGTGGCTGTTTTCTAGCCGCATGGATAGGAACTGCGACACGCAACTGCGGGCTGCTCGAATGAAGAAGAAATGACCGGCTGTAGCCAGCTGGGCTAGTGGAACCATGGCTACCCACAGAGCTGCGCTACAGAGGACCACGAGATGCTTCGGCAGCGAACATGCCTGCTAGTCAGCCAGCCCGGTTGAAGAGGACGCGGAACCCGGAGGTGCCGCACGGGAGGACAGCGGCCCGCCCTTGCCCGCCACTAATACCGGGAAGTCTGAACGGCTCTGGCCTGTAGGACAGGAGGGCGATGCTTCTTGGCGCCGCCGGTTCGGGAAACTGTGCCCCCATTCCCACCGCACATCGCTAGGCCTGTAGGGCAGAGCTAGGCTGGGCCATGCCGGGCCGGGTCGGGCTGCACCCATTCAGGCCGGGATGGGCCATGCTTCAACGGGCTAGTTCGAACCTCTGCAGGGTCAGACCATCCGAACTAAGTCGGGCTGAACCGCCAGCCCCCTGGGCTTGACGGGCCGGGCCAGTTTCACTTAAACGTGAATAAAAAAAAGACCGCCCATCCGATCGATGCGCCTTCTGCGGAACTTGGACCCTTGAGACAAGGAGGTTCTTTGGTGATACTCTAAGTGAGATTGGGACGGCTTTGGAAAATAACTGGGTTTGGAATGAGTGTAATTCCAACTATGCCCCTAGAACGGTAAATCCAATATCTCTCAGACTGAGCATTTGATTGATGAGCCGTCTGTCGCGTTGGGTTTCATTTGAAGAGACAGAAATTAGGGAAACATAAACTTTGGAATTCGTGATAGTTGATGTATCAATCCCTTGGCTCGAGGATCAGAACCTCCTGGGATCGAGCGTGCTATGTGTGAGAACCCTAGAGCTGGCTGCGACTGCGATGACTACCGTACTGGAATCCTCTGTGGCCTTGATGACGACGACTACTATACTGTAATCCTTCGTGGGTTAGAATATGGTGACAATTGTACTGGAATCCTTCGTGGGTTCGATATCAATGACTACATTACTTGTATCATAAGTTGGTCTGACAGTTTGACTTTTGTACTACTATCTTGAGTGGGTCTGATAGAGTAGCTGGTTTAGTATCCTACGTGGGTTCGACATCTTTGCTGGTCTAGTATCCTACATGGGTCTGATAGCATTGATGAATCAGTTACTACATCTGATCATCTATATCTCCATATGAATGATGTATACTTGTGTGAGCTGATTCTTGAATTTCAATCATTATCATAGATGTTATTGACTTCTTTCATGTGTGGACTTCGTTGTGCTTGGGATCGAGAGTTGGAGATGAACTGGATTGAAGACTTCAGTATCTGTATGGGCATACACCTATGTAGGGCTGGTTGATGCATCATGTTTTGAATATTACTTATTTTTTATCCTTAGTGGATAGTGTGAGATCTTGTGTGTCTCGAGGTCCCTATTGAGTATCATTATACTCACCCCTGCATGGGCTATGACAGCACATATTTGCGTTGGATGGAGAAAGTAGACAACAATGATCGAGGTAGAGACCTTTAGAGCTGCATGGTACCCAGAGGTGGACCACTTTACAAGACGTACACAGAGCAGATGGATGGACCTGAGGTGCTAAGGACACCATATGTACCCACCTTTCAGGTGGGATTCCCTGAGGATGACTCGGTGGTTTATGTATTACTTTACTACATATGTACTAGCTATTCTGTTGTACTATACTTACTGTTGGTCATGTATTTCCTGTGATTTTCCTTTCAGCACTTACTTTGGTATTCAGTATTACTTATTGGTTACTTCTGTTGCATACTCTGTTGTGTTTGTTTACTTTTATAAAGTATATACCTTCCCTTTTTATCAGGATTTATGCCTTTGGATCTAGTCACCAGCCCTGGCCTAGGGAATGCGGGCTTGGGGTAGTCACGGCATGGGCCTCGGGGACAGGTCGTGACAAATTGGTATCAGAGGAGTCAGTTCTACCACAGAACATAGACTCTACATTCCTTTCTGTGAAACAATAGTGTTATGACTATTGAGGGTGGTTTTCAGTCCAAAGAGTGTACTATTGGTGCAGCGGCCGACGTGTCCATACATTAGGACCCTAACCTCTGATTTCCTACTCAGTGCATGAAAAAACTAATTGAATTTGTGTTTCAAAAGTTTTCTATATGATTAATTTGAGTCGGCTCACCGTGTATATTGTTTTGTCCGTGGATCACCTGTTTCTTTTCAGGATAGCCAGACAAAGGCAGCCAGCTAGGGTTCTGAGTTATGTATGAGATGGTACCCACCGAGCGATGAGGCATCAGTACAAGGCCCCATCACTGCAGAGGCACCAGCGGTACCATTACCCTCTAGGCCACCGATAACACCATCCCTAGTAAAAGAGTGTGCATGCCACTTGAGTGTGTTTCATGAGTTCCAGCGACAGAGGATGCCCAGGTTCCATGGAGAGACGGACCCACAGGCAGCTGAGGATTGGCTAGAGGCTGTCGTCAAAGTTTTCAGATTAGTAAAGTCATAAGCAGACCTTTTGTCGATCCTTGTCGCAAGTCTCCTACATGTAGTAGCATGTAAATATAGGATCTTGATGCTCTAGAAGCATGACGAGGCATCTTTACTTTGGACAGACATTGAGAGTCTCTTCTACTCGGAGTTTTTTCGAGCCACCCTTCGTGTGGTGCAGATTCAAGAATAAATTCATCTGTAGCAGGGCAGTATGACAGTAGATCAGTACTCAGTGAGGTTCATTGACATCAGATACTACTCCACAGACAAGGTATGAGACCCATTCACCAGGTCCTGGGCCTTTGAGAAGGGACTCAGACATGAGATCAGGCCTTTGATGATCTCCCTTTGTATTCTGATGCATGCGGGAGTACTGGAGTGAGTCCTTCTTATGGAGATCTTTCTTGCTGAGCTGACACCAGCTGTGATACCCACCGCATGATGACACATAGCAGAGTCTTCTGTAGCTGTAATTAGACATATGACACAGAGGTCCAAGAGGAACATGCCATCAATTGGGCGATCTCAGGATACAGGTTCGGTTGTGTGGGGAACAAAAAACTGATCCATCTATACAAGGAGCAGGAAATGCTATGCATGCAGCGGATAGAGTCACATGGATCGGGACTACCCGACCCGCCATAAGGATGAGCAACAGATAAAAGTGGGACCTACCAGGCCGAGGCATAGGTCAGACCTTAGTGGTCCTCCGGGAGTGGGAGGACGAGGCATTAAAGCTGGCCATGTAGTGGGAGGCGGATGACGTTTTGAGGCTCTACCACAACCACCACCAGGAGGTCCACCCCAACCACATGAAGCTGGCAGATAGAGACACGCTAATCTCCAGGCTGTCGAGGGCTACGACCACGGCGGACCTGAGATGATTTGAGGTACTATCTGTGTCGAATCCACCCTTGAATTAGTACTTGTAGACACAGGTTTGAGTCATTATTTTATTTCCACTGCCCTTGTTCAGATCTTGAAGATTCCAACGGAGCCGTTGGTTCGATCCATATGGTTAGAGACTCTTACAGAATCAGACTCGACAATTACGAACTAGTGTGGGTAGTGTAATCTTACTCTATGAGGTGAGAGCATCGACAATGATATTCTTTTAGTAGCGTCGAGGCCTTATGAAATCATCATTGGTATGGAATGGTTGTCTACAATCTATGCTCAGATCGACTGCATTATACACAATTTGTAGTGTGTCTACATGGATGGGACCAGGTTCACCTACACTGGAAAGAAGGGATACTTTGGAGCATAGGATGGACACACGCAGAGGAGAGGGTTATTGATCACACTTCATTTGGGTAGTCTTATCCTTGGAGCAGTTGATGTAAAAAGTCCATGCTTTCCTGTTGTTGTGGATCAGTATGAAGATGTTTTTTCAGAAGACGTTCCAGGAATACCTCCTCGAAGAGATGTAGAATTCTATAGAGACATATACCCCAGGAGAGCATCGATATCTACACCAGCATATCAGATGACCCCCCATGCATCATGATCTGTGGGTACAGCTTGAGGACTTTTGGGGGAAGGGATTTATCCGACCTAGTGTTTCACCTTAGGCTTCTCTGATTGTGTTCGCCAGGAAGGTGGATGGGAACTTGTGACTGTGTGTCAACTACCGTCGCCTAAATTAGTTGACCGTAAAAAACAAGTACCCACTTTAGAGGATTGATGAACTCTTTGATCATCTCAAGGGATCACGATGGTTCTCGATTATAGAACTCAGGTCCGGCTATCGCCATCTCAGGGCTCGAGACTAGGATGTATAGAAGAAGACCATCAAGTCTCAGTATGGCCACTATGAGTTCTTGGTTATTCCCTTCGTCATAACCAATGCTCCAAAGGTGTTCATGAGTCTCATGAATTGGATTTTCTATCCTTACCCTGATCAATTTGTCGTAGTCTTCATCGATGACATACTGATTTAATCGTCTACTGAGGAGGAGAACACCTACCACTTACGGGTAGTACTGGACACACTCTGAGAGCACAAACATTATGGTGATCTCTCGAAGTGCCAATTCTATATTTGAGAGGTTGATTTCTTAGGACACGTCATCTCCTAGGCTGATGTAGCAATGGATCCAGCGAGGATCGAGGCAGTTCTTTCTTAAGAGCCTCCAAGGATTGTGATGATGGTGCGAAGTTTCCTAGGTCTGGTTGGGTACTATCAGTGATTTCATCCATACTTTTCTTGGTTTGAAGCACCGATTTCATCTTTGAAAAAGATTGGGAAACCCATTGCGTGGTCAGATAGATGTCAGCAGAGCTTTCAGGAGATGAGGTAGAGATTGACCGGTGAGCCCATCTTGTGTCTACCAGAGAAGGGAATAGGGTACATAGTTTACTGCGACGCATTAGGGACCAGACTCGGGTTTGTTCTGATGCTGGAGAGAGTAGTTATCGCTTATAGTTCTCTCCATGAGAGACAACATGAGCATAACTATGCTACCCATGACCTGGAGTTAGCAGTAGTGGTCATCGCCTTGATGGTGTGGAGACACTGTCTGATGGGTGAGCGCTTTACAGTCTATTCTGACCACCAGAGTATCAAATACATCTTCTTACAGAAGGACCAGATCCTTAGACAACAGAGATGGCTCATGTTCCTCTAGGAAAACGACTTTGAGATATTCTATACTCCTGTGAAGGGGAATGTTGTAGCTGATTCTCTCAACAGGAGATCGAGCATTCAGCTGATAGGAGAGGCGATGGAGCAGCTAACCGTGTTACAAATATCATTTGTGGATATTGATGGAGCAACCTTTTCTTTAGACTCTCAGAGTCACTCCTCCACTTCTTCAATGAGTCCAGGAATCCCAATGTGGGGATGTCAACTGTGAGATGCGACGTGTTCATATTTCCATAGGGATGGCGACTTATGGATTTTCTAGAGGAGGGGAGCACATCATCTTCTTCATGGGACGTACAATGGTACCTGTTGCACTACATGAGGAAGTGTTGAGGGAGTTTCACACTTCTCCTATAGAGGTACATCCAAGATTGGAAAAGATGTATTAGGACCTCAGATGGTAGCACTGGTGGATAGGTAAGAAGAAGGTTGTAGTAGAGTTCGTTTCAAGATTCCTTACTTGTCAGCAAGTGATGTCGGAGCACTAGGTTCGAGCAGGCTTGGTACAACCCTGAGAGGTCCCGGAGTGGATATGGGATAGGATATCCATGGATTTCGTGACAGGGCTTCCATGTACATCCAGAGGACACGACTCTATCTAGGTAATCATAGAACAAATCCCCATGTTGGCCCACTTTCTACGGATCATAGATCATTACTCAATAGAGAGCATGAGATGACTTTACATTCAGGAGATCGTACAGCTTCATTGTGTACCATTGTCTATCGTTTCCGATCGAGATGCTCGTTTCACTTCTCGTCTATTGAAGGGGTTACATGAATCTTTTGGGATGCAACTATGTCGTAGAACCGCTTTCCATCCTCAGACAGATGGTCAGACTAAGAGGACCATTAAAAAACATGAGGACGTGCTCCATGAATTGGTCATTGACTTTGGTCGCAGATGGGTGAATCATTTACCCTTGGTGGAGTTTGCGTACAAACAGCTACCACTCCTCCATCGGGATGGAACCATACGAGGTACTATATGAAAAACCTTGCAGATCACCGCTGATTTGGACTAACCCTGGGGAGTCAGCACTTGTAGTACCCGAGATGGTTCAGGCTATGATAGAGAAGGTGAAGATCATCAAGGAGCAGATGAAGGCTTAACAGAGCAGACAGAAGTCCTATTCCTATAGTAGACGGAGACCACTAAAGTTCAAGGATGGCAACCACATTTTTCTACGGTTCTCACCTTGACGAGGTCCATAGAGATTTGGTCAGGGCAGCAAGTTATCCACGCTTCATTGGGTCATTCTAGGTTCTTAGAAGAGTATGTGAGGTGGCTTACCGCTTGGCCCTTCCACCTCAATTTCACTAGGTGCATGACCCCTTCCACATATCTCAGCTGAGGAGATACATGCATGACCAATCCCACATCATTGACCATGGGGATATGGACATCGATGACGTGGTGAAATTTATGGAGGTCCTGATAGAGATCTGAGATTGATAGGAGCGGTTCCTATGTGGATGGTTTATTCCTATGCTGTGCATTCGCAAGCATCATGGGAACCTCAATGAGAGCACTTGGGAGCGGGAGGATCAGCAGTGAGCTCAGTACCCCCATTTTTTTCCTAGTGTATGTTCCAGCATTATGGGGATATAAATCCCTGAGGTGGGAATAAAGAAAAGTCCCCGAAATTTCAAAATAAAATTTTTTCATTAAATAATTTGGAATTTTACATGTCTTTAGATTCTGACAGTACTTGATTCTGAGGCCCGGTGTGCCTGAAATCAATTTCTGATGTTTTGTTCGGGTACTTTCAGTAAACGTATGTGCAGGTTTTTCTATATTTTGAAACGGTGCTCAGAATTGAAAACTGAGGACACCTATGAACTCACATCACCGATATTCTCTTAAGGGGACCTTCACCACAGTTGTGTTTAATAGGGGTTGAATGTTATATTTTATGGAATTCATAACAAATTAATAAAATTGTTGGTACATAATTTTATTATTTAGTGGCATTCATTTCCTCCCAAGAGGTGTTAGAGGTGGGGCCCACAACTGCATAACCTCCCATGATAGTATTTAGTGTAGTGGGTCCCACACAATCCCTAATCTATTCATCTCCCCTTAAATCCCTTAAACCCCCCATAATTAATTAACTCCTCCCCTCATTGTGGTGGAGCCTTTCCACTTCCCAAACACTGATGAGGCCAACCAATATAATTAATAACCATATTAATTAATTGGAACCTCTCATTTGAGTTATTTTTATTTTCATGCCAATTCTTTAAAATTTGAGAAGTCTATTATAAAATTTTCCTTAGAAAATATTTTAGTGGGGAACCTTTGGAGAATTAGAGGAGTGTCATTATTCCACGAAGAATATCATCCTCTCTCGACGAAGAATGATCCACGACTTCTCCTACCCTCTTCTTATATTGCATCATGGAAGAAGACAATGCTTGCGAGAAGTGTTGCCTATGTCAATGAATCTTCCTCCAACATTGACGGGAAGACACCATTCTTCGCGACACCATCTTCCGCGACGCCCGACTACCACAACGCTCATCTTCTGTGGCTTGTCGACGTGCGTCATTAATTACGAGGCATGGGATTTGATTCAATTTTAATTGATTAACATTTTTCTTTGGTTTTCATTGAAACCATGTTTTATCTATGGCTATAGGATACGACCCAGTGCGGAGGGCGCGGGCCGAATAAACACGGCCCAACGAACCTCTGTTTATCCCTGTTTTATTTTGATAGAGGCGGTGACGAGAGAGGTGGCGGTGATCGGAGGAAGCATCAGCCGTTTTCCAGACACATGGAGAGGAACCGTGGCCCGAAACCCTGGGCTGCTCGGCCGATGAAGAACCGGCCCACCATAGCTGGCCGGGCTGGTGGAACCGCAGTGCCCCACACCGCCGCGCTGCAGAGGACCACGACCCACACTCTGTGAGCCTCTTCGGAGGCAAACCGGACGGCTCATCAGCCGACCAGGTTTAAGTGGACACGGCACCCCGAGGTGCCATGCAGGAGGACATGGGCCTGCCCGTTTGGGCGGCTCTCGCTAGGAATACTAGCTTGCTTCGGCCGGCTGGGCAAGATTGTAGCGCCACATGGCATCGTTAGTTCAGGAAACAGGGGTCCACGCTCCCCCGCAGTGCTTGGCCAGCCGGGCCGAGCCACAGCCTGCTGAACTAGTCCACACTTCACTGGGCCGGTCTAACCCTCTACTCGGTCAGACCCACTGATCCAGGTCAGTCCGACCCGCCAGCCCACAGGGCATGACGTGCCGAGCCCGTTTCACTTAAACGTGAATAACATACAGACCGTTTGACAGATCGATGCGCAATCTATGACACTAGGACCCTTGAGACAACACAGTCCTTTTTCGATAATCTATGTGACTTTGGGGAGACTTTGGAAAATGGTTGGGTTTGGAATGAGCGTAATTCCAACCAGGCCCAAGGAACTGTAAAGCTAATATCTATCGGGCCGAGCGTCTGATTGACCTGTCATCTGTCATGCTGGGTTCTTTTTTATGGGACCAAAATTCGAGATAAATTAACTCTGTACATCGTTATAGTTGATGTATCGAACCCTTGGATCAATGAGCGGACCCTCCCGGGATTGAGCGTGCAGTGTTGGAGAACCCTAGAGCTGGCTGTGACTGGGAAGACTACCGTACTAGAATCCTATGTGGGGTTGACAACAACGAATATCGTACTAAAATCTCTTGTGGGTTCAACAATGATGAAAACTATACTAGAATCCTCTATGGGATAGAAAATGATGACTATTGTACTTGTATCCTATGTGGGTCTGATAGTTTGATTTCTTTACTAGTAACCTTAGTGGGTCCGACATAGTAGCTGGTCTAGTATTCTACGTGTGTCTGACAGCTTAGCTAGTCTAGTATACTATGTGGGTCCGGTAGCTTAGATTAATCAGTGAATAAATCTGATAATCACTATCTCCATACAAGAGATATATACCTATGTGAGCAGAGTCTTGACATTCAATAATTATCATCGATGTGATTGACTTCTTTCCAAGGCATCAACCAAGGTAGAATAACTGTCCGAATCTTCAACCAAAGCATAATCACCTTGGAGTAATTCATCCAGAAATTGGACACAATGATTTCTCACCTTGAAGATCTTATTAGGGAGGATCCAGACATCCATGATAATACTCTGTACAAGGAATTATACTAGGCATCTGACTCAAATAACCTTAGTCTTGTGTTTAACAATTCTGTGAGCTCTTTCAGCACATAGTCCTTATGTGCGAACTTTGGTTTCCCACTTGTCCTTAAAGTGGCTTAAAAAATTATAGATGGATGGACGGATTGACATATTTCCTGTGTGGACTAGGTTTTGATTGGTCTCAAGTGTTGGAGACGAATAGGATTGAAGACATAGGTATATGTATGGGAATATACCTATGTATGGTTTATTTGATGCACTGTGTTTTGTATCTTACTTCTTGTATATCCCTAGAGGATATTGTGAGACCTTGAGGATCCCATGGTCCCTACTGGGTATCATTATACGCACCCCTGCACGGGCTATTCCCACACTCTGTTGTGTTGGATACAGACAACAAACAACACTTATCGAGGAAGATACTTGTAGAGTTGGAGAGTACTTGGAGGTGGACCGCAAAAAAATACACACCCGGAGCAGACTGACGGACCCGATGAGCTGAGGAGACCATCTGTGCCCACCATTCAGGTGGGATTCCCAGAGGATGACTCAGTGGTTGATGTTTTATTTTACTATTGTTGAACTATCTTTTCAGTTGTACTGTACTTACTTTTGGGATTGTATTTCCATCCCCATTCATTTCAACACATACATTTGTATTCAGTATTACTTAATCCTTTCTTCTGTTGCATACTTTGTTGTGTTTGTTTTCTTTTATAAAGGCAATTCCTTCCGTTTTTATCAGTATTTACACCTTTGGTGCTAGTCGTCAGCCCCTGGTCTATGGAAGGCGGGTTTGGGGTAGTCACAGCACGGGCCCCGAGGATGGGTCGTGACACTACCCAAATAAAATATTGTGTCATTGCAAAAATAAATATTATTTATCATCAGAAAACCAATAACATAAAACAAATACTAATGTCCCTATATCTGTAGTATTTTATGTCTTACAATAAAGTGGTATGGCTACTCACAGACTACCTCTTCAATCCTGAAACATTCATAATCTCTATTATACCATGACTCACACCAAATAAAATACTGGTTTCAATGTAATGTAATTATCAGTAATAATATATTTCTCTCTTATAACATGTAAAAAACCAACCTGGAATATCATCAAAATTACTTTTTGAGCTGATTTCCCACAATCCTATAGAGCATTCCTGATCTGCAGATGATGGTGAAAGTTACTAGGGTATCAACCAATAATCATTGGTAATGATTTTTCCTCAATGTATTATAATAATAGAGTACTATGAGGAAACAAAAATAAATTTATATCAATCAATAAAAAATTATCAATGTATAAAGAAACATTGGAATTCGTATAATGTAACCCAACAAAAAAAACCACCTCCTGATGGTCCATCACCACCCTCCATGTTCAATGTCACCCTCTCATGGTAACTCAAGGATGAACCTAAAATTGGTATAAGAGCACAAACACCTACTATAAGATAACAAATGGATTCAAAAACAAAAAGGTATTAGAATGATGTGATTCAGAGTTCCATGTAGGATTCCATAAATGATTCTATATTGTTACATCACAAGATAAATCAAATATTCTAAGAGAGTAGTACAATAATGAGAGATTGTAAATTAGTTTGAACATATTGTATTATTAATATAATATTCATTTATCAAAATAAACATATAAAACCAATCATTATACCATTTAATAACTAAATATTTTCATGAAAATATTTTAAAATACATTCAAAAGTTAATGTTAGATAACCATTAAAATATGGGAATCTAGAAAATATATTTGCATATGATACATAATAAATAGAATAGATTAAAGGAGAAAAATGTAACACCCAAAGCTTCCACAGTACGTTTCTATTTGAATAATGAAATAGCTTGCATAGTACGATACTTTTTTATTCTATCACACCACGAACTATCAAACAAGCCGGTATGAATAGTAATACCGAATTTTTGAAATTATATAAACTATATTTCTCAAAATAGACTTCATTTTTGAATTCAGAATATCGAAATTAGCTTAAGGTGAATTTGTGGTATATTTCTGAAAACATTCAGTTTTTGATGAATAGTGAAAAACACTGCATTATTGGTTAAAACCAACTCTTTATTTAAATTTATTTTAGGTAAAAATAGATTCATAATCCCTATATATGTTCAATTTGACTCATTTGAGTCATTTTATAATATTTTTTGATATAAAAAAATTTAATTGAACCTTTACCTTCTTTTACCCACCTCCTAAGACAATTTGCAAATTTGCACAAAACATAATTTTATTGCTTCTGAGAGTTGAATTTCAAAATTCAAAGAGACATAGTTCATATCACTATGTAAAATTTGGTTCAATAAGATTAAAATATTTTTTGGTGAATAGTAACTTTTGAATATTATTTACGACAGTTAATATTAAATCGGGTATTTAAGGGTAGAAATGATAACATAATTACCCTAAAACAGGTTTTAATTACATTGGATAAGTATAATATGAACAAAAACAACCATAGGAATAAAATATGATCCTTTTTTATCAACTTCGATTAGATTATGACATTAATTATTATTTTATTTAAAGAATAGTTAAGAGAGTTAAATTCAAATTTTAATAACTAAACCATTTTGATGTAGGGTTAAAAATAATATAAATTCAACTATAAATATTATTTAGAAAGTTAAAAATATTTCCTAATTAATGGTGTTTTATTCATAATTTTTAGACATTATATAATTTAATTTATTTATGACACTATGATGATGCAGTAATTACCTTGTTAATGAAATTATAAAATAATATATATTATAAATATCTAAATAAATGTAAATTGAGACTTATGATGTTTTAAACTAATTTTATAGGTTAATATTATTT
Source organism: Viscum album (assembly GCA_963277665.1). Classification (NCBI taxonomy): domain Eukaryota; kingdom Viridiplantae; phylum Streptophyta; class Magnoliopsida; order Santalales; family Viscaceae; genus Viscum; species Viscum album. Next base: position 2,031,816,630 of record OY728151.1, on the reverse strand, counting down.
GTTAGGGTTGGTTAAATAAATTTTATTTGAAGTGATAATGTTTTTATGGATTTCAAAAATATTAAATACTAAGTACTATCAAAATTGACATAATTGAGTTTTTTAAAAAAATATTATATTATTAATTGATATAATATTCATACAAATCTATGGGTCATCCAAATGATTTATATAAGGTTATATATATTAAAAATGACCCAAATGGGGTTTTCTTATTTTTTTATAGTTTTTTTATTAGCCTTATAATATAAAAATACAAACATACATGGTAAATGTCAAACTATTTGACAAAGAGTTAATTCTAAATGATAAAGTTAATATGGTCACCTAAAACTATCAAAAACCTGTTGGTTGACTGGTTTTAGACTCATCCCCACCTTATCCATTAAGTAATTTATTTTGGAGAAATTATAAAACAAAAATTATTTTATTATAAAATAATATTTCAAGCCTTTCCTAAAGTTACCCTCACCTCTCTTATAAAAGGGAACTTCCCCATCCCTTAATTTCACTCAGACAAAGCCTTTTTATTCAGCCAACCCTTGCCCAAATATCCTCCCAACTTTCCTCCCTTCATCCTAGATTCCTTCATTTGGTCATAAATCCAACCTAAGGAGCCCTTTTGATCAATTCAAAAGGAGGAACCCAAAAATAGGTAAATATTTCCTCACCTATATCAATTTAATTTCTTCTTCCACTACCGCTTTCATTGATGTTTCTATTATAAAAGTATAAATCTAGTATCCTTTATATAATATGATGTTATTATAAAAATTTTACAACCATATTCATTGTTGTATCCATCATATAAATGACAAAGTCACCGTACGTGCATATGTATGGATTACCATCTCCACGTCGTGGCGTAGTTTGTTATTCAAACACTTCATTATATGGGTGTGTATAATAATGAGTATATCTGATGTAAATAATAAATTTTAATCATTAATTATTATGTATAAATGATATATCATCCAATTAAATATGATTTCTCCATCAATATAATGATATTGTCCCTCGTGCGAACGTACAGAAACACGATGAGATTCATTCCCCATCGTAATCATTCATGATTAATTTTCATTTAATGATTAAAAAAATGTTTATAAACGTAATATAATTATATATATTAGTCAAATTCATCATATCCATAACAAACATGGCTTACGTAACCAAACATACAAAGGAAAACAAATCAGTTGACACTCGAGATCATGATAGTAGTAAAATATTATAAACAAAGGATTATTATAAGATAATATACGATATCATATTTATGTATATAGTTCTTGAATAATTTAGTAACAATGTTTTAAATATTGTAAAACATGTTAAAATACCATATACTAATGAAGTGTACAAGGTAAGGGTTAATTTCATAATCTCTTTATTATCTGTGGTTGTTTTCACGTAGTATCTACTGGGGCCACATTATCTTCCACATCAATGTTTTCATAAAAATGTATTTCAGAACATTTTTACTATTTTATATTCAATGGGTTAATGTAATTTATCCCATAATTTTACCATATACATTTTGAAAGGAATCTTTCCATCATTTTCTAAACAAGGATCTTTAGGACCTTTTCGAAAAAATTAAGTTAAGAATGTCATTTTTTTAACTTATATAGCCGGTGTGCCTATATTCTTCCATTATAACATCGTCAAAGATTCCCATTCAAGATTATATGAATTTTTTAAAAATAAAGGTTTTCTTTTATTATTATTTGACTTAAATTATTTCGAAATAGAAATATATACTTCTTTAAAAATATTTGATTTCATCTATGTCAACATCCTTTGATGAATTTTAAGCATGTATGAAGTTGATTAATTATGATACAAATCATCCATATTGTATTGATGGTTTTGTGAAATGTTTGACCGTGGATGTGTTATTTTTAAACCATTCATGGTTTATGGATACTGTATTGACATTTCGTATGATAGTTTTAATATGAATGTTTAAGTTATGTTTAAACCTTTTCATACGAGGAATGCATTGGACATAGTAAGTGATGGGTGGAGCCAACTATAGCTCCCCGATGAGTCGGTAGTTCTAATAAGAAAAAATAGTGTCTTGGAAAAAGGCCTTGACAAAATCTTAATTGTAGTCTTGGCACAAGGCCTTGACTATGTGGTTATGAAGTCTGGAATTATGCATTCCATCATTATGGATGTGGCTATTGATATAGAATGTGATTATTATACTAGTATAATATCCATGTGAATATGTAAATGGATTTATATTATTTTATCTTTGACATATTATGATTAAGTTTAAGTTTAAAAATATTTTGTTTTAGACTAATAAATTTTTATAAATGTTTATATCTATTTATGAATGTTTCTGCTATATTGTTATCCTTACTAAGAATCTCAGCTCACCCCATTCTATGTTTTATTTCTCCCAGTTTGTGAAGAAGTATTTTATGGTTGACCTTAGGGATAGGCTAAGGATATAAGTGTGTTAAAAAGGAGAAAAAATATTTTTGATGACTTTTTTTCATGTTGTAATGTAAAACATATGAATGTGTCTAGTACTTCCAAGTTCACTAAACTGATCATTCATTCGTGACATTATTTCTTATATCATGCCAATGTTATGCAATAATGTATAGACTATGGGTAACTGGGGTCGGGGTGTTACAAAAAATAACAATAAATAATGCTATAAATGATACTCCAGTGCTAAATGGTGTCGAACAACACTGTCATGTATGTATATAATGTATATATATTTCAGGAGTATAACCTATCACTGTTAGTGAGTCAGCCTTCGAATAGATAATAAAATTAATACATGATAAGTTTATGGGATTACATATAGTATCATGTGTCTATAGCTAACCAGTTCCAGGCACACATGCATTCTTGTCCACATGTACATAGCCATATCAATTCATATTAACTATGGATCCACAAGAATGGTGTAAGAATACTACTAAATAATATATTAAGGCCATATCATAAAGCTATACAAGTTTCCATGAATAATATTAATATTTGGTGGTATAAACATGTTACGAGGATTACAATATCCTTTTTTTCAAGATTTCAATCTCAACCATAAACACTCCCAAAGTAAATAATTCATTTCTCAACTCCCAAAACAATGGGATGTATAATAATTAATAATATTTAAAATAAGGAATTATCACATGGGATAATTATTATAAACATCCAAATGAAACAAAAAGTATCATCAATTTCAATTCAAAACTTTTATATTACTTAATGTCTACAAAATTTAACTATACCTTAATCCTTTCACAATTCAATATTAAAATGTTGAATGGTTTTTTAAATAAATCATTTATTTTAAAGAAAAAATTTATAATTCTAAGGAATTATTACAATTTTTAAATGAATTGAATAGATTTCAAATAATGTTTTTGAATATAATTCATGTAGATAAACAATTTATTTAAAATAACCAAATAACAAAAATTGAAAAACATGGTTAAATTAGTTAATATTGGGATATAAGTGGATTAAAAAATTAAATCATTTAAACAAATTTAGAATAAATTAAATATATTAATTCATTTACTTCATTTAATTCATATCAAGGAAGTTAATTTAAAAAATAAAAAATTTCAGGCCAATGCCAAAAAATAAAAAAACCATAATAATCATGTTTAAATATATATATAAAAAATTAATTTAGTAATTCATATAAATATGAGATTAATAAATGTTAAATACATTTAATTCATGAAACATTCAATTTTGATAGAGAAGGTTAGAAAAGAGATCATAAGGAATATAATGGAAAAAATTCAATGAACATGTGTTGAAAACAAAGAAACATGTATCTATGAGTTATCAGGAAACAATGAATTTCAAAATGATGAAAAATAATAGAAATTACTAATTTGAATAAAATGAATCCAATCACAACAAATTTTTGAATTTATTTCCTTTGATGTCGATCACTAGATCTTGGATGATAGATGTTGATGGAACAGAAAAGTGATACTAGATCCAATATCCCCCAAAAAGAAATAATGATCGAGAAAAATGGAAGGCTATTAGAAAATTTATTAATATGTAATCATTAGGATAATGGAGATACAATATTATAATGAGAATAACTCACTAAAATAGAAGATATCTTCTTCAATTAGAGCTTCGATCCACCAAGTGATGATGGTTCTAGAGCCAAAATCCCTCCAAGGGGACCAAAAACCCCTAATGATCAGATTAGGATTGAGTGGAAGGAGTTTGGGGTTATTGAGGTTGGATTTAAGGTTATTAATTACAATATCCATAACATTAATGACCATTCATAGTGTTTTCTAGTATATGTCACATAGATAGTACTATCCATAAAAATTAATTATTATACATTTCCCCCATAGGATGGACACATAGTATAACTATGAACAAACAATTCGAGTAGCATGAAAACTTGGTTAAACCAATAGATTACCAAGAAAAATCCATGAAATCGGATAAAAATATTGTTAAAAAATGCACAAACCATGCATAAAACATGAAACCAAGGCTATACACTTTGTTCTACCATGAACGAATCATGTAGAAATGATGAAACTGACAATAACCCATCAAAATTGATTTTATATAATAACGAGAAAAATATGAAATTTAAAAAAATTGGGTGCTCAAATAAATGGTTCAAAAAACATAATATCATGTAACAAAATTTTGCAATCCACTTTATTTATCTCCAATCAGTTTTAAAATGAAAATTTACCATGGGAATAGGTGAAAACATGGATTTCAATGAATGAAAGAAGTCATGTTTCATTTTTCCATCATTTAGAATGTCATAAGGATTTATTCATAGAATAATATTTTATTTTTAATGTTATTATGATTTTTTTAATGTTTCATATTTTCAAATTTATTTCCTTTTCATCCATTTGAAAACAAAAAACATTTCTCATGTGTATATCCAGACCACTAAATCATTGAATGATGTATCTAATTTCAATAACCCCAAAAAATAATATTTCTATATAATATTTAATTTATATCCATGATAATTATTTCATTATTATGATTTTATATATTATGTATATATAACCACTTTTCCACTGAAAACACACCATGTATTTTTTGGAATGACTATCCATGAAGTGTTCGAAATGAACATTCCTAGTGTTTTAACAAAATAGAACCTAACAACTAATGTATTAAATTTAATAATTATATTGGAATGAACAAGATAATTGTTTTTAAAGAAATAATTAAATAATATATTTTTATTATTCATGTATATAAAAATAATTTTGGGGTTTGAGGACCCCTCTTAATATATTTATAGTTATAAATTTGTTTTGAATTATTTTGAACAGACATTATTCAATTATCATTTTCATTTAAATCTTTTCATAATTTAATTTGAATTTTTAAATGAAATTTAATTTTATTTATAAAATAAAATTTATATATTTTATATTTTATTTATCAAGAATATTTTCTAGTTTTTTTAAATGGGTTTTTTTAACACATAAATGTGTAGATTATTTAGTTTTTTATTGTTTAGTAGAGGAACACAATTTCCCAACAACATATCTACATTATATTATATTGTTTCTAAAAAATATTTATATTCAATTAAAATTATATATCATTCATATTTTTTCTATAATTCAATTTGCTAGAAATTTCATCAAAATAAAATTGTACATCTTCACATTTTATGGATAATAAAAATTGCTCAAACTTATGGAATATAATAAAAAATTGAATTAATTTTTTGATAAAAATTAAATGGTTTTTTTCCCTATTATGATTCTTATATGAATATTATCATTATTTTATATTTTAATAAACCAATACAATTAATAGGGTGATGACATGATCTCAATAATTGTTATGATGGATTTAATTGGGATGGATATTCCATTGTATGGGTTTTTATAAGATTGATTTAAATGATAATGGTCTTTGAATTTTAAATGATTATTTTTGGATTTATATGTCTTTCATATGTATATATTTTCATTTTTTATGATGTGATAATAAATTTTTGAGAAATGAAATAATTATGACCTTTTCAAAGGAAAAAGGTTTGTCTTTTCAAGGAATGGTTTTCTGAAGTTCTCATGTTTTTTCATGAAACTATCACGGTTTGTATTTTGATTTTATTACTAGAAAAAATATATTTTCAAATAATTTTTAATGTAATATTGATTTCATGAGTATGTAAATGTTTATTTTATTTGAAATATTATTTGTTGTAAAAGGTAGAATTCCTTATAGATTCTCATGTTTGTCAAAATGACTAATATTTATGTTTTTCTTTAATATCGATTATAATGTTATCATATTATAATACTAAGTTTTAAACCGTTTTATAGGATCTAATGATTCATATGAACATTAATAATGTATGTTTTTTTAATAATGTTATTTTACTTAAATGAAGAAAAAAATTCTTGAATTAAATATGGGTTTATATTAAAGAAATTGTTTCAATAAAAAGAATAAAAATTTTATCTAATTGAAAGATTATTTTTGTAATGGTTTAACTAATTCAAACAATTCTAATGATAATTTAAATTGAAAGTAAAATAATGTATAAATGATACTATTAAATTTCATACGTCTTACTTTATCTTGATACATGTTCACAATGATGGTATATATATAATATGATTTTAGTATCAAATCGCGATGTTTGAATTATGGGTGTAACAAAACAAACATATATAGAATGAAGAAAAAGTATAACATCAATATTTTTTATGGAGATACCTAGAATAAGTCTCTATAGGATATCAATTTTTTTTAAAATGGTCGATCATGTTGAAGAAAATAAAAAACTTTAGTGAACTATACTAACGAATCTTATAATATTCCCAAGAATCACATATGACGATAATTGATAAAAAATATTGGGAATATGACACATAAACCCAATGAAAAGAAATTCCAATGGAAATGTAAAGTAAAATCACTAAATATGAATAATAATATATCCCCACCACCCTCAAAAATTTAATCCAAAAACAGGATCAAATAACCAAAACATCATTAATCATATATCATTTACTACAATGCCATTTAATAATTCTCAAGAGGTGAACTATGATGTGATCCCAAGGATTTAAACTCATAAAGAACCCCTAAAAACAAAAAATAAACCATCATGTACTCAAAAACCCATTATTATTGATTATCATAGTCACTCTTAATCCAGAACAATGTTTTCCATCCACATATATTAACAATACAATCCCCAAAACGTACACATCATACAAAAAAATTACTGATAATAAAACATAATAAAAAATTTAAAAAATTAATATACCACCATTTATAGGGAAAAAATCCATGATACATTATATAAAACATCTCTGAAACAACTAACGATGATAACCCAAAAAAAATCCCAATAATTTACTCATCTAATAACACAAGTTTTAAAATCACTAATTATGACACAATCAGTGACATTAATGATAACCTATATTTTAGAGAACACCCTTAATGAAATATTCTCTTAATTTACCCTTCTGAGAATTTTGTTAAGGGTTCAAATGAATAATGAATCCCAAATCATATAATAAATAATATTATATGTTTATAGTTATAAAATTAAGAGAAATTACAAAAAATAGGGGGAAAATCTATAAAATTACCTTAGAAAATGAATTTCATTCATTTCATTCAAAATCAATCTCCAGGAGATATACTCAAAACACATACTCAATTAGTTACTAATTTTTTTAACAAATTTCACAACACAAATATGAAATAATTAGTAATCACATTTTATTTTTGAAAAAAATACATTAGTTTAAAATATAATATATTTTAATGAAAGAATTCCTCTACCCACCATAGAACATTAAAATTTACATTTTCTTGTGAAATAATTGACATGTAAAGATGACATGTTTTTAAAACACCTCATCCGAAATTATAATGTAATTTAAATACCATTTTCCAAACACATTCATGATTATAATATTGATTTGTCAATTAAAAGATATTATCTATAATAATGGGGAGAATTCACTACAACCTATAGAGATCATTTCTATATCCAAAACATTTTTTATGTTCTTCTGAAAACTAAATATTTACTAAATAATAAATTTCAATGATAAGAACACAATCCCACTTTTATTTTATAACTATTGTCCATGATTACATATTACTTTTTATGACTTATATTTTAACCATAAAAATGAATAAATAAATTAATAATAACAATATAATATTATAATACAAACAATTTTCAACTTATAAAAAATGTAAACAATGTTATTTATCAAAGACATAAAAAAACCATAAATCCCAATAAATATGAAATAATTAACTACAAAATATTTTATTAACCATTAATTTAATTATATAATCCATTAGGATAGTTATGATATTTAGGGGAGGAAAAATAATTCATGAAGAGAAATAAAATGGTTCAATATTTAGTCTCACGTTATGGTGAAAAACTTTTATACCATGTGACTAGATATTTAATTTTAGGTTAATTTTCCATGGTCATCGCAATATTTACAAAACCAATATTGTTAAAATGAGACTCTAGTATGTTAGTGAAATTTTTCCCAAAAGACATGATGATACATTAGATAATTATTACACTCAATAGGGATCAATATATCATTATAATAAACCAACAAACATTAAGTTTTCTTAATGTGTTCTAAAAATTACGTATTGAAACTATATTATCCAAGGGAAACTATTGTTTTATCCTAAATGGTGATGATTAGTAACCTACATTTTAATAACCATTAGAGTCTCAAAAATGTTCTTTATTAGTGATCTACTAGAACAAACCCCAATTAATAAGATAGATTTTAATGAATATATATACCTTTTAAATAGTCATGCTTCTGGTATCATTTATAATGATCCAACATAGGATTATAGTAAACCTATTCCAAACTAGGCCTTACATTTTCCACCAAGGATCCTCTAGATCCCCACAAGCTAAAATCTAGTTCATGAGAATAATAAAAAAACAATGGGAATTATTTTAGCCATTGATAAAAAATGCATAGTTGATGTCTTCCTAAATATAAAACTTGTCATACCAATATATATGAATCTAGTGAATAATGTTTTTCAAATAATCAATCATCTCTTCTAAGTACATTGTACATGTAACATCCTGACCCTGAACAAACTGAATGGTTCCTCAAGATAGTGGGTCACACAGCCTTATTAATTCCTCCACATATGCAATGGGTTTATATCTTTTAGTGAGGGTCTATGATGGTATTGTGGGGAGACCATAGCATCTATTATTAGAGTACCACACCATAAATAATAAATAAACCAATGTAATATAAGCATAATAAAACTTACTTAACAATATAATAAAGAAAAATAATACAAAATGTAAGATAAAAATAATTGAAAGAATAATAATAATAAATCCATAGTCTTTGTCATATAAAAAATTATTTTATTGAATGATGATGTAAATAATTAGTGATACATTGGTTAGTGAGACAAAAAATATAATCATATGATATAAAAAATCAATAAATACAAAAACAAATCTATAGAATAATCACAATAATATTGTCGATCATATTCTCCAATGATCCATAAAAATAATAAAATCACACAAATAATCCTTGATTGGGAGCATTGAATTTTCCGAACCCACATCTATATGGTTTATACAGGTAAACATTAATTTCCTAGATAGGGATTGATATAAAATTATTTGGACACCACTAACAATGAATAAAAAAATAGTTACTGTGTATAAAAGTTCAACCTGTGGTTATAAAAAATAAAAATCAATGATGAATTCCAAAAACTAGTCATCCTAGTTTCCTAGATGATATATTTCTGACACTACATGCATCGACATATACCAAAATATCTCTAGGGTTAGTATACCATGTATATATATATATTACTATATAGTTATAAATAATATTTATATATTTATATACACTATATATATGATGAAATATATAGCAATATATATAAATACAAGTTTCTATCTTTTCCGAGGTAATAACCTAGGAATCCAAAAATAGAATAATGAAATATATGATCCAACTTGAGTACTATCCTAAAAAATCAATATAGTACAAGACATCATTCCCATCATTTTAGATAGTAATATGGGTCATCATTTCCAACACCTGATTATTGTTAATTTAGATCTTTATAACTATAATATATGTAAATAGTGTTAGATTCAATGCCTAACACCCAAAAAAAGCAGTGTGAAATGGTGTTCTCAAAAAGTCTCTAACACACTATCAAAATACTAATATCCATGGTTTAGTTGTAATAATCATATTGAATTTTCTTTTAATAATTTAAATTCATTCCTCCCAACATATATTTGAGTGCAACAGTTAAATATATTTTTATCTATTTAAAACATGGGGCATTAACCATCCACTCAATTACCTTAAATCAATGAAATCAAATTGTTTTATATTTCATATCAAACCTCATTTATCGGAATTCTGAACAATATAAATAGTCAGTTTTTAATTTATTTTTTTATTATATATGATTAAATGAAATTCAACAAACCAAATGTGGATGAAACAAATGAGGTTTAAGTCCTCCATTAATTTAACATGACATCATGGGAGTATTTTAACTCTGTACATTAATTTAAGATGTAAAAACTCATTTTAAAGCCTCATTTGGAGTGGTCTACTATATGGAAAATAGAGAGATCTATAAAACAAGACACCATGTAGAGAATGATATTATACAACATAACATAGGAACTTAGGATGGCTCCTCATCCAGTATCATTTTCATGATTGAAGTAAAAAAAATAACTATAATAGAAAAATTATCAAGAAAAAAGTGCTTATCATCTCAAAAGAATATAGTAGAAAATATGGAAATGGACAAAAATTGAAATTATAGTGGATTGAATCTTACACTGAGTGGAATATTATGAGGTGAAGAGTGGTTTATTTCAATATTAGATGAAGGAGGAATCCCAAATACCTATGTAGGTGTGTAGGAGATATTCCATGTGGGAGGGATGTATGTGTGTGATATGTGAGGGGAAGAGTTGGAAAAAATTAAATATAAATGAGGTAAATCCATGATTTACCAGTAATTAATTATTCCCATGGTTGAAAAAAACATCCACCGAACATGAGACAATTGTCATCCCATAGTACCACTTGCATGAGGTGGGAACATGGAATTCAAACCCATGTGTAGCCCTGAAAAATCCATTTATCTCTTGTATGATAAAATTAACACATCAATGTGGCCTAGGTAACCTAGTTTAGACTCATGGTGGGTACCCTATATATCATCATATAGAACCTTGCATTGGTTTTTGAGACCATGAATACACTGGGGAACGGTTTCGATTAATTATTAATTGTGGAATTTCCCTCCAAATCAAGGAGATCTGGTCTCTGAATAAGCATAAAGATCACATGAGACATTCCATTCCATAACTATATTTAATGGATTAAACTATATGTTAAAATACTATTTCAACCAATACGTACCAGTATCATATGTAGGTTCATTACAACCTACCATCCTTAATAAAACTCATCCCCAAGATTCCTCTATGATGACTATAAGAGAACATCTAGGAAAATATATTTTTACTAATATTGTATGTCATCAGATCGCTCCAAGATCATATCCATTAATTGTTTATACATATATATCACCCATAAGTTAGGAAATAAATTCCTTATAGATCCATCTTGCTTCTATCCGTGATACACATTGGGTACTTCTCAAAAGATGCGTCCACATCTAACTCAGCCTCCATAAGATGTATGATTTGTAATGGGTGATGATAATAAAAATGATGTATATAAAAATGAAATATATTGTGAATATAATTTTTTATCTAAGTATGTTATATCTTATAAACAACTATTCATATTATATATATGATATTAACTTTTATGATGAATATAGGAGCTTCAATACCCATCACCCTAAAATGTCACTAGAATAACATATGAAAAATGTCTACGAAAACAAATAACCAACCTAAAACACATGAGGTATTATATGTTGATACATATCTACATGATTCTATGACCGAGGATCTATCAGGATATTAATAATCTGTCATAGAATCTCTAATGTCTTTTGAATGATATGTTGTATAAGATGGGTGGCCTCTCATTGCATTGACTAGAACATTGTTGAACAATAGGTCCTTCTATAAAAATAAGAAAAAATAAACATTTCATAAAATATATTAGTGTATGAGAACACAAAATGAAATATATTTTTTACCACATACCCCTAATGTCATGGAACCACGCACAAATATTTTCTTGTAACTCCAGTGTTGTACTCTTTGTCTGTACATCAGTCTGGGTGTGATCAGCCATGATCTAAATTGAATATGTTACCATGGGTTTCTACAAAACATAAAATAAAAATGACGTGAACTCAATGTCCTTTTCAGATATTATACAACCAAAAAATATATGAAGGCATAAAAATTCCAAAATTTATAGCCTCCTTGGATGTAATACAAAGATGGTTTCTTTAGTAGATTAGAAATGAATGACCTTTATCAAACGATTTATAATTACTAAATCTATATCACTTTCTTGAGGATATCTGGTAAAACCTCTCTGAGAATCTATTGTAAAATCATCACACATCCACTAAGGAATGATAAATGGATATAAAAGTCTTTTAGGTCTCTAATGTTCATCCATGACATTCTGATAGGTGGAACATCTAGTCACAACGATGTCTATATTTAATTTTATAACTGTCTAGAAATCATGGTGACATGTGTCTCGATAAATATTGGTGAGACCGAAATGCACAACCCCTAAATTAGAATGAGATTCCATCATCAAATCCTCTCATATGTTTTTTAGAACACAACCATGCCCATATATGGATAAGGTAACATCCACATTCATTGTCCAACCATGAAATGAATCCTCAACTAGAACACTATACATTAGGATAAGTCCATCAGGATATGAATCTGTCATTATCCTTAAACATTATATAAGGGTTTATGTCACAAATTTTTTTCCTTAATTTATTACCTATAATATCCGGAACACAAACATGCATCTCTAAAAAAATTCTTAAGATACCACTCACCAATTCCCTACATAACTTCTTATGTCTAAGACTTCTGTCTTAGTGAACCTGTTATCGTATTTCAAATTCTATGTGACTAGGAAATTATGTAATTGAAGTATGATAGGTATTCATCCTATATGTGCCTCCTATGATTTAGTTCATCTTTTTAAATATATACTTGAGTTATTATTGATTTGTAAACACTAAAAAATTATCTCTAAGAAAATAATTCCTCTAACAACACAATGAATGAAATATATCTTATAACTCTATATCATGCATCATGTTATTCCTCTCATGTTCTCTCAATAGTTGAGACTCACACACCCCAATATGATCTCCCATCGTCAATACTACTCCAATGTTAAAACCTTATGAAATGAAATAATTTATTTAGAATCATCAATGATCCAGAAGTATTGGATCTAATTTTATGTCAATCTACCTTTAAATTCTTTAATGTCCCATTGACCATATTTTGACCATTTTTATTTCACCCCAATATTGTTCATGAATTTAGTAGGCCCTAATATGTGTGAAAATTCTTGGATGAAGCATCTGTAATACCTATCATTACCCAAAAAACATTGTATAACAAATTTGTTCAAAGGTTACTCCTAAGAAACTATAGACTATTCCTTTTATAGGACTTCGGGAACTCCAAATAATTAGATGGTGTTTCCTATGATGTGGACATTATCATCCTAAAAGTGGTATTTATTGTTATTTTTGTGATAAAGGTGGTCTCTCAGTGTATATGGAATAATACTATTTTATTGGGTATGACCGAGTTGAGTTTAAGAATACACAATGATTGTTTCCACAATGCATTCAATGAATGAATCCAGATATGTCTCGGAAACCCAATTAATTAGGGATATGAAAATATATGGTATATTACTGATATCGAGCAACCATAAATGGTACTAATAAAGACTACACCAACATCATAATGATATTCATGTTATTTTTAAAGGACTAAAATTCACTTAATGGTATCCTAACATAAAATCAATATTTTAAAACACCTTCACTAATCAGAACTCAAGAAAATAGGTAGTATATATGATGTAGTGGATACTGATTAAAAAATGTGATTTGATTCAACCACTAGTAATTTGTGAAAATCCTAATTGCTTTATCCCCCTTTCCCAAAATGGATAGTGACGAAAATGAAATGTAATTGGATGGATAAAACAATTATTTTCCATGTTATATTACTGTTTTATAGCTTATGATTCTCTATTGGTGCCATCCTATAAAGAGGAAGAGAAAATGGTGCCGCTCTTGGAAGTAGCTCAATGAAAAATTCGACATTACATTAGATGTATCCTAGAAAGGATATCCTAGATTATGTGCATGAAAAAATCCTGTAAATGAGGGAAAATGATAAGATTCATTATTTGATCATCTATGAAAATAATAGAAATCTGAAATTCACTCTTCTTCACCATTGTTTATAATGATATTATCAAATTTCATAGACATCCCATATAAAGTTTCAAATATGTATACCATCCTCAATTGATGTAAATTTTAATTTATAGAAATACAAATCAACATTGTGTCAATAGGATACAACACTGTACATCCCAAAATTTAAATCAACCCACTTAATGCTTAGGAAAAAGTGATTCCACATGAAAATATGAACACCATTCACATAGGGACTCCCCTTGCGATGGATAACTCTCTCTGATAATATACCCAAAGGGTAATAATATTTCATCATCATATATATGTACTCTATATCAAGCACTAGAGTATCCATAAGTACAATAAAAATAAAATTGTGAGATAAACCTATGTCAAATAATTAAGAAACTAAATTATATGCTAGTATAACAGTATCATAAACTATTAAAGGAAAAGTTATTTACTCAAAACCCATATGTTACACTTCATGTAAGTAGCTCTTACCATAGCCTAGAGTTGAAACTTGACTTCACTAACCTGTATCATTCCTATGTCTCTAGGAATACTATGTCTTTTTCCGTCTTCCCCCACCACCACCATAGCCTTAATGGTCATTGGTACTTGATATGGCAGCCAAATGTTGTGCCACTAGCCACACTCCTGAATGTTGATCCACTATAGATATTATCCCTCTAGGAACCAGGGGATTGGTCCTACAGAGGATCTTAATATGATTCATCATATTAAATATTTTCACTCATGTAAATTTTATATGAAATAGTGTTTTTTGTTGAAAAAAAACATACAATAGTTAAATATAATGAACCTATCTGTATGAGTTATCTAAATACAAATTAGTCCTTGAGAAAACTTTATGTGGTTCTCCCTTCCACTAAGAAGACTTCATCCATGTCTTTATGAGGAACATCGCTCAGGAAAACCTTTAAATTCCATAATGTTTTTCATAGTAATTATTTAATAGTTTGTTATCAAATAAAAAGTGTGAAACTGGATAATAGTAGCCTATGATTAGAATGTGTAAACCATCCCATCCTCAAATCCCCTCATATCCATGATCCCATTCCTAGATAGAGTCTATGAGACTTACTGATGGTCAGTAAAATATGAATAATACTAAATTATAGACATATACTACTGCAACATGTTCAAGACAACTTGAGCTCAGTCACCCCATAATGTATTTGGAACAATGTAATCATACAATAATAACTGTAAGTCCCACTATATCATATATTGATGCTTTTAAACCTGTGAAATGATATCAAAGCATCTATTATAAGATGCATGTAACACATATGTAATGATATTGACCCTCATCTCTTGAGGTGTCTGTAGATGATTAAAAATAAAATTCATTCCCTATGGACATATCTCAGTAATAAGAGGGCCACCATCACTTGAAAATGTATGTGGATGATACTATGGGAATTAGGTCATCAAATCTTCCATATTCAGGTAGTTCGACAATCTCCATGCATAGAATGCATCATATGATTGAATCCCTCTAAAAATGGAATTTAGTTCCCATGCCATGAATAAAAGTTGGTTACATAGGTGACATAATGGGAGGTAAAAATGATTTCATTGGTACCAACATATTAACAGAAGCGTATTCACAACCCACTTAGTTTTAGGCTTGAGGATTTCATGGTATCCTGATTCTACAATAAAAAACACACAAAACATAAGTGAATTCAATAGTATAATGTTATGAAAAAAATAGTTTGAATAGTTACATGACTTTCTATTTATCAAATAACACATTTATACCTAATCAAAATTCCATGTATATGAGATAAATGATAACCATAACATACTATATGTTTCATAAGAGAAACATTGAACTACCCACTACTAAATATGGGTTCTGGTACTGGTATCATTTCACCTAAATAAGGTCTTGGATTATGGAGTGTTAATTTCATGTTATAGATGAATAAACCCAATTATTTTCATTTGGTATCACCATTTAATCGTATCGAATTAATTTAAAATTTTATTCTCATTAATTATTGTTCTCATATATATATATATATATATTGGTTTGATTAGTTGTGTCCCCATTCCCAATTTATAAAATATAAACATCTTATTAATTTCAATCTAAATGTAACATATATATGAAATTTTGATATATTATTGTTATAGGATGTAACAAGTTATTTAAAATAATTTTTTATATGAATAACCATTCCAAATTTATTGAATGAAATTATTCATAAATTACAATTGGAATTCAGGAAATAAAATTAAAAAATTTCCAATCCCATGGAAGTAGTTGTACATGTCTCAAAAAAGGTAAAATTGGTTACATAATATCCCATAATAATTCTATAAGATAAATAATCATTTATATTTATTAAAACACATTAATTAATCCAATTAATCTATTTGTGAAAAAAGAATTATCACATTTCCGTAAAAATATCAAGTCCCCAAACTAGATGTAACAGATAATGAATGTAGTTAGTGAATTTGTCTAGGAAAAATTCATGAAAAATAAGTACTAAATTTCCAACGATGATAAATGATCTAATAAAATGTTTCCATACCAGGAAAAGGGTGAAATAATTCTTCATGACCAATAAAATCACATGTTCTGTGCATCACCCAATGGTGAAAATAGGTAAACTACAACTGGATAAACCCTATATAAAAATCCCAACCAATGTAATTTTGGGTTTCACATTTAAATTGTATAGGAACAACTATTTATAGTATTATTTTTAAATTCTATCACATTAATAGTATCTAACCTAATAACCAAAAAATATGAAATTAATGAATATTTAAATTTCATCTACTACCTTTTTTTGTACGTCCCAACTTGAAACCTCTAAATGGTTCCTTGTTTAATGGATTACAAGAAATAAAGTGTGCCTTCCTATTTTCTAGAGGTTTTTACTATTCTTCAAGGGTATGTGGTGATATTATGGGGAGACTATATACTAAATTATTAGAGTGTCATAGGGGTAATAATAAATAAATAGAGTTAATATTATTATAATATAATGGTGAACATGATGAAAGGAAGTTAAAAAAATTGTAGTGAAAGATGAACATCCATGAAATAAGAGTAATAATAAAGAGATTGGGTGAGTCATATAAAAAATATTTTCATGGTATGATGATTCATAAAATATATTATATAGAGGATAAAGATAACCTTGATATACAATAGGATATAGGAAATTTTAAAAGGCCAAAAGACTTCAGAACTATCATTTTGATATGTAACTTTTTCTTCTTATCATATGATCCAAAAAATATGAAAATCAATCAGATAAGTATTCTATGATATTATTCCTTCCCTTATCCTAATTATTTTTAATAAGGTATGTTCTAGTACAAATAGATGATCCAAAAAGGGTATGAGACAGAATCATTTTTCAACCCCCAAAGATCCCTAGAACAATCACATTTGTGTGTATATAATTGTATTTCTCATGTAAAAAAAAATTAAATACATAAATAATCACAAAAAATTCATAGATGATACATAACCAACACTACCTTATTTTATATAGTTTAGGATAACTCTAGTCAGATTTTACCATATATATAGATTATTATGGAGAACATAAAATATGTATACATGCATATAGACAATATATATGAGGGAATATAAATCCATATACGTAGACACATGGTCCTAACTATACCCATTATATAAAATTTGTATCCAAACTTAATGGAATAAATTATAGTCTCTAATAGGGGTACTAACCATGAATCTCTTAAGAATGCATGACATCATTCATGTAACTCGTGAGTGTGGGGGTGATTTATAATTACCAAATCATGATGTAAGATAATATTGATCTTCATGAACATAATAAATGTAATTGGGGTGACACACCATTTTTAATACCCATTGGTAGGGTGTGTGAAACACAATGCCCCATAATCCCCTTTACCATTCTCCAATGACCAATAAGAGTGGTATAATTATAATAATCATAAATCATTTAATTTTATGAATTTACATTCATTTAACCAATCCTATTAAAGGGTTCTGTATTTATATAATAGGTCATTTAATTACAATATGTGACATTGACTTAGAACTCACATCATTTAAATTAATTGAATTCATACAATTTAGAAATCAATGAAAATAAATTTTAAAGAAACGTCAAACAAAAAAAGAGGTGGTTTGTCTAGTTAAATATATATATAAATTATGGTTTTTAATTAAACACAATAAATTTGGTGGAAACCTAAGATGTATTAATCCTTTATTTGTATATCATTGGACTATGAGAACAATTTATCATTTTTCATCTTATTTATAAAGAAAAAAATAGATGCATCTAATGTAAGGTCATCTCATGTGGAACAATATAGAGTTTTATAAAAACAAAATTTTAAGGATAATTAATAAAACTCCATCCTTAGACAGGTGGATGACTCCTCATTCAGCAGTAGGTTCGTGTTTTCTATAAAATGGAACAAATCACAAGAATAAAAAAACCCTAGAAATAGGGAATATGTACTCACAAAAAATAGCCCCAAATATGGAAAGAGAAAAATAATAAATAAGTTTGAGGATTGATTCAATTAAAACCATGATTCCAAATAGATAATGTTGGTTTATTTTATGATTTTATGGTAGAGGAAACCCTAACCCTAGATTATGCCAAAAGGAGTGAATTCATGAAGGGGTTCCTGATGAGCATGATATGTGATGAGAATATAAATGGGAAATGTTAATTCCAAAGGTGATAAAATCATAATTTTCACACTATGTAATGGTTCATAGGGTTTGGACATATTCTAGGACTAACAATACACAAATTGTGTGACAACAATTATTCCAAGACACCCCACACAAGGGCTAAGTGCATAGATTTACTAACTGTGCATAGAACATGAAAAACCTACATGTATCTTGACTAATATGACATTAAAAGCCTTTAAAATTGGGTCACATGATTTTTTATAATAATGAACCAATCTATTTACAACTAGATCAGCACACATTGTTTGGGAATACTTTTTGGGATTAGGTGCATTATTTGGATAAATAATCTGCTTTGCCTTTTCACTCCAAAACATATATATCTAAAATCTAGAAAATACCTGAACACTCCAGATACCTTCCATATTCCATATGTAAAATTTAATATGATATAATAGTGAATTGAAACAAAAAAATATCTCTACCATTATAACATTTCAACCCATTATAATATGATTAATATATATGAGAATCATAATCACTCATTTGAATAATAAATAATATATCATATGTACATAAATAAATCAAAAAATATCAATGGAATTATGTTTATATTAGAACATACCAAATAAATAACATGCGCTGACCTTATTATGAGACCTGCATATCACTCTCAACACACCAGTTCGACTAACAAACCAACCTAAACATAGTCAAACGTGTATCATATATACGACCTCTAAAATCAATATTAATGGATATATTAACCAATAGTGTGTTCATGTGCGATGGAAACCCATCAAATTACATACCATCATGTATATCATGTAATTTAATTCTAAATATAAATAATTTATAATGTTTTTTAATAATAATGATAATATAATTTCAGAAATATTATCATAAATCATTCACTCCATTAAATGAAAACAAAAATATATTAAAAAATAAATTAATATAAATTTTTTCCACTTAGAATGTTAATTTAAATTCAAATTATTAATTTTTTTTAAAAATATACACATTCAAAAAAATTTCAAAAAAATTATTATTTAGTATGGGAAGATGAAAGTGGATATAATGAAAATAAAAAATCACAATTCCAACAATGAAATAAATGAAAAACTCTAATAGGAAAATAATATCATGGTTCTAATATGATTCATTAAATCTATGGGAAACAAGGAAGGTAAATTCCCTATATAACACTATATAGTATCATTGGTATCAAACTAGGATATTACATGAATCATTATATACATGATATATCAGTTTATATTATTCATTTTATCCTTATGAAAATAATAAAAATAACTATTAAGAATCCTTGCATGTCAAGATAAATTATATAAATACACATAATTTCAAAAATCTCAAATATCGATATATAGTGAGAGCATAATAGGATATCATAACATAAACACAATACTCTAATTAGATCCTTATGATCCAATGGAAAACATTGATGAAGGAGAGAAATATGTTCCATCTTAAATAGAACACAAATAAATTATAATACAATAACCATAAATCTCTTATCATATAATATATAATCATATTAAATAACTCCTCTATATATCAATCATCCAAAATAGAACATTTATGATTCCACTTATTATATAATCCATACAATACACATAACAACTATGTAGATCATAGGATGGCCTCAAAAATTAATTGAAATAGAATAAAAAAATTTCATATTACACTTACCGAAAACACAAATAGATATCGAAGTCCATTTTAAATTTTTTTTTAAAATTTGATTCTAACAATATTATATTACAAAATTATAAAAAAAACATTAAAAACTCATATCAATCAAAAATACTAAAAAAATTAATCCCAAATTTTTGGACAAAATAGAACACACTCATTCAGTTATAAAATCTTACATTGAAACATCTAAAATAACATGCAAGTCAAACCGAAAATTTAATTATACCACACATTATTATTCTCCTTAAATTCATTTATATATTTTAAACACAAAAATAAAAAACCAATGAAAAATAAATATAACTATAATAATTACATTTTTAAATTTTGTTATTCACCTAAAATAATAAAGAAAAAAATTCATTCCAATTAAATGAATATAAAAAAGAATCATCAGTATGTTGAAATAATGCCTCAAAACTAGGAATTTATATCCTTAAATTGGGACTTCTTGCACATCCAAGGGAGACACAAAAAACTCCTTAGAAAAACAACAACATGATTCAAACCATCCAAAACCAAAGTTATATATATAGAAGACCCTAGGGTTTTTTTGATGGGTATAAATCCATTAGAGAATAAAATCAGGAATAAAAAGTAAAGGGAAAAGGGGGAATGCGGGATACATTGGAATCAACTAGTGAAATATGAGATAGGAAAAAAATGAAATGGAGTATGAAAAAATGACATATTTTACTTTAATAATATATTTACAAATGGAAAAAATGAATTGGATAGTCTAATATATATTTTAACAAGAAGTGGATAAATTTTAAAATCATCTTATTTTAAACTTGTGAAGTATAGTGGGCTTGTTTGATCATATTGAAAAAATCAGAATCAGTTGAGAAAAAAATTACCCCTTCAAAAAACCCATTTTAAAGATATTTTGACGTCTAAAAATAATTATGAAATATATGGACAAAATAAATTTAAAATAATAGTACCAAATATTTTTCACCCCGCACTATGAATTAACTATGATACAAATATAAGAATGTTCAATAATAAAAAATAAAACCACAAGTGTATGGAACTTCAAATATTGGTAGTAAATCATTAGAATAAAATAGTGTATTGCACTAAACCTATATAAATTCCATCCACATGGAATCTATAAATATTTTGTGAACCATATATAAATCAATAAAAATATCGAGTCTCATAAAAATTGGAATAAAAATCATGAAAAATAAGAATATTAAAAATTAAAAAAAATTAGTATTAAATTTATAACATAGTTAAATAATTGTTGTTAAATCAATACAAAGAACCCTAATTGATGAAAAATAATTATAAAAATTGGTAGGTATATACCATAATACCTCCACCCAATAAAAATGTGACCATCATATAGGGATACACAAAAGATAAATGAAAAACCCCAATAATGATGGAATAATTCAACTACATTCATATAGAATTGGAATCAATCACTATTCCCAGTTACATGAATTTCATAATTAATAAATAGATGAAGAAACTGACATATAATCAAAACATATTTTTATATTTTCCCTAATAAATCACATGAATATTATATAAATACAATCATTTATGATTTAATGGAGAACCCACTGTGGATGAAGAGGATAGTGAGAGGAGGGAATGAAATGTTCATTTATTTTTGAGTGGCCCAATACTTCATTTATATTAGTTAATAATATTGAATAAATATTTATAAAAGTTCATCAAATAGAAAATTTGTAAAACTCTATAAACCCTAAAAAAATAATACCAAAATTCAATAAATAATACCCATTTCATATATAATATATTTTTTATAAGTTTAATATATTTACTAATATATAAATGTTATATCTTTTTTGAATTATAATAAATATTATTTTTACACTGTGAATAAAAATATCCTATGTTTAAAAAAAATTTGTAAAGAACTATCCCAATCCTATGGGGAATCACTTAATAAAAAAATATTGCATAAGATCTTTTCTACACGTGTAATATATTTTCCTATCAGAAATTATGATTCATAATATTATTATTTATATTTTAATATATATTACATTTCCCATGTACATTTATCTGACAATATCTTTTTAACTTCTATTTTTTATAATTTATATTTTATATTTCTCATAATAAATAATATGACATATAATTTTTGCCACACATAATATTTTTAACTTATAGAGAGACCCATAATTAATATATTAATTCATTTATAATATATTTTACTTCAAAAAAAATTAGATCATAATATATTTTAAAAATATATATGTTTTTATCCTATGGATAAATAATATTTAATGTATTCTCTACAATATGTTTTATATATAATTCCACAAATAATATATTAATTTATTTTAAATATATTATCTTCTAACATAATTATTTTTTATAATAGGGAAAACCTTTATGTAATAAATATTTTCAAATATGTAATATTTTCTATTCCTAGGGTAATACATTCATTTTATATGTAACACATATTGTTAATCACCTTGATAATTGTAATGTTTGATAGAGTATAATATTATTTTCCATAATTTCACATACCTTGACGATATTTCAGAATTATACTAAAAAATATAAGTAACTAACATCTCAAAATAGTTTATTATATTTCAAAACCAATATAAAAACTTTGAATATAAAAATAGAAGAAATGTATTGGTAAACTACCTCCAACCAGAGAAAAATACTAAGAAAAGATTCAGAAGAATGTAATACACACTTGATACCTTTTTTGGTTTGCTGTATTACATTGTTGGCCCCAAACACAATTATAATAACCACCTTTAAATTATATGACATATCCAATAGAATAAAAAATTAAAATAATAGTGATTAGAAAAAAAACATATAGACCCTCAATTATAAATTAATATTCAGACTCACCCATACCTTAACCATGTATATTGGGTTACATACTCTACAGAAAAAATTTTCTCCCCCATGATATGTACCCATATGTATCATTTTTAAACCATCATGATCATATATCCTCGATAAAAAACATATGTTTTTATGAATCATGTTATTTTTGGTCATATTGATGTATTACATTAATCACCTATAATACTTATACACCATCCATAATTTTTCATTGAGGATCTTATGTTTTCCATAGTATGTATGATGATTCCTCAACCATATATTAATTCATATATTCTCAATAAACCATTTTCAAAAACTATGGGCTGACATTACTAGATTACATAAGAATGTCTCATACATGGAATCCTATATGGTTCATACATAAATTTTAAAAAAAGAATCCATAGTATCATTTTGAGTAATAGATTTATAATATTAATCAATCCCATAGAATTTCTACCACAATAATAAATGTATATCATAATTCCTTAACATGATAACCTTAACTGGAATCATTTTTTAGTATATTCCATGTCATACCACTAAACATTCATAAAACATATTTCTTAATTATTTACATAAACTATTTATCAAAGAAATTATATAATGATAGGAACCCACCTATTGGTACAATTCACCTACCAAAAATGAAATTTGTTATATCCCAATGTCATCAACAAATAATAAAAAACATTATGTTGGTTTAAAAAACACATCATAATATACATCCACTATGAACTTCTACAAATAACTTCCATGATTTTTTTAAAATAAATTATATGATACCCACAATAAAATTACATTCCAAAATGATGAATCTTTGTAACAATTATCACCAAAAATGAATCACCTATAAAATCACACTTCAAGTTGTCCCAATATTAATATCATGTTGGTAATATTTTTTAACATTATCCCTATATCAAACATCTATGCTCATATTATAAAGCAAGTTCTTTTGTCTAAGAAATCTCATTATACTCACAAAATACACATGTAAACCACATACTTCATTCTCAATCAATATAAATAATTAATGATGGCCTAGTATATATTAGAAAAATATGAAACCTCAGAATATTTCAGAATCAAATTAACTGTGTTACATTATAATAGAGTCTAAATTATTATTCCATCTTAAAAACCACACATGTATTTATTTTTATAATAATTATAGCGTTTTGTTTTGAAATTTTAACAGTAAAAAATAAATTTGAATGGTATTCAATTGAATAGAAAAACCAAATGTGCTGTCTTTATTCACGGTTTAAGGAGAAAGTGAATTATTCGGAATCCCATTGAGTTTTGGGGTTCTGGTCAGTAGAAATTCATTTTTATAAGGTACCCATAAAGCCAGAATGCTTTTTTGAAACTTTAATGCCCTTCAGGTGAAACTGCGTAGCTGATCTAGTAAAGATAGAGTACTTAGACCATTTGTTCTAACTATATGAGGTGATCTTCAAGGTCATGTGGTTTCATAATATTTTATGATACTGGGTAAATACATCATTTGCACATGGTTTTCTGAATAATTTGTATGAACTATGTTAGCCTCTTACTAAGGTAGTGGCATATGAACTGTTGGATCATGTTTTTTCAGATATTGAAGCCAAATTTTGAACCTAATTTTAGAGGGTAAATTCACCATTTACCCTCTATTATTTTATTCCATTTACCCAATGTTTTATCACTTCCTATAAATATAAAACCCTATCATGTATTACATCATTCTATTATCCTTAAATGTAGAGATATTCCTTTCGCAATCACTGCTTTTGTCACTGCATGTCAGATTGTAATAATATTGGTGATATTATGATTCGTACTTCATTATTTCTTAATTAATGTTCCCATCTCCTCCACTATCATTTTGTGATCTAGTTCCACTTATCTTCATGTTTTTTGAATGTTTTTTCAATTTATCCAAAACCATATCATTTCATGCCATTATATCTGACATGTGGACCAACTATATTAAAAGGTAAGTGGTCTAATGATTTTCCCTCATTTTTAATGAAATTAATATTTATGTTTTTTTCTTCTGGCATAAATATTTATTTTTCCCTTGTATTTTTATATATTTATTTTTATAATATAATAAATTAAATTAAATGTATAATACCCTGTAATTGTATAATAGATATTTTTTATAGATAAACATATAAAAACATGTTATTTTTTAGTTATGTGATACATTATAAAATAATCTATTGTTTTATAATATAACCATTGGTTTAGGTGTTATGCCTTATAAAATTTAATCATTTTAATTTAATGTATTTAATGATTAGTTGGATGAATTATCTGTACAACTATATTATTAAATAGTTTCACAATCCAGGTTGGGCTACCATCCAACTCAACACATGACCAGACTCGAGGCATGACTGGAAGGGAATTTATAATCTCCAAAGGTTTTAATGAAATTAATAGTAATATAGAAACACCTTTGGGAATGACTTATACAATGATAATCATTAATAAAAAACATAAAATAATTTTAATAGATCACACACAAATTTTATAAATCATGAGACCCACGAAAAACACTACCACTTTAGATATATATTTATCATTTACAATAGAAACCAAAATAATCCTTGCATGGAGGGGGACTGACTATACTGAAAAATATCCATGAAACATGTGGTTTGAAACCCTCATTGAACCCCCAAAATCACTGGCCTACAAAATAAAAACTAGAACATATATCAACCACCACCACCATGGAATGTCATTCCAATACCTGAGTCAAACAATACAAGGTCTATATGTGCCCATGTGTTTATGAAGAGTGTGAGTTTAAGTACCATAAAAGATACATCAAAAATTTGTTCTATTAAATTAAAAATTATCATGGTGGTTATAAATGATAAGACTATGATATTTTAGTATGACATTCTTTTAAATAAAATGGGAAATAAACAATAGAAAAAAAGATGAATTGTTTTATACCGTGAGAACAACAAGAAATATGTAATGTAGTAGAGTTATGAGGGTCCATGGATCCCCATATGCTTGGTGAGAACATCCTGGAACCGTTATCATATCTTTTCTACATTTTATCAAATCCCCAATAATTTTTTTAGTTTCCATTGTCACATAATATTATTCGAGAGATCACACATCAGCGCTGCCGACTCGTCTTGTATACAACACACAGTCTTCCCAACTAGACATATATTGTTATATTTTTCACAATTTCATAACCTTTATCATGTGAGATGAATATTTTTAAATTAAAATTCTATTAATCAAAACACCCATGAGAAAAAAACATTTACAATGAGAAATAATCAATAAGACATTATTTACAGTACAACAGTTAGAAAATATTTTTTAAACGTACCACACACCTTATGAAACCAATTTTTTTAAAAAAATCATGATTAATAAAATAATAAACTAATTTCATGGAATGTATCCACCTACCTATTTCTTGAATTCATTTGAAATCTAGATGGAAACCATAAATGCACCAAGAGGGAACCCAATGGAGGAAAGGGAGAACCATAAAAACCAATATTCAACCTAAAGATAGAATAAATGGATCCATCCAAGGCCAAAAAATAAATATATAATGGGGTATAATATACTAATAAAAAAGATATCATAAATAAGGAAAAAATAGGATATTATGAGAATACAAGTTTTTTTATGTTCAATTCCAAAACAACCAATATTAAAAGCCCAGGGGGGAGGGATTTCATGGGGAGGCACGACTAGTTAAGGGGAGTAATAATGGGAGATTAAATGGGTTATTTTGGATTAAAATTAAGGGGGGGGGTAAAGTAATTTTTTTAATTATATAGAAGGAAACATGGTTTTCAATCATGGTCTACTAGTGTGAGCACCAACCACGCTTACCCACTAGTCAAGTGGAAATCGAGCTACATGATATTCCTAGAGGGGGTTCACAACTATAGGCCTAGATTTTTTGAACTGAAACACCCACTATCTAGGTCTCATAATTATCCATCGATGGATAAAGACAATTTAAAAATGTTGTGGGGCCTGGACAGTGCCACTACCTCAGGTGAAAAAATTTTAATAGGCAAGCACAAAATATTCAGTCATCACAGACCTACTGTAGACCTCCTTCTATCCATATTGAAAAACATAACGTTTCTCAAAAAAATCCCATCAAACACCTTTAATAATAATAAAATCGTGAATTGAATAGAATAAACATAAAAAGAATGAAAAAGATGTGAAAATTTCCCCACAATGATCACTTTTCAACCTCATATAGTCAAACAAAAGTATGATTAGAGTACAAATGAGCATACAGATCCACAACCCATGAAATTAACTCCCATGTTACATTCGAAAAATTTTAATGATACTATATGACCCGAATAAATATAATATTTTTTTTGAATTAATTTTTCATCAAAATCTAAATTCTATATTGGTCACTCAAGAATAGAAAAAATCAATTCTATCTCCATTTATTAACAATACAACATGTGATATGTTTACATATTGTATATGATCATTTTTGATACATGGAATATATCATTGATCGACATCATCTATGTCAGTAAAGCCAATTGTTATTCCATCATACAAAATCATAGAGAAATATCAAAAGGCCCAATGTACCATTACACAAGCATCCCTTTCCAACCAACATAATGATGATACAGATGACGATACACCATTAGAAACACCTAGTCACTCAACAAGAACTAAATATTATGGAGTTATTGATATTAATAAGACTTAAAAAAGATATATTTCATCTAAAAGGATTACATTATCAATTGAAATTTTTGTTATGTCTCTGGATATTAGATTAATCCCATCAAATAATTCGATCAATCCTCTCTCTAGAACAAAGGTGACTAAAATGGAAACCCATAAATCAACTCATAAAGAAAAATTTTAATTTATTAATGGTAGCAATAATTATAGTAAAATTTCGCCAGCACAAAATGGATTTTTAATAACAATCTAAAATCTAACACATGCACATAGCTTATCCTCCCATGTTTAGTTTACATGCTACATATAAATATCTCTTTAAGGACAACATGTCATACTGACCTTGAACATTGACCTCATTTTCATTTAAAATCATTCCGAAAACCAATATATAAAGATAAATTACCTTTTTAAATTAATAGATGACAAAAATTCTTGAGGACTTATGATCTTCAGAACATATAATCTGCCATGTTATATTTCTTTGTAAAATTATTTATCAGAATGAAATGGGATGACTTGTTCTACTGGTCTAAAAAATGAAATAATGTTTCATTCTCATGTGATGCATGGTAATGAAATTTTAATCTCCATGGTTTATTTTTATCACTTATAGGAAGGATTGGTGAGTGGATGAAGA
The DNA here is from genome assembly GCA_963277665.1 of Viscum album. Lineage (NCBI taxonomy): Eukaryota > Viridiplantae > Streptophyta > Magnoliopsida > Santalales > Viscaceae > Viscum > Viscum album. The sequence goes on along the minus strand of OY728151.1, from coordinate 2,031,787,567 downwards.
AAAATAAAGGGCCTCTATTTCTAAGCATTAATTTCCAAACACGTGTAACACCTCGATACAGAGTTAGCTATATCACACCTCTTTCGAAGCCACTCAAACTGATAATGAACATCATAAAATATCATGGAGGTCTTGAGATGAAAAACACATTTTTAATGGTCTCTCTCCTACATAAAAAACCTATTCAAGGATAAAAACACAATAGGATGACCCTGGAAGTTATCAACTCCCTCATATTACAACAAGAAATAGTTGGGAACCTCTCAAAATTTAGATGTTTCTAAATATCAATCACATATCATTATTAGGATACCACAATTGAATAATTTGAATAAGGTATTTTTTTCAACTAAACACCGGACATGAACATGCCTCCACAATACTACTTGGTCTCTATCTGAATTTGTGAAAAAACCCCATCGATGTCAATTTACAACTAGAGTCTCTCTCATATTTGACTGACATCATCCTTCATATGGTGTAATTTACCACATTACCATTTCCTAGGGTGTATAAAATATCAAATTCAACTCCATAATGTTACTCAACTCAATAGTTCTGCCTCATATTGATTCATTTTGTGAGAAAATATTTTCAAAACCCTTATGATATATATAGAACATTAGTTTCTCTGTAAGGAGATAACGATACAATATCATCATGTCCTGAATCACCATTTATTGATCTAGAAAATTTTTGGGTGGTTTCATTCTTGTGTTCATAGTTTGTGAGAACGATGTTCCACCATATGGTTATCTTACCTCAATACACACCCAGGTTGTATACTTGAAGCATCCCAATAGACCACATATCCATTACCATATTTGGTTCACATAAAAAAATGGCAATTGGACAAATTATACTTAAGTTCCAAATATGATTTTTGAAATTATGGAATCAATTAAAACCATAATCATTTTTGGTAATCTCGGTCATGGGTGAAAAGGGAAATTCCAAACAAATTTATATTTTTTATATTATCAAGAAAAAAATCATGATCTTGAATGCATTATTTAGTTTCCCCCATGACATTACTTCTATAATTATCATGATGGCCAATAAAATTCAGCATCCCAAGATCATTTGTTCAAGAAATTGAAACTACCCAATTCTAAATTTGAACATGGAGAGAATAAAATAAAGGTTATGATCTAGATGTGTTCTAAGAATGATCCACAAGTGCTACCGATGATCTTATTCCATCTCAATGTAATTTAGGATTTTATCCAAAAACACTATAAAAAATGAGTTTAGGAATTGACTAAATAATAGGTTTATAAAATCCACATAAACTGTAACAGTATTTATTATCCTAAATTGCTTGAAAAAATAATCAAAGATACCATTCCTATATCAGAAGGATATCTTGAGAATATCAACATCTCAAACCCGGTATTGATGATAGCCAATGTGAAGGTATATCATAGATAACCATCTTTCCCCCATTGAGTTTATCATAGAGATCATAAATTCATGAAATGTTTTATTGGTTATTACCTTTTACATTATTAAATATCCTATAATAAATTCACAACCTAATAGATTTGTTATAATTTTAAGAAAACATCACCATGATAGTTTATGGTTAGTCTCTAGGGAAAATGAATCCTTTAGAATGAAAATCATTTAATTATATCATTAGTTAACTAAAAACATTGGGGTCCATATGATACATGGTATGAGATATGAAATGTGTTACTTTGACCAAATATATGGTAAAATATACATCCCAAAATGATGGTTACCCAAATAAATTACCCGGAATCACTTATGGGATCTCCCCTGTTATAAGAGACATCACTTCCTCAGATGCTCTACCATAATCATCTAACATGAGACAATATAGATTGTAAATGATATTTAATGACTTTGGAATAATTTTTTTATTATACAATGACTGAGGATCCAATTCATCATGATAAACCCGATTTCTCATATAAGGTTCCAGAAAACTCACTAACTAACAATTGTAATTGATTTGCACCATGAAATGCACCCTGTTATCCATGTAGATGATCATTGTAGAGAGATCAATTTACACAATAAGGAACCCCCATTTTAATTCAAACACTAATAGAGTGATAACACAAATAATACATTTGACATCTCATTCCATGATTATTACATGTGGATCCACCAAATCCATGTAATAAAGAATAATATCTAACTATCATTTCAATATTTCATCATAGTGTGATGAAATAATTTAATTGGAAGTATGAGTTTAAAATAAAACAACAACTACAAATTATGTAATAAAAACATCAATATATACTTTATCCTTCATATGATTCCACTCGCACCAGTTCCATATCATTAAGGTGATTTATCTATTCCAATTCATGAGATCAATCAATATCCTGAGAAACCAATTTTTACTGGATCTAACTATTAGAGGATCCATCTATACTGCCATTTCCAATTTAACAAATAACTGTATCCCTTTTTAAACATATTAAGATAGAAATACACTATGAGCTGAGGAACCTTCACAACATAGAGTTAGAAAAAATTTTGTTATATAACCACTACAAATAATAAAAGATACCATAATTATGGGAGTGTATAGGTGAAACTAGACACATTTATTACATGTTCCTCGACCGTCCATATATATTGAAGAAAACTGACCCACTACTAGTGGTACTAGATTAAGGAGGTCTGGAAGCATGACCAGTTATACCTCTCAATTCCTCTCTTTCTAATTTTTCTTCCATTTAGTAATAGAAATTCAACTGCCACCTGGGACCGTAGATAGAACTATCCTAGTGATCCATATCTTAAATATGTACTCCATTTCATCCATTCAGGTTCAATTCACTTATTTTACATATTTATTAAGCTTAAAAAATAATTCTCTATATCTGATATCCATTTATAACCCCATTTCAAAATGATTATCCTTTAACTGCACATAAGAAACCACCTTGGGTGTGAAATATATAGATTTTAAAAAATAGTGGGCATACACCAATATATTATTATCCCACTGATAGAGATACAGAAATCCTAATGTCCTGGAAAGGGCTAAGGTCACATGATAATACATCACATATAAGAATAATATGATGTATTCTATCCCATATTATCATGATTCCCATAAAAGAATAATTGTTTAACCCACTACCAAATGTAGCCAACCAACATGAAATGATTGCACTGTAATTTTAATGATAATTATTATCATAGAACTCAAAAATACTATCATTTTTTCAATTCATTATTCTTCTTCTTGGGGATCCATACTACCCTAAATGTAAGAGGGATTGTTTTTGGGGAACTTTTGAGAATTTACCTTTTCTGATATTGGTTCGGCATCCATTGCATGAGATGGACCAAAGCCCACCCACTAATCCAATTATTGGATATCGTATACCATTAAATCTACTAATTATAGATCAAATTTCGAGGGAAAATTCTCTCCGGACATATCCATATATTTTAGAGGAATTATTTATGGAGGTGTGATAGCAAAACAATTAACAATATGAATGAAACCCTAAATAAACAATCCAGATAAAATTTTATAAAGTATAACTTTAATAAATTTACATATATGAAAAAACCATGAAAAAAATTAAAAAAAATTAATCCACTCAAGACGATCATGCTATCTATATAAACTGTAACACCCCATTCTTCCACGGTACGCTTCTCTTTGAATAATACAATAGTTCGTGTTATTGGCAACATCGAGTTCTAACAAACCACGACAAATAAAACTAGCTGTTATAAATATTAATACCACTTATTGAAATTTAATAAATTTTATTTTTAAAAATGGACTTCATTTTTGGAGTTGGAATATCCAAAATTAGCTTAGAGTTAATTTTTGGTATTTTTCAAAAAAAAATTCAATTTTTTGATGAATGGTGAAAAACATTGCGTTATTATTTTTAAACTGAATTTTTTTATTGATAATTAATGAGTTTATTTAAAAAAATTTGGTAAAAATAGATACATAATACCTATATATGTTCAATGTAATTCGTTGGAGTAATTTTATAATAATATTATGTATATAAAATTTAATTGAACTTTTTACCATTTTTACCCACCCTCTAGGCACATTTTATAATTTGTATAATTTTTTTTACCACATATGTGAATTGAATATTGAAAATATGAAAGAAACTGTTGACACTAGTATTTAATATGTGGTTAAATAATTTTGAAAATAATTTTTGGTGGATAGTAACTTTGGACTTTTATTTTACATGATTATAAGTAAATATTGTAATTAATGGTAAAAAATGATATTATAATTTGCCAAACAAATGTCCTAATTCTATTTAATAAGTATATTTAGACCAAAATAATCCTTAGGAAAAAAATATAATCCTTTTGGTAAACATGTATTAGATTAGGACACTTATTACTATTTTATTTATAGAAGAGTTAAAAGTGTTAAATTCAATGTTAAATAACTAGACCATTTTTTATATAGGGATATAAATAAGATAAATTCACATATTAATATTCCATAGATTGCTAACATAGTTTCCTAAATATTGGTATTTTATTTATAGTTTTTAGTCATTAAATAGTTAAAATTATTTATGTCACAATGATGATGCCGTAATTACCTTATTAATTAATGATTAAAATAATTTATATTATAAATATCCAAATATATGTAAATTGAGGCTTTTGATTAATTAAAATAATTTTCAAGACTTATATGACATTATAGGGTTTGTTAAATATTTTTTTATTTGATAATGTTGTTATGACACTCACAAGAACAAAATACTGAACAGTGTCAAATCATTCATAGATAATTTTTTAAAACAAACACTATATTATTAATTGATATAATATTCTTATAAAAATACATCTTAGAAAAAGGAAATAGATAAGTTTAAATATTTTATTAATGATCCACCTGTGGTTTTATTTAATTTTTCTAGTATTTTTATTAACAATTTATTATAATAATACTAGAATACATGGTAAAATAAAAACTATTTAAGAGTTAAATAGAAACGATATGGTTTATATGGTTACCTAAACCGATCTAAAACCGATGGGTTGAGAGTTTTTTGACCCATACCCACCATTTCCTTAGAATAAATAATTTTTTATCCATTATAAACTGAATATTATTGTATAATAAAATAATATTTTAAGCTTTTCATAAAGTGACCCTCACCTCTCTAAAAAAGGTTACATCCCCTTCTCTCAAAATCACACCTCAAAATCCATTTGGATTTGCCATCCCCTGCTCAAATATCCTCCCAACTACAATTACTTGTAATTAGTAGCCTTTATTTGATCAATATTACAATATAAGGACCCCTTTTGATCAACTGAAAAGGAAACACCCGAAGAAGAGGTAAATATTTCACTGCCACATTCAAAATAATTTCTTTCGTCCACTTCCTCTTTCATTGTTGGTTCAATGCCACAATTATAACCCATGTAACGTCTACATAATGTAATGTAATTATAATTATGTTTCAACCATATTCATTAGTCCATCCATAATATAAATATCAATGTCACCATGTGTGTGTTCGTACGACTTACCATCTCCATGTTGTGGTGTAGTTTGTTATTCAACACTTCATTATTTGTATGGATATAATAATAATTATAATAGATTTAATTAATAAATATAAAATTTCAATGATTATATAAATATGATATACCATCCAATTACAAACAATTTCCCCATCAATATAATGATATCGCCGCTCGTACGTACGTTTGTATCACCATCTCCACGAACGCGATGAGATTTATTCCCCAGCCTAGCAATTCAATAACAATATTCATTTGATGACTAAAAATAATTTTTATGAATTTAATATATTTCTGGATATGAATAAGTTACATCTTATCGACAACAAACACTACTTACGTATCAAGACATATAAATGAATATGAATCAGTTAACACTCTGAAAAATGATACTACTGAAATATTATTAATGAAGCAATATTAGAAGATCATATATGATATCATATTTATGTATATAGTTATTTTATATTTTAGTAAAAAAAAATTTACCATTATACATGAGTTTAACATAAATTTAACTATGGAGATATGCAAGTAAAGGGTTAATTCTACAATCTTTTTATTATACGAGGTTGTTTATAAGTGAGTATCTTTAAGGACCTCTTTATCCTCCACATCCATGTTTCTTAAAAATTTATTTCAAAACATTTTTACTATTTTTTATACTATGGGTTAAAGTCATATATACCCCTTATTTACATTTTATACGATTTTGTATAAAGGAACATGTCCATCATTTTCCAAACAAGGTCCTTTATGACCTTTAAAAAAAATTAAGAAATAATGTTTTTTAACTTATATGGAGTGTGAGGATATTTTTCACCATTATAAATGTTTTTAAGCGTCCCATGAAAGATTATAATAATATTTTCAAAATACATATTTTATTTTATCATTATGTGACTATTAAATGATTTCAAAATAGAATGATATATTTATCCCATTTTTTTGATTTCATCTATGTCAACATCCTTTGGTGGATTTTAATCTTGTTTGAAGTTGATTTATTAAGATACTATCTTCCATATTGTATTTATGACTTTGTGATATGTTTTACTAGGGATGTGTTATTTTTATACCATTCATGGTTTATGGTAGATGTTTTAACATTTCGTATTTTAGTTTTAATATGAATATTTATGTTATATTTCATCTATTTAATATAAGGAATGCATTGGACATAGTAAGTGATCAGTGGAGCCCGCTATAGCTCCTAGATGCATTAGTAGGACTCATTAGAATAACTAGTTTCTTGGCATAAGGCCATTAAAAAATATTAATTGTTGTATTGTAACAAGGCATTGACTATGTTGTTATGATGGCTGCCATTATGCATTCTATAACTATGAAATCGGCTATGGATATTACTTGTAATTATTTGACTAGTAGAAAATCAATGTGAATATGTAAATGTCATTATTTCATTTATCTTGGCCATATTTTACTGATGTTTATTTTTGAAAGTCTTTTGTTTTAGTCTTATACATTTCATTAAATTTTTATCCTTATTTATGAATGTTTCCGTTATATTGTTATCCTTACTGGGCACCCGAGATCACCATTTATAATTTTTATTTTTTCCAAGATGAGAAGAAGTATATTATGAATTAAATAAATTTATATTATAAGGTAGATGAATTTTTTAAGATGATACAAAATTTAGTTGTTTATCATTTCATAATGTAATGTAAAAAATATGTTTGTATCTAGTATTTACAAGGCTACTAAACTGATCGGTCATTCGATATTTGACCCTTGTGCTCAAGACAATGTTATGAAAAATTTTCTCCCTCATGATATTTACCCATATGTATCATTTTTAAACCATAATGATCATATATCCTCGATAAAAAACATAAGTTTTTATGAATCACATTATTTATGGTCATATTGATGTATTACCTTAATCACCTACAATACTTATAAACCATCCATCACTTTTCATTGTGAATATGATGTTTTCCATAGTATGTATGATGATTCTTCAACTATATATTAATTCATTTATTCTCAATAAACCATTTTCACACACTATGGGCTGACATTACTAGATTACATAAGAATGCCTCACACATGTAATCCTATATGGTTCATACATAAATTTTATAAAAAGAATCCATAGTATCATTTTGGGTAATAGATTTATAATATTAATCAATCCTTTAGCATTTCCATCACACCAATAAATTTATATCATTATTCCTTAACATGATAACCTCAACTGGAATCATTTTTCAGTACATTCCTTGTCATACCACTCAAAATTCATCCTACACCTTTCTTAATTATGACCATAAAATATTCATCACCCAAATTATAAAATTATAAGAACCCACCTATAGGTATAATTCACCTAGCAAAAAAGAAATTGGTTATATCCCAATGTCATCAACAAATAACAAAAAACATTATGTTGGTTTAAAAAACACATCATAATATGCATCCACTATTATCTTCTACAAATAACATCAATAATTATTTTAAATTCAATAATATGATACCCACAATAAAATTCCATGACTAAATGATTAATATTTGTAACAATTATCCCCAAAAATGAATCACCTATAAAAACACACATCAAGTGGTCCCAATATTAAAATCATGTTGGTAATATTTTTTTAATTTATCCTTATATCAAACATCTATCCTTATATTAAAATGCATGTTCTTTTGTCTAAGAAATCCCATTATGCTCACCAAATATAGTTATAAACCACATACTTCATTCTCAATAAATATAAATAATTAATGTTGACCTAGTATAAATAGGAACAATATGAAACCTCAGAATATTTCAGAATCAAAAAAACATTGTTCCATTATAATAGAGTATAAATTATTATTCCATCTTAAAAACCCCACATGAATTTATTTTACTAATAATTATAGTGTTTTGTTTTGAAATTTTAACAGTAAAAAATGAATTTGAATGATATTCCATGGAATAGAAAAACCAAACGTGCTATCTTTATTCATGGTTTAAGGACAATGTGATTTATTGGAATCTCGTTGTGTTTTGGGATGATGGCCATTAGAAATTATATTTTATAAGGTACCCATAATTCCACAATTCTTGTCTAAATATTTGATGCTTCTTTGGTGAAACTGCGTAGCTGATCTAGTAAAGATAGAGGACTTAGACTATTTTTTCTAACTATATGAGGTGATCTTCATAGTCAAGTGGTTTCATCATATTTTATGATACTGGGTAAATACATGTTTTGCAAATGGTTTTCCAAATAATTTGTATGAACTGTGTGAGCCTCTTACTAAGGTAGTGGCTTATGAACAATTGGATCATGGTTTTTCAAATATTGAAGTGAAATTTTGAACAAAATTTATGTGGTTAAATTCACAATTTACCCTCTATTATTTTATTCCATTGACCCAATGTTTTATCACTTCCTATACACATAAATACCTATCATGTATTACATCATTATATTATCCTTAAATGGTGGGATATTCATTTCACAAACACTGCTTTGGTCACTGTATGTCACATTATAATAATATCAGTGATACTATGATTCATACTCTATCATTTATTAATTAGTGTTCCCATCTCCTGCACTATCATTTTGTGATCTAATTCCACTTATCCTTAACTTTTTTGAATGTTTTTTCAATTTATCCAAAACTATCTCATTTCTTGCCTTACTATTTGACGAGTGGACCATCTATATTAAAAGGTAGGAGGTATAATGATTTTCCCACACTTTTAATGAAATTAAAAATTATGTTTTTTTCTTCTGGAAAAAATATTCATTTTTCACTTCTATTTTAATATATTTATTTTTATAATATAATTAATTTAATTTAATGTATAGTACTCTATAATTGCATCATTGGTTTTTTTATAGATAAAAATATAAAAACACATTAGTTTTTAGTTATGTGATACATTATAAAATAATCTATTGTTTTATAATATAACCATTGGTTTAGGTGCTAGGTCTTATAAAATTTACTCATTTTAATTTATTGTATATAATGAATAGTTGGATGGATTTTTTGTACAAATATATTATTAAATAGTTTCAGAATCCAGGTTGGGCTACCATCCAACTCAACACATGACCTGACTCGAGGCATGACTGGAAGGGAATTTATAATCCCCAAAGGTTGTAATGTAATTAATGGTAATAGGGAAACACCTTTGGGAATGACTTATACAATGAGAATCAATAATAAACAACATATAATAATTTTAATAGATCACACACAAAATTTATAAATCATTAGATCCACGAAAAACACTACCACTTTAGACATACATTTATCATTTACAATAGAAACCAAAATAACCCTTGTATGGAGGGGGACTGACTGTACTAAAAAATATCCATGAAACATGTGGTTGGAAACCCTCATAGAACCCCCAAAATCACAGGACTACAAAATAACAACATGAACATAGATCAACACCCACCACCATAGAAGGCCATTCCAATACCTGAGTCAAACATAACAAGGTCTATATGTGCCCATGTGTGTATGAAGGGTGTGAGTTTAAGTAACTTGAAAGGTACATCCAAAATATGTTCTATTAAATTAAAAATTATCACGATGGTTATAAAGTATAAGACTATGTTATTTTAGTATGACATTCTTTTAAATAAAATTGGAAATAAATGAGAGAGAAAAGATGAATTGTTTTTATAGCATGAGAACAACAGGAAATCCCTAATATAGTAGAGTTATGTGGGTCCATGGATCACTATACTCATTGTGAGAACATCCTGGAACCGTTATTATATCTTTTATATAGTTTATCAAATCCCCAATAATTTTTTTAGTTGGCACTATTACATAATCATTTTTGAGAGATCAGACATCAGCCCTACCGACTCACCTAGAATACGAGACACAGTCTTCCAAACTAGACCTATAATGTTATATTTTTCAAAATTTCATAACCATTATCATGTGAGATGAATATTTATAAATTAAAATTCTATTAATCAAAACACCCATGAGAAAAATCATTTACAATGAGAAATAATCAATAAAACATTATATACAGTACAACAGTTAGAAAATATTTTTTAAACGTACCAACCAAGTTTTTTTTAAAATATTGATTAATAAAATCATAAAATAATTTCATGACATTTAACCGCCTACCTATTTCTTTAAATCATTTGAAATCTAGATGGAAACCACAAATGCACCAAGAGGGAACACAAAGGAGGAAAGAGAGAACCATAAAAACCAATATTAAACCTAAAGAGAAAATATATAGATCCATCCAATGTCAAAAACATTATATAAAATGGGGGATAATATACTAATAAAATAGATATCTTAAATAATGAAAAACCTGGATATTATAAGAATACAAGTTGTTTTTTATGTTCAATTCCAAAACACACAATATTAAGTGCCCAGGGGGGAGGGATTTCATGGGGAGGCACAACTAGTTAAGGGGAGTAATAATGGGAGATTAAATTGGTTATTTTGTCTTAAAATTGAGGGGGGTGGTGGGGTTTAATTTATATTTTTAATTATATGGAAGGACACATGGTTTGGAAGCATGGTCTTCTAGAGTGAGCACCAACCACACAGACCCACTAGTAAAGGGAAAATATAGCTACATGATATTCCTAGAGGGGGTGCACACCTATAGGCATATCCTTTTTGAAATGAAACATCCACTATATAGGTCTCACAATTATCCATGGATGGATGAAGACAATTTACAAATGCTGTGGGGCCTGGAAAATGCCACTACCATAGGTGAAAAGTTTTTCATAGGCATGGACAAAATATTCAGTCATCACAGACCAACTGTGGACCTCCTTATGTCCAGATTGAAAAACATAATATTTCTCAATAAACCCCATTAATCCCCTTTAAAAATAATAATACAGTGAATTGAATAGAATAAACATAAACAGAATGAAAAAGATGTGGAAATTTTCCCCACAATGATCACTTTTCACCCTCATGTAGTAAAATAAAAGCATGATTAGATTATAAATCAGCATACAGATCCACAAAACATGAAATTAACTCCCATGTAACATTAAAAACATTTTAATGATACCATATGACCCGAAAAAATATAATATTTTTTTGAATTAATTTCTCATGAAAATCTAAAATCTATATTGGTCACTCAGGAATAGAAAAAATAAATTCTCTCTCCAGTAAATCCCAATACAACATGTGATATGTTTACATATTGTATATGATCATTTTTGATACATGGAAAATATAATTGATCTATGTCATCTATATAATTTAAGCCAATTGGTATTCCATTATACAAAATCATAGTGAAATATCAAAATGCCTGACGTACTATAGCGCAAGCATCCCTTTCTTACCAACATGACGATGACACAGATGGTGGTACACCATTAGAAACACCTAGTCACTCAACATGAACTAAATTTTATGGAGTTATTGATATTAATAAGACTTAAAAAATTTATATTTCATCTAAAAATATTACATAATCAATTCAAATTTCTGTTATGTCTCTGGATCTTGGCTGAGTCCCAACAAATAATTCTAAAAATCCTCTGTCTTGCACAAAGGTGACTAAAATGTATAACCATAAATCAACTCATAAAGAAAAATTTTAATTTATTAATGGTAACTATAAATATAGAAAAATTTTACCAAAACAAAATGAATTTTTAATAAAAATCCAAAATCCAACACATGCACAGAGCTTGTCCTCCCATGTTTAGTTCACTTGCTCCATATGACCATATCTTTGAGGACAACATGTCATACTGACCTTGATCATTGACCTATTTTCCTTTTAAATTCATTCCCACAACCAATATATAAATATAAATTACATTTTTAAATTAATAGATGTCAAAAATACTTGAGGACTTATGATCATCAGAACATATAATTAGCCATGCTATCCTATTTTGTAAAATTATTGATCGATATGAAATGGGATGACTTGTTATGCTACTCTGAAAAAAATGAAATAATGTTTCATTATCATGTTATGAATGGTAATGAAATTTTAATCTCTATGGTGTATTTTTATCACTTATTGGTAGGATTGGTGAGTGGATGAAGAAAACTAAAGGGCATCTATTTCTGAGGATTCATTTCCAAACATGTATAACACCTCAATACAGAGTCAGCTATATCACACCACATTCGAAGCCACAAGAACTGATGATGAACATCATAAAATATCATGGAGGTCTTGAGATGAAAAACACATTTTCAATGGTCTCTCTCCTACATAAAAAGCCTCTTCATGGATAAAAACACCATAGGATGGCCCTTGAATTTATGAACTCCCTCATATTACAACAAACACTTGTTGTGAACCTCCCAACATTTAGATGTTTCTAAATATATATCACATATCATTATTAGGATACCCTAATTGAATAATTTCTATAAGGTATTGTTTCAACTAAACAATGTCCATGAACATGCCTCCACTATACTACTTGGTCTCTATCTGAATTTGTGAAAAAACCCCATCAATGTCAATTTACTGCAAGAGTCTCTCACAAATTTGATTTACATCATCCTTCATAGGGTGTACTTTACCACATTACCATTTCCTAGGGTGTATAAAATATCAAAGTCAACTCCCTAAAGTTACTCAACTAAACAGTGCTTCCACATATTGATTCATTTTGGGAGAAAATATTGTCAATACCCTTATGATCTATATAGAACATTAGTTTCTCTACAAGGAGATAGTGATACAATATCATCATGTCATGAATCACCATTTATTGATCTATGAAATGTTTGGGTGGTTTCATTCTAGTGTTCAGAGTTTGTGAGAACCATGCACCACCATATGGTTATCTTACCTCAATACACACCCATATTGTATACATAAAGCATCCCAATAGACCACATATCCATTCCCATATTTTGTTTACATAAAAATATGTCAATTGGAAAAATTATACCGAATCTCCAAAAATGATTATTGAAATTATGGCTTCAATTAAAACCATTATCTTTTTTAGTAATCTCGGTCATGGGTGAAAAGGGAAATTCCAAACAAATTGATATTTTTATCTTATCATTAATTTTTTTTCCTATTTTTGAATGCATTATTTAGTTTCACCCATTACATTACATCTACAATTATCATGTTGTCCAATAAAATTCACCATTCCAAGATCATTTGGTCAAGAATTTGAACCTACCCAATTATAAATTTTATCATGGAGAGAATGAAATAAATATTGTGATCTAGATTTGTTCTAAGAATGATCCTCAAGTTCTACCCATGATCTTATTCCATCTCAATGTTATTTAGGATTTTATCCAAAAACACTATAAAAAATGAGTTTAGGAATTGACTAAATAATAGGTTTATAACATCCAAAAAAACTTTCAATGAATTTATTATCCTAAATTTCATGAAAAAATAATCAATGTTTCCATTCCTATATCATAAGGATATCTTGAAAATTTCTACATATCGAACCCTGGATTGATGATAACCAATGTGAAGGTCGATCAAATATAACCATCGTTCCCCATTGAGTTTAAAATGGAGATCATAAATTCATGATAAGTTTTCTTTGTTCTTAACTTATACATTATTCAATATCCTATAATAAATACACAACCTAATTGATTTGTTATACTTTCAAGAAAAAATCACCGCGATAGTTGAAGGTGAGTCTCTAGGGAAAATGAATCCTTTAGAATGAAAATAATTTAATTATATCGTTAGTTAACTAAAAACATTGGGGGAAATATGATATATGGTATGAGATATGAAATGTGTTACTGTAACCAAATATATGGTAAAATACACATCCTAAAATGATGGTTACCCAAATAAATTACCAGGAAACACTAATGGGATCTCCCCATTTGTTAGAGACATCACATCCTCAGATTCTCTACCATAATCATCTAACATGAGACAGTATAGATAGTAAATGATATTTAATGACTTTGGAATTATTTTTTTATTATACAATGACTGAGGATTCAATTCATCATGATTAACCAGATTTCTCATATTGGGTTCCCGAAAACTCACTCACTAACAATTGAAATTGATTTGCACCATGAAATGCACCATGTTGTTCATGTTGTTGATCATTTCAAAGAGATCAATTTACAAAACATGGACCCCCACCCCCTTATAATTCGACCACTAATAGAGTGATAGCACAAATAATACATTTCAAATCTCATTCCATGTTTATTACATGTGGATCAACTAAATCCACAGAATAATGAATTATATCTAACTATAAATTCAATATTTCCACATGGTGTGATGAAATAATACAATTGGAAGTAGGAATTTAAAATGAAACAACAACTACGAATGACGTAATAAAAAACATAAATATATCCATTGTCCTTCATATGATTTCACTAGAACCAGTTCCATATCATTAAGGTGATTTATCTATTCCAATTCACGAGATCAATCAATATCTTGAGACACTAATTTTTACTGGATCTATGTATTAGATGATCCATCCATACTGCCATTTCAAATATAACAAATAACTATAGCCCTTTTAAACATGTTATGATAGAAATACACTATGAGCTGAGGAACCTTCACAACATAGAGTTAGAAAAAAGCTGTTATATAACCACTACAAATAATAAATGATACCATAATTATGGGAGTGTATAGGTGAAACTGGACACATTTATTACATGTTCCTCGACCTTCCAAATATATTGAAGAAAACCGACCCACTACTAGTGGTTCTAGATTAAGGAGGTCTGGAAGGGTGACTTGGTATACCTCCTCCCATCCTCTCATTCTAATTTTTCTTCCACTTAGTATTAGAAATTCAATTTCCACCTTGGACCATAGATAGAACTATCCTAGTGATCCATATCATAAATATTTAGTCCATTTCCTCCATTCAGGTTCAATTCAATTATTTTACATATGTATTTATCTTGAAAAATAATTCTTGTTATCAGATATCCATCTGTAACCCCATTTCAAAATGATGAACCTTTAACTGCTCATAAGAAACCACCTTGGGTGTGAAATAGATAGATTTTAAAAAATAGTGGGCATACACCAATATATTATGATCCCCCTGATGAAGATACAGAATTATTAATGTCTTGGAAAGGGATAAGGTCACATCATAATACATCAAATAGAAGAATAATATGATGTATCTCTATCCCATATTATCATGATTCCCATCAAAGACTAATTTTTTATACCACTACCAACTAGAGCCTTCCAACATGAATGGATTGCACTGTACTCTTTAGAATCATTATTATCATATAATTCAAAAATACAATCAATTTTTTCAATTCATTATTCTTCTACATGGGGATCCATACTAACCTAGATGTAAGAGGGATTGTTTTTGGGGAACTCTTGAGAATTTAACTTTTCTAAAATTGGTTTGGCCTCCATTACACGAGATGGACCAAAGCCCACTCACTAATCCAATTCTTTGATATCCTAAACCATTAAATCCAAGTATCATAGATCAAATTGTGTAATGGCCCGAAGCTCTCTGGCCCATTCCTTTGTCCAAAGGAGGGTCATGAAGTGTTTTGGAGGGTGAAATGGAATTTTCCCACACTTATCAGAATTTTGAAACTACACGCCGTGTAGTGTGGGTACACGCCATGTACCCCATCACCGGTTATACCCTGTGTTTAAGTCTATGTCCTTACCATTGGAAATAAATGAAGACATGCTATGTCGCCAATAGTACACGCCATGTAGTCCCACCATGCATACATGTTACCTTGAAACATTGTGATGACTAGTCAACTTCCTTGTGCCATGTTGGAGCTGTGTCCTTACCATGTGAAATAAACGAGTAGACGCCGTGTAGCCAATAATACATGTCATGTAGTTCCTCCCCTCGTATGTGTTACCCTCTAACCCTGTGTTGACCAGTCAATGGTCATGTACCGCATTGAAGGCCTTGTTGGAAGCTGCGTGGTGACCGTGTGAAATGGCTGAGTACACACAGTGTGCCATAAATTACAAACCATGTACATTTGGTTGTTCACGCCTATAAAAGAAGGGGTCCCCTCCTCCTTTTCATCTCACCCCTCTCATCCCCATTCCTCTGAGCAGATCTCTCCCAAGAGACACAAAGTACCTTTTTTTCGATAACATCATTGTCCGGGCTCTGATTTACGATCCGTCGGCGGCCACGTGATTGTAACGACGAGACTGAACTTCTGAACTTGGATTTTTTGCTTTCCTTTTGGCCTTTCCTTCCCATATTCCTCCTAAGTAGGATTTCTGGGTTTTTCCAGAAGCGACGGATGCTGACGGACGTCTTCTAAAGATTGATTCGGGGGAGTATTGTGTTCAGAACCTCTTGAAGTTGGGATCTTACCTTCGTCTCACTAGATTGTACATCATGCAGGGTGGGTATCCTCTTGTTTTCATGAGAAACAGTTGAACCATTAAACGAAGATAGTAATTGGTTAAAGAACAGGGATGGGGAAGTTGTTCTGTTTATCTTTATATCCTGTGATATTATGTTTTGAATTGAATAGGCTTATGCCTACTGAAAATCATGGTCGTTGGGGGCCTATGCTTGTGCAATTAAATGTTTCCCTATCCTTATAGACCATTTTGTGAATGGAACTTTTTTTAATGTTGAACATGGTTAATCCAGTATAGTTTGCTGATTTAAAATCTAGAACCCTTATGTGATCACCTCGGTTGAACAAAATGGAATAATGTACATGTGGGTGTTGGCTTGGATACATGGAATGTGATGGGGGTGTTTTTGTGGGGTTTTTTGGATCGGGTGAGTATTGGGGCTGCGGTTGGCTTGGTTGTGGTTATGGTGGTTGGCAGCAGGGCTGCAGGGATTGGATTGAATGTGAATGAACTATGGGTTGTGAATAATAAATAATATTTGGAAGAGTTAATGAATGGCGGGGCTTGGTAATCGAAAAGAAATAACAATCAACGAGGTTGGTTGGTTAATAAGAGGGACTTGGTTGTGTTTCTTGTGTTACCTAACTTGATTTGTGGATGGTAGGGATATGCTCTACAAACAATTGATATGGTTGGCCATGAATAGTTTCACAGTAGTTAAGGAACTAATAAGCTGATTCTGTTGAAACATGAAAACCTCAATGAGGTTGGGGTTGTTTCTTTTATGAATTCTTCATATTAGAAATTCCTAGGCACATTATTAGTTCTCTGATTAGAAGCTATAGGTTGTGATGAGTGTTTGGTATATATATATATATATGTATCTTTGTGTTTTATCACACCCCACACATGTTGAGCACTTAGTGCCGACCACTCCCATTTCATGGGAGAGGCTGTATTCCACTTAGTTACTAGCTCATTCCTGCTCCATCTTCTCTAGGCTATGTTATCATGAGGTGACCATACACCCAAGACTATTTGGGTAGGTTTTGATTGGGGTGGTTTAGCCCAAGACTCTTCGGGAAGGTTTTAATATTTCCCAAGAACCTTTGGGATGAGGCCAAGGTGTGTGTGGGAGGGATACATGGTTGTGAGGCCCAGCTGTGTGCGGGCGGGATATGTGGTTGTGAGTCCTAGGTGTGTGTGGGCGGGAGACGTGGTTGTGAGGTCCATGTGTGTGCGGGCGGGATACATGGTTGTGAGTCCCAGGTGTGTGCGGGTGAGAAGAGTGTAGTAGCGTCAGGATGTTCGCCGTTAGGAAGAGTAGCTAACTTGTGGGGGAAAATGGTTCAGGGTACCCAATACTCTTGATCATAAATATACTCCTACCTATTGTGATTGTGTTTTTCGTGAGTGGGGCTAGTGAGGTTGGGTGGATAGAATTCCTTTCTAGGTTTCTTCTGTTGTTCTCACGGGACATTAGGATGTCTCCCCACTTGTGCATGAGAGCTTTAGGTTTCCCTAATGAGTATACTTTTATTATAACCCAACATTTACTTTCAGGTTTCCAAGAGGACTACCAGGGTCGTGCGGGACCCTACTAGTCGAGACAGTTGGAGTTGCTGCAGTTTTTGTACTCTTGTTTCTTTTGGTATTGTACTTTGGAGCTTTCTTGTACTTGTACCTTGTTTCAGAACTATTTATACATGCATGTATGATTGGTTTGGGTTTATTTCTATACACATGTTCTTTTCATTTTTGGTGGTTGACTTGTCCTATATCCTAATCTTAAATATTAAAAAAGCGTAATGCCTCCCATATTTGTGAAAACTCATACCCTTGGTGCTAGTCGCCACCCCGGGGCCTACTAGAGGCGGGACTCGGGGGGTCATTATCTCCCATTAACTATTTCCTTCTTAGGAGGGGCATCATTGGTGGGAGGGGGTCATGAAAGAATGGTAACAGAGCTGATGGTTGAGAGATTGGATGGAGTTTGGTGGTTGGAACAGAGAGGATTGCATGGGATTGTAGGTCGACAGTGTTGGCTGATCTTGGTGTGTTTCATAGGCCAGGGAAGACCAGTTAGGACACGGGATTTTAGGTCCCCCCTTTGATCTGATGCAAGGAATCTGAGCCTACTGAACCACGAAGTGAAACTACATTGATTGCGGGGTAGAGACCCTAGGGAAGTTACATGCATCATCATGATTGTGTTTTTACTTGATTTGGGTGTTCTGGGAAAAAATAGTATAAAATGATGAAATGAAACATTGAGAAATTCCTTTCTACTTAGGCATAGGCAATCCGTGTTTACCGTAAAGCTATGGCACCTGGACGCCATCCCCGAGTGACTCAGACGGCCGAGGCCCAACAGATTCAGGCGGTCGATCAGTTGAGGATTGACCAAGAGGAGGAAGATAGCCAGTGGAAGAAGACTCTCCATTCTTTCCAGCAGCAAACCATCAAGAAGTACGAAGTTTGTGGTTCAGATACAGAGACAGACGGGTGTCTTGAGGAGTTATGGATTGCTTTTACCTTGATCCGTGCTCAGTGGGAGTACTGGGTTCCCCTAGCAGTCTGTCAGCTGAGAGGTGCGGCGCGATAATGGTGGAAACTCTACCTCGGAGAGAGGATAGAGGTAGAGGTTCCGTGGGATGTCTTTGAGAAAGAATTCTGGGCGGAATTAATTCTTCTATGATCAATGTGGAGAAGTGGCCAGATTTACTCTCCCTTCAGCAGGGGTGTATGTCAGTACGATTGTTGGGGATCAAGTTCAATGATCTCCTATGCTTTGTTCTGGATCTCTTTCTAGATGAGGAGTCTCAGGTGAGATGTTTGGAGGAGGCACTTCGTCCTTCTCTCCAGTATGTCGTCACCCCCTTCACCCTTCTGACGTACATGGAAGTACAGAAGAAGCCAGAGTTTGTAGAGAGGATGTAATCATAGGGAGGTTCCCCGAATTATGGGATCCAACCAGGTTCATCGAAGGGGAATGCAGTTAGGAGCAGGTCTCCTGCAACGGGACCTTCCAGTTTCAGGCCAATGGGGAGAAGGCCCCAGTAGTTCTAGTTCAGATATTCAGGTCCTCGTCCCTTTTTCATGATCCAATGACCAAAGTGTTATTCCTGTGGAGGTTTCGGGCACATTCAGATTCGGTGCCTGACCGGAGCTAAGTACAATGGAGGTGGGTAGGTTCAGTGCCCACCTCAGCAGTAGCAGTTTCCGGTGAGGCCCTTCCAGCAGCAGCAAGACCATGCTCCCCTGAGGGCAGACTTTGTAGGAAGGAGTCTGACCTCAAGGTGCTCGTTAGGGACCTCGACTAGGGTGTGTTCGTGGAGGTGGACGACATCAAAGATGCAGAGGACCTGGTCTTGGAAAGTTTCACACAACAGATTTGCATCTCTAGGAGGACCAGAGGTGGTGCGAGGTACGATTTGTTTGTTCAGAACTCTCGTTTCTCCTTTGTCCGATTTGGGAGCAGCACACTCCTTTGTTGCACCTGGTCTAGCCCAAGATTTGGGACTATATGTAGAGAGACTTTCCATACCATTGGTGATGAGTTCACCTTTTGGAGGCCAGACCAGTGTATCTTGTGCTTTCCGGAGATGTGTCCTGATGTTGGGACCACATAGATCTAGTGGGGACATTCATCTATTACAGATGCAACCATACGATGTCATCCTTGGCATTGACTGGTTGTTTTCTGTTAGTTCCCTTATAGAATGCTTCCGGAGAAGAGTCATGTTCTTTGACGTGGACAAGCAACGTGTATCTTTTGTTGGCAAGAGGAGCTATCAAGTGGGAAGTCGGCTTGTGAAGCCTCTCCTTTCCTTGTTAGGCGGGTTATCAGTGGTTTCAGCTGATACATAGATGGTGGATTTCCGGGAGGTTGTTTGGGAGTTCGTCGATGTTTTCCCAAGGATGTTGTGACTCTACACCCCCCCCCCCCGATGTGACGTTGAGTTCGGGATAGACTTACAGCTTGTTGCCCGACCGATTTTGATGGCCCCTTATCATATGGCACCTTCGGAGTTGCGGGAGTTGTGGATCCAGATTGAAGACCTGATGGAGAAGGGTTTTGTTCAACTCAGCATGTCACCATGGGGTGCTCTGGTTTTGTTCGTGAAGAATGCAGATGGTGGTCTCAGTTTATGCATAGACTTCCGAAAGATAAATCATGTAATGGTCATGAGCCATTACCCCTTCCAAGGATAGATGATATCGTTGACCAACTGAGGGGATCGGGTTGGTTTTCTATGATCGACCTATGATCTGCTTATCATCAGCTAAGAGTGAAGGACAATGACATATCATGTACGACTTTCATGTGTAGGTATGGGCACTTCGAGTTTGTGGTGATGCCGTTTGGAGTTAGGAATGCACCAGATGTGTTCATGGGACTTATGAACTTTGTCTTCCAAGAGTTTTTGGACCGGTTCATCATTGTCTTTATCGATGAAATCCCGATCTACTCAAGATCAGAGGAAGAGCACATTGAGCATCTCAGGGTAGTCATAAAAGTCCATCGACACCACCAGATTTACGGGAAATTGTCGATGTGTAAGTTCTTGACACAAGAAGTGCCCTTCCTTTGGCACTTAGTGTGTCAGCATGGTGTGTCAGTGGACCCATCAATGGTGGAGGCAGTTGTTTCTTGGGCAGCACCCATGAGTGTGGCGGAATTTCGTAGTTTCCTGGGGTTAGCAGGTTACTATCAGAGGTTTGTTTCAGACTTCTCTTGAGTTGCTGCTCCATTGACATCTTTGACTAGGAAGAACCAGGTCTTCCTGTTAAGCGAGAAGTGCCAGAAATCTTTCGACTTCCTGAAGGAGAAGTTGGTCAGTGCTCCAGTACTCAAGTTTCTAAAAGAAGGGTTGTTGTATGAGGTGTTTTGTGATGCTTCTGATCTTGGTTTGGGGTGCGTACTGATGCAGAATAAGGATGTGATGTGTGATGGGTTTAGGAAGTTTCTCCCTCACGAGCGTAACTATACCAACCATAACCTGGAGCTTGCAGCAATATTGTTTTCACTGAAGTTGTGGTGACATTACCTCTTTGGAGAGCACTTTGTGGTATTCTCAGATCAGAAGAGCCTATGTTATATCTTCTCTCAGCATGACCTGAACTTACAACAGCGGAGATGGGTCAAGTTCCTCCAATACTATGACATTGAGATCTCTTACACTGAAGGTATGGGCAACGTTGTGGCTGATTCCTTGAGCAGTAAGTCACATAAGGATGTGGTCCGAAATCCACTGATGCTTGGAAAGCGATGGGAGAGTTGGATGCCATGCACTTGGATGCAAGGGTAGAAGGTGTTAAAGTCTATTTGTTTCAGATGACGGTGCAGTCCTCCTTGTTGCAGCTGGTAGAAGAGTCTTAGTTGGGGGACTATGAGGCGAAAGTAATGTGGGATCGTGTTGATCAGAGAAACGCTCCGGAAGGATGGTCAGAGGACAGCCGACATCAGATTCTTTTCCATGGAAGGTTGTTTGTTCCGAAGGCGATGTGTTAGGGAGTTCTCCGTGAGTTCCATAGCTCACCCTTGGAGGTATATCCAGGTGTTTTAAAAATGTACGGAGTCCTGAGGGAACAGTTTTCGTGTCCCGGGGTGAAATAGACAGCGGCAGAGTTTGTTGTTAAATGCCTATTGTATCAGCAAGTGAAGGCTGAACACCGTGTTCCCAGTGGATTGTTTCAGCCTTTGGTTGTTCCCGAGTTGAGGTGGGATGCCATCTCAATGGAATTCATCGTGGGACTACCCAGATCTCAGGGTGGTTATGATGCTATCTGGGTAGTGGTGTATCGACTGACAAAATCAGCTCACTTTTTAGCGATTAAGGAGTCAGTCCTGGTGAGTACATTAGCACAGAGGTACGTAGACGATGTGGTGCGTTTTCATGGAGTTATGAAGACTATCATCTCTGACTGGGATACTCGGTTTACCTCCCGAGTCTGGAGGGGGTACAACATTCTTTTGTAACCCTGCTACACCTTAACACTTCTTTCCACCCCCAGACTGACGGACAGACAGAGCGGACTCTCCAGACATTGGAGTATATGTTGCGAGTATGTGTTCTAGATTTCGAAGGGTCATGGGTATGACACAAGTCTTTAGTAGAGTGTGCCTACAACAACAGCTTCCACTCTACTATTGGAATGGGTCCGTTTGAGGCTTTGTATGGGAGACCATGTCGTTCACCCATTTGCTGGGTAGAGGTTGGTGAGACAGGTGCTATTGGGCAAGAGGTAGTGTAGAGCAACACAGAGAAAGTCCAAATCGTACATGGGAGGATGAAAGTGGCTCAGAACCAACTGATGTCTTATTCTGATCGTCGGAGGAGGCCCTTGGAGTTCAAGGTGGTAGATCATGTGTTCTTGAAGGTTTCCCCTCAACGGTGGTAGCATAGGTTTGGGAAAGGGAGAAAGCTCTCACCATGGTTCATCGGACCTTTTGAGGTGTTGAGGCGAGTCGGTGATATGGCATATCAGCTATCCCTTCCACCTCAGTTGGAGAAGGTTCATGACATCTTTCATGTCTCCCAGCTACGTCGATACTTACACGACTACTCCCACGTTATTGACTAGGGAGATTTAGATATGGGAGATGATGGGACCCTCATGGAACGACCAGTCAGAATCGAGGATCGTAAAGAGAAGATGATCTGTGGATGAACCATTCTATTGGTTCATGTGTTGTGGAGGCATGGTAGCCTTGAGGAGATCACTTGGGAGCAAGAGGCCTAGATCCACGCTAAGTACCTGGAGGTGTTTTGACTAGTTTTTTCTTTGTTCTTCTGAGATTTTTTTTAATGTTATACTTTTTACCTTTGATATATGCAATTCTTGGTTTGTCGGGTATGAGAACTTTTGATTCCATGTTCTCTGGAAGTGTGTAACATGTCCGGATGTGTGGAAAAAAGGGAAAACCTGATCCTTAATTGACACGCATTAATGCATATGTGATTGAACCCGTGCGGGCGAATCAGTGCTGCATAAAGTGTATAATATCATGACATATGAGAAGGAATTTCCCCAAACCACATGTTCAGGTAGTGTGTTGGTTGTGTGGTGATGGGTGTAGTGCAAGTTGAAAAAAAATACTAATGTATGAAAGTGGGATGACCCAATTCTTAATCGAGATGCATTAATGAGGATGTGATTAAACCCTTGTAGGTGAGTTAGTGCCGCCTAAAGCGGATAATATCTCGACATAGGAGAAAGAATTCCTAACACATATGATTAGGGTTGTTGAATGGGTTCCTGTTATAATGAGGGACCTAAGAGGTATCTTGTTGGGTAACTTTGGGATGGATTTTGAATTCATGGGGATGATAATGTTTTAAGTGGTATACGATGTAATGGCCAGGACCTCTCCGGCACATTCCTTTGTCAAAAAGAGGGTCATGAAGTGGAATGGAGGGTAAAATGGACTTTTCCCACACTATTCAGAATTTTGAAACTACACACTGTGTAGTGTGGGTACACGATGTGTAACCCATCACCGGGTATACCCCGTGTGGATGTCCGTGTCCTTACCGTGGGAAATAAATGAGTACATGTCGTGTAGCTAATACTACACGTCGTGTAGTCCCTCCTCGCGTATGAGTTACCCTCAAACTGTGTGTTGACCAGTCAACGATCGTGTGCCATGTTGGGGCCGTATCCTTACCATGTGAAATAAATGAGTACACGCCGTGTAGCCAATACTACACGTCGTGTAGTCCCTCCCCGCGTATGAGTTACCCCCAAACCGTGTGTTGACCAGTCAATGACCGTGTACCACGTTGAAGGCCGTGTTGGAAGGCACGTGGTGACCGTTGAAATGGCCGAGTACAAGCCATGTACCATAAAGTACACACAATGTACTTTTGTTTTTCATGACTATAAAAGTAAGGGTCCCCTCCTCCTTTTCAACTCACCCCTCTCCTCCCCATTCCTCTGAGCAGAGCTCTCCCAAGTGACTTGAAGGAACTTTTTCTTCAATAAATTCTTGGTCCAATCTCCGATTTACGATACGTTAGCGGCCATGGGATCGTAACGATGAGTCAGAACTTCTGAACATGGATTTGTTGCTTTCCTTTCAGCCTTTCCTTCACAGCTTCCACCAGAGGAGGCTTTTCCGGGTTTTTCCATAAGCGACGGACGCAGAGAGACGTCTTCTATAGATTGATCCGAGGGAGTGTTGTGATCAAAACCTGTTGTAGTAGGGATCTTACCTTCGTCCCTCTATATTGTGCATCATGCAGGGTTGGTATCCTCTTGTTTTCATGAGAAACATTTGAACCATTAAACGATGATAATAACTGGTTAAATAATGGGGAATGGGATGTTTTTATGTTTATCTTTATATCCTATGATATTATGTTGTGAATTGAATAGGCTTATTCCTACTGAAAATCACTGTCATTGGGGGCCTTTGCTTGCGCAATTAAATATTGCCCTATCCTTCTAAACCGTCATTGTGAATGGAATTTTGTTGAATGTGGAATTTGGTTAATCATGCAAATTTGGGTTATTTAAAATTTGGAACCCTTGTGTTATCACCCCGGTTGAACAAAATGGAATAATGAACATGTGGGTGTTGTCTTGGATACGTGGCAAGTGATGGGGGTGTTTTTGTGGGTTGTTCTAGATCGGGTGAGCAGCGGGGCTATGGTTGGCTTGGTTGTGGTTATGGTGGATGGTAGCAGGGATGCATGGATGGGCTTGAATGTGAATGAAATATGGGATGTGAATAATAAATAAAATGTGAAAGGTTCAATGAATGGTGGGGCTTGGTAATGGAACAAAAATAATAATCAATGGTGTTGGTGGGTTAATAAGAGGTACTTGGTTGTGGTTCTTGTATTTCATATCTTGATTTGTTGATAGCAGAGATATGCTTTACAAACGAATGATATTTTTGGTTGTGGATAGTTTCCTAGTAGTTAAGGAACTAATAAGTTGATTCTGTTGAAACATGAAAACCTAAATGGGGTTGGGGTTATTTATTTTATGCATGCTACGTAGTAGCAGTGCCGAGGCATGTTCTCAATTATCTGATTAAAAGTTATAGGTTGGGCTGAGTGTTTGGTATATATATATATATATGTATATATATATGTATCTTAGTGTTTTATCTCACCCCACCCATGTTGAGCATTCGGTTCCAAACAATCCCATTTCTTGGGAGAGGCTGTTTTCCCCTTAGTTAATAGCTCCATCATTCTCCTTTTTCCCTAGGCTCTGATGGCTTGATGTGACATTACACCCAAGACTCTTCGGGTAGGTTTTGATTGGGGTGGTTTTTTCCAAGACTATTCGGGCAGGTTCTACTATTTCCTAAGAACGTTCAGGATGAGTCCCAGGTGTGTGTAGGTGGGATACGTGGTTGTGAGGCCCAGTTGTGTGCAGGTGGGATACGTGGTTGTGAGTCCTAGGTGTATGTGGGTGGGATATGTGGTTGTGAGGCCCAGGTTTTTGCGGGCAGGAAGGGTGTGTTAGTTTCAGGATGTTCGCCGTTAGGAAGAGAAGCTAACTAGTGGGGGAAAATGGTGTCAGGTACCTAATAAACTTGATCTTATATATACTACTACCTGTTGTTATTGTGTTTTTGGTGAGTGTAGTTGGTGAGGTTGGTTGGATAAAATTCCTTTCTAGGTTTCTTCTGTTGTTCTCATTGGACATTATGATATCTCCCCACGTGTGAATGAGAGTTTTAGGTTTCCCTATTGAGTATACTAGTATGCTCACCCTATGATTACTTTTAGGTTTCTAGGAGGACTACCAGGTCCGTGAGGGACCCTACTAGTCGGGACAGATGGAGTTGTTGCAGTTGATGTACTCTTGTTTCTTTTGGTATTGTACTTTTGAGCTTTCTTGTACTTATTCCTTGATTCAGTTCTATTTATACATGCAGGTAGGATTGGTTTGGGTTTATATCTATACACTTCTTCTTTTCCTTTTTGGTGGTTGACTTGTCCTATCTCCTGATCTTAAATATTAAAAAAGTCTATTGCCTCCCATATTTCTGAAAACTCATACACTTGGTGCTAGTTGCCAACCTAGGGCCTACTGGAGGTGGGACTCGGGGGTAATTATATCCTTTCACCATTTCTAGCTCAGGATGGGCAACTTTGGAGGGAGGGGGTCGTGAAAGAATTTGAGGGAAAATTCTCTCCGGACACATCCAGGGATATCTGAGGAATTATTTATGGAGGCGTGATAGTAAAACAATTAACAATATGAATGAAACCCTAAATAAACAATCCAGATAATATTTCAAAATCTACAAAATTAATAAATTTACATATATGAAAAAACCATGAAAAATACAATAAAAAATTTATCAACTCAAGATGATCATGGCATCTATATAAACTGTAACACCCCATGCTTCCACTATATGCTTCTCTTTGAATAATACAATAGTTTGTGTTATACGCAACATCGAGTTCTAACACAGCATGACCAATCAAATTAGCCATTATAAATAGTAATACCACTTATTGGAATTTAATAAATTTTATTTTTGAAAATGGTCTTCATTTTTGGATTTGGAATATCCAAAATTAGCTTAGGGTGAATTTTTGGTATTTTTCAAAAAAAAAATGCAATTTTATGATGAATGGTGAAAAACATTGCGTTATTATTTTGAAACTGAATTTTTGTATTGATAATTAGTTACTTTATTTAAATAAATATTTTGTAAAAATATATACATAATACCTATATATTTTTAATGTAATTCATTGGAGTAATTTTATAATAATATTAGATATACAAAATTTTATTGAAATTTTACCATCTTTTACCCACCCTCTAGGGACATCTTCAAATTTGTATAAAACAAAATTTTACCACTTCTGTGAATTGAATATTGAAAATCTGAATGACACTGTTGACATCAGTATTTAATATATCGTTCAATAAAGTTGAAAATAATTTTTGGTGGATAATAACTTTTGACTTCTATTTTACATGATTAAAAATAAATAGTGTAATTAATGATAAAAAATGATATTATAATTTGTCAAACATATGTCCTAATTCTATTGAATAGGTATATATATACCAAAATAAACCTTAGGATTAAAATATGATCCTTTTGGTTAACATGGATTAGATTAGGACACTTATTATTATTTTATTTATAAAAGAGTTAAAAGTGTTAAATTCAATGTGAAATAACTAATCCATTTTTAATATAGGGATATATATAAGATAAATTCAGATATAAATATTATTTAGAAAGATAATTCAATTTCCTAAATATTGTTATTTTAATTATAATATTTAGACATTAAATAGTTAAATTTATTTGTGTCACAATGATGATGCCTTAATTACCTGATTAATTAATGATTAAAATAATTGATATTATAAATATCCAAATATATGTAAATTCAGAATTTTGATGAATTAAAATAATTTTCTAGACATATATGACATGATAGGGTTTGTTAAATATTTTTTTTTGATTTGATAATGTTATTATGACATTCACAAAAAAAATACCAAAGAGTGTCAAAATTTTCATATATGATTTTTTAAAACAAACTCTATATTATTAATTGATATAATATTCAAAAAAAAAATACTTCTCAGAAAAAGGACATAGATAAGTTTAAATATTTTAATAATGAACCTCTTGTGGTTATATTTTATATTTCTAGTATTTTTCTAAACAATTTATTATAATCATACAAGAAAGAACGGTAAAAGTTAACCTATTTAACTAAGAGATAAATAGAAAAGATATGGTTTATATGGTTACCTAAACCTATCTAAAACCTATGGATTGAACTTTTTTCAACCCATACCCACCTTTTACTCTAAATAAATCATTTTTTATCAATTATAAACTGAATATGATTGTATAATAAAATAATATTTTATGCTTGTCCTAAAGTGGCCCTCACCTCTCTAAAAAATGGTACTTCCCATTCTCTGAAAATCACACCTCAAAATCCATTTGGATTGTCCAACCCCTACTCAAATATCCTCCCAACTACACTCACTTGTAAATATTATCCTTTATTTGATCAATATTACAACCTAAGGATCCCTTTTGATCAACTAAAAAGGAAACACCCGAAGAAGAGGTAATAATTTCACCACCACATTCAAAATAATTTTCTTCATCCACATCCTCTTTCATTGTTGTTTCAAGGCCAAAATGATAACCCTAGTAACTTCTACAAAAGTGATGAAATTATAATTATTTTACAACCATATTCATTAGTCCATCCATAATATG
Source organism: Viscum album (assembly GCA_963277665.1). Classification (NCBI taxonomy): domain Eukaryota; kingdom Viridiplantae; phylum Streptophyta; class Magnoliopsida; order Santalales; family Viscaceae; genus Viscum; species Viscum album. The sequence continues at coordinate 2,031,758,483 of OY728151.1, read as the reverse complement.
AATAACAATGTCACCATGTGGGCGTTCTTTCAACTTACCATCCCCATGTTGTGGTGTAGTTTGTTATTTAACAGTTCATTATTTAGATGTATATAATAATAAATATAATATAATTAATTAATAAATATAACATGTCAATGATTAAGTAAATATGATATACCATCCAATTACAAATGATTTTACCATCTATATAATGATATCGTCGCTCGTGCGTACGTTCGGATTACCGTCTCCACGAACGCGATGGCATTCATTCCCTAGTCTAAAAATTAAATAATAATTTTCATTTGAGGACTAAAAATAATGTTTATGAACGTAATATATTTCTGGATATGAATAAATTACATCTTATCAACAACAAACAATACATAAATATCAAAACATATAATGGAATATGAATCTGTTAACACTCTGAAAAACGATACTACTTAAATATTATTAACGAAGCAATATTAGAATATCATATATGATATCATATTTATGTATATAGTTATTGTATAATTTATTAACAATGTTTTTACCATTATACATGCGTTTAACATACCTTAAACTATGGAAATGTGCATGGTAAGGGTTAATTTTACAATCTTTTCATTATCCGAGGTTGATTATAAGTGAGTATCTATAGGGACCTCTTTATCATCAACATCCATGTTTCTTAAAAATGTATTTCAAAACATTTTTACTATTTTCTATAATATTTGTTAACGTCATATTTACCCTTGATTTACATTTTAGATGATTTTTTTATAAAGGAACAGTTCCATCGTTTTCCAAACAAGGTCCTTTACGTCTTTTTCAAAACAAATTAGGAAAAAATATTTTTTAACTTATCTAGAGTGTGAGGATATTTTTCACCATTATAAATGCTTTGAAGAATCCGATGAAATATTATAATAATATTTTCATAATAAATATTTTATTTTATAATTATGTTACTATTAAATGATTTCAAAATAGAATGATATATTTATCTCAATTTTTTTTATTTCATCTATGTCAACATCCTTTGGTGGATTTTAAACCTGTTTGAAGTTGATTTATTAAGATACTATTGTCCATATTTTATTTATGATTTTTTGATATGTTTGTCTGGGGATGTGTTATTTTACTATTATTCATGGTTTTTGGATGATGTATTAACATTTTGTATGATAGTTTTAATATGAATGTTTATGTTATATTTCAACCATTTCATATAAGGAATGCATTGGACTTAGTAAGTGATGGATGGAGCCCGCTATAGCTCTTAGATGCATTAGTAGGACTTCTTAGCATAAATAGTGTCTTGGAATAAGGCATTTAAAAAATATAAATGTTGTATTGGAATGAGGCCTTGACTATGTTGTTATAATGTCTGACATTATGCATTCTATAATTATGAAAATGCCTATGGATATTCCATGTGATTATTTGACTAGTAGAATATCAATGTGAATATGGAAATGTCATTATTTCATTTATCTTGGCCAAATTTTACTGAAGTTTATGTTTAAAAGGCTTTTTTTAGTCTTATACATTTCATTAAATGTTTATCCTTAATTATGAATGTTTCTGTTATATTGTTATCCTTACTGGGCACCTGATCTCACCCATTTATAGGTTTTATTTTTTCTAGGATGCGAAAAGTATATTATGAATGAACTAATCATATATTATAAGGTAGATGAATTTTTTCAAATGATTCAAAATTTAGTTGATTATAAATTCTTAATTTAATGTAAAACATATGTTTGTATCTAGTATTTACCAGGCTACTAAACTGATCAGTCATTCGGGATTTGATCCCTTGTTTTCATGCCAATGTTATGTAATAATGAACCGACTTTGAGTGACTATGTTTGTGGCATTACAATTGATATTGGAGTAAGTTTAGTACAATCATTCGACGTGAGATTAAGAAAAATTATGATTAGAGAACATTACCCAATGATAGAATTTTAGGATTAGTATAAAAGGACATCCTAATAGTTTGGTAATCTAGATATTTTTTGATTTTTCTATAAAATAACTTGTTTTCTAGATACGAGTGGGTAGAGGAGTCTCTTTCATAGATATACCTAGGAGTGAAAACTATGAGATGGAGTTTCGGGCTTGACCTATGGTATCCTGGTACACAACAATGAGGCTTTCTAAAATCATAGTTACGACATTCCTAGGGGATATGCTTATGATAAATCACATTTTCATTACAATCCATTATGAAGGATTTATGAGTATATCAATCCTGAAAGATTTTTTTTATAATTATGAATTATATCCATAAAATGTTTAATTTATGTTAAGTGTTTTAAGAGTTTGGAATTATGTATTATGACTCATTAACTAATCTAGTGTATTAAATTGATTTAAAATGGGGCCTAGTGTAAGGAATGGAAAATCTATCGATGCCAGTAATCAATGTAGGTATTTCCCCCTTCTAAAGATAATTATATTGGAGCTGGTGATGCAACATGTTTTGATCATCTTATCACCATACTGGGACAACTCACTTAGGTTATGAATAAAAACCATTCCCGTATTGAGCACCCTGATCCACAACACATTGAATCAATGTTAGTCCACTTAATGAGGAAACAACCACCAACATTACATGAGACTAAAAATAAATTTGTAGCTGAGCAACGGATACATTCCTTAGAGAAAATATTACATGTGTTGGAGAGAAGTGAAATGGAAATAGCTGTCATGGATGTTTACCACCTCACAAGAGATGCAGATCATTTTTGGTTTTTAATTCATAACAAAATTTAAGATAAATAAGTATCTGATATGGAATAGAGGGAGTTTAATGAGATATTATTAGAAAAATACTTTCTTCATGACTATCAAGAAGATAGGGAAAGATATTTTTTGAGTCTGAGGAAAAATCAGCATGAAAATGTCGCAACGTATGAGTCTAACATTAAAAGGATAGAATGTCAAGTGGATGATTATATTAGTAACCCAAGGAGTAATATTGATCGATTATTCGATGTATTAAAACCATTTATACATCTATCATTAGTCTCACAATCCTTCTCATCATATGATGATATTGTCTCATGTGCTGTCATGACCGAAAATGAATACTTTATGTCTTGCGACTTTAATACAATGCAAGAGAATAAGTTATCTACTAAACACTATGGAAATGAATATAAGGGGATGAAAGGAAATGTTGAATTTATATCATGTGGTAAATGTGAGAAGAAACACCCTGGTACTTACTTGATGGGAATGAGTGTCATTTATAAGTGTTGTAAAAAAGGCCACCATGCTCATGATTGTAAGAGAAAGAAAGATGTTTTCAATTTTGAATGCTAAAATTGTATAAAAATGGGGAATTATGAAAATTAATGTCCTAAGCATCATGGAAGCTTATTTCAAAAAAGGAAAAAGGAGCACGACCAAGCTTATGCGATCACTACTACTGAGGTTGAAGCTATGAAATATGCGGTAACTGGTAATTTAATGGTTTCCACAAGTATATAAAATGCTTTATTTGATTCTTGATCATCACATTATCTCATATCATCCCAGTTTTCTATGAAAATTATATATTTTCAATTTTATTTAACAAGAGTGTTTCTATTCAAAACTCATAAGGGATGTATCACTATAACAATGTTTTGTGAATCAGTCCCCATTAGTGTATATTAATGTTTTTTATCTGCTGATCTCATCATTATACCCATGATTTAATTTGATATAAAACTCAGTATGTATTGGATTTCGGACCATGATATGATAAATTTCATGTAAGAAGAAAGATGTTACAATTTTTTATGATGATAATGAGTACCTTGTCTTTAGAGGAGAAACACCACCACCTGATTCTCTTCTAGATCCTCCCTAAGTTGCTCTACTAAATTCAATAAATTGAGAGGAAGAGAATAAAATAACTGTGGGTGAGGAAAATAATTTTCTAATCGAGGACATAACTATTGTACAATAATATGTTCAATTGTTTCTAGAGGATTTATCTAGACATCTTCCAGAACGATAAATTGTGTTTTCCATTGATTATTATTTGGTTCAAGGACTATAATGAAGTCCCCATATAGAATGGTCACTATCAAATTAGTGGAACTAAATAAATAAAAAAGTGGAATTGAGTAATAATGTATTTAGTCTCTTAAGTATTTCTCTATGGGGAGCCCCTGTTCTTTTTTTAAAAAAGAAAGATGGATCTATGAGGTTATGCAATGAGTAAATGAATATCAATGCAATAACAATAAAGAACAAGTATCCCCTACCTCACACTGATTATTTATTTGACCAACATGATAGAGATCAATATTTTCCAAATATTGACCTTTGATCTGGATAAAATCATTTGTGTGTGAAGAAAGAAGGCATTCTGAAAATAGCATTTCAAACAAGGTACAAGCATTATGAATTTACAGTAATGCCATTTGGAATGACTATAACACATTCTTAATTCATCGTTAAAATGAATATAGTTTTAATAGAATATCTTCATGACTTTTTTGTTGTATTTATTGATTATATCATGGTATAATAAAAAATCTATGAAGATCATGAAAATCACTTTCAAACTATTCTGAAATCCCGGAAAATAAAAAAATTATATGGGATATTTAGAAGGTGTGAATTATAGATTAAAAAAAATAGTTTTTGGCCATATTTTCTATATGTATGTAATCTATTTCGATCCATCAAAGACCAAGCCTAAAAAATAATGGAAAACACCAGTGAGTATAATTGAGTTACGTAGTTTTACTGAATTAGTAGGTTAATGTTGATGTTTCGTCTAGAATATTTCCCGATTGGAAAAGCCATTAACCAAGATCACACAAAACATGGTTAAATTTGTTAGGAAAAAAGAGTGTGAAGAGTGTTTTGAATGAGTGAAGAGAATATTAGTTGATGCTATTATCATGACTCTACCATTGGGGAATGATGGGTTTGTTATTTATAGGGATGCATCAACAAAATGAATTGGTTGTGTCCTCATGCAGAATGATAGTGTTATTCCCTATATAGCACGACAACTAAAAATTCATGAAAAAAACAATCCTACTCATGATCTTGAGTTATTAGTTATAAATTTTTCTTTGAATATAAGAAGACACTATCTATATGGTGAAAAATGTGAGATATATACCAATCAAACGAGTTTAATGTATATTTTCTAACATAAAGAACACTTTATAAGGTGAAGACGATGGGTTGAAGTACTCATATATTATGATTGCACTACACGCTACCACCCAGTGAAGGAATATAATGTGACAGATGCTTTGAGAAGAATGGATCATGGTGTTTTGAACAAGATGAGAGTTGAAAGGGATCATATGTTCATGGATTTAGTAAAGATGGATTTGAGAATAATCATGGAAGGTGAAACATTAATACTTTTTCCAATGAATTCCAATCCAACTTTACTCTAAATGAAAAAAAGTTATCATACTAATGATGATGAGTTTCAATATACAATTAAAGCTGTGATTGATGGGAGATTGATTGACTTAGTATATATAGAAGGAATTTTGAGGTTTGGGAGGAGATTATGTGTTTCTGACATACCCTATCTAAAAAGGGAATTATTGGATGATGCTCATTAATCCAATTTCTCTATACACCATGGTATCACTGAGATATATAGTGATTTGAAGGATCATTTTTGGTGGGTCAACATGAAGAGGGAGATTGCTGATTATGAGTCAAGATGTATGGTCTATGAGTAGGTGAAATCTAGAAGAAAACGTCCTATAGGAGTCATGCAACTTCTTCCCAAACCTGAGTGAAAATGGGATAATATTACGATGGACTTTGTCATTGGGCTACCAAAGTCTCCTAAAAGGAATGATGTAATATGGTTCATTGTAGATCGACATACCATGTCTTCACATTTTCATGATTGAGATATGATTTAAAACTTGAATGATTAGAAATACAATATATTAATAAATCTCTTAGACTTCATGTAGTACCCCAATCGATTTTTTTTATCGTGATCCCCGTTTTAATTCAAGATTTTAGAAAAGTCTTTCGAAGGCCCTAGATACATAACTTTGTTTGAGCACTGCCTACAACCCTCAAACTAATGGAAAATCAGAACGGACTATTCAAACCATTGAAGACATGTTGAGATCTTGATCACATGACAATCAAGATATGTGGGATCAGTAGTTGTGTCTGGTAGAATTTTTTTATAACAATATCTTTCATTAAAATATTTAGATGAAACCATATGAAGTATTATATTGAAAGAGATGTCGCACACCAACATGATGGAATGATGTTGTCAAAAGAAAACTTGTAGGCCCAGAACATATTGAAGAAACAATGGAAAATATGAATATTATCCAAACCCATGTAAAAGCATCTCCAATTATTAAAAATAGCTATGTCAATAATAGAAGGAAGGATTTGTAATTTTAAGTACATGATCATGTTTTTTTGAAGGTGTCACAATGGAAGGGTGTTATACGATTCAGTAAGAAGGGAAAATTATGTCTGAGGTACATCGGTCTATTTGAAATTTCACATCGAATTGGGATTGTAGATTATCGTTTGGAAAGGTCACAATGTCTCTCAAAAGTTCATGATGTGATCCACGTATTAGTGTTTAGAAAATACATGCCATACATAATACATGCAATCACATATGAAGAAATTAAACTATAACCAAATCTGTCTTATTATGAAGACCCTGTCAAGATTCTTTATACTAGAGAACAAGTGTTGAGAAACCAGTCAACTATATAGAAAATGTTCTATGATGAAATCATAAGATGGAAGAGGCAACGTGGGAACCCGAGGATCTTATGATGAAGAACCACCCAAATCGTTTTTTCTGTAATATTGTAGAAATTTCGATAATGAAATTATTTTACGGAGGAAAAAATGTAACACCCCAAGAATTCATGGTACACTTCTCTTTGAATAATACAATATCTTACGTTGTACACATCTTCGAGTTCTAACACACCACAACCAGTCAAACTAGCCATTATGAATAGTAATACCCTCATTTTAAAAAAAATTTAATATTATTTTTTCAAATGGACATCATTTTTGGATTAGGATTATAAAAATTAGATTAGGGTTAAATTTTGGTATTCTTCTGAAGGCATTCAATTTTTGATGAATAGTGAAAAATAATGCATTATGGTTTGAAATAGAATTTTTATTTAAATAATTAGTTATTTTATTTAACTTTATCTTACGTATAAATAGATATATAATAAATATATATTTTCAATGTTATTCATTGGAGTCATTTTATAATAATATTACATATATAATATTTTATTGAATTTTTTACCATTTTTTACCCACCTTCTAGCCGCATTTTCATATTTTCATAAAACATAATTTTACCACATATGTAAATTGAATTTGAGAAATCTGAGAGACACAGTTGACATAATAAAGTAAAATGTAGTTCAATAAGATGAAAATAATTTTTAGTGAATAGTAACATTTGACTCTTATTTACCACGTTTAAAAAAAGGATATTAATGATATAAAATGATATTATAATAACCCTACCACATGTCCTAATTCTATTGGATAAGTGTATTTCCACCAAAATAAATCTTAGGAATAAAATATAATCTTTTTGGTTAACATGGATTAGATTACGACATTTATTATTATTTTATTTTAAGAAGAGTTAAAAGTGTTAAATTCAATGTCTAATAACTAAACCATTTTTAATATAGGGTTATAATAAACATAAATTTGAATATTCATTATATTTGTTAAAATATATTGGTATTTTATTTATAATTTTTATACATTAAATAATTTAATTTATTTATGCCGCTAGGATGATGAAGTTATTAACTTATTAATGAATGATTAAAATAATTAATATTATAAATATCCAAATAAATTTAATTGAGAATTATGATGAATTAAACAATTTTTCTAGGATAATATGTCACTTTTGGGTTGATTAAATAATTTTTTTCGAAGGGACAGCGTTGTTATGGATTTTACAAAAACAAAATACCAAATAGTGTCAAAATTTATATAAATGAGTTTTTAAAACAAATACTATATTAATAATTGATATAATATTCCTAAATAATGAAGGTTTGTCCAATGGACATAAATAAGGATATATATATCATTAATTAACCACTAGGTATTTTCTTGGATTTTTATATAATGTTTATTAACCATTTAGTATTATAATATAAGAATACAAGATAAATGTTAAACTATTTAACTAAGAGTTAAATATAAAAGATAAGGTTATATGGTGACCTAATCCAATCTAAAACCTATTGGTTGAGATTTTTTTCACCCATCCCCACCATAGATTATAAATGAATCATTTTGAAGCCATTATAAACATAATATGATTGTATAATAAAAAAATATTTTATGCTTTTGCTATTGTGACCCTCACCTCTCTTATAAAATGGTACTTCACATTCTCTCCAAATAAAACTACCAAATCCATTTGGCTAAGACAAACCCACCAAAAATATCTTCCCAGTTATCCTCACTTCTACATAGGGGCCTTAATTTGGTCAGAAAGCCAACCTAGGGTTCCCTTTTTATCATCTCAAAATGAAACACCAAAAGAGGAGGTAATAATATAACAACATCTTTCAAAATTATTTTGTTCTTCCACTTCATCTTTCTTTGTTGTTTCTATAAAAAATAATAACTCCAGTAAATTCTAAATATATTATATTTATTATAAATATGGAACAACCATATTCATTATTCTCTCCATCCTATGAATAACAATGTCACCATACATGCGTACGTACGGCTTAGCTTCTCCACGTTGTGGTGTAGTTTATTATTCATCACATCATTATTTTGATGGGTATAATAAGAATTATAATTGATTCACATACTAAACATAAGTTTTCAATTATTCTTTATATATAATATACCATCCCATTACAAACAATTTCATGATCAATATAATGATATTGTTTCTCATGAGTACACACATATTACCGTGTCCACAAACATGATGATATTCATTCACCATCGTAACCATTCAAGAATAATTTTTCGTTGATGATTAAAAATAATTTTTGAGAACATCATATCATTTTGGATATGAATAAAGTTCATCTTATACATAACAAACATTACTTATGTAACAAAACATGTAAAGGAAAATGAATCAGTTAACACCTGAAACAATGACACTATAAATATATTATTAACAAAGCAATATTAGAATATCATATATGATATCATATGAAGGTATAGAGTTCGTGTATAATTTAATAAAAATGTTTTAACCATTAGAACAATGGTTGACGTACCATCTACTAAGGAAATGTAAAAGGTAATGGTTAAATCTACAATCTCATCATTATTTGAGGTTGTTGATACTTGAGTATTTACTGAGATCTCATTATCATCCACATCCATCTTTCTTAAAAATGTATTTCAAAACATTTTAACTATTTCTTTGTATATGTGTTAATGTATTGTATACCATATTTTACTTTTTATGATAATTTGATAAATGAATCATTTCGTCATTTTTTAAACAAGGTCCTTTAAGACCTTTTTAACAAAATTAAGAAAATAATGTTTTTCAACATATAGGTCGAGTGCAGCTATATTCCATTTTTGTAACACCATTCGATGCTTACCTTAAAATCATATATGAATATTTAAAAAATAAATGTTTTCTTTTAAAATTATCTTAATATTAAATGATTTCAAAACTGAAAGTGATATTTCTCTCAAATTTTTTTGAATTCTTCTATGACAATATTCTTTAATGGATTTTTAACTTGTCTGAAGTAGATTTATTATGACACAATCATCAATATTGTATTGATGGTTTTATGATATGTTTAAATATCGATGTGTTATTTTTATACCATTCATGGTTTATGTTTAAATTAATTACATTTCTTATGATTGTTTTAATATGAATCATTATGTTATGTTCCAACCTTTTCATATGAAGAATTCAGTGGACTTAGTAAGTGACGGGTGGAGCCCGCTCTTTGTTCTCGATGCATCTGTAGGTATCATGAGAGAAACTAGTATCTTGGAACAAGGCATTGACCATCTTTTATTTGTATTTTTTCTACTATACCTTGACTACGTGGCTATGATGTTTGAAATTATGGATTCCATCAATAAGAAATTGGCTATTGATATTACATGTTATTATTAGACTAATGGAATATCCATGTGAACACGTAAATGATATTATTTGATTTATCTTTACCATATTATGCATATTTTAATGTTTAAAAATATTTTTTAGTCTTAAAGATTGTTTTAAAAGTTTATTCTTATTTATGAACATTTCTGTTATATAGTTATTGTTACTGATCAACTGATCTCAACCCTTTATATGTTTTATTTTTCCCAAGATTCATATAATTATATTACGAAAGAACAACATGTATAGTCTAAGGGAGATCAATGTGTTAAACTGAGACACGATGTTGTTGTTTTTAATTTCTTAATGTAATGTAAATTTTTTTGTTTGTATCTAGTACCTCTAAGGATACTAAACTAATATGTCTCTCAGGATTTTATCCCTTGTGGTCATGATTATATTATGTAATAATGCACTGACTCTGGGTATCTAGGGTCGGGGCATGACATAAAACCGTAAACCGTTTCATCTCCCACAAAGGTGGGGTGTAAATGATCCAAAATAACCCACGATACCATATAGACTATAATGACCTGTGCTGGATAGACAACTTACTAGTTTGAAGAACCTCACGCCCAGATAATTCTTGGATCAAAAAATCCATTATATCACAAATAACATGACCAAAATAATTTATAGTACCATTATTTGATACCAATTGGTCATGAACAATTTATTGTTTTAATTAAACCAAACACAGAAACTAGCTTGGTGTATATACCAAAAGGTGTAACTAATACCTATGGGAGAGAAACTAGTTCTTTTCATCAAGTAACACATTTTTAATAATTTATACTATTCTCATATACCACAAAAATCCACAATTATAACAATAAATCAAATTCTACAATAAAAAATAAGTAGGTTAAAAGGAATCACTATCACTTGAGTTAAACATTTAACATTTACCACCAAAACAAAAAATAACCAAAATTTGGATAGAACCCAAAAAACCAACAAGATTCCATGAAACATAACGTTATGAGACCACATGCCATTAAAACTAGAAAAATACAATGAAAGCAGAACTAACACATAGATCCATCATTACCACTATATAATTTTTTCCATTAACATAGTCTAAAATTACATAGTCTACAAACAATGAAGGGTGGATATAGAGTGTGATCCAACGTTCCCAATAGGATACCAAAAAAATATTCCATGTAATGACATTGGATTATATATTATTGTACTATTTTTCTATAAAATCAATAAATAATTTATTTAAAACATGTTTTAAAAGGAGAAATAAATAAGAAAAAAATTAAATAGTAAGAATATCACAAGCACCACAATAAATTCCAACATAACTAGGGTTATAAGGTTCAACGATCCTTGTAATCTTGGTCATCGAATCCTAGACACATCGTGTTTTCTCTTACATGATCAAACAAATCACCATCTAGTATGTTTTGTAAGTGATTTACATGATATGGTATAGAACATTGGGGCTCATCCCTGCCAACTCACCCAAGGTAATAGACCTTGTCTCCCAATCATGATTCATAGGATTACATTTCAATAAATTACAATAACTATTGAAAATGAGATTAATCTTATTCAATTATAATTTCAAAAATATAAAAACACATGAAAACAAATTTTTACAATGGGAATATGATCATTAAACAAATATGAAAACATTAATCCCTATAAAATTATAATAAACACCCACATAATTTATAGAAACAAATTTGGTAAAAAATCAAGCATAATAAAATAATAAATATTGTCAAGACGTTGTACCTCCTACTTCCTACTTAAATGGTTCAAAAATCTGTATTAAAACCACAAAAACATCATGAGTAGAATCTAAGTACGTAAGAGAACACCAAAACCCAAAATACTCAACCTAAATAAAAAATATTTGGACGCAAAATATGTTAAATATTATAGTGTGTTATATCTCACATAAGAAGAAAAAATAGGCCTAGAAGAAGGAGGAAGAGGGGTGGAGATACAAGCTTCATCATTTCATGAATATTGATGAAAAAAATCCATGATTTTAATCATATGTTAGGGGTAGTGGTGGGGGAGGTGAACCATGGGAAGTGTATTATGAAGTTGGGAGGAAATGTATGATTCGGGGTTAAAATTAGAGGGGTTCGGTTTCAAAAATTAAAATAATGTTAAAGATGTTATTGGATGAACGATTTGTTTGAACTTTCTTCGAGAGTGGGCACCAATGGTGAAAAAACGTTATCCATGTGGACATTTGTTCACATTGTTTTGATGGAGGGATACCACACCTATGTTCCAAGATCTGAATATGGTATAATTACAATGCATTGTTTTAACTATTATCCATGGAGGGCCACACACTACTGTACTATACAATGCATCAAAGACATTGAAACTATCTATAGTGCACAGTTTCTACTAGACTATCTTATGGTATTTAATAACCATGAATCAACCATGAAAATCATTATACATGGACTAAATTAAAATTTTATTCTCATAAAATATTAGTAAATCAATGAAATAAATATAAGTATATATAAAAGTGAAATTACTTCAATCAAACACCACATGTTTGACAAATAGTGAATCAATTACCACATATAGTGTTGTAACCTTATCAAAATGAAAATAATTATGATTTTTGTGTGGTATTCATGATATAATATACTATTTTAAAAAACATTCATGTATGGTGTTTACTGTTATAAATAAAATCATGTCCCTCATATTAATGATGAAGGATTGAACCAAATAATTTAATGAATGGAATGTATTATAAGGGAATGTGGGTGTGACCCTCATTAAATGAACACGACTTGTGTTGTTGAATGTTTATAACAAGGAATCACTCTTTACTTATAAGTGGAATTTATTAATATCCTGAATGAAAAAATAGTCTATTTCAAAATATTGAATGTATTATATTTAAGGGATAGATTATTCCTTTAGAAATGTTGGTTTCCAATTTAAAAATAATTTGCCCATGGCCAAAAGGAGAATGTGAGTTGAAATAACTTACATGAAGATAAATGTTACCTAAAGTTTGGTTTTTGGACATTACATGTCTCACACCCATGGTTGTTGTTGTTTTGTTGACATCCAAATAATTTGGGTTGTTGTGTAGGACGTTCCCTACCCCTTAGTTTTGTGGGTTGGGAGTAACCCCTAACATTTTTATTCTTAATACCCAACATATCATCGTATATTTATTTTGAATATATGAATAAATTCCTTTATTTATTAAAATCTATATGAATGATGAATCATATTTCTTATTTTGAGTGCCTTATTATTGATATGAGTAGTAATATTCAAGGACAACAGAGTTATTCCATGGTTCATTACTAATACTATGTGTATATATATATGGAAAAAATGTCACCAAAAATATAGTCCATATATATATATGTATACATCAATATATATACCTAGTGATTTTACAACATTTATCATTATTGGTATGGTCAACCATGTGTCCTTGAGGAACCTGATACTTACTTATTAACATTTATTTAAATATTTCATTCATTATTTATTATACATTTACAAAGATTTATTATATACACATGGATTGAATCATTCATTACAAATAATTATTGGGGGCCTACCAAGTATATCTCACACCGTGATCAGGCCACCATTATTCTTGGGAACCTGAGAATACATCAAGTTATCAGGTCCATGGAATATTTCATGTGTTTTTTGTTGCACATGGGTACATAAGTGGAAATCACTGATCAAGTACTCAGGAAGATCATGGATATCAACCATGGATATTTTTATTCTTTTTATTTTTTCATTTATTGTATTGTAAATCCCGATATATTTTTCCTACATTTTATTTTTAAAATCTTCTAAAAATGCATGCATATATTTGTATTTGGAATTATTCATTTAATATGTTTATTTAGCCTATTATACTCTTCCACTTATTATCATTTATTATCACTATTTTCATTTATATCTATTTATCAATTATTATAACACCATTTTGCTACACTGAAAATGAGGGTATAGTATCCCTATCATACAATCATCCAACCCTCACTCGTAGTCAGTAGACTTTGGAATATGGGGATGTCAACTTCAGGTCGTGTGAAAAACATTATTGGGGTATTGTTCCGGTGCCTCATGGGTTAGGACATCAATGAATGTTTTAGAAGGTTTCTTTCAATTAATAATAATATTTTAAGATTGAATATAGGAGATTGGGAATTATTCGATGCATGGAAAATAATCCTATCTATAGTGATCATCCCATGAACAATGAAAAGTCCAAGTGGGATGGTAATAGATTTTTTTTCTTGTTATTAAATATTATATTTTATTATTATTTCACATTGAGTGACTAGTGTAGCATTTTTATCTACTTAATTTATGATATTGTAATATCTACCCATGGAAACATATGGAAAAGATGTTGAATTTACATGAAAAGTTATAGGGACCCAAAGATTCAAATTCAAAACATATGTTATACCATGTAGGTTCCATTACATTACATGCTAATGGCCTGATGGCTGTTCCTTGTATATTTGGAAGCACTATTATTCTTAACACTATGTATTAGATGTTATAAGGAATTATTTTCTATATATCAAGGTTATGTGATTTATTTACCATCTTTGATAATGAAGATATATTCCACGGTTGTAGACTATTTAGATAACCTATATTTTTACCATGTGGAGGTGATTAACTAGTATTTGTTTCCATTATATTCAATACATATATGGTTTCCTATTTATATGATTTAATTTACCACTTATGAATTAATACACTGATATAATTGTAAATTCAATTTGTTATTAATGTTCATACATCATCCAAAATATGTTTTCCCCATATAGATTAATGGTGACATGTTAACTAAGTAATCATGACATTATTGAGACTATTGCCATTGGTTTCATGGTAAAAATATTTTTAAATTTATTATTTGGGAGAAAATTTTGGTTTTATAAATTGTATTATCACTTTATAAACATGATAATAGATTCCTAAAAACTGAACAATATTTTGTCACATTGATATTCATATAAACCATTATATAATCATCAATTATTATTAAACATAAATCATACATAATTAATTTGTTATGAATCTAGAACTTGGGGTGAATGAAGTAGGTTAACATTAGATTTTTATGTTTATGTGATAGAAATGAATAATGGAATTTAAAATCCAAAAGTTTAAAATGTGTTTTGATGAATTTTGAATAATTCATAATCGAATAATGAGACCCTTTTAGGTCACCTATATACTTTCATGATCAAATCCATTGTAGAGTACCTTTCATTGATATGATTTCGTATTTAACCGTATGGGGGTAAAATTATTTAATATAAAATGGTTATATAAAGAGTTCACAACTATTTAGATTGTATTATATAAAATCTTGTGGTGGAATCTTACTTGACCAGTCACCTATTTAATTTATAAAATACATGTTCTATTATTTTCAACATTATTATACATGTGGCATATATTGATTAAATTTCCGACTAAAACCTAGTGTTCTTTCATCAATATATTTGAATTAAAATACTAATTTTCTAATCCAATTATGAAACCATATGAAAAAGTAGATAGATATTAAAATTGTATTTTAAAAGATATATTTCCTAATTATGAAAGGATTTCAGGGAAATATTAATTTTTAAAAGGATGGTTAACATAAATTTCCTATATTTCCTTGTGGATTTAGTGAAATAATTTACCATGTAAGGTTATGTTCGTTACTATTTCATGATAATTTAAACTAATAAATTAAAATGATTAAATATAAAATTTAGATGAAAAAATCAGATCATATAAGACCATAAAAAGTTTTTTTATCATAAAAACTTATTTAATAATAGTTTAAAATAATATATGATCTATCCCTTAAATGGGAACTATAGTGTTTAAAATAGGCATCATATAATATATCATTAATATAAATGATATGTTGTATGTCCTAGTTGTAATCTTCCTTCCAGATCTACTTTTAATATCGACAACTTATGTTTAATTAAATGGATTATTTTATTTAGGTACTACCATTAGAACATAAAAAACCTACAAAATTATTGAAAATTGTTTCAGACAAGTGGTTTCATTCTAGTTATACTTGTCTTAAGTAGGACATTGGTTATCTAATAAATCTATGTTTATATGGGTATTTAGGTAACATTTTACCTTTTTTTATGCATGTGAGCATCATGTAATGACCGATTTAGAAGGTTATAAATGCCTTGGTCTTGGGGGAAACATAGTCAATGATGTGGACTTTCATTATTTTTAGTGTTGTATGAATAAATATATAATTGGCTAGCTTAATAGATATATTAGAAAACATGTGTTAGAGTTAAATTACACGAATAATCCATTAGATTCTACAATCTATAGGGTTCATAAGCCTATGGATAATATACAATAATATTCATTTTTTGGATTAATTATTTGGTCATATGCATCTATACACATGGTTCACATCATGATTGTAAATGGTGTAGAGAATAACATGAGTTCATTGGAGATTATTTATCATATGAGCTGTTACAATTCAATAACACATCAACAATATGGTAGAGTAACCTCATCATTAAAGGAGTCATGATATTCCCAAATACATTGTATGATGTTGTGATGAAGATTAAGTGCTTTCACAAGTAAGTTAGATATGATTGTCGTTATTCAAAATTCCATGGAACATGTAGAAAATAGTCATGACTGTTTTGAAACATAGATCTAGATTAATTCAAATATAGATCAAAGTTGTGTGGATAGTTTTCTTTTATTTTTGAATAGAAAAAAATTATAATTTTTTAAATATGAAGAAATTGTATTTAGTGATTGATGGAGCATGTGTTGTGTGATGAGTTCATATTCACTATAATTTAATGATTGGGACATTACTATGACAGGTAATGTTTTATGATGTAGGATTACTATATCTATCCATGTTGATGGAGTGAGACTATTATGGGAACATTTTGTCATTGGTCATCATTTCTTTAAAATCCATGTGGGGATATAATTCATATTAATTTTTTGGTCCCTACGAGGAAACATGACTTTAAAATGGTTCGATGTGGGTGAAATAATCGAAATCATTGTTATTCGGGGGAAATATTTGGGGTTATCCCTTGAGTGGAAATGGTATTCCTCGAGTATAAAAGACTTTAGTTCCATTTCATAATGATGTGTTAGCCCTTACATCCGTGATATTTTTATTAAAGTTATCCAGCCACAGATCAAATTCTCATCTTACATGATGCTAGATGTGTATGGTTGGTCGGAAACTGTTTCATTCAATTCATCTTGGTTATGATGGGAGAATATCGAGTCTTCGAATTAATTAATAATATCCTCTAATTTTACTTCTTTCGTATAGAAGATTAAATCCCCCATATCAACATCATTATGAGTTCAATAAGAGATCATTGGTTTAATATCGTGTTAAATTCATTGTTTTTGGGAATAATTAATAAAAAATTTGGGATTTACTCTATGGAATAGTTTTCTTTTAGGTTCATGGATAATCATGAGTGATATATGGGTTAAATTGATTGAATTACTTAGAAGGACCCACAAACACCAATAGTTCCACTTTGACAAGACCACTAAGAGGATGCCACTTTTGGCTCAGTCACTATTGTTATGATTTGGAAATTTTTCTTTGTACAATAGAATAACCTGAAAATGCATAACATGGACTATATCAGATGATCTCTTTTGACATTAAATGATTATTCTGAGGTAACCCCTGGTTTGTGTTTGGTAAGATGTGATTTAAAAGGGTGACAATCAAAGTGTTCTTGATCTTGTATACACCCATGTTCATGATAATATTCCAAAACAAAAATGGATTTTTAGCATAGAGACATCATCAGATTCTAAATATTTTATTTAGAGTGTGTTCATATAAAAAATATTGAGGTACCAAATTTTAATTCTATTAAGATTTAGTTTTTGAAATACATAATAATTTTAACTTGAGTGTTATTAAAAATTACTTGTAGGGTGTGGCTCGACTTGGTTGTATGAGGTTGATTGAGAGTCAATCATTTTTTAATCAAAAGATAATTATAATATATTTCAAATAATTAATAAGAAATATTAAAATAGAAAATTCAAATGTTGGAAATATCATTGATTAGAGTTTACCATTAAGCAGTAGAACCAAAAACGTGGAGAACCATATAATTGGGGTTTAATGAGGTGATCATGGGATTTTACCATGAGGTAGAATATGTCTAATAAGATCTAAATAAATGTTTCAGTTATAGAATGCCTGTTTTGACTCAAGAATTTTGGATTATGTATTGTATGCTTGATAAGATTCTTGGTGGTGCATTGGAATTTGAAAATGATGCATGACTGTTTGAATGAGGATTCATGACCTGATTATATCTTCTGTTTTAATCCATTATTTCCAAAGTCTTTCCAAGGATAAAGTCTTATAAGTATTGTAGATTATATCATCACCCATTTTGGAAAAAGTAATTTTTTTCCAAAAATAACATCAATTTTATGTTTAGTGGGATGGATGAATTGTAAAAAAATAATTAATAATAAAATTACATGATTTAGATGAAAAAATAGAGTTATTTAACTTTTTAAGGATATGTAGTTACATTATGTGACCTATTGAGTTTTGGGAGCATTGAGCCCTATAAAGTCATGTTTATGAGGACTTGGTAAAGGCACATAGATTGACTAAAACCATGAATCCCATCATGTGATGTTGTGTATCTAATCTTGTGAAGATGGTGGTCTAACACAATAAGTACATACTATTCAAGAAGAGATATATGACCATGCATGTGTAGTAGGTTCCTTAGAATAGGGGAAATTTGTAGTTTTCCTTCTGTTTTCTTTACCATGAATATTAAACATGTTAACCTCTTATGTAGGTATTTTCTCAGGAAATGTTGTTTCATGGTTCTTCAAACCATCTGTCCAGACTATGAATTTAATTTAAAGGTCTATATCTAGTAGTTCTCATTCACCATTTTATTCCTTATCTCATCTTTTTCTCCACATACTCCATGCATAATAACCCACAAAATCTTCCTTTCTCCAATACTATTTTCATTGAATGATATTCTTCATTGAACAAATATTTTGAGTAGTTATCATCATGATGGAAGATTATTAGTGATAATAAATCACCTCATTACTCCATTATTAATTTATCTTTTTTATCTAATGACTTAACATTGTGTGAGATAATTCACCATATTATTCTACTATTTATTTTGTTCATCAATTTCACTCCAATAATCATGATTTCTAGAAGGTACGTGGTCCAAATATTTTCCATCATGTTTTGTTGAAAAAAAAATCCCATTGACATGCATGCCTAGTACTTATTTTTCCACTTTTAATTGTAAATAAAACATGATGATACCAATTAAATTGAATAAATGAATTATTCCCTTGAATTTTATTTTTGGGTGTCATGCACCTTTTTATAAAACTCCCCATAATGGAGTATTCATGATTTGTAGTATAAATCAATTCATTATTTTAATAGATCAACTGGTTCTGGTGTGCTATCTTATAAAATATACATATGTTAATTATAATTACAGAATAATAATATATAAGGGTCTATTGCACAAATGAATTATATCCTAGTGTTCCAACAAGTACCTAATGGGCGGGGAATTATGTTATTTAATAAACATGATGATTCATATGTGTAATTTATGTTAGAATGGCCATAAATATAATTATTGAATGTATTGTAATATATTATGAACAGTCCCCTGAGAGAACATATTTACTAAGAATTATTAAACCATATAATTAAAAAAATAGAATCTGTTAAAATTATATTTGGGTTTGACCATAATTAACTATATATACATTAGTTGTGGAATGTTTATATACGTAGAATATGATTTTATTTTTAAATTTATTTTGTTAATGGATTGGATAAAAAATGACCTATTTCTAAATATTGAATGTTTAATATTGAATATTTCTTTTGCATCTTGAGCAAGGCCATTATCCTCATTACAGAATGTTTAGATATGGACTCTCATGTGATGTGAATAAATATATATTTTGTAATGTTAAAAGAGTTCTTGAGTAGGGTAATTTCCATGGCATGTCAATCAACCTTGGTCAAGGATATGGGCATGAAATCATCGACACATAGGTTGCATTGAATGACATTTCCTATTCAATTGTTTATGGGGGTGGGTATAACCCCCTCTAAGTAATTCTTTATAGTCGGAATGATGTCCTGTATTGATTATGATAATCGACCTGGAATCCTATATATGTTATGATATTTTGGCATTAATGACCCTAATTTATTATTTTCTATATAATATTGTTAACACAAGTAGTATTATGAAAGGATGCATAAGTTACACCTCTGGTCCAAGATAATACAATATATCCATATATATTACAATAAACATCCCTAAATTTATATTGAATATATATCTATATATTTTCCCAGAGATATTTAAGCTTATGATGATGTCGGTGTGGTCATCTAGGTGTGCTTGAGAAACGTCCGAATAACATTCAAACACTTAATTAAATAATTACTAATTTACTTATTATACGATCACACTACTCTATTTTATATTGCCTAACCAATTATTTCGTTAGACATCATGTTTTTTCCCTAATTAGTATTTATCACAAATTGTTGTGATTCCATCAGAAAGAGGTACTAAGGAAGACAACATGTTTGCAGGTCCATTGAATATTTTGGTTGTTATGCGTTTTACATGGGAGCATTGGAGCACATGATTAAGCTAGTACTCATTATTCTCATAGAGATCTCCCTAGGGGATAATTATTCTTTTTTATGTGTTCAGTTATTATACTGTAATATCTATTATGCTTTTTCATATTGTATATTGTATCATAATTTAGACATGTATATATAGATATATATTTTCAGTTCTATACTTCATATGTTTCTATACTCTATGGCACTATTCTTTTACATTTCATTTATTATTGATTCTTCTACAGTTCTATGTTGATCATTTATTATTATACAACAGTTATACTTCAATAATGATGATTTTGTTTTCATATCATTAAACCATCTAACAGTCACTACTAGATGGCAGCCTCTGGCATATAGGGAGGAACACATGAGTCCTTGTGGCTCACAAGATTGTGGAACCATTTTAGTGCCTCCTAGGTCAAAATGTTACTGTTTTTTAGATAGAAATAAACCCATCATTAATATAACATTTCATTTACAATATAACTTAGATCAATGACATTTTTAATATAATATATTTTCTAAATATATATGTTCTTCTCCTATGGAAATAAATTTTATAATCATATCCACCATATGTAACATTTTTTATTTCAAACATAATCTATTATTTCATATGTAATATATTGTATTTTTATATAAAGATTTTTTATATTATGGAAATGTTCTACGTAATATATTATTCCAAATATGTAATATTTTATATTCACAGTTTATTATTTTATTTTATACGCGTGACATATTTTTCATCACCATGATAATTTTATTGTGATATAGAGAAGAATATATTTTCATAATTTATTATACATTGATAATTTTTAAAGTATATGGAAAAAACATAACTAAATATAGTCTCAAAAAATCTAATTGATTTCAACAATAAAATGGCATCCCCGAACATAACAACATGTGGAATATAAATGTAAAATATCCTCTTACTAGGCCAATCACTATCACTGCACTTATAGAAAGTTCACACAATAATAATACATTATAGGTTTCCCAATTAAAATGGAATTCCAAAAATATTGAACCACCAAAAAATTATATGACATATGTAATAGAAAATAACATTTAAATATATTATTTTTAGACATGAATTGTTCATTTAATAATTATTAAATTAAATATAAACTCGTTTACACATCAACCATGTATACTATGTTTCAACCCCTACAAAATAATTCATCTCTCTTATGAGATGTCCCATCATGAATCCTTTGTGATCCAACCAAATCCAAGATCTTCATTGCAGATCCCAAATTTTAAACAAACAAATTATTATGGTTATTTTTATTTAACAACCAAACCACATATACTACATAGAATCTATCCATCATTTTCATTGATGATGTAATGGTTTCCAATGTTTTATGATGATTCCTCACCCTTATTTGAACTAATGCATTCTCAATACACCTTTGAGACAAACCATTTGTTGACATTAATATATTATAATAGAACATATATAAGATAGAATCTTGCCTATGCACCACATAAATTTTCTAGCCACAGTACAAAGTATCACATTCTAGAATTTATTTATAATATTAATCAATCCTTTATCATTGACCCTCAATCCTTTTTAGATATATAAATGTTTCAAAATATAGGTAACCTCATAAATCTACCTTATTCACTACATATCTAGTCATAACACTCGAAATTCATTATCTGTCATGACGTTTTATGCACTGAATGTATTTTTTTAAGATTGGGACTCAAGCCTCAATTTATTAATAAATCGAAGGACATCTTATTTCGGGGTAGAGAATACAAAATACATGGAACATAGTCCATGTGTGCATGAAATCCCATTATATGGCTTTAAATGAATATTTTTGACCCAATGGATCAAAAGAGAATATTACTGCAATAGTACAAAGGCTCGTATAGAACCTACAATAGTACCACCTCCAGTATGCAAAGAATGTATTAACTCAAACTCATTTTATAAAAAAAGGTACTCACATCAATTTTTCATTCCATTATGATGAAACCTAGCATATTACATTCATGTGTAATCAAAAAACCATAACCAACTTCTTGTTGGGCCCACCACACATTACCATATATATCTATTGAAAACTACTCATAAAAATTTCCATATTAATAGAAAATAAATGACATGATACCCACCATTAAATTCCAATCCTAAATGATGAATCTAGGTAATGGTTATCAACACAATGGATAAATTATAAAAAAAATTAATATGGTCCCAAATGAATAATCTTCAGGATAATGTTTTTTATCACAAAGAAAATATCAACCATATATCCCCATATTATGAAAAATGTAAATATCACAATGGAATCTGCAAAAAAAACACCAAATAAATCAAAAAACCAAATAGTTCATTATCGATCAATATAATGAAATCACGATGAACTAGTCTATAAAAGAAGTAGATTCTTCCTTATACTATTCCATAAGAACATTCACTATATACCATTTAATGAAACTACAATTTTAAAAACATATTTCAAACACAACATTGGATTATATTTATATCAATGATATGATTCTATTATGTATACACATGTACTGTGTGATGATGTTTTAATGGTTTTTGGTGCATCCATTTTTCTGCACTACACATAATCAAATACAATAGACCCAATCCCAATGGAACTAACCAGTCATCCATGACCTTTTTCACTATTATGGGATCATTCAGCTCTGTTCCAAATCGTTCATTGTATTTTCGCCCATGTATCATAATCATAAATTTTAATCCAATAAAAAAATTGTGATACTATCTTGTTTTCAATGTCAACATTTTGAGACACTCTTCCCCTTATGATTTTTAAAAAACCATGTATCATTACACGACACATAACATTTCAAAAAATATAATAACTCATATCCAAAGTCATATAATTATATTCTTATTTCCAAAATACTTATGACCCCTCAACCATTTCACTATCTTTTTAAAAATACCACATCCCATGTATTTGGAATATCTTAATTAACAATTTCCTTAAAATCAACCTTGTATGATTACACAATATAGTAGATCCCAGTCTAACCGAAACACATAACGAAGGAATCACATTCATCCACTATGCATCTATATCAATTATAATGAAAATAATATTTTAGTCATATTATTTTACTATCCCAATTTCTTTATCAAAGATATTTCCCGTAATTAAATGGTTTTAATGTACTATGTGGGTTACAAGACCAATCCGAGCAATAGACATTCAACAATAGATAATACAAGGAACCACACTCTTAACCCATGATTATAGAGTCTCTATATAGCCACATTAAAAACACTACCCAAACACTCTTGGTAAATAATGAAATGATGACACAAATGGCATACACCTAACTTATTCTCTTCCATACCACATGATTAATATTATATATAAACATATATAAGAAATATCTTGGTTCAAATTACTAATACTTAAATTTAACATCTAATAAATTCATTTATAGATAATGAAAATAGAGACACATCCCATTAATTCAAAAATCATACAATACTCATTTTCCTAGTACACTAAGACTCTGGGGATAAATTGATCTATAAAAAGTAATATATAACAATAATTGGATGGTTAACTATCATTAAAGAATATGTATGAGTCACCAATATCCTAAGTCACATTTCAAAATAACTATGAATGGATGCCGAGATCATAAATTATATCTGAAATTGATTATTTATCAGAGATAATTAACCACTTTCACATCTCTAATATCAACAAAAAATATGTACTAATATTTAGACATGCATGTTTTAATATATATATATATATATTTCAACTATCTAATATTTAGAAATTTTCCAATTATGGGGTACTGATCATACATAGGGACAAATTTATTAGTTCAATCTCTAGAGGATCGATGTCACATCCATCTACATATATATGCAACACCAATTGATGGTCTATTCTTACTAAATCTTATTAAACCTGTGTTTTTATGTATAATAAAAAAATATGTTGTTATATTAGAAACGAAATATGTTTATGTAGGAACCTAGAAAACCACATTTTTTTCCTAAAAAAAATAATAACTATTATTTTTGGTTATGTGTAATTAAACATTGAAGTAATAATAAAAAACAAAATATAAGTTTTTTTGAAAGTTCATGCAGTAGAATTGGATTCATTTTCATTATTATATTTTTTTAAACTAGTATAACAATTATATATAAGAACAAACTTATGATGAAATCATATATGTGTGATATTATGCACGAACACACACAATCGTGTGTCTCCAGATGGGGCATAAAAATGATAAATATAATCAATAAAAAATAAACAATATTCAACAGTAAACATTTCCCTTGTGACTTCAAAATTAGGCTCATCAATCCAACCACCTTATTGAATATAACATCTTCTCATTCAAATAATGAATAGACCCACAACATAAAATTAATCCAAATCCAGATCATCCAGGTTATTATAATAGAATATTCCATTGATTAGGAAAGATAAAACATTGTTTATATATAAAATTCTAACATACACATCATTGATCAAACAACAACAACTAGATTGGTTGGATATGTACATTAGCTTATCCACATTATAAAATAATATTTGATAATAGAAATTATGGTAAATGGTATAATGATGGGAAATTTATACAACTATACCAGTGTCTATTAAAATATATGAAAATAATATATATTATTTCATCAAAATATGCATAGGAATAAATAAAAAAAAAGAGTCTACTTATAGTAATTGAAAAATTCATCATGTATTATTACAAATTATTTACCCAACATATCACATGATTCTGAAATAAATCAATAGGATCCCAAATAGATATAATGACTATATCTCAAAATATAAAAATAAGACTATAATTTAATTCTCACTTATCACAAGTTTATAACCAAGCATTATCCCGTGACTATGCTAAGTCATTCTTTTTTATTCTCTTGCACTGTACCTTTTTCAAAAATGAACTGCAGATATTTAGGTGTTCTTGGAAAGAAATGTATCATTTCACCTAGGTATGAAGTGAAATAAACATGGTATTCTACAACTAGTGGTTCCACAAAGATAACCAATATATCTTGTGTATGAAAATATGATATTATAATAATCATCATTAAAATGATGAAAGATAATAAAATAATAATTATCTACAACCATGTTCTTATTTTATACATGAGGAAGACTATACATGATTCATCTAAGGTCAAATTTTTATGATAAAATAATATAATCATATAACATGTTTGATAATTGTCAAACCATAATGAAATTTTATACAATTAAGTGTTGAAATCCCATTATGTAATAACATATAATTTCATGAAGGAAATCCCCAACCATCTGATATAATCATTTAATATATAGGGGAATAGATCTCAAACCATAGTTATATAATACATCAGAAATGGAGAATAAAAATCATACCCTAAAAAAATATTTTATCCTTAGGGGTTAACAGTTCCCCTATCTGGAAACATATTCTACATCAATAGGGGTAATAACACCATTCTATATAAAAACATATCTTCTAATTATGAGACATATTTCCCACATAGTAATCACATATCACTATTCATAAGATCATATAATTCCTTCCCATGAATGATATATCATATAAATAAAAAATAAATGGTCTGCATTCTATAATGATATATCATAATAATATGGGGATATATCCTATTATATAATTTTCCCAAAAATTAACAATGAATTTTTTTTTCAATAGAAAAAAATAAAAAACATGTTAATTAGGTATTCCTTTATGAAATAAATATATTTTTTATAAGCATATCTATACATAGAAATCACTACAACAACATCCATGTAAAAATATTTTTTATTGTTATAATGGGATTGGGTAACCCTCTATGGTATTCCATGTGAAATCAGGGGCTAGAAACAATATATGGTATCCTCTATAACATTCCACACCAATAGGGTCAACATGAATCTTGGGAACCCATATTTGGATTCAAAGTCACATAATGGTCTTGAAATCATACTTGGGAACCTCTATCACATTCCACATATCTATGTTCAATCCCTTATATCCATGGGTATAGTAAATTAAAAAAATTCATGATCTCATCTTGGACTACTCATGGACATAAATGATATAATAAAATAATCAAATGAATGAATTTTGTTAAAATTTTCCTCACGACTAATTTTTTTCATGGTAAAGAACTTTACAACTGTACTATACATAGAAATTTATTAGTGTTCACCAGCATTGATATATACATTTACCAGTTCTGGGAGATTCCCTACTTGACATTCTAATCAAGTAATACGTTTTCAATCTGATAATTCAATAATACATGTGTCCCACCATTGTTCCCAATATTAACACTCCAACACCATCATATAAATAATATTTTGAAGGTATTAAATAACATGTACTTATATATCCATATTTTAAAAATTATACCCCTCTAAGGAACTTATATCTCAAACAATTATTATAGTTTAACGCTATTCTAGTGGTGTAAATTTAAATAAATTATTTTCCTATGGTCCATCATAGAATATAAATTAATATATTATAGATTGATGGTTAAATTATTTTATTCACATATTCATTAAGGGAGATCCATTTTTTTTTGAGATTTCTTGTCTCATTAAAAAAATAATATCATAAACCATATGGAGATTTCTCAGGACCACCTACCTCATTTAGACAAAATATTTTAATATGAATGTCTCACCATAATCATTAATTCTCATTGAGTGTTTTAAATATAAATTCCATCAAAATGAGGACATAACACCATAAAATGTATCAGAATTAATTAAAACTACATTATTATAACAAAAACCTTTATTAAAAAACACATTCCTTACTAAAATGGAGGTTATGATCATGGAATCAATCATGGGTGTGATCTCTTATGGATAAATACCCATGAAAATACATGTGAAACATCCATAGTGTTTATATAGTGATTTTGTATTAAATATCCCCAATCACTAATTTCAATTCATCGATCTATTTCACTAAATGAAATAATATTAAATAAAACTTGGTGGTGACATATATTAATAAATATACAATACATGTAACAGCCCATGATTTTATAAAAAATATTCTTTTTAATTAATGTCTTGTATTGTACGCTACACCAAAAGGAGCTTGCACAACACGCATCCTTGACTTGCCTTGCATTACACGCAATCACGACCTTCCTCGATAGCGTGTGTAATACGCAATACCGAGTTTCACTAAACAACGATATGCTATTAAAATATTATTAAAACTAGCCGGTATGAATTGTAATAACCACTTTTTAAAATTCTGTAAATCTTATTTTTCAAAATGAACTTCATTTTTGGATTCGGAGTATCGAATTTAGCCTAAGGTGAAATTTTGGTACATTTCGGATAACTTTCATATTCTGATGAATAGTGAAAATTACTAAATTATAATTAAAAAACAACTTTTTTAATCGAAATAATTAATAGTGATAAATTATTAATTGGAGTAGTTTTAAAGTATATTTAGAATATATTTTTACAATTTAATACAATGTTGGTCATTGGATGTAATTGCACATTTAAACCAGACATAAACAAGTGTCAATCTTTTGATAGATATTGTTTCTTAAAAACACGCTATTTGTTTTAACAGCGGGATTTAATTATAAAAATAATTAATGCAACTTCTATGTTATGAATTTGGTAAAATAGACTTCATTTTTGAATTCGGAGTATGAAATATAGCTTAGGATGAAATTTTGGCATTTTTCTGAAAACCTTCATTTTTTGATGAATAGTGAAACTACTAAGTGGTAGTTAAAAAAACTGAATTTTTCATAAAACTTAATTTTACCGCTTCTGTGAATGGAATTTCAAAAATCCGAGAGACACGGTTGATGTCAGTAAGTAAAATGTGGTTCAATGAGATGAAAATAATTTTTGGTGAATAGTAACTTTTTACTTTTATTTACCACGGTTAAAAGTAAATAGGGTAATTAAGGGTAAGAATGATATTAATATTACCCTAACACATGTCCTAATTCTATTGGACAAGTGTATCTCGACCAAAAACAACATTAAGTGTAAAATATTATCATTTAGGCCCACTTGGATTAGATTAGGACATTTATTATTATTTAATTCAAAGAAGAGTTAAAAGAGTTAAAATCAAAGTTTATTCACTAAAACATTTTTAATATGGGGTTATACATAAGATAAATTCGACTATAAATATTCATTAGAAAGATAAAAACATTTCCTATTTAATGATATTTTATTTATAATTTTTAGACTTTAAATAAATTAATTTATTTATGACACAACGATGATGCAGTAATTACCCTTTTAAGAAAATATTAACATAATTGATGTTATAAATACTCAAATGAATGTAATTTGAGACTTTTTATGAATTCCACTAATTTTCTAGGTAACTATGATATATTAATGTTGATTTAATCAACATGGTTCGAACATATAATTCTGTTATGACTTTCACAAAAATCATATATCAAATAGTGTCAAAATTGACACAAAATAGTTTTTAAATCAAATATTATATTATTAATTGTTATTGTATTCCTAAAAATCTAAGGATCGGCCAAATGACTTATATAAGGATATATATATTAATAATAAACAATTTGGGGTTCGTTTGGCATGTTATAGTAAGTGTATTAACCATATAGTGAAAGAAAACAAAAAGACACGGTAAAAGTTAAATTATTTAACTTAGAGTTAAATCTAATTGATAAGGTTAATATAAGAACCTAAACTTGTCTAAATCCTATTGGTTGATAGGATTTCGACCCATCCCCACTTTAGCTTCTAAATAAGTCCCTTTGGAACCATTATAAACAGATTTTGACTTTAATATAAAATAATATTTTGAGATATCCCTAAGGTGCCCCTCTCCTCCCTTATAAAAGGACACCTCCTCCCCCTCCTCCTCACACCAATTTGAGCGCTCAAGCTCGGACAACCCCTGACATTTTCTCCTCTCCACTTCCCTAGAATAATCCTAGAGGTCCTGGTCTTCTCCAAAGACCAATCTTAGTTCCTTAAGTGGAGGATTCAAAGAGGCGTTCCAAAGAAGAGGTAATATCCATTACCGATCTTTTCAATTTCTTTCTTCTTCAACTTATTCTTCTTTAGTTGTTTCATGATAAAGTAATAACATCAGTATTACTTACATACTGATATGTTATTATAAATATGAAACAACCCTAATTCACCTTCTATCCATCCTACGGAAAAATGAAATCACCGCGCGTGCGTACGTACGGAATACCGTCTCCACGCCGTGGTGTAATCTATTTTTCCACCATCACCTTACAAGGATGGGTATAATGGTGTAATGAGTAACTATATATGATTATTATGAAGTAATATTGATACTTAAATAATATATATATATACTCCAATACAATTCCACGATCATAGGAATGATATCATCACTCGTGCGTACGTACGGAATACCGTCTCCACGATGTGATGCGACTCGTTCTACATGATCTTCATTTCATAATGATTATATAAATGAATTGAATGAATGAATATGGTATATACTACACTAATACCATTCTGTAAATGAATTATCTATAACCTAAAGATATGAATAAGAATTTATTCGACAAAACACGCATAAGAACTAAAAGTTATAAAGACCCGAGTAACAAGTAACAATGAAATATTACTAACAAGAAGCTAATAATATGACCATATATGATATCATATCAATATTTATGATTCTGGAATAAGTCAATAACATTATTTAAACAATTATACAGGAGCTTCGGACACGAACAAAGCAAATCGGACCTAAGGTAAGGGAAATATCACAATCTCATTTTTATCCGTGATTGTTTATTCGTAAGTATTTACTGGGGTGTATTTTATCATCCACATCCATTTTACTCAATATGTAATATTATTTCCATCCACCTAAAATTGTTTAAATCCATTTTTACCCTTCGGTGTGTTTTTAGTAATACGTATGAAAGGAATCTTTTGTCGTTTTTCGTACGAGTTACTTTTTGACTTTTCCGACAAAAGTACGAAGAATGTTTTTTTTAACTTATACGGCACGAACGGATTTCTACTGTTTTATAAAGCTTTATTTTCATGAAGCTTCCTCTAAAAGATTTCTTGACTATTTTCAATAAAATCTCTTTCTTTTAAAGTGCATGATGTTTTGTGAAAAGAAATTGATTTTGAAGAAGAAAGGATATTTTCCTCAAGAATTCAATTCAAGTGTTTTATCAAAATTATTTTCCATCTAAGATAATAAAGGGTTCTGTTTCTATCCATATTTTTACATTGATTTGACTATGTTGTGATGGACTTATGTTTATGAATTCCTTTATCTTATATGAATTGATTTATGATGTCATGATGTTTCAAGAATCCCATTTTTGTTACATGTGTTATGCGATGATGTATGTTTTATGATTATGTGGCACACATAAGAAAGGATTCATTATAAGATGGGTGGGACCTATATCTCCCTTCAATGCATTGGGTAAAGATTTTATATCTCATGAGATAAACATGGCTGGAATGGAAGGTTATTTCGGTTCAGTGATACAGGACTGAAACGAGGAGTGAACTCGGTTCAGAAAGGGACTTTGTCCACTAAGATAGTCTTGGCAATGAGTCATGACTAACAATAAATGATTTTCCATGATGATGTGTGCATGCCACAAAGTTTCAAGTTTTATGTTATGATTATGGGGATCTCATTTTCACTTCTATGATTTATCCCATGTTATGAAATTATGATCTCTTTTGCAGGTTAAGATTTCCAAAAGTTACGTGCTTATGTATATGATGTGATTGATATTTATTTTGTTTACCCTTACTGAGCATTTGAGATCACCCTTTTATGTTTTCTTTTCCCCAGGATATAATGAATGGTTTTAGGTATAAAAAAAAGAAGATCTTTATGGGAATGTTGAAGATCATTCACCACGATTAGAAGATTATATTCCGAGTTTCCAAAGACACTAATCTATTACGGTCCTTGTGTGTGTGTTTTTGTTATGTACTAAGTATTCCGCAAATGTAATGTAATGTCCATGTACGTCAAGATACGGGTCTCTACAGTTGGTATCCGAGGCAAAGGAGGTAGGAATGTATCCGATCCTTGGGAACTCTCACATGTGAGCGTTGGACGAAGCATGGCTCTCCGCCCAAGGGCTTCATGAGGAAATGGCTGCCACTGGGGATGGTGGTGTGTCCCGCCCAGGGGGTGTAGCCGCCCATGGAGTGCCCTGATAGGTATCAACTATAGTCCACTGGAAGTAATTCCAGACCATTATAGTTGGTATCAGAGGAAAGGTTTAGTCAACCTTTGGAAACTAGGATGCGAAAACGTTAGTGAGATCCCTAGAGATATTTCTAAGGTATGTCTAGGGATGTCTCTAAGGTTAAGTATACGTATAGGTTATAGTCCTATAATTGCGCTAACGATCTTCAAATTTAACCTAAGATGTTAGATATTGAGGGTACTACCCCTTTATTATGTTGTTTTCCCTAGCATGATTTTTGCCTCTCACACTATTCTTTTGGGGTTTTAGACGATGGCTGGAACCCGAAGGAACCGTGTTGATCAATGAAATGGACAATGAAATGATTGTCCCCCTGAGCAACCAAACGATATGGGAGCTGGAATGCAAAATCTTATAGCCATGCTCACACAACTTTCTCAAGCTATGAATCATGCAGGACTTCCAAACGAGCAAAGGAAGGAGCAACATTCTGTTGAATCCTTCATGAGGCAGCGTCCACCTTCTTTCAGTGGGTCTACTGATCCATTAGTTGCTGAACAATGGATTAGTACTACTGAAAAGATATTTTCAGTTATTCAATGTTCTGAACATGATAAAGTCATCCTAGCAGTGTATCATTTGGAAGGAGATGCTGATCAATGGTGGAATCTTATTAAGAATACGAGGCAAAGGGATGAAATTGAGTCTATGGAATGGGACGAGTTCAAGAACTTATTTTTCAATAAGTACTTCCCTCGTATTCTACGAACAAAGATGGAGAAAGAGTTTCTTGAACTGAAGCAAAGGGATGATGAATCTGTTGGTACCTATGAAGCGAATTTTACAAGACTTGCAAGGTACGCTTCTGGTATTATCATCCAACCTGAAATTAAAGTTGATCGATTTTTCAGTGGCTTAAAACCAAGTCTTCGAAGGGCATTAGCAATAAGAGACTTCAGTAGCTATGAAGAAATTGTGCGTTGTGCTATCAAGGTAGAAATGGAAGTTGGTGTTACATATCCATCTCATGGGTTTGACAAGAAACGAAAGATGGAGTTCAAGGAGAAAACTCAGAATAATGGTGAAAAGAAGATGAATGTTTCCTTATGCACAAAGTGTGGAAAGAAGCATGGTGGAGATTGTCTTAAAGGGACTAGAAAATGTTTTAAGTGTGGAAAAGAAGGTCATCGAGCAGCTGAGTGTAGAAGTAATGGAAAATGGGATTCTAATGAAGTGAATAAAGCAAACACTGCAGAGAACGTACAACCAACACTTCAATGCTTCAAATGCAAGGAAATGGGGCATTATGCTAATAAATGCCCTAATCCAAAGGTTAGTGATGATCGACATGAGCAACCGCTTAAGGCAAAGGACAAAGGGAAGTCACATGTGATCACTATTGGCAATGTTGAATATGACAACGATGTGGTGGAATGATTAAGTGTTTATTTAATGGGTTTCCAAAATAATGTTGTATCTTGGAATATTGGAATATTTATGTATTGGTCTAATGTGGTATTCAAAGTGATTGAGATATTATGCGCATAATGAAGGGAAAACGAGAAAATGAAATGTTTAACAGTATTCATGAGCTCATGATTGATATAAGGACTAAGTGATATCATGGTTTGAGTATATAGAATTTTGAGGATTTTAGTATGTGGAAGGTGTTAACTTTTAACTGCATTCATGTTTTCACTAAGGTATTCCAGAGAATACACGATTAAGGACTTTGAATGTTTGGAATGTGACCAACAAAACATATCTTATGATATATGGGGATCGATGTTGGTGTTAAATCCCTGGTAATCATTTTCACTATATTATGAGAGTCGACTGCAGTATTATGTATAATCCTAAAAGATTGGAATGGATTATGTTGGACATAAGTTAGTATTGTTTCTTTTTTCGATATTATTGATGTGATGTTATATAGTTTTGGAAAAAGGACAACCTGCATGACGGGCGACAGCCCATCGCTTCGGACAAGGCTGTGGGAATCGAACCCACAACCGAAGTGCGACTGGCCTTTATCGCCTACCACTGGCCTACAGGAAGTCCATGTTTAGTAGAAACTAGTTTTATTATATTAAGCAGTATGATATATGAAGTATAAGCCCATTTGAGGAAGTATATATGATTAATCTCACTATAGATCGACTTATGTATATAATTTTTGCTAACCTTTTGTTTGAGACAGATGGAATGACCCGTCATTCTATCACATGATCTGCTAACACTTCACGAATAACAAATTCAACTTCATTTATTTAAGAGATGAAGTGGAAATTGTTCTAGGCACGAACAATAGTGAGATTGTACCAAAATAAAGAAAGTATTTATTCCAATTCAAATTTTCAACTTTATGGAAATGATCTTGAAAACCAAAAATGTTGTCCTAGTGATCTTATACCTGATGAATCGGATGGTACCTTAGATCGTCACAAATTTATGGATTTGTGATTATTGGCTTTTCCATAGCCATGTTCTCTACCACTCTCCATCAGAACATGATGGTTAGATTTCTCTTCCATATCCATATTTTCACCAATGTGGAAACCCAATGATTAGTTTATTTGGGTAACTGTTACGTTTCATACTTTTATTTTTAAAGATTGGTTTTGATATTCCTTTTTACGATGTGGGTTTCTATTAAAGAAACTTTTCGAATAGTAAACCATTTATAACCCCGACGAATTTCGAGGGCGAAATTCATTTTAAGGGGGGTATAATGTAACAGCCCAAGATTTTATAAAAAATATTCTTTTTAATTAATGTCTTGTGTTGTACGCTACACCAAAAGGAGCTTGCACAACACGCATCCTTGACTTGCCTTGCATTACACGCAATCGCGACCTTCCTCGATAGCGTTTGTAATACGCAATACTGAGTTTCACTAAACAACGATATGCTATTAAAATATTATTAAAACTAGCCGGTATGAATAGTAATAACCACTTTTTAAAATTCTGTAAATCTTATTTTTCAAAATGAACTTCATTTTTGGATTCGGAGTATCGAATTTATCCTAAGGTGAAATTTTGGTACATTTCGGATAACTTTCATATTCTGATGAATAGTGAAAATTACTAAATTATAATTAAAAAACAACTTTTTTAATCGAAATAATTAATAGTGATAAATTATTAATTGGAGTAGTTTTAAAGTATATTTAGAATATATTTTTACAATTTAATACAATGTTGGTCATTGGATGTAATTGCACATTTAAACCAGACATAAACAAGTGTCAATCTTTTGATAGATATTGTTTCTTAAAAACACGCTATTTGTTTTAACAGCGGGATTTAATTATAAAAATAATTAATGCAACTTCTATGTTATGAATTTGGTAAAATAGACTTCATTTTTGAATTCGGAATATGAAATATAGCTTAGGATAAAATTTTGGCATTTTTCTGAAAACCTTCATTTTTTGATGAATAGTGAAACTACTAAGTGGTAGTTAAAAAAACTGAATTTTTCATAAAACATAATTTTACCGCTTCTATAAATGGAATTTCAAAAATCCGAGAGACACGGTTGATGTCAGTAAGTAAAATGTGGTTCAATGAGATGAAAATAATTTTTGGTGAATAGTAACTTTTTACTTTTATTTACCACGGTTAAAAGTAAATAGGGTAATTAAGGGTAAGAATGATATTAATATTACCCTAACACATGTACTAATTCTATTGGACAAGTGTATCTCGACCAAAAACAACCTTAAGTGTAAAATATTATCATTTAGGCCCACATGGATTAGATTAGGACATTTATTATTATTTAATTCACAGAAGAGTTAAAAGAGTTAAAATCAAAGTTTATTCACTAAAACATTTTTAATATGGGGTTATAGATAAGATAAATTCGACTATAAATATTCATTAGAAAGATAAAAAACTTTCCTATATAATTATATTTTATTTATAATTTTTAGACATTAAATAAATTAATTTATTTATGACACAACGATGATGAAGTAATTACCCTTTTATGGAAATATTAACATAATTGATGTTATAAATAATCAAATGAATGTAATTTGAGACTTTTTATGAATTCCAATAATTTTCTAGGTTACTATGATATATTAAGGTTGATTTAATCAACTTGGTTCGAACATATAATTCTGTTATGACTTTCAAAAAAATCATATATCAAATAGTGTCAAAATTGACACAAAATAGTTTTTAAATCAAATATTATATTATTAATTGTTATTGTATTCCTAAAAATCTAAGGTTCGTCCAAATGACTTAGATAAGGATATATATATTAATAATAAACAATTTGGGGTTCTTTTGGCATGTTATAGTAAGTGTATTAACCATATAGTGAAAGAAAACAAAAAGACACGGTAAAAGTTAAATTATTTAACTTAGAGTTAAATCTAATTGATAAGGATAAAATAAGAACCTAAACTTGTCTAAATCCTATTGTTTGATAGGATTTAGACCCATCCCCACTTTATCTTCTAAATAAGACCCTTTGGAACCATTATAAACCGATTTTGACTTTAATATAAAATAATATTTTGAGATATTCCTAAGGTGCCCCTCTCCTCCCTTATAAAAGGACACCTCCTCCCCCTCCTCCTCACACCAATTTGAGCACTCAAGCTCGGACAACCCCTGCAATTTTCTCCTCTCCACTTCCCTAGAATAATCCTAGAGGTCCTGGTCTTCTCCAAAGACCAATCTTAGTTCCTTAAGTGGAGGATTCAAAGAGGCGTTCCAAAGAAGAGGTAATATCCATTACCGATCTTTTCAATTTCTTTCTTCTTCAACTTCTTCTTCTTTAGTTGTTTCATGATAAAGTAATAACATCAGTATTACTTACATACTTATATGTTATTATAAATATGAAACAACCCTAATTCACCTTCTATCCATCCTACGGAAAAATGAAATCACCGCGCGTGCGTACGTACGGAATACCGTCTCCACGCCGTGGTGTAATCTATTTTTCCACCATCACCTTACAAGGATGGGTATAATGGTGTAATGAGTAACTATATATGATTATTATGAAGTAATATTGATACTGAAATAATATATATATATACTCCAATACAATTCCACGATCATAGGAACGATATCATCACTCGTGCGTACGTACGGAATACCGTCTCCACGATGTGATGCGACTCGTTCTACATGATCTTCATTTCATAATGATTATATAAATGAATTGAATGAATGAATATGGTATATACTACAATTATACCATTCTGTAAATTAATTATCTATGACCTAAAGATAAGAATAAGAATTTATTCGACAAAACACGCATAAGAACAAAAAGTTATAAAGACCCGAGTAACAAGTAACAATGAAATATTACTAACAAGAAGCTAATAATATGACCATATATGATATCATATCAATATTTATGATTCTGGAATAAGTCAATAAAATTATTTAAACAATTATACAGGAGCTTCGGACACGAACAAAGCAAATCGGACCTAAGGTAAGGGAAATATCACAATCTCATTTTTATCCGAGATTGTTTATTCGTAAGTATTTACTGGGGTGTATTTTATCATCCACATCCATGTTTACTCAATATGTAATATTATTTCCATCCACCTAAAATTGTTTAAATCCATTTTTACCCTTCGGTGTGTTTTTAGTAATACGTATGAAAGGAATCTTTTGTCGTTTTTCGTACGAGTTACTTTTTGACTTTTCCGTCAAAAGTACGAAAAATGTTTTTTTTAACTTATACGGCACGAACGGATTTCTACTGTTTTATAAAGTCTTATTTTCATGAAGCTTCCTATAAAAAATTTCATGACTATTTTCAATAAAATCTCTTTCTTTTAAAGTGCATGATGTTTTGTGAAAAGAAATTGATTTTGAAGAAGAAAGGATATTTTCCTCAAGAATTCAATTTAAGTGTTTTATCAAAATTATTTTCCATCTAAGATAATAAAGGGTTATGTTTCTATCCATATTTTTACATTGATTTGACTATGTTGTGATGGAATTATGTTTATGAATTCCTTTATCTTATATGAATTGATTTATGATGTCATGATGTTTCAAGAATCCCATTTTTGTTACATGTGTTATGCGATGATGTATGTTTTATGATTTTGTGGCACACATAAGAAAGGATTTATTATAAGATGGGTGGTACCTATATTTCCCTCCAATGCATTGGGTAAAGATTTTATATCTCATGAGATAGACATGGCTGGAACGGAAGGTTATTTCGGTTCAGTGATACAGGACTGAAACGAGGAGTGAACTCGGTTCAGAAAGGGACTTTGTCCACTAAGATAGTCTTGGCAATGAGTCATGACTAACAAGAAATGATTTTCCATGATTATGTGTGCATGCCACAAAGTTTCAAGTATTATGTTATGATTATGGGGATCTCATTTTCACTTCTATGATTTATCCCATGTTATGAAATTATGATCTCTTTTGCAGGTTAAGATTTCCAAAAGTTATGTGCTTATGTATATGATGTGATTGATATTTCTTTTGTTTACCCTTACTGAGCATTTGAGCTCACCCTTTTATGTTTTCTTTTCCCCAGGATATAAAGAAAGGTTTTAGGTATAAAAAAAAGAAGATCTTTATGGGAGATGTTGAAGATCTTTCACCACGATTAGAAGATTATATTCCGAGTTTCCAAAGACACTAAACTATTACGGTCCTTGTGTGTGTGTTTTTGTTATGTACTAAGTATTCTGCAAATGTAATGTAATGTCCATGTACGTCAAGATACGGGTCTCTACAATACATATAGAGATTTTATCATCATAGTAACCACTAGAGTATTAATGATGACAATACACATCATATAAATCGAATAATATAATTTTTTGATGGAATATAAATACAAACATAGATATAGTATCATTAAATCATTGGAAAATAATGATAAGAGGAACCCAAGTTTGAAATGATTAAATGTGATAGATTTACCATACGGTTTTCCTAAAATTGGTAGAAAATACAAAATATATATAATTAATTAATGTCTAACTCATAAATTAAAAATATAATGATAGGGATTCATAGAATGTTCATTTCCTTCTGAGAGGAATAATTATATATTTTTCCCATTATAATTATTATTAATATTATAAACAATATCTAAAAATTCATTGAATATTAAATAGGTAAAATTATGAAACCCTTGAAAAAATAACATATATATTTAACAAGAAATAGGCATCTTGTCGATAATATTTTCCTTTAATATATGTATATTAAATTAATTAAATTAATATTTAGTAATTTTATTACTCCATGATCATGGATTTTACCATATATAAAAAATATTTATACAAAAAAATTAGGCAAGTGATTTATTTATCTCATAATAAGAAACTCATATATTTCTGTTTTCTATTATAGAAAATATATTACATTCCAAGAATTTGATAAAAAAATATATTTAACTAATAATATATATATACTCATGCATACAATGTTTTCCTCAACAACAATATGATATTTAATATTTCTAATGTGTATACTTTATATATCTTATATAAAATTTATATCTCTTGGAATAATTTCCAGGAATATAGTTCTCACCATAGAAAAATTATTATGCATAATATATTGTACATTCATTGTTTTTATGAT
Organism: Viscum album; assembly: GCA_963277665.1. Lineage (NCBI taxonomy): Eukaryota > Viridiplantae > Streptophyta > Magnoliopsida > Santalales > Viscaceae > Viscum > Viscum album. The sequence continues at coordinate 2,031,718,815 of OY728151.1, read as the reverse complement.
AATATATATACGTAATAAGATACGTTTCTTCATTTAGAAAACCCAACCATTAATACTTTTTCAGCATTATTATTATATACAATTTATTATATAATATACTATTTCATATGTAAAATATTATATTCGTACATAATGTTTTTACATTTTATAAATACATGTATCTAATATACATTATCCATTATAAAATATCATTCCATAATAACTTCTTTTTTATAACATATGTATATCAACCCCTGATGCACATACGGGTCAACACATTAGAATATTCTCATGTACAATTCATGAAACAATTACATTTCTTCCAAAATACATTTATAGTAAAAAATTAAAAAAAACTCAAGATAAAAACATTCAATTAAATTGATTATAGTTCTTTAGAAACCTAAAATATTATCAAATTTAGTAGAAAACAGTATTCTAACAGATTCTAATTCAAAACACTAAATTCCCAACCAATTCAAACACAAAATAAACTCTACGAGGACCCCTACACGTAGTGGACTTAAGATAGGAACAAAATAACTACATATAAATTATAAAGAATATTTAATATAATGGTCCATTTACATATATATTGTTCTATAAAAAATCAAATATTACCTGATTACTAAATAAGAACACAAATATGATCATTCTTGAACATGTTCAACAATTTTATGTAAATAATATTATTTTTGTGATGATTCCATTTTGGAAAAAGGTTCAAAAAATTATTTATGTTATACAATTATTTAAATTAATAAAATATCATATATTTTAAAAAAAAATTATATATTGAATAATGTTAAATATTTTATATTTGTAAATAAATAACATTACATTATATTTTTTGTTATGGTATTTTCATAATATATTTTAAAAATATTAAACGTATAAAACTGTAATTTATTTTGGAAATGATCATAAATATTTATTTCTTATTTATATTCATAATGTGTTCAATTATTTAAATTTTATTACCTTGTATATTATTAATAAATATCAATTTTTTATATTATGATTATGTATTTTAATTAGTTTTCAATAACCAAACACCATAAGCCTACAGTCGATGCATTAGTTTATTAAATTGGCCTGATTACAAGGAATAAAATCACGATGGACCACCTAGTTTTGTAGTATTGGGAAGATATATAATAGTCATGATACACTATATATTGTGGGAAATTACAAATACAAACAAGATACATAATAAAATGAAATATACTACATCCTTGAATACTTATTCAAGGATCTATTCATCATATCTTGGTGAAACGAATCTTATATTGGGTGATGTAAAATAATAATTAATTTTATGTAAAGAGGAATAAATAATAAAAAATGGCTAAAAATTAACAAAGTAAGATAAATAACTGTTATAACATTCATTTCAAATAATTAGATATGGTAGATTAAATATCTAAAGGTAAGAAACCCGAACACATGAAATTTAATTACTGAATTGAATATGAAATTAGTCTATAGATATATTGATGAAAATTATCTTGGATGTATTATAACTGAAATATATATTTATGAAATTGATAGTAATGGTTATTTGTAACAAACTACTGAGGATTCAAGCCATGTATATATTACTATCAAGGCTTCTTGCCAAAAATATATTACATTCAAGGATTCCTTCCAAGAATCTATTACTATGAAGGCTTCATTATATAAATATAATATTCTCAAGGCTTAAATACGTTAATATAATACTATCAAGAATCCATTTTTTGAATCAAATATGGTCAAGTTTTCATTTAATGAAATAAACCCATTCAAGGAGAAAACCATATGTAATAATTGTATACAGTTTAGGATATATAAATATCCAGTGTAAGAGAATATAGATATTCTAGGAAAATTCTAATGAAGAATAATTATAAATATTTTAATGATTCATGATAATATAAAAAATTATAAAATGACGTTAGATTGAAAATATAATCATTGAGAAAATTCTAGACAACATAATATTTAAAGATTCCAATGTTTCCCATACCATATTGAAACAATTAAATTAAAATTAAATATGAATTAACTGAAACTTATAATATAATGATAATAATTATATTTATGATATAACTTGTCAAAGGGAATTATATACACCATATCAATGTTAATTGGTGTATAATAACAAATAAGTCTCAATGTGTAATGTACAGGTTCCGGAAGCCAGCCAAAAGATCCCCATACTCGGTTGGTCACATGTCCTCAAGTGCATTTCCCCTAACTCTAGAGTCTACTGACTAGTATCGAGGGACTAGGGTGTGATAATGGGGAACCTATTCCCTCACTGGAATAGTAAAATTTCATTAGAGGAATGGATAAAAAATATCTAATAGCAGAAGTTGTGAACATACCAATCAATAGTAATCCGTGGAATACTGATGAAAGAAAAACTGTAGCATATATATATACATGATGTATGATACATATGTCTAGGAATTTTGAAAAATAATTCAAAATACTGAAATAATGTATTAAACGAAAGTACAGGAAAAATAGTATACAACTCCACAGCATCACAAGACAAAGCTTTGTCCGTGCTCTCCAGCTCTAAAGTAGTAATGTATCTGAATTAGAAAGACGATTTCTCTTATCTATACATATAACAATACAATCTGTTTGGGCCCAAATGCGTGGGCCAAACTATGTGTGAGACTATCACAGTAGTCAACCACTATGAGATTTGTGCCAAACAGTTAATAAATATATATGGCAGATAATAAATAAAAGAAGAAGTAAACAAGGATGTAATCAAAAGTAAACAATTATACAGTTTCAATGTATTCAGTTCCATATACAAAGTAAACAGATAATCTGAAACAGGTAACCCTCTGGGATTTACTCACAACCTAATCCCCTGTGGTCCTACCTAGAATACCCATGAAACACTCTAGGATGTACACAAAGTCTAACCCCTCTGGTACAGATTTATTATAGACTCTATGGGGAAGCACTCGCAATCAAATCCACATATATTATAATATTAGCAACAAAAAGGCAATCTGGGGAAGCACATATATCTCATTCCCTATGTGGCTAGGATCAAGGAACTACATACCCACTGAGGAAGAAGTTACGTCAATTTCCCTTATGGCCTCACATCGTAACAATAATAATGCACATTCTAGAGAAGCCCTTATGTCCATTCTCCCTACGATCCATTACACTTGGATCTCACGGCCCTGTGTAAGTCAAACAAGCATAGAAATGAAAATAGGCCAATGTAAACATCAGGAAATACTTGGCGAACCAGTCCACAACATAACAACATGTCAGATAACAATCACTCTATCCAAACAGTACTAGGCATGGGAAACAAACTGCAGCCTAACTGGAAAATTAGACCTAACAATCAAAATAAGAAAACAAGGGTAAAATATATATAACATTGATATTTAAACCCTATTCTCAGAAAATATCCTCTATCTAATCAACCAAGGCTCAAAAGACAAACAAAAGGGATAAAATAGAAACACACAACACACCGTTCAAGGGTATTGGGAACTTTTTCCCATATAACTTAATGACTTTCAATTGAAAGGCAGAAATCACCTACGATGGTGTTGTAGTATTGTTATATGTGAACCTCAAACCTTGAATCTCCCATGAACATCGTAGATCTACAAAAATGATAAAAATTCTCATGTTAAGATAACTAGATAAAGAGGAGGAATCAGGAAAAGAAGCTCTAGGATAAGGATTAGCATACCAAGGAATTCCCAACGCAATTCACGGTGATATTATCAAATAATGGATGCTCGATTGGTGGCTCAAAGAATTTTTGCAGTTGTACAGTCTCTCTCAGTCGAACCTCACCTAGAAAGAGATGAATTCATCCATAAAACGCGACATTGTTACCTTTAATGAAAAAAACATACACGGTATATACTTTTGATGTACATGGAGTGTGCATGCCCTTACTGGCCCCATCATTAGGCGGTCTCTAGGTCACTACACACAGTCGTGTGTACGTCTATTACACGGCCAGCACACTGCTACCTATGGTTACCAAGTACACGGTGTGTACTCATATAGTACAAGGAGTGCACGTAATAAATTTCAAGGAGAAACACATTTTCCGCAAAAACACCATAAAATGGAAAACATACCAGAAAAGAATATCTGGGTTTTTACAAACTACCCCACTTAAAGAAATTCATCCCCAAATTTCCATAGTAAGGCGGCATAGAAGAAGAATCCTTAAACAACTCCAGCCACTGCGATCGTACATCAGTCTCCCTCTCCCAATTCTCATTATTTTCTCGCTCGTGCTTCCATATAACTCATACTAGAGGAGCATACCATCCATAGTGATCATTCGTACTGCGATCAACAATCTAGAAAGGATGCTCCTCAAATGAGGCATCCACCTCCAACTCAACCTCTTCGGGTTGAATAACATGAGATGCGTCTGAGAAGTAACGTTAAAGCTAAGAAACATGAAAGACGTCATGGGTATCTCGGTACCTCTGAGGTAACTACAATTGATAGGAAACTGGCTCGGCTCTTTCTAAAACCTCAAACAGCCAGACGTACCTCGATGAAAGCTTAAACAGTATCCTAGTCCTCATGTTCCCCAAACATGGTGTGACCTGCATGAATACCTGATACCCAACCTCAAACTCAAAAGGTTATCTCCACTTATCAGCATAACACTTCTGTTGAGACTGTACAGTTTCCATCTTTTCTGAATCAACTCTATCTACTATGTGGTCTCCTAGACAAGACAAGGTTCCCATATACGTACCTCACCAATATCTAGCCAACATATGTGTGATTGGAATGACCTACCGAAAAAATTCTAATATGGTGACATCTGAATAGTTTAATGAAAATTTTTTTTGTAGGAAAACTACACAAGATTTATGTGCTTCTCCCAAGGACCTCTGAAATCAAGGATGCATGCTCTCAGCATAACCTCAGGAACCTAAATCATACACACGTACTGGCCATCTATATGAGGGTGGTAAGTTGTAATTAGATGTACCTATGTATCTAAAATATTCTATATCCCCTGATAAACCTTAGAAGTAAAATTTTCATCCTTGTCTGAAACAATGGAGTGTGTAACACCATGTAGATTTACAATCTCTCCTATGTACAACCGCCGAAGCGCATCAACACTAAATGTATCTTTGATCGGAATGAATTGAGATGCCTTTCTCAGTATATCAATGAAACCCCATATATCATCATTCCCTCTAGGTGACCTCAGTAAAACTGTCATGCAATCCATTGCGACATCATTTCACGTCCACTCAATAATGGGAAACTACTACAAAAGCCCTACTGGTCGCTGATGCAATGCCTTCATCTACTGACAGGTGGAACACCTCATGACTGACCCATCAATATATTTCTTCTTACCTGGCCACCAATACTGATTGTGTAGATCAAAATATATCTTGTTGACACCATGATAAATTTCACAAATTGAGGAATGAAAGTACTGCATCAACTCCTCGTTCATGTCTACTAACAACAATACATTCCCCAAGAAACACAAGATCTCATCCTCTCCTATGGTGTATTTAGGAATACGTTCCTCTCCTAACACACTTTCCCATAGGACTAGGCATTCATAATCTGATAGTTGTCTCATTCGCACTCAGTCAAGAAGAGTAGAGGTAACATCTACAGATGAATGAAACGTCTACCTCGGTCTGTCATGCACCTCTTCATGCGTCTTAGTGAATAGATCCATAATCTTCTACTAACTAATGGCCTCTTGAACTTCCTGTATCTTTTTCCTCCTGCTCAGTGCATCTGCCATATCATTTCCATTCAAAAGCATGTAGGAAAGCATGAAGTAAAAAGAATAAAGGAATGCAACCCACCTTCAATATCTCAAATTCGGGACATTCTTAGTGAATATGTACTTGGCTCTTTTCTAGTCATTGAAAACCAAAAAACTCTCTCCCAGAAGCTAATGTCTCCATCATCGTAAGATATGAACAACTACATCCAACTTGAGACCATGCATCAGGTAATTTTTCTCATGTTTCCTCATCTTCCAAGATCCATACGCAACAACTCCTTCTCCCAGCATAAGCACTACTCCCAGTTTGATACTCGAAGCAACACAATACACCATATAGCTCTTTCATGGCACTAGAAAGACTAGTATTGGTGCTGAAGTCAGCCTCCTTTTAAGCTTCAGAAAAGCTGACTCACAAGAATCTGGCCACAAGAACTTTGCACCATTTTTAGTGAGGCTCATTAGTTGCACTGCTAAGCATGAGAAGTCCTATATGAAATCCTTATAGTATCCATCCAGCCCTAGAAAACTTTTTACCTCAAATACATTCTTCGGATTCTCCTAGGAAACTATAGCACTCACATTCTATTGGTCTACTAATACTCATGTCTCTGAGATAACATGACCCACGAATTGAATATGGTCCATCCAAAAGTGTCATTTTGAGAGTTTAGCTTATAAATGATGCTATCTCAATGTACCCCAAATGATCTCTTGGTGTGCCGCATGATCATGCTGAGTGTGAGAGTAAACTATGATATCATTCTCTAAGGCTACCACGAAAGAATACAAGTATAGATTGATCACTCGGTTCATCAGTTCCATGAAGACTATAGGTGTGTTCGTGAGACCGAACTATATAACTGCATACTCGTATAGACCATAATTTATCCACAAGGCTATAAACGGTATATCAGATGGTCCAATGTGAAACAGATGGCAACACGACCTCAAGTCAATCATCGAGAAAACTCTGTCTCATTGAAGATGATCAAATAGATCATCGATACTCGGAAAAGTATATCGGTTCATGAACATCAACTAGTTAAACTTCTGGTAACCCACACAAAGCCTGAGGGTACCATCTTCCTTCATTACAAATAGGAAAGGAAAACTCCAAGTAGAAGTACTGGGTTAGATAAAACCCTATTCTTACTACTCCTCCAACTGTTCTTGAGCACATGTAACTCTAGTGTAGCCATACAATAAGGAGGAATAGACATCCGTGTCACTCCTATAATGATTTCAATGGAAAAGTATAGCTCCATATTTGGAGGAAAACATAAAAAGTTATCTAGAAAGGCATCATTGAAATGATCCACCACTATAGCAAATTTCATCAGTGAGGTGACCTTGTCATCCATATATATACTAGAAATATGGGATATAACTCTTCCAAACTCAAGATTCTCGGGTCCTCTCTGCTCGCAACGACATCCCATACGCCCGTATAAAGAAATGATCTACCTTCTAGTGATGTGAAACTCACCCAATTGTGATAATAGTTGATGACTTCCTAGAAGGGAACTATCCAGTAAATTAAGAGAATTAAATCATAGCCTGCCGTCTCTAAGGCATTGAGGACCCATATGAAGTGACACCCACCAACCTCAAGATGGAACTCCTTACACTATTGTACACTAGTCGTTCATGTCCCCAACGGTGTGTCTAGGGTCAAGATATCAATAGAAGAAAAGATACAAAGCCCATGGCTCTCCACAACAACAACAGATATAATGCTATGGGAAGCCCCTATATAAAAAAGAGAAGAAGTGAAAACTGAGGTAACTAAGATCGTACCATGAACTGTAGGAGGCCCAGGATCCGGCTCCTACCAGGTATACTCCACTACAAAAATCTTGCATGCTCCATTCCCTTGTGACCCTCCCTAACCACCTTGATCTAATCAACCTTGTTGTCACTGAATTTCTGGGGACTGACCACCGTGACTGCGACCTCCGCCTCGGCCTGAATGTCCATAAAATCTCTAGTTCTGAAACTGATGAGAAACTGGTGGTGATGCTCCTATACGAGGAGTCATTGAATAATCCCAATCAACAGATGCTAGTGAGATGATCTGATATAAGCACTGAATATGTCCCATCTTACTATAAGTTCGGCACTCCACTGGGTATCTCAGGTAATGTGTCCTTGTATTCCGACTATTGCCGCACTATTAGCACACCACCTGGCTATCGGAGGAAGTTTCTGGCCTCCTTGGATCACGGTGGGAAGACTACCTGTGGTGATTACTACTTCCATTAGGAGAGATACTAATTCTAGAGGTCAAACCTCTATAGCTCCCAACTCAAGAATCCATCAGATTCTGCCTGTGATCAACGTCTGGTTTACTTAGAGGTGATAGAAATCAACCTATAGATATTCACCTATGATTGGAGCTCGGGTATCAGACCATCCTCAAACTTCCATGCCAAGAATAACTCATCACCTCCTGGAATAGGCGTTAAGCACTATATCTAAATGAAGTGATTAAAATACACCATTTCATAAAGAGTACCTTGATCGAGACTCATAAACTCTCAAGCTCGATCGACACTCAAAGTATTTGGATAGATGTAGTCATAAAAGGCACATTGGAACTTGTTCTATGCCATTAACATCTAGTGTCTTACCTGTGAGATCCCAACCCACCATCACTTGGCGGAGTTCTAAAGCATGTACGTATCGAGCATGAATATACTCCCTATAGGAATTTCCAGATTCTTGAAGATAGATATAATAGATTCTATCCATGACTCTATATCCTATTGTCCTCCTTCCCCTGTGAAATTAGGACATTGCTACTACTGAAATACCCCCGTCAACTCTTCCATAGACATTGCCAGATTCGGTTCTCCACAGATGTTCTGAATAAACCTCATGAAGCCCTATCAGAATAGTGAATCAACACCATTGTCTGGAATGATGGATGGTCCCAAGACTGGCACAACTGGAGGATTGGTTGGAAGTTTCTGATCAGCCATGTCTGGTGTCTAATCACTACCTACCAACTGCTGTACAACCAGAAGACATCTTGGGGAATGACACTGCAAGGTCATGTGCACAACATAGATCAATATTATCAAGGATTGAAAATTGGAATGGAAATAAGGGAACCTGAGAAAGAAAGTATTTTTTTCAAAACAAGGATACATGGCGTGTATAGTAAACTACATGGTGTATTACCTTATGCCATTCCCATGGGCGCGTACAACTACTAAAATTGGTCTTGTAACACCCAATAAACAAGACATGGTGTCGTAACACACGACATGTACTTTAATATTATTTCCCTTCCTGAGTCCTTCTACACGACATAGTTACACAGTTCTCCTAGAACATGACTACATGGAATGCTAGGGACAGTAACATCAAGTCCTAGATGAACTAATCCAAACCATGTAGTTGGGTACATGACAGGTTACATTGATCACATTACACGACATGTTTTGTATGGACACATTGTGTAGTAAAACAATTCACTGACATGTTTTGTTAGTTACACGTCCAGATTCTAGGTATTATACTACACGGCGTGTTCAAGACTAACACTTCATGTATTTCTTACATTTTTATCCACCCATGTCATTAGTCACACTGATAGACACATGATCTATACACATGACATGTACGTTCGGTACATGACATGTTCCGCCAAGGATTTTTTCCCCAACCCCGTGTCTCTACCGAGATAGCCTACGAGATGGTCAGAGACTACAAGACATGTCTATATACTTCAAAGTTAGTAATTAATAAGAACAGTTTTCCCCAACAAAGAAAACAAGGAATGTATTGAAAACTACACAACATGTATTCTAGGTTTTTCTAGAATATATACCTCAGAAACTACACTAGAATCCCATAAAACACTGAATCAAACCTTAAAGTGCTAAATTCTAATCCATGAGGGCCTATACTCCTAGATAATCAATGCTTGGTATCTCTTACAAGTCATATAAATGAAAAATAGGGCAATGATCTACCAAATTCTGATCCATGAGGGCCCATAACACCTCAAGAACCATTGTTTGGCATTCATTCAAACAAAACCTTCCACAAATCAATAACCAATCAATCAAAAGTTACATTACCAAGGAATATATCTCAACAAAATTCATATCTAGCACAACATATATCACAACAACACACAATCGCTAATGCACCCTATATTTCATGGAAAGAATGAATGACATATGATTTATAACAAGTTCCTATATGATTCATGAGATTGTATAGCCTCATTTCATTGGGTTGAAACATAAATATAACCTGAATAACTTCAACAATAATAGCACAAACACATCTGAATCACCTAATGGAGAAATCAAATCAACATTAATAATTGAAAAATAAAAAAAATTCAATAATGAGGTAAATTGGCTTTTCCCTGTACCTGGGTTTGCTCCAGCTAGGAACATATTTTTACCATGTACCTATTTTCATAATATCCTTGACTATAGGCTTCAAACAGTAAGTCAAGAAGAAAAGAATCCCTCTGATTTGACATTGTGGCATCTCAGTTCTGGAAGCCTCCCAGAAGCATCTCGTACCCAGTTGGTCACATAACCTCATGAAAATTTTCCCTATTCTCAGAGGCATTCAACTAGAATCAATGGCCTTAGGTGTGATAGTGGGAAAACTATTCCCTCATTGGTACAGTTTCATAGTGTAAGAGAAACAAATAACAAATATCCAATAGAAAAAGTAGTAAACATACCAAACTACAATTAACTATGGAAGACTAATGAAAGAACAACTGGAGAATATATATATATCTGTATGTAGACATATATTATGCATGATAAATATTTCATGGAAAGCATCCAAATACGTAACAATGCTAAAATATTGTACTATACCAATGTATGGGAAAAAAAATAAAAAAACTCCACAGCATCACAAGCCTAATCTTGTTCCCTTGATCTCTAGCTCCAAAGTAGTCATGTACCTAAGTAGAAGGGCTCTTTCCCTTATCTATAACTGCAATAATACAATCGTTTTGGGCCCAGAAACATGGACCAAACAGGGTGTGAGACTAAATTACAATAGGGAACAACCAAGTGATCTATTCCTAACTGTCAGTGAAAATATATGGCATGAAATAATCAAAATATGTTTTAAACAGGGAAGTAATCAATACTAAAGAACTCCACAGTTTCAAAGAATTCAGTTTCACATAGCAAGTAATATTATAATGAAAAACAGGTAACCCTATGGGATGTACTCATAGACTAATCCTATATAGTCATCCCTAGAAAACACAAGAAACCATCTAGAAATTTCACACGGTCTAACCCCGATGGTTCATATTTAGTATAGACTCTCTAGAGAATCACTCACAATCATTTCCTCCTATAGTCTTGTATCAGTAACAAAAAAGGCGCCATGGGGAATCACATATGTTTCATTCCCCTTGAGGCCTACATCGAGGAACTACAGACATTCTGAGGAAGCACTTACATCAATTCCCTGAATGGTCTCCCATCATAACTATAATAACTGACACTTTGGAGAAGCCCTTACGACCATTATCGCTACGGTCCACTACACCAGGTTGTCACGACCCTATGTATGTCAATCAAGCATCGGAACACAAAGAGGCCATAGTAACCTCAATAATTACTTATCTAACCAGTCTATATAATAACAACATGTAATATAACAATCACTCCATGTTAATAATACTAGGCATGGGAAACAAACCAGAGCCTAACATGTAAACTAGACCAAATGTTCAAAACAAGAAAACATGAGAAAAACCTCCATAGAAGGGAAATTTAAACCCTATTATCCACAAATAACCTCTATCCAATCAACCATGGAATATAAATAAAAAAATAGGTCTAAAACATAAACACACAATACCTCGTTCAGGGGTATCGGGAACTTTTGCACATATAACTCAAATACATTCAATGGAAAGGCACAAACCACCTACCACAGTGTTGTATGATCATTATAAATGAATCTGAAGCATTGAATTGCCCAAGAACAACGTAGATCTATAAAAACACTAAAAATATCTACCGAAGATAACATGAGAAAGGGGAGGATTCATGAAATAAAGATCTAGGAGAGGGAAGAGATTACCGAGGCAATCCCAATGCAATTTACAATGGTTGAATCAGAGAATAGATGCTTGGTTGAGTGCTCGGAGAAGTTTCTCAGTCGTACAGTCTCTCTCGGTCAAAGTAGACCTAGATGGATATGGTTCTGACCATCAGATGCGACCTCGGTACCTTTAATGAAAAAAACAAATTACACGACATGTACTTTAGAAATACAAGTTTTTACTTGCCCATACTGACCCCCGCATTAGGTGGTCTCCAGATGACCATACAAGGTCGTGTGTACGTCTGTTACATGGCCAGCACACGATTACCCGTGGTAACCGAGTACTGGGAGTTTACTCAAAATTTACATGGCGTATAGTTAAGAAATTTCCAGAAAAACCCCATTTTCCTCAAAAACCCTAGAAAAGGGAAAACATGCCTGAAAAGAAAATCTGGTGTCTTACCCAATGGAACATTAATTGAGATGAAATTTAATTACCACTACGGGAACATATTTATTAGATGATCGAAATGTCAGGATCATAAAATTAATCAATTAAATACCATTATATTAAATTAAATCATTATATTGTATATCAAAATGCATTGTTGGTACAATAATGAAATGAAGTATGTGGTTTTAATGGAATAAGTCTCACGAAATGAAAATTATGGCAATAATCCCTTATATTAACCATACTTTTTATGTGTTGTATTTTTATTCATTTATATTGGTTTAAAATATGTTTATAACTTATAACATAACTATACTCACGTTTATAATATCATTTATTTATTCTTTATAATATTTCTTATGTATTTGTTAAACATCGTTCATTATTTAAAAAATTTCATGTGTTAATTGCCATGTTTTTTTCATGTATATTTTGACTTGTCATTTTTTGTTAATATTAATAAGAAAAATATTTCATCATATACATATTTTAAAATATAACTTATTTATGAAATAAATTCCATACACATGTGTTTAAGAAAAATATATATTTAGAGATAATAAATGAAATACATTGTTCATAGAGATTATAGGTTGTATGTACAAATGAGCGCTACTTTCTTTTCAATTCAGTATTAAAAGAAATAAATTAATTTTTTTTATATTATTATTATATTATCATTTCTATTTTTTAATAATTTACATAGTTTTATTAACATAAATTTTTATACATTCCATATATGGCATGAATGAACCACATAGCTTTGTGGGGGTTCTAGTCATCACCTCCTCAAAATAATTATCCTATTTTCACATGATGGAAATCATTATGTTAGGATATAAATAAAAATTAATGAATAATAATGAAATTATAAATATCATATGTATAATATATAAATCTATTTCCTTTAATAATTTCCACCATGAGAGGTTGTAATGGAAAAATGAATAGTCCTCATTTCGTGAGGTGGTAGTTCATCGTACATAGAAACAATATGTTTTTTACCCATTAGATAGATGTGTGTGTACTTTAATGTTAGTCACATATCATATAAATATAATAAAATATTTACAATTATATTTTTTCATACAAGAGTTTAATAATAATACTTTAGGGGTTTTTGAATATAAATAAAACTATGCATATAAATGTAGATTATTACTTCTTAATTGGGTTTATTTTGGTTGGTTTTCACCAAAAGGCTTCCATGGATGTGTTTTTTCAAGTGGGATGATTTTGAAATTACGGTGTGGATATTATGAGACTATATTATCAGATTTTGGATGATCCAATGTGTCATGAGAGGATTGTGTAAGGGGAAGTGTGCTTTCATGTTTATAGTGGATGTGTAATGGCACTCTTATAAGTATCAAACAACATTCATTAGTTTTAGGTATACATTACATAATGTTCCTAAAAATGTAAAAAATGTATTATAGGGGACTAATGTCCTATAAAAACAACCACCACAAAAAAATGTGTATTTAAATAATAATGTTCATTACCTTTTAATATTCCCCAATGTTATTATATTGATTTTTATTTGAGCATCTAGTTTTGTAACATTAGTAATAAACAATTATTAATAAAAAATTTATTATTTATAAGAAAATATGGAATAATATTAATATTAATATGATATTAAATTAATAAAATATAAATCATTTGCTTTTTAATATAATTTTAAAACACGTGTTTGTGACGGGCTAAAAAACTACTTAAACCTCGACAGAGTTAACAAAATAATTATAATGTATGGGTCAATGTGTTAATTATAAATGATAAAAGGTTATATTAATTGAAAATATTAAATATTTATTAACAATTTCATAAAAATTGGAAGATTATATTATTTTTTATATGATTAAAAAATTTAATAATATTATTTATTATAGAAGACCAATAATTTTGATTTTTATTTTATCTATTTAATCATAATTTTAAAAAGTCAAAAAAATATTTGAATTAAAATTTATTAATTTTAAAAATGTTTAACATGATATATTCATCTACCTGAATAATTAATGGTGATAATAAAATTAGTATACTTCACATTTAGTATTTGTAGTATAATTTATATTAGTTAAATATTAACTAAATAATAAATATATTGTTGTTTTTTAATAATTATATGTAACTAAACCATCACATAAATTTTTTGATAAATTATTAAGATAAAAATTAGGAATTTATCTTTTAAAATGATATTTATATAAGAAAATATGATGTTTATGACATATCGCAATTTTAAAAAGATTTTAATGGCGGGGAATGTTATATATTTTTTCTTTTTCCATATATAATATTTTTTATAGAGAAAATAAATTTAATAATATAACAATAACTCATAAAATTCTTACTAGGGGGTATGGTCAATTTATTAGAATGAAATGGATATTGGTTATGTTTATAGGACACTCTGTCACTTATGATTATAGTTTAGACCATTGTTAAGATTAATCATACCTTGATCACCTTAATAAATATTAATCAATTTCGATAATCATTATGTTAAATATTTATTCTGATTTTATTCGAAGAAAAATATTATAATGATTTATGAAAAATATTTCTGTTTTTAATAATTCAATTTACAGAACAGGGAAAATTAATATTAACACTAATTCGTAGATGTGGCTAGATTGATGGGTTTTAATGTAAAAGCATTAAAAAGATAAATAAGATTATATATATAATTTAAAAATAACAATGAATCCAAAAAACAAGATTGAATTAATATATTGATAATATATATATTTTTACTTTAAAAAATTAGATATATAATTTAACATTCATCATTATTAAAATTAAAATGTTGTTTTTATATAAATTTCATTACTTTTCACGATTCATAAAAACAATGTTTCTTATGAAAATCCCAAAAAAATATATCAAATAATATTGAAATTCTAAAACCGAAAACTATGTTTATTTTAAAAAATGAAATTAATAAATGTTTCAAAAATAAGATTCAAAAATTGGTTCTTCATTAAATGGCGATAAAACTCGATCTTTAGTACAAAATTATCCCTCATTTTGTACAATACATGGTTAATATGGTGCTTTATATAAATAACAGTATCTAGAAAATTAATTTTATTATAAAATTAAAACATTTCAATGTCTTCTGGTGTTATATTCTTTCAACATTATTAAAATTGTTTCTTCAGTATTTATACATGATCTTGGTAATCAAGGGACATATATTTAAAAAAAATGAATAAAAACTCAAACTCTGAATTGGATTAATAAAACATATTATTAAAATAAGATAAATGATAGAAAAATAGTCACATATAAAGTATACATAGTAGGATAACATAGGTGGTAAATTGAATCATTTATATATTGGAATAAACTAACAATCAAGTTCTAATGGAGAGTTCTAGATAACATGGTTTGGGGAAATTTATTAATCAAAATCCCAAAATTTGTGACGATTATATGGTCCATCTGATTCATCTAGAATGAAGGTATTGAGATAATATTTTCTGTTTCCAAATTAATTTTACATGATTTTAGAAATTCCATCACTTTTTATGTAAATATACATACTTGGTACATTTCTATAAGAATATTCTTGTACTTTGTTTGTTCCCTGAACTATTTCTACACCATATCATAGGACCAAATTCAATATATATATATATGTTAAATATTTGACTCTAATACTAGATTCAATATTATAATTAAACCATTTTTAAATATTCTATACATTCTAAAAGATTTCAATTCATCACATTTTACATAAGGTCATTGAATTTCAAAAATGATCTAATCATAAAACGTCATTCAACAAGAAGATGCTCTAATTTTTCAAAATCCAAAATGTGAATACCTTCATCAAGAATCTTCCAGAATAATTGTAATAATATAAACCTCCACAAAACCTTATTGGATCCACACATTCTTCCGTATTCCAAAAGTATGAAACATGTTATTGGATATATTTCATAGATCTAGAATTGTTAAAAACTCCAAAAATGATATCATAGGCCACTTGTCAACTACTTATTAATAAGTTCCTAGATATTTATCACTTTAGAATATCAATAATTTCCTCATCATTATATCAACATTAGAAACATATTACAATTTTTCCCTCAATCATGTGTTTTATAAATATGTATACTCTCTACTTAATAACATTTCAATGTACCATTGAATGTATGATCTCAAATACTTAATAAAAAAGTGGTATTATAGACTTTTAAAATATTCAATAATTTTTAAATCAATTATATTATAAATGAAACATTCACATGAAATAATTATTGAATAGGAATATAAATATTTCCACCTAATATTTGGAAATGGAATAACAAGATCATTATCCAATATAATCATTCAAGAATTATTCATCTGATGCATGAGACATTGATTCACATAGATAATATCATCTTGTAGTTAATGAAGTGTACATTGGATACCATTTTTTTACACTTTTAATGAATATCATGGTGATCATTCTTTCCACACTTTTAGAAAACTTCTATTCCATTCAAGAATTTACTAGCATGATTCATTCAACTATTATCACAATTGGGAAAATCATTCTTTCCTTTCATCCCTTTATCAATCTGTTTCCCTTTCATCCTCTTTTTATCATTCATCCATTAAAATCCATATAACATTGAAGATATTTTACCTATCTCGTTAGAAAATGATACAATTTCATCATATAAATAAGTTACATGGGATACTACCTCCATTCTAAATGTATACTCAAGACACTAAATGAAATGATCCTTCTTACTTTTTGGATCAACTAAATTATTGGAGTTAACATTTCTTTTTATAAGGACCCTTTATAAACAATTAAATATACTAGATAAAATCATAACATGATGTATATTTCAAAATATGATATTACACTCTGTAAAAATGAATCTAAAATCATAGAATCATAATGTTTTGTTTCATTGGGGGAATCGTTACATTTAAATACATTATAATGGTATGATAATAAATAGGAAATTGTCCTAATCATATCCCCAGGGAGTGTCATAATAGGTTCATAGTGAGGACCATTATTTTTTACAAGGTTACCTTGAGTTAGGCCTCGAACACCTTGTCGAATTTATTACCTCCACGTACATCTGTCACAAATCCACATATACTTATAGTATCCAGAAAGAGATGTATTTATAAGAATAACCCCATAATCATTGTCTTACCAAATTCTAAGATGTTATTATGTAATATTTCTCAATTTATATCATGGGATTATGTTCACTAATATATTTTTTGAATATTTATTTTCCATGGTAGTTGAAAAAATTCTATTGACACCAACTACAAATCTCTGACCCCCAAAACACAAAGTTGGAACATTAGTTTATTATATTAGCATGATTACAAGGAATATAATCCCAAAGTACATATCATTTTAGAAATATTCATAATCTAGATTACATAAATGATACACATAATACATTGGGAAATATAAAAGAAAAACCTTATACATAAAAAAATAAAATAAATACCATCCTTTAAAACTTATCAATGATTTATTCTTCATAACCTAGGGAAGAGAAACATAATAATGGTGATCTCAAATTCAATTTAAGGCTATGTAAAGATGAATAAATAATTAATCAATATGAATAAATTAATAATTCATGGTAAATAAATCATAACGCGTGCCATTAAAATTAATAGATATGTTAGATTCAATATTGAAAGGAATGAAATTGAAACACATGCCATTTAATCCATGAACAGTAATGAAAATTTACCTTTAGATATGTTGTTGGATGTTCTCATAGATTAATAATAACATAAATAACAATAAAGAATATTCATTATAATGGATATCTATATCATACCATGGAAGCATTATGCCAATGATCAAATAATTTCAAGGATTCATTCCATGAATCTAACGCATTGAAGGATTTATGAAAATAATATATTAATTTTAAATATTCATTCCTAGAATGTAACACTTTCAAGGTATCATTCAATGAATAAAAAATATTCCAGTCCTAGTCCCATGAAGATAATATTGTCATGTTCTAACTCTAATAATCCTATACACTAATGGTAAACAATGTTTGTAAAAATGTTAGACAGTTTAGGAAATAATACTATACATTTTACGAGAATATAGATATTAAAATATTTTTACAATGAAATATTATTAAAATAATGTTATTGTTTTTAGATAATTTCAAAAATAGTAAAATGTTGTGACTCTGAAAACTATTCATTGTGAACATTGTTGACAAAATTAATATTTAAACATTCCATAGTTTCCAACACCACACTAAAAAATTTAAAAAATACTCATGAATTAAGTGAAAAATATAATATCATGAGAAAAAATTAATTCATGATATGATGTTGGAATGTGTTTTTCATACACCATATAAATGTAAATTGGTTCATACTAAAAAATATCTCATAATAGAACATAAATTTAGTTGAAATTCCATTACCATTGTTGTAACATATGAATTGGATGATCCATATGTAATGATCACAATAATAGACATCTAAATACAATTATAATAAAATAAGTAATTATTTATTAAATCAAAAGGAATAGTTTGGTCACTAAAAAATAAATGTATGTGGTGTTAATGGTGCTTTCCTCATAGAAAGAAAAGTGAGATATGAATCCCTTACATTAACATTTACTTATTATGGTTACTATTCTATTATTTAGTGGTATAAAATTTGTTGGTTTATTATAATAGAACCATACTCATGTTTAAGATATCCTATTTTAATTACTTATATTATTTTATTACACATTTGTTAACACTCTTTCATTTGTTTAACTATTTTGAGTGCTAATTTCCATGTTTTCCAAAGTATGTTTGGACATGTCATTTTTTGATACTATTAATTTATAATGATTGAGTCATATTATGATTTTAAAACATGAAATAATTATCATATATATTTATTACATATTTATATTTAATAATCTAGGAATTGTTTTTATAAGAAAAGTAATGCACCATTCATGGAGATAGGTATGTTGGGCGTACAAAACAACACTACATTAATTTCATTGTTTTATTAAGATAATTAAACGAAAATGATATATTTAATTTATAATTAATGTATAATTTTTATGTCAATTTAGTTTACTAATACCATCCATTTTAAATTTCACGTATAGAAGAATGAGTCCCATTGATTTGTGGGTGCAGTTGTCTATACATCTTGAAACTAAATTATCTAATTACACCAAATGAAAAGCATAAAGGTAAATTATAATAAAATAAAACAAGCATAAATACATTATAAATAGAATATATATCATATAAAAATATAGTTTTATTCATAATGTCCATCATGAAAGGTGGTAATGGAAAAATAAAGAATCATCGTTTTGTGAGGTAGTAGTTCCCCGTACATAGAAACAATATGTTCCATACACATTAGATAGGATTTTATGGAATTATAAGTATGAACCATTGTATCACAACATCATTGAATATTATGGACATTAGTGTTGTTATAAAATCACTAAATAATAATAATTTATGGATTGTATAATAGAAATAAAAAAATCATAATAAAGATTGTTACCACTTATTCGCATAACGTCATTTGGTCTACACTAAATGGCTTATATTGAGGAATTTCTGCCAAATTTTATTATTCTCTTATTAGGATATGGGTTTATGAGACTATTTGGGTAGTTTTTAGGTGAGTAAAAGTCACTTGAGATGTGTGAGTAAATGGAAGAGTGTTTTCTTATTTATATTGTTGGTGGTGTGTCACTCTTGTAAATATTTAAAGGAATTCATTAATAAAAGGTATACCTTCCCAAAAGATCCTCCATAATGGGAAAATAATGGATTAAATGGTTTGCATGATCTATAAGAAAGAACACATAAAAAATTTATGGAATTTTTCTCTTAAATATATTCTATTGATTAGATAGCATATTTCATAAAGAACCGAGTCTCTATGAAAAAAAATAGTTATATACAGGATAGAGTCATAATCTTTCCATTATCATTAAATTTTCACATCTCTATTTTGAATTTCAAAAAATGGTAATCTTTGGTTATGATCATTATGTTATTTGGAGTCTGATAGAAACAAATTGTTTTTTTTATAAATATTAACATACCATTATAAATAGTAATATGACCCTTATGAATACTAAATCATATTATTATTTTATTTTAATAGGGTTATGAAGTAATGAGATGTTGATTATGTTTTCAACGTATTAAAAAATGAGATAGAGATTTCGAATCATTATTTTTAAATAAAATATTGTTTTATATTAATATAAATTAACAATAATATGAATATTATTTTTATATAACGGAGTTAATTTTTGAATGTACACATCGAAAAATGGTTCGGGTTAATTTTTGGGATTTTTTTAAAATACATGATATTTTCATGAATAGTAAAAATATAATTTTTAGTTATTTGTTTGTTTAATGAAATAACAATGATGTAATTATTTATATAAATTTCTATTTGACTTGTATACATTATAATATGATATAATGTGTCACATAAGGACTATTCCATGGGAATCAACCATGGGAAAGCCCATGTTTTTTCAAAACCACTAATCTGGTGACCTTTGAATTTAATAAAAAACTCCATATAATTTACTATAAATACCAACTCGTACCTTGGTTTTTGTTCATTACAAACTAATTATCCTCAAAGATCTGGTTTTTTTACCTCTTTATGAGTCCTTCCAAGTTATTCTCAAGCCCCTAAGGTCCCATCCTTCATTTTTTGGGAGTTACTCAACATTGAATATGAATATACCACCCTTCTCGTTTAAAAGCTTTCATTTTATGATATTCTATTTTATTTTCAACTGGTTTATGTTGGGATAGGTCATTATATATCCCCCCAATATATCCACATTATTCAATAATTATGAGAGACACCTTTTCTCATAAAAATATTTTATGAATTTATAAGTGATGTTGTTAGCCTACTGAATCTAAATGAAAGATTTCTCACCTTTTCATTCGTTATGTGATCCTTTATTTTCCTTTTATTTCCAAATATACACTCGCAAAAATGATATCACAATTCTAGTACCTTAAATTAAATGTAATATTAGTATTCTAATGAAATATTTCATCATCATCTCTCTTTCCCCCCTTCACTTATATTAAAAATGGATGCAAATTTCAAGAGGTTTTAATTTATTACATTGAATGACAGCAAGTTCTCAATTTTTTTACCATATTTAATTATGGTAATGAAATAAATTTTTGTTGAAACAAATCAGAATATATGTGTTTCATCTAATTTAACTGTTTTTGGAATCCTTACACACTCATAATCTAAAATAAATATACAAAACAAGTTCATTATGTGCAAAACCGCATAGTTAATCCAAGCATTTATCATTAACTTTTATCTCATGAGTCATCCTCATGGTATATAAAATATTAATTAAAATTTAATTTATTGATCATTAATTTATATAATAATATATAATAACGATTGTGGATTTTTAACCACATTTCAAATGAACATCAATTCAGGAATATAGGTAAACCAATCATAAAAACTGAGGAAAATATTATTCAGAAACAATAACATTGAACTTCAAAATCCAATAAAAAATGCTATGAATAATCCTAATAATGTTAAACTAAAACAATTACATGTATAGTAGGTAATTTAATTATTAATTAATGAATCTAAATTGCATTATTCAGGTCATTATGATCCATCAACAAACACATTCGGGCAGAAGGTAAGGGGTTTCTCATATAACTTTTATTTCTGTAATATATTCATTTTTTCTAATTATTTCTTTTTCTTGGTTCATGTTTACTACTATTAGATAAATAATATCATTATTCTCTTAATATTTATGTCATTATGTGATTCACTTGATTATTAATAACTCAATTTATTATATTGTTTTATGGGACATTGTTTTTGTTTTTGTTTCATTATTATGTACTTGTTATTTTTCACATAATCAATCTTATTTTTTGTACCTAATTACCCATTTAGATCATTTTTCATTTTATGTTGAAAATGTAATATGTATCCATATTTTGTATTCATGTATATGATTATTTTCATTGGATGTAACCATTTTATATATGGTGTTTATTTGGAATGTTGTTATAACTATGGAAATATTGATAAATTTTTATCCTCTACTCTATATCGATATTGAGTAGGAATATTAATCATGTATTAAATCTATTTATATAGGATTATTTTCACTTGAAGGGATGGGTGGGTCCCACTATAGCCCCTCGATGCCTTGACAGGTCTCATGAGACAAATCAGTTGGCCAGAAATCATTCGAGTCTATTTCCAAAAATTAGACGGGTTTCTACCCATAGAAATAAACTTCTTAGATGGTATAACTGATGTAAAAAAATCCCATGCATTTGTTTTTTATGTCGGTTATAAATTAACAGACATAAAAAAAAAAATCCATGAATTTTTACATCAGTTATTTCATAACCGATGTAAAAAACGTGGTATATACAAATTTTTTATGTCGGTCATAAAATAAATGACGTAAAAAAGGAGCCATCTGAGGTATTTTTGACATCGGTTATCAATTAACCGATGTAAAAACCCAACCAATGAATTTTTCATGTTAGTTATATTAAAACCGATGTAAAGAACCAACACCCGGCAGTTTTTACGTCAGTTATAAAATAACCAACGTAAAAAATGTTGTTTCTGATTTTTTTCGTCACTTATAGAATAACCGAAGTAAAAAAACAAACACACAGATTTTTTTACGTCGATTTAAAACAAACCACATAAAAACTGCATTATCTGATACATTGATAACGTCATTTATTATAACAATAGATGTTATAAATGTAATAAAAATATTTTATTTCGTCATTTATTAAATAATTGACGTTATATAACATTTAAAAAATTAACACGCACTATGGATTGTCATTTATGATTTTTCGATCGACAGACCGGTGACATGTCTCTCCCGTGGGGAAAACCCTAATCGAATCATCGATCTCATTTTGTTAAAATCGTTTTTCCACCATCTTTTATCATCTTTACTCTCCTCAGATATATAATCTACAGTCACAACACTCAGGTAAGCCTCCCATGACTTTATTTGATTCTTTTTTTTCTTAGATAGTCTATATCTACGTTTTGCAATTTTTTTTGTTTAAACTAGGTAAGGTTCTTCAATTTCGAACCTTCTTACCTAATTTTTTCTTCATCATATTATTTTTTATAACCAGATCTATTATATCGACTCACAATATTCACGTAATCCTCACCTACTTCTATTTCGTTTGTTTTTGTTTCAAGAATGCCTGACATTGACGGTAATTTTTGTTGTCATTGACAACTATGATCTCATTCACCAATATTTCGGAAATTTATATTTAAATCATTTTGATACACCCATTTCATGTACCAGTGTGATTTATTTTATAAGTATATATGGGTTTTCATGGTGGAATGAGTGTTTTGGTTCCTTGGTTGTTCCTATTTTGGGATCACTATTTGTAGTTCCATAATCTATTTACATCACTTGTTTTCGTGCACTATTATATGTATTTATATGCTATTAAAACCTAATTCATTTCACAATAGATCATTATAGACTAGTAGGAGATACAATTAATTTTTCTCATTTTGAATAATGTAATGATAGCAAAACTAGTAGCTTGAGGTTAAAATCCCTAGATATGGAAAAACTAGTAGCATTAGGTTAAAATCCCATTGTTCTAGGTGGCTTTCATGAGGGCTGGTGGTTGTCCAGGGGGTTGGGGGTTGTCCAGAAGGTTAGGGGATGTCTAGGGTGTCCATGGAGGTTGGGGAGGGGGGGGGGGGGAGTCTAGGGGTTTGTGTCTATGGGGAGGGGGTCCAAGGGGTGGGGTTGTCGAAGGGGGGTGGGGGCTGTCCAAGGGGTGGAGTACTATCTATAGGGTTTGGGGGGTTTTCTGGGGGGTGGGGGGATGTCCAGAGGGTTAGGGGGTGTCTAGGGGGTTTCCAAGAGGGTAAGGGTGTGGGTGGTGTCCAGAAGGGTTGGGGGTGCTATCTAGAGGGGTGGGGGTTGTCCAACGGATGGGGGGGGGGCTGTCCATAGGGGTGGGGGTGGTCCAAGGGGGTGGTGGTGTCCAAGGGGTGTCCAAGGGGGTGGGGGTCATGGGCCATTGGTTTCAGGGGTAGTCCATAGGGTTGGGGGTGTCTAGGGTGTCCCTGGAGTTGTGGGGGTGGGTGGTGGGGGGTATTCCACGGGTGTGTGTGTGCATGTGTGTGAGTGGGGGGAACGGGGTGGGGTGTCGAGAGGGGGGGGGGGCTGTCTAAGGGGGTGGGTGGGTGGGTGGGGGGGATATCCAATGGATTTGGGGGAATCCAGAGGGTTTGGGGGGTGGTCTGGGGGTGGGGGCTATCCAGAGGGTTGGGGGGTGTCTAGGTGGGTGTCCAAGGGGGTGGGGGTGGGGGTGGTGTCCATGATGGGTGTGGGGTACTGTCTAGTGGGGTGGGGGGCTGTCCAGGTAGTAGGGGGTATACAGAAGGTTGGGCGGCTGTCCAGAGTGTTGGGGTTGTCCTGGGGGTGTCCAAGGGGGTAGGGGATGGGGGTGGTGTCCAGGAGGGGTGGGGGTGCTGTCTAGAGGGGTGGGGGATGTCCGGGGGGGGGGGTCTAGAGGGGTGGTGGGATGTCCAAGGTGGTGGTGGTGTCCAGGGGGTGTCCAAGGGGTGGGGGCGGGGTTCAGAGGGTTCGGGGGGATTTCTAGATGGTTGGGGGTGTCCAAGGTGACCATGGGGGTTGGGTGGAGGGGGCAGTCCAAGGGTGTGTGTGTGGGAGGGGTGGGGGTGACTAGGGGGTGCGTTGTCCAGAGGGTTTGGTGGTGTCTAGGGGGTTTTCGAAGGGGGTAAGAGGTGGGTGGTGGTGTCTAGGAGGGGTGGGGGTGTCCAGGAGGGGGGGGGGGGTTGTCCAAGTGTGTGTTGGTGTCCATGGGGTGTCCAAGGGGGTGGGGGATAAGTGTCAGTTGGGATTGACTACTGCATCATGGTTTGTGAGATTATGACATGATGATTGTATTGTTTCATGGATATTAGTGTGGAAATATGATACTATTTGGTTTTATATATTTTGACCAGTCATCGACTATGAGAATATTATGGTTTATGGGGGAGACCATGTCATGGTATCCAAATATGCGTAGTTATCTTGACCTCATTGGACCGTGATGATTGGATTTACATTGTGATTTTCTCTATTTGATTATTTATTTTAAATTTTATTTGATTCTCTTGTTTACCCCTTTTTCTCCAATTTTTTATCAACCATTGCAGGCCCCATGTTTTTCTTTGATTCAATGGAATTTAAAACTGTTATATCTAACAATATTTTCTTTTTAAAATCATATTCAAGCATATTATTTTTAAATATGAATTGATTTTGTTTATATTTCAAAAAATTTATTCATTCAAATTATGATTTTTTTCATATAAACATATATTTGTCTTATCTTAAAAAGATGTATAATTTTTATATTTTTTATAGGTAATAATGAGTCGAAATTGGATTACGGCACATTGAATGAGCAATGAATATGAGGAAGGTGTTGACACCTTTTTGGAATTTTCTAAACAAAATTTTCCAAGTAGTGACATTTTTTCAGTCCATGCCTAAAATGTTTAAATATGAAGATGTTGAAAATTAGAGAGATAAAAAATCATCTGATTTTCCATTGTTTTAATCCGTGTTATATACCTTGGATTTGGAATGGTGAAACTGGACGGAATCTCACTACTGATGATGATTCGCAAGATGGTGACTCGAAGGGAATATAATAAATGATTCACGATATTGCAGAAGAAAAATTTGAGATAGAACCGACCATTTCACGTCTATATGGTGATGCTAAAAAACCATTATATCTGGGTTGTACAGATTTTACATTTTTTTCAGTGGTGTTATGATTAATTAACCTGATGGCGAAACATGGATAGAGTGACAGAAGTTTTACAGATCTACTACAATTGATGAAAGATATACTTCCAAAAGATAATAGTATTCCATATTCACATTATAAGTCCATGAAAATCTTATGCCCGATGGGATTGGGATACATGAAAATACATGATTGTCCGATGAATGTATAATATATAGGATGGAATATGAATTTTTGTCAAAGTGTCCTAAAAGGTGGACATCAGGATATAAGTTGAAAGAAATATCACAGGTTGATATTGAGATTACAAAGATCCCTTCAATGTTATTTTGGAATCTTCCTATAATTCATCATTCCAAAAATTTATTTGCTAATTCACATGATTCAAAAAGGTTAATATGGCATGAAGAAGAGCAGTTATGTGATTGAAAAATACATCATCTAGATGATTGTCCACAATGGAAGAAAATTGATGAGAAGTATTCTACATTTTCAAAATGAAATTAGAAATCTAAGACTTGGGTTGTGTACAGATGGAATGAATCTACACTTAATGCTCAGTAGCACACATAATTCATGGTCTGTTTTATTGGTAATTTACAACCTCTCTCCTGAATTTTGTATGAAGTGAAAACATGTCATGTTGAGTATAATGATCTCTGGTCCGAAGCAACCCATCAATGATATTAATGATTACATTCCCCCTTTGATTGATGATTTGAATCTTTTTTGGGCTGATGGTATTAGGGTGTATGATTCTTATAAAATAAAATATTTTCAACTGCATTTAGTACTTTTGTTCACTATAAATGGCTTCCCAGCATATGAAAATTTGTCTGGATACAAATTTAAAGGGCATAAATCATGTCCAATTTGTGAACATAATACATTATATTGTCAATTGCATCATAGGAGGAAAACAGTGTAAATGGGTCATCAAAATTGTTTTCCAATGGATCACCCTTATTGATGACTAAAAAATAAATTCAATGCCTCACAAGAAATTGATATTTCTCCAAAACCTTTATCCCCTAATCTGTATTTTGAGAGGGTGAAAAATCATGATGTGACATTGGGAAATACACATAAATCTGGAATTGATAGACATTTGGATGAAACAGTCAATATTTTTTGAGCTACCATATTGGAGATATCATGAAATTAAACATAATATTGATGTCATGCACGTGGAGAAGAATATTTGTGATTGTTTGATTGGAACATTGTTAGATATTAAAGGAAATAAAAGATACCGATTGAATGCAATATTAGACTTATTATCAATTGGAATATGTTTGGATTTAGTTCTCACTTCTAATCGAAGATGAACATTTCTTTCACCGGATTTTCATACATTATCAAAGAGGGAGAAAATTAGGTTTCGTCAGTGTCTTCAGGATATCAATGTGCCCCAGGGTTATTATTCAAATGTAAAAAAAAATTCCCCCTTGAAGGACTTCATGTTGATAGGTATGAAATCACATGATTGTCACGTCATGATGCAACAAATTATACCAGTTTCATTTCATGGAATATTTCCCATCCATGTTAGAAATACTATAATGAAGTTGTGTTATTTTTTCAATTCAATCTCTAATAAGGCGATTGATGTGAATGATTTGAACAATTTGTAAAAGGATGGAATTTTTATACATTGTCAATAGGTAATGTATTTTCCACCGACTTGTGTTGATATAAATGTGAATTTAATGATTCATCCGGTTCAAGAAAAAAAACATTATGGACTTGTATATCTTCATTGGATGAATCCTTTTCAAAGGTATATGGAAAAACTCAAGGGTTATGTTATGTTTCCATATCTACTAGAAGACTTCATTATTGAAAAGTATATTTCTAAGGAGGTTGAATAGTTTTTTAGAAGATACATGGCTACAGCGCAGAACATAGGTTTGCCTCCATCTCACCATGAATGAGTTAATAATGAGGGAAAGGGGATTCATGGCTTGAAATTAAAATCATTGTCAGCTGAATAGATTAAGAAGTTAGAATCATACATCTTGAATAACATAGCTGATGTTCAACCGTATATCACATTACATATTAATGAGTTGAAACAATGTCATCTAAAGAAGAAAGAAATGTGGATTTTGAATTAGCACAACAAAACAAATTTTTCACGGTTTAAAAAGCCCTTTCTTGGTAGATAAGATGTATTAGAGAAATTAAAATGGATAGTGGGTGGACCATGTTTAAATGTGATTACATGGTCCAATTATGACAGTAATGGCTATATATTTCATACGAAAGCTCAGGATAATAGAAGTGCAGTTTAGAATAGTGGTGTATTGGTGTTTGCAGAAGCAATGCATTTTTCGAGTGCAAAGGAATAAAACACAATTTCTGCATCAAGTGCATATTTTGGAGTGATTAAATACATATGAGAGGTTGATTAAATTTAAATTGATAATCCTTTTTTTAACTGTATATGGTTTATTGGTAACAACAGTGTCAGACATGATGAATTTTGAATGAAAATTGTTAATCTTAATAGATTGGAAGACACAGATGAATCTTTTATAATGGAAACACATGAGAAAAAAATTTATATGTAGTAGATCAATTATATATGCAGTGGGTTGTTGTTTTACAAGTAAAAAAACAATATGTTGGTGAGGATGAACATGATGAAGATGATTATTTATGTGAGGTCCCTACTTCCATGGAATGATTAACATAACATAATGATGAGCATGTTGAAGACATGGTTTGTGCGATAAGGAACGATCATGACGAATGAATTTGGGAAAACAATCCATTTGTACATTCCTAAATTTATATGTAACATATGATTATTTCTTATTTACATTTTTTTTAAAATGTTAGATATTATATGTTTTTCATTATTAAAACATGTATTAAAACAAAATAAGTATAATTTTTTGTTTGTTTTATGTCTTTTTTGTTTACATTATCATGTTCAACATTACAAAAATTATATATCTATTATTTTTGTTCAGTTACAATTATATTACCATTTTTACCAGGTTAAGGAGGTTTACCATGTTTAGCATCATGACCATCTTTACCATATTTACCATTCTTTAACATGCTTACCATATTAACAATGTTTACTATTATGTAACACAGTACAATTTTCTATTTTTTGATTATAGTAGTATTAGAATATTTTAATTTTTATATTTGTGAACTAATGTTTTTTTTTGATTTAAAGGATAATAACATATCATTCAGTTGATCAGCAACATGATTCTGGAGATGAGTATATTGGTCATACCTCTGGGTAGGAACATTCACATGATCCTCATGATGTTCCCAAATCATCTGCATGTTCTCCTATTATGACAATGAGTTCATGAGTTGGTAAATGTGGGTGCACACATTTATCAAAATTAGAAGTTGCCCGTATGTAGGATCAGAGCATACTTGTTGGGTTTGATGATGATGATATTACTAGAGGTCCAAATGAAAAAGATTTAAATAATTTTCAATCAACACAGGCTAATAGAAATATAAGAATTTTGTATGATGACTGGAGAAGTGTGGATAAAGCGTTAATCTCTCAGTTGTGGGAGACAATTTTGGTAAGATATTTTTCTAGTGTTTGACTATTCTTTAAATGTTTCTAGTTTATATAATATGGTTAACCTCTTCTTCATCAGATGACATTTGATATTCCTGAATCTAGAGGAGTCAGGAAGAAATGATTATCAGTGGCTACCAGGAGAGGTGGTATTTCAAATCAACCCTCTCATCTAATTTCATTTTTGGTCAAAGGAGTCATGACAATCCATGTCGTATATATCCTTTTATAGATGAAGACACATGGAGACAATTTGTTGAAAGTAGAATAAAGGAGTCATTTTTGGTAAGGGAAATGTAAACTTTTATAATATATATTATATAAAAGATCTTATTCATGTTTCTTTTTTTATTTCTTATACTTAATTTATAGCAAACAATGAAAACTCGTCACGAGATCCAATATAAAAATGTATACCCTCATAGTTTATCTCGAAGAGGGTATTCATTTTTGAAATAAAAAATGATGGTGGAAATATTTCAAAAACTAAGAGCTGAGACTTCATGCTCTAGATAGGTGGCCACTCCATCCCCTCCATCTAGACATGATAAATGGAAGAGATCTCAGATGTGAAAAAAGGGAAATATTATTCAGATGAATTGAGAATCCTAGCTGAGAGGACTGTAAGATATATAATTTATTTATTTATGTTAACTATTTTCTTTATATAATTTCAATCATTACAGAAATGTTCAATTAATTAATACAGGACCCTCTTAAGGAGGAGAGCTCACATGGGCCATTTACAGCTACTGGGAGGCAAGATATTTTATCTGTAGCATTGGGAAAGCCCGAATAGCCTGGTCATGTAAGAGGATATCTGGCAGGTGTATCAGTGAGAAAAGTGTTGCCATGTTTTTTAACTTCTAACATTGAGAGTGTTTATAAACAAAATATAATCCTTGGAGGCTGATGTTTATAATATTAATGCGAATATGGAGGAAAATATTAGAGTGTTGGTACAGTCTATGTTTTCAGACATGCAAAGACAATTTCAAACTGTAGCTCCCACTCCTCCACGTTGACCTTCAGACCCTATTATTTATCCTCCACATCCTCCAGTAGTTCCCACTCCCCCAACTCAGCCTGTGTACCCCTTTGTTTATCCTACACCATCGCCGCAACTTCCTACTTATTGATAGTTAGATGTTGATGATCCTCAACATCATATAGTTGCATATGGGTTGGTAAATTGTATAGGAGATACATTTCATCATCAACAATTAGTGGTAGAGAATCAGAGGGTCACTGTACATGATATTATATATTGATCAGATCAAGTAACATTACCTACAGATGAGGTGACGACAGTTGAACACAGTATCATCCATTTTTTAATTTGTCCATTAATACTTATTCGACTCATTACCATAGAGGTATGAATGATATATCTTTTATTTTAATTTTTTATTAAATTTATTTTATCATTTGAAAACTAATATATTTTTCATTTTATTTTTACAGGAATACTTCAAAGGTAAAGAAATAATATATAGAAAACAAAAATGAAAAATGGCTATGACATCAGATACAGATTCTAGTAGTCTTGACAGATTGTCAAAATATTCAAATTTGTTGGCGGGTCATTATGAGCTTCCAATGGAAGCTCATATTTGTGGACGTGGAATAACTATCGGGATTATGAAAACAGATATCATGGATCTTGTTACTAGAGATAAGTTGGGAATCAACGTGGTGAAATTTTTTTCCATGTAAGTCTTAACACCTTTTCCCAGCATTATATTTATTAAAAATGTATACTTATGTTTGTTTTTTATTAGGTTTCTTTATAAAATTTGTGAGAGGAATGACATGAAATATGTATATGGATTCATGTACCCACCATTGATTTCCCCTGAAGCATGTGCATTGGATGAGGAACAAAGAATGCTTTATATTGGTGAATGACTTGAACAGAATATATTCACACAATGTTGGATGATTCCTTTTTGTGAGAGGTATGAAACACATCTCTCTCAAATAGTTCATTGTCTTTTAACATAAAAAACAACTATCCTTATATTTTCTTTTATCAGTGATCATTGGATGTTAGGAGTTTTTTCCCAAGGAAGATAACACATTATTGGATATTCTTTGTCCATGATGATGTGAGGGAATGTTTTATGAATATCATGGAAAAGTAAGTTTCAATTTCTCAATAATTTTATATATTATAATGAATTTTAAATTTATCCCCATGTGTATTATTTTCTAACAGGGGATGGGTTTACTTTCGAAAAAACACAATGAAAAGGAGTGCAAAGATCAAATATGTAAATTTGAAGGTAAATATCAATTTATAATTTGTACTTTTTTATTTATTAAATAAAAATAATATATTGAATTTTCACTCACTCAAATAGAAATTTCATAAACAACAAAGAGTCATTGAATGATGATATTATATGTTATGATTTATGTATGAAATAATAACAACTGGGATTGTTGTGAACATTGACATGGTAAGATTTCCTTTTAAACATTGCAATAATATTTCAATTTGATTTATTAATTATACACTTTAACAAGTAGAATTTTCATTTGTAGCTATTTGATGACCTTAAACCCTATACTGGTCAATACATCAAACACATACAATTGGAGTGGTAAAATAATTTTACAGATTTGATTGAATTTTAGTTATTTGTAGTGTAAAATGTAATTTTGAATATTTTCATTATAATTGTGTATTTGGTAGTTATTTAGTTTGGATTTAGATTTTTTAAAGTTAACAGTGTATGTTTTGATTTTTATATATGTGAATTTTTAATTTTTCTCTACTTCTTGTTTTGGTCTACTTATGATTGGTTTTCAGGTATGGATTCTAGTCTCGAGTGGAGGGGTTTTATGGGTGTGTGGGGGGGGGGGGGTGTTTAGTGGGGTGGGGGTGTCTAGGGGTGTGGGAGGGATATCTGGTGGGGTGGGGTGGGGGATCCAGGGGGTGGGAGAGGAGGCTCCACCATCCCTTGGGGGGATGAACACCGTTGGAAGGTATTCATCACTCCCACTTGTGAAACATTTTGAGAGCTCAAGCTTCACATGTGGGAATTATGTGTACGTTCCAACGGAGTTCCCCCCAAGGGGGTGTCCAAGAGGGTGTCCAGGAGGGTGTGGGGTGTCCATTGGGTGTCCAAGATGGTGGGGGCAGTCTCAGGGGTGGGGGTAGTCTAGGGGTGTGGGGGGAAGGGGTTTCCAGGAGGGTGGGTGGAAGTATCCGGGGTGAGGGCAGTCCAGGGGTGTGGGGGGTGTCCAGGGGATGGGATGAAGTCCAGGAGTGGGGGTTTCCAGGAAGGTGTCGGTTTTTTCCAAGGTTGGGGGTGTCCAGTGTGTGGTGGGGTAGTCTAATGGGGTGAGGGGGTTCTGTTCTGTTTTTGGTAACTTTTTGGTCTGTTTCAGGGGTGCGGGAGGGCTATCTAGGGGTGTGGGAGTGTTGTCCAGGGGGTGGGGGTATACAAGATGGTGGGGGTGTCCAAGGGTATGGGGGATGTCAAAGGGTGGTGGGGAAGTCTAGGGGTGTGGGGGAATGTCCAGGGGGTCAGGGGGAAGTGTAGAGGTGCGGTGGGGGTTGTCCAGTTGGGTGAGGGGGGTTGTCCAGGGGGGGTGGTTGGGTAGTCTAGGAGGGTGGGGTGGGGGGGGGGGGTTGTTTAGGGTTGTTGGGGTCTGTCCAGGGGGTGGGGGCAGTCTAGGGGTGTGTGTGTTTGGGGGGGGGGGGGGGCGTCTAGGGGGGTGGGGGCGTTCAGTGGGTGGTGGGGATGTCCAGGGGTGGGGGGGTGTCCAGGGGGTGGGGGTTGTCCAGCGGTGTTGGGGGATGTTCATGGGGTGGGGGGGGGTTGTTTAGGGTTGATGGGGGATATCTAGGGGTGGGGGAGTGCAGTCTAGGGGTGTGGGGGGTGTCCAGGGGTGTGGGGGATGTCCAGGGGGTGGTGGGGAAGTCCAGGGGTGGGTGTGTGTAGGTGGGGGGGGGGGGGGGTTGTCCATGGGTGTTGGGGGGGGGGGGGGGGGGCTGTCTAAGGGTTGGGTGGGGGGGGGGGGGGGGGTTCCAAGGGTGTGGTGGGGTGTCCAGCGGTGTGGTGGTGTGGGGGATGTCCAGTGGGTTGAAGGGTACTTGTCTGGTTTTTGTAACTTTTTGGACTATTTTAGGTGTGTGGGTGGGCTTTCCAGGGGTGTTGGAGTGTGGTCCAGGGGAGGGGGTATACAAGAGGGTGGGGGGATGTCCAGGGGTGTGGGAGGGTGTCTAGGGGTGTGTTGGGGGAAGTCCAGTGGGGTGAGTGGGTTATAGTTTGTTTATGGAAACTTTTTGGTCCGTTTCAGGGGTGTGGTTGGGATATTCATGGGTGCGGGAGTGCTTTCCATGGGGTTGGGGGGGGTCTATATTAGGGTGGGGTTTGTCCAGGGGTGTTTGGGGCTGTACAGGGGTCGGGGGGAAGTCTAGGGATGTGGTGGGGCTGTCCAGTGGGGTGAGGGGTGAAAGGGCTATCCAGGGGTGTAGGAGTGTTGTCCAGGGTATGGGGGGTATAGATGAGGTTGGTGGGTTGTCTCGGGGTGTTTGGGGCTGTCTAGGGGGTTGGGGGGCAGTCTGTGGGTGTGGTGGGGGCTGTCCATTGGGGTGATGGGACTGTTCAGAGGGTGGTGGGGGCTGTCTGGTGGGGTAAGTTTTAAATGTTATCAATGTAAATGCTTAATTTTTCTTTGGTTCTTGTTTTTGTCGAATTCTATTTTTCTGGTACGAATTCTTTTTTAGGTTTCCAGTTGTTTTTGGGGAGAGAAGAGGAATACATTCCATTTAAAAAATTAGTCCTTCCATGTTGGTTATTTATATAAATGACGTTATAAAGGAGTGGGAAAGGGTTTATAACATCCATTATTTGAATAACCGATCTAATAAACACCTCTAAAATGGTTTGTCATGCCGGTTATTTAATAACCGACGTGATAAACCCCCTCAGTCCGGTTTATCACATTAGTTATATAATAACTGATGTGATAAACCAATTCCTGGGGTTCATCACGTCGGTTATTAAATAACCGTCGTGATAAACATCCCCCACACTATTTTATCATGTCAGTTATATAATAACAGTCGTGATAACCTCCCCTGTTTTATAACGTTGGTTATGTAATAACTGATGTGATAAAGGAAGGGGAAATGGTTTATCATGTCAGTTATTTTATAACCAACGTGATAAACACCCCCGCACTGTTTTATCACATCGGTTATATAATAACCGATGTGATATAACCTCCCCCCATTTTTTCATGTTGGATAATTAATAATTGACGTGATAAACACTGTGATGCTATGTTTTTTATGTTGGGTTTTAAATAAAAAATGTAAAAAAACAATATTTATAACGTCATCCGTATTAACGTCAGCTAAAAACCAATGTAAAAAATGAAAAATAATCGACATAAAAATTGTTTTCTCCACTAGTAAAAGACATTATGGAGGATATAGTTCTGGAATAGATGTACATAGGAGTGAAAACTCCGACTCTGTGTTTCAAGATTGACTCAGGTTAACCTAGTACACAACAACCATCCTTACGGTGCACTTTGTTTGACACTCACGGGGCATACTCTTAGGATAATTCAAAATTTCAGTAAAAGTAATTGTGGAGGATTTAAAAATAAACATAAATAATGTTTATGATTATGAAATTAGTTCTGAATATATTTTCAGATTATCATTAATGATTGCTAGTTAGAAATTATGAATGATGACCTAATTTAGGGTTTGTCAATTTTTAGTGATGTTGCCTAATCGATTAAGGGGAATCAGTACCCGGAGTATGTGTAGGTATTTCCACACTGAGAAAGTTAACATAGTCAACGATAGAGTGGATCATATCATAACTATATCAGGAAATCATACTCATGCAATGAAGAATAACCATACAACACCTGTACTAGATCAATTCATGATGTGGAAGCCCCCATATTATAGTGGGAATACTAATCTGGTAGTACCTGAGTGGTGTATCAAGTACCTGGAAAAGATATTAATGGAATTATGATTCAATGAAAATGTTATGGTAGTACTGGAAGTATATATTTAGTTGGGTGATGATGGTAAATTGTGATATATGATATATAATAACACATAAGAAGATGAAATAGAAGAAATTGAATGGAGAAATTTTAAGGAAATTTTCTTCAAAAAAATATCCATTATGAACAATGAATTGAAATGAATATGAATTTTTTTATCATATTGAAAAGGGAAGAATAGAGTGTTTCAGAGTACGAGTCTACCTTCACAAGATTATCCAAGTATATTTTAGATTATGTATGTGATTCAGAAGAGAAGATTTATCAGTTCTTTAATGGTATTAATCCATGTATTCTAAGGGAACACGATTCTCAAAAAATTTCATCATTTGAAGAAATTTTATTACGTGCCATGAAAAAAGAGAATGAATATTCTAGATAAATTCTTTTCCAACGTAAATAAATATAAGGGAAGGCACTCTAGTAACCATGGAAAAGACGAAGCACAAATGAAGTAGAATAGAATGAAGAAATTTCCATTATGTGAAAATTGAAGAAAGAATCATCCTGGGAATTGCATAGAAAGCATGGGAGTATCCTAAAAGGGTAGAGATAAGGGTAATCAATATAGTGAATTAAAGGGGAATGAGACAATTCAATGACTATCAATACTGTAATTATATAGAGATGAGACACTATATGAATGAGTGTCCCAAGAATGAATGAAACCTACCTCGGAAAAGGCCACGAGAGAAAGTACAAGCTTATGCGATTACAACTAAATAGGTTTATTTTCTTAATGATGTTGTGGTAGGTAATTAAATTTTCATCAAACATATCAAATGGATTATTATATAAATGATAATCAAATTAATTTATACCATCCATGTTTTCCAATAAAATTATACATATTCAATTTTATTTTATAAAGGAGTTGTGAGTCAAAATTCCAAGGGGATTTATCATAGCGACAATGACGTGTTGATCACTCCTTCTCATGACACAAAAATGAGCTTTAAATTATAACCTTATCATCATTCCAATGATTGTCTTTAATATAATTCTCGGTATGAATTGGCAGTCAAATTATGATGTGAAGATCAATTGAATGAAGAAGGAAGTTACAATTTTTTAGATTGGTGTGGAATCCCTTATATTTAGAGATTAAGCATCTCCTTCTAATTGTTATCTATACCCCCTACATTATCTCTACTGAAATAAATTCTTGTAGAGGAAGGGAACAAAATATCTATTGGTGGGGAATGGAATAGTTAAATTAAAGACATAATAATTGAGAAATAGTACATTGATGTATTTATAGTGGATTTACTTATACAATCTATTGAGAGAGAAGTTGAGTTCTTTATTGATTTAATTCATAAGGAAAGACCTATATCAAAGACTCACTAACGAATGACAACTATTGATTTATTGGAGCTATTAAAACAAGAAGAGTAATTAATTAAAAAATGATTTATTTGACCTATTGTTTCTCTATTTGGATCCCATATCTTCTTTTTCAAGAAGAATGAAGGATCCATGAGGCTATTCACTGATTATATGGAAATCACTGCTATTATAATAAAGGACAAGAATCATTTTCCTGGAATTGGAGATTTATTTGACCAACATCATAGAGCCCAATATTTTCCCAAGATTGACATTTTATCTGCATATCATCAGCTGTTTTTTATGATGGATGATATTCTAAAGAATATATTTCCAACCAGATGTGGGAATTATGATTTTACAGTAATTCCTTTGGAAGTGAAAAATGAACCCTCTGATTTCATCTATATAATGAATAAGGTCATTAATGAATATCTCGATGAATTTTCTATGGTATTTATCTATGATATCCTCGTATAATCTAAAATCTAATAAGTCAATTTTAATAATTTGTAGATTATTTTGATAAATATTAAATGAAATGAATTATAAGGAAGTTTAGGCAGTTTGAATTTTGGATTCAATTAGTTTCTTTTCATGGCCATGTTGTTTATAACGTTGGAATCTTATTTGATCTTACAATGAAAAATCCATTCTATGAAAGGACCACAACCAAAAAATGGAGGTACATTTATTTATTGTATTTTAAGGTTACTATTTTCGTTTATTTCATATATTCACTCGATGTGTTATCCGTCTAACTTAAATAACTCATAAAGGGGTTAATTTCTTAAGGACAAAACAATGTACATATTTCATTGAAGAATTGAAATGAAGATTTTTCAAAACCCCATTTTTGACTCTTACATCTATAAATGATTGAATTTTGATTCATAGTGATGCATCAAAGAATATACTAGGTTGTGTCCATATTCAAAATGATAAAGTTATTGGTTCTATATCAATGATTTTGAAGACACAGGATCGAAATTGTCCAATTCATGACCTTCAGTTAGAAACACCATTCTTTTCCTGGAAAATATGGACACATTATTTCTATGGTGAAAGATATGAGATACTTAAAGATCACAAGAGTTAGAAATAAATTTTTACATACAATTAACTCAACTTGATGAAAAAAAGATGCCTCGAGCATTGAAAATAATATGATTGTTCAATACACTACCACTGACAAAAGGAATCACGGTTGCAGATTCCTTAAGTAGGAATGATACTGGACGTCTAACCCAAATGATGATTCAGAGAGATCTTATATTCATAGATCAAATAATTATGGATGCGAGATTTTTTTGAATGGTAATAATCATTCCAATTTGAAATAATTTGTAAACCATCTTTATTATTGAAGATAAAAATCTCCCAATCCGATGATGAGA
Organism: Viscum album; assembly: GCA_963277665.1. Classification (NCBI taxonomy): domain Eukaryota; kingdom Viridiplantae; phylum Streptophyta; class Magnoliopsida; order Santalales; family Viscaceae; genus Viscum; species Viscum album. The sequence continues at coordinate 2,031,680,348 of OY728151.1, read as the reverse complement.
ACCTGCAAAAAAAATACTATTGATAAGGGAAAAAGATTGGATGAATTTTTGTCTGTGGGTGGAGTTATGAAATTTGGAAAGAGTTTATGCATTCCATCCATACCTGAGCTAATAAGAAAAATATGAAACAATTATCATATATTATAATTTATCTATAGACCATGGTATCAAAAATATGTAATATGTTCGGAAACAAAATTTTTTGTGGGATAATAAGATTTGATAAATTGCTGACTATGTGTCAAGGTTTCTAGTTTATAAACAATTGAAGGCCGAGATACAACATCCTAGAGGGTTCATGATACCTATAATAATTCAAATGTTTTTGTGATATGACATTGCAATATAATTTTTCATAGGACTACCATGTACACCTAGAAGGAATGATGTAATATGGGTTATTGTTGATCATCTCACAAAATAAGAACATTTTCTTTGTTATAAGAGGCGATTTACCACTTGAGAACTAGATAAAAAATTATACTAATGACGTTGTATGACATAATCATGCACCTCTGTCATTTTCTTCCAATCGAGTTCCCATAGTTTACATGAAAATGATGGAATATATATCTAGAAGTACTTGGATACTATGTTTTATATGATTATTCTTATCACCCCAAAACTGACATACAATATGATTGGACTATTTAAATTATAGATGGAATGTTGAGATCATGCACTCAGGAAATTCATGGTATGTAGGAACAATAAATTAATTTGGTGTAATTTTCCTATAATTATAGTTACCATTATATTATTCAAATGGCACCATATGATTAATTTTATGGTAAGTGGTGTCGAACTCCAACTTGTTGGGATGAGGATGGTGAGAAGAAAATTATAGGTCTAGTAGATATCGGAGAGACAACTGCAAATGTTACAAAAATTTAGGCTGATATAAAAAAATCCTAATGTTGGAAAATGAGTTATACTGACATCCAGAGAATGGATTTGTAATTTCATGTAGGAGATAATGTCTTTATAAATGTATCTCCATAGAAGGGTGTCTTGGGGTTCAGTAAGAAAGGGAAACTGAGCCCAATGAACCTCATGCCTTTTGAAATTCTAGATAGGATTAGAGTTGTAGATTACCTTTTATCAATGACACCAATAACACAAATGTTAATAATGTGTTCCACATGTCATTTTTAATGAAATACATGTCAGAACCAATGCATACTAGATTTTTCACACTGTGAAGAGCCTATTGAGATTATTGACACAAGTGAGAAGGTATTGAGATCTCGGAAAACTCTTCTAGTAAAGAATTTTTTTTCCAATCCATAAAATAAGGGAATAAATGTGTGAACCTATGAATTTTATGAATTATAACCACACACATATTTTTATGGAGAATATACATGATATATTTTGAGGACGACATTTCTGAAGGAGGGAAGAATATAACAACCAAAACATTTTATGGTATGTTTTTCTTAAATACATTTTCTTTATTATATATCATATATTTAATCAAGAAATGATTCTTTAGGAAACTAAACTAATTTTTTATACGATGAAGTCATAACCTATCCATTTAGCATAAATTTTCCTCATGTGTGTTTTCAATTTCAAAAAACAGTCATCTGTGATAGTAATGAATATGTTATTCGGAGTCTAATATAACATTCTTGTTTTTTAATGAATAATTACACACCCATATGAATTTTCAGATGAATAGAAATAGGAACCATATGAATAGTAAATAATAATTTTATTTTATTTTCTTAATGTTATATGGTAAATGTATTATGACTAACATTCCATGGTATTAAAAATGAGAAATAGATTTTAAATTATTATTTTTGATAAAATAATGATTTCATTTAAAATGTATATTAATAATATTAGGAGAATTATTTTTATAAAATTAAATTCATTTCTTAATTCAATATGTTGATAAATGGTTAGGCTGATTTTTTGGGATTTTTCCAAAAATAATTGAATTTTTCATGAATAGTAATAATATAGTTATCAGTTACCAGTTTGTTTAATAACATCATAACGATTTTAAAATTAAAATAAAATTTTTGTCGACATCTGTATGGTCCAATATGACATTAGTTAACCCCAGTGGATGATTCCAGGGGAAAATATAATGGCCAACTCCATAGTTTTTCAAGAAACACTAATGATGTGTCATTTGAAATAATAAAAAACATCCCATCATTTACCATAAATACCAACTCATGTCTTCATTTTCACTAATTACAAATTCTTTATCCTTGATTATCTGTTATTTTTACCTCACTATGAGTCCTTAAAAGGTGTACTCATTCCCCCAATGCCCCAACCTTAATGTTTTGGGAGTTACTCTACAACATAACGAAATCTACCACCCTTCTCTTTTAAAATATTTCATTCTATCATATTATCTTTTATTTTCAATTTTATAATATTGGGATTTGTCATTAAGTATCCCCATTATTGTATATATTATATAAGAATGGTGAGAGAATAATTTTCTCTAATTAATATAATTTATAAATTTTTATTTTACACCAATATGCTGTCAAATTTCCGTGAGGGGTTTCTCAACATTTTTTTCATGTTCCTCTCTTATCTTTTTATTTCCTCATATCCCATTATAAAAATGTAATTATAATTACATTACCATAAATAAAATGAAATTTTATTATCATAATTTATTATTTCATCATCATCTCACTCCCCCCCATTACAAAAAATGAAAACATCATCCAAGATGTGTTAATTTATCACATTAGAGGAAGACATGTTCTCAATTTTTATTACCATATGCAATTCTGATCATGAAATAATTTTTATGGTTGAAGCATATAAAAATATATTTTCTTTATCTTATTTAATGTTCTAAAATACTTACACATTCCTAATATAAAATAATATTAGAAAAAAAATTTATTGTGCACAAAACTACCATGTTAATCAAGCATTTATCATTGACCTTTATCTAATGAGTCATCTTCATGGTATATAATCAAATAAATTATAACATAATTTGTATATCATTAATTTAAATAATAATATATATTAATATTTATTAATGTTTATCCACATTTCAAATGAACTTCCATTCATCAATACAAGTAAACCAATCATTAAAACCAAGGAAGGAAATGCTTATGAAACCATAAAATTGAACCCCTTAAATAAAACCAAAGTCCAAAAATGAAACTAATAATTTAAAAATAAATCAATTAATAGTATAATAGTTTCTATAAATATTAATTATTTATGATAAGTTTGATTATTATGTTCATTAAGATCAAATGAATAGAACATTCATACATAAGGTAAGGTGTTTCTCATCTCACTTTTATTTTTGTGAGATTGACATTGTTTTCCACTTATTTCATATATCTAATTTATTTATACATCCAATTGATATATTATATCATGAATATTATTATATTCATGGTATTCAGTGATTCAATTGATAATTATTATCTCAAATGATTACAATGTTGTGAGAGACTTTGTTTCATTTTCCATTTCATTCTGATTTACTTGGTATTGTTCCCGTAATCATTCTTATGTTGTGTATGTAATTCCCCATTGAGATGATTTTTAATTTGATTTTTTAAATATATTATATATTTATATTATTTTTTATGGATATTATTATCATTTTATGTGGAATATCCTTTTATATTCGTTGTTTACGTGCAATATTGTTTTAACTACTGAAATAATGACGAATCATTATCCTCTACTAAATATACATATTGAGATGGTATATTTTACTTGTATTAAATATATGTATAAAGAATTATTATCACATAAATTGGTGTTAGGTGATAAAATAGCCCCTCTATTCACTAATAAGTCTAATGAGACAGATCCGTTGGTGGAAAACCCTTCGAGTTTGTTTCCAAAAATCAGATGAGTTGCAACACTCAAACATAAACCGTTTTGACAGTATAGTTCTATCATCTGCCAGATACATGAAATAATATTAATAAGAATATATACTTATTAATTTTAAGTTATTTACATCCACGATTATTTCCCTATGAAATAATATATTGTTGTAGTTTCATTCTTAGTTAATTATTGTAGTGTGTTTTTCATTTATTAACCATGCCAAATAGACTATGATAATTCGATGATAATTCAATTTTTATATATTCATGATTACACTATTTTTAAGCCTTACTAGACATTTGATCTCAACCCTTTTATTTTGTATACTTCAACAGGTATGGAAGTGGAGAGAATTTATTTAGTTCCCATGGATGTAGTTTATTTTTTTGTTATATATTGTATTTTGTTACATTTATCAATTTAATAAGAATTACATGTATGTATCATGTTTCATGAAGACTACTAAACTAATAATTCATTAAATACTTCATTCCTTTTAATCATTAAAATGTATTAATTAATGCTCCATCTTTGAGCTTCTTGGGTTATGGTGTTACATAACAACTTACAACACACAAAAATATGTGCATTTTAATAATCTGATTCCTAAAACATATATGATTCCTAAAATTTATCATTTTGGTTTCTATTAAAGAATATTTATTTATAAAATATGTATTTTAACAATTAATACTTGACCAAAGTTATATATATTAAAAAATGTATAAACACTAAATTATAAATAATTTATATTATTTATATAAAAATTACCCTGGTTATTTAATTTAAATTTAAAAAAATCACATGCAGCACACTGAAACACTTCATAAACCAAGACCATGCTAACATTGGTTATAAAATATATGGGTCAATATTTTAATTATAAAAGATAAATATGTTCAATAATTGAAAATATTTAAAATTTATTTAAAAGAAAGAATCATTTTGAATAATATATTTTTTTTAATAATTATTTATCATTTAAAAAAATATCATATGTTGGAAAATAAAAAAATGTCATATATGAAATTATTTGTTTAATTTTAATTTAAAAATATCATTACAATATAGATTTAAAATATATTAATTTCATAGTCTTTTTTACATTATATATTAATCTACATGAGTAATTAAATTAAATAATTAAATAAATATACTTTATATTTAATAATCCTAGTATCATTAATTAAGTTATTTAATAACAAAATAATCATTACATTGGATTATCATAATAATTTTAGGAAAATAAACCATATTTAAAAAATATTTGTATATTATTGGGATAAAAATAATCCATTTATATTTCAAAATGATATTTACAACTTAAAATATGATGTATTTTATATGACTCGATGTTGTATAAATTTTAAAGGTAACATATGTTCTATTTTTTAAATTTTTCCCATACATAAATTTTTGTATTTTGGAACATCCATTTAATAATATACCAACAACCTATAAAATTATAACCACATGGGAATATTTTTTATTTATTTATAGCCAATTTCTTTTGGAAACGTTATAGATCATTAGGTTTATATGATTAGTATTTATTTCCTTGTTAAGATTAATCTTACATACATCGCTGTAATTAATTTTAAAACAATTAACTAATTCTTTTGGTAATTAATTTTGGTGATCTTATTAAAACACAAATATTTTTTTTATTCCAACTTTTTATGTAATTTTTTTCAAAATTTTAATCCCATATGTGTGAAAATTAACAATAATGATAACCTATAGAAATAACAAGTACGCCGATTTTTAAAGTGAAAACATTCAAATATTCAACATGTTTTTATATATAATATAAATATGAATATGATTCAAATGAATGAAATCAGATTAATATAAGAATAATTTAATTATTTTGACTTTAATAACAAAATTAAAAAATAATTTAGGGCTAATCATTATGAAAACGATAAGTTTTTTTAAATAGATTGTAGTAATTCTCAATATTCAATAAAATGAAAAGATGTTTCCTAGATAAATACAAAAAATTAACAATATAATAATTTATATACTCTAAATTATAAAATTTTGTTTATTTTTAAAAATAAAATTCGAAATTTTTCCAAATTTTGTTTTAAACTACGTTCTCTATTAAAAGGAGGGAAAAACACATTCTTGTGTACAAGAAAATCTGGTGTTTTCTATAACATAATCATAAAATTGTGTTGACTATTTTTATAGATAGAAATTAATTAAAATTATTATACAATTAAATCATTATAATGTATTGGTGTGTTACATGTTGATTATTGTTAAATATCATTTATGTAGTATGATAAATTAATCTAAGAAAATACATTATTCTAATAATATTAGATTTAGTATTCCATCATCAATGTATCATGTTTCAAATTAATATTACTAGATTTAATTTATTTTTTAAAAATTTATTATAACTATAATTTTTCCAATTTATGAATAACTTGAATATATATTGAGTATAATATCTTTTTATTAAAGTACATTCATAAATATTTCTATTTTCTATAATTATTATTAATTATTATAGAATGGCGTGGGTTCTCTATCATTAACATGTTTCTTTATTATATTGGGATTATATATTCATATATTTTAAAAAATATACTTTAACTATGATGTAAAGTTTTTGTTAAACAAGATACTGTTAGATAAAATATGATTGAATTCTATTTGTTAGTGTAAACAAATATATTATCCATTTAAATATTATCACAACAATATATATGGGACAGTAATTTGGTCACATGGATATGGTTCCAAAATAAATCATTATTAGAATCATAATATAAAAGGAATAAAAAAACATATTACCATGAAATTGAATCCCTTTCAAAATAATATGTGATATATTACTTATGGAAAAGAACACATTAAAAATAGATCATAAAATATGGTAAGTCATCCCATAGTACAATAAAGCTATAATATCATGTATATGAGTAAAATTCAATGGTTAGTTCATGATATGTCTTAGAACCAATTCATGAAATTTTCTTTCTATTAAACATATCTATGAGGCCCTAATAAGATTTTGATAAAAATAAAATATTGTTAGGTTTATCAAATCAAATGATTTCTGAAAAAAGACCGCCACTAAATATTAAAATACTCATATATGATTTTTTTGATACATTCATGATAAAATAACTACATGGTGGGACAAATTGTGAATTATACTCATCGAATAATGAAATATATATCATGGCTCACTATTGGTTATGATGATTTATAATGTGGTCATGATTTTTTTGAAGAATCTAATAAAAAAAACTTGTTAAATAGAAGTACATCATTATAATTATTTCATAAAATTCATTATTATGTAAAATAGAATCATGATAATTGTTATTAATTTTGCGAAAAATTCTACAGAATAAGAACCTCATTTTAAATATCCCCCTACGTGGATAGAATATGAAATGAAAAAACCTTATTTTTTAGGGAAATAATAATCAGAGTAGCCTTGTGGTGGAATTGTTCTAAATTTGAATATGTATAAATTAGGGAAGATTATAATGATTCATTTTTTGGATTCACTCAGATTAATTATTTAAAATATAGGTAATTTATATCTTAGATATATAGTAATATTTGTTTGGGCATTTCTAAAAAATATAGTTATTTATTCTATTAAAATAGGGGGACATGAATATTCAAGAATGAGTAGTTCTAGTTACAGAATTAACATTGTTGACATTTTATGATTTTTTTTAAATTATAATGAATTTATATAATGTGTACTATATATTTAAAAACATTATGAGGATATGTGAAATGGTTATATAAAATCTTATTTGTCATATATAATAAAATCTACAATACGGTGAATGTTCACAACAATCGATAAAATGGTAATTATAATGTCTAAAAATTATTCATTATATATCAATTCATGTTCATTGAAAGGTAAATTTAAAATCTGTAAAGAATGAAAAATTATATAATCGGTGTACATTTTTATGATACATGTAGGGTTTTTGGAAACATAGTGGAATATCTATGTTAGTAATCTATCATATTAAAATTTATTCATCAGTTTTACATGTTATTATGATTCCAAATCTATAATTTATAATTTTTGTATGTATAATTGTATTATATGTTCATTGGATAATTCATAATGTTTGTAAATTTAAATCATGAAATGAATAAACTTGTTTCTACATGTTTAAATTTGAATATAATGTTGTTTATCTAGTGTAGGTATTTGAAAATATATATAATGTACAATTACTTATTAATAATATTTGGTTAGATATTTTTTATTAATAATGGATATCTATATAGAATATTGAATATTGAATTTAATAAACATTGTAGATTCATGATCCCATGTAACAAATTAGTAACTGATGATAGTTATACACATTGTCTCAAGAATGCCTCACAATACAACAAAGGCATTAGAATGGTAGTTTGGGTCCATGAAAATATGGTGTGTATACTATGACACCATTAATCAGAGTGACTGACATCAATGAAATATAAATGTAAACAAAGCGAAGACGTATTAATGGAAACTAAATAATTTAATCATCTAGAAAATTTAAAATGGAAATAATTAATACCCAGTATCAAATAAAATTGATTATTATATATCGATTTGATATAGAAAATGGGTGACCAAACGTGAAATAAGTGTAGTAGGAATGTAACAAATTATATTTGAAAATTAATAAAAGGGTAAAATTTTTCTTCAAATAAACAATGTACAGAATCTAGGACCACTTCTATTGTACTCATTCTTATTATAGGAAAGTCATGTTTCTATAGTTTCACATATCCATAAGCATATACCTACATAGACGAAGTTAGTTCAGGTAACAATTGAAAATCTAAAAATGGAATGAGATAAAATCTGTATTCCATGACCAATTTTTATATTATTATAATTTATCTGAATATATAATGAGTAGTGTGCATGTATAAAAAATAACTTTGATATATCGGCAAACCATGTCAATATATATTTCTTATTGAACAAACTCATTATAATACAAGTAGTTTAAAAATACATAATGGTTTAGATTATTTATTAAATAAAAAAAATATGGTAGTCATTAATGTTAATTAGGCATAGTAAATATGGATAATAATTTAATTTATCTATAAACAAACAAGGTGTTTGTTTTGTCAATTATTAATGCATAATCACTAGTGAAGATGTTATACATTAATTATATATAAAAATTAATAAATTTTGTTTCATATGATTTTGAATAAGTATTAAGAATTGTTAATTCCATTATTTCCATTATCTATATCTATAATATTTTATAAATATTCAATGTGAAAAATAATGAACATCATGTAAAAATTTGAAAATAACAATAAGGAATTTCATATCTAGTGTAAAAGGATATCATGGTGTCATAACATTGATGTGAAATTATAATGAAGGATATAGATAATCAATAATTCATAAATTGAACAAATTTTGTAATTCATTAAATAGAGTTTATAGATAATATTATTTGGATATGGCATATTATCCATTAAAACACATTATCTCATTAAATCAAAATTTAATAGTACACTAGTAAATTCCTTACAAAAAACTCTTCTATAGTGTTTTGGTTAAAATATAAATATAAAACATTTTTTTAAATATATTTTATCTCACCCTTGTGGTGGTTTGGTTTGAATATATTATCATATAACTAGTAATCTATGTCTCATAACCTATCTAGATGTATTATTTAATGACTTAATTAGGGGTTTATAAATTTTATGAAAAACACGATAAAATTATGATGTGATGAATAGTGAAAACATTATATAAACATCAAAATATTAATTGAAAATAGCCAGACCACCTACCCTAGAAAAGTGGTAGTGTTATCATTGGATATAAACTACTTATTTAGGCTATATATTAATGAAAATAATGAATACAAAAATACACTAATAAATGGACATATTATATTGTATGGATTTTCAATTTGATAAAATGAAAAAAATAATGGATGTATGTTGACAAATATATTAGCTATGGTTATCCAATGTGATGAGATGTACGTAAATCTAATGTCATTTGAGTGAGGTGGGTTTATGCCATGATTTTGGGAGAATGGAGCCCTCTATAAGATGAGGTGGATTTTGTTGAGACAAAAAGAAAAGATAATGATGTATAATATTAAAATAAGTATAGGGGAAAAAAGATATTAAAAAATATTTATATTAACAGACACTATGGATAAAATATGTCCCATACTATTTACTAACAGTTCACACTCATTGGTTATGATGGAACTCCCCTACATGGAAAAGTGGATGAATTTCAAAACCCATTATAGTTCATATCAATCACATTTGTGGAACGAATTCTCCATTTTTCATTGAAATACAACATCCCTCTAATGAAATATTACTTTATTTTACCATATATATATATATATTACTCACATGATCGATCTACTTCATCACTAAAAACTATGTTCCAACCATGCTCTTCAAGATCATTCTCCATAAACCGATGGTCTGAGCTGGAAAAAAAAGACCCAAAATCTCATGAACCATTCCATTAAATTCTATGAACATTCATATAGATAAAAAATTACAGTAATATATAATATATATTTACCATCAAGAAAAACTGTGTTTTTACAACCGACCGTCATTAAAAAAGCATATCCATGAATTTCCCTTCTAAAAGTTGTTGAGAATAATATAAGAACAGTTATTTCAAGTGATAAGTTTCATTGGCCTCTATCACCTAGGTCTCATCACGTACACTTCCATTTTTTCATAAAACCCTAACAACAAGAAAAATAATTTCTTGAATATCCTTCCCAATATAATCAAAGATATTTAACATATACTCCTTAAACGAAGTTTTGACCACAAACTATGTACCATATGAAACAAAATAATGAGAAGGTATGGAACTATAATAGTTAAACTCAGATAAATGGAAGATATATTTTATTCCTGAGTATATCTATGTATATACAAATTGATATTAAAGTAGTTCATTTATCAACATGATAATGTATGGCCTGATTAACTCAGGAAATAGATTTCCCTTTAATCAAATACTTATATAATCCAATCATGGAGGAACACTCAAGATGATCCAATGGACAAACATAAAACCAATATTTAAGTGGTGAAAATCAGTGTAATACTACTTCCAAAACAATTATTTATCTACAATTTTCTTAATAAACATAATTTTATCAATGTAAACTACATGAGATGTGGCCCCAGTAGTCCTATCTAACATGCCTCTAACTAGAACATGGTTGAACACAATGAACTAATGTATAAGGCCCCATTAATATAATTTTATATACTATTGTGGATGATATTATTATAATGAAACATTCTATGTCGTTATTGTTTCTTCGATGAACACCCAATATCAATTAAACATGATCAAACCGTATGTTCTAACACCCGTATAGTATGCTTGGACTGCCCATCAGTATTAGGGGGATTTTATATATTAAGAAGAAAATATGGTCATATTACACTATTTAAAATATTCAACACTGATAAAATGAATTAAAAATATATTTACTATATTATTATGGGTTATAATACAATAATACACATGATCATCATGAAATATAGCCTCCCAAGTTGGTCCACTAAAGTGATACCCCAAATTGGAAAAAAACTATGATACCATTGTCAGTCAATCAATTCTAATACCTAATATGGAACTACCTCATGATGATCATGATAATCCCATAACAAAATCCATAATGAATTCTTCCTAATTAAAAATTGTAATGGGAAGGAACTGTATAATTTAAATTGGTCTCTAGTGTTCCATAATTAACAATTTTAGGTGGAACACTATGTAAAAAAATAGATATCTCTATTTTCATACCAGAACATCTATATTTATAGAATATGTTCAGTTACATCTTTGTAACACTATGATATACATCCCAATCAGAGGTATGAAAATCTAACATAAACTCCACTAATATGTATCTGGATAAACAAAGACTTATATAAGTGAGAATGATATCATTTGTATCAGTGAACCACTACATTATTTTGTTCTCTCTTAAAAAATTTCCTTTATGCTCAATCCATATGAATCCAAAATCTAACTCATATTTTCTCTACCCTAAATTGAAGAGGTTTCACATAAATAAGTTATAAATATTACTGCATAAAATCATGAACCACCATGTTCATCTCTTAAAATAAGTCCATCAACATCCATTCACTACTAGTATCCTATAGTTATTTATAATGTGGATTCCTAATAATGTAATATTTCACAACATTGTCCTTCCCAAGCATTTAATGAAGAAAAAATTCAAAACATTTGTAGGTATTCCACCATCATTTATTTTTTTAGATTCAGGTCACACTATGTGAATTTTTATTTAATGATTATGTTGTCCCTGTTCATAATGAAAATTTCCCATAAAATATCATAAAAAATCAGAGTCATGAATAAATGCATGGAGATTGATACCATATGTTATGAAATTCATCCTTAGAGGTCTCAAAAAAATGATATTCTAGTACTGAATCTCCCTTAATAAAAATTTCTCCAAACCATAATCTTAATTATTAATAATATACTTTATAGGTTTATCTTGACATTGGAAGAACCATGATCAATAGTAAATTTATTCTTCCTTTCATCTCTATAATGGTTTTCTAACATTATTTATAACATAATAATTTTACATCATTTTTGGTGAAACCCATAACATGTGCTCCATGTCATGAGGATACTTCAAAAAAAATGTTAATAATTTCCAATATTACCAAATGAAATCTATATTTGAATGAAATTTGTGGGTTTTTCCATGATACCCATTCTTTCACACCCTCTAGGTCTACAGATACACCTAATTTTGAGATAATGTTGCATTGTAAGAATAAATTATCGAAAATTAACCTGATTTTGAGGATATATGAATATTATTTATACTTTCTTAGTGTACTCTACATGATGTGAAGGTGTTTTTAATGAAAACATAAAAGATAATAATACATTAAGTGAATGTTCAAAAAGTATTTCATGAAATAATTATGGTATATGTCAAAAACCCATTTCATCCAAACCATAAAAACATGCACCACACTTGTGGAGTTGAGAAACACACCCAAATACATCAACAAGAAATATGAACAATAAAATTCTATATGTGGGTTATATAAATGAAAAAATAATACCTATTGAATAATATCATCAAATAATTATTGGATAAGACCCTAGATCCCATTATCAAATCATAAGGGTAATCAATACAATGTAGGGAATACTCATTATTACTAGTATGATTGTAAAATATACATCAATGAACATATATAAATATTTTATTGTCCTCCTGCATAGTGAAAAACACATCTATACCCCACATAATAAGATTTATAAAACCCTTGTATTTTAAATCCTATAACAACCTCTTGATATTTTTCAAATGAGAAGTATCCATGCATTATGGAATAATTTGTAATTGTACTATTATAAGAATTAAATAAATATAAATATGCAACTCTCTCTCATGAGGTCATTTAGAAAAATCTTCATGAATAATTTTTTTAAAACTAACCACATCCTGAGGGAATTTTGTTTGGCATGTTCTCTGATCATCGATATAATGAATTTAAATCACGGTTTCCTCCCCACACAGCCCACAATGGTCATGTCTTTATCAACATGAATTTAAATTCAATTAAAAATTATGAATATTGATACTTCCATCAGGTGATAGAATGGGAACTCATTTTTTATTGAAGTGAATATAATCTCAACATGGTTCTATCTAATTCATCCCAAAAGATGCATGAAATCAAATCATGTCGAGAACAAAAGTGACCAACAAGAAATTATAGCCACCTATATCAAAGATGAATTCCATACATTTTCATGGACTATTTCATTGAATCTATAAGTGTTTATTAAGAGTCACCACTCAATATAAATACTAAATATTGAATCTATGATATTATATAATTTGAATTTATATAATGGATTTGAAGTTACCTTGGTCAAATAATAAAAAATCCGATGGTGTGCATAAATTAAATTCTACCAAAACTATATAACCTTGAAAAAATTAACCATCAGGGTAGGGTATAATTTATTTATATAGAATAATCCATTTCTCTATGATACTATATAACCACCCTATATAGGTCTTCACTAATAGATCAATCTATCCTATTTACAACTCCCCAACCATGAACTCATCCTCATCCTGAATGGATATTAGTACTCTTGATACCTACCAATAGAGGATCATTTAATACCAATTGTAATTTTTCATATTGTGAGTATAATCTCTCAATATGACCAAATTTGATGGTTGTGAAAAACCACTTGTATTTACCATCCTTCCATTGGCTCAATGTAAATGATGTCTTTGTGAAATTGAGGATTCTGGTTACCTATATACCCAAAATAATTACATAATACATAGATACTAATGCAGAAAAAATAACCAAAATAGATCGTATGATAAATTCATTATAAATTATTCTTTTCATGGGTGTATATACTATATAATATAGACATTTATCTTTTATATCCCATACCCTCATCCTCTCTCCGATTATGATCAGTGATGAGGATATGATTCATTATCCTTGATACAGATGACAAATCAAAGATTCTCATATTCAATAGGATGTCATACATGACCGTATCCTCAAATCTCATATAACTAGACAGATAATCTCTTAGAGGTTTTAGTTTGATCCACTGAAGCTATGTAAATAGATTTGAAAGGTCCATAATAGACATAATTCTTTATTTCTGCTGCATAAACTCCATGGTTTCATTTAACCTCAATGTAAGATGATTTAATTATGTGTATAAAATTATATGAAAATCACTCCATAATATAATATATTTTAGTATTCTAATGTTATTATATAAAATGATATCATGGTAAATCAATATAAAAAATCGGTACTGAGTTTCACTCCCATTAAAGAAGTTTCTCAGGGTTCTCAAAAATAGATCCAATATCCTCCATCTATGAATCTATTGAATATGAATCATATGTCACTAATAATTATGGAGGGTTATATTTTTGTAAATATATTGTAAAAGGGGATGGTCAAGGTGATCCCATATTTACATATCAATCCAAATGAATCCTTCTCAAAATAGTTCATCAGGGAACATATCATGAATAGTACGAGATGTTGGAGGTTTCACTAAAACATGTAATATAGGTAGTCCATGCCACACCACCTTTGTATAAATATTTTCCCAAACATCATGGTTCATGAATCGAGACATTCCTTTTTGAATATCACTATAATTCCAAATGAATCCTTAAAAAATATTTCATAATAAAACATATCATCCATAAAATTATAGGACATGTATAAATCCATCAAAACATGAGAAAACCATCTTTTTCCTCTTCCAAGTATATATTTTTTGTTATATAGAAATTAAGAGAGGTTATAGAAGACACCTCGTACACCCAACAACTATGGTCATTTCATGTTCAAGTTATTTATTTCATGTTAATGGCTCTGCTATATTGACTATCAATTAAAAGATAGATGGTAAAAACATTATATTTCAATTAGATTCTACATTTAAAAATATTGATCTCAATAGATATTTAAAATTCATTAGTTATATATATCATTGAAAGGATGGATGTTCTCAAATTCACATATTATATCTTTAGGAAATTATATGATAGAATTTTCAGATAATGTAAATGCAACTTGTAATGTGACATCGAGTTTTTGGATAAAAAATATAATTTATTTGTTTTTTTAGATAAATATATACAAAAATTTATTTGTGTAAATTCAAGATAAATTTTATTTATAATTCATGTAATCGATATAAACTAATTGTTTTGCTTTTGTAACAATGGATACATCACTATCATTGGATATAATAGGTAAATTAGTGTTCCAACATCTAGGTATGAGGAATGTTTTTTTTCAGGTTTTGATAGTTACCTAAATAAATAATTATTTATCATATCCCTGATAGAAATGTTAGTCCAATTACAATATATAAATCATTGATCCCCAACATTTTGGAGGAAATGTACAAAATAATTTTGACCTGGTATGACATATGTAGGATATATAAATCCTTAGGTTCCAATAATGATTCATGAAAAAAATAATTCCTTTCTGAATCGATCGAATAGATAAAATAAAATACTAAATAATACACACAATATTATATACAAAAAATCATGTCTTCCATAAATCAGTGAAATTAATACAACTATAATGGACCTAATCCATAATAATTAGCCAGATCTCAGCTATTTTTTATTTTTCTATGCTTATGGGTTAGCTAAATTATAGTATAGGCTCATGACCATACTCCAACACATTGATAGTGTCTTGTATATAAAACATAAAGTATAAAAATATAAAATATGCATGGATACCACATTTTAACATCCCAAGATGGACTCACTAATATAGAAAAAAATTTATTTATCCCAATGACCTCAATAACACGACTAAGTATGCTATAATATTCTGACATTCTGTGTGGCTCTATGATAGTATGCTGGCGAGACGGTACCATGATTTAATAAGTATGGAATTTAATGGTGAATTATAATTATAACTATATTAAAGAGTCAATAATGAAAATAATTTAAATAAATATTCTACAGAAATTAAACTGAAAAAATGAAAAATGAGTATCATATTGAATTTGAGGATGTAATATTTATATACTTCATAAAATGGTGTATATATGGGTAACATAGAAAGAATAATATAAAAACTGACATTAAATATAGAAAATAAATAAAAAAACCATATCCAGTAGTATAAAAATCCTAAGAACATTCATCTACTCCAATACTCCGTCATATTACATAATATGTGGAATCCACAATTTTATTATTCCCATTGTCCCATCCCGCATCCATTGAGTTCATGAGGTAGAAATCGAAGGCCCGAACAGGTTATGAGATAAACCATATAGACTAAAACTGATATTATTTTATATTATCTCATATGTGAGTATATAATGAACAATGGGAATGTATTATATACAAGAGAGGCATATAAATGACACATGTAACTCTTGGTTTTATATGGAACACACCCCTGATACTACCATCTATTTCATATGCCATAATTCCTATATAAATTTGATTATTGGAAAACAATAATGGGTAACATAAACATTAATAATGAATTTTCAATATGGTACAACATATACTTTAACTATAAATAAACATAATCCAGCATCATATCAATTATTATGGAAATTTCACTACCGAACATCAGCTCTTCTATTTATTATTAAAGATGAAGTAATTTAATTCCATTTGATTCAATATAATTAGCATGGAATCAAATTTCAATTATTCCAATAAACATAAAGGTGCATCATTTCATAAATATAAATTTCACAAATAATGAATTATTTGTCCATAATGATAAATAACAGTAATTACGATCATATTTAGTATATAGGTTTCTAAAAATATAATCTAATCCACAAAAATTTATACTAAAGAATAATTAGAAACACTTATTCCAGAATTTTTTTCATTTTATCTATATATTTTATAATTAATATGAATGGGCCACTGTGAACAATCCAATCGACTATACATTTCATCTCACCACTTTATATCATTCAACTGGATAATATTAATCCATGCACAACCCATTGGATATATGGTCATATGGGAAACATAATCCATTAAAAAATGTAATATTATTCACCGAAGGGGATTTTCAGGATGTGATTTCTATACTCCAAATAGATATCAAGGCCTCTTCAATTATATAGAATTATTAATCAATGGTTAATTTATATAATTATCAATTTTCGTAAAAAAATAGAAAAAGTCCATGGAGCGATATAATGAAAATATAATTCAATCATTAAAACATTGATAGAGATATATGATACCACATAACATAGAAAATATGTAGACTCTTCACACTATTTGAACATACTATTCGTACAAGAATGAGAGAATTGATGGAATTTAAAAATTCCTTTAGAATAAGTCATATTAGCTAGGACCGATATAGCATCATATATAGTGACAGTAATAATGAAAGGAAAAAAAGGGAAAAAGAAGATATTTATGATTTATATCCAATATGTTTAAAACAATTTTATTTTTACATCATATCATGGAGGATATTCTAAGGATAGGTTTTAGAATAAGGGATCCCCCATGTCAGAGGAAGATGGCATGCAATGAGAAATAAAGTATAAGAGGACTGAAACATTAAAAATTAATGTGGAAAATGAATATTTCACTAATATTAGTGGGGGATATAATGTATACACTTGGTTATTCATATTGTGATGTAACCATACACACTAACATCATTGGGTGAACAAACTTCACAAACGAAAGGAACACTATTTCTCAACCCTTGTGCAACCCATGTTGATCTCCTTTTGAACCATATTTCAGCATTTCATAGGGATATGTAAACTCTCTTATATATTATTTCAAATCATTCTCCTACTATATTTTTTCACAGTTTTATTCATCGTTATATATAAATGTGTGCTGATAATTTACCACTTGGAACTTCTCTAAAGACTAGAAAAACATTCTCAAAAAATAGCGTGGATACTTTTTTACCATTCCTTCAACTATTAGGATCATTTACAAAGAAAAAATATGTGGTTAAAATTATATTTTTATGGTTTGTACCTTAAAAGAACAAGGAGGTTACCACATGGTTTACAATTCATTTGATTATATATTACTCTCAAAAAATGATGAAAGGACAAAAATATTTTATCCAACACAAATTTTTGCCTAGATATTTTTTAAAATAAGTTGGATGGTACTCCTAGAACTAATTAATGGGATATTTTATTCTATAAAACCATTTTTACATAAAATATGTCTAGAAATAGAATATCAAATATCAAAATGAAATAATTTATTTCTTTTTACCATTTATAAGATAATTAAATATAAATTATTTAAAAATATAAATTGTTTTTGTAGCATCGAATTATATATTTATGAAAATATATTTTTTATGTGGTTATAGAATAATTCTTCAGTTTTTAGAATTTTTATATTAAAAAATAAAGACTATAATAGAATAATAAATAAGTGATTTTAACATCATAACCTAAATAGATTGGGATAAATGACTATAAATATAAACATAAAGTGTCAAATTTAGATAAAATGAGAATATAGATATAAATATTTTCTATTGTATTATTTCATGTAAAAGAAAAAGTGAAAATAAATTAATATTGAAAAATAGTATCAGGGTATACTGGGAAAGTCAAATTTAAATTTTTCCATTTAGTTACATAAAGAAATTTATATCAAAATATATTAAATATAATTATAATGTTCATGTCAGAAATAATAGAAATATTTACATTAATATATATTATATTTCTTAAAAAATAATGATATAATTTTTATCAAAATGATTATGATATATCTATTAAAGATTAAATTATATGAAATATGATTCTAAAAGAAAAATATTTGAAATTTTGGAGGTATAGATTTTTAATATTTTTCTGGAGGTTATTATTATGGATATTATTTATAACTATCCCAATTATTATCAAATTATTTCTATATATATGAAACACAAGATAGATTTTAGTGAGATGTTTTTAACATAACATATCATAGTGATGCAGAATGACTTATATATAGATTTAATGAGTTAGGATAACCACTAAATCTGATGAAAACTCATGTAATATTAGGTACCTTTTCATATATGATTTTTGAGATCGTGTCTTGTATATAGTTTTAATTATTCTTAATTTTTTTGATAACATAAATTGTAATAGATAAATTAATATCATCACATTATGAATCTTTAGATTGGATATATATATGTATATCTACATATATTTTAGGAATTATAATGATTGTTGAGCACTAAATTCACACAATTATACATTCCCTTACAAAAAATTATAATATTTTTATATATTATGATTAAATATTGTTATTATTTTCATCATTTATCTTGAAATAAGATATAAAATATGTTGATGAGGAAGAATGTGTTTTATGTTACTGGAAAATTCATAGATATTAGAAAGTAGATGTAATACACTATAAATTTGGTATAATAGCTATATAATAAAAATTATAATTTTTCATTTAAATTTTTTTTTTATGTATAAAATGTTAAACCAATAAGTCAAAAAGGCACATGAAAAACTATATTAGATAACAATGATGTTAAAAGGAAACTTGAACCTATAAGACCTAGCACCCCTATATAGTTTCCAAGACACGTATGTAACCTTTTTTTGTTTGGCATCGATTATTTACTCAAATTGATAGGCCAATTTTTCCCAACATGAAAAAATATTATACTGCAATCTTATTACTGTTGAAGCCTCATGATAGAATTAAATGTAGATTTTCCTTGGAATCACCCCACTACTCTTTTCTTACCACATGAATTTGTCACCCATTCATCCTTTCTGTATCATCAATATATGAAATAATAACTAAGACCTTCTCTATAATATCATCCTCACAGTGCATAAGAATCTCCTACAGTTTTTCCATGGACATAATATCTGCTACATTCTGAAAAGTAGTCGTGACCTCTAGTGAAACATCACCAGAATCAGCCTTCATTCATAATAGCCACTCAGGAACTAGGGGATCATCAATATGAGGCATCTCTCCCACTATATCACTCATATTCTCTATGAAATGAACCATTGGACACAACCTTCTACCCTTTCACTCCCACTCACTAAAATCATGCTTGAATTCATCACCTCTTCATTCTTAGATGGATCACCCTCCTTTACTCTGCTTCCTTTTTTAGTCGATCAAGTATCCATTGGTCATGAAATTTATGAGTAATCATTATACCTTTTTGATTTTCCATTATTTATCACAACGTAATTATTCGAATCCTATTTTTATTTATTTCCTTTATCCACTCAGGGATGTGAAGGCCTTTATCAGGTCCTCTCATAGCAATGTATTTCAAGAGATAAATATATCCTCGTGTCTCTTTCATGAGAATCCACAAGAATTAATTTTATCATGCATATGTGTAATATAACCCAAAAAAATCAAACCTATTAATGATTATAATATTAGAAAATATCGATATCATATATTTTCATCCCGCTACATCTGCCCCACTCCCCTTCTTATCATGAATTTCTTGTGCTTGAGATTTAAGGCCCTTATTGACCACTATCTCAGGTAAAGAATTATTTCTACACTAGGAATCATCTGTATAGGAAAGGAACTTTGGAAATATGGCCTCTTGTGGCTGGGGAAAATCACCACTAATATCCCCAATCCCTATAGGAACCCTTACAATGGGATTGAACTCGTATAAATAATTCATAATCCTTTAGAAGATATCCATGACAATAGGGCTAGAGTTGTTCTGTCTATCCACTTTCTGGATGGGAAAAGATCTTGAATATTCTTTTCTATGCGATTGATCACACCAATATCCTTTATTACATCATTTCAAATTATTTCTCCCTATATCTATTTGTTTTCGTACATTTAAGGATCCATATATTCATATTTATTTTCGATTAATTAAATGACAACTAGAAAACATGTTGTAAATGAGTAAATTAGGATTTTATTGGACTGAATAGTATTTTCTATAAAATTATTAGAGATAATTCAAGATCATTGGATGTGATTTTATATTTTTTTATGATTATGTTATATATAGTGATGGTGTTGATATATTTCAAATATTGTTTCAAAAAATACCTTAAAGTGTGTTGGTCATTATTTCAATTGTTATTATATATGATTAAATGTAAGGTGAAATGGTAATAATATTATTTAATATTGACTATAAAACAATGATTAATTTTTAATTACCATATACCATGTTTTCATATCAATCATCATGATGATGAATTAATTTATGGATTAATGTACATCATAATGAATAAAAAATATTCATATTCTTATTTCAATCATATGGTATTACCAAATGGAGTGAGTAAGATAACTAAAAGGTAAAAATGTTATGTAAATATGGTCACACATAAGATAAATATAGTAGATAAAATTATTCAATCTTTGAATACTATGGTAGTATAGTTATAATTGTTATAATTTAGGATTTCATTCAGGGGAGATAAAATTTAATAATTTGTTTCAAAATATGAAATCGATGACAGATTCATAATAATTTGTGTTCAATGAATTTGATGTGTGGAATTTAGTCATTAAATATAACCCATGATTGAATGAATGATAATTCAAGGAGTGTAATAAATATATTTACTATGATATCTTAATATGAAATTTTTTTAACGTCATCTTGAAATATGTATTGGCCATTGATCAATAATTTAATATTTTATTGAAAAATGGATCATAAATTGAAAATAACTGAAATTAGGAATAATTATTCTTGAATGATAATTGTTAATATTTTTGTAATGATGTTATATATTTTTATTAACAAATTTTTTATGGAGGCTTTTGATAAAATAGTGTGAATGAAATTTTTCTTGTTTGATAATATTTTTTAATGAAGTTCCATGTGGATGTAAATGGGTTACGTTGACATTGTGATAAAATTTTCTTTATACCAAATGATACAATTTTGTGTTGTATATTCCCAATTTCATAAAAAATATTAGGATACCTGATTTTTTATAAAGTGGGAAATCATTTTTCTGGATGCAGATCATAGGAAAGATGTTTCTAGATAGAGACCATCAGTTTTATTTTTCTAGGTGATGTTCTCTGGAGGCACCATATACATAGATAGTGTATTGAGATACGATTATTTGTATTTTATGGGATGTGTACTATACCATGATCACTAGATTAATATCATATTGTATTATTTAATTGACACACAATGAATGAGGGAATTAGATAGTGATTTATAAGAAACAAATATTTCTATGCTTGTAAAAGCATTCAAAGGTTGTAAGATGTCTAAAGGGAGATGGATTTCTATTGGTATAGGGAAAAATGAAATTATTTCCAATGGTGTGATAAATTGTTTTTATGAAAGAATTTATTGAAGGTAGAAAAAGTATAATCAACCATCTTAAATGAATCATGATTTTGGATGTAAACATTTATTGATATTCTAAATGGAATATTTGGAAAAATGATTAATGATGTTTTATGTTTGGAAATGCTAAGTTATAAATTTATCTACTGAATTACATTAAATTAGTCATAATATAATAAATAATTTGACCAACCTAAGAAGATCGAAATAAAGGTAATGTATTGAAACCAAGATAGAAGATATCATCAATCCCACAAACATAACATGGATGATCGTAACCCCATTTTTATTGATTTTTACATAAAAATTTTTTATATATGTTTTATAATAAGATTTTTTGTAATTAGATCAATGTATGTTGTCTAGATTGATCATTATTATCAGATAGATTCAATCAGAAATTGAAAAGTAGAGATGTAATTTTTTTCATCAGACATAAAAATATCATAATTAAGACACTATAAAAACATCGTAATCTATAGAGAACTCTTGATTACATAAAAAATTATATATAAGGTTTCTGTTATGATATGAATATGATTATTTTTTAAATCGGTTTAATATATATAAGTGGAAATAAATATTTAATTTGATATGTAAAACTGAAATATTTTTTCATGACAACTTCATTTTTTATAACAGACGTATTTCCACCACTGATTTGCATATGGGTATACACATAAGAATATTCTCATATACAATTCATTAAACAATTAAATTAATTTCAAAATACATTTAATGTAAAAAATTCCAAAAACCACTCAAAAATATAACAATTGAATTCAATTTATTATAATGCCTTAATACCCGTAAATATTCTGAAATTTAGTATAAAAAATATTCTACGTGATTCTAATTTGAAACTCTATATTCCCAACCAATTCAACAACTCAATAAAATACCATGACTACCCCTACACCTGGTGGACACATGATATGGACAAAATAAGTAAATATAAATTATAAGGAACAATTAATATCATGGTTAATTTACACTTATATCGTTCAATAAAAATTCAAATATTCTCCAATTACTAAATAAGAACACAAATTTGATCATTCTTTCAAATTGTCAATGATTTTATATAAATAATGATATATTTTTTATGATTCCTTTATAGAATTATTTTTAGAAAATATGTATATTATAAAATTATTATAATTAATAATATATGATATATTTAAATATAATTTTATATACTGAATAATGTTTAATATTTAATATTATTTAATAAATAAAATGGCATTATATTTATTATTATTTGATTTTCATAATATATTGTTAAAATATTAACTATATATAACTGTCATTTATTTTGGAAATGATCATAAAAATTTATTTCTTATTTATTTTTCTAATGTGGTCAATTATTTAAAAATTATTACCTTGGATATTATTAATTAATATCAATTTTTTATATTTTGAATATTTATTTTAATTAGATTTTAATAACCAAACCATATAAGTGTGGAGTTGATGCATTAGTTTATTAAATTGGAATGACTACAAGGAATATATTCCTGATAGACCGATAAGT
The DNA here is from genome assembly GCA_963277665.1 of Viscum album. Taxonomy (NCBI): domain Eukaryota; kingdom Viridiplantae; phylum Streptophyta; class Magnoliopsida; order Santalales; family Viscaceae; genus Viscum; species Viscum album. The sequence continues at coordinate 2,031,656,023 of OY728151.1, read as the reverse complement.
TTTGTAGTCTTGAGAAGACAGATTACAGCCATGATACACATAATACAATGGGAAATTGGAAATACAAACCAAATACATAATAAAATGATATAAATTGTATTCCTGAATCCTTATTCAATGATTTTTTCTTCATATCATGGGGAAAATAATCTTAATACATGTTAGGTAAAATTCTAATCAATTTTACTTAAATAATAATCAATAATGAAAATTAATGAAATGAATGACATGTTATGGAAAATTACTAATGACACATTCCATTCAAATAACTAGATTATGTAGATTCAATATATTATGGTATGAAATGGAAACATATTCCATTTAATTAATGAATAGAATATTTAATTAATCTATGGATATGCTGATGAAAATTATCACGGATGAATAATAACTAAAATATATTTTAATGAAATTTATTATGATAATATTTTTTACATACCACTGAGGATTCGTGCCATGAATGTATTACTTTCAAGGCATCTTTCCAAGAATATAATACATTCAAGTATTCATGCCTATAATATATTACTGTGAAGGATTCATTATATAAATCAAATAGTATCAAGGCTTAATTAATAGAATATAATAATATTAAGGCTCCGTTTATTGAATTAAATATGGTCAAGTCTTCATTAAATGAATCAAACAGTTTAAAGGAGAACACCATATTTAATAATTGTATATCATTTAGGAAATATAAATATCTAATGTATGAGAATATGGATATTCAAGGAAATTTCTAATGAAAAATAATTAAAAATATTTTATTGCTTCACGATAATCTAAACATTCATAAAATAATGTGATTTTGAAAAGGTAATAATTGAGAAAATTATAGAGAATATAAACATTAAACATTCCAAATTATACCATACCACTTTGAAAAAAAATAAAACAAAATTAAATAAGAATGAAATGAAACATATAATATAATGATAATAATTATATTTATGATATAAAATGTCTAAGGGAATCATATACACCATATAAATTTGAATTGGTGTATAATAACAAAAAAGCCACGATGGAACCTATATTGATTTGAAATTCCCTAACCACTATAGTTACATATTAACTAGAAGAAAAAAATGTAATGATAAAAACATTAATCATTTAAATACTATAATTTTAAAATAAATCATTATTTAACATATCAAAAGGTGCATTAGGTACAACACAAAAATTATGTATATGGTGTTAATGTAATATGTCTGACGAAATGAAAATTTTGACAAGAATCCTTTACATTAACCATCATTTTTTATGTGTTTCCTTTTTAATCATTTATATTGACATAAAATATGTTAATAAATTATAAAAAAACCATACCCATGTTTATAGTATCAAATATTTTTCATTATAAAATTTTATTTTGCATTTGTTAACGCTTATTCAGTATTTTAATAACTATGCGTGTTAATTTCCTAGTTTTATCAAGTATATGTTTTTATTTCATTTTTTTAATATTAATTAGAAAAATATTTATTCATATACATATTATAAGACATGGATTAATTATCATATATATTCCATAAATATTTGTTTAAAAAATTATAAATTTGGAGATAATAAATGAAATGCATTGTATATGTAGATGGTAGGTTGTATGTACACATGAGCGCTACTTTCATTTAAATTCTATATTAAATGAATTAAAAGTGAATATATTTATATTATTATTATATAATTATATATATGTTTTATATTTGACACAGTTTTATTAATATCATCCTTTACACATTACATATATGGCATGAATTGGCCACATCACTTTGAAGTGGCTCTTGTCCACACCTCCTCAAATAAAATTTTCCTATTAGCACAAGATGGAAGTCATAAAGTTAGATTATAAATATAAATTAACAAATTATAATGATATTATAAATTTCATGACCGGTCCTCGGGACCCTTGTCGTGACAACCCCAAACCCCCCTTCCATAGACCAGGGGCTGGCGAATAGAACCAAAGTGGTAAATCCCCATGCTGGGAAGGAATTGACTTTATAAAAGTAAACACACACAATAAGAGTACACAACATGGAGAAAAATACTAAGCAATACAATATATAGAAGAAGTGCTGGAAAGTAAAAGGGGCCGGAAATACAATCCCAATAGTAGTACATGGACAACTGAATGTAAGTACAACTGAAACAAAGTTAAACAACTTCTGGGTCGACCTCCGGTGTTCTTATCTGAATGGTAGGTACAGATGGCCTCTTCCGCACTCCTTGTCCATGTGTCTTTTCATTGCACCATCACTCTGAGTGGTCCACCTCCATGTACCATCCAGTTCTTCTACTCTTTGCCTCAGTCAGCGCTGTCCGTCGTCTGCAACCAACACAACGGTGTGCGGTCATAGCACGTGCATGGGTGAGTATAACGATACTCAGTAGGGACCCCGAGACCCTCAAGGGCTCACAATATCCAAAAATTATATCCACAAAGTAACGAAAAAGTAGATAACTCTTACATATGTATATGCCCATACATATACCTAGGTCATCTAGTATCCCATATCAATCATGAGGTAAACAAAAAAGTCAATTACTCAGCTTAAAAAATGATTTCATTCCAGGGTATATAATCAAGTAACATCCTCATTCATACAGTCGGATCCTCAGATGATTGTGTACTCCTCCTCTAACGAGTACTGTGGGCTTGCCGCGTCATAAAGAGGCGCTTTCCACTATCCTGAACATTTTTGGTAATCCTACTATCAAGTACTGTGTGTCAGCTGTGTCACACAAAGGCACTCCCAATTGTGGGTCTGCAGCGTCACACATAGGTGCTCCCCCTCATAGCCTTCTGAGATACTCCTCATGTCAAGTACGATGGGTCTGCTGTGTCAGACTAAGGTACTCCCCACTATGGGTATTCCGCGTCACACAAAGGTGATACTCACTGGGCTAGTCGAAACACTCAGAGTCGAAGGGTCCGTAGTCATCAGGTCTTAGCCAGCTACTAGGTCTTTGTACCCCACTTTCTCTCCTCTGAGATAATCCACTCCACGAGCTACTAGATGATACTACAACTATCAAAAAGTCGCAATGAGATATATCTCAAAGGTCCTCCTCATCAAATGGATCTCAACGCAATAGACGGAGTGTCAATAAGCCGCTCGGTCTGTGAGTTATTGGCGTTTCCATTCTAGGGGCTTGGTTGGATTTTAGGTTCAAAAATACCGAACTGTACCCCAAATGTATCCAAACCTCAAATGGGGTATTCCAAAGGTGAAGTCTCTCACTGAGATTTCCGTCTCCATTGGGTCTAGACTGGGGCCCAACCTAGTCCGCAAGTCCAACCCACCCTGAAGGAAGAGGCCTGACCTAAGAGGTGGCCGAACCCGAGGGGTCGGCCCATCCCAAAGGTGGCCCGATAGCCATGTTGGCCCCAGGGCCTGGTCGTCCTGGCAGCCCATTGGGCCTGGTGACCCGGCGGCCTAGTGGGGGTCCACCTAGCCGCGGCCAGGGGGGAAAACTGCGGCCCCCCTGGCTTCCAGAAAGGATTTACCATTCAGTTGTGAGACGAAGCCGGCGCCAGGTGGTGGTAGTCTAGAACATGTGGGACCCACTGGGTCCCTCTCCTCCCAGCTGCTCGACCAGCCAGCCGCTGCACCTTCTCTGCCATGGCTCCCCTACTCCTCGCGGCGCGACGACACCGCGCCTCCTCTACCACAGCCTGGGCTAGCCTCAATATCCAGCTCATCAGCACGGAGTGATGACTCTATGCCACCTCCCACCGTCATAGCCCTCCTAGCCATGACCCTTCCACCTACGCGACGTGACAGTGCCATAGCCCTGTGGTGACCCGGCGGCCCATGCGCCGCCGTTTTTCTCCGGTGCTGGCCCGACGCCGGTCGCGTTGCTCTGCCGCGGTCCATTCGTTTGGTAGTAAAGTTGCACCGATGCCACTGTCATCAAATGATAACAATCAATGGTGGAGGGTTGGGCTATGTTCTTACGGTCAGAACCATCCTTGTTATGTTGATATCTATCAAAAAATCACATTCCAAAAATTCAACAACATAAAAAGTGTACAAAAATTAACTCAAACCCCCTACCTACGTTTGTCGATGATCGTTGATGTCGGGAAAAGAAGTGGATAACCATTATTGGCGGATGAGCGTTCAAAGGGGACGAAGTTGAAGAAGAAATTTCTTTGCAGTAGTCTCCTACTCTTTTATCATGTTTGAATATCGTTGAAGGAGTTCGACGATCTTCGGTGAATGATGAAGATGCGTTCTTTGCATTCTTTGTTGAGAGGACGAGGTTCTCCAAATTCTTCCATTTCCTCCATAATATTCCCACCGAAATGAATGTTTCCAACCAAAATAAAATAATAGGTTTGTCTATTATTAAATTTTTTAAAAAAATAATTTTTTTTTCAAAAGGTGGAGTTTAATTAATTGGTCAAACATAACCAAACAAATGAAGTGGGATGGCTCAAATAAATGGTGGAGGAAGGTGAAGTGTCTCTACACTTAATTGGAGGTTCCAAGGGGTTACAACTGCGGGTAGTCCCCCTAATGGTATATACTCCCAAGGGATGTTATGTGCGGGTGGGCCCCACCTCGATAACCTCTCATGGGAGTTTACGGTGTGGTGGCCCCTACCACTAACCTCCTCTTGGAGCTTTTAACCACCACAAATAAAAAAATGTTAACACTTTATATTTATTCATTTCAATTAAAAACCCCAAAAATATATCTTCCATTCTCATTAGAACTCAACTACGATGAAGGTCTCACTAAGAAATCACCGACGCTGTGATTACAACGGTTCCCTCAGAATTCAGTTTCGAGCACCGTCGTAAATGTAATAAATTCCAACTAGTACACTTACTAAATGTAACAAATAATACATCCTAAATTGATTTTGAGAACAACATACCTTAGAATCAAGCGCCATACATTTTAGAGGACTTGTAAATATCAAATGAATTTAAGAAAAAAAATCACGGAATTTCAGGGTCTGTACATTATCCCTACCTTAGGGATTTATGTCCTCATAAGTAAAACATGAACTAAGGGAATAAATGAGGGTACTGAGCATGCATCTGAGCCTCCCACGTCCATGAGTTCTCTTAGAGGTTCCCATGCTACCAGCGAACGCACACCAGAGGTATTGACTATCGACGTAGGACCCGCTCCTGTCGATCTTCAATCCCAACTAGAACCTCCGTCAATGCCACCCCATCATCGATGTCCAGCTCCCTGTGGTCAATGAAATGGGATGGGTTGTGCATGTATCTCTTCAGCTGAGATACGTGGAAGACTTCATGAACCCAGAGTAATTGAGGTGGAAGAGCTAAGAGACAAGCCACCTCGCCTACTATACTAAGGACCTAGAAGGTTCTGATGAATCACAGAGAAAACATGCCGCCTTGGCCAAATCTCAGTAGACCTCATCGAGGTGAGACCCATAGAAAAAGGTGGAAGCCATCCTCAAATTCTGGAGTTCTCCGTCTCTTGTCAGCATAAGACTTCTGCCTGCTCTGTGCAGTCTTAATCTACTCCAAGATGATCTACACCTTCTCCATAGTAGCTTGTATCTTCTATGGTCCCACTAGTGTTGAATCCCCTCAGACTGTCTAGCACAGTGGTGATATGAATGGTCAATCATACAAGGCCTCATTGGGTGCCATAATGATAGTGGAGAGATAGCTATTGTAGTAGTAAAACACTACCAATGTATGTGATCCTTCCAACTGCGACCAAAGTCGAGGACACATACACATAGAATGTCCTCAAGTGTCTAGATGGTCCTCTTCATCTGACTATCTGTCTAATGATGGAAGGTGGTACATATACATTGCAGCATCCCGAAAGCATCCTAAAACCCCTTCCATAGCCGGGAAGTAAACCTAGTTTCATGGACGGAGACAATAGAATAAGGTACTCTAGGTAAACCAACAATATTCTGTAGATAGAAGCGTCTCATGATCTCTAATGAGCCTTTCTCTATGATTGGTAGGATGTGGGCTGATGTGGTGAGTCGATCAACGATCACCCATGTCGAATTGTGACTTTATGATGTACGTGGAATACATATCACGAAGTCCATGTAAATCCCATCCCACTTCCATTGTGGGACCTCTAAGGGTCGTACCATGCCTGCTGGTACCGGGTGGTCCGGCTTCAATTACGGACAAGTGAGGCACCAAGAGACAAACTCAGCTATGACCTTCTTCATTCCTGGCCACCATTGCTCTCGTCGAAGGTCCTGGTACATCTTCACCACTCCTGGATGTACCGCTAAAAGGGAAGTGTGGAAGTCACTCAACACTTCCTCATGAAATGCTACTGATACCAATGTACGTCCTCTAATGAGGATAACATCCTCCCCACCTTCGAAAAATTCATCAGGTGCCTGCCCTGTGGATATATAATCACATCGAGTCTCGCAGTCAGCGTCCCCATGCTGCACCTCCCTGACTCGCTGATGAAGTCGAGGAGTGACTGTCAGAGTCTATAGATATGCTAATCCATCCCTATCCACAAAGGATATCTATAAGGAATCCAGCTGCTCTGTCGCCTCTCCTAGCATCGGTATACATGATCTCCTAATGAGAGTATCTGCAACAATGTTGCACTTCCCAAGAGTATATACTATCTCGAAGTTATAGTTCTAAAGGAAAGCAAGACATTTCTACTATCTTGGGTTCATGTCTTTCTGAGAGAATATATACATGAGAATCTTGTGATCAGAGTACATGGTGAAACATTCGACCAACATATAGTGCCACCACATCTTCAAGTTGAGGACCACTCCTTCTAACTCCAAGTCTTGGGTAGTGTAGATCTTCTCATGCTGTATGAGCTTCTGATAACCATATGCGATCACTACTCGCTCCTACATCAGAACACACCCATGTCCAGTCCCTGATGCATCGCAGTTGACTATGTACCCTATGCCTTCATCATGAAGTCTCATGATGGGGGCACTAGTCAACCTCTGCCTTAGCTCCTGAAGGCACTGCTTCTATATCTCCGACCACACAAATCTTTTCTCCTTCTTCGTCATGGAATATATTATTCTTTCGACATTGGAGAAGTCTAGAACGAACCACCGAAAGTATCCTATCAATACCAACAAACTCTGTACCTCTGTCAAACTCTTGGATGGCTCCCAAGAATGTACCACCACAATATTCATTGGATCTGCTGCAAGTCCAGCATCCGATATGACATGCCCCAGGAAGTAAACCTCTCAAATACAAAACTTTTACTTCAAGAGCTTACTATAATGGTGGTGCTCTCGGATTTTATCCAGTACTAACTAAAAAATTTAGTCATTCTCCTCCTCATTAGTCGACTAGATTAGTATGTCATCGATGAAGACTATGCCAAAGAGATCGAGGTATGGCTGGAAAATCCTGTTCATGAGACACATGAACAATGTTGGAGCATTGGTTACGCTGAAAGGCATAACCATGAACTCAATGTTTCTATATCGACAACTGATGTTCATCTTCTACACATCCTCATCTCGAACTCTGAGCTGGTGATAGCCTAATCCGAGGTCTATCTTCAAGAACCACTATGCTCCCTTGAGATGATCAATGAGGTCTTCAACCATCAGAAGTGGGTAATTGTTCTTTACAGTGACCTGGTTCAGGATACGGTAGTCAACATAGAGCCTCAATCTCCCATTCTTCTTCTTGGCAAATAGAATTGAGGATGCCCAGTGAGAAACACTATGCCAGATGAACCCCTTCCCCTGCAAGTCCTCAACCTGCACCCGCAGCTTGCAAAGCTCTGCGGGAGCCATCCGATATGATGGGGTAGATATTGGTGTCATCCAAGGGTACAATTCTATATAGAATTCCTCCTCCTTGTGAGTAGATAGTCCTAGACCATCTTCAGGGAAAACATCTGTGTACTGGTCCACCACTACTGGATAAGTCGGACTCTCCACATCTACTGCAACGCGGGTTTGGAAAGCCAACTGGTGAGTGATCGGTTTCACCCTCATCCATGTAAGTCCTTCCTATGCTATAATAGTCTCCTTCTTGCTGGTGAAGGTGAACATTGTCCCATCCGTGCAGACACAATGCACTTTGCACCTAATACTGTCAATCTAAGCATGGACTGTAGATAACTATTACATACCCAAGATGACGACTTAAGGCCTATATGCAGTTACGAGGTGATTCCAGCCAAATCTCTCACCTCCTAGAGTAAGATCACATTTCTGGAACTTGTGCGTAATCATCGAGTCTTATTCCATAGGAGTCTCTAGCCGTAAGGATCGAGCCAACGGCTCCGTCAGAATCTTCGTGGTCCGAACAAGGGTAGTGGAATTGAATGAATAAATGAAACCTATTTCTATAAGAACTTCAACTAAGGTGGAGTAGACACAGACCATACATCGAATCATTTCTAGAGTTCCATTGTCGTATGCCCCAGCTGGCTGATGTTGATCTCTCCCTTGTCCATGTTCTCCCTGTGGTCAGGGTGGACTTCCTGGTGGTGGTGGCTGTAGAACCTCGTAATATCATCCACCGCCAGTTGCACGACCTAATCCTCTAACATGTCTTCCTGATCTATACATTCCACCTCGATTGAACATCTTCCTCTTCCTGGAAGTTCCCTCAACTATCTTCTGAATATCCGAACTGTGGGTCTGACAGTCTCGTGACATGTGACCCTTACCGCCGCAAGCGTAAAAATTCTTGCTCTTGGAAGGTAATTAACTGATCCAGGTGCCCCTCACAATAGATCTTGAGTCTTTGGTCTTCCACCCATTGTTCTGGTCTTCTTGGACTTCTACATTATCTGTCTACTGCCAGATGTAGAAGACTCCACTACATGTCAACTAGAAGTGGGTCTCTCTGCTGGTGACTGATCATCCTGGAAACACTATACTAGGAGGGATATCCCTAACACCCCCACATGTGTTGGGATTCTTATGGAAATCTTCATGGCCCTAATCTCTTTCCTGATCCCCTGCTCGACGTTCTGGGCCCTAAAGAATGGGTCTCGTAACATATCAGTGGAGTAGCGTGAGAGGCTGTTGAACCTCGATGAGTACTGTGCTACTGTCATTCTTCCCTACCATAAATTAAGTAGCTCATGTATCCACACCACACGATGGGTGGATGGTACAAACTCTTCACGGAACAGGTTCTCGAAGTCTATCCAGAGAAGTGTCACCTCATCGTGGACCTGGAGCATCAGGCTCCACCATTTTCCTGATACATCCTGAAGGAGACTTGCAATAAGGATCACCATAAGGTATTCTAGTGTCCCTACTAGCCTTAAGACTCTCAGCACAGCCTCAAACCAATCCTCAGCTACCTATGGATCCATCTCTCCCCAGAACCTTGGTGGCCTCTTATGCTGAAACTCATGCAACGTGCTCAAGCAGCGTGCATCGTCTGCTGCTAGGGCTAGTGGAATCGGTGGCCCAATAGGAAGTGGTACCACTGGTACCTCTGCTGGTAATGGTACCTACACCAAAGCCTTGTCGCTTGGTTGGATGTCAGAGTGTAAGAATATCAAGGCTCTTCGGCGAGGAATCCTAATAGAAACAGATGCAACACGGTCAAAAGACTATACCTGTTGAGGTGATCTGGTTTAGCTAAATTATTGAAAACATTTGAGAACACAAACACAATCTGTGTTTTCGTGCACTGAGTCATAAATTAGAAGTTAGTGTCCTGGTGTATGAATATGTCGGCCGCCCACACCAACACTTTACTCCCTAAACTAAAAACCACGCTTAGTACACTTAACACTATTACCACACAAAAAAAAATATCAGAGTACTATGTTATGCAGTAGAACCATCCCCTTTGATACCAATTTGTCCCGACCAGTCCTTAAGACCCATGTTGTGACTACCCAAGCCCACCTTCTGGAGGACAGGGGCTGGTGACTAGCACCAAATGTTTAAATCCCTAAGCTGGGAAGGCATTGACTTTATAAATGTATACACCAACAATTAGAGTAAACAATTGGAAGCAAAACACTAATAAATATTGTATACAGAAGAAGTGATGGAAAGTAAAAGGGGCCAGATATACAAGAAAAATAGTAATGTACTGGTACAAATTAAAGGAAGTACAACTAAAAGTAGGTAAAGAAGCTATTAGGTTGACCTCCGGGGTTCCTACCTGAGGCGTAGGTACAGATGGCCTCCTTAGTACTCCACGTCCGTCTGCCTGCTCTATGCACCATCACTCCAAGTGGTTCAACTCCAGGTACTGTCCAGTCCTACTAATATCTGCCTCAGTCAGCATTGTACATCGTATGAAACAAACACAATGAGGTGAGGGCATATCCCATGTAGGGATGAGTATAATGATACTCATTAGGGATCTTGAGACCCTCAAGGTCTCACAATATCAAAAAAGGATAACCACAAAGTAATGAAACAACAGATAAGTCCTAATTATGTATATTCCCATACAAATACCTATGTTATCTAGTAACCCATATCAATCATTAGGTAAACACAAAAGTCACTATCTTAGCTCAAACCAAGATAACACTCTAGGGGATAGAATCAAGTAACATCCCTAGTCATACTGTCGGAACCTCAGATGATGGTGTAATCCTCCTCTAATGAGTATTGTGGTCTTACTTCATCACACAGAGGCAGTTCCCACTATCCTAGACTATTGTGGTACTCCTCCTATCGAGTACCATGGGCCTGCTACGTCACATAGTGGCGCTCCCCACTATAGGTTCGCCACGTCACAAAGAGGAGCTCCCCCTCATAGCCTACTAAGGCACTCCTCCTATCAAGTATCATGGGTATACTGTATCATAGAGAGGCGCTCCCTAGTGTGGGTCTACTACGTCACATAGAGGTTCTCTCCAATGGCTATCCAAACACTCTGATTCGAAAGATCAGTAGTCGTCAGGTCTCAACCTGTTACTAGGTCTCCATACTCCTCCTACTCTTCTCTGGGAGGATCCGCTCCACGAGCTACTGGTTAATACTCCTACTATAAGTAAGTCCAAACTAGAAGTATCTCAATGGTCTACCTCGTTATAGGGATCTCAACTCAATAGATGGCGCGTCAATCAGACGCCCAGTTTGTGAGTTATTGGCATTTTCATTCAGGGGCCCAGTTGTTTTTTAGGTTCAAACCAATCCCACTGTACCCCAGTGGTATCCAAACCTCATGTGGGGTATGATAAAGGAACTTCATTGATCAAAGATTTCTGTTTCCAGAGGTGGATCTTCATTTTCACACCCATAAACTATGATACAAGAGAAAAGTTATATTGGGAAAATAGGGTCTGGACTAGGGACCAACTGGATCCGCGGGTCCAACCCAGTCCATGAGTCTGACCTATCCCTGAAGGAAGCAGCATGATGGGCCTGTCGGCCCGGTCTGCCTAGCGACCTGGAGGCCCGGCGGGGGTCTGTCTTAACTGCGACCTAATGGGGAAAACCATGCACCCATAGATTCTTGAAGAGATTTTCGTTTCGGGTGTGAGCCAAAAACAATGTCCGGCAACTCCGGTCCAGAACACATGGGACCCACTAGGTCCCGCTCCTCCCGGCTGGCTGAGCAGCCAGCCCGTCCACCTGCTCCGTCGCGGCCCGGTGTGGCCGCAACCTCTAGCTCCTCGGCGTGCCGCCCCGCCGTCACACCGCCTCCGACCGCTGTAGCCCTCCTAGACGGATCCCATCCACACACATGGTGTGACATCACCACACCCCTCCAGTGAGCCTGGATCCATTTCTACATCGGCTTTCTTCACGTCCAGCCTGACGCTGATCATGTTGCTCCGTCGCGGTCCATTCATCCGGCAGTGCCGTTGCACCGCTGTTGTTGTCAATAAACAAGAACAATCAAAGGGGAAGGGAGGGGCCATGTTCGTGCAGTTTGAGCCCTCATCATTACGTTTATATCATTCGGAAAAGCACATTCCATAAATTCAACAACATAGAATGAGTAAAAATATCAACTCAAAACCACAACCTTCTTTTCTCGATGATCGTTGGGGTCGGAAAAATATGTGGAAAATTGTAATTGGCATATGTACATTCGAAGGGGACGAAGTCGAAGACGACATTTTTTGCAGTCGTCTCCATCTCTTTTAGCATGGTTGAAGATCGTTGATGGAGTTCAATGATCTTCGGTGAATGATACAGAGGAATTCTTCGCGTTCTTCATTGAGAGGATGTTGTTCTCCAAATTCTTCCAAGTCCTCTCTCAAAGTCCCACCCAAATGAAAGTTAGAAGCCAAAATAAAATAATAGGTTTGTATATTATTTAATTGTTGTAAAGAATATAAAAGTTTTCAAAAGGTGAAGTCTAATTAATTGGCGAATCATAACAAAATAAATGATGTGGGTTGGATCAAATAAATTGTGGAGGAAGTTGAAGATGCTATCCACTTAATTGGGGGTTCCAAGGGGTTACAACCCCCGGGTGGTCACCACCATGTAATATCCTCCCAATATAGGTTATGTGCGGGTGCCCCCCCTCCATAACCTCTCATTGGAGGTTATGGTGTGGTGGCCCCACCACTAACCTCCTATTAGAGCTTTTAACCACCAAAAATTAAAAAAAGTTACAACTTTAGTTTTATTCAATTCATTTAAAAAACCCAAAATCTAACATCCATTATTGTTAGAACGCAACTAAAGTGAAGGACTCAATAAGAAATCATTGATGCTACGAGTTTAACAGTGCCCTCAGATTTCAGTTCCATGAAATGGTTCAAATGTTATAAAATACCACTCGTACATTGACAGAATGTACGGAACAAAACTTTTGAAATTCATTCCAGGCACACCGGGCCTCGGAATCAAGCTCTGTAAATTTTCGCGGACTCGTAAAAATCCCATGAATTTCTGAAAAAAATCCATGGAATTTCCAGGCCTTTACATTTAATATAATATTTATAATATATTAATATAGTAACTTTTATAATTTCCACCATGATAGGTGGAAAAAGAAAAATAAATAATCATCGTTTCATGCGGTGGTAGTTTACCAGACACAAAAATAATATGTTTGTTTCCCATTATATTGATGTGTGTTTAATTTATGTCTATCACATAACATATAAATATTTTAGAAAATTTAAAATACTATTTTTTCATACAATAATGTAAATATAATATTTTAGGTAATTTATATTGTAAATAAAACTAAACATATAACGGAAGATTGTCACCTCTTAATTGGGAAACTTTTTTTTGGTTTCCCCAAAAGGCATCCATGGATGTGTTTTTCACAGTGGGATGATTTTAGAATTAGGTTGTGGATATTATGAGACTATTTAATTATGTTTTGGATGATCCAAAGTGTCATGAGAGGTGTGAGTAAGGGGTAGAGTGATTTTTTTATAGTGGAGGTGGAGTGGCACTCTTACAAATAATGAAAAATATTAATTTATTTGAGTAATACCTTAATTAATGTTCTTAAAAATGTGAAAAATGTTTTATATGAGATTAACGTCCTATAGAAACATCGATAACAAAAACTGGTTGTATTTAAGTAATTTGGATCATTATTTATTATGATTCCCTGATGTTATCATTTTGGTTTTTATTAAATAATCTATTTATATATAATAAATAATATAAAATAAATAATAAACAGAATTAATTTTTATTAGAATATATATATATATATATATATTAAAATTATAAAAAATTTATAAAATATAAATCCCTTGTGTTTTTTAATCTAATTTTTATATAAGTGCATGTGACGTGCAAAAACACTACTAAAACTTGGAATGTGTTAACAAAATCATTAATACATTTAGGTATATATGATAATTATAAAAGATAATTTCGTCAATTAATAGAATATATTAAATATTTTTTAAAAAATACTAATAAAATGGATCATTATATATTTTTATGTTTAATATATTTACTAATATATCATTTATTGTAAAATAAAAATAATATCAATTTTTATTTTATTTTTTAATCATAATATTAAAATATAAAAAAAATATTTGAATTAAATTTTATTAATTTCATATATATTTAAAATTATATATTCATATTTCTTAATAATTAATGATGATAATTAAATTAGTATACTTCACTTTTAATATTTATAGTATAATTTATTTCAGGTAAATATTAACTAAATAGTAACTATGTTGGTGTTTCCTAATATTTTTATGTAACTTAACCATCCCTAAAAATTATTGTTAAATTATTTTGACCAAAATTAGACTTGTATCTTTTAAAATGTTATTTATATCCAAAAATATGATGTTTATTACATATCTTAATGTTTAATAAATGTCCAAGGCCGGGAAAGTTCTGTTTTTTTCTTTTTTCATTAAATAATATTTTATAAAGGGAAAATGAAATTAATAATATACCAATAAGCATTAAAATGATTAATATGAGGAGATATAGTCAATTTATTAGAATGAAATGGCTTTTGGATAAGATTACTTGACACTATGTCACATACGATTAAGTTTTAGAACCTTTTTATTCTTAATCAAACCGTAATCACCATAATAAATTGTAATCACTTCCAGTAATCATCATGGTCAAAATTTATGTTGATTTTATTATAACTCAAATATTATAATTATTTAACCCATTTCTATATATTTTAAAAATTTACATTCACAAAAATAGGAAATTTACGTTTAACAATAATTTGTAGAAGGGGCTAGAATGATGGATGTTAATGTAAAAACAATCAAAAGATCAATATGTTTTTATATTTAATTTGAACATAATAAAGAATAAACAAAACTAGATTGAATTAATATATTGATAATTTAATTTTTTTTACATTAAAATTAATTATAAATATATCATAACATGAACAATTATTAAAATGAAAATTTTCTTTTAACTAAATTTCATTACTTTTAACTATTCAAAAAAATGAGGTTTCTTGTGAAAATACAAAAAAAAATATGTATCAATTATTTTTGACAATATAAAACAAAAATATATGTTTATTTTTAAAAATAAAATTATTAATAGTTTCAAAATTAAGATTCAATAATTTTTTATCCATTAAATGGTGGAAAAACTCGGTCTTCAGTACTAGCTAATCCCTTGTTTTATACAGTACATCGTTAACATGGTGTATCATATAAGGAAAAATAGCTAGAAAATTAGTTTTATTAAAAAATTAAAACATTGTAATGTCTTGGGGTGTTACATTATTCCCACTTGATTTAAATTGTGCCTTAGGTATTTAAAAATGATCTAAATAATCAAGGGACAAATATTTAAAAAAAATGATGAAAAAATCAAATTTTGAATTGGATTAATAACACATGTTATTAATATAAGAAAAATCAAAGAACAGTGGTCACGTAGTTAGTATCCCAATTTGAAAAACATATGTGGGAAATTGAATCATGGATATATAAGAAATAACTAACCATCATGTTCCTTTGGAGAGTTCTCGATAACACGATTTAGAGAAATTTAATAGTCAGAAGCCCAAAATCTGGTGCGATCAGAGGGTCCATCAGATTCATCTAGAACAATGGTATTTAAAATATATTTTTTGGTTTCATGATCATTTTTACTACTATTAAAAAATTCAATCTCATTATAAGTAAATATGCTTACATGGTACATTTCTATATAAATATTCTTATATTTTGGTTGTTCGATGATCTATTTCTACTTCTTATCATAAGAAAAAATTCATCAAATAGAGATGATAAATATAAACTCTAATACCTGATTCAATGTTATAATTAAACTATTTCGAAATGTTTTATACATTCTACAGGATTACTATTTTACACCTTATAAATAAGGACACTCAATTTCCAAAAAGATCTTATCATTATTCTTCATTCAACAAGAAACAACACTAAATTTTCACATTCCAAATCTTTGAATACCATTATTATGAATCCTCTTGAAAAATGTTAGCAACTTGAATATCCACAAAACCATATTGGATCCATGTATTCATCCTTATTCTTTATGTATGAAACATGTTGTTGGATATATTCCTTATATCCAAAATTGTTTAATTCACCATCAATGATATCATAGGACACATGTTAACTAGTTATTAATAAGTAACAATATATTTACCAATTTTACATGTCAATACATTCAATATCATATTCTCAACATTAGTAATATATTCAGAGATGTCATTCCACCAAGCATGTGTTTTCTATAAATTTAATCTTTTTACTGAAGAACATTCAAATGTACCATTCAATATATGATCTCAAATCCTTAACAAAAAAGTACTATTGTAAATTCTTCATACATTGAATAATTTTTATAACCATTTTTTTTTGATAAAATAGTCACATGAAATAATTATTAAAAATAAATACTAATCATTCCACTTAATCATTAGAAGTATAATAACATGATCATTATTCAATATATTCATTTCAGCTTTATTCCCCTGATTCTTTAGACATTGATTTTCATTGTGTAACATCTACTTCATGTGGAAGCACTATACATCAGAGATATTTTTCTTATTCCTGTAAGGAATATCGTTGTCACAACCCGTCCTCGGGGCCCGTGCCATGACTACCCCAAGCCCTCCTTCCATTGTCCAGGGGCTGGTGACTAGCAACAAAGGTGTAAATACTGATAAAAGGGAATGAAATGCCTTTATAAAGTAACCAAACACCACAGAGTTCGCAAGCTGAAGTAAACACTAAGTAAACTGAGTACAAAAGAAAGTGTCGTAAAGTAAATGGGCAAGAATACAAGAAAAATTGTAAGTAAATTACAACTGAAAGAAATTACAATAGTAGAAAAGTAAAGCAGCAACACCGAGCCGTCCACTGGAATTCTTACCCGAAGGGTGGGTATAGATAGTCTCCTTAGCTCCTCGGGTCTGGCCGTTTGATCCGTGTACGTCCCTTCCTATGATCCTCCTCCAGGTACCATCTAGCTCCCCGAGCCTCCACCTTGATCAGCGTTGTCTGTCGTCTACATCCAACACAACGTAGTGCGGGCATAGCCCGTGCAGTGGTGAGTATATGAAAATTAGTAGGGACACTGAGACTCCCAATGGTCTCACAGAATCCACGAAGGATAAACCAAAAACGAAAGATACAGACATGAAGTAAGAACCAACTCTACTTAGGTATATGCCCATACAAACACCTAAGTCAACAATTCATGTTCTGCTACAACTCATGAGCCCATGTTCAACCCAGACCACACAGTAGAGTACAAACCAATCCACACAAGAAAGAACAACTCAATACAGATAGGATCGCAAGTCAATCATATCGATGATAATGATTGACAGTCAAGACACAGCTCACACAGGTATACTAATCACGAAGAGAGGTGGAGATGATTGATGTAGCCTCTGAATCATCTCCTCTGCCGAACCCATGGAGGATCCAAGTACAGTAACTGTCACTGCCAAACGCACGTAGGATCGAAGTATAGTCATTATCACTGCCAAACCAATTGAGGATCCATGTACAGTCATACTTGCTGCCGAACCCACATAGGATCCAAGTACAGATGTTGTCATTGTCGTAGCCAGCTCTAGGGTTACCGTACACAGCACACTCGATTTAGGAGGGTCCGCTACACGAGCCAAGGGATCAATACATCAACTGTCATGAAATCTGGATATGATTTATCACAAAGTTTAGTCTCATCAATAGGAACTCAACGTGACAGACGACGCGTCAATCGGATGCCCGGTCTGAGAGTTATTGGCTTTTTCGTCCCGGGGGCATGGTTGGTTTTAAAGTTAAAAAAACCCGACCGTACTCCAGCTGTGTCCAAACCTTTAGAATAGTAATACAACATAACCGTCTCACTAAGAGGAATCCAACAAAGTTGGCGGCACATCAATCGGACATCCGGAGCTCATGTTATTAGCATTTCTTCTCTGAGGGCCCAGTTGGTTTTGGGTTCGAACCAACCTGTCCATACACAATGTTCTCCGAAACCATGAGTGTAATATAGATAAATGACCGTCCCAATCCAAGCATCCCAACGCAACTGACGGTGCGTCGATTGGAGGTCCTTACCCCATGTTATGGGCGTTTGAACAGATCTGTCCGTAAACAGGGGGTTTGGGCCCGGTCCACCCCTGTCAAAAAACCCCTGGGCGGGCCGAACCGGGTCGAACTGACCCGGGTCTTGGTCCGGCCCAGTTGGGTCTGGCCCAACCCGGATGGCACGACCCTGCCCAACTGGTGCGGCCCAGCCCTATACGGGTGTCCAGCCCATTGCGGACGGCCTGACCCAGGGCGGCTGGCCCGGTCTGGCATGGGCGGCCCGACCCACGTGGCCTACATCTCGATTGTTGGCCAAGCGGGATGTGGGGGGGGGGGGTTCCTCCTTGATTGAAAAAATGGTCGGCCTTTAAGGTCGGCCCTTAATGAGACCATGGGACCCGAGGGGGTCCCGCCTCCAGCTGGTACCGTAAACCAGCTTAGCTGGACGCTCCCCTGAACCGTCGCGGCCTTAGGCCGCGGCTCCTACCTGTCCGGCATAGAAGGATGGCGCTGTGCTCCTCCACCATGGCCTGCACCGGCCGTATCCCCCACATCCATGCCACCCTTGGTACTTCGGCGCAATGCGACGGCACCACGCCCCTCCGCCGCAACCCGCTCTTGGTCGCAGCCTCCTTCAGCCTCACCGCTACGTCGCGATGGTGCCGCGCTCCTCCATCACAGCCTGCTCCGGCTGCGGTTCTCTCGTTCCCGCGTGGTGCAACATCATCGCGCCATCTTTTCCACCACGAACAACAAACATAAACAAGATATGTGGAGGAGGTTCGACTAAGTGTGTGCGGTCCGACCTCCTCCAGTCATGACCATAACAGCCGGCCATAGAAAATTTTTTCTCAAAGACAAAAAAAGAGCAAATTTAATTGATTAAATATGAACATAATCCCTACCTCTAATCAAGAAGGTTGATTTCTTGACGAAGGAAGCAAGAGCTTCATTTTTCAATTGACCATGCCACGGGATGATGGCTTCACTTTATCAACATCTATAAAA
This sequence comes from Viscum album, assembly GCA_963277665.1. NCBI lineage: Eukaryota > Viridiplantae > Streptophyta > Magnoliopsida > Santalales > Viscaceae > Viscum > Viscum album. The sequence continues at coordinate 2,031,637,088 of OY728151.1, read as the reverse complement.
AGGAAACTGAGGTTGGGGTCGGCGTTCTTCACGTTCTCCAACAAATAAGGTGTTCTTCTTTCCCCAAGGTAGAAGAGATCTCCCTCTCTCAACATAACAATACTAACCCCCAAAATTAAATTAGCTACACCTTATTTTATTTTACTCTTCCAAGCCTTTCAAAATTCAAAACAAACACACATAATTAATTAAACATTGTTTTCTACTTAATTAGGGTGTTTTGTTGTCACGATTAAACAGGGAGAGTTACATAACTCATGTGGGGGGGGGGGGTTAGAGGATCTGTGGAATTTGAAGGTGTGGGGATCGTGTGGGACCCACCTCACTGATATCCTATCAAGAGGAGTTTTGGATCAAGTGGGTCCCACCCCAACTCCCACGCATGGGATTAATCCAATTAGAAGAGATATACAATTGTAACACAATTTTTATTTCACATTACAATTAATTCGAATTTTTAAACAACTCTTCCGGAGAAAACGCAACTCCAGAAAAATTCTTCATAAGTAATTATCAGCATTGCAGTTTCATTGGTGCCCTCAGATTTTGATTCTGAGCACCAGTTCAAAAGTGAGAAAAACCCACTCGTTTGTTTACTGAACGTACCTGAGCTAATCTTTGAATGTTGATTCCGTGCACACCATGCCTCATAAATAGGTGCCATCAGAAACTACGTACTCGTAAAATCCCAAAGAAATTTACGGAAAAAATTCCTTGAAATTTACGGATATTTAAATTACTCCCACATCAGGGCTTTACATACCTGTAAAGATACATAACAAACTAGGGGAACAAATGAGGGTAATGTGCATGAATCTGAGTCTCTCACTCCCAAGTGCTCTCCTGGAGGTTCCCATGCTGCCACCTGATACACACTAGAGGAATCAATTGTCCACGTAGCACCCACTTCGGTCGATCCTCAATCTCCACCGGGACCTCCGCAAAAGTCTCCCCATCATTGATATCCATCTGCCCATGGTCGATGATATACATCATGTTGTGCACGTATCACCTCAACTAAGATATGAGGAAGACATCGTGCACTAGCTGTAACTGAGGTAGTAGAGCCCAACGATAAGCCACCTCACCTATCCTGCTGAAAACCTGAAATGGTCCGATGAAGCACAGAGATAACTTGTTGCCCCATCCAAATCACTATAATCCATGTCGAGGTGAGACCTGTAAGAAAATGTGGTCTCTATTCTCGAACACTAGTGGTCTCCACCTTCTGTCAGTATAAGACTTTTTTCAGCTCTAATATGTCCTTATCCATTCCTAGATGAACTATTCCTTCTATGTCATGGCTTCAACCATCTCTGGTCCTACTAGTACAGACTCCACTAGATCTGTCCCGCACAGAGGTGATCTGCAAGGTTGGTCGTACAATGCCTCGTATGGTGCCATCCCGATGGTGGAGTGGTAGCTGTTGTTGTATGCAAACTACAAAAAGGGTAGGTTATCATCCCACATATGTCCATAGTCAAGGACACCTGCCCAGAGCATGTCCTAGAGAGTTTCAATGGTCCTCTCCCTCTGAACATCTTTCAGAAGGTGAAAGGCGGTGCTCAGGCGTAGCTGCGTCCCAAATTCCTCCTACAACCCCTTCCAATCCTGGAAGTAAAACGAGCATCTTGACCAGAGACGATAGATGATGGTACACCATGAAGCCGTACGATCTCTTGAACGTAGAGGCGTCCCAAGCTCTCCACTAAGCACTGCTCTCTGATGGGTATGAATTGGGCAGACTTGGTGAGTCAGTCGACGATCACCCAAATGGAGTCGTGTCCTCTGGAAGTACGTGGAATTCCAGTCACGAAATCCATTATATCCCATCCCACATACACTCCGGGACCTCCAAGGGATGTACCAAGCCTGCTTGTACCTAGTGCTCCGCCTTCACCTGCTGGCTGGTGAGGCATCGTGAAACGAACTCTGCCATAACCTTCTTCATACCAGGCCACCAGTGTTGTCATCTAAGATCCCGGTACATCTTTGCTACTCTGGATGTACCGCTAAAGGGAAAGTGTGAATCTCTGTCAGCACCTACTCCTATAAAGATGCTGGTACCATATAACTTCCTCTGAAAAGGATGACATGCTCTCCTCTTACAGAAAATCCATCAGGTGCATGTCCTATGGAAATCTGTGGATAGCCCATCTCACAGTCAATTTCCCCTCGTTTTTCCTCTCTGACCCACTGAGGTAGTGGAGGAGTGGATGTTAGGGAATGAAGAAAGGATGCCCCATCCCTATCGACGAAGGATATCTGCAATGCATCTAGCTGCTCCGTCGCCTCTCTTTGTAGCTGAATTACTGTCCTCCTACTGAGAGCATCAGCTACTACGTTCACCTTTCTAGGAGTATAGAATATATCAAAGTCATAATCCTAGAGGAACTCGAGCCATCGCCGCTATCTCAGGTTCTGGTCCATCTACGAGAAGATGTACCTGAGACTATGGTGGCCAGAGTAGATAATAAAGTGCTCGCCTATCAGATAGTCTCGCCACATCTTTAGAGCGAAGACCAATACTGCTAACTCTAGGTCATGGGTAGCGTAGTTCTTCTCATGATACCTCAACTATCATGATCCATATGATATCACTGACCGCTCATACATCAGGACACACTCGAGTCTAGTCCCTCATGCATCACAGTAGACTATGTACCCTACTTCCTCCAGTGGTATCCTCAAGATGGGTGCACTTGTCAATCTCTATCTCATTTCCTGGAAGCTCTGCTAATATCTATCTGACCACATGAAGGGTTTCCCCTTCTTCGTCAACGATGAAAGAGGTGCTGCAACTCTGGAGATGTCTGGCACAAATCTCCGATATTACCCAGCCAAACCTAGGAAACTCCGCAACTCTGTCAAGCTACTGGATGGCTCCCAAGCTAGCACTGCCTCAATCATTGCAGGATCCACCACTACTCCCACATCAGAGATGACATGTCCCATGAAGTGAACCTCTCAAATACAGAACTAGAACATTGAGATTTTACAATAAAACTGGTGCTCTTTGAGTGTATCCAGTACAACATGAAAGTGGTAGGCATGCTCCTCATCAGTAGTCGTGTAAATCAATATGTCTTCGAAGAAGTCTACAACAAATTGATCGAGGTAAGGTTGGAAGATCCTGTTTATGAGGCTCATGAACACTTTTGGAGAATTGGTTACACCGAAAGGTATAACCAAGATCTTATAGTGGCCATACTAACACCTGATGGTCGTCTTTTGCATATCCTCACCTCGAACCCAGAGCTGATGATAGCCTGACCTGAGCTATATCTTCAAGAACCACCATGCTACCTTGAGCTGATCGAAGAGGTCATCACTCCTCGGATGTGGATACTTGTTCATCATGGTCACCTGGTTCAGGAGATGGTAATAAACACATAGTCTCAAGCTCCTTTCCAGCTTCTTGGAAAACAAAATCAGGGAAGCCCAGGGTTAAACACTGGGTCGAATGAATCCCTTTCCCTGTAAATCCTCCAACTATACTCTTAGCTCACAAAGCTCTGTGGGAGCCATCCGATGTGCTGGTGTAGATAAAAGTTGACATCCTGGGGTATAGGTCAATATATATGTCCACCTCTCTATGAGGAGGTAGTCCTGGTATGTCGCCAAGAGAAACATCCGCATTTTGATCCACCAAAATAGGAAAACTCAATCATCACATGTCAACTACTCCTAGGATGAGGCTATCCAACTGATGAGTGATCACATATCCTATCCTCTGCGTGAGTCCATCATGTGCTGTAAAGCCTCCCTTCTTACTGGTGAAGGTGAACCTGCTCCCATCAGTGCAGACACACCACACCTTGGGCATAATACAACCGGTCTGATCATAGACCGTAGATAACCAATTAATTCCCAAGATGACATCATAAGTCCTCAAAGCTGTAATAAGAAGACCCTGACGAAGCTATCGCCTCTTAGAGTAAGCTCACACTGCCCGCACCAGTGCGTAATCGTCGAGTCTTCTCCTATATGAGTCTCTAGCCGTAAAAATCGAGCCAATGGCTTCGTCTAAATCTCTGAGCTCCGAACAAGGGCAGCAGAAATGAAATAATGACTTGCTCCTATGTCTATAAGAACTGCAGAAAGGGTGGAGTAGAGAAAGATAATACCTCGAATCATCTCATGTATTCTGTGGTCATAAGACTCAACATCCTGAAGCTGAACCTGCCTCTTTCCGCCAGTTCCCTGTAGTCGGGGTGGACCTCCTGGTGGTGGTGGTGGTAGAGCCTCAAAGCGTCTCCCACCACTTGCCACTAGACCAGCTCCTCTACCTCGTCTGCCTACTCCATACAGACCACCAAGTTCGAACCTCTGCCCTTGTCTGGGTGGTCCCGCAACCATCTACTTCTCCTCTGCATGGAGAGTCTGGTAGTCACAAGCCATGTGGCCCTACCCGCCGCGTGCATAGCACTGTCTGCCTCTCGTATGACTAGCTCTACTGCTTGTGCCCCGCACCTCCGAGATAATATCTTGAGGTCATCTACCTGATTGTCTGGTCTTCTTGGACCCATGTGTCATCCATCGACTGCCAGCTGCAGAAGACGCCGCTACGTACCGCCTTGCGGCAGGTCTCGCTGCTGGTGTAGGCTTAGGAAAAAATTTCTCTACAAGAACAGCTCGCTCTAGTACTCTAGCTTGCATCAGAATGTAGATGGAGATCATCGAAGCCCTTATGTCATGCATCAATCCCTGATCAAATGTCCGGTCCTGGAAGAATGGGTCACGTACTATGTCCGTGGAGTAGCGAGAGAGATCGGTAAATCTTGCCAATTTCTAGGCTACTATCATGCTGTCCTTCTGTAGCGGTAGTAACACCTAAATGCGCACCACACGGATGGTGGCTGGAATAAAATCCGAGAGGAAGAGGCTCTCTATGTCCATCCATTGAAGTGATATCTCTACGTGCACCTGGAGCATCAAGATCCTCCATCTACCTGATTTCACATGCAGGAGACTCGCCACAAGGATCACTATGAAGTCAACTAGTGTCCCTACTAATCTAAAGACTCGAACAATAGACTCCAGCTAGTCCTTGGCTGCCTGTGGGTCCATCTCCCCACAAAATCTAGGCAGTCTCTGATGCTGAAACTCTTACAGTGCCCAAAGTTGAAGTGCGCTCTCAGCAGCTATGGCTGGTGGCATAGGTGGCTTGGAGGTTAGAGGTAACTCCGGTGCCTCTGATGTAATGGGGCCCTTCACTGAGGCCTCATTGCTCGGTGGGCTGCCACCTCTCACAAAACACAGAACCCTATCTGGATGCCATCGTGGGGCCATCCTGAAAAATAAACAGGTGTTCCACGGTCAATACAGTATACCTAGTGAGATGACACAAAGTAAACACAAAGAAAACATTGAATCACACATGCAATCAATGTTTTCGTGCACTGATTCAGAAACCAGATGTCAAGGTCCTGGTGTATTGATACGTCGACCATCGTACCAATACTGGACTCCATGGACTGATAACCACACTCAATAATCTTGACAATATTTACTCACATAGAATAAATTATTAGAGTCCTATGTTCTGTGGTAGAAACGACTCCTCTGATACCAATTTCTCATGACCCGTCATCGGGGTCCATGCCATGACTACCCGAAACCCGCCTTCCATAGTCCATGGGCTAGCGACTAGCACCAAAGGCGTAAATACCAATGAAAGGAAAGGAATTTCATTTATAAAGTAAAAAACACCATAGAGTATGCATGCTGAAGTAAACAATATATAAACTGAGTATAAAAGTCTGTCCTGGAAAGTAAATGGGCCAGAATACAAACTTAATTTTAATTAAAGTACAACTGAAAGAAATTACAATAGCAGAAAAGTAAAGAAACAACACCGATCCATCCACTGGAATTCCCACCTGAAGGGTTGGTATAGATAGTCTTCGCAGCTCCTCAGGTCCTGACATCTCCTCCGCGTACAACCCGTCCAGTGGTCCTCCTCCAGGTACTTTCCAGCTCCACGAGCCTCCACCTCGATCACTTCTGTTCGTCGTCTGCATCCAACACAACATAGTTGGGGCATAGCCCATGCTGGGGTGAGTATACGATACTCAGTATGGACCCTGAGACTCCTGATGGTCTCCCAGAATCCACGAAGGACAAACCAAAAAGGAATGATACAAACACGAAGTGAAAACCAACTCTAAATAGGTATATTCCCATACATATACCTACGTCATCAATTCATGTTCTTCTCCAACTCACGTGCCCAAGTTCAACCCACTCCACACAGGAATGTACAACCCAATCCACATAGGAAAGCACAACCCAATCCACACAAGATAGCAAGTCAATCATATCAGAGATAATGATTGAAAGTCAAGAATCAACTCAAACAGGTATACTAATCACGAAGAGTGGAGGAGATGATTGATGTAGCCTCTAAATCATCTTCTCTGCCGAACCCACGTAGGATCCAAGTATAGATGTCGTCGCTGCCAAACCCATGTAGGATCCAAGTACAGTAACCTTCGTAGTTGAACCCACGTAGGATCCATGTACAGTCATCATCGGTTCCGAACCCATGGTGGATCCATGTATAGTCGTCCTCACTGACGAACCCACGTACGATCAAAGTACAGAAGTCATCGCTGTTGCAGCCAGCTCTAGGGTTCACACACACAGCACGCTCAATTCCAGGAGGTTTCACACCACGAGCCAAGGTATCAATACATAAACTGTCACGATGTATAGAGTTGATGTATCACAAAGTTCTGTCACACCAATAAGAACTCAACGCGACAGACGTCGCATTCATCGGACGCCTGGTCCGAGAGTTATTGGCTTTTTTGTCCCGGGGGCCTAGTTTGTTTTTAAGATAAAACCAAACCGACCATACTCCATCTATGTCCAATCCTAGAGCGGAGTAATCCAAAAGTACCGTCTCACTATGAGTAATCCATTAAACTTGACGGCACGTCAATCAGACGTTCGTAGCTCATTTTATTAGTGTTTCTGCTCTGAGGGCCCGGTAGATTTCGTCTTCGAACCGACCCGGTGATGCCCAATGTTTTCCGAAAACTTGAGTGTAATATACTAAATCGACCGCCTGGATCCAAGGATCCCAACGCAACTAACAGTGCGTCAATCGGAGGTCCGTAGCCAATGTTATTGGCTTTTGAAAGGATCTGTCTCAAAATAGGGGGTTTGGGCCCGATCCGACCCGTCCCAGTACCTCCTCGGAGGCCCGAACTAGGTCGACGAGACCCGGGTCTGGGTCCAGCCTAGTTGGGCATGGTCTGGTCCAGATGTTGTGGCCTGGCCTAGTCGGCGCAGCCGGACCCGGTGCGGGGGTCTGGGCCAGAGCGGACCGCATGACCCAGCGCGGCTGGCCCGACCCGACGTGGGTGGCCCGACCCGCGTGGTCGATGGCTCGACCTTCAGCTGATCGGGATGCGGGGCGGGGGGGGGGGACACACCATGATTGAAGAAATGGACAGCCTTTAAGGCCATCCTTTAATGTGACCACGGGACCCGAGTGGGTCCCGCCTCTAGTTGGTGCCGGCGGCCGGCTCAGCCCGCCGCTCCCCTTAACTGCCGTGGCCATGGGCCGTGGTTCCTCCCCGTCCGACACAGCGCGACGGCACCGCACCACTCCACCGTGGACCACCCTGGCCGCAACCAATATGTTACTCTAGTGCAGCGCGATGGCGCCACACCCCTCCACCGTAGCCTGCTCTTAGCTGCGGCCTCCTTCGGCCTCACCAGCGCTGTGCGACGGTGCCGCGCTCCTCCACCGCGGCCCGCTCTAGCCGCGGTTCTCTCATTCCCACGCGGTGCAGTGGCACTGCACCGTCTGTGACACCATGAAAAACAAACATAAACAAGATAAGGGGAGGAGTATCATCCGAGTTTGTGCAGCCCGAACTCCTCCCATCGTGGCGATAACAGGAGGCCATAGAACACGTTTTCTCAACGACAGACAACGTGCAAATTTAATTGATTAAATTTGAACTTAACCCCTACCTCAAATCAAGAAGTCTGATTGCTTGATGAAGGAAGGAAAAGCTTTTTTTTTTCTTTTGACGTTGTCTCAAGATGACGAGGTCTCTTCGTCAACGTCGAGAAAAAGGAAGTCGAGGTTGGTACCGACATTCTTCGCGTTCTCCAACGAAGAAGGTGGAGTTATTTCTCCAAGGAAGAAGAGTTCTCCCTCTCTCAACACAACAATACTAACCCAAAAAATAAAATAAGAAACACTTTATTTTATTTTACTTTTCCAAGCCTTTCAAAATTAAAAAAAACACAAAATTAATTAAACGAAGTTGTGTAATTAAGTTGGGTGTTAAGTTGGAAAGATTAAAGAGGGAGAGATACATAACTCATGTCGGGGGGGGGGGGGGGGGTTAGAGAAGTTAGAGAATTTGAAGGGGTGGGGCTCATATGGGCCCCAACTCAGGAATATACTATCAAGAGGAGTTTATGACTAAGTGGTTCCCACCACAACTCCCACACATGGGATTAAACAACTTAGGTGAGAAATAAAATTGTAACACAATTTTTATTTAACTTTACACATAATCCACATTTTTTTTAACAACACTTCCGAAGAAAATGCAACTCCAGAAAAAATATTCTCAAGAAATTACTAGCATTGTTGTTTCATCGGTGCCCTCAGATTTAGATTCCGAGCACCTGTTAAAAAGTTAGAAAATCACTCGTTCATTCACTGAACGTACCCGAGCTAAACTTCAGAAATTGAATCCGGGCACACTGGGCCTCGAAATCAGGTGTTGTCAGAAACTGCATACTCGTAAAATCCCAAAGAAATTTAAGAAAAAAGATTATTTGAAATTTAAGGGTCTTTACAATCATGGTGACCATTATTTCCACACTTCTATCAAACTCTTATTCCATTTAGGAATTCATAGGGTGATTAATTCCATAATTATCACATATGGGAAAATACTTCTTTCCTTTCTTCCTTTCATCCATATATTCCCTTCCATCCTCTTTTTATCTTTAATCCCATAAAATCCATTTGACATGGAGAATATTTTTCCTATCTCATTAGCACATTATACTATTTCATCATATGAATATTATACATTTCATACCACCTCCCTTCAAAATGTTTAGTTAAGAAAATAAATGATATGATCCTTCGGAACTTTTGGGTCATGTTAATTGTTGGAGTTCACATTCCATTTTATAGGGAAAATTTTTAAACAAAGAAATATAATAGATAAAATAATGACATTATGTATATTTCCAAATATGATATTACACTCGGTACAAATGAATCTGAGATCATAGAATCATAAAAATTGTTTTTTAAAGGAATCATTACTTTTAAATTCATTATAATGGTTTGATAATAAATTTTGAAATGTATTAATCCTATCCCAAGGGAGTGTCATAAATGTTGTATAGTAAGGAACTTTTTTTTGTACAAGGATACATTGAGTTAGGCCTCTAACACCTTGTCGATGTCATTACATATACATACATCTATTCTAGAACCGCATCCACTTGTATTATTCAGATAAAGATCTATTACTATGAATAACCACATAATCAATGTCATAACAAAATAGAGGATGTTATTATATAAATTTAGTCAATTTATATCATGTGGTTATGTTTCCTAATCTATTTTTTAAAAATTAATTTTCCAAGGTTGTTGCAAAAAACTCTTTTGATACCAACTATAATTCCCTGACCCCATCAACCTAAATCTGGTGCATTAGTTTATTACATTGGCATGATTACAAGGAATATAATTCCGAAGCACATATCCTTTTTTAAATCTTGGAAATTCATTTTTCATACCTGATACCCATAATACATTATGAAATATAAAAGAAAAACCTTATATATTATAAAATAAAATAAATTCCCTCCTTGAAAAATTATTCAATGATATATACTTCCTAACCTAGGGAAAAGAAATATAATAATGGTGATCTCAAATTAAATGTATTTTTATGTAATGATGAATACATAATGTATAAATAGAAATAAATTAAAAATTCATTGTAAATAAGTAATAACACATGCCACTAAATATTTTAGGTAAGGTAGATTCAATAAGGAAATGTATGAAATTGAAACCCATGCCATTTAATCAATGAACTATAAAGTAAATATACCAATAGATATGGTGATTGAAGTTATAATGGATGAATATTAACCAAAATATCTATCAATCATATTAATTATTATGGATATCTATAACTTGCCATGGAGGCTTTGTGGCAATGATCTGATATTTTCAATGGATTATGAAAATAATATATTATGTTCAAGGATTTATTACAATAATGTAACACTTTCACGGATTAAATAAATGAATCTAAAACATTATTTCCTTAATTCCATGAAGATAATATTTTCATGTCCAAACTCTATGAATCCAATACATTAATGGTGAACAACATATGTAAAAATGCTATAGAGTATAGAAAATATTACAATCCATTTTATGAGAATATGGATATTCAGGAAAATTTCCAATGAAATATGATTAAAATGATATGATTGTTTCTAGAAAAAGTCATCAATCATAAAATGATTTGAGATTGAAAAGCTACTCATTGTGAACATTCTAGAGAAAAGTAATCTTTAAACATTCCAAAGATTCGAACACCACATTAAAACATTAAAATAAAAATTCTCCATGAATTAAATGAAACATATAATATCATGAGAACAAATTAATCCAAGATATTATATGTAAATGGGTTTTATATACACCATATAATATTTAATTGGTACATAATAACAAATAAGTCATAATAGAACATAAATTTTGACAAAATTCTATTATAATTGTTGTAACATATGAAGGGAAGATATAGATGTAATGATCATAAAAATAACCATATAAATACAATGATAATAAAATAAATCATGATTTTTTATATCAAAGGACTTTGTAGGTTGACTACACAAATGATGTAAGTGGTGTTAATGGTGCATGCATCATGGAAATAAAAGTGAGACATGAATCCCTTACATTAACATTATATTTTTATAGACATTATTCATTTCATTAGTGGTTTAAAATTTGTTACTATATTATAATAGAACCATAATCATGTTTATTATATCATATTTTAATTACTTGTATTATTTTATTACCCATTAGTTAACAGACGTTATTTACTTTAACCATTTCAAGTGTTAATTTCCCAGTTTACCAAAGTATGTTTGGTCATCTCATTTGTTTATACTATTAATTTGATAATGATTTAAAAATATATTTATTTTAAAAAATTATTTAATTATCATATATATTTATTACCTATTTATATTTAAATATCTATAAATTTTGAAGATAAGAAATGTATTGCACCATTCATGGAGATAGGTTTGTTCTGCATACACCCGAAAGCAACATTAATTTCTCTGTTGTATTAAAACAATTAAAAGAAAATTATATATTTATATTATAATTAATGTATCATATTTATATTACAATGGTTTACTATTACCATCCATTATACATTCCATGTATGGAAGAACGAGTCACATTGCATTGATGGGGAGATAATCCAAACATTCTCAAACAAAATTATCCTATTACACAAGATGAAAAGCATAATGGTATATTATAAATAAATTAAAATTAAAATAAATACATTATAAATATCATATATATCATATATAAATAGAGTTTTATTCATAATTTCCACCATGAGAGGCGGTGAAGGAAAAATGAATAATCATCATTCCGTGAGGTAGTTGTTCCCCGTACATAGAAATGATATGTTCTATACCCATTAGATGAGAGATTATGGAATTATGGGTTTGAAAAATTTTACAAATACACAATAGAACATAATGAACATTGGTTTTGTTATAAAATTATAAAATAATAACAATTTAGGGATTGGAAAATGGAAATAAAACTATAAATCTTAAGGAAGATTGCGAGCTCTTATTCAGGTGACATCTTTTGGTTAGTACAAAAACACATACATTGATGGATTTATACACAATTATTTATTATAATATTATTATATTGGTTTTATTAGAGTATTTGGGTAGGTTTTGGGTGATAAAAAGTCTATTGAGTTGTGTGAGTAAGTGGTAGAGTGCTTGCCTGTTTATATTGGAGGGGGTCTGTCACTCATGTAAATGTTAAAATGTATTCATTAATTGGTGGTATAACATACATATTGTTCACCATAATGGATAAATAATGGATTAAATGGTATTATTTGTCTATAAAATATTACACCCCAAAACATTTTATGGAATGATTCTCTTAAATACATTATAAAAATTAGATAGACTATATTGCATAGATCATTGAGTATCTATGAAACAATATTTAGTTATATATAGGATAAAGTCATAACCATTACATTAAACATTAATTTTCCACATCTATGTTTTGAAATTCAAAAGATAGTCATCTAAGGTTGTGATCAATATTTTATTTGGAGTCTCATAGAACCAACTTGTTTTTTGATGAATAGTAACATACCCTTATAAATAGTAATATGGCCCATATGAATTCTAAATCATATTTTTATATTATTTCCATATGTTTTTAAGGTAATGAAATGTTTATTATGTTTTCATGTTCTTAATAATTTATTTATAGAGGTCAAATTCTTATTTTTGAAGGAAATTTTATTTTATTTAAATATAAATTAATTATATTAAGAAAATTGTTTTTAAAAAATGGGATTTATTCTTGAATTTCCATGTTTCAAAATGGTTAGATTGAATTTTTGAGATTTTTCTAAGTTACAAGATATTTTGTGAATAGTAAAAATACCATTTTGACATTTCGGTTTGATTAATGTCATCCTAATGATGTAATAATTAATATGAAATTGTGGTAGAATTTTTTAAATTAAAATATGACACGATGTGTCAGATTTGAATAATACGACGTGAAAATACCATGGTCAAGACGATGGTTTTTCCAAAACTATTAATCAGGTGGCCTTTGGAATTAATTCTAACCTCCATATAATTTACTATAATTACCAACTCATCCCTTGGTTTTTCTTCATTCCAAATTCATTATACACAAATATCAGGCAGTTTTACATCAATATGAGTCCTCCCATGTTATCCTCATTCCACCAAGGTCCAAACCTTATTGTTTTGGGAGTTACTCTATAAGTAAAATAATCTACCACGCTTCCCATTTTAAAGAATTCATTTTATTTTATTTTATTTCATTTTTAACTAGATTATGTTGGAATATGTCATTACATATCCCTTAATCTATCCAAATTATTAAAATATACGAGAAACCTGTTTTTTCTGATAAAAACATTTTATAAATGTTTATGTGACGTCGTTAGCCCGCCAAATTTTCATGAGGGATTTCTCACCATTTCATTCATTCAGAGTTTCATTAGTTTCCCTTTATTTCCAAATCTCTACTAATAAAAATTATTTGAAAATTCCAATACCATACCTAAAATGTAAAATTATTATTCTAATGAAATATTTCATCATCATCTCTCTTTTCCCTTCTTCTTATTCCAAAAATGAAAGCACTGTCTGAGAGGTTTTAATATATCACATTCAATAACGATAGGTTCTCAATTTTTATTACCATATTTATTTATGTTAATGAACCCATTTCTAGTGTTGAACCAGATTAGAATATATTTTTTTAATATAATTTAATTTTATGTAATCCTTACACTCTGATAATATAAAATAATAATGAAAAACATGTTCATTATGTGCAAAAACGCATTGTCAATCCCAAAATTTATCATTGACTTTAATATAATGAGTCATCCTCATGGTATATAACCAAAATAATTTTAATATAATTTATAAATATTTAATTTAAATAATAATATTTATTAAAAAATATGGATTTTTTTACCAGGTTTCAAATAAACATCCAATAATGAATACAAGTAAACAGATCATAAAAACCAAGGAAAAAAATTCTTCTTAAACCATAACATTGAACCTCATAATACCATAAGAAATTATGTGAATGAACCTAATAAGGTTAAGATAAATATAATTAAATGTAGATGAGGTTCTTTAATTATTAATTAATGAATCCAAATTTGATTATTCAGGTCATTATGATCAAATGACGAACAAATTTGGGAAAAAGGTAAGGGGTATCTCATCTTAGTTTTGTTTCTTTGATATTTATATTATTTTATAATTATATCTTATATGTGGTTTATTTTTACTAACATTTGATAACTAATATAATTATTCTATTAATATTTATGTTAGTTAGTGATTTACATGATGATTAACAACTCAATTTATTATAATGTTGTAACAAACTTTGTTTTGGTTTCTGTTTCATTGTTATTTACAAGATATTTTTCACCTAAAAATTCTTATTTTGTGTAAACACTACCCCATTGAAATAATTTTTCATTTGAAATTTTATATATAATATGTATCCATATTCTGGTTTCATGGATACAATTGTTGTCTTGTGTGGTATAACCATTTACATTCTGTGTTTACCTGGAATGTTGTTTTTACTATAGAAATATAGATAAATATGTATCCTCTAGTCTATATAGATATGAATAATGCAAATTGATCATGTATTAAATATATTTATAATGAATTATATTCACTTGAAGGGATGGGTGGGGACTACTATAGAACCTCGATGCCTTGATAGGTCTCATGAGAAAAATCAGCTTGTGACAAATCCTTTGAGATTGTTTCTAAAAAACAGATGTGTTTCTACAGAAAGACATAAACCTTTTAGATGGTATAATGGTATCATGTGCTAGATACATGATTCCCAATTAATAAACATATCTATTTATTAATTTTCTTTTATTTCTATTCATGAGGTTTTCATTATGAAAATATATATGGATGTAGTTTAACTTTTTTTATTAATTCATCGTGTTTTTCATTTATTATCCATGCCATATTGACTATGAAAATTTGATGATAATTCAATTTTTTTATTCCCAATTCATCTATTTGTAACCCTTAAAAATAATTTGAGATCACCACTTTCGTTTAATTACCTTCAATACGTTGTGATGATTATACAATTTATTGAGTTCTCTTTGATTCAGTTTATTAGTTTTTGTTATGTATTGTATTTTTCTACCTTTCTCAATGAAATATGAATTATATGTCTATATCTAGTATATTCATGACTACTAAACATATCAATACTTCTATATTTCATTCCTTTTATTCATAACAATGTAATATTTAATTCCCTAGCACCATGCATCATGGTTCGCGGTGTTATAGTTTGTAACATATAATGTATAATAGCAAACATATAAACTAGTTTTAGAGAATATAAATTATGGAAAAAATCAGTATGATAGTATTTGAGGATACACATACAATAACATCACAATATTTTTGAAAGGAAAAGATTACGTGGAATTTTATTAAAAATACATCCTTCTATGGAAACTAAATGTGGTTGTAGTTCTAGAATAGATGTACGTAACATTTGAAACGCTGACAAGGAGTATCGAGCGTGACCCAGGGTAACCTATTAAAAAACAACTAGCCTTACTGCGCACCTGGTTGACACTCCCAGGTGATACATTTAGGATAATTCACATTTTCATTACAATCCATTATAAAGGATTTAAAAATAATCATAAATAATATTTTTGATTATGATATTAGTTATGAATACATTGTTAGATTATAATAAGTGTTTTCTAGTTCGAAATTATGAACAATGACCTCATTTAGTGGTTGTCATTGTTTAGTGATTGTGGCTAATGGAAGAAGGAGAATCAATACCTGTAGACAATGTAGGTATTTCCACACTGAGATAGTTGACATAGTCAATGATGGAGTAGATCTGATCATAAATATATTGGGAAAATATACTCAGGTTCTTAAAAATAATAATGCTACAACTATACTGGATCGTTACATGCTACAAAAGACCATATATTTTAGTGGGACTACTAATCTGGTGGTAGCTATGATAATGATCAAGTATATTGAAAAGATATTTATGGATTTATGATTCAATGAAAATGTTATGTTAGTATGGGTAGTACATATTCAGTAGGGTGATGCTGGCCAATTGTGGTCCTTGATCCTGAATACCACAGTGAAAAAATAGATGATATTGAATGGATAACATTGAAGGAAATTTTCATCAAAAACCATTTCCATCATGAACAACGAACTGAAATGAATAATAATTTCTATATACTAATGAAATGGAAAGACTATAGTGTTGTGGATAATGAGTATACCTTCACATGATTATCTAGGTATACTGTTGATTATCTACACGATTCAGAAGATAAAATTGATTATTTCATTTAAGGTCTTAAACCTTATTTTAGAAGGGAACATGATTCTCAAACATTTTCATCACCGGACGTAATTATATTAAGTTCCATGAAAACAAATAATGAATAATCTATATATAATTTTTTATATGTGAAATAATGTTATGAATAGACATTCTAGTAAACTTGGAAAATAAGATTCACTAATGAGGAACAAGGGAATGAAGCAATTTATATTATGTGAGAACTGCAGAAAGAATCATCCTAGAAAAATTTTGGAAGACCTATGAGTTTTCTGTAAATGTAGAGAAAAGGGTATGTAATCTAATGAATTCAAGTAGAGAGGAAATTCAATGATTTTCAATTCTATAATTATAGATAGATGAGACACTATACGAATGAGTGTCCAAAGACCCAAGGAAACATGCCTCATAAATGTCCACAAGGGAAATTGTAAGTTAATATGATTACAACTGAAGAGGTTGATGTTCATAATGATATGGTGGTTGGTAATTTAATGTTTAATAAAACTTATCCAATGCTTTATTTTATTCTTGATCATCATATTTAATTATTTCATCAATATTATCTAATAAAATTATACATATCTAATTTTATTTAATAAAGGAGTTGTCAGTCAATACTGCAAGGGGATGTATCTTTGCAATAATGGTGTGTCGAAAATTCCCTCTCATTACACAAAAATGTGTCTAGATTCTAAAATTATTGGTATACTAATTAATTACTTTGATATTATTCTTGGTATGAATTGGATGACAAATTTAGTTGTGAAGATCAATTTCATGAAAAAAGTTACAAATTTTTATAATGGTATAGAATCTATTATCTTTAGAGATGAAACCACTCCTTCTAATTCATATCTTGATCCTCCCCTAGTAGCTCTACTATATTAAAATCATGGAGAGTAAGGGAACACAATATCAATCAGGTGTAATGGAATAATTAATTTGATGACATAACAATTGTGAAATAGTACATTGATGTATTTTTAGTGAATTTACCTAGACATCCTCCAGGGCGGGATTTTGAGTTCATTGTAGATTTAATTCTTTGTGAAAAACCTATATCTAAGACTCCATATAGAAATTCCAATGTGGAGTTTTTGGATATGTAGAATAAATTAGTGGAATTGAGTAAGAATGGATTTATTTGACCTAGTGTTTCTTTATGGGGAGCCAATGTCTACATTGTGTAAAAGAAACATGGATCCATGAGGTTATTAACTGATTATATAAAAATCAATTCTATAATAATAAATAACAATACTAAATTTCCTTGAATTGATGATTTATTTTACAAACTTCATGGAGCCCAATATTTTTCTATGATTGATCTTTGATCTGGATATCATCAACTTTTTGAGATGATGGAAGATATTCAAAAGAAATAATTTAGAACCAGGGGTGGGAATTTTGAGTTTATAGTAATGAATTTTGGAATGAAAATGAAAACTATGTTTTCGTGGATCTAATGAATAGGGTTATCGAGAAATTTTTGTATGAATTTTTTGATGTATTTATCAATGATATAATTCAATACTCCAAAATCTACAAAGACAATGTGAATCATTTACATATTATTTTTATGACTATTAAACAAAATGAATTATAAGGGTTGATGAGACAATTTGAATTTTGGATTCAATAGTCTTCTTTTCTTGGCCACTCTGTCTATATGGATGCAATCTTATTTGATCCAATGAATACAAAGGCAATCCAAGAATTGCACACACAAAAAAAATAGATTTATATAGTTTTATTGGAAAATATGTTTACTATTGGTGTTTCATTTAGAATTGATCCCAACTAGCTATGTCACTAACCAAAATCAAACGTGAGGGGGTTTATTTTGTATAGACAAATGAATGCACATAATTATTTGAAAAATTTAAATGAAGATTATTCAATAAAACAATTTTGACTCTTACATCTGGAAATTATGGATTTGGGATATATGGTGATTCATCCTAGAATTTACTAGGTTGCATCCTTATGAAAAATGTTAATGTTCTTGATTCATAATCATGGTATTTGAAGACACATGAGAAAATTTAACCAACGTAGGATCTTGATTTAGCTACCAGAATCATTGATTTTAAAATATAGAGGCATTATCTCTATAGTGAATGATATGGGATTTATACAAATCAAAAGAATTTGAAATATATTTTTACATATATTGAACACAACATGAGGAAAGGGATAAAGCTCGAGTTACAGAAATACTATGATTTTTCAATACACTACCACCCATGAAAGAATATATGGTTGCCGATTTCTTATGTGGGAATGATCATGGACTTCTAACCCAAATGGGGATTGGGAAAGATCCTATATTCATCGATCTACTAAAGATGGATATGGGAATTTTTATGGAAGTGGAAACATCATTACAATTTCAAATAATTGCAAAACCATCTTTACTATATAAGATAAAAATATCCCAATTTGATTATGAGAACCTAAAAAATAAAATTAATGCTCTTAGGATTGATGATTGGAAGAAATTGTTCATGTGGATGGAATTCTGAAATTTGGGAAGAGATTATTAATTCCATTAGTACCTGAGCTAAAAATGGAACCATTAAATGATGCTAATGAATCTGAATTAATCTACACGCCCTATTATCAAAAATATGTATGGAGTTATAAAGTAACATTTTTTGTCGGATAAAATGAATCAAGAAATTGCTGAACATGTGTCATGGTGTCTAGTTGATCAATAATTGAAGGTCTAGAGACAACTCCTAAAGGGGTCAAAAATCCTTTACCTATTCCAATGTGGAAGTGATATGACATTATGATGGATTTTTTCACAAGAATTCCTAGGACACCTGGAAAGAATGATGCAATATGGGTCATTGATGATTGTCTCACAAAATCATCACATTTATTTTCTATAAGAGAGGATTTAACACTTGAGTGCCTGACAATACATTATATTAATGATGTTGTAAGACATCATCCTAAACCTCTGTCAATTTTGTCCAATCAATATCCCAAGGTTTACATCAAATTGATGTAATATTATCTAGAAGTCTTTGGATACTAATCTTTATATGATAATTTCTTATCCCCCCCAAACCGATGGACAATATGAATGGACTATTCAAACACCATAAGGCATTGTGATATCATGCTATATTGAAATAAACTGAATGAATGATCAATAATTTCATTTGGAGGAATTTTCATATAATTACAGTTTCCATTTTATCATTCAAATGGAAACAAATGATGCATTATAAGGTAAGTGATGTTGAACTCCAACTTGTTGGGATGAAGTTGGCGAGAAGAAACTTATCGGCCCAGAACATATCGAAGAGGAAAATGAAAACAATACAAAAATTCAGGCTGATATTAAAGGAGGACAATGTTAGAAAAAGAGTTATACTGCCAACCATAGAATGGATTTTGAATTTCATGTAGGAGATCATTTCATTATAAAAGTATCTTCGTGTAATGTTTTCTTATGGTTCGGTAAGAAAGGGAAATTGAGCCCTAGGAACATCAGACGGTTTGAAATTCTAGAAAGGATCATAGGTCTATCTTAACATTAAAAATTCCTCCAATACTATCCAATGTTCATAAAGTGTTCCACATGTAATTGTTAATGAAATACATGTCTGACTTAATGCATGCACTCCACTATGAAATAATATATATTAAACCTGATTTTTCATACTTTGAAGAGCTTGTTGAGATTATGGACACAAGAGAGAAGGTATTATGAAATAAAATAACTCTTTTAGAAAAGGTTCTTTGGGAAAACTATAAAATAGAGGAATCAACGTGAGAACCTATGGAATTTATGATGTAGAACCACCAACATAATTTTATGGAGAAATGCACATTAAAAATTTTGAGGACACAATTTCTGAAGGAGGGATGAATATAACACCCCAATCATTTTATGGTATGTTTCTCTTAAATACATTCTCTTAATTAGATAACCATGATTTCATGAATAACTATGTTTTTGGGAAACAAAACATAGTTTTTTATTGGATAAAGTCATAAAATATCAATTAAACATACATTTTACTCATCTATGTTTTTTATTTCAAAAATTAGTCATCTACGGTTGTGATGAATATATTATTTGGAGTCTGATAGAACTAACTTGTTTTTTGATGAATAGTTAAATACCCTTATGAATAGTAATATGAATAATAATAAGACCCTTATGAATAGTAAATCATATTATTATTTTATTTTATTAATGTTATATGGTAATATGATTTTGATAAATATTTTAAGGTATTAAAAATGAGAAATAATTTTAAAAATGTTATTTTTGATAAAATTTTTATTTTACATAAAAATAATATTAATATTATTTATAAAATAATATAATAATAAGATTTAATTAATGAATTTTGTACATCCAAAAAATCGTTAAGTTGAATTTTTGGTATTTTTACAAAATACTTGAATTTTTTGTGAATAGTAATAATATAGTTATCAGATTTTAGCTTGTTTAATGACATAATGATTATTTTAAAATTAATTTAAAATTTTAGTAAAGTTGTGTATAGTACATTATGACATTAGGTGTCCCCAGTGGATAATTCCTAGGGGAAATACAATGGCCCACTCCATGGTTTTTAAAAAAACACTAATTATGTGTCCTATGAAATTAATAAAAAAAACCTATCATTTATTATAAATACCCAATAATATCATAATTTTCATTAATTAAAAACCCATTTTCCTTGATTCACTAGTATATTTACCTCCTTATGAATTCTCCCAAGGTGTACTCATGAACCTAGGGTCCCAACCATTATGTTTTGGGAGTTACTCTACACGGTAATGAAATCTTCCACCCTTAACTTTTTAATGATTTTATATTATCTTATTCTATTTTATTCTAAATTAGATTATATTGGGATATGTCATTTAATATCATATTTTTTACCATATTATGTAATAATGTGGATAGATCACTTTTATATTATCAAAATATATTATAAATTTTTATGTGACGCCATTAGGCTACCATATTTTCGTGAGGGATTTCTCAATTTTTTTTCACATTTATCTATTTTCATTTTCATTCCTAATCTTCCCTCATAAAAATCATATGATAAATATACTAAATTATATAAACTGGAATTATTTTATGGTAATTTAATATTTCATCATCATCTCACTTTTCCCCATATCATTTTATAAAAAATGGAAACACCATCTATAATGTGTTAATTTATCACATCGGAGGACAACATGTTCTCAATTTTTATTGTCATATTCAAATTTGTTCATAAAATAATTATTTTTGTTGAACCATATCAAACTATGAGTGTTTTAGCTTATTTAATGCTCTGTAATCCCTACAGACTCATAATATAAAATCATAAAAGAAAACAATTTTATTATGTAAAAAACTACCATGTTAATACAAACATTTATCATTAACTTTTATCTAATGATTTATCCTCTTAGTATAGTGAAAAAATCACTATAAGATAATTTATATCTCATTAATTTCACAAATAATATATATTAATAGTTCTTTATATTAAACCATATTACTAATGAACTTCCTTTCATGAATACATGTAAAACGATCATGAAAACCAAGGAAGAAAATACTTCCAAAATAATAAAATTGAACATCTTAAACCTATACAAAGGCCACAATTGAAACTGATACGGATAAAATAAATCCATTAAATGTAAAATATGTTATATTGATATTAACTATTTAAACTAAATTTCATTATTATTGTTATTAAAATCAAATGAAGAAAATATATGGGAATAAGATAAGGGGTTTCTCATCTCACTTTTATTTCTGTGAGATTTCCATTGTTCGCCACATTTTTCAATTATCTAGTGTATTTTTACATCTACAGGATATAAAATATCAAAATTATGTTTTTATAAATTGTATTCAGTGATTCAATTGATTATTATTATCTCAATGGATTACAGTGTTATATGGGACTTTTCTTCTGTTTTCATTTCATTATGATTTACAAGGTATCATGTACCTAATCATTCTTATGTAGTGTGAATAATTTCCCATTGAGATAATTTTTAATTTGAAATTTTAAATATAGTATATATCCATATTATGTTTTCAAGGATATGATTATCTTCGTATGATGCATAACCTTTTTCACACGGTGTTTATTTGAAATGTTGTTTTAAATACGGAAATAATGATGAATCATTATCCTCTAGTCTATATAGATATTGAGAAGACATATTTTAATTGTATTAAATATATGTATATTGAATTATTTTCAAATGATGTTATGTGAGGGGTCAAATATATCCCGTCAATACATCAACAAGTCTAATTGAGAATGATCAGTTGGTGGAAACCCTTCGAGTTTGTTTCCAAAAATTAGACGGTTTTCTACCCACATAAATAAACTATATAGATGGTATAGTGGTATCATGTGCTAGATACATGAAATAATATTAATAAGAATATCTCTTTATTAATTTTCAGTAATTACCATCAATGTGGCTTTAACTATGACAAAATCTATGGATATAGTGTCATTATTAGTTTATTCATTGAGTTTGTTTTTCATTTATTCACCATGTCATATTGACTACACGAATTTGATGATAATTCAATTATTATATATTCCGGAATCCGCTAGTTCTAACCCTTACTGGTCATTCGAGCTTACCCCTTTCAATATTTATCCTTCAACATGATATGAAGAGAAGACCATTTATTTAGTTCTCATGGATGCATGTTATTTTTTTGTTATGTATTTTATTTGGTTACTTTTCTCAATTTAATAATACATAAATGCATTTATCTATCTTATTGAAGACTACTAAATTGATCATTAATTCAAGAATTAATTATTTTTAATAATTAAAATGTAATAATTAATGCACTGTCTCCGAGATTCTCGAGTCGGGGTGATACAAAAAAACATCCAACACACAAAAATATGTGCATTTTAACATTTTGATTCATTAATTTCTTTGATTCTTCTATTTAATCATTTTGGTTTCTATTAGAGAATCTATATTTATAGTCTATGTAATTTATCCAATAATACAAGACTAAAGTGATATTTGTTAGGAAATATATAGACACTAAATTATTAATAATTTATATTAGTTATATAACAATTAAATGGATATTTGAAATAAATTTTAAAAAACCACATGTGATGTGATGAAACACTTATTAAACCTAAACCGTTATAACAATGTTTTCAAAATATATAGGGAAATATGTTAATTATAAAAGATAAATAATATCAATAATTGATAATATTCAATATATATTATCTATTAAAAAGTGCATGGAGTAATATATTATTTTTAATAATTTTAAATCATTTAATAAAATATCATTTATTGTAAAATATCAAATATGTCAATTATGACACTATATTTAATACTAATTATAAAATATCAAAATAATATAGATTTCAAAAAATATTAATTTTATAGTATTTTTATCATGATATATTAATCTACAAGAGTAATTAAATAATATAAAAAAATAAATAAAATTTTTATTTTATATTCATAGTATCATTGTTTTGGTTATTTGTTATCTAAATAATCACTACATAGGATTTATTAAAAATTTTAGGGAACTAAAACTTCTTTAAAAAATATTTGTATATTATTGTGATAAAAATAATACATTCATATTTCAAAAGTATATTTATAACATAAAATATGATGTATTCTACATATCTCAATGTTTTAAAATTTTAAAAGTAACATATGTTATGTTTTTGACTTTTTTCTTTACATAAACATTTATATTGGGAACATCAATTTAATAATATACCCATAAACCATAAAATTCTAAAAAAGTGGGAATATGATTTATTCAATTGTATCCAATTTCTTTTGGAATGGTTTATAGGTCATTTTGGTTTTTATGATTAAGGTTTAGTTCCTTATTAAACATAGTCTTACCTAAATAACTATAATTAATTTTAATCAGATTCATTAATTTATTTTGTAAATGATTATTGTGATCTTATTATAACACAAATATTTTTCTTATTCCAAATTATTAAGTACATTTTTCAAAATTCAAATCCCATATGTGGTAAAATTAACACTAATGATAACTTATAGAATTGAAGTGAATATCAATTTTTAAAGGAAAAATGTTCAAATGTTAAAAATGATTATATATATAATATAAATATAAATATGATTCCAATTATATAAATTGGATTAATATATTCATAACTGATTTATTGTGACATTAAAACCCATTTTAAAAAAATAATTTAGCACTAATCATTAAGAAAACTATAAAAATTCTTAACTAGATTGCCGTATCATTCAATATAAAAAAAAGAAATACTTTTTTCTAGGAAAATAAAAACAATTATAAATATAATAATATATATACTCCAGATTATTTTTATTCTATTTTTTAATGTAAAATTCAAAATAGTGTCCATGTTTAGTTTTAAACTAGGTTCTCTGTTAAAAGGTGGTAACACTCAGACATGTGTACATGCTAATCTGGTGTTTTATATATCATAATCATAAAATACTTTTGACTACAATAAAAGATAGAAATTAGTGAACATTATTATTGAATTAAATCTCTATAATGTATGGGGGTGTACTATGTTTAATGTTGTTAAATTTCATTTCTATACAATGATAAATGTATCTATGGGAATACATGATTTCAATTATATTAGATTTAATATTATATCATCCATGAAACAAGTATAAAATTAATATTACTAGATTGAGAGATGTTTTTAAACATTTATTGTCCCTATTATTTTTCCAATTTATGATTAACATGAATATATATTGAGTATAATATCTTTTTATTGAGGTACATTCCTTAAATATGACCATTTTCTATAAGTATTATTATTTTTTATAAAATTATGTGGGTTTTCTATCATTGACATGTGTTTTAATCACGTTGGGATTTAATATTAATATATATTTAAAAATATACTTGAAATATTATGTAAATTTTTCATGAAACATTAATGTTTGAGAAAATTATTATTGGATTCTATTTAATTGTGTACGAAAAAATATTGGCCATATAAAGAGTTTCACATCAACATATATGGGACACTAATTTGGTCGCATGAATATGGTTCTAAACTATATCATTAGAATAATAACAATATAAATGGAATAAATAATGATATTACCATGAAATTGAATCCCATTCAGAATAATAACTGATATATTACTTCGTGAAAATAATACCTTAAAAATATATCATCAAATATGGTAGTTCATCCCATAGTTCAATGAAGCTAGTATATCTTGTATAAGTGTATAATGCAATGGGTTGTTCAAGATATGTCTTAGACCCAAAAAATGGCAGTTTTTTCTATTAAACATATCAATGAGGACCTAATAATATTACGTTAAAAATAAAACATGGTAAGTATAATCAAGTCAAAGGTTTTGAAAAATAGTCCTCCACTATAAATTAAAATATTCATATATTGTTATATTTTGATACTTACTAGATAAAATAGCTACATGGTTTGAAAAATAATGAATTAGACTCATTAATTAATGAAGTATATATCATCTCTCACTATTGGTTATTATGATTTCTAAAAGAGTTCAATTTATTTGGAAGAATCTAATTAAAAGATAAACGTGTTAAACAAATGTACATCATTATAATTATCTCCTAAAATTTATTATTTAGGAAAAGTGAATATTGATATTAACTATTGATTTATGGACTTATGTTATAGAATAAGAATCTTATTGTAAATAACCCCCTACACCAATAGCTTATGAATGAAAAAATATACATTGAATAGGGAAATAAAAATGAGAGTATCCTTGTAGGGGAATTGTTCTAATTGCTAATCTAGATGAATAGGGGAAGAAAATAATTATTCATTTTGGGTTTCAAAAACTTTAATTATGAAAAGTATAATGAATTTTTAATTTAGATATATAGTAATAATTTTTACATAATTTCTATGAAATATACTTATGTGTTATATAGAAATACAAAGTCATGATTATCCATGAATGTGTTGTTATAGTTACAGAATTCATATTGTAACCATTTAATTTTTTTTTTAATTTTATTATGAATTTATGACATTTGTTCCTTATAATTTAAAAAGTGTTGAGTATATGTGATCTGGTTATATAAAATCTAATTTATCATATAGTATAAAATATACATTAAGGTGAAATTTCACACCAATTGATAAATAGTTAATTATAATTTCCACCAATTCATTATTATATATCAATTCATGTTAATTGAAATAAAAATTTAAAATCAGCAAGGAATGTCAAATTATAAAAAGGATGTAATTTTTTTATTATACAAGTATGGTTTTGGGAAACTCTATGGAATTTATATATTAAGAACTTATATTATTGAAATTTATTCTTTATTTTTACATGTTATTATGATTCAAAATAAATAATTTTGAATTTTTGTATGTATAATGGTATTAGATGTTCAATGGATAATTCATAGTGTTTGTTTATTTTAATCATGTTATGAATAAACATGTTTCTATATTTTTGGATTTGAATATAATGTTTTTTATCTAGCTTAAGTAATCAAAATATAGGTTATGTATAATTACATATTAATATTATATGGATATATATTTTTTAATAATAATGAATATTTATGCAAAATATAGATTGTTTATTTTAATAATAATTGTAGAGTCATGTTCTAATGTCACTCATTAGTAACTGATATTAGTTATACACAATATCTTGACAATGTCTCCCAATATGAAAAATTCTTCTGAATTGTAGATTGTTTCTATGATAATATGGTGTGTAGAATATAACACCAATAGTCATACTGGGTGACATCAAGGAAAAATAAATGTAAACAAAGAGAAGATGTATTAATAGAAACTACAGAAGTAAATCATCATGAAAATTGAAAATGAAAAAAAATTAATACATAGTATTACATAAAAAT
The DNA here is from genome assembly GCA_963277665.1 of Viscum album. Taxonomy (NCBI): domain Eukaryota; kingdom Viridiplantae; phylum Streptophyta; class Magnoliopsida; order Santalales; family Viscaceae; genus Viscum; species Viscum album. The sequence continues at coordinate 2,031,609,924 of OY728151.1, read as the reverse complement.
TGATTACTTTATGTCAATTTTCTATAGAAAATTTATTAAAAAAGTAAAAAAGTGTATTACGAATATACAAAAATCTATTAGAAAATAAATAATAGGATACAATCTATCTTCAAATGAACAATGAGGCTATTCAAGGACCACTTCTCTTATACACGTTCCTATTATTGAAAATCATGTTTCCAATGTTTGAAATATTCTTATGCATGTAACTAATTAAATGAAGTCAGTTCAGGTACCAATTGAAAATCTAAACAAGTTATGAGATAAATCAATATTCCATGACCAATTTTTCTATTATTATTTTTCATGTGAATATATCTTGAGTAGTGTGACTGTATAATAAATAATAATGATATATCAGTAAACCATGTAAATATGGATTTCTTATTGCACACCATCATGAAAAAACAAGTTGTAATAAAAATACATAATGATTCTTAATATTTATTAAATGAAAATATAATGGGATTTGGTAAAGTTAATTAGGAATGATTAATTTGGATCATCATTTCATTTAACTATAAACAAAAAAGGGGTAATGTTTTTCAATTACTTAGGCATACTCACCACAGAACATGTTATACATTAATAATGAATAAAAATGATTAAATTTTATTTTATATGATTTAGAATAAGTAATATGGAATTTTATTTTAATTATTTTCATTATCTATAAAGATAATATTTTCAAAATATCTAATGGGAAAAATAAAGAACATCATGTCCCTATTTAAAAATATCAATAAGGATAGTAATATCTAGTATATAAGGATATAATTATGTTTTAAAATTGATGTGAAATTATAATAAAGGATATAGAGAATCAATAATTCTATAATTCAACACATTTTATAAATAATTATATAGAGTTGATAGATAATATGATGGGGACATGTCGTATTATCCTTGAAACAACATCATCACATTAAATCCCAATATATATTGCACTATTCAATTCCTTACAAAAATCACTTCATTGGTGATTTGGTCAACAGATAAATTTAACACATTTTTTGAAATATAATTTTTCTCACCCTATTGGTTGTTTTGGTTGAGGCTATCATCATCTGTCTAGTAAATAAATTCTTATTACATGTCTATATGTATACATTAAAGACATAATTAGTGGTTTATAAATTTAATGAGAAACACCATAAAATCATGATCTGATGAACAACGAAAACATAATATAAACAAAAATACCATTATTGAAAATAGTGAGACCACCTACCATAGCGAATTTGTAGAGTTCTCATTTGATATAATCTCTAGATATGGGCTAGATATTAATGAAAAAACTGAATACAAAAATACCCTAATAATTGGTCATATTAGATCGTAGGGATTTTTATTTAGATATAGTGAAAGAAACTAAAAAAGGAAGTATGTTGAAATAATATATTACTAATGGTTATCCAATGTGATGAGAAGTAAGTAATTCCAAAGTCATTTGAGTGAGGAGGTTATATGCCATGATTTGGAAAAAATAGAGCCCTCAATAAGAGGAGGTGGATTATTTTTGTCGAAAAGAAAAGAAAATGGGTAATAATATTAAAATAAGTATTTAGGAAGACTGATTTTAACAAATATTTATATTAACAATCACTATGGATAATAAATGTCCCAAATTGTTCACTAATTGTGCACAGTGATTGGCTAATGTGTAACTCCATTACATAGAATGTTGTATAATTATCCAAACCCTTTATAGCTCATATCGATCACATTCGGGGAAGGATTTCACCATTTTTGATAGAAATATAACACCACTCTCAGGATCTACTAGTTTATTATACAGTATATATATAAGTGGATCACATTTTCAATCTACATAATCACTAAAAAATATGTTCCAACAATGTTCCTCATGATCATTCTCTATAAACAGGTGGTCGAAGTTGGAAAAAAGACCCAAAATCTCTCGAACCATTACAATAAAATTAAAAAAAAAATCATATAGATAGAAAATTACACTAACAAATAATATCTATTTACATTCATGAAAAACTGTTGTGTCACAACCAACCGTCATTAAAAAAATATATCCATGATTTTCTCTTCTAAAAGTGGTTGAGAATCATATGAGAACAATTATTTCCATTGATCAAGGTCATTGGCCTATATCACCTAGGTCTCATCATGTACACATCCATTTAACCAAAATTCTCAAACAAGAGGAACATAAATTCTTAGAATATCCTTCCTGCTACAATCAATGATATTTACCAGATACTCATAAAATTAACTTTTGACCACCAACTATGTATTATATAAATCAAATTAATGAGATGTTATGGAATTATAATAGTTAAACTGAGATACATGGAAGATATCATTTATTATTGTGTATATCTATAGATATACAAATTGATATTCAAGTAGTTCAAATGTCTACATGATAATGAATCGACCTATTATGATAGGCAATAGATTTCCCTTATATAAAATCCTTATAAAATACGATCTTAGAGGAACACTCAAGATGAACATGGACATACTTAAACCCCATATTTCAGTGGTGAAAATAAATTTATGACTACTTTCCAAACTAATATTTATCTATACACATCCTGATAATATGTCTTTTTCTCAATGTATACTACATGAGATGTGGTCCCATTAGTTTTATCTCACATGACACTAACTAGCACAAGGGTGACAATAATGAACTATAGAATAAGGCCCCATAAAGATCAATTTAAATATTATTGTGAACGATAATATTATAATGGAGCATTAAACGAGTCGATTGTTTCTTTATTGAACAACCAAAATCTATTAAACAGGATCAAACAATATCCTCCAACAACTGTATAGTATGCTCAGACTACCCATAAGTCTGAGGGGGATTTTATGTATTAAGAAGAAACTATGGTCCTATTACACTATATAAACTCTTCTATACTAATAAAATTAATTAATCAAACCATTATGATATGATGATTTTTTATACTACATGAATACATATGATCATCATGAAATATATCCTTCTAAGCTAGTCCACTAAATAGGTCCCCAAATTCGAAAACAAAGGAGACCATTGTAAGTTAATCAATGATCAACTATAATATCCCAGAACCTCTTGGGGATCATGATAATCCTATAATAAAATCCATTATGACGTCTTCATAATTACACATTGGAATGGGAAGAAACTCTATAATTTTAATTAGTCTCCAGTGTTCCATCATAACCAATTATTTAGTGGAATGTTAGGTGAAAAAATATCTCTATTTTCATTCCATAACATATATACTGATGGAATATGTTCAGGTATATATTTGTGACACTAATATATAACTACCAAATAGAGGCATGAATCTCTCACATAAACTCCAATAATATGTATCTAGGTCCACACAAACTTATAGGAGTGATAAGGATATAATTTCATCAATGAACCATTACATTGTTCTACTTTCTCTTAATAAACACTCCCTTAATCCCAATCAATATGGATCCAAAATCTACCTCATATTTACATTAACCAAAATAGAAGAGGTTTCTAATAAATAAGTTTAAATACTTCTACATACAATACTAAAACACCAAGTACATCTCTAAAAATAAGTCAATCATCATCCATTCACTATAAGTATCATATATTTATTGAGTATGATTCTTCTTAATAATGTAATATTCCACTAAATTTCCTTTCCAAGGAATGGAATGAATCCCAAAATCAATAAAATTGTCGTATTCCACAACTATTTACCATTTTAGAGTCATGTCACGCTTTGTGAATTTTTATTTAATGATTATGTAGTCACTGTGTACAATTAACAATTCAAAAAAAAACTCCCCAAAAAATAGAGGCACGAACAACTTCCTAGAGATTGATACAATAAGTTAGATAATTTATCCTTATTAGACTCAACTAGAAAGAATAATATTCTTGTACTAAATATCCCTAATGAAAAATTTTGTCCATACATATTAATTATTTTTAACAATATACTTTATAGAGTTATCTTGACTTTGGAAGTACCATGATCAGTAATAAAGTCATATTTTCATTCATCATTGTAATGTTTTCCTCACATTATCTATATCATTAAAATATTACACCCTTTTTGTTGAAACCCATAACTTGTGTTCAATGTCTTTAGGAATCCTCAATAAAATATTAATAACATCCAACATTACAAAAAAAAATCAATATATAAAATAAATTTGTGGGTTTTTTCCTTAAAACCATTCCTTTCACCCTCTTTGGGACTGCGAATACACCTATTTTCGAGATAATGTTACATTGGAAGAGGAAATTATCAAAACATATCATTAAATTGGGGGTATTGGAATATTATTTATAAATTCAATGTTTACACATCATGATGTGAAGGATTTTTGAATAACCACATCAATGTTGAGAATTCACTATGTTATTGTTCAAAAAATCCTTGATGAATTAATCTAGGTATGCGTCGAATAACCATTTCATCGATGCTATAAAAACATCAAACACATTTGTGGGGTTGAGTGACATAACCAAATACTCATACATGATATATGAACATTATAATTCTATATGTCATATATATAGAGGAATTAGGCATACCTAATGGAATCATATCATCAAATATATCATTGATAAGACCCTAGATCCCATGATCTAATCATAAGGGTAATCACTACATTATAATGAATAATAATTAGTAATAGTAAGATTATAAAATAAACATTATTTAACTCAAAAAATTATTTTATTTCCCTCATTCTTAGTGAAATCCACATCTATACCCCATGTAATAGGATTTATAAAATCCTTTCATTCTAAATCCTATTACTTCCTCTTGAGATCTTGAAAATGAGTAGTATCCATGTAGTTTGGAGGAATTTGTACTAGTACTACTATTAGAATTAATTTAATATAAATATGTATCTCTATATCAGGAGTTATTATAGGAATTTCATCAGTAATACTATCCTTAAAATTATCCACATTCAGAATAAAATATTTTTTTCATGTTCAAGGATCATCCAGATAATGGATTTCAATCTTGGATGCCTCCCAACCCAGCCGACAGTGCTCTTGTCATTATCGACATGAATTAAAATTAGATTCCATATTGTTAATATTGATACCTCCATTAGGTGGTATAATGGGAACTCAATAGTTATTGAAGTTAATATAATCTCAACATGGTAGTAGCCAATTCGTCCTTAAAGTAGCATGAAATCAAATCATCTTGAAAAAAAGGTGATAAAAAGAAATTATTGAAAACTATATCAACGAGGAATTCCTTATATTTTAATGAAATATTTTATTTAATCTATAATAGAGTGTTAATAGTCACGACTCCATATAAATACTCAATCTTGAGGCTAGGATATCCTATAATTTCAAATGATATAACTGATTTGGAGTTACCTACATCAAACAATAAATAATATAAAGTTGAGAATACAAATAATCATCATAACCTATATAACCTTGAAGTAATTATCTTTTGGGGTAGGGTATAATTCAATTATTTATCCTCATCCATTTCTCAATTATACTATATAACCACACTATATCAGTCCTCTCTACAGATCAATCCATCCAATTTACAACTCCAAAACAATGAACTTATCCTCATCCGTAATGGATACTCGTACTCTAGATACCTACACAGGGAGGATCCATTAATCCCAATCCTAATTTATCATATGTTGAGTATACTCACCCACTATTAACGGATTCGATTTTTGTGTAAAACCACTAATAGTTCCCATTCTTCCATTGGCTCACCTTAAATGATGTCTCCGTGAAAATTAGGATTTAAGATACCAATATCCCCAATCTAATTACAGAAAACATAGATACAAGTGTATACATCATAAACATCGTAGCTCAAATAATAAATCCATTATAAATTTTTATTTTAATTAGTGTATGTTCTATCTAATCTAGATATTTATCTTCTATATAACATACCCTAATCCTCTATCCGATTAAGCTCAGTGATGAATACACGATTCATTATCCTTTATACGTATGTGAAATAAATGATTCTCATATATGATAGGATTTCATACATGAATCCATACTCAAAAAATATATATTTATTTTGATTATCCCTTAGTGGACTTGGTGTGAATAACTGAAGATATGTGAAGAGAGAATAAAGGTCCATAATAGACAAAATTCTTTGCTACTGCTGCATTAAAATCTATAGTTTTATTTTACAATAATGTAATAGGATTGAAGTATTTTTATAATATTAAATGATAATCACTCCATACCACAATATATTTTAGTATTATAATGTGATTAGATAAAATGATATCATGGAGAATCCCTAGAGAATGTATGTAGCATGTTTCACTCCCCTTTAATGATGTTTCTTAAGGTTCTCAATAATAGATCAAACAAACTCCATATATTAATCAATAAAATTTGAATCATATTTTATTAATAAATACTGAGGGTGGTGATTTTGGAAATATATATTAAAAGGGGATTGTCAGGGTGATCCCTATATATACATCTCAATACAAAATAATCCCTCTCAAAACTGTGCATTGGGGAACATATCAGGAATAGTATGAGGTCCTAGAGGGTTTACTAAAACATGTAACATAGTTATTCATTGCCACACCACATTTGTATAATTATTTTCCCCACCCTCTTGATACATTAATCGAGACATTCATTTTGGAATATCATGTTAATTCCAAATGAATTCCTAAAAAATATTTATTTATAAAACATATAATCAATAAATGTATAGGACATATATAAATCCATCATAATAATAGACACCCCACATTTTATTCAGCCCATATATATATTTTTTATATAGAAAATATTCGAGGTTATAGGAGACACTCCCTACATCCCACAACTATGGTCGGTACAGGGTCATGTTTTTTATTTACTGTTAAGGGATCTAGTATAATGATTTTCAATTGAAATTTCATGGTTAAAAAACATTGTGATTCAATTGGATTATACAATTAACAATATTTATATCAATAAATACCATTAGTTAAAATTAACAATGAATTTATGGAATTTATATAAATAAAAATATATAAAAACAATTATAAACATTATAAAACCATGGAAACATCACTAACTATAGCTAAAATACGTAAATTAATGTTCCACCATCATGGTATGTGGAAAGAAATTATTTAGGTTGTGATAGATATATTAATAATGAATTATTTATCATATCTCCACCAGAATCATTATTCCAATCACCCTATTAAAATAAATCATCTGAAATATGTTGTATGAGAATTAAAAAATAATATATACATGGTATGGAATATGCATGACATATAAATCATTAGGTTCCAATAATGATGCCTGTAAAAAAATACATCCTTTCCATACTGGATGAAAGGTAAAATATGAATACTTATTAATACACATAATACTGAATGCCAAAAATCATGTTTTCCATCAATTAGTGAAATTAATAAAAGTATAATGGGATTAATCCATAATAATGAGATAGATCTCAGATAATATTGATTTTTCTATCCATGTGGGTTAGCTACTCCAATGAAAAGGGTCATAAACATACTCAAACACATTCATAGTTTCAGTTATACAAAACATAATGTAATAAAAATGAAAAAATGCACTGAGGGCACATTTTAATATCCCACGATTGACTCCATCATATATTAAAAAATTAATTTATCCAAATGGCCTCATGAACACCTCCAAGAATGCTATATGATTCTGACATTCTGTGTGGGTCTATGATTGTATGTAAGGGAGACTGTAACACCATTTAATAGAAATGGACTTGAATGGTGAATTATAAACATAACTCCATTGACGAAACAATAATAAAAATAATGGAAATAATGATTCCAGTGATATTAAACTAGAAAAAATAAATACACAATATCATATACAATTTGATGATTTAATATTTATATACATCATCAAATTGAATATATAAGGGAAACATATAATGAAGAATATAAAAATGACATTCAATAATGAAAATTATTTAAAAACCTTTATCCAATAGTATCAATTACCTATGTTCATTCATATACTCTTGTACTATTTCATATTACATAAGTTGAGGAATCTACAACTGTATTATTCCCATTGTCCCTACCAACATCCATAGAGTTGTTGAGGTTAATATCAAAGGCCCGAACAGGATATGAGATAAACCCTATAGACTACAACCGATGGTATTTTATATTATCCCATATGTGATTATATAATAAAAAATGTGAATGTATCATATACAAGTGTGTCATATAAATAACACATGTCACTCTTGGTTTTAAGTGGAACTCACACTTGATACTACCTATTTTGTCATATTCCATAATTCCTCTTAAAATTTGATTATTGAAAAATATAATGGGGAATATAAACATTAATTAGGAATGTTTAATATCATAAAAAATATCATTTGACAATAAATAATAATGTTTTAACATCATATTCATTTGTATGGAAAAGTCACTATGCCACATCATCTGTATTAATTATAAATAAACATGATGTAATTTTATTTCTGTTGATTCCAAATAATTAGAATAGAATGGAATTTTAATTATTCCAATGAACTAAAAGGTGAGTCATTTCATAAATATCCATTTCAAAAATAAAGAATTATGTGTCCCTAATGAAAAATAACAGTATGTAAGATCATGTTTAGTATATAGGGTTTGAATAATATAATTTAACCCACAAATTGTTATATTCAATAATAATTATAATAAATCCTTCCAAAATTTAATTTATTTATTCATTTCATCTATTGATTTTATAATTAATATTAATTGGACAATATGAACAATTCAATACACTATATCTTTTCATCACATCACTTTAAATCATTCAACTAGACAATACTTATCAAAATATAACATAGTGGAGTTATGTTCATAAGGTAAATGTAATCCATTAAGAAATGTAATATTGATCACAAAAGGGGTTGTTCATGATGAGGTTTACATACTCCAAAAAGAAATCATGGCCTCTTCAATTATCTAGATTTATTAATCAATGGTTAATAAATATAATTATCAATTTTAGTTGAAACATATAAAAAGTACATGAAGTGATACAATGAAAATATAAATCAATCATACAAAAATTGATATATATATATATACACACACAAATACTATATAATAGATGTAGACTCATCAAACTATTTTGAACATATTATTCAAACAAAAATGGGAGAAGATGAAGGAATATAAAAATTCCATTAAAATAAGTCATATTGAATCCAATTGATTTTTTATCATATACAGTGATTGAAATAATGAAATGAAGAAATGGAAAATAATATATTTAATATTTATATCCAATATTATTAAAATCATTTTATTTTTACATAATTTCATAGAGGATCCTCTATGGATAGTTTTTGGGAAAAGGCATCCCCCAAGTAGGATAACAAAGGCATGCATGGAGAAAAGAAGTATAAGAGGACAGAAACATTAAAAATTATTGTGGAAAATGAATATTTCACCAATATTAATGTGGGGAATAATTTCTACACATGTTTAGTCATACCATGATGTTCCCATACACACTAACATCATAGGGGTAACCACCCTCACACTTAAAGGCGCACAATTTTTGAAACAATGTGAAACCCATTTAGATCCCCTTTAGAACTATATTTCCCCATTTATTTGGACTAAGGTGACTCTATTAGATATTATTTCAAATCATTCTTCCTATATATATGGTTTTCATAGTTTTTCATCATGGTTATAAACAAATATGGGAAGACTATGCACCTCCTGGCACTTCTCTATCAATTAGAGAAACATGCTCCAAAAATGTCATGGATACTTTTGTACCATTCCTTAAACTATTAGTATAGATAAAATAGAAAAAAATATGTGTCTAAAATTATATTTTTCAAGTTTTTATCTTAAATGAATTCAGAGGTTACAAACATTGTATTCAATTCATTTGATTATATATTATTCATGGAAGATGATATAAGGATAATAATATTCAATCCAATATTAATTTTTATCTACATATATATTAATATATGTTTTATGGTATTCCCAACACTAATTGATGGGATATTTTATTCTATAAAACCTTTTTTTACATAAAAAATTGTCTAAAAAATTGAATTTCAAATGATGTAATAAAATAATTGATTACATTTTTACATTTTATATGATAAATAAGCATAATTAATTTAAAATACTTTTTTTAACATGGAATTAAATTTTAATGAGAATATTGTTTCTATGAGTGAACTGAATAATTCATGAATTTTTAGAATTTTTATATTAAAAAATATGGGCTTATAATAGTATAATACATAAGTTATTTAAACATCATCAAATAAATAGATTGGGATAGATGACTATAAATAGAATCCTAAAGTGTTAAATTTAGATAAAATGAGAATATAAAAATATATATTTTATATAGTATTATTTCATTGAAAATAAAAAGTGAAATTAAATAAATTGTGAAAAATAATATCAGTGTATTCAGGGAAAGTCAAATTTAAATTGTTTCTTTTAGTTACATGAATTAATTGATATCAAAATATATTCAATATAATTATAATGTACTTGAATTATTTAATTGAAATATTTACACTAATATACATTAGATATAAAAATAAATATTGATATAATTTGTATAAAAAATGGTCACGATATAATTATAAATGTTTAAATTATATGAAATTTGTTTCTAAAAGTGAAATACTAGAAATTCTGGATTTATAGATTTTTAATATTTTTACGTAGGTTATTATAATGAATATTACTTCTGACTATCACCATTATTATCACTTTATTTCTCTATTTATGAATCATACTATAGATATTAGTGGGAGGGTTTTATTAGAACATCTTACAGTGATGGAAAATAAATTATATATAGATGTAATGAGTTAGGAAAACCACTAAATGTGTATAAAGCACATGTAATATTATGTATCATGTCATATACGATATGTTAGATTGTTCACTCACTAGGTTTTTTTAATTATAAATAACATTTTTTGGAAAACATATATTGTATGAGATAAATTGAAATGTCAAATTATGAATATTAAAATTATATATATATGTGTGTATATTTAAAAATGTTTCTTGAATTACTATGATAATTGATCACTAAATGAATTTTTTATACATTCGCTTATAGAAAATTATCATTTTTTATAGATTGTGATTAAATATTGTTTTTATTTTCATTATGTTTCTATAATTATGATATAAAATATGTTGACGAGGAAAAAAAGTGTTTTGAGTAGTTGTAAAAGACACTGAGATTCCCAAATATATGTAATATACTATATATTTGGTATAATATCTATACCACCCAAAATTTATAATGTTTTATTTGAAAAAAATATTTATTGAAAAATTGTGAAACAACTAAGCCAACTTGGATCATGGAAAACTATATCAGATAAAAATGATATTAAAATCCAACTTGATCTTATGGGATGTACCTTCCCTATATAGTTTCCAAGAAATGTATGTTTCATTTTTTCGGTTCTCCTTTGATAGTTTCTTCAAATTTATAGGACAATTTTTTTCAAACATTAAAAAAATACTAACCTGTAATCTTATTATTGTTGAAGCCTCAGGTAAAAATTAGATTTTTCTTCTCATTCTACTCACCCCACTCCCCTTTTATTCCCACATGAATTTGTCTCCCATTCATTCATTCCACAACCCCATTAGATGAATTAATAATTATGTCCTTCTCTAGAATCTCTTCCTCAGAGTGCATAATAATCTTTTACAATGTTTACATGGCCACAATATATATTTCATATCATAAGGTAGTTGTGACCTCTAGTGAAACATCACCAACATTATCCACCTTTCATAATAGCCACTAGGGAACATGGGCATTATAAATATTAGGCCTCTCTCAAACCATATCACTCAAATTCTATATGAAATGATCTACAAATTCATAACCATCAACCCTTTCACTCCCACTCACTAGATTCATACATGAATTCTTCACCACTTCGTTATTGGTTGTCTCACCCTTATTTACCCAACCTTCATGTTTAGGAGATCTACTTTCTATTGGTATAGGAATGTAGAAGAAATATTTATGCATTTTGGATTTTACCTTTTGTCTCGCAATTTAATTACTTGAATCCCGGTTTTCATTTTTTCCTCCTTCTACCATACGATGTGATGGCCTCTACCAGGTAATCACATAGTAATTTATTTCGAAAGATAAGTATATCCCTATGTCTCTTACCTAAAAATCCTCATGAATTAATCTTTCTTAGGAGAAATAATCTCCAAACCATCAAACATATTACTGATTTTAATAGAGGAAATTATCTATCTCAGTTTTTTTATTCCCCCAACATCTACCCCACTCCCCTTATCATCAAAAATTTCATGCGCTTGAGATTTAAGGCCCTTATAGACCACTATCTCTGGAAAGGATTTATTTTATGTTCATAAAACATCTGTATAGGAAGAAAACTTTTTAAAATGGCCTCTTGTTACTGGGTACAAACACCACAAGTATTCCCATACACCATAGGAACTGTCATATTGTGATTACACTCAGTTAAATATTTCATGAACCTTTTAAAGACATCCATGACTATATGGTTAGTGTTGTTCGGTATATCCTCTTTCTGGATGGGAACATATAATGAAGATTCTTTTCTATGAATGTTATCACACCAGTATCCCTTATTAATTTAGTCACATTTATTTTTCCCTAGACCCATTTGTTTTCATACATTTAAGGATCCATATATTCATATTTCGTATCAATTTATTAAATGAAAATAGGAAAACATGTTGTAAATGATTAAATATGTATTTTATTGGACTAAAATGTATTTTTTTTAAAAATTTAGAGATAATAAAAGATCATTGGATTTGATTTTAGAATTTATTCAAATTATGGGATACATAGTGATGGTATTGAAATATTTCCAATATTATTTCGAAAATTACCTAAATGTGTTTTGGTTATTATATAAATTGTTATTATATATGATTAAATCTAAGCTAAAATGGTAAAAATATGATTTAATATTATCTATGAAAACAAAATTAATTTTAAATTACCATATATCATGTTTTCAAATCAATAATAATGATAATGAAATGATTTATTGATTAATTTATATCATAATGAATAAAAAATATGAATATTCCTATTTAAATAACATTGTATTATGAAATGGATTTGGTTAGTTGACTTAATGGTAAACTCACCGTGTTAATATGGCCATACAGAAAGAAATAAAATAGATAAAATTACTCAATATTTCAATCTTATGGTACTTTAGTTATAATTGTAATAAAATATGATTTCATTCAGGGGAGATATAATTAAATAAGTTGTTTCAAAATATTAAATTTATGAGGGATTGATGATAATATATGTTGAATTAATTAAATGTGGGGAATTTAATCCTTAGTTATAACACATGATTAAATGAATGAAAATTTTAATAGTGTACTCAAGATATGTATAATGATATCATAACATGTAAATGTTTTTTAAAGCCTTTTCAAATATGTAGTCGTCATAGGTCAATATTGAAATTATTTATTTAAAATGGATAATAAATTGAAGATAATTGATATCATGAAAAATAATTCACGAACGGCCATTTATAATATTTTTGTAATGATGTTCGATATTTTTAATAAATATTTTTTATGAAGGATTTTCATAAAATCATGTGAATGAATTTTTTCCTACTTGTTAACCATTTAATATGAAGTTCTGTGTGGGTGAAAATAGGGTTCCCTTTACACTATAATGAAATTTAACTTTTGTGAAAAGATACTATGTTTTTCCTATGTTCCCAATATCCCAAAAAAAATATTAGGATACATGATTTTTTATAATGAGTGAAATCATGATTCTAGATACATATCGTAGGAATGAATTTTCTAGATAGAAACGACCAGTTGTATTTTTCTAGGTGTTGTTCTTTGGAGGAAAAATAGACATAAATAGTGTATGGAGATACATTTATTTTAATTCCATATTATGGGTACTATAACATGATCACTATATTAGGATTATAATATATTATATTATTTATAGACCATGGATAAATTAATTATATAGTTATTTATAAAGAGACTAATATTTCTTTGTTTTTAAAAACTTAAAAAAACTGTAATATATCCAATGGGAGATGACATTTATTAGGGATAGTTAAAAATGTATTTTTTTTAAAAATGGGATATAAATTTTTTTTTAAATAATTTATTCAATGAAGGAAAAATAGAATCAACCATCATAAATGAATCATTATTCTAGATGTACACATTTAATTATATTATAAACATAATATTTGGATCCGTGATTAATAGTGTTATATGTTTGGAAATGGAGAGTTATATATTTATCTTCTCAAGTACATTGAATGAGGAATAATCTAATATAGGATTTCATCATCATATAATGATTGAATCCAAGGTATGGTAGTGAAACAAGAAGATATGTTAACATCATTCCAACATCCAGTACATGGATTCCCATCACCCCATTATTATAGATTTAATTATAAAAAATGTTTTTTATATGTTGTTAAAAAAAAATTTGTAATCAGATCATGTATGTTTTCTTGAATGCGCATTATGAGTGGATAGATTCAATTAGGCAATGGTAATTGGAGATCTAATTTTTTATCACACCTAACAATATTATAATTAAGGCACTTGAAAAACATCATACCTGACAAATATCTCATGATTAATTAAAAAAATTATATATTACATTTCTATAATGATATCGATATGACTAGTTTTTCAATCGAATTATTATATCATAGTTGAAATGAATATTATAATTTAATCTGTAACAATGAGATTTATATTTTCATAACTATGTTTCAACCATTGGATAAATCATAACGTTAATGAATGTTTTAGAAGAATTACTAGTCATCTATTGAATTTTTTTTTATTGGGAAAAAATAAATTCGGTTTTGTTCATTTCATATTGTAGATTAAGAATATAAATGGGATTTAAAAAAATTATTAGCAGTCAAAATTCATATAGTAAAAATGATAAAACACATATTTTTTTTTGAGTTTATAACCACAAATACATTCTTCTTGAATAATATTTATTAGATAAGATCTATTATCTAATAATAATTCATAATCATTGATCTGTGAAATTTGATAGGTATTTTTATCTATGGTAGATTATATAAAGTATAAATTTTTATACAATATCTCAAATGATCATGGGTTATTTTTTCAGATAGTTATAGGAATATTTGGATTATATTTAGTGAGGAACACTATACAGTTTAATTATTCATAGATGAGTAAAGAATAAAATTGATGAATATTGATGGGGTAATATGGTTATATATTCAGATTCATCTGATAAAATGTTCCAAATATTAATTTTTTTATAAAAATAAGAAAAAAATGACACTGAAGATATTAGGTATAATAATTATTATCATGTGATAAAATGATCCTAATGGGAGTTGTCTCATTGTATTAACATTTTATTATGTTTTATTTCTATTGTCCTATATGAGATTCCATGAGATTGATGTAGTATCAATCAATGAGGTAAAACCATGAAAATTATATGTTCCCAATACTGCATTCGTGTGAATTAATTACTATGAGAATCTTATAAAATAATCATTAAGATAAAAAATGTAGAGACCTGAAGCTTGACATACATGGACATTAGATTACTTTTGCGGAATACTTATTACATAACAAAAACACACACACAAGGATCCTAATAGTTTAGTGTCTTTGGAAACTCGGAATATAATCTTCTAATCATGGTGAAAGATCTTCAACATATCCCATAAAGATATTCCTTTTTTTACCTAAAACCTTTCTTTATATCCTAGGGAAAAGAAAACATAAAAGGGTGAGCTCAAATGCTCAGTAAGGGTAAAAAAAAGAAATACCAATCACTTCATATTCATAAGAACATAACATTTTCGAAATCTTAACCTGCAAAAGAGAGCATAATTTAATAACATGGGATAAATCATAGTAGTGAAATAAAATCCCCATAATCATAACATAAAACATGAAACTTTTTTTCATACACACATAATAATAGAGAATCATATCTTATTATTCAAGACTCATTTCCAAGACTATCTTAGTGGACAAAGTC
This sequence comes from Viscum album, assembly GCA_963277665.1. Taxonomy (NCBI): domain Eukaryota; kingdom Viridiplantae; phylum Streptophyta; class Magnoliopsida; order Santalales; family Viscaceae; genus Viscum; species Viscum album. Next base: position 2,031,593,837 of record OY728151.1, on the reverse strand, counting down.
CATTTCTGAACCGAGTCACCCTCATTTTAGTCCTATTTCACTGAACCGGTATAACCTACCGTTCCATCCAGGTATATCTCACGAGATATAAAATATTTACCCAATGCATTGGAGGGAGATATAGGTCCCACCCATCTCATAGTGATACCATTCTTATGTGTGCCACAAAATCATAAACCATACATCATAACATAACCCATGTAATAAAAAAGGGATTCTTAAACAACACAACATCATAAAAAATTCATATAAGATTAAGGAATTCATAAAAAATATTTCCATCAAAACATAATCAAATCCATGTAATAATAGGGATAGAAACAGAACCCTATATTATCATAGATGGAAAATAATTATTATAAAACACTTGAACTAAATTCTTGAGGAAAATATCTTTTCTACTTTAAAAACACTTTTCATTTCTTAACATGTCATAAAATTATAACTAAAAGAATTTTATTTAAAATAAAATTGGAAAATTGTAAAGGAAGCTTCTTGGAAATAATGTTTTAAAAATCCATTCATGCTGTATAAGTTAAAAAAAACATTCTTCTCATACTTTTGTCCGAAAAGTCAAAAAGTACCTCGTACGAAAAACGACAAAAGATTTATTTCATATCTTTTACTGAAAACTCAACGAAGGGTAAAATTGGATATAAACTATTGTAGAAGGATATCAATATTACATATTGGAGAAACATGGATGTAGATGATAAAATAAACCCCAGTAAATACCAAAGTATAAACAATCTTGGATAAAAATGAGATTGTGATATTTTTCTTACCTTAGGTCTGATTTGCTTTTTATGTGTACCAACCTCCAGTATAATGATTTAAATAATGTCATTGACTTATTCCAGAATCATACTCATTGTTATGATATCATATATGGTTCACTTATGGCTTTATATTACCCGTTCTTTTGTAAATTCCATGTTAAAGTGCGTTTTGGGTAAAATCGTTTCATTTGTCGTTCGTGTTTTAACTTGTAATTATTCATATGATTACTTATATCATGATTAATTAATTCCAGAATATAAAACATAATATATATTCATAATATATATATATATATCTGTAAATGGAAATAAATACACCGTTCATGGAGACGGTAGACCGTACGTACGCATGAACGATGTTTTCTTTTCATTATTGAGTTGAATGGAATTAAGTAGATGACATACATATATATACACATAATTCCAGAATAATTATTATGTCATATATTTAATTATTACTTATTATATATACTTTATAATCATTCATGAATGGTTAACGTGGAGAATGAATCTCATCGCGTCGTGGAGACGGTAGTCCGTATGTACGCACGAGCGATGATATCGTTCTCATGATTGTGTAATTGTATTGGAGTGTATATATACTATTTCAGAATCAATATCACTTTAAAATAATCATATATAGTTATTATTTACACCATTATAACCATCCATGTAAGGTGCTGGTGGAAAATTGATTACACCACGGCGTGGAGACGGTATTCCGTACGTACACAAGCGCGGTGATTTCGTTTTCCGTAGGAAGGATAGATGGTGAAATAAGGTTGTTTCATAACTATAATAACATATCAGTATATAAGTGATTCTGATGTTATTACTTCATAATGAAACAACCTAAGAAAAATAAGTGGAAGATGAAATAATGATGAAAGAATCGGTAACAGACATTACTTCTTCTTTGAAGTGCTTCTTTGAGATCTCCTTTAAGGGAACTAAAATAGATCTTTGAAGAAGACCATAACCTCTATGATGTTTCTAGGGAAGTGTAGAGGAGAAATAAGCAGGGGTTGGCCGAGATTGAAAGCTCAATGTGGTGTGAAGGAGAGGGGGAGGAGGTGTCCTTTTATAAGGGAGGAGAGGGGCACCTTTGGAATAAATAAAAATATTATTTTATTATAAAGTCAAATTCGGTTTTTAATAGCTCCAAATTGCCATATCTAGATGATAAGGTGGGTAGGTGTCGAAATCCTCTCATTTAATAGAATTTATACATGTTTAGGTATCAATTTTAACCTTATCATTTATATTTAACTTTAAGTTAGATAATTTAACTTTCACCGTGTCTTCTTGTTTTCTTACACTATAAGGTTAATAAACTAACTATATAAAGCCAAACGAACCCCAAGTTGTTTATTATTAATATATATAACCTTATACAAGTCATTTTTCAGAACCATAGATTTTTAGGAATAAAATAAAAATTAATAATATAATATATTTTTTAAAAACTATTTAATGTTAATTTTGACACTATTTAGTAATTGATTTTTTTGAAAATCATAAAAGAATGATTAGTTCTAAAAAAAGTTAATTAAACAATAATAACATGTCATATTAAGCTATAAAATTAGTGGAATTCCAAAAAATTCATAGATTACATTTATTTGGGTAATTATAACATAAATTATGTCAATATTTCATTAATAAGACAATTATTGCATCATCTTTGTGTCATAATAAATGATAATTATTTAATCCCTAAAAATTCTAAATAAATTCCTATGATGTAGATAATTAAATTAGCGTTCTGGAGACTATTCTTGTTCGATGTTTCATGAAGTGTATCACTAAATTAAAATTATTATAATTATAAGATTTAAGAAAGTGACATGTTGTCACATTATTTGGTTTTAATAATAATTAAATTATTTTCATGGGAAAAAAGTCCATTAAATGAATCTAATCCGACCCTTAGGTGATATGGGTCGACTTGTATTCATACAATAGGATTTTTACATGTGTTAGGGTAATTTTATAATATTATATTTACCCATAATTACCCGATTTACATTTAACTATGGTAAATAAAATTTACTGTAGTTACTATTCATAATTCCCAAAAATAATAAGTAGCTTATTAACATAATTTGGATCCACTGATTATAAATATGGAATCCATTTTTCCAAATTCAATTCACTAAAGTTTCATAAATTAAATTAAAATTAATCATATTGTCGAAAGACAACGGGTTTTTCTTTAAAACATTGTAAAAGATTGAATTGATTTATCCTACAAATTCAAGGTAGAATAAATGGTAATGACATAAATTATATTAAATGGTAAAAATATATTCTATTTATACTTTAAAACCATTCAATATTATAATTTAACTATAAAATTAGTGCGATGAAAAAAGTTGTTTTTAATTTAAATATAGCTTGTTTTTACTATTCATTAAAATATGAAAGTTACCAGAATAATATGAAAAATTTATCCAAAGTAAATTTTTATTTCATGATTCCATAGAATAATTTTATTTTTTCAAATTGAACTTATAAACATGTCAAAAACTAGATTTAATGTGGGTGTGCCATCAAAAGGCGGCAAAACTGCATTTTTTAAAAATACTTAATTTACACGAAAAATTTATTTTGTTCATATACCATGTTTTAGAAAATGTGTAAGAAGAATAATAATGTTATAAGATTCAAAATTTAGTTACTAAAATTCATAACGGCTAGTTCATAATAATATTATAATAATATATCGTTGTTTAGTAAAACCTGGTATTGCGTACAACACACGCTATCAAGGAAGGTCGCGATTGCGTGTAATGAAAGACAAGTAAGGGTTGCGTGTTGTGAAAGAATCCATCGTTGATTCGTATATCATAATCCAACCATATTTCATTTATACATTGAATATATATATATATACACTCAATGTTGCGTAGAATAACTATTATCAAAATTGTGTGTAACACGATCCAAGAATAGTGTTGCGTATACTGCAAGCTAATACGGTGTTGCGTATAGTGCAAGGTAATCTTGGTGTAGCATACAACACAATTCATTAATGAAATTAAAAGAATATTTTTCATAAAATCTTGGGGTGTTACATTCTACCCCCCTTAAAATGAATTTCACCCTCGAAATTCGTCGGGGTTATTAGTGGTATACTATTCGAATGATTCTTTAAGAGAAACCTACATCGTAAAAAGGAATACCAAAACCAATCTTTAAAAACAAAAGTATGAAACGTAACGGTTACCCAAATAAACTAATCACTGGGTTTCCACATAGGTGAAAATATGGATATGGAAGAGAAATCTAACCATCATTTTCTGATGTAGAGTGGTAGAGAACATGGCTATGGAAAGCCAGCAATCATAAAGCCATAAATTTGTGATGATATAAGGTACCATCTGATTCATCAGATATAAGAGCACTTGGACAACATTTTTGGTTTTCAAGATCATTTCCCTAAAATTGATGAAATTGGAATTAGAAGAAATACATTAGTGATTTTGGTATAGTCTCATCGTTTTTCGTTCTATGGACAATTTCCACTTCATCTATTAAAGAAATGAAGTTGAATTTTTCATTCGTGATGTGTTAGCAGATCATGTGATAGAATGATGGGTCATTCCATCTGTCTGAAACAAAAGGTTAGAAAAGTTATCAAAAAATAGATAAGTCCATCTATAGTGATATTAGTCATATATGGTTCCTAAAATGAACTTATACTTCATATATCATACCGCTTAATAAAATAAAACTAGTTTCTACTCACCAGGGACTTCCTGTAGGCCAGTGGTAGGTGATAAAGGCCAGTCGCACTTCGGTTGTGGGTTTGATTCCTACGACCTTGTCCGACGTGATGGGTTGTCGCCCATCCTGCATGTTTTCCTTTTTCTAAAACTATATTACTATAACATCCCATTAATAATATCGAAAAAAACTTCTATCCTTAAACAATACAATCTTATGTCCAACATAATCCATTCTAATCTTTAGGCTTATCCATAATACTGCAGTCCATTCTCATTAAATAGTGAAAACGATTACCAGTGATTTAATACCATCGTTGATCCCCATATATCATAAGATATGTCTTGTTGGTCACATTCCAAACATTTAAAGGCCTTAATCATGTATTATCTTGAATACCCATTGAACCTTAGTGAAAACATGAATGTAGTTAAAAGTTAACACTTTTCACATACCAAAATCCTCAAAATTCTATATACTCAAACCATGATAGCACTTAGTCCGTATATCAATCATGATCTCCTAAATATGATCAAACATATTATATTCTCTTTATCCATTCATTATGTGCATATCATCTGCATTCCAAAAATATTTCAATCACATTCCATGGTTATCGATGCCATAAAATTATTGAAAACCACAATAGACCGAAACATAAATATTCCAATATTCCATATACTATATAAAACATTATTTTGGAATCCCATTACATAAACACTTAATCATTCCACCACATCATTGTCATATTCAACATCTCCAATGGTGATCGCATGTGACATCCCTTTGTCCTTTGCCTTAAGTAGTTGCTCATGTCGATCATCACTAACCCATGGATTAGGGCATTTATTAGCATAATGCCCAATTTCCTTGCACATGAAGCATTGAAGTGTAGTAGGTTCATTCTGTGTATCCCTTCCATTATTTGCATCATTAGACATCTTCTTCCCATCATTGTGTCATTCAAATTCCCGATGACCTTTCTTTCCACATTTGAAACATTTACTTGTCCCTTTAAGACAATCTCCACCATGCATCTTTCCACACTTTGAGCATAAGGAAACATTCATCTTCTTTTCAGCTTTATTTTGAGATTTCTACTTGAACTCCATCTTTAGTTTCTTGTGAAAACTATGGGATGGATATGTAACACCAACTTCCATTTCTACCTTGATAGCACAACACACAATTTTTTCATAGCTACTGAAGTCTCTTATAGCTAATGCCCTTCAAAGATTTGGTTTTATGCCACTGATGAATCGGTAAACTTTACTTTCAGGTTGGATGATAAATCCAGATGCATACCTTGCAAGCCTTGTAAAATTCGCTTCGTATATACCAACCAATTCATCATCCTTTTGAATTAGTTCAAGAAACTCCTTCTCCATATTTGTTAGAAGAATACGAGGGAAGTACTTATTGAAAAATAAGTTCTTGAACTCATCCCATTCCATGGACTCAATTTCTTCTCTTTTCCTCGTATTCTTGATAAGATTCCACCATTGATCAGCTTCACCTTCCAAACGATATACTGCTAAGATGACTTTATCATGTTCAACACATTGAAGAACTGAAAATATCTTTTCATTGGTGCAGATCCATTGTTCAGCAACAAGTGGATCAGAAGACCCACTGAAAGAAGGTGGACGTTTCCTCATGAAGGACTCAACAGAATATTGCTCCATTCTCTTCTCATTTGGAAGTCTTGAATGATTAATAGCTTGTGTAAGTATAGCAATAATATTTTTCACTCCATCTCCCATAACATTTCTTTTTTTCAGGAGGAGAATTATTGCATTGTCCATTGCATTGATCAACACGGTTCCTTCAGGTTCCAGCCATCGTCTAAAACCCAAAAAGAATAGTGTGAGAGGCAAAAATAATGATAGGGAAAAAAACATAATAAAGGGGGAGTAACTTCAGTATCTAACATCTTAGGTTTAATTCTATGATCATTAGCATAATTCTAGTACTCTAACCTATATGTATACCTAACCTTAGGGACATCCCTAGACATACCTTAGAAATATCACTAGGGATCTCACTAACGTTTTCACATCCTAGTTTCCAAAGGTTGACTAAAACTTTCCTCTGATACCAACTGTAGAGACCCGAAGCTTGACGTACATGGACATTACATTACTTTTTCGGAATACTTATTACATAACAAAAACACACACACAAGGATCGTAATAGTTTTGTGACTTTGGAAACTCGGAATATAATCTTCTAATCGTGGTGAAAGATCTTCAACATCTCCCATAAAGATCTTCCTTTTTTTACCTAAAACCTTTCTTTAAATCCTGAGGAAATGAAAACATAAAATGGTGAGATCAAATGCTCAGTAAGGGTAAACAGAAGAAATATCAATCACATCATATTCATAAGAACATAATATTTTGGAAATCATAACCTGAAAAAGAGAGCATAATTTCATAACATGGGATAAATCATAGTAGTGAAATGAAATCCCAATAATAATAAATTAAAAAAATGAAACTTTGTGGCATACACACATAATCATATAGAATCATATATTATTAGTCAAGACTCATTGCCAAGACTATCTTAGTGGACAAAGTCTATTTCTAAACCAAGTCACCCTCATTTCAGTCATGTTTCCATGAACCGGTATAACCTACCGTTCCAGCCATGTCTATCTCATGAGATAAATAATATTCACCCAATTCATTGGAGGGAGATATAGGTCCCACCCATCTCATAATGATACCATTCTTATGTGTGCCACAAAATCATAAACCATACATCATAGCATAACCCATGTAATAAAAATGGGATTCTTAATCAACATGACATCATAAAACAATTCATATAAGATTAAGGAATTCATAAAAATATTTCCATCACAACATAATCAACTCCATGTAAAAATAGGGATAGAAACAGAACACTGTATTATCTTAGATGGAAATTAATTTTGATAAAACACTTGAACTCCATTCTTGAGGAAAATATCTTTTCTACTTCAAAAACACTTTTCATTTCTTAACATGTCATAAAATTATAACTAAAAGAATTTGATTAAAAATAAAATTGGAATCTTGTAAAGTAAGCTTCTTGGAAATAATGTTTTAAAAATCCATTCATGCCGTGTAAGTTAAAAAAACATTCTTCTCTAACTTTTGTCGGAAAAGTCAAAAAGTACCTCGTATGGAATAAGACAAAAGATTCCTTTCATATCTTTTACTAAAAACTCAACGAAGGGTAAAATAGGATATAAACTATTTTAGAAGGATATAAATATTACATATTGGAGAAACATGGATGTGGATTATAAAATACACCCCAGTAAATACCAAAGTATAAACAATCTCGGATAACAATGAGATTGTGATATTTCCCTTACCTTAGGTCTGATTTGCTTTGTATGTGTTCGAACCTCCTGTATAATGATTTAGATAATGTCATTGACTTAATCCAGAATCATAATCATTGTTATGATATCATATATGGTTCAATTATGGCTTTATATTACCCGTTCTTTTGTAAATTCAATGTTAAAGAGCGTTTTGGGTAAAATCGTTTCATTTGTCGTTCGTGTTTTAACTTGTAATTATTCATATGATTACTTAGATCACGATTACATAATTCCAGAATATAAAAAATAATATATATTCATAATATATATATATATATATAATAGATCAGTAAATAGAATGAAATACACCGTTCATGGAGACGGTAGACCGTACGTACGCATGAACGCTGTTTTCTTTTCCTTATTGAGTTGAATAGAATTAATTAGATGACATACATATATATACACATAAATCCAGAATCATTATTTTGTCATATATTTCGTTATTACTTATTATATATACTTTATAATCATTCATGAATGGTTAACGTGAAGAATGAATCTCATCAGGTCGTGGAGACGGTAGTCCGTACGTACGCACGAGCGATGATATTGTTTTCATGATAGTGGAATTGTATTGGAGTGTATGTATACTATTTAAGAATCAATATCACTTTACAATAATCATATATAGTTATTATGTACACCATTATACCCATAAAAGTAAGGTGGTGGTTGAAAATAGATTACACCACGGCGTGGAGACGATATTTCGCACGTACGCACATGCGGTGATTTTGTTTTCCGTAGGATGGATAGATGGTGAAATAAGGTAGTTTCAAAATTATAATAACATATCAGTATATAAGTGATACTGATGTTAATACTTCATAATGAAACAACCTAATAAGAAGAAGTGGAAGAAGAAATAAAGATGAATGAATCGGTAACGGACATTACCTCTTCTTTAAAGTGCTTCTTTGAGAGCTCCTTTTAAGGCACTAAAATAGGTCGTTGAAGAAGACCAGAACCTATACGATGTTTCTACGGAAGTGGAGAGGAGAAATTGGCAGGGGTTTTCCAAGCTTGAAGGCTCAAAGTCGTGTGAAGAAGAGGGGGAGGAGGTGTCCTTTTATAAGGGAGGAGTGGGGCACCTTTGGAATAACAAAAAATATTATTTTATTATAAAGTCAAATTATGTTTTTAATAGCTCCAAATTGATACATCTAAAAGCTAAGGTGGGTAGGGGTAGATATCCTCTCATCCAATAGAATTTGGAAAAGTTTAGGTATCAATTTTAACCTTATCATTTATATTTAACTTTATGATATATAATTTAACTTTCACTGTGTCTTCTTGTTTTCTTACACTATAAGGTTAATAAACTTACTATATCAAGACAAAATAACCCCAAGTTGGGTATAATTAATATATATAACCTTATCTAAGTCATTTGGCTGATCCATAGATTTTTAGGAATAAAATAACAATTAATAATATAATATTTGTTTTAAAAACTATTTTATGTTAATTTTGACACTATTTAGTAATTGATTTTTGTGAAAATCATAACAGAATGATTAGTTCGAAAAAAGTTAATTAAATTAATAATAACATGTCATATTAACCTATAACATTAGTGGAATTCATAAAAAGTATTAAATTACATTTATTTGGGTATTTATAACATCAATTATGTCAACATTTTATTAATAAAACAATTACTGCATCATCTTTGTGTCATAATAAATGATAATTATTTAATCCATAAAAATTATAAATAAATTCCTATGATGTAGATAATTGTATTATAGTTCTGGATAATATTCATGTTCTAAGTTTCATGAAGTGTATCACTAAATTAAAATTATTATAATTATAAGATTTAAGAAAGTGACATGTTGTCACATTCTTTGGTTTTAATAATAAATAAATTATTTTCATGGAAAAAAGTCCATTAAATGAATCTAATCCGACCCTTAGGTGATATGGGTCGCCTTTTAGTCATCCAATAGGATTTTGACATGTTTTAGGGTAATTATATAATATTATATTTACCCTTAATTGCCCGATTTACCTTTAACTATGGTAAATAAAATTTACCGTATTTACTATTCATAATTCCCAAAAATAAAAATTAGCTTATTAAAATAATTTAGATCCACTGATTCCAAATATGGAATCCATTTTTCCATATTCAATACACAAAAGTTTCATAAATTAAATTAAAATTAATCTCATTGTCGAAAGAAAACATGTTTTTCTTTAAAACATTGCAAAAGATTGAATTGATGTATTCTACGAATTCAAGGTAGAATCAATGATAATGACATAAATTATATTAAATGGTAAAAATATATTCTATTTATACTTTAAAACCATTCAATATTATAATTTAACCATATAAATTATTGTGATGAAAATAGTTGTTTTTAATTAAAATATAGCGTGTTTTTACTATTCATCAAAATATGAAAGTTACCAGAATAATATGAAAATTTTATTAGAAGTAAATTTTTATTTCATGATTGCAAATAAGAATTTTATTTTTTCAAATTGAAATTATAAAAATTTCAAAAACTAGATTTAATGTGGGTGCGCCATCAAAAGGCGACAAAACTGCATTTTTTTTAAAATACTTATTTTACCCGAAAATTTTATTTTGTTCTAATACCTTGTTTTAGAAAATGTGTAAGACGAATAATAATGTTATAAGATTCAAAATTTAGTTAATACTATTCATAATGGATAGTTCATAATAATATTATAATAATATATCGTTGTTTAGTAAAACTCGGTATTGCGTACAACACACGCTATCGAGGAAGGTCGCGATTGTGTGTAATGCAAGCCAAGTCATGGTTGCGTGCTGTGAAAGAATCCTTCTTTGTTTCATATAACATAATCCAACCATATTTAATTTATAAATTGAATATATATATATATATATATATACTTAATGTTGCGTAGAATAACTATTATCAAAATTGTGTGTAACAAGATCCAAGAATAGTGTTACATATACTGCAAGCTAATACGGTGTTGCGTATAGCGCAAGGTAATCTTGGTGTAGCATACAACACAAGACATTAATGAAATTAAAAGAATATTTTTCAGAAAATATCGGGGCGTTACAAAGAATCAATAGCTTTTCATTGATTAATGATTTAGAATGAAATAATATAAACTGATCACAACTAATTCCGCCCCCCCACTTCTTAGTTGTTCTCAATTTTCCAAAAGAACATCATGTGTTATAAAATTCAATGATACCTGATTAAATAATTATAATGGAATATATATATTATAATAGTAAATTGGTAAACCAAACATCCATAGAAAATGATACTAGTATTCACTCACTTATCCAAGAGATAATTTATGCAACATCAACTGGCAGTAAATATATTTATAAAAATTATCACTTATCATTTTTAGAAAAAGATATATTTATTTTAAATGGAAAATATGAATTTTATTTATATATGATATATTTAAATTGTTCTTATAATGTTTAGATGTATCAAAGATGCCAATAAAGCATTGGAAAACATAAATATATTCTTTTTTGAAACACCACATTCATGGATGATATGTTATAAATCTTTTGAATAATGTTTAGTTCTTTCAGAATGATATATGATGAAATTATTGATGAATAGTTTGGTAGATTCAATTATTTTTTTGAATAATTAAATGGGTCATTTTTTTCTTATATATTATAACATTTTTTTGAAACTTATTATATGTTTTTTCAAAAAATTTACTCTAAAATCACTACATCATTGGAGAAAGTTGATATATATCATTGTGAATTATATACCTTTATTAATTCATATAATTCCATAAAATCTCAAGGATTCGGAAGGTTGGTTATGTATTATTTTCTTTTTGAAACTATGAAATGGATTAAATTGAAGATAATTATTATAGTATAATTTTAATTTTTGGTTTTTATGAAATGAAGGATAATAAAATAAATGGAATATATTGTTCTATATATTCAAAAAATATTATGAGAGGTAGAAAAATGATTGGATGGAAATTCGAACAAAAATGATTATATTCTATAAGAATAAAAAAAATTCAATGAATTTCACCAATAAGATTTTTGGGGAACATGACAATGATTCTGATGTGAATACCTAAGGGAATAGTTGTTGACAAAAAATCATGGAATATATAAAATCCAAATAATATTATAAATATTTATAGGAAGTAGAAAAATTATTTTGAGTGTGAAATTTAAATATAACTATAATGAAAAAAATTTCACATAAGATGGAAATACTATGACGATTATAAGACTCTATTAAAATTTGAATAAAATGAATTATTCCTCAATTAGTGGTGATCATGTTGGTTTAGAAAATTATAAATATTACTAGTTGAGATTCGAAATTTTTCAATGTCGTCATAAATGATATTAATTATGAATTAATGCTATATAATTAAGAATGGTATTTTGAGATGTATAATAGGAAATGATGGTATTCATAAAAATAAGAGGTGTACACTATGGAAGATAAGTTATTAATTCTGAAATTTTTGGAAAATAGAAAGACGATGGATGATATTTATTAGAAACATGTTGTTCAGAAATAAGTTGTTAGTAAAACTAAATGGACATTTCATTAGACTAAATACACCATGAAAAAATAACAAAAATATAAAAATGGTTTTAAATATATGAGTAAAATATACGCAAATCCTAAAAAATTGATAACATGGATAAATTATAAAATTAATAGACTAAAGATAAATTTTTACTTGATCTTTATAACCATACTTTCATTATGAAGAAATTTGAAATTGATTTTACCTGTCAATGATGTGAGAAACACATCGCATTGATGAAATTTTAAGGTCACCCCCACAATAAGGATTTCTTAATCAATGATTTTTCTCATACATAAGAATATATTGAACCTCAAAAATAATTCAATATGTAATTATATTAATTCTATAGAATGTTGTGTTATGATGGAATAATTATGGATATTCTTAAATATGCGGTATTAATTAAAAAAACTATTAGAATAAAATATATCTCCCAATAAATATTCATCATATATGGAGGATAAATTGTGGATGAAAACAGATAAACATTCACATTTTATAAATAAATGAATTGGAACATCACAATGTTCTATAAAAGTTTTACCACATACATAGTTTAGTTAAGTATAAGATTTTTCTAGATGATATGACCAACCATGTCACATTGTTTTAAAATATTCTAAAAATCGCATGGGAAAAGAAAATTTTGGTTTTAAAATATAAGGATGTATGAATGAATAATGATTAGGAAATAACAGTTAATATTTTGAAATATCTGAAATATACAAAAAATGGAAATATCATGGCTTCATGAAAGTGGTTGTTCCCCATAAATGAAATGTGTTATAAATATACTAAATGGTATTGAAAAGTATGAAAGAAGATGAATTACTTAAATAATTATCATCCATTAAAAATTATAAGTATATAAAATTCATGATTTATGGTCATAAACTAATGATAATAGATTATTTATATGATTATTGGAATAATAAACATACACTTTATTAGATAAACTTTTAATGATGGTATGGTTGTTATCTCTAAAATCATTCAAGTATCATCGAATGTATGGAATATAGAAAAGTTTTTACCATGTGATAATTAACTAGTGGATAAATATTTTCGATTTGATATCTTTTTAACTTATTAACTTATGTGTTGATGATAAAAATAAGTTATGGAATGTAAGGATTTGAAATGTTGACCCAAAAAGCACAAATACACATTACATGCAAAATTATGTGAGAAACATTCCAAAAATGAAGATGAAATAAGATTCCATTTTTATATTATTTCATATTGGGAATATGGTAAGTGGATTGTATAAGAACATTGAATTAAATATTATAAGAAACATGATTTAATACACTCTAATAATTGTGTATTGAGGAATATTTTACTAGAAAAGATTGTTTTTTAGCATTATAAATATTATTTATATATTCTCTCACAATACCAATATAATTTTTTTGAAATATAATTTAGTGTCTATAGAAATGTTTTTAATTTTTATCAAAGGATGAAGAATTAAAGTGTTGTGTTTATATACTAAATTTGATAACTGAAAAAATAATATGAAACAGAATAATTAATTTTTAAATATATATATATATATTAATATCAAATCATACTCAATAACTACGATCTATGAACTCTTCCACAAAATGGATTGTTGGAATGTAAAAAATAGATATTTTTAAAAAATTTGTATATTTATATTTGTTGAATATCATAATTATATATATATATATTCCTGATATATTATTTTATAAATATAGTTACCGTATTGAAAAAATGTACATTTCAAATAGAACCCATACAATCATTCAATGGGATGTAGGTTAAAAAACCTCTAGTGAAATATTTCATGGATTTTGTGTGTCCGATCATAATAAAGAAAAAATGATTGGCTCATAAAATATTGTATGAGATTTTTTTGTAAGGATTTTTCATGGACCATTCATCCAATAAATGATGTAATATTGTTTTGATGAATTGAACTCACAATTTTGTGGATATTTAAGATGTTACTATTATTGAAATGTGATATTCCTTAACAAAATATTTTTTAAAATTATTTGAAAGGATGTTTTACTACATACAAAAAGAATAATAAATTTGTATATGAATATTATGAAAAATAAGTAAGATATTAATTCTAATGAATAATATGATGGGGGAGGTGAAAAAATAATAAAATATATCAAATATTACGCCAGACATTAACATGATGAATTTTAAATCATTCTGGGAAATCCAAAAGAACCAGTTCATACCATAATAAATTTTTTTATTTAATAATTAGTCACCATATATCTCATAAATTCAATTGGAATATTTTTTCTAAATATTTGAACATAAAATTTTTTGTAGATTTTATGAATTTTGTTTTAGATAATTTTTAGATTAATGAATCATGATATCTTCATCCAAAAAATAAGTAAATAATGTAATAGTGGGAATTTTTTTTCAAATTAAAGGGGAATGGACAAAGAGAAAATTTGGTACATAAATCCTTATTTTTATAATGATTTATCAAAAATGGATAATGTTTATGTTGATAAAATATGTTATTCTATATTGATACTATGAAATATAATTTTTTTTGATGTTACGACAAATCATTATTAAAATTATTTTTAGATTGATTTCATGTAGGAATTATTAGAGGGGAAAATTAAACTAGAAGTATATATTGATTGACCTTGTGTATTATTACATTATATATATAGAACCATTTTGTTTATGTTATTGAAATCATGGTTTAGTTAGAACGAATCTCCTAAGGAAATGGAATCTAAACCTGATGATTACCAATGGAATTTTCTTATTTCAAATAAAAAATTATCTTCCAAAATATTGTTTTGTTAAGTGATAAAATATTCTATAATTATTATTTTTAAAATTGAAAATTAATTTTTTAATAGGTTATATGGAAAATGATTATAAATAATTTTAAGAACCAATTTTAAAAAATTAAAATTTTTATTCAATTAGGGTTTAATGTATTTTTTGGTTTACATGTTATAAATATTGAATGATATATATTTATATCATAATATTGTAACCATATTTTTTTTAATAGGTGTTTCATATGTAGTGTTATAATTTTTTAAAATTATAATTATAATTGAATAGTGATTAGTATAGACAGAGATGGAGAAGGTGTTAATTAGAAAAAACTTAAGAAAATTATATGAATAATGAAATATCCTACATATTTAACAATAGTAATTTTATATGTTTTTACATTGTTTGAATGATATTAGAATGACCAACATAGTTAAAATTTCAAGATGAAAATAGATTACACATGCTATTTAGTTATCATATTCGTATGTAATGTTGACTAATGTTTTTTGAGGAGGTAATTTTTGGATACATTAATTCTAATATGGATGGATATTGTAATGATACAGGGTGAAAAAATATATGATCATTTTTCATGGAAAAATGTTGTCAGATGGGGAATAATATATATCAATTTCTAGTTACATTCATTATAGAGGAATTAGTAAATATATCCACAACCCATTCTTGAATGGAAATCATTTTCATTAATTTTAACCCACAGTATTTAAGAGTGAAGTATTTTAAATTATAGGTTATTTATTCTGATAATAATTTTTCCATTGATCTTTACAAAAACCACAGAAATTTGAAAATGTAAATCAAAATTTATATAAATATTTTATACATAAATGATAATGTCACTAGAATATATGTCATTATTCAACACATTTAAAAGAATTATTAAATTTATGGTGTTTCCATGTTTCATTGACAAATAAATGATTTTTGAAATTTATAAAACATCATACAGTTAAGCCTCCATACATGACATATTTATATTATTATATTATTTTACCAATTATAGACTTTATTAACATCACAAAGTTGGAAAATAATTGAAAAATATTATATTAATTAATACTATTTTTATTAATATGAAGTAATAATATGATAAATTGATTATGATAAAAAAGGTTGAGGTAAAAAGGCAAGGTGTTTAAATTAAGGGGGAGTTTATATTAACATGGGATAAATACTTCATATCATATAGGGATGAAATTCCTTCATAACATTACAAGATCATGTTTTATTATTTCAGGAAATTATTTTTGTAGAGGGTATTTTTTATTGAATGATTATTTTTTTAATTGAAATATTTATTTAGAAATTTATGTAGAGAAATATCTTGAGTTATTATGATATTTTGGGTGTATTGATAGAAATTTCAAAGAGATTGATTGATTAACATTTCTATGTTTTTCAGGATAATAATTTTAATTTTTTACCAAAATATTTTTTTATTAATGGATTTCGTTAAAATGGTTAGAATGAAGTTTGGGGATGTATTTTAGGAATTTTATATATCTTGGTGCTAGTGGAGGAGAACGATGTTTCTATTACGTCCCAATGAAACATTAATTTTTTTATAAGATGATATGATGTTCATGAATGTTTCTATACTCTTCAATAAACTCATGATATATATATTTTTTAATTGGGAATAAAAAAAATCTAGTTATAGTTTACCATAAGAATGTTTCGAGACATGGTGTAATAAATGTGGGTATTAAGAATCATTTCATAGGAGGGAATAGACACAAAGTTAAAAGATGATGATATCACAACATGATGTCTATGTGGATTTTTTTATAACATGATCACTTTAGGAATATTAAAATTTGTTATTTAGTGGAATGACATGGGATGAAGTAATTGGATTATGCATTGTAATCAAGTGATGTTACGTAGTTATTATATAATTCTATAAATTTTTTATGTTTGAATGTGGAATATATACAACACGGAAAGATAAAAATTTCAAATATTTAAATGGATAAATGATTTATTATCTAATAGAACTATTTTGATTTATAAACTATATTATAAGTCATAAGGAATTTATCATGTTTACACAATATTTTTTATTATTAAAAAATAATAGAATTTTATTTCATGTTGTATATTTTTTGAATCCATGATTGTCTAAGTTATAATGAAATCATATATATTCTATCAAATTTTTAACCATAATATAAGGAAATATTCTAAAATTATAATATAATAATAGAGGAAATGATGTGAAATATACATAGGAAGGATCTATCATTTGAATATCATTCATACAAATGGGAATCAATGAAACATTATCAATGTTATGAAACTGATGATCCTGATATGTTTCACTAGATTTTGTATTTTGAATTAGAGTGTTCTATTATGTTTTAGCTGAGGTAGGACTACAAGAAATTTTCACATAGATGAAGACGAGTGGATATATAAGGTTTCTTCTAGAATTTTTTTTAATGTTGAGAGTAAAAAAATTTTATATCAGATGATGATTTGAGGAAATGTAAATAAAAATGAATATTGCACTACATTAATTATGTTGAGAGTATTTTTTTTAATTTTTTTTCTTCTATATGAGATAATTATGATCTATGATGTTCCTCAATACTATGGATAATGTTGTTTTATGAAGGTTGTGTTCACTAGAAAATACATGAAGCTTCATAGTTTTTCAAAGATAATTAATAATAATACAACAACATACATTTGAGTGGGAATTTGAAATTATACTCCAACCATTTCTATATCAGGTGTGAATATATAAAGGGGAGTTCATACTCTATTAACTTACACTATTAAACTACATGTAAATAGGAAACACTAAATATTATGTGTTATAGTGATTTTCCATAACATGTGACATTCTAGGTGAAGAAATTCTTCTATAAAGAGTTTCATTGTAGTACATCAAAAAAAGGATTTGATCTGTGAATGAAGATAAATATTTCTATTAAATTTATTGAATAGTGTGTCTATAAAAATTCAGATGAATTATTTAGAGGAACATGATATTTAAATATGGGATATGTCTTAAAATAAGAGGTTCAATATTAGGGAAGTTAAAAGGGTAATGTTTCAATGAATAATGGTTACAACGACCATACAAAACCATTTTAGATGATGAAAAATGTACAGAGACACAAATGAAGGTTCATTATATTTTTTTGGGAAAAACTACCAACCATATTTTGGTATGAAAACATAATAATGAAATATTAATTATTGGGAGATAGATTTATAATAACTATTATGATATTGGAGACGTCTAATAAGATTTGGGTAACAAATAATGTCTTCTCTTTTATAGATATTTTCACTAACCTATCAAAGACTCTATAGAGAGGATATGGGTTCAAAAATGAATTTTTAACCCTTTAAATCATTTCTTCCTTAATTTATATTCTCGGAATATCATTATTATTACTTTGTTATAAATTATTTGATATAGATATGAATTTTCACAAGTTATAGTGGTCAATTTCATATTATTTTAAATTACAAATAGATTCCCACTTATTCAACTACTATTTTATGAATGGTTAAAATGATCTCATAAAACAAAAAAGATCCCAAAATATATCATTATAATAATTTTGAATTTTTTATAATCATATAAAAAAATTTATCATTAAATACCCAAAAATATAATTATGATGTTTTTCTCTAAATATAATATATCTCTTTATTAGTATATTTTAGATATAAATAATTATTTTTTTCTACCCTAATAGGTAAAGTCCATAATATAATAAAAATTTGAAAATTTATCTAAGCCTTCCAATTGTATATATTTTTAAACCAATTGATTAGATTATACTTATACAATCATAAGAACTAACTAAGAACAACATATAAAATTTGTTATTATTATAATATTCATTATTATTAATATAATATTAAAAAAACAAATATAATTTATCAATTAAAAATATAATAATTTAATATTATTCTTGATACTGTTTATTCCCGTATATTTTTTGATAAAAAAATTATTAATCAAATTTTTACTATTCTTTCCATGTGATAGTGATGGATGAGAAATTAAAAAAATAACCTATTTTTTAATTTTAACAGTGGTTAATATACATCAAAATCATTGAATAATAGTCATTCTAATCAATAATGTCAACAATATAAAATATATCATCCTAAAAATATTCTAAATAAATATAATATTTATTTTTTCACTGTTACAAAGTCACTGTATACACAAATGTAGGTATCTTCACATTTTACATCACAATTAAATTCATATATTTTTATTAAAAACTATTTAATACGTGTTTAGAGTAAATCATCATATATAATACATTTTATTGTTTTCATAAATTTATAAGTTAAATATATATATATATATATATATTCAATAAATACAATGTATTCATAGAAATATATTTATTAGGTCACATAAAAAATACACATTCAATGAAAAAGTATAAAAAAATAAGGCTAAAATAATTTCACCTTCTGGTTTCCAAAAAATAAATTAAATTTTATAATGGTCAAATTAAGAAATTAAGAAATTTTTCATTTAAATTAATAATCATTGTTAGTGAAAAATAATTTTTATATATTTATAACTATTATTTTTTATATGAAATGTCATATATAAATTCATAATATGTTGAAATTCATTATATTATTATCATATTAATAAATATCATTATAAATCGATAAAATTCACAATAAAATGTTATTATAAAATATATAATATTTTTGAAATTTACAAAAATAATACATAATAAGAATTTATTTGAGGAAATCATATTTAACCATAATATAAAAACACATTTATATTATAATGAAATGATAATAAATTTAAATGTATGATGGGTATATAAATTGATCACATAATATTTTTTTAATATCATATAATGATATATATATATATATATATATATATATTCTTTTCATTTAACATTAAATTAATAAAATATAAACAAATTCTTAATTTAAATACATGGTAATGAATGAACTCATCCCATTTATCTAAAACATGTTTAATACTCCAATTCTCCATACTATAAAAAACTCCATGTGTTTTGGGAAAAAAATTTCTAGAAAACCTCTACTATCATTTTTTAATTTCAAAAAATAGAGTCCTAATTTATTGGTAAAATTACCAGTCAATCAAAATTTTTCATTAGAAAATTTTATTTATAATAATTTTCAATGGAATATCCAATTATCAGTATAGTATAAGAAACAAAAAAATAATAATATTTTAAATAATAAATTAATTTACCATCAGTCAAGAAGAAAATATTAATAGAAATATTTGAAATTATTAATGGTTAATCTTCATAAAATTTATATATTTATGTTAATCAAAATCACAAAACAATGGTATAAATATTTTTTCCACTATAATTATTCCTATAGTGATTGTTCCCTCATTCAAAATGATTGTACCCCTTATCTTTCAATGTTTTTATAGAACATTTTCTTCAAATTAAAATTTTGAACATTTAAAAATCGGGTATCAATGAATGATCACCCGTAATGTCAAATCAATAAGGGTAACATGTACGTTATTATAGTCTCTATTCACTCAAGGAAGGTTTCTTAGCATAACATACAATGAGATAGAAGATAACATAGATTAATATTCAATATAACCCACTAGTATAACATCAATATTTTAATGATTGAGTTGATCATTTCATGTATATATTTAAATTAATTTATCATCTTTTTTATTTTCAACTGATTGAAATTCATTGGTAGATATGGAAGTGTCTATAAAATTAGTAATTATATCATAATAATATTTTATAGAAACCTACATCCATCACATTACTTATTTGATTTAAAGATATAATTATCTAGAATATTCCAATCATTCTTATCATATTATATGACAAGTGTTAATCATAAAATATTAAATATATTTGTAGGGAAATTCTAATAAACACCCTAATTGATTAAATCCTTATGGGATGTATAATGAAAAATTACACAACTCTCTTTTATTCTGTCTAACCACTTTTAGACATGGTTTTTTAATTCATATCATGTTTGGAATTGTTATTTTCCCAAAAAATTAATCCTTATCTAGTGCCCTATCAATAAATCATAATGATCCCATATAATAATAAATAAAAATATAATATATGAATTTTATTACATGTACGTAAGGGGTGGACACTAAAATTTATAACTGATAGTAATGAAACAAAAAAAATTATGTAATGTTAAGGAAACTTAGTATCTTCCCTGTATGATTAGTATAGAATTCCTCTTTATCAATTTATCTCTATTTTGGTAATTTTTTATCAAGATTATAAATCCTTCTCAAAATATCATGGATTTTTTATATCTGATGATATTATTTTATGAAGAAGAAAATAATTAATTTAATTTAATATTTTTTTATTATTCATTATAATTTTTGAAATTATATTCTTCCTCTCAGACATTTAGTTTTTGGGAAATGTTTCTATCAATATGATTTTGAAGTAAAATAATTTTCATTTTATTTATAATTACATATATGTGATACATGATAATATATTCCATTTCCATGGATGAGTTTAAATTATTATATTATCTTAGAAATTAATTATGTATATGAATCATAGGTATTATGGATTACTTCAGATTATAATCCTACAACTACGAATATATAATGAGGAAATATACATTATGAATTACAGTGGAATTTAATTTTTACTTCTATCTATTGAAATATTAAATATCAATGAATCATAAATTCCAATAAAAGAATTCATATATATATATATATATTGTGTTTCAGTTTCATTGAACTCATTATACTGGACTTCATAATGCCTCATATACTTTTCATTTTTCGTAAGGTTTTTTGGTATATTTGAAATTTTATTCACATTTACTTATATAGAGAGATGTTTATATCAAATAATAAAAATAAATTTCCTGAAATTTAATATTTTGGGTATGATTTTAAAAGTGTATTTTAATTTTTACATGTTGGTTAAAAATAAACCATATTTATTTTAAAAAGGATTGGAAATACTTTTTTTGATTAATAATGGTTTTTAAAAGTTATTCATCTATATATTATCACCCACAAAAAGATTCAATATTTAGAATGGTATTACCAAATGTATCATACATATTCTTTTCACTGATTTTTATATTAATATTCATATAATTTAAAATAATCATGATAAATATTATTTTATAATTATCAGATAATATAAGTAGATAAAATTAAATTATATTTTATATCTTTCAATAAATTTTTGGTATGGATTTTTATAATATATATTAATTATGTAATAATTATCTGGAGATTGTAATAGATTTATTACTCAAATAATATATTTTAATATTATTTAATAATTCAAAATATTAGTATCACTATTTAATTTAGGATGTAGAATTTTTTAACATACAAATAGAAATTCTATTTTAATAATTAATATGTATTTCCAATGTGAGAATGGTGGATGATATATATTGTATATTATCACCAGAATGTGGTCATTTAGTTGGTAAAAAACATTTTTTTGATATGCAATACTTTTAAAAAGAAAAAGATACTTACATGTAGGGAATTTAATAGATTTATTATTCAAAAAATTTTGACAAGCACGAATAGTATTCATGTATAGCAATAGTTCTTCATGAATAGTCAGGGATCATTATTTAATGAAATCATTTAGACTATAAATTATTTCAACTTATATGTTTTCACATTTTATTTTTGGATTTTATCATTAACTCATTGTATCACATCATTATTTTTACATCACATAAAATGTACAAGTGTATCTACCCACCAGAAAAATACTATTTCATTAATTATGTCTAATATTTATAAAGAGTTCTAAGTTTAACAATTATGTTTTAATAAATAAGACATTTTTTTCAAAAAAAATTAAATTTTTTGGCCTGGGTTTCAACATAAAAATTATTTTCTATGATGATAAAAAATAATAGTCCTAAGATGATCTAGTTGTAAAAGTATATATTTTGTTTTTAAAATTAATTTCTTATATCTATAGTAGATATACAAACCACTTGGTTGGATTGTAAAGTGTAGAAATATGATTATATTTAATAAAATTTTTAAAAATTACATGTGTTCACTTGTTTCATTTAATTCATACACTATTTCCATTTTTACTGCTTCAATTGTTTATTGTGGAATTATTGAATCACATTTAAAAATGATTTAAAATTATCATTTATGTCACTCTTATTATTTTACATTTAATATTACCCACCATCCTTGTGTTGTTACAACCTAATTTGTTTTTTGTGGAAATTACTTGGGAAGTGAGATCAGATCATTGGGTTGTAGTTGTTTTTAACATAATTTTTTTTTGATACATTGAATATTTGGAATAAATTTAATGTTTATTTAGGTAATATTTCATATTTTTAGGTTCATTAATGTGTTAATAATTAGAACATTTTTTTCCCAAACTGTAATGATTCTCAAAAAAACTGTATAACCAATTGTATGGAACTTTTGGGTCAAGCCCAGTTAAGATTCTTGATTCATGAAAAAGAAATTATTTCCCAGTTACACATGAAATAAATTCCAAACAAAATTTAATATTTCAAAGAAGTTTTGAAAAAAATTTCAACCGTACCACGTGGATTCTTTGAGAAAGATGATGATGTTGGATTGTTGCATCATGATTTTTTATCCCATCCAATAAAACAATGTGTCATTATGTATTATTTTTAATGATATGAACCAATAATTAATGTCCATTAGTCATATGAATTATATCCCTCATACTTATAATATATAGGACTTTGGAATGCATGTTCTTTGAAGGCATCCAATGAAATTTACACCCCTCCCATGACACTTATGAATGATCTAAAGTGATCATATATCTGGAATTCATGTTATGTGAATTTTTTTCATTTTTTCCATCTATGGTTTTGTAGATCCACTTTTATCATTGTATTAGATACTTATAAGTGATAATTAGTGGCCAGATATATAGTATCAGGCATTATCTGATGCATTTTATTAGAAAAGAGGTAGATTATCTTGGAATCTATACTGATATATTTTATTTTTGATAATGAATAACAGGTCTAGAATTATTTTTAAATATCATTGGGTGTTATGGGTATCAACAGTTTGGGTTGAGGATGATATAATCAACAAATGATGATTATCTATTCATTACAAAGTATTATAAACACTCATAGATCTTTGGTAAAAATAAAAATAGGGATATAGACCCTTATATGTGAAATCACTAATGTTTATATGGATGAAATTGTTTTTTCATCAATACATCATGTAAATTTTCATATATCAGTTATTCCTTTATACTTATATTGTCTTTCATCATCATTTCAGGGGATTAGGTTGTATGATGATCAATTTTGTAAAACATAGTGTAACTATTGATGTGACAATAAGTTTTGAGATCTATGATGATCACACATTTATACATATGGTATTATAATAGCATTTAGAAACTAGATCGTAGTGATTAATATATTTTATCTTAAAGGGATACCATGGTAGGTCTATGAAATTAGAATTTGATTTAGAGATCATAGTATTAGAGCCATAAATTTGAACGAACCTATTAGAACTTGTTCCAATTATGAGGTTGAGTCACCAAATGATTCCTTTGAAAGGTCTACCTCAAGATATGTGTGAGGTAACCCACCCTATATTGTAGAATAATGATTTTGAAATAGTAATGAAAATTGAATATGGACTTGGATGAGGTTGGTTAAGATGATAATAGAAAATTAATTTTTTAATATATGGTATAAAACAATTGAATAGGTCATTAATGATTCCTTAGTACATGTTTTAGGGAACCATGTAGATTTGGGTTTAGAGTTGACTCTTATTTTGGGTGGTTGTGGGTTTGGATTAGTCTATATACCATATCAAAATCATGTGGGGATGCTAACTGTTAGTAAAACAAAGTAAATATGGATGATTATTAGAAATTAATTGATGTTTTCTTTTCGGTGATATGTGTTCTTTGTTGACCTGAGTCACCAGTAGTGTACTAGACCAAAATATTCTAGAGGGTGTTCTGTGAGTTGAGATAAAACCATGTAAAATGATGTTATACTAGTGTATAGTTTTCTATTCGTCATAATAGGTGGGGCATGAACATATTCTATAGAATATTTTCGATGATTTAATGTGCATGATATTAAATTCAACTATGAAACATGTTCCACTCATTATTTTTTTTGAAATTCCATTAGAACCTATTTTATTTTTCATGAACTTGAGTCTATGTAATTTCAAATAAATTTATTTACATGAAAAAAAAATTATTCGTGATTATCTCTTCGAGTAACCAGTTTATTGAGCTATGTATCAACATAGATATTTTCTATGTAATTAATGATTTTTTCTATGGTGAATAATTTTGTGTTGATAAATGATCCATTGTATACAATATTTTACTAGTTGTGTGTGTATATCTATGAGGAATATTTTTTTCTAAAATTTATATAGGTATGTTTCTGTTACTTCATAAATTATTGATATGATATTTTCTGGGTATTCATATCCTCTGTGATCCATTTGTAATAATTAATGACATTCGTATAATTTTTAGGCTTTCTAAAATATGTTAAATGATTGAAATTATGTTATTCTTCCATTTCTAATGAATTATGATGATTAAATTATATGTTTTTTCTATATATTCCATACCTTATTATGATTTTTTCATTACATTTAGTGGTATTGATTTCAGAACACGAAAATGGTGCATTGTCTTAATTTTGATAACTGTTAGTGGGGGGAGTATGAAAAACATTCAATGGTGACAATGATGGACCCAAGAACATGGTATGGTCATGACGGCAAAAAGGGTAGACCCATTAATATGGTAGAGTCTGTTTAATGGCCTTGTGGTATAACTCATGGAAGTGTCTATCTTTGATGGCCTTATGCCTCACCAAATGAAAACACATTATATGAATACCTTGAGTCCAAAACAATGACAAATATGGTGTTTGATTTTCCTGATCCTTGACCCATGACATATGTAGGATGTAATTACCTTATGGAATGATCTAACTAATTCTATTTGAGTACCACAAATAATGTCTTTTATTATTATAGATAATTATTGATATATCCCAAAATCCATTGGGATTGTCCTTCTGAAAAAGATAAGAATCTGGGATGGATGGTTTTTTAGTGATCATATAGTACATTGTAGATTGACATATTATTGATTTTCTACATAGATTCCATGAATTCACACATATAATACTAAATTGATTCAGGGATCATGGTGAGACCATACTGAATTTATATTCTCACATAATGAATAATCATCTTGGTGCATGTGAAGATTATTCATTAGCATTCAAGTTTGTTAGGAGGGATATGCATTGGATTAAAAAATGTATCATTATGTGTATGTGGTAAGTAAGACTGTTTTGGAAACATAGTAATCATTGATTCTCCTTTATGTTTTACCTTCAGATATAATGTGTGTATAAATAAATATATATATATATATATATATATATAACACATTAGAAGATCAATGTAATGTTCTTTTTACGATAATCATTTGTAATATAAATATTTTTATTGATATTTTGTATATAATATTGATCACATGTATGATATATGATTTTTATATATCAACTAAAATTTAATCATATAGTTATTTATTGTCTCCCCAATAATTAACAATGACCCCCATTATAATTCATTAACCTGTAAGGTATGGGGAGGTTCACATTATGTCATATAGAACTCCAAAAAATACCTAGTATAATTACCTGTAGAAGATACAAATAATTTTTATCAATGAAGTCCATAAAATAATAAAAATATTTGTC
The DNA here is from genome assembly GCA_963277665.1 of Viscum album. Classification (NCBI taxonomy): domain Eukaryota; kingdom Viridiplantae; phylum Streptophyta; class Magnoliopsida; order Santalales; family Viscaceae; genus Viscum; species Viscum album. Next base: position 2,031,566,789 of record OY728151.1, on the reverse strand, counting down.
ACGAACAACAATATTTTTTATATCCTTACATCTGAAATAACTACCTGAAAATTTGTACATTTGATGTATAATTTTAATCTATTATTTATTTCGATACAACTTGTAAGAACCCGAGTTTTCTTTTTAGGTATGTATTTCCTTTTTCTAGAGTTTTTGATGAAAATGGTTTTTCTAGAATTTTTTTATGTACATGTCGTTTCCTTTCTGAGCACACACCATGTACTCCTTTGCTGCTCAAAGTCGTGTGCGGGCCATGTCCGGACCAGGAACATGGTGTGTAGAGGCGATGTGGCGTCCACATAAAGAGGAGTACGAAAAGACAGAGTAAAAACCGTGTACCCCAGAAGTACACGCCTTGAACTTTCATTTTTTTCCTTAAACACACTGGGGTCATGCATGATGGAAAGAACACACCACTTCTTCTGGTTCGTCATCCAAGAGCAACCCGTACAACCACGATTCTTCTACAACTTCCCTATTCTCCGTCTTATCTCCATTTCCGCCATTGTAGATTGCATTGGTACTGCTGCAGTGAGTTCTTCCGTCTCCGAGAGCTTCATTGTCCATTTTCTGTTCTTTCTCAAGATATCGTGGGTTGAGAATTTTTGACATTTTTCAGATCCTCAAAGTTATAAGGAGAATCATTCATCGTGGTTCACATATATCGTTCTCCTAGCATCAAGGTAGGTGGTTTGTTCCTTTCTGTAGGATTTCTGTGAATATTTTGTGAAAATTCCACCAATACACTTGAAAGGGGTATTGTGTATTACCTGTTTTGCCCATGTTGTTTGCTTGCCTTGAGGATTGTCCTAAGTAGAGTTCATTTCTTGTGAATAGGTTAAATTGTACTGTTCTCTGGATGTTTTAACATGCTCGTATTTCTTGTTTGGCATTTTCCAGTTTCTATGCCTAGTTGAAGGATAGTGGAACTGTTGAACTGTTCTACTATGGTGCCTTAGAATGATAGCTAAGTAGTTCATGAGGTTTACTTGGGGTGATACGAACACTATGCCTTTTTATTTTACACAGGGCTGCGAGAACCTATTGTAGTGGACCAGATGGAGAATGGACGTAAGGTATTCTCCAAAGTGTCTTTAATTACGAAATGAGGCCATAGGGATAATTGATGTTGATTTATTCTTCTAAGAGACTTTAGTTCCTCAACACGGGCTATAGGGGGGATTGACACAGCCATGTACTACGGTCAAGGAGACACAGGCAGGGGAGTGGAGTTAAGTACACGTAGTGTAGGCTTTATACACGCCTTGTAGTCATGTTTTGTAAATATTGAGTGTTTCCATCTTTGGTTTCTATTTTGTACTCCTTTGCTCTATTTCTTTCTTTTTCTCATCTACGACATGATTTTGATCGTTCAGAGAAATGCCTCCGAGATGACCTCCGGTTCTTCATTAGTTGGCAGACTCTGATCAGACGTGAGAAATTAATGATCAGGGACTTCTTGTCGATCCTCCGGTCGGGCCAACCTTGGCACTGACTGTCATACTAGCAGCAGGCAATGATGTGTAGTTCAAGGAACGATTTATGAGGATGATGCAGACCATTCAGGGAGCACCGCCTCCTGCCATATCGATAGCAGACTTGACGTCGGTTTTTCAGGAGCAGCATCCACACACTTTCTCTGGGGAAGGTGGACCACATGCACTAGAGTAATGGATAGAATCCATGCTGACTATCTTGAAGCATCTGGAGACATCTCCCGAAAGGGGTGGGGATCAAGCTCACTAGCTACATGATCCAAGACTCCACCAAGAGGTGGTGGGATGTGATCTCATAGGCAGGTCATCATTAGGTTATGTCTTGGGAGGCGTTAGAGCACGTGTTCTAAGACTACTTCTATCCGGAGACCCTGTGGGCCGATCGAGCCAGGGAGTTCATGAGTCTAGAGCAGGGTACTCTTTCTTTCATGGAGTATTCTTCTCGTTTCAATGAGCTGTAGCATTTTACACCCCTCTGGGAAAGAAGTGGGGTGTTCTTGGAAAGGAATATTTGGGATTGTCTCAGGCGGGAGATCTGCTCGTAGGTGAATCTCTTCCAGTTTACTTCCATCACGTCCATCGTCAACCAGACACTGATTGCAGAGTGCAATCTGGGAGACTCCAGAGCTGCGAGCCAGAGTTGTTCTGCTTCTAGAGCTAGTGTTCCTCCATTTGACAGCAGGAAGCACCATTGGGAGACTACGCGTGGTTATCCGAGGAGGCGAGATACATCTTCATGTAGCCAGGTAGTATGCTACCAGTGTGTAAGGGTAGGGCACACATGGCCACAATTCCAGAGAGACCCTGTTGAGTGCCGATCTAGCAGAAATATGGGCCACCTTCAGTGTTTCTGCCAGGTTTTCTCACCAGTAGCTGGTGACAGGGGTTCTTTTATTACTCTTCATTCAGGAGTAGCACCACCAGTTTCTCACCAGTAAGGGAACTGGAGTTTTTATAGCCATTAGGGCCAAGGTGGAGGTCGAGGCCGTGGAATTCAGTTACTAGTCCATCAACGCTAGCAGGGAGGATCATCTCAGAGTGATCAGGCAGGGTCACAGGGCTGCAGGGTAGGCCATGCATTTGCGGTGGAGAAGGCCTATCAGGAGTAGGATCCAGGACCTTCCACAGTTTGAGTTACGATTTTAGAACCCTCAGTTTTATCTTCAGCTATTTTCAATATTGGTGATACCCATAGCTTTATCTCTATTACTATTGTGTAGATCCTTGGTCTCTGTATCCTTTCTTCTGCAGACTTGTTGACATAGGACACACCTCTCGGGATAAGGAAATATAATATGCGTCAGTGTAGAGAGTTCCCTCTCAAGGTTGCAGGTTATCGTTTCTTATGGGATCTCCATGTCCTAAAGATGACTTTCTATGATGTCATTCTCAGAATGGAATGGTTGGTTCCCTTCTAGGAAATCGTCAACTTTTATCGCCTCAGGGTGAGTTTCATCTCACTAGAGGGTGAATCATTTCTTCATATAGGTGAATGGGATGTTTAGGAATGTTCAGTAGGACATGAGTATCATGTGCTTGGAAGGGTTACGACCCCGATTACGAGTCTCTATCTGGATGATCATAGGAATTCACAGTTGGACTTTCCTCTAGATGTGGATCTTTTCAGAGACATTTTTCCATAGGGATTTTCTGGTTTACCTCCAGAGAAAGAGATAGACTTCTATATTGAGATTATTCAAGTAGCGACACCGGTTTCCATTCCTCCCTATAGGAAGGCTACACCTGAGTTGCAATAGCTCAAGAAGCAGTTTGAGGAATTGGAAGTGAAGGGTTTCATCCGACCCGTTACATCTCCATGGTGTTCACATGTCCTGTTTTCAAAGAAGGCATATGATACCCTTAGGCTCTGTGCGGATTATCGGAAGTTGAACTAGTTGAAGGTCAAGAACTGATATCCCTTACCAAGGAGTGATGATCTCTTCGATCAGCATCGAGGATCCCACGTGTTCTCAATGATCTATTTTAGGTTCGGCTCTCATTAGTTTCACGTTAGACCATCAGAAATAACTCTGATAGCCTTCATGAGCAGTTATGGTCATTACGAGTATACGATCATGACATTCAGTCTTACGAACGTGCCGACAGTTTTCATGGAACTGATGAACCGAGTGTTCCATCCATACTCGGAATCCTTCGTCGTGGTCTTAATTGATGATATCTTTATGTACTCTCACTCTCAACATGACCATGCTAACCATCTTGAGATCATTTTGAGTACAATGAGAGATCATCGACTTTATGGTATACTCTTGAAGTGCAACTTTAGGATGGACCATATTCACTTCTTGGGTCATGTCATATCCGAGGAAAGAGTATCTGTAGACCCAGATAAAGTTAGAGCTATAGTTTCCTGGGAGCAGTCGAAAAATGTATTTTAGGTATAGAGTTTCCTAGGGATGGATGGATACTATGAATGCTTAATTCAAGACTTGTAATTCCTTGAAAAACTTTTGATAGGTCTGACCAAGAAAGGGGTGAGGTTCTTATTTTCGGATTCTTGTAAGTCAGCTTTTTAGGAGCTGAAGGGAAGGTTGACATCATCACTGATACTAGTCTTTCCTGAGCTAGGAAAGATCTTTACTATGTATTTTGATGCTTCAGGTATCAATCTGGGTGATGTGTTTATAGAGGGATATGGAGTCGTTGCATATGGGTCACGACAGTTGAGGCCACATGATAGGATCTACCCGACGCATGATCAGGCATTGGAAGCTGTTGTTCTTGCTTTACACTATTGGAGACATTACATTCTGGGACAACACTTTGTGGTTTTCAACGACCACAAGATTATCAAGTACATATTCACACAACGTGATCTGAATCTGAGACAGTGCAGGTGGGTTGAGTATCTTCAGTTCATTAATATCAAGCTTGACTATACACCAGGAAAGGGAAACGAAATGGTAGATGCGTTGAACAGAAGAACTCAGATTCAGGAAGTTCAGGAGGCCAGTAGTGAGTGGCAGCTTATGAATCTATTCTCTGAGATGCATCTGGAGGTGCAAGATAGACAGGTACAAGCTTTCTTGTCTTCTGTAGTGGTTACCTCTACGTTTCTTGATCGGGTACGAGAGAGGTAGCTATCAGACATAGAAGGCTTCGTCCTGCAGGAGAGTGTGTCAGGAGAGGACCCTCTTCCTGGATGGACATTGGGAGAGGATGAGATCTTGTGTTTCCAGAGACGTGTAAGTGTGCCAGGATACATACATGAGGAGATGATGATGGTTTTTTATTCTCCATATTTGGTGATTCATCCTGGCATCATCAAGATGTATCAGGATCTTCATCGCCAGAATTGGAGGCTAGGTATGAAGAGAGATTTTGCTGGTTTTTTCATTAGATGCTCTATTTGTAAGTAGTTGAAATCAGAGCATCAGAGACCAACATGCCATTTACAACAGTTACCCATTCTTGAGTGGAAGTGGAACAACGTTTTGATGGACTTCGTGACAGGGTAGCCGAGGTCACCTCGAGGGAAAGATGTTTTTTGGGTTGTTTTCAACAAGCTCATGAAGGATTCTCATTTCTTACCAATCAGGGAAACATTCAGTGTTGATGATTTGGGATGAATGTATAGTCGAGAGATTTTACGTCAGCATGGAGTTCCACACTCTATTTTTTTAGATAGGGATGCATGCTTTACATCTCGGTTCTGGCAGGAACTTCAGAAGGGTTTGGGTACATAGGTACTTTTGAGTACAATATACCATCACCAGAATGATGGCCAGTCCGAGCGTATGATCCAAGTGGTTGAGGATATGCTCTGAGCTTACATTCTAGACTTTAGTGGTTTTTGGGAGAAGCATATCCCTCTGGGGGAGTTCTACTACAACAACAGTTTTCAGGCCAAAATTCTGATGGAACCTTACAAGGCTTTGTACGGTAGGCCATGCTGATCACCCTTATGCTGGGTGGAGATAGGAGAGGTAGCTTTTCTGGGACCCCGTCTTGTTCAGGAGACCTCGTAGAAGATAGAGTTGATTCATAAGAGGATGATTACAGCATAGTCTCGACATAAGTGTTAGGATGATCAGCGGAGATGACCTCAAGAGTTCAAGGTCTGGGATCAAATATTCCAACGTGTCACACCGAGGTTGGGACACAAAAGGATTCAGAGATAGGTTAATCATTCACCATGGTACATCAGGCCGTTTGAGGTATTGGAGAGAGTCGGACTGATTTCCTATCAGTTTCAGTTACCTAAGAGGTATCGATCCATGCATGATGTCTTCCACGTCTCTCAACTCCGACATTACTTTTTAGACTTGTCTCATGTCATTCAGCCTAAGGAGGTTGAGATGGAAGAAGATGCCTTGTTTGAGGAGCATCCTATTTTGATTGTCGATCATAGTATGAAGGTTCTCAAGGGGTGGTCTTTTCCTCTAGTTTAGGTGATATGGAAGCACGGGTGAGTATAGGACGAGAACTGGGAGAGGGAGGCCGATGTACGATCGCAGTGGCCGGAGAGGTTTGGGATTTATTCTTCTCTGCCTCATTATGGAAATTCATTGATGAATTTATTTAAGGGGGGATGTTTTTAAGAAACTGGATCTTCTTTTTTGGTATGTCTTTCCATTTTCTAGTGTTTTTGAGGAAAATAGGTTTTCATGAAATTTTTTAAGTACATGTCGTGTACTTTCAGAATAAATGTCGTGTACTCATTTGTTGCTCAAAGCCGTGTGCTGGCCGTGTCCAAGCCACGCACACTGTGTGTAGAGGCGATGTAGCGGCAGCTTAAAGAGGTGTACAGAAAGACAGAGTACACGCCGTGTACCCCAGAAGTACACACCGTTAAAATTCTTTTTCCCATTAAATGTATCGGGGTTGCTCCAGACGGACAAAACACACCCCTTCATCAGGTTCTTCATCTGAGAGTGAACTGTACGGCCGCAATTCTTCGCCGGATTCCTGAGCCTCCGTATGATATCCTTTTCAGCTTCCGTCAACTACGTTGGAACCACCGTGGTGAGTTATTCATTCTCCTATAGCATCGTTGTCCATTTTCTCCTCTTTCTTAATATATCATGTGTTGAGTGCTTTTTATGTTTTATTATATACTCAACGTTTTAAGGAGAATCATTCATCGTGGTTCACATATATCGTTTTCCAAGCATCATGGTAGGTGGTTTGGGCCTTTTTATAGGATGTATGTGAATATTTTGTAAAAATCCCACCAATAACCTTGAATGGTGTATTGTGTGTTTCCTGTTTTTCCCTTATTGTTTTCTTTCCATGCTGATATGCCTGTGTAGAGGTCATTACATGTGAATAGGGTAAATTGTACTATGATCTGGATGTTTTTACATGCTTGTTTTTCTTTTTTGGCATTTTCCAGTTGCCATTCCTAGTTGTAGGATAGTGGAACTGTTGAACTGTTTTGTTGTTGTTCCTTAGAATGATAACCAAGTAGTTCATGAGGTTTACATGGGGCGATACACTCTCTATGAATTTATATTTTACATAGGGCAGCAAGAACCTGATGTAGTGGACCATAAGAAGAATGGATGTAAGGGCTTCTCTAGAGTGTATTTAATTGCAACACAAGACAACAGGGGGGATTGACATTGAGTGCTTCCTTAGAGAGTCTATTGTTCCTCAACAAGGGACCCATGGGGAATTGACATTGACTTCTTCCCTAGAGATCCTTTAGTATGATACGAGACTATACGGGGAATTGAAGGTGAGTTTTTCCTTTGATAGTCTATTTTATAGCTTAACCAGAGGGGCGAGATTGTGTGTTCTCTCCATAGGGTTTCTAGTACTTGTAGCTTGATCCTTAGGGGTTAGACTATGAGAACTACCCAGAGGTTATATTTTTGTTCTACTAGATTGGGAGGTTGTTCATTGTTTGTAGATTATATGCTAGAAGATGTGGATTGTTACTGCTGTGTATTATCCAGTTTACAGCTTATTGTTTACCACTTACTATACTTTACCTTCCATATATTCACTGACAATTTAGAACAGATCATTGGGTGGGTTCCTATTGAGATTTAGTCTCACACCCTGTTTGGGTCATGTTTTTGGGCCCAAACAGATTATGTTGTTGTAGGTTTAGATAATGTCAAGCGCCCTTATACTTCAGGTACTTGACAAGCTATAGAGCTGGAGAGCATAGGACCAAGCTCTGGCTTGTGATGCTGAGGAGTTTTCCTATTTTCTTTTGTACTTTGGTTTAATATTTTATTCAACATTGTGACTTGTTTGGATGCTTTCCTAAACATATGTATCATGCATCATTTTATATACATTTCTTCTCCAGTTGTTTATTTATCAGTCTGTCATTGTTTACTCTTGTATGGATTTCTACAACTTCCTCTATTGGTGTTATTTTTTATTCTTTTCTGCTGTGTACTCTACTAATGAGTTCATAGATTCCCCAATATCACACCCAATGCCCTCGCTTCTAGTCGGCAGCCTCTGGCATTCGGGGAAATGTTCCTGAGGCCGTGTGACCAACTAGGTACGGGGCGCCATTGGGAGGCTTTTGGAACCGGGACGTCACACAACTAAATTGATTGTCATGAATTTATATTATTTTATATACATATATATTATTCTAATATCATGGGAAATTATTTTTAATGAAGTGATATATTTTTTTATCGAAATTATTTCCATCTAAAATTAATAAACAGTATGACAAATTCATTTCTAAGGTAACAAATATAGTTATTAAGGTGGTGAATGTTTAAATGGAAAAATGTATTAAGTTTGTTAACACATTTCCAAGATGTTATAAATTATTAGAACATGATATTCCTAAAATTTTTCATAATTATTTCATCAAATACAATTCATATTTCAATGTAATAAATCATCATTACTAATATCTTAGTAGATATTTAATTTTAATCATATTTAATATTATAAAAATGCTATTGATATATAGAAGGAATTTAACCTTATACACATAGTCATATAAAAATTAATGATAAAAATGTTTGGTATTCATGGGGATTAATTTTTAATAATTAAAAAAAAGATCATGAATGTGTAAAAGATAGTTAAAAATATCACTAATACTATGAACAGTTCATGTAAACACACAGAATCCAAAAAACTGATGCATTTATTTAAATAATTCTCTTATATCTAACTATAAATTTGACATCTAGTATTTAATAATTTAAATTAATAGGATAATTTTTTTATTATATATTATTTTATATTCTTTTAATGTAACTGTAATATATTATTTAATTTATGACTATTAACAAATAATTTATAAGAATATTATTATTTTTCACTACTATTACATAAACTTAAATCATTTTATTATTTTTATTGTACTGGGGATTCTTATATGAGTGAAAAATAAAATTATTTTAGTCATCATGTGAAATATATAATATAAATTTATATAAAAAACCAGTTTTGTGAATTAATGAAACAATATAAGTACCAATGACAATAAAACTAAATGAAAAAAATAATCGTACATTTGGTATTAGATGAATTTAGTATATGAAAAAGTGATATGCCACATCTGAGTGTATGAGTATGAAAAACATTTAAACTGTAACAATTATAAATATGAAATGTAATAATTCATTAAAAATTATATAGAGTTTTATAGAATGAATTGATTTGAGTGAATTTCATGTGTGTGGGATGGATTTTAAACATCCATGTCTCACAGTTACAAATATAGGTATTAATATCAATAAAACTAAATCATATAATTCATATTTCGATAAATAAGCATGTTGTGACAATACAACTACTAAATAGTTATGTTATTATCCATGATAAAAATCATGAGGACTTTGAAATGGATTAAAATATGTAACATTTGTTTTATAAGCATATTTTTTTGAAAATAATATAAAAATCTCATAAAATAAAATAATACTATGATAATTATTGTTAATATCAATTTTGATGAGCTACAAAAATTAAATTTAATGAATTATAATATATATAATCACGGAAAATACAATGTATGTTTATAAAATTTTTACTCCTTATACAAATAATAAAATATATTATTACATGGAAGGTTAGATAATAGAAAAAATTAATCATAATGTTATAAAAGAGTTATTTATGAATGGTTTTATATGATTACAATTGGATGTCTATATAAAGTTGAGATTAATATATTTTTATTAATCTATATAGATTACATTAATATGAACTATATTGGTTTTGAATGATGGAGACCAGAAATATATAAAAGTAACATAGTTAAAAAAATTACTACAAGTTTTTTTTGAATATGATAGGACTTTGTATGGATTACATGACCATGTAAATTATTTTAATTTGGACAATATATATATCCTTAATATCAATCATATAGTATATTGGCATAAGATTTAATATCTCTTTGTTTTCATTTACTAGACAATGGTAATGATTTATATATTGATTTATTTGATTTACCAATAGCCACTACCAATGTAGGATACATTTAAATCTTTGTGTATTTTTAGTTGATTAATTAACATTACTATCTATTTTAATTTCCTCGTGTTTTTTAGTTATAATTTTAAAAATTACATTATAATATGTTCTTCATAGTGTGTTTATGTATTATTAATGAAATGTATTATTTACCTAGAATATTGAAGAATTGGATCATTAGGTGGATTAACTATTATTATCATTTTATTTTTTTATGAACATTATTATTTTATATTGGTAAAAAAATAATGGGATTATATTATTTCTTTGGTGATCTGTTACTTCATCTTAGATATGCCATTTCATAATTTTTTATATATATTAATGATAATTATATATTATATATATATAACTATATGAACTACTGTAACTCAAATTAAAAATATTTTGATACTTAGGTTGTAAATATATTATATTATATATTTTTTTATGATTACTAATTATTTTTATTATATCTTAATTATTTATCTCCAGTATAAGGAATTTATTTTGGATAATAATTTTGTAAGGGAAATTTATCATTGATACATTGCTTTAACTATAATTTAATATATTAATTTTTTTTACAAATATGTTATAAAATATTACATGTTAAAAATGTGTAATGATGCAATTATCAATAACTGGGTTAATGATGGGTGATTTTATACAAATTAATAAATTATTTGATAATTACATGAATTGATAAATCCAATTCAATCATATTTTTATTTTTTTTAGTTTCAAGATTCATTACATATAGATGAAATCTTGTATTTCATTTAATAATAATAATTATTTTATATTATTATGTATCTTATATTAAATTACATATATATTCTGCGGTTTTATAAATATTTCGATGAAAAAAATAAAAATATAACAAATTTACACATATATTTTGCTATTTATTCTATTGGTTTTTATTTTACATTTGAATGTATATATGAAGAATCACATTTTCATATTGATGTTCTGGAAATTTTACTAAGAATATGAAGAATATATTGTAATGACCCGAATATTTGAATTATATTTTGTTTCTTGAATATGTGTGTCTTAAAATATCATAATCAATAATATATATATGTGTCATTTAAATGAAGCATTTTGGTTTTGAACATAATATTACCATTAGTCAATATGACCATTGGAAAAAATATTAATTTCAATTTTATTATTATTGTTGAAAATATAAACAATAATTGAAAATTAATGTAGAATGAATTGTTAATGAACACATCTAGTAGACTAGGGATGTTAAAAACCCATATTTGGATGCATGGGAAGGAGGTAACATCATTATAATTTTATCCAGACCCAGGAAAAACTAATCTTCACCTTGTTAATCATGAACATAAACTCATTTTAGAGAAGTTCATTCTAATAGAAATCACCACACCTAAATTTTTTTCCGAGCCACCCCATGATTCTATCACCATTGTATACCTATTCTTAGGTCGTATGCATGAATTATAATGTGGATATATAAAGAGGCCTTAGTAAAATTTCTTAATTCAATTGCCTAAAAGTGTAATTATTTCTTATCATGGTAAAATTTTTAATCTCAAATGTCAAAATAAATTTAGGTGAAATTTTTGAAAGATTCATATTTATGATGAGTTTTGAAAAACTGGTATTTTAGAATATTTTTTAAACTATAAATAATCAATAAAGTGATATGATTCTAAAAAATGGAGATATGCAGTTGTGATTAGATAGTAATATAGTGTATGATAAGATCAACTATTATTTATTAAATAGTAAACTATGAATAGTAATATTAACCTTATTAATATTAATGTGACCAATGTAATTGTATCCTAAAATAATAATTATTAAATATAATTTTTGAATCATGAATAGTAATGTTATATAATAGAATAAGTAAATAACTATTTCATAAATTATTAGCTATGTATTAATAGATTTTCCATTAAATAGTTATTTCACATGAAAATTAAATATCTCTTAATTATAATTTTTTTATAAAATGGAGTTCTTTTTTGAATTAAAAACGTTGGTATTAGTTTAGGTTGAATGTATGATATTTTTGTAATTTTTTTTATTTTTTACAGAATAGTAAAAATACAGTTTTGAGATTATGTGTGTTCAATGAAATTCTTAATGATGTAATAATGATGTAAAAATTATGTTAGTTCCTTGATTATTAAAATATTTTGTGAGGTATACATTGTGTCCAATACCATGGTCAAGCCTATGGGAATTCAATTAGAAATAATCAGTTGTCCCTTGGAAATTCATAAAATATTCAATCACATTTGATATAAATACCATCTCATTCCTTCATTCCAATCATTACAAATTAAGCCTAAATAATTATCTTGTCTTTTGACAACCCATGAATTCATACCAAGCTTCCCTAATTCAAACCATGTTCCCAAAAGTCAAGCTATTTGTGTTACTCTTCAAGGTAAGGGAACCATTATCCCCCCTCTTTTAGTCAATACTTATTTTATGTTATGTCTTGTAGATTCCATTTTATAATTTTGGGGTATGTTTGTATATATATTTATTTATATCAATTTTATGTGTTGTTTATTAGAGACCATTTTCATTCTCATAAACAATTTTTTTCTGAATTTTATTGTATAACTGTTAGGTTGTCGAATTTTCAGAAGGGAACTCTCAACTTCTATTTTTTACATTCAAGCCCTCTTTTATGTGGTATAATTTTTTTGTTTCTGTACAATGTTTTTATTTACATTTTATTATTTAAACATACATTATTATTAGTCATTAATATATGGTATACCCTTTTCCACTCTTTTTTAATATTTTCTAAAACAATGTTTTATAGAAGTTATGCTGCACAGTTTTCGTCTCAAAATATCACTCCCTTTTCAAGAAATTATCTAATTTAATTTATGTGAATAACCAAACTTATTTAATTTTCAGTTGTATTAATCATGAAATTAAAATTATATATTTTATTCGTGAATTTACATACATAAAAAACTCATTCCATTTATAGGGGTTATAAATTACATAATGATCTTGTTTTTATGAGCTTTTTAGAACGTCACGATTTTGATATGAAACCCATTTCTTTTATTCCATTTGGCTTATTTATGAAATGTTTGATTATGATATTTTTGGATTACATTAATATATATATATAAAGGGTGCACTTTTATAGTACTCCAATGTATTGGGTAAATAAATTTATATTTAGAGATTACATGTTTTATGATACCTTAGTGAATACCCCTGGTATGTTTTATGACACCTTGGGGATGAACCTTGGTGATATTCATCTGAATGTACAAAACAAATTTTTGTCCACATTTTTGTTATTAATTGTTTTTTCATTATTATGATATTCCTAATTATCAATCTTGTATTATATTCCCCATTTTCTTATTGATATTGCTAACGATCACATGTAATCTATTTTACATATTTTCCTTATGGGGCATTATGCGCACTGTTTCCATTGATTTATGTCTCTACTACTTGATATGTAGTAATTTTACATAGGATAAACATTTAATGAATTATTTTAATATCATTAAAATAAAATAAAATGTTTTCATGTATTATGTACCTTTTTTCAAGACACGAGACTTTAAAGATCCAATGTTTGTAATGTAATGAATATGTATGTTAAAAAATAGAGGATGATATGTATATATTATACTATAGTTTTTTTCCCTCTTATTTTTTAATTTTTCACCCAATGAATAATTTTACTTATTAATTTATATTTAAATTTTTTTCATTTTACCATCTGGAAAAAAGAAAACAGTATGACCATAACATTCTAAATAAATGAATCAAATGTATGTTGAGTGTTTTATTTTCAAATATGTATTTGTAATAGAAATCATGATGAGTCTTATATATTACATTGTTTATTTTATGTTCTCAAATTATTTATAATAGTTTGTCATACAAATATATGGGGATATTTGATAATTCTTATTTATATAAGAATTCATCATAAATTATATAACATTGACCTATATTGTTGTGTGTAAATATTTAATAAAACAATTTATAAGTATTAAATATTATTTCTTCTTCATATATAGGTAATGTTTTATTTTATATAATTTATGTTTTTGAATATATATTTTTTTTATGTATTATCAGTTTTAGTATAAATTCATATTTCTAAAAGGTTTATCAGAAGTATCCTCCAATTAATTTTTTGTTATATTAATAATAATATTAAAAAAATTAGAATACTTATTGTAATGGTTATCTTTTTATTGTTTGGTTAACCATGTAATAAAATAATTATAAATATTAAATACTGTAATATTATATATATATTTAAATATTATTTGATATATTTATTATAGTATTATATTTAGGGGGATGATATAGATTTATTTTTGTGTGAATAGATGAAAATAAAATTTAATATTAATTATTATGAGTTTAACCGTGTTTTAGAGGATTTTGTGACTTCTAACAGGTGTGGCAATATTAATTTCGATATTTAATAATGAGAGTTATGTTTAATATTGTGTGAAAATATAAATTATATACAATATTCTTAATGGGATAATGTTATATGTTATATGTAACATCTAAAAATTAAATGAAATATCTACATTAACATTCATACAAATAATTAAAATAGTTTGTTACATGAAATAATTTTTTTTCATGCATCTCACACAGAAAAATGTTTATCTTAAATTTCATGCAACATTTAGTTACATTCATGAAATATATTACATATAAGACCACATCTTACAAGAAAAAAAAATATACTATTAATAGTTTTATGATAGATACAACATAGACATTAGAACAACAAGAATTATATATATAAATAAATTGTGGAATTACAGTTTAAAAATTCTTATATGAATTTATTATTTGATACCAAATAAGTATAAATGAAAAGAATTACAAATTGAATATAATGGTTGATGCATCTAAAGTAATTATAAAATAATTGTTTTTTCAAATATATTAATATTTAGGATTTATTTATTTATTTTACATTAAAATGGTTGTAATTTATATATCATATACAAAACTCAACATGATTTTCATCAAAATAATTCATTTCACACAGAATCGAGTTATAACAAACATTAATACAAAATTAATATTATTTATTGTGATATGTTTAATGTTTTTAATGGAATAATATCATTAAAACTAAATTCTGAAACATTTATAATTTCTATTTCAGAAAATACAGATCGTTTCTTTCGAAGAAGAATTTGAAAACATATTTTGGATGAATTTTTATTTTTTTCTAGTTTGTTTCATATTTTTCTAAATAGTAAAAAACATATAATTATAATTGTAAAATTATTTTAAATTTATTTATTTATATAGGAAAATATTATTTTAAATTTATTTTAAAATAAAATTATATAAATTTAATATTCCCTTAAATAATCAAGGTAATTGGATTAAATTTCACATTAAAATTGGTTGTGAAAACATATCTTTTTATTGAGAATTTTTACATAAAAAACCCAAACATTCATCTGGTATGTGGGATTATTTTTAAATTAATTTATAAAACATATGTGATTGGAATTTGGAAAAATGGATGGTCGTATTTAGATTATATAATCACATTATTTAAAATTGGAAATTATTAGAGGCACACGATTTATGGGAGACATCTAAATAATGTGTCACTTTTTATGTTAAAATGAATTATGTAACACCCCATGATTTGGTGAATTACTGTTTTTCAAAATAATTGAAATTTTTTGATATTTTTCGTTTCACACAACAATAAATAAAGATTTGTTTTTATTATAGTGGTATTATTTCCAAACTCTATATGTAAAATAATGTAAATCATGCTCTACACAAAACATAAATATTATCTTCTCTACTCCTAAAAAAATGGATAATAAGTGTTACATGAAATAATGGATTTCATTTATAACTTGTGTTAAATAAAAAACCGAGTAACGATAATGATATATTATTAAAATATTATTTAATATAAAATTGACATTAAATTAGTATTTATTAAGAGGTTTAACATCATTATTATCATCAATGGTTTGAAAAAATATTGAATGAATTTATTTGTTACAAATGAGTTAGAAATCAATATCAAAACCAATTGAATATAAAAGAAAAATATTAATATTTTTAGGCCACAAATCTGTTTTATATTAATAAATTAAATTAATTACAACTAGAGAGTGATAGTAATGTGATATATATACATAATACATTATATAAAATATTTTTGATATTCATCCAATTTTTTTCATATGTTAATGATAAAAACAAACCCAATATTATACATAAATTAATATATTTTTAATCAGGAAAATTTGCGACATTTTATTGGAGAAACAATATAAAATAATATATTTGGATCTTTTATGGGTTATATATGTGAAAATAAACCTCATATTTTATATAGAAATATAAAAATTAGTCTAGTGTAAATTCTTGGTATTTATGGGTGGAAATTCATTTTTTAACGAATTGTGAAAATAATGAAATTCATCTCAAAACTATGTTTTAATATAAATAATTTATAATGTTCAATAATATTTTAAATTGTGTTTAAGGATTTATTATATAATCATTTATCATGTAATTCAATTTAGGAAATTAAACACAATTTCACTTCGAAATTAACTATAACAACATAACAATATTTTAGCGGGTTTTACATTAAAAACCTGCTTGGTCATCCCTTATACATGATTAAATTTAAATTAATTTCCTCCACATATATATTTGAATCTGGAAAAAAAGATTACATATTTGGAATCAAAATAATTTTTAATTTCTAATAATTTCAAATTATACATCGACCAAAATAATTAGTGATTGTAATTTAAAATAAATATATTGATTAAGGAAAAATTTATCTTAATAAAGGACATAACTATAAATATAAGTGCCTAAATGACCTATAAAATTGTTCAAACCCGACTATATGGCCATATTTTCAATATATACCTACTATTAATTATTATATTTTTAGTTTTTTATGATTTTTATGTCGGTAATTGAAACTTTTTTTAAAAAATGACAAGTGTTTCTATATAATTTGTAATGAACCTATAGTTTACATGTACGACGAACACCTGCCTAATGAAACAATGATAATTCATTTTTCATTTACCTTCTCTCAATGTGGATATTATGAAGGACATTATATTTCTTTTTAATTTATATTATTTATAATTACTTTATTCTTTAATAAATTTTATTTATAACAGAACTTTTTTATTTACATAATTTTGATATATGATAATTTTATTTGAGGAAGTTTGGACTACTTCCCCTCATTGAGTTGTGATTATTTATCATCAAAAATTGAATTTCTTAAGGTTGTTTTTTTTTGAATTATTATGATATATATGAAATTAAAATTATAATTTTTTCCATATATACATATATAAATATTTTTATTTGACATTATTTCATTCAATACAACACTAGAATGGAAACATACATTATGTGTACATATGACCTACCGTATCCATGGATGATGTATTCTATTTTCATACTGCTATATTATATTATATAATATTATTCATAAGATGTTAAGAAAAAATTTACTTATATCATGGATGAAATTATGGAAATCATGATATATGTTTAATGACCAAATATAAAACAAATTAAGACACATGAAAAAAAGATAATATTACTCGAAATGAATCCTTATCGTATAAATCTCAATAAGCGGTTAATGTAAATCTACAATCAAACTATATATGGTATTATATAAAATAATAAAGATATGTGAATGAATATTAATAAAATTATATTTATAATACATGATGTATGAATGAGTACAATGAGAGATACTACATTATTTAAGAGGATTTCATCTCAGATTTTATTTCTTTGAGGTACATTCCTTATTCAAAAATAACTAATTTTATGTGGTGTATATACTAACCTTTATTTTATTATGTTCTCATTATTATGAAATTTATTGTTATTTATGTAACCATTTAATTATCATTCTCTAATGGGGATTAGGTTTCAAATTTTATCGAATCAGTATGATAGTTTTGTCACAATTTTGCTTCTTAGTGACAAATGATTTCTTATGCACCATCATCTTTTAGGTATATTTGAGATGATGTATATTTAATCTAATTTTTTCATAGATATTTTATTCATTGTGTAATTTCATATAGATACATGTAGTGTATAATCCAATGTTACCATGTGGTAAGAGTTTATTCAAGATATCATTGTGTATTAGTACCATTTTTTACTATTTGGTCTTTATGATAAATAGGAAATTGTTTTTATGAATGTATGACTTTACCTCTCTCTTCAGTCGAAAAAATATGTTACTTCAAAACCATGATTTGTAAAAGGTCTCAAAAAATATTCTATTATTCTTATACAATCATTAAAATAAAAATTTCCCCTTGTTTTACATTTTAATCAAATGGGTATGGAAATTAGAATCTTATTGACATTTTTTGATCAAAGGACTTTTCAGAAAAAAAAATTCTTTGTAAATGAAATGTTTTCCTTGTGTGGATATACCCACTATCAAGACCGTCATTCGATTGAAGTGTTATTTTGATGGCCAAAAATTTATTTTCAAAAGAAAATGATTTCCAAATATCCATAATATTTATTTTTTTAATGTGGTTTTTAGGAAAACTATTTATCAAAACAATTTCATGCATGATTACAAATTGTTAATATGAAATACTTTTCAATTTTTTTTCAAGAATATTTTATATCTATTCAATGTAATTTTGAATAAATCAGTTTTGAAATATTTTCATGCTCTCATTATATGTTTTCAAAGATACATTTTTCAAAAATTATTTAGAGGATTTATTTTTATGTGTTTATGATAATTTTTTAAAAATGTTTTCAAATGGTTTAATGACTTAGAGATAATTTTCAAAAAAGGAAGGATATTTTCGTAATGAAATGTTTTTAAATGTTTTTTGAAAATTAATTTATACATTAAATGACATTTGTTTCTGTCACTCAATCCCTTCCAAAAATTATTCAATGGTTCAAATAATATTCATTATTTGAATGATTTATTTATTGATGACATGATGTTTATGAAACTCATTCGTCTTCTATGGGGTTTATGCTTATTAAACTCAGTTATTTTTCATCTATTTGGATTTAATGAAATGATTATAAAACCTATTTTTTTAACATGTTATGATATAATAACATTTTTCTCATACCCATTAATTTCATGGGATTATAATATTATGTTTAAAAATCCAACACTTTTTATGGGTTATGATCTGATGAATGTTTTGTTATACTATGTAACATCTATGAATGATTTTATTTTTACTTGTTTGGGACCAATATGCCCCCCAAAGTATTGGGTAAATATTTATATCTCAATATATAATTATGTGAATCATGTTGATGGGATTAATACACATTGGGTGAAATAAGAAAACTGAATCCCTTAAAATAAATGGTCTCTAACTGGGGATAGTGATGTGTCCCGCATAGTAGGTGTAGTAACCATGATGTTGGAAGATGGGGAAACTAGATCCACTCTATAAAATGGGGAAACCAGATCCCATACAATGAAGGCAATAAGACTAGGGATGGTTTTATGTTCATCCTAGTAGGTGTGGTTCCCATAAACTTCCTTGACAAGTCCCTATAATGAGTACTGACTTTTAGTGAATAATATCACATGTCTATGTACCCCAAAATTCCATGTATTATTAATATGATAATCTTACATAGATTATTCTTTTTATTCCCATATTCTTCATGTCTTATAAACATCCATCATTTATCCCATTATTCATTTTTATGTTCTTTGATATGCATGGTATGATATTATAAATTTATGACCACATTCTCTAACCCTTATGCTCATGTTTATGCTTACATTTCATTTATGACTACTACTACTAAGTAGATTAGGTTACTAATTTTTATGTTTCCTTCCCCAGTTTATGAAGTTATTTTATTATTTATAATTATTATAATAACAATGCTAATCATAAAGAACAATGTGAGTGATTATATAGCCCACTATTGTACCATTTTTATGTCCCTATGATTTCAAATTCACTAGATTGATATGGTATTTTTGATTATTATTGTTTGATTTTTTAGGTATTCTGAAAAAGTAATGTAAAATAGATGTTTTTTAATACTCGATTGTTATATTTCATATCATAGATAAGGATTAGATAAACATTAAAAAATATGATGAGAATAAATCAGCGAGATACCTTGGTTTATTTCTAAGGATGTTCCTAGGGATGTCTCTATGGAGGTGTATAATCATGAGTTAATATTTTATGAAATTTCTTGAATTTTGTAAAATGATTGAGTGGGTGGTTTATTATAAATAAATCACATAATAGATACTAAAATATGATTCTTATTTTGAAAACATATGCCTAAGGGTAAAAATTATTAGAAGGTGATTTGTTTCCAACATAGCATAACCTCGTATAGGATAATGAGCTTTGTTGTACATGTTGATTGGCACTCCTAGGGGATTTGATTTTGGAATTCACACAGACTTTAAGAAACCTCATAATGGATTTAAATACATGATAACTATGAATTCATTAGGATAAAACAAATGTATAATACATTATTGAATTAGTTGTCATGATTTAGATATCTGAAAAGTAATTATATTTCATTATTTTGATGTTTCCATATATGATTTCTGTTTCCCACCATGGTCTTTCTAGTTTTAGTCAATCGAGATAACAAGAAGAAACAAGGATTTATTATAATTTTATTGATTTGGAATGTTTCATGAGTTTTGAAAATCAATTTACCATGTGTAAATCTCATAAAGTTGATTAGGAAGGTAGTATGAGTATTTGTTATAATTATAGAGATAAAGAGACCCCATATGACATGTGAAATAAATGTGATGTTATTCATGTGTCATTTACAATAAGAACAATAATAATCAATTGATTAAGGATTATAAACAATAAAAATGATCCCTATTTAATATTTTAGGAATGATTTATTAAGTTATAATTTGATGAAACACGAGTAATGGTTTAAAACAATGTTGGATGAATGAATAATTGATGTTTTTGAATTCAATGAAAATGTAATATTAATAATAAAATATAGAATTAATTTCAGTTATTTTTTTCAATAAGGATACAAAAGGACACATTTAAAGTTGATGACCACATATAAATGAGATATTTTTATAAGGGGAAGGTTCCACTTAATTAATTCCCGACTTTGAGATACAGATAATTAGATAAAGATATGTTGGATATAAATAAATAAATTGGGAGGTATAGATAACCATCAAAATGAATTTTGACAAGGTTTACAATGACATCAAGGATAATGATTATAACTTTGGGATATATGAAATGTATCCAGAAATCAATGTAATAAGGGAAACTGAATTTTTTCAACATGGTTTATGCTAATTTTGGTTATTACCATATTTTTATGTAATATTCGTTACAATATTGGTATGTATGGAATTTGAAAACTAAGTGGAACTTTTTGATATTATGGAAATAAATGTTAATATGATTTCATGACATTCATTCCAATGTTTTTGATTTTTCATCTATCATAAGGGTTATAGAGACCTGAAGCCTGATGTACATGGATATTACATTACTTTTGCGGAATACTTAGTACATAACAAAAACACATACTCAAGGACCTTAATAGTTTAGTGTCTTTTGAAACTTATAATATAATCTTCTAATCGTGGTGAAAGATCTTCAAAATCTCACATAAAGATATTCTTTTTTTAAAACCTAAATCCTTTCTTTATGTCCTGGGGAAAAGAAAACATAAAAATGTGAGCTCAAATTCTCTGTAAGGGTAAACAAAAAAATATCAATCACTTCATATTCATAAGAACATTTCTTTTGGAAATCATAACCTGCAAAAGAGATCATAATTTTATAACATGGGAAAAATCATAGTAGTGAAATGTAATCCCAGTAATCAAAACATAAAACATGAAACATTGTGGCATACACACATAATCATTGAGAATCATTTCTTATTAGTCAAGACTCATTTCCAAGACTTTCTTAGTGGACAAAGTCCACTTCTGAACCGAGTTCACTCCACGTTTCAGTCCTGTTTCACTAAACCGATATAACCTACCATTCCAGCCATGTCTATCTCATGAGATATAAAATATTTACCCAATACATTGGAGGGAGATATAGGTCCCACCCATCTCATAATGATACCATTCTTATTTGTTCCACAAAATCATAAATCATACATCATTACATAACCCATGTAATAAAAATGGGAATCTTAAACATCATCATGACATCATAAAACAATTCATATAGGATAAAGGAATTAAAAAAAATATTTCTATCACAACAAAATCAAATCTATGTAATAATAGGGATAGAAACAGAACCCTTTATTATCTTAGATGGAAAATAATTTTGATAAAACACTTGAACTCCATTCTTGAGGAAAATATCCTTTCTACTTCAAAAACACTTTTCCATTCCTAACATGCCATACAATTATAACCTAAAGGAAGTTGATTAATAATATACTTGAATACTTTTAAAGGAATCATATTGGAAATAATGTTTAAAAAATCCATTCATGTTTTATAAGTTAAAAAAACATTCTTCTCGTTCTTTTTTCGGAAAAGTCAAAAAGTACCTCGTAAGAAAAACGACAAAAGATTCCTTTCATATATTTTACAAAAAACTCACCAAAGGGTGAAATTGGATTTAAACAATTTTAGGTGGGGTTAAATAATATTACATATTGAGGAAACATGGATGTGGATGATAAAATACACCCCATTAAATTTCAAAGTATAAACAATCTCAAATAAAAATGAGATTGTGATATTTTCCGTTACCTTAGGTCCGATTTGCATCATATGTGTCCGAACCTCCTGTATAATGATTTAAATAATGTCATTTCCTTATTCAATAATCATACTCATTTTTATGATATCATATATGGTTCACTTATGACTTTATAATACCCGTTCTTTTGTAAATTCCATGTTAAAGAGCGTTTTGGGTAAAATCGTTTCATTTGTCGTCCGTGTTTTGACTTGTAAATATTCATATGATTACTTAGATCATGATTACTTAATTACAGAATATAAAAAATGATTTATATGTAATATATATTCAGAATATATATATATATAATAGATCAGTAAATGGAAATAAATACACCGTTCATGGAGACGGAAGACCGTACGTACGCATGGACGCTATTTTCTTTTCCTTATTGAGTTGAATGGAATTAAGTAGATGGAATACATATATATAAACATAAATCAAGATTCATTATTATTTCATATATTTCATTATTTGTTATTATATATACTTTATAATCATTCATGAATGGTTAACGTGGAGAATGAATCTCATCGCGTCGTGGAGACGGTAGTCCGTACGTACGCACGAGCAATGATATCGTTTCATGATCATGGAATTGTATTGGAGTGTATGTATACTATTTCATAATCAATATCACTTTACAATAATCATATATAGTTATTATGTGAACCATTATACCCATCCAAGTAAGGTGGTGGTGGAAAATAGATTACACCACGGCGTGGAGACGGTATTCCGTACGTACGCACGCGCGGTGATTTCGTTTTCTGTAGGATGGATAGATGGTGAAATAAGGTTGTTTCATAATTATAATAACATATCAGTATATAAGTGAGACTGATGTTATTACTTCATAATGAAACAACCTAATAATAAGAAGTGGAAAAAGGAATAAAGATGAAAGATTCGGTAATGGACATTACCTCTTCTTTGAAGCGCCTCTTTGAGATCTCCTTTTAGGGCACTAAAATTGGTCTTTGAGGAATACAAGAACCTCTAGGATGTTTCTATGGAAGTGGAGAAGGGAATTTGGCAGGGGTTGGCCGAGAATGAAGGCTCAATGTCCTATGAGGAAGAGAGGGAGGAGGTGCCCTTTTATAAGGGAGGAGAGGGGCACCTTTGGAATAACTAAAACTATTATTTTATTATAAAGTCAAATTCGGTTTTAAAACGCTCCAAATTGATTCATTTCGGAGATAAGGTGGGGATGGGTCGAAATCCTCTCGTCAAATAGAATTTAGACAAGTTTAGGTTCCTATTTTAACCTTATCATTTAGATTTAACATTATGTAAAATAATTTTACTTATACTGTGTCTTCTTGTGTTCTTATACTATAAGGTTAATAAAATTACTATAAGAATCCAAAAGAACCCAATGTTTTTTAATTAATATATATAACCTTATCTAAGTCATTTGGCCGAAACATAGATTTTTAGGAGTAAAATAACAATTAAAAATATAATATTATTTTTAAAAACTATTTTATGTCAATTTTGACACTATTTTGTAATTGATATTTGTGAAAATCATAACAGAATGATTAGTTTGAAAAAATTAATTTAAATTAATAATAATATGTCATGTTAACCTATAAAATTATTTTACTTCTTAAAAATCCTGAAATTACATTTATTCAGATATTTATAACATTAATTATGTCAATATTTCATTAATAAGATAATTATTGTATCATCATTGTGACATAAATAAATTAAATTATTTAATGTCTAAAAATTACAAATAAAATACCATTATGTTGGAAATATTTTTATCTTTCTTATTACTATTTATAGTCGAATTTATCGTATGTATAACCCTATATTAAAAATGGTTTACTTATTAAACTATGATTTTAACTATTTTAACCCATCTTTAAATAAATTAATAATAAATGTCCTAATCTAATCCAAGTGGGCCTAAATGGTCATATTTTATTCCTAAGGTTGTTTTTGGTCGAATTACACTTATCCAATAGAAGTAGGAGATGTTTTAGGGTAATAATAATATCATTTTACCCTTAATTACCCTATTTACTTTTAACCGTGGTAAAAAAGTAAAAAGTTATTATTAACCAAAATTTATTTTCATCTCATTGAACCACATTTTACATACTGACATCAACCATGTCTTTATGATTATTTAAATTCCACTCACATAAGTGGTAAAATTATGTTTTATGAAAAATTCATTTTTCTGAACTACCACTTAGTGGTTTCACTATTCATCAAAAAATGAAAGTTTCCAGAAAAATACCAAAAATTAGGACTAAGCTATATTAGATATCATGAACTCAAAAATGATGTCTATTTTACCAAATTAAAAACATTTCAGTTTCATTAATTAATTTAAAAATTAATTCCCCTCATCAAAACAAATAGCGTGTTCTAAAGAGATAATAACTATCAAAAGATTGACACTTGTTTATGTCTGGTTTAAATGTAAAATTAAATCCAATGAACAACATTGTATTAAATTGTAAAAATATATTCTAAATATACATTAAAACCACTGAAATTAATAATTTATCACTATTAATTATTTCAATTAAAAAGGTTTTTTTAATTAAAATTTCGTAATTTTCACTATTCATATGAAAATGAATGTTATCCGAAAAGTACCAAAATTTCACCCTGAGCTAATTTCGATATTACGAATCCAAAAATAAATTCCATTTTGAAAAATAAAATTTACAAAATTTCAAAAAGTGGTTATTACTATTCATAACGGTTAGTTTTAATAATATTTTAATGCCATATTATTGTTTAGTGATACTCGTTATTGTGTACTACACACGCTATCGAGGAAGGTCACGATTGCGCGTAATGCAAGGCAACTCAAGGATGCGTGTTGTGAAAGCTCCTTTTGGTGTAGCATACAACACAAGGAATTAATGAAATTAAAAAGAATATTTTTCAAAAAATCACAGGCTGTTACAAGGGTTGTATGTTTAACTATTCATTATACCAAAAAATCATATCCAATGTAAGAAAATTCAATCAAAATTATTAGAAAAAAAAAGAAAATTTCAGAAAACATGTATGAAAAACCCAAGACAACCATTACAGATATTTATAATCAAACCGTACACCACCTATATGGTAAAATTTTTCCTCTATAGTCACCAATTCCCATTCGCAACATTCAAAATGATTTAGAACATTATCATACATCATTCTATGTTTCAACCGCTCTCGTGAGAGACAATCATTAGTTGATTATATACCATTATATTATCTAGATAATTCCCAACATTCTTTCCATACAGAAGATCTAGTGGACATTGGATTTTCTGATTAGAGTATTCGTTCCTCAACATTCTTCATGGTGGAGAAATCATATCCTCCTAGTTCCCAGACAAAATCTTCTTCCCCCTTGGACAATGTCAATTTATGATGGCCTGAACATGTCACCATTATTATCCTTACCACTATAATAATGTTCCCCCCATTTCATAGGGATCTTCATCATTTGATACTTCACTAACCAGTCCACATGAAACTGTAAATGCATCTCAGTCATATCAAGAAATTGGGGATGCTCCACAACTTCTTGAATTTGACATAACCCATCTTATAGTACATTACTTGTTGAAGCTCCCTTCTGTGGCTTATTCTTCATGTGTTCACCACCTTACATGGGAAAATTTTCCTCCACATCCTCATTCCCTCAATAATAGAAAATGATTCCACATGGGTACTGTAAACATCACACAACCACCACCATCATGATGTCCACTGAAACAATTAGCAAATACCTATAGAACTCCCACAATTATACTATCCTCAAAAAATGCATAATTATTCTTTTTTCCCCATTATTATATGTTTATAATATACTATAGAGTTAATATTTATGTATTCAAGCTAAATTGAAACCCTTGGTCAAATGTCCATGTAGTTAGTAACTTTATTTCAATGGTATACATCTTATTTATTTTGGAAACTATATTAGTTTTGTTTTTCACAAGAATAGAATCTATAATAGGAGAGAAAAAATCATGTCTAATTAAAATGGGGGTCTTCAACTCATTGTCTAAGAATGATAAATGATTCATTAATACCACTGGTTTATATGATGATCTAGTTAATATATAATAATTTCTGATAAATAATTTTTAATGATGAACAAGTAGAGATAAATTTCAAGTTTAGTTATTAATTAATTAAAATAATTGATTTTGATGAATTGTTTGACATAAAATTTTTAAAATTTCATTCATTTATGGGCTATAAGATGTGCTAAATGTGTATTTTAGCACTTCCATCATCAAAGAAAATATCTGGGAATCCATTTCATGAAGTAATATATGAATTATTAATAGAAAAAATCACAAAAAAACTGAAATGTTGTTTATTAAAATATATCATGTCTGTATATTTACTTATATGGTTGGTCAACAAAATAATTAATCAATTTTAGGTTAATGATATGAAAAATGTTTCATCATAATACCTTAATTTTTGTTGAAATGATTTCCCATTAAATATTCAATGATTATTCCTTTTGAGGCCCTCAATATTTCTTTGATCATTTACCTATTTATGATTGATGATATTAATCACTCCCAATAATTTTTTTGTTTTCCTCCAATCCCAATCCATACTTCCAACATATGTTCCCCTTTGTGGAATCTTAGTTATATGTTATTTTAAATACTCGTTATGGTTCTAACATTACCATTTTATCTGAGATTTTAGTATTCATTTTTAATATGTGGGTTCTTATGAATGAAAATTTCATGTGTTATACATTTGATAACCTATATAAATTTCTAGGGTGAAATACCTTTTTATCGGGGTATAATTTAACACCCAAAGATTTGGTCAGTTATTTTTTTGAAATAATTTAATCATTTTGATATTTTTCATTTCACACAACATTATAATTCATTTATTATATATCACAACAATTTTTTTACTTGTTTTATAAAAAATATATCTTTATCATGAGGGACATAAATCATAAATTTTATCTATCTCTATATAGAACGTTGTTGTTATCTTTTGTTATACTCAACAATTACATTCCACGATGGATTGTGTAACCTTCAAGACTAAATAACGATTATGATATTTTATTAAAATATTATTTAATATGAATTGATATATAATTTATATTTTTAATAATGGATAAATGACTTATTAATATTTATCGTTAACAAAAATGTAATATGAATTCATTGGTTACCAACTAAATAGAAATGAATATGAAAATCGATTGAATATAAAGGAAATTATTATTATTTTTATGTAAACAATGATTTTTTACCATAAAAAATAATGAAATTAAAATTAGTGACTTATATTAATTTAATATATATATTATATTTTCTATGAAATATTTTTGATATTCAGTGAATATATTTTATCTTCTTATAATATAAAACAAACCCAATTTTATGCGTAATAAAATGTATTTTTAGTATTGAATTTTTTTTGAATTTTAATAGAGAAACAATTTATAATAACATATAATTAATTTTATGGATTATATATGTTGATATTAAAAACATATTTTAATAAAATTATGTAAAATTGGGATAGGTTATTTTTTTTGATTTTTGTAGTGATGTTGCATTTTTTATGAATTGTGAAAAAGACTAAAACTTAATTTAAAAATACTTTTTTATATAATTTATTTATGACTATAAATTATATATTATATTCATTTTTATTTTTATTTATATATTAATTTTATTAATTAATACAATTTTTGTTACTAGTCTCAATTTCACATTGAAATTGACTATAAAAACAATGAAATCATTGGGAGGTTTTTACATTTGGAACCTTCTTTGTCGTATGGTCTGTGGGATATTATTTTGAAACTAATTTATTCTTATTATGTGTTATGAATTTAAAAAAATTTATTCCATATTTTTAATCATCTTAATTTATTATTTCTATAATGTTCAAATTTGTATCTGACCTTGTAAGGTCCCGACCCGGCTAACAATTAAACAGGTAGCATAACCAGTTGCTCACACATCTAAAAGTA
This sequence comes from Viscum album, assembly GCA_963277665.1. NCBI lineage: Eukaryota > Viridiplantae > Streptophyta > Magnoliopsida > Santalales > Viscaceae > Viscum > Viscum album. The sequence continues at coordinate 2,031,538,086 of OY728151.1, read as the reverse complement.
GGTATCCCTATATGCTACATGCATCCAACTAGAAGCAAGGATCTTGGGAGGTGATATAATGTATTCTATACCCTCACATAAGAGTTTTATAGTGGTGGATTTAGAATAATTATCATATAACATTGGAAGTAGTAAATAACAAAGGCAATTAATTAAATGATTTTATTTATATAACTGCATAAAGGTGGGAAATATCAGTCTATAAAATAGATAGATTACCGATGATATATAATAATAATTATTAAATGAAATAAAACACTATACATTGGAGTACTAAAACATGGAAAATATTTCAAATCCCCATGGAAGATCTCCAAGAGCATCCTATCTTCAAGATCAACCCTTTCTTCATATCTCCCATTTAAATGAAATAAAATAATATACCCAGATCCTAAAAATATATGATCTACTTAGGTACCAAGGGTAACCATGTTGGGAGTGAGAGATAAATCATATACGGCCATAACCAATGGTGTGTAGCCCAATCCAGATAGTGAAACATAATATATTCATCTAGGAGTTGCACAAAATAATAACAAATGGAATAAATAAACATCACTCATCAATGTTCGTAAGGGACCCCTAATAATTATACCTACATTGGGCATTGGCATGTTTCTAAATATTTGACCAGTTATTTAATTTATTATTATGATTTTATAAATGATTCACATGTTTTCAATAATGTGGGTTCCAAGATGAAACAAGGAAACATGTAATGATATTTAATATTAATGTTCCAAGTTAATAACCAAGGAAACATAGAACTCCATGGTCTCTAACTCTGTAATGACTATATCCTATCATAGTTTAATTTTGTAATGAATGGATTATAGTCTATTTGATTCCATAATTGGACACCTACCTTGTCAAAGGAGTTCATTAAAGGTAAAATGGTTTTAATCAAGTATTGGTAATGATGGGATTTAACAATTCCACATATTTTTCAATATAGGATCCATGGAGTGCATCCAAGGCATCCTATTTAGGGGAATGACTATAATCCAAGGAGAACCATCCATGATATTACACAATAAGAAAACTATTGAGTCCATGGAGTTCATACAAGATAATACAAGGCTATAAAATGACATGGACTGATGGGATTTATCTATGGAACCTACTTTTCAGTGTTGGATCCATGGAACTTATCCATGGAATCCTATAGTTCTATGTGATGGAATCTACAGTCCAATACCAATAATCAATTTTCATAGAGGTATTGGTTTCTAGGTAAATTTAATCTAAATAATGTTGTATCCTATAATTAAAAATGGGGTCCTTGCGTGCTCAAGGAATTCCCCTGAGAATCCATGGCTAGCTCGAGTTAGTACACTCTTATTTTGATAATTAAGTAATAAATAATAAACATAGTTAATTACATTTAAATTCATTACTGTGAAGCAGATAATTAGGAAAAAACCATTTAACCAAGTCATAAGTGATCAATAATTATATTTGGTTGAATACGTGACTTTAAATAGTGTGACAAGGCCATGATTCACAAAACCATTCATTTAATCCATTTAAATAATTTTCACAATAAAGGTTCACTCCACTAACATTCATTATCAAGGAAAGGGGTTCTGTGGAAAAATAACATATTATTTATTTATGATCCTATGTCTATCCATGGAATTAATATATGAAAATCCATTTATCACACAAAGTATATGTATGAAAAAACATCAAGTCATTCCATGATAATCTTATATCGTTATACATGTATCACCCAAGGCCTTAATTTATTCAATTTACCAAATCATTCCAATTTTAGTTATAAGGCACAATGTATAACTATGGTTGTGTCAATATAAATATTCAATCTCCTACATGGGTAATTCCAATCTAAAAATTGGTAAAAGTACTTAAACAATTCCTTGGCTCTTTATTCATTTAAAAATGGAAACTTCATTTTTCTAATTAAATTATAGGAAATATCATAAATATGACACATCACAAAAATATCATTGAGGAAAAGGAAATATAAATAAAATAACCCAAGAATGTATAATTATCTAGTCAATATATTTAATCTGTAAGAAACCTCACATCAATTTGAGGGTTTTTATTATAAAGGAGTGACAATGTTTCTCAAACATGTATATTATTACAATTTTGAAGTTCAATATATAATTTCAATTCAAATTATTAACGAATTATTAAATACACAAAAAATTTATTCTTAAATAAAATGGAAATATTGGTGACCCTACCTTAGGGTGGAACCAATTAATACTCAACACATGACAGATTTGGCACCGACCACTAAGAACTACTCGACACTCAAACACACATACATATATATATTCATAATGAAACACACATGTTCCCTACACCATGAGTGAATACATACATTATATTTATATATACATAACTCTGTATGTGAGCACAAACCTTCCTGATTGATCAAAACTTCCAAAAAATTTATAGGCATCATAAATCATAAAATGAACCAAAATAATAAATACAAAACGAATCATTGAGTATAAATGATTACATAAGATGTGGGTATTGAATAGAAATAACCTGAACAACTACGCCGTCCGTGGATTTTTTAAAATCCTTCAAAAATGGGCCCCAAGAGACGCTTCACTCTACATATAACATAGATAAAATAGAAAATTATAACAACCCTTTGACCTACGGTTCAGAAAAACCTCATCAAGCAATAGAAGTCCCAAAATAAGTCAGGTAATGGTTATTTTAAAAAAGATTGGACCATACCTCGATTCATCAAGGGAGGAATGTGAAGAAATCAGTGTAATAATCGAAGATCCTTAATGATCCTATGAGGGGGTTCACGCACCTAAGGGTTTCAGCCAGGGGGCTACACAGTGTGGTTATAAGGGTAAGAGAGGTGAGTGTAGTTGAGGTTTTAATCATAATTTAATTTAATTCTAAAAATAGAACCAATCTCATGGTTTGAACCAGAAGGTTTGGAAAATCATTCACAAACTATGAAGTGTATAGTGTAAGGATACTGCCTCCAAAATCACACCATGCATGCTATGAACAAGGTTTAGAAAACTGTGTGTCTCCAATGCACAACACCACTGTCTCCTTTGAACAATTCCATAATGTTTTAGACAATTGGAAATAAGGATTCAGACAAACCAATCACCCTAGACAGGTCCTTCCAAAAGTTGAATCCAAGGTCAATCACTCTTGAAACTCATCAAGACACCTGGGAAACTTAACAAGCCTTAAACCATGCCAAAAAACTACATGTTAAAGTATTCCAGCTAAAGGTATTGAGTTCAAATGTATGATTTTAAATTTGACCAATATAGTAAATGAAAATGTTCCAAATCACATAGCTTTTTATTTCTTGTAGAAAAACAATGAGCTCAAAAATCTCCCCGTATTAGAACTACTCATCCATGAGAGGACTTTGGGAAATAATTAATACATTTATAAACCTAAATGGCTTGTGATGTCTCACGAAAATGATTACATTTCACTTCCAACACCCAAAACCCATTTATAACCTCTTATTCATTCTTCACTTAATTCTTTACAACCTGATCCAACACTCATTTTCCAACAGAGAAAACAAAGCTATGCTTACAAGAGACCATTAATTTATAGAAATGACCCCGAAGTCATATCGGTAATCCTTTGATCAGTGGTTCTTCCTACCATATGTATTAACATAATGAACAGAACAATTCCATGACATAGTACATCCACCATCATAATTTTCATAAAAAAACACACCACAAATCATTCCAATGATGCAACCAGATTTATTTAATTAATAATGAATAGTAACATGTGATGAATCTAACATAAAATGATCACGAATTATTTCTCAGAAGACAATAGTGACCTTAAAACCACACACACAAAAACCAATCCACATGATTTAAAAATTTTCCTTACTATATAAAACATTTAACTAAAAGAAGAGAGAATGTGTCGAGCCACCTGGAAAAATTATCTTGAATATTTATTGCATTGATTGTTGGAGAATTTCTTAATATATTATATTCATTACTCCCATGAGTCATGTTCTTACAATGAGTGTATGCTTAACTATTCATTATACCAAAAAAATGTAGACAATGTATGAAAATCCCATCATATTTATTAGAAAAAAAAAAGAAAATTTCAGCAATCATGTACAAAAAACCCAAGAAAACCATTAAAGATATTTATAATCAAACCGTACACCACCAATATGGTAAAAGTTTTCCTCTGTAGTCACCAATTCCCACTCACAATATTCAAAATTCTTTAGAACATTTTCATACATCATTCTATGTTTCAACCGCTCTAGTGAGAGACAATCATTAGTTGATTACACACCATTAGTTTATCTAGATAATTCCCAACCTTCATTCCATACAGAAGATCTAGTGGACATTAGATTTTATGATTAGATTATTCGTTCCTAAACATTCTTCATGTTGGAGAAATCATATCCTCCTAGTTCCCAGACAAAATCTTCTTCCCCCTTGGACAATGTCAATTTATGATGGCCTAAACATGTCACCATTATTATCCTTACCACTATCATAATGTTCCCCCCATTTCATAGGGATCTTCATCACTTGATACTTCACTAACCAATCCTGATGAAACTGTAAATGCATGTCAGTCATATAAAGACATTGGGGATGCTCCACAACTTCTTCAATTTGACATAACCCATCTTACAGTACCTTACTTGTTGCATCTCCCTTCTGTGGCTCATTCTACATGTGTTCACCACCTTACATGGGAAAATTTTCCTCCACGCCCTCATTCGCTCAATACTGGAAAATGATTCCACATGGGTACTGTAATCATCACACAACCACCACCATCAAGATGTCCACTGAAACAATTAGAAAATACCTATGGATCTCCCACAATTATACTATCCTCACAAAATGTAGAATTATGCTTTTTCCCCTTTATTATATGTTTATAATATACTTTAGAGTTAATATTTACGTATTCAGATTCAATTGAAACCCTTGGTCAAATGTCCATTTAGTTAGTAACTTTATTTCAATGGTATACATCTTATTATTTTTGGATGCTATTTTAGTTTTGTTTTTCAAAATAATAGAATCTACAACAGGAGAGAAAAATCATGTCTAATTAAAATGGGGGTCCTCAACTCATTTTCTATGAATGATAAATGATTCATTAATACCACTAGTTTATATGATGATCTAGTTAATATATAATAATTTCTGATAAATAATTTTTAATGATGAACTAGTAGAGATAAATTTGATGTTTAGTTATTAATGAATTAAATTAATTGATTTTGATGAATTGTTAGACATAAAAATTTTAACATTTAATTCATTTATGGGCTATAATATCTGCTAAATGTGTATTTTAGCACTTCCATCATCAAAGAAAATATATGGGAATCCATTTCAAGAAGTAATATATGAATTATTAATAGACAAAATCACAAAAAAACTGAAATCTTGTTTATTGAAATATATCATGTGTGGATATTTCCTTATATGTTTGTTCAATAAAATAATTAATCGATGTTAGATTAATGATAATAAAAATGATTCATCATAATACCTTAATTTTTGTTGAAATGATTTCCCATTAAATAATCAATGATTATTCCTTTTGAGGCCCTCAACATGTCTTTGATCATTTACCTATTTATTATTGATGATATTAATCACTCCCAATAATTATTTTTAGTTTTCCTCCATGCACAGTCCATACATCCAACATATGTTCCCCTTTGTGGAATCTTAGTTATATGTTATTTTAAATAATCGTTATGGTTCTAACATTCCCATTTTATGTGAGATTTTAGTATTCATTTTTAATATGAGGGTTCTTATGAATGAAAATATCATGTGTTATACATTTTATAACCTATATGAATTTCTAGGGTGAAATACTTTTTTATCGGTGTAGAATTTAACACCCATAGATTTGGTCAATTATTTTTTAGATTTAATTTAATCATTTTGATATTTTTCATTTCACACAACATTATAATTGGTTTATTAGATATTACAACAAATTTTTTTCCTTGTTTTATAAAAAATATATCTTTATCATGAGGGACATAAATCATAAATTTTATCTATCTCTATACAGAACGCTTTTGGTATCTTTTGTTATACTCAACAATTACATTCCACGATGGATTGTGTAACCTTCAAGACAGAATAACGATTATGATATTTTATTAAAATAATATTTAATATGAATTGATATATAATTTATATTTTTAAGAATGGATAAATGACTTATTAATATTTATCATTAACAAAAATGTAATAGGAATTCATTGGTTACCAACTAAATAGAAATGAATATGAAAATCGATTGAATATAATGGAAAATATTATTATTTTAATGGAAACAATGATTTTTTACAATAAAAAATAAAGAAATGAAAATAAGTGTGTTATATTAATTTAATATATATATTATATTTTCTATGAAATATTTTTGATATTCAGTGAATATATTTTATCTTCTTACAATATAAAACAAACCCAATTTTATGCATAATAAACTGTATTTTTAGTAATGAATTTTTTTGAATTTTAATAAAGAACCAATTTATAATATCATATAATTAATATTATGGATTATATATTTTGATATTAAAAACAAATTTTAATAAAATTATGTAAAATTGGGATAGGGTATTTTTTTTTATTTTTGTAGTGATGTTTTATTTTTTATGAATTGTGAAAAAGGCTAAAATTTAATTTAAAACTACTTTTTTATAGAATTTATTTATGACTATAAATTATATATTATATTGATTTTTATTTATATTTATATATTAATTTTTTTAATTAATACAATTTTTGTTACTATTCTCAATTTCACATTGAAATTGACTATAAAAACAAGGAAATCTTTGGGAGGTTTTTACATTTGGAACCTTCTTTGTCATATGGTCTGTGGGATATTATTTGGAAACTAATTTATTCTTATTATGTGTTATGAATTAAAAAAAAATTATTCCATATTTTTAATCATCATAATTTATTATTTCTATAATGTTAAAATTAGTATTTGACCTTGTAATGTCCCGACCCGACTAACAATTAAACAGGTAGCATAACAAGTGGCTCACACGTCTAAAAGTAGGTATCCGTATATGCTACAGGAATCCAACTAGATGCAAGGATCGTGGGAGGTGATATTATGTATTCTATACCCTCACATAAGAGTTTTATAGTGGTGTATTTAGAATAATTATCATATTACAGTGGAATTAGTAAATAATAAAGACAACTAATTAAATGATTTTATTTATATAACTACATAAAGGTGGAAATATCAGTATATAAAATACATAGATTACCGATGATACATAAGAATAATTAGTAAATGAAATAAAACAATATACATTGGAGTACTAAAACATGGAAAAGATTTCAAATCCCCGTGGGAGACCTCCAAGAGCATCCTATCTTAAAGATCAACCCTTTCCTCATAACACCCATGTAAATGAAATAAAATAATAAACCTAGATCCTAAAAATATATGATCTACTTAGGTACCAAGGGTAACCATGTTGGGAATGAGTGATAAATCTTATAAATCCATAACCAATGGTGTGTATCCCAATCTAGATAGTGAAACATAATATATTCTTATAGGAGTTGCACAAAATAATAACAAATGGAATAAATACTCATCACTCATCAATGTTCTTAAGGGACCCCTAATAGTTATACCTACATTGGGCATTGGAATGTTTCTAAATATTTGACCAGTTATTTAATTTATATTATGATTTTATAAATGATTCACATGTTTTCAATAATGTGGGTTCCATGATGTAACAAGGAAACCTGTAATGATATTTAATATTAATGTTCCAAGTTAATAACCAAGGAAACATAGAACTCTGTGGTCTCCAACTCTATAATGACTATATCCAAACATAGTGTAATTATGTAATGAATGGATTATAGTCTATTTAATTCCATAATTGTACACCTACCTTGTCAAAGGAGTTCATTAAAGGTAAAATGGTTTCAAGCAATAATTTGGAATGATGGGATTTAACAATTCCACCTATTTTTCAATATAGGTTCCATGGAGTGCATCCAAGGCATCCTATTGAGGGGAATGACTATAATCCAAGGAGCACCATCCATGAAATTGCACAATAAGACAACTATTGAGTCTATGGAGTTCATAGAAGTTAAAACAAGGCTATAAAATGACATGGACTGATGGGATTTATCTATGGAACCTACTTTTTAGTGTTGGATCCAAGGAATTTATCCATGGAATCCTATAGTTCTATGTGATGGAATCTATAGTCCAATAACAATAATCAATTTTCATAGAGGTATTGTTTTCTAGGTAAATCTATTCTAAATAATGTCGTGTCCTATAATTAAAAATGGGGTCCTTGCATGCTCAAGGAATTCCCCTGAGAATCCATGGCTAGCACGAGTTAGTAGACTCTTATTTTGATAATTAAGACATAAATAATAAACATAGTTAATTACATTTATAGGCATTAGTTTGAAGTGGATAATTACGAAAAAACCATTTAACCAAGACATAAGTGATCAATAATTATAGTTGGTTGAATACGTCACTTTAAATAGTGTGACAAGGCCATGACTCACAAAACCATTCATTTAATCCATTTAAATAATTTTCAGAATAATGGTTCACTCCACTAACATACATTATCAAGGAAAGGGGTTCTATGAAAAAATAACCTATTATTTATTTATAATCCTATGTCTATCCATGGAATTCATATATGAAAATCCATGTATCACACAATGTATATGTATGAAAAACCATCAAGTCATTCCAGGATAATCTTAAATCGTTATCCATGTATCACCCAAGGCCTTAATTTATTCAATTTACCAAATCATTCCAATTTTAGTTATAAGGCTCAATGTTTTACTAAGGTTGTGTCAATAGAAATATTCAATCTCCTACGTGGGTAATTCCAATCTAAAAATTGGTAAAAGTACTTAAACAATGCCTTGGATCATTATTCATTTAAAAATGGAAACTTCATTTTTATAATTCAATTATAGGAAATAACATAAATATGACACATCACAAAAATATCATTGAAGAAAACCAAATATAAATAAAATAACCCAAGAATGTATAATTATCTAGTCAATATTTTTAATCTGTAAGAAACCTCACATCAATTTGAGGGTTTCTATTATAAAGTAATGACAATGTTTCTCAAACATGTATATTATTACAATATTGAAGTTCAATATATAATTTCAATTCAAATTATTAAAGAATTATTAAAAACACAAAAAATTAATTCTTAAATAAAATGGAAATGTTGGTGACCCTACCGTAGGGTGGAACCAATTAATACTCAACACCTGACAGATTTGGCACCGACCAATAAGAACTACTCGACAATCAAACACACACATATATATATATTCATAATGAAACACACATGTTCCCTACACGATGAGTGAATACGTACATTATATTTATATATACATACCTCTGTATGTGAGCAAAAACCTTCCTGATTGATCAAAACTTCCAAAAAAATTCTAGGCATCATAAATCATAAAATGACCCAAAATAATAAATTCAAAACGAAACATTGAGTATAAATGATTACATAAGATGAGGGTAATGAATATAATGAACGTGAACAACATCACCATTAGTGGATTTGTTTAAATCCATCAAAAATGGGCCCCAAGAGACCCTTCACTCTACATATAACATAGATAAAATAGGAAATTACAACAACCCGTTGACCTAGGGTTCATAAAAACCTCATCAAGAAATAGAAGTCCCAAAATAAGTCAGGGAATGGTTATTTAAAAAAAAGATTTGACCATACCTCGATTCATCAAGGGAGGAATGTGAAGAAATCAGTGTAATAATCAAAGATCCATAGTGATCCTAAGAGGGGGTTAGTGCACCTAAGGGGTTCAGCCAGGGGGCTGCACAGTGTGGTTATAAGGGTAAGATAGGTGAGTGTAGTTGATTTTTTAATCATAATTTAATTTAATTTATTTTAATTCAAAAATAGAACCAATCTCATGGTTTGAACCAGAAGGTTTGGTAAATCATTCACAAACTGTGAAGTGTATAGTGTAAGGATACTACCTCCAAAATCACACCATGCATGTTATGAACAAGGTTTGGAAAACTGTTTGTCTCCCATGCACACCACCAATGTCTCCTTTGAACAATTCCATAATGTTTTAGACAATTGGGAATAAGGATTCAGACAAACCAATCACCCTCGACAGTTCCTTCCAAAAGGTGAATCCAAGGTCAATCACTCATGAAACTCATCAAGACAACTGGGAAACTTAACAAGCCTTAAACCATGCCCAAAAACTACGTGATAAAGTATTCCAGCTAAAGGTATTGAGTTCAAATGTATGATTTTAAATTTGACCAATATGGTAAATGAAAATTTTCCAATTCACATAGCTTTTTATTTCTGGTAGAAACACATTGAGCTCCAAAATCTCCTCGTATTAGAACTACTCATCCATGAGATGACTTTGGGAAATAATTAATACATTTAACAACCTACATGGCTTGTGATGTCTCAGTAAAATTATTACATTTCACTTCCAACACCTAAAACCCATTAATAACCTCTTATTCATTCTTCACATAAGGCTTTACAACCTGATCCAACACTCATTTTCCAACATATACAATGAATCATTTTTTACATGAGACCATTAATTTAGAGAAATGACCCCGAAGTCATATCGGTAATCCATTGATCTGTGGTTATTCCCACCATATGTATTAACATAATGAATAGAACAATTCCATGACACAGTACATCCACCATCATAATTTCTATAAAAAACACACCTCAAATAATTCCAATGATGCACCCAGATTTAATTAATTAATAATGAATAGTAACATGTGATCAATCTAACAAAAAATGATCACGAATTATTTCTCATAAGACACTAGTGACCTTAAAACCACACACACAAAAACTAATCCACATGATTTAAAAATTTTCCTTACTATATAAAACATTTAACTAAAAGAAGAGGGAATGTGTCGAGCCACCTGGAAAATTTATCTTGAATATTGATTGGATAGATTGTTGGAGAATTTCTTAATATATTTCTATTAATTTCTCCCATGAGTCATGTTCTTACAATGAGTGTGTTCGTTGACGCCCATTCCTGATTACCAATGATGGTTTATATGTCCAATCGCTAAATGACCATTTAGAATGGAGTCTAAGTAACTATTTGAAGGTAGTTAACACTACCTTTTATAAACAAGATGATTATATAATACCACAACATCCATATTTTTACAATAATAGATTGAATAGTGGAAGTCTTCTAGTGTAAAGGTCATATGAATTTCTTATAATCCATTAGTCCTACCAAAGAATTCCTTCATAGGAACCTAAAAGTCACTCAGAACATACTGAGCCATGATATGGGACATTCTCACACTAATCCTATTACACTAAGTGGAATTTCATGATTTCCTTTTGATTTTTACAGACTTATAAAAATCTTATAAGTGGAACCTAAACAATTATACATCTTATAAGAAACTCTGTTTAAAAAATAATCATTCCATTACAATGGATGACAAGCCTTTACACATCATGTATTTCTGTGAACACTCAATATTTAAACAATGAATTCATCTATGAATAAAGGATTTTCTGATAGGTTTTATACATTGAATTTGAAATCAAACTCATGATTCTTATAATGCTCTAACATTAACATACCTGAACATCCCCATGAAATTTTAAGAACAAGAAAAAATTTCTATCAGACCTGTTGGATTGTGTTCCTTGTACATGGACGGAACAAATATAATAGAACCTACATGAAACTCCCCATATTATGAGTTTCCTATCCATTAATGGATAATAAGATAAACTAGTAACTCACAATTGTGCTAATACAGAAACAACAATCCATACATGTTTTTATCCTTTATGCGATGCCCATGTTTGTCAAAGTATACCATGAAACACAAAATATTTTGGTCGATGTGTCAAAACATGGGATTCTCTTGAAACTCAATCCCATGAATTGGGATGAACTTGTTCATTATTTATCAAGTCACTCTACATGAAGATTACCTATGACCAAAATAATCCCCAAAACATATTTATTTTAGATTGGCATTTCCCCTACAATCATTATGTTGGATGAAACCATGACCTATAATCCATTACTAAAATGAAGAAAGTGTCAAAAGACATAAAAACTAGATGACCATGCCGAATGAATGTATAACGTTTTGAGAATGATCATCACTCAATAATAATTCCCAATACACATCCAAACAAACCATGAACACACATCTGAAAAAGCATTTCATAAGATACTGAAAGTCCTAATCGGGACTATGGTGCATAAACGACACCAAATGTCAAAAATCTCATGAAAATGGAAAGGAATTCAATAACATTGTGTGCTACATATGATTTTATATATAATTACAAGGTACAATAATGTACCTTAACACTAGGTAAATTCAAAAATGATACCAAGATCAAAAGCCCATCGTCGATAAAATTTCAAAAATTCAAAGAATACCTATGGAAAGAAATCATGATTTTATTCTAAGGAAACTAAATAGAGAACTCAACCTACCCTTATGTGAGGGACAAAATATAATAAATCACAATAATGTTACTTTCCCATGACCTTTACATTCACATAATATGTCCTTTAACCATTAAATTATTTAATAAAAACATCATTTACCATTTTATAAAACAAAAACTCAAGGAAAATGATTTTTAACCAATTCCCCAAGCGAAAATTTTAACAGTATATCAATCTTCCTTTTCAAAGTTAATCATTAATAGACATCTGGTATTTATTAGGAAAATTAGAAAAAAAACATTTAAGCAGATACCATCACCTATAAGGGTCCTAGTATAACCCACCTACGTTCTTAAAAATGAAACACAATATCATTTTCCAAGAAATTAAAATTTAAAAAACCAATATTGTGTAATCTCATATGTTTTATATCCTAAAAGACCTAATTTTTCCTAGTTGGGAATTTTATAAGGTAACCAATTTCATCTTAGATAATAATTAAACAACCCTTTTCATTTATTTTCATTTCACAATACATCATGCCATAAATTTTAATATGGGATAAAATATCCAAATTCATGAATCACATATACACTATTTGAATTTAAAATTATGGCTCCCATTATCAAAATTAATCTGAATGTATAATTTAATATGATCACATAAAATGTTATCGCTATATGGGTCATCATCTACTAACCAAAAAAATGTCCATTCACATTATATTGTGGAATTTGTATCCCAATTACTCCATAATTTACCTTTTTATTTAAATTTTAATATCCTTTAATAATGGTTTGAATTCATATGTTACCCTTTTCTAGCTATATAGTATTCATAATCAAAACCACTGAAAACATGCTCCCATCACAATCATAACAATTTAATTTATCCAAAACAACCAATTATATATAAAATCAAGCTAGTACATCACCACAAGTAGTTAACCTAGAGAAAAATATATGAAATCATATAAGAATGGTATTTAAATAATAAATCATTCCATAATGAGCAGTAAACAAAAAATGCATGCTACTGAACTAAATGGAAATGTATAAATAAACAAATGACGTGGCTCTCATGGCACAAATTAAAAAACATCAAGCAGCCTACATATACAACTACATGACATGGAATATAAATTTCATGTGAATATCACACATGCCTAGTATAATTCATGGAATACAACTTCCTTCCTTACTAAGAAAATGGTAAAAATAAAATAAAATCATAAATTAAAAATCAATGAAAATTAAACCAGTCACACTAGGTGAAATCACATTAACTATAATAGAAAAAACCCGAAAAAAAATTCCCATCGAAGTAAACATGGTCATTTCTCCATTCATTGGGTGTCCAGTCCTAACCATGACTATTAACCAAGTGCTGAAACATTCATAGTCTCTTGTCTACCAACACAAAATAGTATGAAAATGGAAAAAAATTACCTCATCTTATACTATATTGTATATTACCGACCATGATTACCATTAAACTTGTTTATTGACAGATGGGTCACATGGCCTCAGGTGCTCCTCCCCATACATCATGAGATTATGGAGAGAAGTTAGAGTATCGGTAGGTGATAGCAGTGTGACTAAACACTCACATTAGAGTGGAAGAGTGGTGTAATTTGAATAATTTGACGATAATAGTGTAAGTATTAAATATCAATGGAAAAGCAGTGAAAGAATTGTTCTACGTAATTGAAGAAATGTGGCCAGCACCAATTTATAAAATTCATGGATGATGGACGATATATAAGAATATGTAGTAAATAAATCTCATTCATTACATTATATTAGAAATATAAATAAAATACAGTAAATCCCAATGGGAGGTCTCTATGAGCATCCCATGCTCCAGATCTGTCCTTAGCTCCAATCTACTTGGTATAAGAAATACAAATACCCACTAAGATCCAGCAACTATACGGTCTACTCTGGAACCTAGGGTTCCGAAACATGGTATGAGACGTACATCTCAGTATACAACCATGCACAATGTCTACCCAATTGAAATAGTGAAACATAATTTAAATACAGTTCTGGTATACAGAATAACAATAGACAGATTAACATCACCCATCCATGTTCATATTGGGAACCTCCTTGCTATACCTACATCACCAATTGGTTGGACTCTGAACATTTAAACAATTTATTAATTGACTATTACTATTTTATATATATGTCACATGTTTCCAATAAGGAATGTTCCACGATGTAACTAGTAAAACTAAGATGAAATTTAATAATGAAGTGCTAGGGTATAATCCATGGTAACATATTCTTCTTAGGTCCCCAAATCAGTAATGATTGTTCCATGGCTAAGGATAAGAGTATAATCCAAGAAGTAATATCTATATAATCCCACAATAAGATTCCTACCGAGTCCAAGGAGATTATCCAAAGTAAAATGGGGCTATGAAATGACTGGGTATATTGGATTTAACCTTGGAATGTACTTTTATTTCATGGATCCAAGGAGCATATACAGGGCATCCTGTAGAGGGGTAAGCGTGTAATCATGGAGAATCATCATAGGAATTTCACAATAAGACATCTACCAAGTACAAGGAGATCATCCAAGGTAAAATAGGGATATTCAATGACTGGTCTCGATGTGTTTAAACCATGGAACATATGTGTCAGTGCTATATCCATGGAGTGTAACAAAAGATTCATGTACATCTACATAAGGTATCTTGTAATGTCATAAAATGCATATATGGTTGTGAAATGATCTAGTACAAGGTGGTTCTCAACCTATGCAATCTATATCCTTGAATTTATAATGGGTTCATCATGTCCTAAAGGCATTCCCCTCAGAATCCATGGCAAGATCGAGTAATGGAACATCTATTTGGATTATTAAGACATATATAATTAACATGTTTCAATCCATTTTCATTAATTAGTGTGACAAGGATACCAAGCAATACATCCATTTAATCATGTCATAAGCAATAAAAATTTCTATTTGGTTCATACCTTGAAATTCATTAGTGTTATAAGGAAATGTAGCCTGAAACCATTAATTTAATCCATTTTGGGTGTTTTAAAAAACCAATGTTCAATCAAATAACTCCCATTATCATTTTATAGGGTGATATATTCATGTATCATATTCGTTATTTATGAACATGAGTCTTTCCTTGGTCTTCCTAAATGGGAATCAATGTATCCTCCAGGGTATAAGTTTGATAAACTATTGAGTACATCAATATCATTCCTACATTGGAATCCATGTATCACCCATGGTATAAAAGAATTACAATTAAAAAAGAAGATAAATTTAATTTATAAGGCTTTATTGGTCACTAAGGAGGTGTCAATGGAAAATGGTAATCACATATATTGGTAATTCCAATTTAAAAACAGGGCCAATTACATAGATGGTTCCCTGGATTATAAATCATTTAAAATGGTAAAATAAATTTCTATAATTCAATTAGGGTCCATGTCCTAAACACTCTATATCAGAAACATAAAACCATGACATAAGAAATATCAATAAAACATGCCAATATTTCATAAAGATCTTTGAAATACATTTTATCTTGAAGGAAGTGCACATAAATTAGTGGGGTTCTTATATAAATTCATAAAAATATTTCTCAATGAAAACAATTATCACAACTAAGTTTTTAATTATAGAATTTTAATTCAAATTGTTAATGAATAATTAAATATACATATAATAAATTATTAAATAAAACTAAAATTTCAGGACCCTACCTTAATGTGGAGACAATTTAATACTAATCACATTATAGATTTTATAGAGACCATATGGATCCTCCCCGAACTCGTTTGAACATAAATTTGTATAAATATATATATATATATATATCCTTAACCCAGTATGAGTATTCCCAACACCATGAGGGAAAATGTAAACAAAATAAATAAATATGTATACAGACCTATGTATTTTGGGTCAGACCTTTGATACAAATTTAATGTCCCTAAATCAAATTCTAGAAATACTAAATCATAAATGATCCCAAAATAATTAAGGTGGAACCAATAATCATGTATGAATATTTACCTTATATGGTGGTGGAAAACCAAAATAACATGAACCACATTTCCTGTAATGGAGGTTGTGAGAACCTTTACAAATGGGTCATATGAGATCAATTGTACAAACTATAACCAAGAGAATTCCAAAAATCATATCACCCATTTTGAAAAGGATTATTTTGGTCCTAACCGAGTGATGGAAGAACGAAAAATAATCCTAGAAATTGATATGGAAATGATGATATGAAGATACCTTGAAGGATCGATGGATAAACACGATGAAATTGTTGAAAAAATCAAAAAATGGGGGATATCCAAAGGGGGGTCTCCATTATATGGGGTTCGTCTATGGGTGGTTGCAACGTGTGGGTCTAAGAGGGAGGAGAGGATACTATTTTTTAGATTTTAATATTAATTTATTTTTAGTTAATTCACTTTACTAAAATTGACCCAACCATATGGTTTTATCCAAATGGGTTTACAAACACTTTTCAAAATGTACGGTGTACATTGTGAGGCTACTGCCTCCAAAAGAATACCGGGTAGGCAAGGAGAATAGTTTATAAAACATTACATACCCATGAAAATCATCTCTAACCCCTTTTAACAAATCCAAATAGTTTCCTATAGTGGAAATAATGGTTTCATAAAAACCATATTCCCTCTACATGTCCATCAAAAAGTTTCTTCCATGGTGTAGCACTCCCAAAACACATCAAGAGAGCTGCGAAACATAACATTTATTCACCCATGTCCAAAATGTCATATTAAGTCATTCTAACTATAAATATTGATATACAAGGAATGTTTTTAAACATTACCCAACTTTTAAATGAAAAAGTTAAAAATACCCTGGATTTTTTCCCTGTTTAAAAACATGTAACTCTATAGTTAACAAATATTTCTAGAAGTGATTAAAATTACTTACATCACTTATGGGAAATATATGCTAAACTGAAGACTATCTTAATATTATTTGACTAAATAACCAACCAAATTGTCCAAAACCCATTGGATGTACATATATCATCCATAAAAATTCAATTGTTTTGTATAGTTGATTTGGTATGACATTTATTACATAAAGACATCGGTACACTTATCTTTTTTTCAAAAATTCCAAGACTACCAATCCATTCCCTACAAAATGACACTACATCATCCTCTTCATCACAACTCTCAAAACTCATAGAATCAAAAAATAAATTCCCAATCCTCTTCGGAAAATCCCAAAATTCTTCAATGAAGACTCAATTTGTGAATAAAGTAAACCATAGAATCTATTGGGTGAAAACAGAAATGAGTTACCAAAACAAGAGGTTACATCCTTCCTCAAGGTCCTTTCTTTTATTTACAATTTTATACTACCTCATCAATTTATATTACTTTATTTTATTAAAAAAATGTATCCTTATTATAGATGTTTTTTTAAGTTATATTTTCATCCTAATATTAAACACACTTCCATCTAATGTGTAAAAAACATATTATTTACATGTATGGAAATATACCACCTCATGATGTAATGATTATTCATTTTTTCCTTTACCACCTCAACTAGTGGAAATATAGATGAAATATATATTTATATATGATATATATGATCTTCATAATGGCTATATTGTTATTTAATTTTTTATTTATATCATCTTATTATGCATTCCATCAGGTGTAAATATGATAATTTCATTTGAGGGAGTGTGGACTACCTCGCCCTCAATCATATGTGAGTGATTCACTCAATACATAGAATGTTTTAATGATCTATTTAATAGTCATATATGGTATATATGACATAATAATTCTACTGTAATATTTATATAAACATATATAAATATATTTTATTTCTTTCATTCTATAATAATGACAATAAAAAAGATGCACTATTCATGTGTACGTACGAACTACCATCTCCATGAATGGTGTATTAAATTTTCATACATCTATATTCTATAGATTATAATAATAGAAAAAATTAATATAAATGATATCTATATAATGGTTTACATTATTTAAATGAAAATATATGAATAATGACTATAGATACAATAAATTTCAACACAAGTGAAAAACAAATAAAATGTTACTCGAAGTGAAACCATAATATAGACATGTTAATAAATGGGTAATATAAAGTCATAATCAAACATTATATGGTATTATATATAATAATTTGGTTCATTTGTAGTTTAATAATAAAATTATACTTATTAAATTTTATATTTTAGCAATGAAAATGAGATTCAATCCAAAATGTAATTGGATTTCATCAATATTTCAATTTTCGTGAGAGACATGCCTTATTACCCCCTCACATATTTTATAACGTGTAAATAAAGTCAAAAATTGTATTGTATTATAATTATATATAAATTTATGTGTTTTTAAATATCCATTTTATTGTATTTCACTCATGGATTTTATGTTTCAGAAGAAACCAAATCGATAAGATTGTTTCTTAATAATTTTCCTTCCTTGACTAATATGTATTTCTATTCTCCAAAATACTTTATTAATATTTATTTTAAATGTTATTTCATGAATACCAATAATTTCATGATATTTTTATCATAATTTATTTTAATTTTCTTACATTTATATAATTATCAGAAGTTACTATATGGTAATATTTTATTAATCCAATCCGATCTTTTATCAAGATTGTTTATGATTATGATTCCAATAATGAAATTTTCTAAACCATATCATTATATCATTCTGGTTATTTTTTATAATTTTTTTTCAATATGTATTCATGTAATATTAAATTTATTACATTATATATAATTTATTATAACTGGGAAAATGTTTTTATGCATGTCTATCATTACAACTCTTCATTCAGAAATCTATCATCCTTGAAAATCAGGTTTTCAAAAATGTTTCAAAAAAATATACTATTCTTGTATGAAATTTAATGGGAAATTTTATCCAATTTTTATCTTTCTATCAAATCAGTTTTTTAAATTTAATATTCTTCTTGTTTTTCGGTCGAACTTTTTTTCTATGATTTTAAAAGTTAAAAATGATTTATTTGCATGTACGAAATTACCCTCAACTATGATCTTAATTCTGTTGATGCATCATTAAAAATAATATAATGTTATTTTAATAAATTATAATTTTATCCATATATTTTATAAGTTCCATTTTGTAATTTGGATTTTTGGAAAAAGGGATTTAATTTTTTTTTTCAATATTCCATCATAAAATATCATCTTAAAATGTTTTCAAAATGTTATCAAACATTATATATATGTTTTCATGGTATTTTTAATGAAATATTTTTAAAAAAATAAAAGGTCTGTTTTATATGTTCTCCGGGAAAATGGTTTTTAATTTGTGTTTAGGATATTATTATATTATTTGAATGAAAATGCTTTCAAAATAATTTCATCGATTTATGTTTTTGTTTTAATGTTTATTTTTAAGAAAATATTTTTTCTATGATTTATGTATTAATGAATATTTTTCAAAGAAGAAAGGGTATTTTCTTCAAGAAATATTTATAAACAAAATTTAAAAATTATTTATTATTTAATATGAAATCCATTGATGTTATTCATTCCCTTATTGTAAATTATAAATGGTTTCATTGAAATTACTTATTTGAATGGTTTATTTTTTGATGTCATGATGTTTATGAACCACCTTACTCACCCATGGGTTTATGTCTTGTGAAAAATCACTTCTTTTCATGGTCTAGGATTTGATAAAATGATGATAAAAAATGTATCATTACACATTCTATGATATAATTACATCTTTATGAAACCATTTTCATTTCAAGAGATTATGTTAGTATGTTTATGAAACCCATCTATTTTTACGTTACAAGATGTGATGAAAACTTATTATATTATTGAACATGTATGAATGATTTTTTTATGGTGTGTGTGGGACCTGTATCTAACTATAACGTATTGGGTAAATATTTACTTCTCATGAGATAATGATTTGAATATAGTCGAAGATCTTAATCAAATATGGGAAGATAGAAACCTAATCCCATATAATGAATGGACTATGACTGGGGATGGTGGTGTGTCCCACATAGTTGGCATAGTCACCATGATGTATAATATGGAGAAACCCAATCATCTATGGGGTGAAGGGGAACCCCAAACCCTTACATGGAATGGACTGTTACAGGGGACTGTTATATGACCCACCTAGTAGGTTTGGTTCCTATGAAGATCCTTGATATGTTAAAGGAATGTGTCTTTAATTATTGGGAAAGATATCATGTGCCTATGTATGAATAAATTCACATTATTCTTCCAATGATATGTTTTCAGGGATTATGTTCTATCATTCCATATGATTCATGTCTTATGAAATACCAACCTTTATGCCATTATTCTTGTTTAAGATCATTTATTTATAGGGTATGCTATTATAATGATATGATCATTTTTATAACCCTATGATAATGTTTATTATTAAATTTCACACCTATTTATTCTTACTAAGAATCTCAACTCCACACTTTTTAGGCTATATTCCCTAGGTTATGATGATGTGATTTTAATATGATGTGTCTAAGAAGGGAGATAGTCATTATGAACTTATGGGAGATAATGTAGCTAAATTATGGACCACTATTTATGTTTCCATGTTTTAATGGAACTATGTTAATATGGTGTTTTGGAATATTTTTTTTAATTCTTTATATATTCCAAAAGTGTAATTTAATGTCTGTGTGTGTTAATACTAGGTTGTTATAAATCACACTCCCCATATACTATAAAAAGGGCTTCAAAACCCACACTTATTCACACCTCTCAGTACAATATATCATAAAAAACCTACCCAAATAATATTAAAATAGACCTCCCAAATCCCTATTGGAATAAAATTGGTAATAAGTCCAACCAGAAATTCTTTTGTGAAATCTAAAAGGAGTTTCTCGAAGAAGAATTAACAATCATCAATGTGATTTTTTGCTTTGTTTCATTCACCAATACCATCGAATAAATTTATATCACAATTATATAATAAAATTAGAATATTCAATATAATGATATGATTTTATGTTTATGGTTATACCATCACCTAAACACACTTCCACCAAATGGGCAATTAAATCACAACATGTTTGTATGGTGGACTACCACCTCATGAAACAATGTTTTTCATTTCTAAATTACCACCACACATGGTTGATAATTATAATGGAAACACTATTTTTATTATATATATAAGATATTTATTCTTTATTCTTTCTTATATAATTTTTATAAGAACATGTTTTCATGCTTTCCAATTTGTGGGAATATGAGTACATCATTTGTGGGTGTGTTTACCACCGTATCCACAAAGAGATGTGATACATTTACACATTTCAGAGAATCTATTATGAATGGATTTAAAAATAATATTTGAAATAATTATAATATATATTATATTAATTAAATAATTAACATTACAAAAATATAATATATCTTTTTCTCTATTTCCCTTTCACACACTAAGAAAAAGTGTTAACGTCATTCATGGAAGGTTGGGGTATTGTAGCCTTGATGTGATGCTACTCCTTCTAAATAACAATAATTTATTACAGAACTATATCATATTAAAAAACATGGTATTTATGATATAATAATAATTATATAATGATAAATGTAACATTCCTTCTTTCCAGAATGGTCATTGAAAAATGGTATTTTACTCAAGACTATATACAACCTAACATATTTATGATCGTAACGTTGGTTCATTTTTCAAAACCAGCATCCATGATTTTTTTTAACAATAATATTTTTGTATTATATTTATAATTTTGAAATTATTATTATTTATGTGATTTAATGATTACCCCATTGACTATAGTTTACCTATAAATGTTGTTTTTGGAATATTAATCGTACAGAGTCAAAACAGACCACATAAGCATAATTTTTTCCGTAGTTGTTTAGAAAATTGTAATGTGTAAAAAAAATTAATGGTAAAAAGGAAAATAAATCCTAACAAGGTAAATTATTAGAATTATTTTATTTTTCTAGAAGGTAAATACACATGAGAAAATTCGATCTCAATGTGACCGACTTCGCCTCAATTTCATTTAAGTGAGTAAATTCTTCACGTTATGCACCATTATTAATATATGAGGAGAATATACAACCCCTTGGAAATATATAATCAAAAACTTATTCTTTCATGTTATATATTTCTATTTCAATGATATTTATTCATATAACATGTGATTTAGATATTTTCAAGTTGTATGGGATATACTAATTTAAAAATCTACTATTAAGTGGTTTAAGATTTAATTTCAAAATAATTTCCTCTATAATAATTTGTTATATAGTTTATTTAAAAAATTTGGAATAATGTAAATTTCAGGTTTGTTTATAATTTAATTCAATGGTTCTAAAAATGGAATATTTATATGTTATTTTTTAAAACATTTTGAAAAATTGAAAAATAATGTTTTATCAATAACGTACATTACAAGTATTAATTTTATACTGTTGTGGAAATAATTATATTTTTGGATTCCAATTCCGAATTTCATATTTCCTTAAATGAAAATTTACATTATCTTTTATATTTATTTTGGTATTGAAATGGAAAGAAATTTTTTGTGCTAAAATGGGATTATGAAGGATAATTATATTTTATTATATTAAAATCAATATCACGTGGGTTTAAAAGTGTTTTCATAGAGTTTAAATGTTTTATTAATGTAATATGTCATGGATTGTATAGATGATGTATATTTAAAGATATAATAGGTGAGGTTATGACTATATTATCCGATGAATTATATTAGTTGTTTTATATATGGTTTTTCCAATATTTAACGGTGGAGTAAGGGTTCTGTAAGGGTTCTTTTTAATGATTTTTCTCGGTACCTATTTTAATTTTATATATTTACTAATGATTTTTAGTGAAATATTTTTTTTAAAAAAGGTAAAATAAATGATATTTTTTTAAAGGAATGGTTTTTATCTTTTCGAGGTAAATGTATGGTTTTTAGGATAAGATTTTATTGGTTTTTAATGTTTATCAATGTGATAATGGTTACATTATGTATATATCCCTTACTGAGTTTTTTATTCCCATTCCAGGAATTTTTGAAAAATCGTAGTATTTCAGTGTAGAATCCTACCCCTCCTCCGTGGCATGAGAAGGCATAATGTCATTATATATCCCTAAGAGATATCTCCATGATTCTAATGGATAGAAATAAATTCCAAGTGCTTCATTTACAATTGGGGGATGAATTTCCCATTGATAATAAAAAGAACCAAAGAAACATGTTATATCAATAATATCTAATACATGAATCATTAAATAGTGTAATACTACTCAACATTTCATTTATATAATAACCCAAAACCAAATTAATATAGCTGGAGTCTTGAAAATAACTATGTATGTAACAGAAGTCTATAAAACAAAAAACACAATAAAACCATAAATCCAAAATTCAAACCTACTTTATGCTCTTCTCCAAAAAATAGGCCAGAAATCACAATTCACTAATAAGAATGCGTGACAAATTAATTTTTTCTATTTAATGATAAATGAAATCTATAAGAGAATAAATGTTCCAAAGTAGTGGTGAGTAATGTAACTCAGAATTATTTACCACAAAGAGTTTACTATTCTAACCACTACTATAGAACATGTTAGTACATTTATATATAATCATTTAAATAAAACAATTTTTTAATATTTTATGTCAAAATTAAAAAATATTTGATAACATAAACGTTTTTAAAAACATATATATTGTTCCATGGAGTGATAATAAACAATTCCCTAAAACCATTTCAAAACATTAATTTTGTTATAATCCATTCCATTCCAATTAGACACACATCCAACCATTTATGCAACATGGTATTTCCTATACATGTTTGTGTCTAGTCATCCATTCACTAATACATTATATTGCGAACCATTTTTAATGAGTAAATTCATGCTAGTATCCATAACATCCTTTTATGGTGTTAATTCTTGCCCATAACCAGCCAAATTCATAGGAACAGACACTAACCTAGACAAACCCATACCAAAATCAATTGTTCCGAACCAATTTTGGTAAAAAACAATTTTATTCAAACCATTTCAACATATCATATTTCATAAATGAAAAAAAATTCTAAAAATATTCAATTTAAGGGTAATCCATTTTGAATTTAGCAAAACAATTTGATAAATTCCACAAAAACAAAAAACTATCATCATATAGGGTTAATACCATTCCTTATACACAAATTTACCAAAAAATTTCAATTAAAACATCAAATTTGAAATCACATAATCAAATTAAAATTAGATAATTCATTAGTTAATGCATGTACACTTGGAAACATAGTGAAAATGGTATATGACACAAAAAAACCTCCAAACTAGATCAAAATCCAAAAACGAACACACGAACTCTTCCAATAAAATAAATAATCCAAATATAATCATATTTATAATTAAATAACTTATATATATCCACAATTTATGTATATATAAGAAACTAGAGGAAGTGGGAGACATAGATATATGGGAAAAATAGTGAAAAAATACTTAGAACTGTGGCTTACATGTAAAATATGGCATTGAAACCATAAGGAAAGCCATCAGATAACCTCAAAATTGTTTACAGGGTACTCCTTAGCCTTTGATAGGAAGAAGTTCAGAGTATGGGTTATCTTTGGGAAAAGATTTGTTGTTAAAAAATAATCCCACCATAGATCCATATTTTTTGGATCAAGGTTTTAAACCACGCATAGTTAGTCGCATGGTTAGGAAAACCATGAGCTAATCGTGTGCTAGATTCTTCCACAAAGAGGTCCCTCACATGGTTCAATACCATGTTTAGAATAATTTTTGCAGTCCGGTTAAAATACCACTATCATAAAGGGAATGATTTCTATTATGTGTCTACATGTTTCCAAGAAACCATGCGCCTGCCCATGTCCCTTCTCATTTTCCAATGTCTCATTGTGCATAATATCCCGTAGGTGTTCTATGGTATTCAAATACTAGTCGTCCATATAAATTCCATATAACAATCCATATATCTTCTAATAAATATCAAACTTCACCCTAAATATTTTCATGCGTAAAAATAATAAATAATGGATACTTACTCGAAACTAGGGGTGATATTGTATCCCAACTATTCGTGTGTCCATACAAAGAATGTATAAATCCTCCCTTTCTCTGAATGAGTTATGGAAATTTCTAATTCATTTCATTATCCTATTCCCAATCACCATCCATAATATGACCATGATCCCACAAAACCCGCACTAGAATGATTTTTTTTTCGGTAGAAGGATTTCTTTTTCTAATACACAATCTCCACTGGCATGTGAAGCAATGAAGCATCCAGATCTAGGTTAATGTGATCCAATTGAATCACATGGTCAGGAATGGGAGGAAATATTTTCAACTATGTTCCATGAAACACAGTATGAATGTCATAGATCTGTGGAAGTAATTACAACCAATATGCCACCTCACCAACCCATTAATCTATCTCAAAAAGGATTATGATCAGAGAAGATAACATTCAATACATTCCTAAACATCGATGTCCAAGACTCAGAGAGAGTCTCAAGAACACATTATCACCCAAATAAAATGATAACTACCATAGAAAAATATCTACATATAATTTTGTTTTACTTTATTTTATCTCTATCTTTTTCTTGACTAATTCAATTGTCTCTATTGTTACATGTTCATGGATAAACAAAACTAGTGAAGTCTCTCATATTTTTACTCATAATTAAAGAAGTATAGTAATCAAAATATAATTATTTAAATGGATACATATTTATAAATGATTGATAAATATTTTTATATAAGAAATTATGTAATTTTATCTTCTCTTCCCGTTACCCAACATGATCCATTATAGATTTCTGAAAAAATATCTTCCAACATTTGTATAAACCGTTAAGATTTAACATAAATATAAGGATGTACTATATACTCATAGTTATATTAGATCCACAATACATTCATTATGGATATGAAAAATATTAGATATAGAACATAGATCCTTTTCTGACACTATCAAAACTGGTACTCCATGCCTCTTTCCCATTTCCCAAATGTAGATTTATAACATGTCCTTCACCATAAGAGTTCATGAATTGTGATAATGTTGGGTGAATTTGTGAGCTGGTCGACTATCACCCAAAATCTATCATGTTTCCAAACCATTCTTTGTAGACTAGTTACAAAATACATGGAAATTTATTCCTATATTCAAATAGAGATATTTAAACACATCACCATAGTCTACTGTTGTAGATTCAATGCCTTAACTTGCTGATAATTAATGTATTTTGAAACAAAATCTACCACCATCCATTTTATATCACACCAAAAAAATGATTTTAATTCTTTATATTTCATCTATATACTAGGATGATCACCCTATCAAAAATAGTGGTAATAATAATTATGTTTTTCTTAACAAGGCATAGGTACAACCATCAAATTTTGGACCCACATAACTAAACACTCATCAAATTTTCATCCCTAAATGGTGTCTCCACCATTGAGTTATAGCCCAAAACCCATATGTTCTGTATTATATTTTCATGTCTCATTATCATATTTCACCAAATAATTAACAAAAGATACTAGAAATACATTCTCAACATTTTTGTGGTCTTCACATTCCATGTCACTGCCAGATATGGCCATCATCAACTACCACTCATGTGATGATTATTTTTCTAACAGATCATAGTGCTTACTTCATTATTCATCAGCCACCAAATTCCATTTTCTCGTTTTGTAAATCAATTCAATGCCCAACATTTAGAGATACTCTATCCATATTCTTTAACTCATTTTCAAATAAATTCGTGAGAAATAATGTTTCAATCTCTTATGAACCATAGACATATTAAATATCTCACCAAAGAGGTAATGAATCCAAGTATTCAAAGAATGAACCATATAACATTTCTAAAAATCAGTAATTGGGTTTTTTCATGAAACATAAACTATATTAAGACATAAGAAACATCTCCTTGCATGATAAAACATCTCAAACTCGATCTCGAAGCATTAGAATAGAAAACGTACCATTTTTATAATATCCCATAATCAAAATTTCATGCAGATGTAAGGAAAACATTTAGTTGTTGAATTGGATTTTTGAATTCTTCATTAAATTATAATGGAACAATATTCATTGTCAATGACAGAAAAGGTGAAGATATTTGTGATAAATAAGAAAAAAAGTGTTAGTAATAACCAACTAAACCATGGAAATATATATCTCAAAGGCATTATTTTATATATTCGAAGATATAATCACGTCTATAGTTTATGGATCCAAAGAAATAACACATTTATGGAATACATGGGAAGGGAAACATAAATATTGTATCCAAAAACCACACATCGATAATTTTCCATAAAACCAACAATTACTCATGATTCCCAACACTATCTCCAATTGTTTATCATGCCCATCCATTATCCTAGAATACCCCAGCAGGTCATTCACAGTAACCACCAAAAAATATTCAATAAGTCACTGAAATATTTAATTTTTCAATTCCATAATGATCACTGGTTCATTCATTGGACCTAAAAAATTACAACATATTCATAATGTTCATATCTACTCTGGAGAGTTGTCGTCATAATATCCCCCTTCTGAACATAGAATTTGTGATATACTGATCAAATGTAATTCCTATATAACCACTTATATCCAATCAATTGTTAAAACATACGTAAATGTTTGGAGGAGGGAAAAAATTATTTATCCTTACTTGGTTAGGATTTTTATAATCCCCATACAATCAAATAGTTTTGTTTGACTTATTAATAAAAAGAATTGGGGAATCCCATGGAGACATGGTTGACCAAATGTACACATTTAATTCAATATCTTCCCACTTTACATAAAATTACCTATATTTTGATGGACCCATATTATTAGAATAAATTTAAATAGGTATAGTCTATGAAAGGATATCAATTTTAAAATTCACTTATCTCATTGGTAGAATCCCTCATAAATTATAGGGAAACACATATTGGAACTGCAAAAAAACATCCAGAAAACTACCATCCATGATTTCTTCCTCTAATAAAATGGATAGAGCCACCGTATGGTATAACATTTATTCTAACAACTGGTTGTATCAAGCCTGTTTCACCCCCCTTTACATTCCCATCACCACAATATATTTGATCAACCCCATTTTATGTTGTGAAAACAATCCTTCATGAATAATATATGATGTGCGACTTGATTTTTTTGAACTAGTACATATCCATGATTTAATAATAGATGTCCATATCAATGATAGATATATAATATTTAATATAAGTCTGCCAATATTTTTAGAACATGTTGTAGACCTAATGGCTCAACATTCTATTATGACCTATAAGAGTTTTCAATTTTATCATAAATGTAATTATCTAAAATTTTAATCCAATAAAATCATTAAAATGATATTTTATAAAGAGTGTGATTCACCCACATCAATAAAATCATATGTATGTTTTACATTCTAATTATTCTTACCATTCCCTATTGATGGCCCATTATGATCATCTACAATTGTCTGCTCATCTCTATATAATAGTTTTCTTGCCAAACTATGTTCTATAATGTAGTCTTGACATTTCACTGCCTATAAAGTCATAGTACTCCTATAATCACCATGGATAGATATGTTCCACTGATGAGAGTTATTGTGGTATCATCTTCATATTGATGCATACAATTCATATGAAACCAGTTAAATATCTCTATCATCAAACCTTATAGAACTGTGATAATAGCACTAAATATGCCCAATATGATTATAGTTGTGGCATGATCTAGGTTAATAATAAAATCATTCTTTATTTTGACAATAAAGACACATTAGAAACATCCATAATTACCCTTGTTCATGGAGAAAAATTTTATGATCCTACATTCTTTCATAGATTCATGCACGACCCTTAAAAATCTGTGCCCGACTTCCACTTTCTCATAGCATTAGATTACCACCATTTCCCAAGTGTATCAAAATTCTTCCCCCTCCCACATCTCATGATATTTCCCTATCTATGATAATTTATCCATGGTTCATATCTCTATAATAGCTATTTCTGAGTACAAAAATCACCTTGTGAATTCCCTTCCTCAACCGTTATTGAAAAATGTTTGCCATTATGGACGCAATAGTAGAATGATGATGTTCATAGTGAATAAAATTAATGAATTTATCTACATAATATTTGATAGAAAGGCTTTCCTACTTTAAGATGAAAATGTAAATTTTTCATTAAATTTTGAACAAATGTGGATTGAATTTTTTTTGAATAATTCATAATAGTCATCCCATTTAAGGACATGGTCTAATTTAGATAGAACCTCTAATTCCCCCCACTAGTGAGAATGATACCCCTTCATACACATCCACATCCCAACTTTTTTCTCTTTAATGTACTAATTATAATGAAGATAGGATTCATTATTTTCATCCACGCCTATAACTTTTATGGTTTTGAATAACCCCAAATGATGGGTGGATTCTTTTTTTGAATTGGATGGAATGATCCACTTTTCCTAGATCATCCATCCTATTCCCACTGTCCATATCCTTAAATTCTTGGACAACCATATAAACCATATAATGGTTTAAAAATGGCTCTAGTGTAACAAAAGTATAAATATATTAATCCAGTTGGTTTCTAAAATAACCATGGAGTCCCCAATTCTATGAAAAAGACATGCCAAATAAGTATCACTATCATAAAAATGATGGATTGAAAATTCAATTTCTACCAAATCACATTTATCACAACAGTGCTTTCTAAAATCAACTTTCTCCATAAGCGTCAATTTTTAAAGAACCTCATATTGATTTTGAAAATCAATCAATTTTGAAAATTTCACAACCATTCCCTTTTTAAAAATATCACATTTGACAAAAAACATTATCATTTTTAAAATATAAACACATTTCACCTAATCATAAATCATTACACAAGATGAAATACTCCCTCATTAATAAGATTCATTTCACTATGGAATTTCTTGTTCGTCTCACTGGATAAACCCATGAAAATGAATTTACAATTCCTATATGTGTCTCTAAAAACATATGTTTCCAACACCCTGGTAATAATACGTTAAACATAAAAATATTATCTTCATATTTTAATGATTTGAATTTCATGTCCTAAAAATCATACTACATTATACCAAACCAACTCAATAACAAAAACAGAATGTAATTTCAACCCCAAGACTAACAGAACTGAAAAACACTTGTTCATCAATAATTTTTTAGGGCCAAGAAGGATACCACATGTAACATGACACCACTACTCATTGCATTAAGAATGAATGGGGGAATTATGTGGCCTTAAGTGACATCCCCATGATGCCAACAGACGGAAATTAATTCCAAGGGCTTCATTTAAAATTGGGGGATGATTATCCCTATGAGAATAAAACAATACAAAAAACATACGATGAACAAATAATATGCTATAGGATGAATGATAGAAATGAAATAAAAATCAATATTTCATTTAAATGAATAAATTTAAAAGAAACACATAAAAAGGATATTAAATAACCATGTACATAGTGGAGGACTCAACACCAAAAAAAATCAACGAAAACCATAACAACATAGATCCAAACTTCTCCATTATCCATTAAACATAATATCCCATGTATCAAAATGAACCACTAGTGTTTTTTGAAACTTCACCATTGCACATGTCATGACAGAAATCATTTTCAAAAGCAAAAAATCTCTAAATTTAGAGTGATTAATGAAACTCAATAGAATTTATCAAAATGAATTCTCTACTCATTCCACTAGGATATAACATGATAGAACATTTATATAATTATTTTATATAAAATAATGCCTAAAAATATATGTAAATATAATCAAGTTCCATGACATTTAATTTTTATGAAAATAATGTCATGTTTCAAGGAATGAAACCATACAATTCACTAAAACCATTTCATAAATTCCTTTTTTTCTAACCCTTTATAATCCACATATTCAAAAATCAAACCAAGAATACAATCATTTCCTCCATATATATGCATGAGGTGAGTCATTAATTCACTAATATGTCACTTAGTGAGTGGTATGAATGTGGTTACATTACAACCATACCCACCCTATGCTTTGTATGTGGGTACATCAAGCACTTTTCCATCCCAATTCCTATGACAACATGTGAACCATGCCAAAGCAATTTTAAACCCATTTTTTCCAAAAACATTTTAAGAGACATTTTTATTGAAAACTGCCCCATATATTATTTTTCATAAATCAAAACAAACACAAAATTATATGACCATAACATTGATATCATGCAACAAATTTATTAGCATATCTGTCACGACCCACCTTCACCAAAAGGAGGGAAGGGTCAGCTGATTGCAAGACCCTTCCTTCTTTAAGTTGAAAGATAGATAATGACCCCCGAAACCCGCCTTCAATAGGTCCCGGAGTGGCGACTAGAACCAAGGGTATAGAAAATTCTCGCAAATTGAAGGCATTACCCTTTTTATTTTATAGGATCGAGAGATAAGGAGAAGAAAACCCAACAACACCAAGGTAGAGAGAAAAGTAAAGAAAAAAATAAACCATTCCCACAGGCATGTTTCAAAATTAAAAGCCACAAGGTGAAAAAAGGTGACAACCAGGTAAGTACCAAAAAGGAAAACAACAACTGCAACTGCTCCAAAAGTCCAAGATATTAAGGTCCTGCGTAATCCCCGAAGTCATCCTGGAAACCTGAAAGAAGTTTTATATACGTAGGGTGAGCATAAAAGTACACTCAGTAGAGAAAACCAAAGACTCTCGTGAACATGTGGGGGAACGTACTAATGTCCCGTGAGAAAAGAGTAAACTAAACACCTATCATGGTAAACTATCCACCCCAGGCCTCACCAAGGCACACTCCCCAAAATAACGCAAGTCAAGTAATTTATATAATAAGATCACATCGATGTTTGGGTACCCTGCACCACTTTCCCACTTGTTATTGAGACATCCTACACATCGGACCAATCCCTCCATTCTTACCGCAGTCCCACTGCCACTCCCGCCCGCACACACCTGGGCCACAACCACACGTAGTCCCACTGTCGAAATCCCGCCCGCAAACACCTGGGCCTCAACCGCACGCAGTCCCTCTGCCAAAATCCCGCCCTCACACACCTGGGACTCAACCGCATGCAGTCCCACTGCTGAATCCTGCCCGCACACACCTAGGCCACAACTATCACATGTAACTCTTCCTGCAAACACCTAGGCTAGAACAACCACCACCACACCCGAAGACATATGGGACTCATACCGAAGAAACATGGGAAACCACCTGCCACACACACCTGGACAACCACCACACCACCCCGCCTGACGGTTCTTGGGCTAATAATGGACTTCAGGCCATCACAGCCTGCCCGAAGATACTTGGGATATCCGGGAAAGGGAGTAGAAAAGGAGCTGATAACCATCCACTAAGAATAGTGTTGGGAAAAACACCCTCCCTCATAAAATGGGGGTGTTCGGCACTAGGTGCTCAACTTGGGTGGGGCGCGAATAATAAACACAAAACTACAAGTATAGATATAGGTAATAAGCACTCACCCAAAACTAGGTTTTTCTTCGGACAACCTATAGATCACAACAACACTCATGTCCGAGTCACGAATCACACTAAAAACCCATCATCCCATTCTTGTTTCATGTTCAGTAACAATATTTGGGTTAAGCACCACTGGTCATCTAGTAGGCATAGGCATAAGTCGAGAAAATTAAACAGTCAAACATCAACCAAAACGTCCACACCTAGTTCTCAACAATAGAGGATTCCACCCCAATTTGTGATATGAACAAGTAACCACCTGGATTTAAAACTCACAACCACCGAAAGTATAAAAGAATAGGGGATCCCATCCCCTCCCACATCTCCAGCAATCGGCCCGAAGAGAAAACAACCAACTACCACCACCAACACATGCATGGCCTTGCATGTATTTTCAGATTTAAACAACATAACCCACTCTATGATTCAAATTCCGTGTGTTTTAACCGGGGTTATAAAAGAAAAGGTAAGATCCTGGTGCCTCAATTCATTTGGCCGGATATACGTGATTAACCAAATTCACTTTTCACAGTAGGATTTTACAACCACAACAAGCTATTTAAAACATTATAAGGGGTTCATTAGTGCACAAACAACGACCACCAACGTCCTCGATTTTCAGGAGGCATATGCCAACACAACTCAACATGATGGTCACAAGAGAAACAACATCAAAACATATGACATCATCGCCGATCACAGCCCCCCCCCCCCTTCTTTCTTTATAGAATTCATTCGTTATCTATAATTAGGTCTGCTTTATCCAATTCTATAGAAAAAAATCATGCCCACCCTACATGATACACAAAGAGAGAGGAAAAGGAGAATTTCCCTACTTGTTGATAGATGATTGACGTTTAGGCCGGGGGCGCAGAACTTTACGGATAACGATACGGTCGGTCCGACACTCCAGAAGCTGTTTGTGAAAGTCACGATGGACGAAAGGAGAAACCACGACTATCCCTTAGTTTATAGGAGCTGGGGACGGTTGAGGTGAAAATGAAAATCTGCGTAATGCGCGGGGGTCGTTGGTTGATCACGCGGCTCCACTCGTCACAAAAGGTTCGGGTGGTTTTAAGACGAATGATGAATTGATAAATCATTTAATTAATACTCTTATGGGCGTTTCGGGTCTTAAAACATGGTTGAACGAGTCAGAATAGTGTTTAAAACCATATTTACACAAAAGAGCATTACTGGAAACAACTTGACAAGGCCGGGTGACACTGATCGGTCTCCGCGATCGGTCTCACCGAGACGCCACTCCTTTAGAACCTGGATTTTGGTAAATGGAAGGACCAAGAGAGTCTGGGTCATCACATCAGATTCCTCTCAAACTATTCTCATCCCTGAGAATTTAGATAACCCAGAAGGGAAGGGCGGGTCCGAACAACCACACCAAAAGATACCTATCAAGAGCGAACCTCATCTCTAACTAAGAACATCTTCCTGTCACGAACCTAGATACATACCATGCCAAACATCCCGGGTACGTGGCTTGGGGAGTCTCTTCCCCCATGTCAAGACATTATCCGCTTTGGGTGGCACTGACTCGCCTGCACGATTTTATTCGCATCCACCTTAATTCATCTTGATTAGGGGTCGGGTTCTCTCCTTACATATAGCCGGGTGTTTTCACACACAAGAAGAGGAAAGAAACCAGTACATTTCATAGCCAAAGGACAAAACGTCCTACCACAAAAGGTACAACAAGGAAGAAAACTCAAAACAATTCTGGGTACTGTGTATGCATCTGTGCTTCCCTTTCCCACGTACTCTCATCAATCCCACCATGTCTCCACAACATGCGAACCAAGGGAATGGTTCACCCACGAAGCACCTTCTCCTTGCGATCCTCGGTCATCACTGGTCTCTCCACAAAGGTCGTGTCGTCCTCGATGTCCATCTTGCCCCAATCAAGGACGTGCGAATCGTCGTGCAGATACCGACGGAGCTGGGACACATGAAAGACATCATGTATCCTTAATAGGGGTGGTGGAAACTCTAGCTGTTAAGCCACTTCGCCGACCCGCCGCAACACTTGGAATGGTTCGATAATCCTAGGGGAAAGCTTACTCCCCTTTCCAA
Organism: Viscum album; assembly: GCA_963277665.1. Lineage (NCBI taxonomy): Eukaryota > Viridiplantae > Streptophyta > Magnoliopsida > Santalales > Viscaceae > Viscum > Viscum album. The sequence goes on along the minus strand of OY728151.1, from coordinate 2,031,502,808 downwards.
ACCCCCGCTGCCCACGCCGAGGGGAGACCTTCAAGAACACATTGTCCCCAACCTCAAACTCCAAGGGCCTCCTCCTGGTATCATCCTACGACTTCTGTCAGTCCTGGGATGCCTTCATGCTTTCCCGTATGAGATTAACCTTCTCTGTCGTGTTCTGCACCACCTCCGGACCAAGGATGCCTGCCTCTCCTACTTCAATCCAACACACAGTCAAATAGCATGGCCTCCCGTACAAAGCCTCAAACGGGGTCATGCCGATGGTAGAGTGGTAGCTATTATTTTAGGAAAACTCTACCAGAGGAAAGTATTGCACCCATGACCCTTCTGATTCCAGAACACATGCTCACAGCATATCCTCCAAGGTATGGATGGTGCGCTCTATTTTCCCATCTATCTGGGGATGGAAAGAAGTGATAAGGCATAACTGGGAGCCAAACACATGCTGCAATCCTTCCCAGAACTGCGAGGTAAACCATGCATCCCTATCTGAGACTATAGACCTTGGAACTCCATGAAACCGCACCACCTCATCCACGTACTTTTGTGCCAAATCATCCACAGCACTCGACTCCCTGATCGCCAGAAAGTGAGGCGATTTCGTCATCCTGTCCACTACCACCCAGATGGCGTCGTACCCCCCTTGGGCCTTGGGTTGTCCCGTGACGAAATCCATTGAATTGTCATCCCACTTCCACTAGGGGACATCTAGGGGCTGTAGTAGGCCGCCTAGAACTCGGTGTTCAGCCTTCACGTGCTGACACACTAGGCACTTGGCCACAAACTCCTCCACTGCTCGCTTAACTCCGGGCCACCAAAACTGCCTCTTCAAACCCTGGTACATCTTGGAAACTCCAGGGTGAACCGCCAGGGGTGAGTTGTGGAACTCACTGAGGACCCTGCCGCGCATCACCTCTGGGAAAAACAACCTCCCCTAGAAAAGAATCTGGTTCTGACCATCCTCGGTCCATCCTTCTGGAGCATTTCCCTAGTCAACTTGGTCACACATCACTTCGCACTCTAGGTCTCCCCACTGAGACTCTTCCACCTGCTGAAACAGGGATGACTACACTGTCATCTGATATAGACATCCTCTGCCGCTATCCATCTTCGCATCCAGGTGTAAGGCTGCCAACTCTTCCATTGCCTTCCAGGCATCCGCCGACTCTCGGACCGCATCCTTCTGCATCCTCCTGCTCAAAGCATTGGCCACCACATTTCCCTTACCATCAGTATAAGATATCTCGAAGTCGTAATCCTAGAGGAAATCCACATATATCGGCTTTCGCAAGTTCAATTCCCACTGGGAGAAGATATACCTCAAGCTTTTATGATCTGTAAAGACCACAAAGCGTTCCCCGATGAGGTAGTTCCGCCAAAACATTAGCAAAAAAACGACCGTTGCAAGCTCTAGGTCATGGGTGGCGTAATTACTCTCATGGGAACGTAGCTTCCTGGACCCTTAAGAGATCACCCCTCGTTGCTGCATCAACACGCATCCCAGGCCCTGTCCCGAAGCATCGCAGAATACCTCATAGGACTCCCCTTCTTCTGGTAATCTCAGAACTGGGGCACTGACCAACTTCCCCTTCAGATAGCTGAAAGCTGACTGGCACTGCTCACTCCATACGAAAGCCTGGTCCTTCTTGGTCAGAGCCATCAAAGGGGATGCTACTCGGGAGAAGTTGGGTACGAACCTCCGGTAGTAACCTTCCAACCCAAGGAAACATCAGACTTCTTCCACATTCTTGGTTGTTTCTCAAGAAACAACTGCTTCGACCATTGATGGGTCGACCACTATCCCCTGCTCTGACACTACGTGCCCGAGGAAGTGCACTTCTCGTGTCCAGAACATGCATTTTGACAACTTCCCATATAGCTGGTGCTGTTGGAGGACCTCCAAAACTGTCCTCAGGTGCTCTGCATGGTCCTCCACTGATCTAGAGTAGACCAGGATGTCGTCGATGAACACAACCACGAACCAATCCAGGTACTCCCGGAAGATGGAGTTCATAAGCCCCGTGAACATAGCTGGGGCGTTCGTAACACCGAAGGGCATGACTACGAAATCGAAGTGTCCATACCTGCACCTGAACATTGTCTTCGGGATGTATCTCTCTTTCACCCATAGCTGGTGGTACCCAGACCGCAGGTCGATCTTTGAGAACCATCCTGCCCCTTTCAGCTGGTCAAAAAGATCATCTATCCTTGGGAGAGGGTAGCGATTCTTGATCGTCACCTAATTCAACCTCCTATAGTCTATGCACAGCCTAAGACCTCCATCTTCCTTCTTTGAAAACAAAACCGGAGCACCCCACGGTGATGTACTCGGACGAACATAACCCCTCTTCATCAGATCGTCAATCTGTATCCGCAACTCCCATAGTTCCAAAGGTGCCATCCGGTAAGGAGCCATCGAGATTGGACGAGCGTCGGGCTGTAGGTCTATCCCGAACTCGATATCACGTCGAGGGGGTAGATTTGACACCTCTTCAGGAACGATGTCCATAAACTCATGGATGATCTCAGGTACTTCCACCATTTCCGCATCTACTGACTCTATCATCAGCTCGATTAACAAGGAGAGGAGAGGTTCATCTCTCCTATTTCCCTTCGGACTACTCCGCTCGCTGGTGAAGGTAACACGCCAGCTGTCCAAGTTTGGGAACACCACCCTCCTTCGAAAACAGTCAATGCTGGTGCACACAGAAAATAGCCAATCGATGCCTAGGATGACATCGTATGGATGAATCTGTAGCAGATGAAGATCCTGAACCGACTGATGTGGCCCTATCATCAGTCTACATCCCCGACAAATGAACAACAAGTTGGTCTGACCTCCAACTGGTGCGCTCAACACCAGGGGCACTGGAAGTCTCTCGTCATCTAGACCCAAGGCACGGGCTAGAATGGGTGCAACGAAGGAGTCTGAAGCTCTGGTATCGAACAATACAGAAGCAAGAGTTCTAAACAGACTGATCGTAACTCGAACAACCTCTAGCTCTGCTGGGACTACTGCCTCGGTAGCGTGAAACTGCCCATTCCCAGCTCCCCTTCCCCTCGGCTGTCGGCCACCCCCCCAACCATTCCCTGGTTGAGGTCCCTGTGGAGGGCCCTGAGGTCGGCCTCCTCCTACGTCTGCCTTCGGAGGAGCGGGAGCTCGCTGTCCCTGCTTCTGCGGCTGAAATGGTCTGGCTGAAAGCTGCTGCTGGAAAGGTCTGGCTGGAAGCTGCTGTTAGGGTGGGTGCTGGGCCTTACTTCCACTGCTGTACTGCACCCGGTCTGGGCACTGACTCCGGAGATGCCCAGGGCTCCCACAGATGAAGTACCGTGGTCCCGGGCCCGTAGGAAAAGGGCGAGGGTCGGGGGATCGAAACTGAAACTGTTGCGGCCTTCTCCCTACGGGTCGGAACCTAGAGGGTCCTGACGCTAGAGGCCTGGTGCTAACGTCTCTCCCCTTTGATGGTCCCAACTAGGTCCCCTCTCGTGACACTCCCCCTAGAGCATGCATCTGATCCTCCACTTCGGCCTTCTTCTGGACCTCCAAGTACGTCGGCAGGGTAAAGGGGGTAAAAACATACTGGAGGGAGGGTCAGAGTGCCTCCTCCAAACGTCTCACGACCCGCCTTCACCAAAATGAGGGAAGGGTCAGCTGATTGCCAGGCCCTTCCTTCTTTATGTTGAAGGAGATATAATGTCCCCTGAAACCCGCCTTCAATAGGTCCCGGAGTGGCGACAAGCACCAAGGGTATAGAGAATTATCGCAAATGGAAGGCATTACCCTTTTTATTTTATAGGATGGAGAGATAAGGAGAAGAAAACCCAACAAAACCAAGGTAGAGAGAAAAGTAAATCCAAAAAAATAAACCATTCCCACATGCATGTTTCAAAAGTAAAAGCCACAATGTGCAAAAAGGTGACTACAAGGTAAGTACCAAAAAGGAAAACAACAACTGCAACTGCTCCAAAAGTCCAAGCTAGTAAGGTCCTGAGTAATCCCCGAAGGCCTCCTGGAAACCTGAAAGCAGTTTTATATACGTAGGGTGAGAATACAAGTACACTCATTAGGGAAAACCAAAGACTCTCGTGCACAAGTGGGGGAACGTACTAAAGTCCCGTGAGAAAAGAGTAAACTAATCACCTATCAAGGTAAACTATCCACCCCAGGACTCACCAAGGCACACTCCCCAAATAACACAAGTCATGTAATTTTTATAATAAGAGCACATCGATGTTTGGGTAACCCGTACCACTTTCCCACTGGTTATTGAGACATCCTACGCATTGGACCAATCCCTCCATTCTTACCGCAGTCCCACTACCACAGCTGCCCGCACACACCTAGGCCACAACCACACTCAGTCCCACTGCCGAAATCCCGCTTGCACACACCTGGGCCTCAACCGCACGCAGTCCCACTGCCGAAATCCCGCTTGCACACACCTGGGCCTCAACCACACGCAGTCCCACTACTGAATCCCGCCCGCACACACCTGGGCCACAACTGTCACATGTAACTATGCCTGCAAACACCTAGGCCAGAACAACCACCACCACGCCCGAAGACACCTGGGCTTCATCCCGAACACACTTGGGAGACCACCGGCCGCACACACCTGGCCAACCACCACACCACTCCGCCCGAAGGATCTTGGGCTAATAATGGACTTCAGGCCATCACAGCCTGCCCGAAGATACTTGGGCTATCCGGGAAAGGGAGCAGAAAAGGAGCTAATAACCATCCACTAAGAAGAGTGTTGGGAAAAATACCCTCCCCCATAAAATGGGGTTTTCGGCACTAGGTTCTCAACTTGGGTGGGGCGCGAATAAGAAACACAAAACTACAAGTATAGATATAGGTAATAAGAACTCACCCAAAACTAGGTTTTTCTTTGGACATCCTATAGATCACAACAACACTCAAGTCCGAGTCACGATTCATGCTAACAACCCATCATCCCATTCTTGTTTCATGTTCAATAACAATATTTTGGTTAAGAACCATTGGGCATCTAGTAGGCATAGGCATAAGTCGTGAAAAGTAAACAATCAAACATCAACCAAAACGTCCACACCTGGTTCTCAACAACAGAGTATTCCACCCCAATTTGTGATATGAATAGGTAACCACCCGGATTTAAAACTCACAACCACCGAAAGTATAAAATAACAGGGGATCCCATCCCCTCCCACATCTCTAGCAATCTACCCGAAGGGAAAACAACCAACTACCACCACCAACACAAGTAGTGCCTTGCATGTATTTTTATATTTAAACGACTTAAACCACTCTATGATTCAGATTCTATGTGTTTTAACTGGGGTTATAAAAGAAAAGGGATGATCTTGGTGCCTCAATTCATTTGGCTGGATATACGTGATTAACCAAATTCACATTTCACAGCAGGAGTTTACAACCACAACAAGCTATTTAAAACATTAGCATGGGTTCATTAGTGCACAAAGAACGACCACCAATGGCCTGGATTTTCAGGAGGCATAAGCCAACACAACTCAACCAGATGGTCATAAGAGAAACAACATCAAAACATAAGACAACATCAACGATCACAACCCCCCCTTCTTTATTTATAGAATTTGTTCGTTATCTTTAATTAGGTCTCGTTTATCCAATTCTACAAAAACAAAAGCACGCCCACCCCGCATGATACACAAAGAGAGAGGAAAAGGAGAAATTCCCTACTTGTTGATAGATGATCGACGTTTAGACTGGGGGTGCGGAACTTTACGGATAATGATATGTCTGGTCCGACACAACAGAAGATGTTTGTGAAAGTCACGATGGAGGAAAGGAGAAACCACGACTATCCCTTAGTTTATAAGAGTCAGGGATGGTTGAGGTGAAAATGAAAATCCACGTAAGGCGCGGGGGTCGTGGTTTGATCACGCGGCTCCACTCGTCACAAAAGGGTCGGGTGGTTTTAAGCTGACTGATGAATTGATGAAGCATTTAATTAAAACTCTTATGGGCGTTACGAGTCTTAAAACACGGTTGAACGAGTCAGAATAGGGCTTAAAACCCTATTTACGCAAAGGAGCGTTACTGGAAACAACTTGACAAGGCCGGGTGATGCCGATCGGTCTCCCCGGTCGGTCTCACCAAGAAACCCCTCCTTTAGAACCCGGATTTTGCTAAAGGGAAGGACCAAGAGAGTCTGGGTGATCACAATATCAATTTTTCAAATGTTCTTCACACCATGCTCCGCATTCTCAACCACAAATACCCTATTATATATCTATTCCTGGATCAATTTCATTCACAAGTACCTATCCAATGATGACAATAATGGAAGAGAAATAATATACACATGGTTCCCAACTCAGTTATTTTTCATATTGGTGATTTCAAAAATGGGGAAAAGAGACACTAAAAAAGAATAATTTACATAAATATAATTTATATTGGTATTTTTGACATAATAAATATCGTTAAGGAAATAAAGTAAATTATTTACTACATATAAAAATTCTCACATTACATGATCAATATCTGAAAAATATAATTTAATGTTTCCTATTAAATACTAACAATATATTTCACAATGATATAAAATAACAATAGTTCAAATAGCCAAGATACAACTATCTGTATTGGTCTCTAAAATTGTCATATAAATCATAAAAATAATTTTTAAATATTTATTTTTTAGAACAAAATAAATTAATAATAGTATAATACTAAGGGTATCTCATGAAAATTATAAAAGAGCAAAAAAATCAACAAGTGATAAAAAAGTAGAACAAATATGCTAAGAAATGGGTCAATTATCCACTCCCAACCTCACCACTGCTCTCCTTATAAATAATACATTCATTAATAATAACATATAAATAGAAATATAAGACATGGAACCCTTAATCCACTTCCTCATTGAATTATTTCTCTCAAACCCCAATGTCATATTCCTTAATCCCCCGTTAATCACATATAATTACACTATATATCTAGTGATATATAAAGTTAGTTAGGAATCATACCTAACTTCCCCATGTTCTTAAACTGTTACTATAGTTATATCCATATCAAAACCACAGAAAATATCTTTTACATTAGTGTATTTTGAAATTTAAGGACACCAACCTTGTTACCTTATATTACCCAACATTAGCATTACAAAATACAACATCCTCATCAACACGAGTAATATAGCACAATATAAATCGACATCATCATTTTTCATATCCCCAATGAACTTTTATTTTCATCCCCAAGAATCTCCTTGATGGTCCATAATTATCATTAGTATGAATCTACAACCCCACAAATCAATTTAATAAATATGAATAACCACAAACATCAATCATCATTATCAATATGAAAAAGGAGTGTTGAAAGGTGTGCATACATCCATCTATTTGACCTCCAATATATATAATCTAGAAAACAACTAGGATGTAAAATATCATGGGGCTGATACGATTATCTAAATTGGATGGGTTTTGAATGAAAATAAATTGAAAATAAATGATAAATAGATACCATATAACAAACCACCTATGGGTTAAAATACAAATTCATTGGATTATCAACTATAATACCACATCTCTTATTGAAATCCACCTATAATTTATCTAACCACTACATTCTACACCATATATTACCTAGTTAAATAATATAAAATGTTCATTACGTCGTTAAAAATTTATAAATTTCGGTATTTTAAAATTATCATCCAATATTCACATTTTATATCATTTAATTATACATTTTAGTTTAACAATATCCTTATATTTTAAATAAAATCCAATTTTATCACATTAATGTTATCTTCTACTTATTAAATTATTTTGTGTGTAATATTATACAAGAACATATTTAATTTCTTCCACGTGTAATTTCAATTTCATTATTATTTTTCCAATTAACATCTAAAATGATATTTTCATAAATACACCACAAAATTTCTCATACACCTTTAATTAACAAAGAATCCTCACATAAATACAACAACCACAACCCATATTTCTCAAAAAATTAACCACTAATAATACACCATAACTCATCCCACAAAATATCCAATAGAAAATTGGTCAACACTATCATTATACAAAGCCTAGAACGCTCACAAATTCATTATAACATATGATAAAACACACAACCACATAAAAATTCATTTCAATAATCATATCCTTCAAAAATTAACTTTAAATGGGGATTTAAATATATATTACATCATATTATACATTAGTATTATCAAAATTATCCATATTCATATTGGAAATAATTTAAAATTAAATATATATGTTCATATTGTTATGTAAAGGGAAGGATCCACCATGAAAGACAATGTGGGACCAAGAAAATAGAATTACTATACAACAGACGCAAATCTAAAAATAATTTATTTCTCAGTAGAAATATATACATTTAATAAACATATACCAATTTATTCCAAAATATTAATCCCATGTTCTTACTATAATAATTTCCAATTTTAGATTACACCATGTAATCATCCAATTATTCCAACACATACATTTCAAGCCAATGAAAAAAAAATCTTGAAATGATCCCATATGAACATCAAAAAAGTAGTGAACAAGGATCGCCATGATATATAAAATGTATAATGGAATTTGGGAATGAATAGATGGACATGATTAATCCAACACTTAAGAAAACACCACCTATACCTGTATTTTTTATTAATAGGTACATATGAATTAGTTGTCAAAATTCCATTGTGTTGTAATTGGGGGTAATGAGAGTACAAGTGGTATACTAGTTCTATAGGAAAAGAGAAAAATAAAGTTATATAGGACTTAGCTTATATAGAATATGTTTTTTTCCCATTCGCCGTGATATGTCGTTCCTAAAATTGCCTATGGAGAAGACGATCAAATAAAAAAAAATTGATTCAATTATTGAAACCATAATTACATCATGTATTAATCATTTCATTGTACATCACACTATCCTCATCTGTGACATGTTATTGGATGATTTCCTCCCCAATACACCCATCACAATAATATCATATTCCATAGTACAATGTGTGTAGTTTTTTTCCCTTAATGATGCATCGAGATACGATATGATGTTCACCATCCTTCATATATCATTTTTGGAGACCGTATATTAATCACATCAAAAATATCATCCCGAATAATTTCATGCAAGCCTTGTTCGAATATCAAGAAACTACAATTTTAGTGCCTTCCTAAATTTCTAGTAATTATATTTATGTCACTTAGTTGAATCGAATCCCAATCAATCCAAATCTATGGCTAACCATCAAATTCACATGGTTTTAAATTCATTCTATATTCTATATAATTTTACGAAACATAAAAATTCACATTATCTTGTTCGTGATACATAATGGTTACCTCACAAAATACCAAATTACTCCTCTATATTCTAAAACCCCCTCTATACTCTCTCTATGAATCCCTAGGGCCATAATAAAATTTTAAGGTTACCGTTCTAGAAATTTAATACATCATATGTTATCCAGGATAAGTATGTATCCCATCTCCATAGTTATATAAAAAATCATTAGACCCCATGATAGTGAATATATATCAAAAATCACCTCATGTGATGGATACAATTTTCAATATATAATATTATTCATTGTAAATATAAAAGTAAATATATAAAACAATATAAAGTAATGATATTTTTTATCACAAAATCAATTGAAAATTTATTTCTATATAGGTGAAATATAAATTATATGTTTCTACCAAGAATCCAATGTATGAATAGGACAGCCAAGCTAAACAACCATGCACAGGTGGAGAGCTGATTTCACGATGAAGATGTTGGGGAGGAGCAGGTCAAAGTAGTTAGTCTGGGTTGTATATACTTTTTGAAGCCTAAGAGAAATGAATTCTACTATGGAATATGGGCCATGTAATTCTTATGCATATAATCCTTGTAAGGGTTCCACCTTACCCTTCTAAATGTTTATTATAATAAATAAATAAATAATGAAGGCCTTTGGGCAATTGGATGATTGGTATAGGCATGTACCCTTAAAATTCATTTAAAAAGTTACTATTGGGTTTAATATCTATAGGGAACAAATACTATATAATTTAATCACTATATAATATTTTTAATTCTTAATAAAATGAACTATAATTATTTTTAGGTCAATCCTTAAAATAGTGAAACCCATTCAATTGATATTTGTTTTTTCAGAGGAAATACCCACACATATTTGATAATTTTTATCAAATGAAATTTAACATATATATATGAGACTATCATAATCTATAATATATTAAATATAGATATAATGATTTTATAGAATATTTTATGAAACAATGAGTATCTATCATATCTTACATATGAGAACAATTGATTTTAAGGAACTTTATTTCCTGAATTATTACATAAAATAACATTTAATGCATAATAAAAGATAACTAATCCCACTGTCACGAAGTTATTATATAAATATAATAAAAACATGAACATTGCATTCAAAAACATTATAATAAATACTCAACAATATGCTCTTAAATTCCAAGTAGAATCTAAAATCGAACAACATAATCTTGGGATGTACTTAAGAACTGTGTAACATATAAATCCCACTAAGGGGACAATAAAATATTAGCATGAGGTAAATAATTATATGGGGTCCAATTTGAATATCATGGTAACATAAGATGGATTATAATCCTAATGATTTATAATGAATCATGATATAACATGATTAAAAATAAAGGATAGATAGGAATTGGGTGAAAACATTAAACATTAAATCATAATCACAAGTAATTGATAACATCACATACATCATTAAATTCTGGAAAATAACCATAAATGACTAGGTTTACTATATGTTCCCATAAATTTGGTCTCTTGAGAGTTAAAAATAATCCAGTGTTAGATGGTGATGTTTTATATGGGTGGTGTTCGATGGTGATATTTTCTATGGGTGGTCTACTGTAATGAACCGATATTTTGAATGAATATTTGTTTCCGAATTTTGTGTATTATTTTAGTTTACCCTCAACAGAACTATTTTTATTAACAAAAGATGCGATTATAATTAAAATGAGACTGTTGGGTTTCTACTGTTATATGACTGTTGGTCAATATGACCTTTGGAAACTAAATGATATGATTGTTGTCATAGATACAAGTGATCTTGGTTAATTAATAATCAATGAATATTTGATGGCCTCATCTAGTAGTATCGAGATGATCGAAGCCCATGTGAAATGACACGAAAAGGAGGTAGCACCACTGGGCTGTGCTCTGGACCAAACCCAAGCCGAACTTCATCATGTGAAGGTAGAGTATAATTTCCTTCGGGAGAAGTTCAAGCTTATATAAATCACTACCTTGTCAATGCTGGATGATCCACCCTCAGATTCTCTCACCTTAGAACACCTTTCACTTAGGTTCTATGTTGGGGTTATAATGAGTTATGTATCAAGACTGTAGCTACATTGTGCAAACTTTGAGATAAATACAATTGTAATTTCTTCCTATGGTGATGTTTGTTTTCTTCTTCAGATGTTTCAATAAATATATGATGTATATTGATGAATTTTGGAAAAGGGGGTTATTTTTAAATAATTATTTAAACCTTTAATAATTAATTATGTGTAATGATTTTAAAAAAATGGTCTTCTAGAAATGTGTTCGTTATAAAATTTAGAATTTAATAAAAGTAACATAATTTTATTGTGAATAGTAAATTATGAATAGTGATTTTACACCTAGGATTAGTAATGATACCAAATGGATTAGTTATATCAATTAAAGAATGTATTAATATAATTTAGGCACCTTGATTAAGTAATGTGATTCAATAAAATAGGTAAATGACTGTTTCAAAAATTATTAGTCAAGTATTAGTTCTTTCAGGTGAATAGTATTTTTTAATTAAAAATTAAATTAAAAATATATATTAAATTATTTTTATAAAATGGAGTTCATTTTTTAATTTAGTGCAATGATATTAGGTTAATATTATTTGTCGGGATTTTTCTGGAAAAAATGAATTTTCAGTGAATAGTGAAAATACAGTTTTTAGTTTCAGGTGTTTAATGACATAATTAAGGATTTAATAAATATGTAATCATTCTGGTAGACCTATTAAGTGTACGATAAGATATTAGGTGTCCCAAGTTACCAATTCTATGTGAAAATACCTTAGGAAATCCCATGGTTTTGCCAATACCACCAATGAGGTGTCACTTGGCCATTAATGACTTGTCCCCTCAATTCTCCAATAAATACAAAGCCATTCCCTCATCCTTTTCATTTACAAATCCTCCTCAATTAAGATACGGTCTACATACCTCCCATTTATTCCTCCCATGGATCCTTCAATCCATCCAATGTCCCGACCTTCATGTTTTCAAAGTTACTCTTCAAGGTATGGGATTCTTTCACACTCCTCTTTTATGTCATGACTTCCCTTATGTTTTGTATTATATTCAACATATATTTATGTTGATTGTATGTTGTTATAGGTTCTTATTACTTCCCATTTCATGTAAAAATTATGAGAGACTATTTCTTCTCTCATCAAATTTTTTCTGAATTTTTATGAGACGTCGTTAGGCTTCCAAATTTCTTGTAAAAGAAATCGCATCTTCTTTTTCTTTTCATGTTTCCTTTTCATGTTATATGTCATTCTAATATCCATAAAAAGATCATATATAGTACCCATAATGTATTATGAATTATTTATGAGTCAGTGACCCTTTTACCCTCTCTTTTTAATGTTTTCTAAACCCATGATATATAGTCGTTTTGCTGTAGATATTTCGTCTCAAGATTTATATCCCTTTTTTTCAAGAAATTTAATTATTTATTTATGAGAATACCTAGACCTATTTCGTTTCTATGAGTGTTATATATAAAAATTATATATTTTATTCAGGAATTGACATACATATAGCCCTTACTCTTTTTCCATGTGTTATAAATGATATAATGACCTTATTTTTAAGAGCTTTTAAAATTTTATGATTTTGAAATAAAACCCATTTATTTTATTCTCTATGGGATATATATGAAATGTTTGATTGGGATCTATGTGGCTCACATGAATGGAAATAAATATTATAGGTGTGCCTTGATATCACTCCAATGCGTTGGGTAATGATTTAATCTCGAGATATGACATGTTTCATGATATCTTGGTGAATAACCTTGGTAATTATTATGACACCTTGGGGATTGAACATGGTGATATGTTCATGAGTGTCTAAATTAAATGTTGTAGCCACATATTCAAGTTATGATACATGTTATTTTATTATGATATACCTATACTTCCATTCCTCATGTCTTTATGTTTTTATTAAAGACCTTATTGATTTCACAAGTACACTGAATCCCTTATTTACCCTTACTGGGACTTCTACTCAACTTTTCTATTGATGTATGTCTCCAGGATATGTGATGTGGTAATTTAAATATGATGAACCTATAATGAAGCCTTAAAAATGGTTTGGAAGAATTTTTTATGTTGTTTTCATGTATTATGTTCCTGATTTCCAAGACACTAGACTTTAAAGATACATAGTTTGTAAAATGTAATGAAAAGATATGTAATAAAATGGGGGGATGCCACAGTTGTTATCAAATGATAGTTTTGTTATTTATGGAAATTAGGATATGAAAACACTATGAAGAACCCTATATAAAATTTTTAATATTTGGAAAAATTCTGGTTTTTTGGTGAGTATTGAGTATGTGGTTTATCAAATAAATACTTCCATTTTTCTATACGATCAGGTAGAGGCTGCTCTGACACAGATGTACATAGGGGTGAAACCCAAAAAACCCACATTGATCTAGACTCAAACATTAACTAGTTCATGACAATGGGGCTTGCTGCACTCTTGGTAATGAAAATATTGGGGGATAAGTTTGGTTAATCACAAGATTTTTATGAATCATTATGAAGGAATTATAGAGATATATAATTGTTTAAGAATGGTGTTTTGAGAAATAGAATCCATTACAGTTAAATGATTCGTAAATGAAAAAAATTTCTCACTATGATTTTATTATTTTAGAAAATGGTGTGAAATATGAGGAACCGTAAAAATGGTGACTACAATGGACTATACACTGACGGCCCTCCGATGGAAGCAGGAATGGAAACATACATGCAAATGATGAATCAATTGACTAAAGTTATGAGTAATAACATAAATCAAGCTGAAAACCCAATCACACCATGAAGGGAACAACATTATGTTGAGTCCTTTATGTGATAACAACCACCAAACATCAATTAATTGAGTGACCCATTGATTGATGAGAAATTAATTAGATCTATAAAGAAGATCTTTTCTGTGCAACTTTTTTCAGAGCAAGAGATGGTCACCATGGCTGTCTATCACTTAGAGGGAGAAGGTGATCAGTGGTGGGAACTGATAAAAAACATGAGGAAATGAGTAGAAGTTGAAGCTATGGAGTGGGAAGTGTTCAGAGGGTTCTTTTTCAGTAAGTATTTCCCTCGGTCCATGAGAACAAGAATAGAGAAGGAGTTTCTCGAGCTGAAGCAGAAGGATAATGAATCTTTTGGAAGATACGAGACTAACGTCACAAGGCTTTCACGATATACATCTAGCATTGTCATGGATCCAAACGGTATGGTTGATAGATTATTGGGTGGACTATGACCTAATCTGTGGAAGAATCTAGCAAACTGATATTATGATAGCTACTAGGAGATCATGTGGAGTGTGATGAAAGTTGAGCTTGAGTTTTGTGAGACTCAGTGGTCTCATAAATCCAATGACAAGAAAAGATTGATGGATCCCAGAATAGGGAGGAATTTTTATTAGGGATGAGGATGAAAGAAAGTGAAACATAACACATGTAATAAATGTGGGCATAAGCATTTGAGGAACTGCCTTCTCAGGATTGGGAAGTGCTACAAGTGTGGAAGAGATAGCCACATTGCAAGGATTTGTCATGGTGTGGTGAAACCTCAACTTCTAAACACAAACTGTAACACCCCTGGTAAATAAAGAATATGACATTTTCATATTTATCCATATTTGTGAATAAAATATTAAAAAGACTTTAAAGGGGATGCTATGCTCGATGGCGTACCCAACACGCAACAACGAGTTTCTTGGGAATCTTACGTTGCACTCTAATAATAAAAGAATATTATTTTAAATGGTAGTTAACATGTAGAAGTTGGATTGGAAGGAATGGATGAAAATAACTAAAATATTATTATATATGTTTTTAAATGTTTTTACATTTATCCAATAAAAGATAAAGGCTTAAAATACGGAAAGAATTCAATTTTGGGTGTATATGCACTGGTTTCACTAAAGGTTCACTTATCGCCTTTTGATGGCGAACCGTCATTAAATATTGTTTTTTTCACTCTTATACATTCTATTGGACCAAATAAAACTCTTCTTAAGAATCGGGACATCAAAATTTACTTTGTGTAAATATTTGGTATCTTTCCGATAAAGTTCATTTTTTAATGAATAGTGTAAAATGTTGTATTTTAATTCAAAACATCTTTTTAATATAATTTATTTATATGATTAGATTAACTTTTTAATTGGTTTTAAAGTGAAATCAGAATATATTTTTACCATTAAATCTAATAGTGGTCGTTGGAATTAATTTCACTTTGAAATCAGACATAAACTAGTGTCAATCTTTTGATACTTATTATTTCATAAAAACACGCTATTTTCTCTGACAGCGGGAATTAATTATTAAATTAATTAATCTGACTTATATGTTTTTAATTTTTTAAAATATACTTCATTTTTGAATCCGGAATATCAAATATAGCTTAGGGTGAATTTTTGGGATTTTTCTGAAAAACTTCAATTTTTGATGAATAGTGAAACCACTAAGTGGTACTTATAAAAACTGATTTTTCTGTTTAAATGAAATTTTTCCACCTTTTTGTTTTGAATTTAAAAAATCCAACATACATGGTTGTCATTAAGAAGTAAAATGTGGTTCAATGGGATAAAAATAATTTTTTTGTGAATAGTAACTTATTAAGTTTTTAATCGCAATTAGAGGGAATTAGTGTAGTTTAAGGTAAAAATAATGTTTTAATAATATGAACTAAACTTGAAACATGTCCTAACCTCATTTTATGTGTCATGGGAGACCAGGAAAACCCATGGGTCAACTTGGGGACCCCATGAAGCCACTTTGGTTGGAAAATGACATTAATATCTTTTTATTTAAAGTTAAAGTAAAAATGAGACAAACATGAAATGCTTTACTAAAACAAAATTTACATGGGGTTATACAAATCATAGTTTTGACTATAAATATTCATTGTAAATCTAAAAAGATTTCCTACATCATAGTATTTGATTTATAATTTTTAGACATTAAATAAGATAAATTATATATGACATCATGATGATGCAGCGATGCCCTCATTATTTAACGATTTAAATAAAATGGAAAGTTAATGTAATATATAAGACCTAAACATGTCCAAAACCTGTCAGATGAGTGTATTTAGAACCCTTATCACCTTATCCTCGAAATACATCAATGTGGTACCTTTAAAATCCGAAACTCTTTTGAAAATAAAGTAACATTTTGTAACTTTTCAAGAGTGCCCCTCCTCTCCTCTTATAAAAGGCCCCCAACCCTACCTCCATACCCACACTCCCAAAGCCATTTTCTCGTCCAACCTCTGCCCATTTTGTCTCTAAACTTCCCTCTCATACTCCTTGAAGCCTCACTTTGGGCAGAAGTCTTCCCAAGGATGCCTTTGAGCTCAAACCAAAGGGAGTTTCCCGATTTTAAGGTAATGTCTTCACTTGAGTCCTTTTGTTTTATTTTTCTTCTCCAACCCCCTAAACTCTTTTTATTCATTTCATTTGTAATAGATCCAATATCATCAATATAGTAGTATTTTTTTAGAATAATGATTCGAGCTACACTTTCACACACCTACATCTAATGGTTAAAGAACATACTGTTTCCGTGGATGGTGAATTTCAGCCTCCCGAAACGATGATTGTTCAACATTCTTTTAACACCTTCAAAGGTGGCCATTAAGATGAAACTATATTTATATATTATATATAATATTTTTAAGTTTCCCTCAAGCTTCTGTATTTTTCATTTTGGGCATACCTTTATGGTTTCCATTATGGGTAAACGCGATATCTTCATTTAAGGAAGTGCAGACTACCGCCCCCTCAAAGTGATTTGATTCGTTAATTTCATATGTGGTACGTATAAAGAATATATTTAAAGATATTATATATGATACCATTCTGGAATTAAAATACTATTATGTGTCATTATGTTTTAATTCCATTAAATATGAAATAGAAATGGAAGTAGTGTTCATGCGTACGTACGGCTTACCATCTCCATGAACGGTACATTTCATTTATTGTATCAAAATGTCATGTAATATTATAAGTACATATATATAATGGATATATATGTAATATATTACATCAAAATTATGGATATCATTCTGTAATTATAACACATATATATCTCACTCATTTTTTTTAATTCCATTAATATGACAAAAAATGAAAGTAGCGTTCATGCGTACGTACGGCCTACCGTCTCCATGAACGGTGCTTTTTGTTTTTTTATCTCCAAATGATATGGAATATTATGAAAGGAATATTTACTGGATATATATGATATTTTAATCATTAATACTTTTCTGTAAATTATTTACTTATAACTACATGTGCAATCTTTTTTCATACAAGTTCATTTTTGACTCATGTACCAAACATCAGTAAAAATGTCTGATATGAACTAACATTATTAAACAATTATTATAAAATTATAATATGTGATATTAACTGAATAATAATCTCTAAAAGAGTTACTTAGGCAATTATTAATTGAACAAAGTTTATTATTCAGTACTATAAAGAAACGAACATGACAAGTCGAACTTGAGGTAAGAGATCCTACACCTCTCTTTCCTTTTAAGTACACTCTTTTATTCCGTTTAAGCTCATATTTCTTATTATTGGGATGTTCTTTTATATTAATATTAGTGTAATTTTTATGTTCATGTGATGAGAGACCCTATTCTCTCTCATCAATCCATTTTGAATGTTTTGAGTGGCGTCGTTTGGCTGCCGAATTTTAGTAAGAGATCTAATCTCTCTCTTTCTTTTTAAGTACTCTCCTTTATGTCACTTCTTTTAAGAATCTATTTGTTATGTTAGGGGATGTTATTTTATATTACTATTTCTATAAACTTTTAGTTAATATGATGATATACCCTATTTTATCTCATTAATCCATTTGTGTATGTTTTATGTGGTGCCGTTAGGCTGCCGAGTTTTCGTAAGGGGTTTTTCATCTCACTTCTATTTCCGTGAGATTAATGCTACATTTTCCACAATTTCCATTGAGTGGTGTATAAACTGCACATTATTCTACTCTTTGTGAAATATAATTTCGTTTATGAGTATTTATATCAATGATTTATTGTACTTCTTTCATGGGGTGAATGTTTTGAAAGATACCCAAGTCGGTAAGGGAACCATTCACCCTTTTTTTAAAAGACTTATTTTGTTGGGTATTTTAATATACATATTTTTATATTGGGATATGTTCTCATATATCCTTATTGATGTAAATTTTATGTCCAATTGATGAGATACACTTTTTATCTCTCATCAACTCATTTTTATGTGACGCCGTTAGGCTGTCAAGGGAACTTCTTAACCCAATCCCGATTTCTTTGGGTTCAACATGTAGTTATTGAATATCTCATCCTTTGAATATGTGTGAATGACCTTTGATTATTTTAAACTTAATATCCACTTATATTTTGTTTATTCATTTGTCACACATAATTATGTAATTGATTTTTCCTTAAACCAAGGATACCATCTTTATATGGGACTTCGTCTCAATCTCCTTTAATTGAGGCATATTTTGTTTTATACACAACCTTATTTTATACGGTGTATAAAACCCTATGACTTTTACATTTATCCAAAAGGAATATTTTTTATGAAGCATTTTACTAAACGAAAAAAGGGAATGTTTTTGTCGTACGTATGCGGCGACAACGACTTCTCCGCCGCCATGACCATTATTTGAGTTTCAGCTTCCTCTACAAGACATACCTTCTTTTTAAAAGAAAAATAAATACCATGTTTTAATTTTCTTTTATTTTGGTATTGAAAATGGTTTTCATAATGTTTTTATATCAATGTGTTGTATTGATATCTTGTGATTGAAAGGTGGAAATGTTATGTTTCCATTATGCATGTTTTATGTGATATGATTATGTTGAGGTTCTTGGGCATTATTATGAAGACGGGTGGTTCCATGATAAACTAAGGGTGGGTGAGCCCGATATAGCTCTCTAATGCATTGGGTAATGCGAAGGAGTGAAACGTTAAGGTTTCTCCGAAGAGATTTAGGGAATATACTGTGATGGGTATTCCAAACATAACCAAGAGGGTTACTCCTTACGTAAGAATGTTATGAATGACTCAAGTTACCTTTAATGTCTTATGATTTCTATGATTTATTCATGATTTGATGAGGTATGTTAATGTGCCTATGCTTTATGGGTAAAGTATGATTTCATTCTTATGTATATATGAACTCATGTTTCCTTTCCATATTTTTATAACCCTTACTGAGCTTTTTATGCTCATCCCACGTTTTTGAAATGTTTTTCACAGGTCAAGGGAATGGTAAATTATGTGATGATAGTGTCAAGGATGTGTCAAGAATGAATCCGTGTTTTATTTTCAATATGTTTCCGTTGATGGGAAAATTAATGATGTCTTTTATGTAACCACTTTTTTTAAATGTGGAATGTAATGCAAGTTTCATGATCTAATTCTCTAAAACTCTAAACCTGAAAAGATCTTCAATGTGTAATCTTGTAATAACTCAAGATTAAGTAAGGTTTAAGGCTGGGGCCTTATAGTTGGTATCAATGGTCGGTTTAGATATCTTTAGAGGTTATGGTATTCTTTAAGCATAAGTGACATTACCATAATGGTTACGATTTCAGAAAGAGTTCTAGTTTTAGATAAAGTGAATGAGTAAGTATAACTTAGTGTTTATCTTACTCATTAGTACATGATGGTTTTGTTGATATACTCACAATGACCTTTTTGGTTTTAGTAAATGGCTGGATCTAGCAGGCACCAAAGTGACAATTGGTTTGAAGGAAACTGTGGTGGTTCTCTGATTAAGAGACTGGATGAAATGGGGTATTCAATGAGGAAACTCGTGGTTGTTCTAAACCAACTATCAAGGAGTCATGATCAACCACTTTAACCTTGGTATGTTCTATAATGCAACGTGTACGACAATCGATGTGGAATTTCACGTATTAATTATAAAGGTAACCATTAGGGTTTATATGATCATTACTTTTGTGGTAATAATGAGTTATTATATGATATGCTGGAAAATGAAAGGCATGAGATAAATTTGTGGTTAAAATATGTTATGATCATTTTTGATGATTTTATCTGTTTTTGGGGAATGATTTATGAATTATATAGTTTTGGAAAAAGGACAACACGCAGACTGTGTGACAACCCGTCGCGTCGGACAAAGCTGTGGGAATTGAACCCACACCCAAAGTGAAACTGGTATTTATCGCCTACCACTGTACTACGTGAAGTCCCTGGTTAGTTTGACTGATTCCTTTTAGTTAGATGATTTTATGAATTAAGAGTATGTTTATTTTGGGTTTTTTATGAAAATGATTAACCTATCCTGGAGGATATGTGATTAGGTTAATTACTTTTCAATACGAGACTTTTGGAGCAACTGATGTTGTTTGGAGATAAATGTTACGATTTAACATGGAAGACTATGTGAATAAATCCTTCAAATATTTGGTTTTCAATCTTAGATTGGTTTACATTGAATAATTTTATGGACAAATTGGTTATCGAATGGTCCTCGTTGAAATTTGGGTTTTGTTAGAAAAATTTTGAGATTAAGAATAGATTTTCTTTTTATAAAGGGTTATCCTTTTTTGGATTATCTGACCTTGTACTAACCTTTCTAGTTTTGGTTTTGGTTAAAGCCTAAAGACATGGGATGTATATAGTTCTCTTTTGTGGATTATGTGGTTATCTAGAAGTTCATTATAGTACTCATAATGTGAACAAGTCTCTCTAAATACTCGTCTTTTGGAAAAAAAATATAAGTTTGATTAAGGAATCTAGTAAAAGATGGAAGTCAACATGACAGGTAAATATGTTTCCTTATGTTTTATTTAAGCACAAAAATAAAGTCCTCAATAAAAAGTAACTTAAAGCAAAAATATTGTCTATTAACTTTTCCTACGGGGGAACCCAACACCGTTTAACCCATCACAAGTTTGTGATTTTCTTATTGTTAACTTTCTCCTAAACATGTTTTCTATCACTCTCCATCAGAACATGACCCTATGTTTTCTCCTCCATGTCCATATTTTTCTACATGGAATCCTAGTATGGTTTAACTCGGGTGACCTTTGTACTTATCTTTCTTTATTTTAATGTGATTGTTTTACCGACTCTTGTTCCGATGTGGGACTTTCAAGGATGTATCCATGCTCAATTTTAAAAAATTGCGAGGATGCAATTCCCAAAAGGGGGGAAGGATGTGACACCCCAGGTAAATAAAGAATATGACATTTTCATATTTATCCATATTTGTGAATAATATATTAAAATGAATTTAAAGGGGATGCTATGCTCGAAGGCGTACCCAACACGTAACAATGAGTTTCTTAGAAATCTTACGTTGCACTCTAATAATAAAATAATATTATTTTAAATGGTAGTTAACATGTAGCCATTGTATTGGAAGGAATGGATAGAAATAACAAAAATATGATTATATATGTTTTAAAATGTTTTTACATTTTTCCAATAAAAGATAAAGGCTTAAAATACGGAATGAATTTAATTTTAGGCGTATATGCCCTGGTTTTCACTAAAGGTTCACTTATCACCTTTTGATGGTGAACCATCATTAAATATAGTTTTGTTGACTCTTATACATTCTATTGGACAAATTAAAACTCTTCTTAAGAATCGAGAAATCAAAGTTTACTTTGTGTAAATTTTTGGTATCTTTCCGATAAAGTTCATTTTTTTTATTGAATAGTGTAAAATGTTGTATTTTAATTCAAACCCTCTTTTTAATCTAATTTATTTATATGAATAGATTATCTTTTGAATTGGATTTAAAGTTAAATTAGAATATATTTTTACCATTAAATCTAATATTGGTCGTTGAAATTAATTTCACTTTGAAATCAGACTTAAACTAGTGTCAATCTTTTGATAATTATTGTTTCATAAAAACACGCTATTTGCTCTGACAGCGGGAATTAATTATTAAATTAATTAATGTGACTTATATGTTTTTAATTTTCTAAAATAGACTTTATTTTTTAATTCATAATTTCAAATATAGCTTAGGGTGAATTTTTTGGATTTTTCTGAAAAACTTCAATTTTGATGAATAGTGAAACCACTATGTGGTACTTATAAAAACTGATTTTTCCGTTTAAATGAAATTTTTCCATCTTTGTGGTTTGAATTTCAAAAATCCGACATACATGGTTGTCATTAAGATGTAAAATGTGGTTCAATGGGATAAACATAATTTTTTGGTGAATAGTAACTTAATAAGTTTTTAATCGCGATTAGAGGTAATTAGTGTAGTTTAAGGTAAAAATAATGTTTTAATAATATGAAATGAACTTGACACATGTCCTAAACTCATTGGATGTGTCATGGCAGACCAATACAACCCATGGGTCAACTTGGGGACCCCATGAAGCCACTTTGGTTGGAAAATGATATTAATATATTTTTATTTAACGTTAACGTAAAAATGAGACAAACATGAAATGCTTTACTAAAATAATTTTTACATGGGGTTATACAAATCATATTTTTGACTATAAATATTCATTGTAAAGTTAAAACGATTTACTACATCATAGTATTTTTTTATAATTTTTAGACATTAAATAAGATAAATTATATATGACATCATGATGATGCAGCGATGACCTCATTATTTAATGATTTAAATAAAATGGAAAGATAATGTAATATATAAGACCTACACATGTCCAAAACTAATTGGTTGAGTTTATTTCTAACCCTTATCACCTTATCCTATAAATACATCAATTTTGGACCTTTAAAATCCGAAACTCTTTTTAAAATAAAGTAACATTTTGTAACTTTACAAGAGTGCCCCTCCTCTCATCTTATAAAAGGCCCCCACCCCTACCTCCTTACCCACACTTCCAAAGACTTTGTATCGGCCCAACACTACCCATTTTGTCTCTCCACTTCCCTCTCTTACTCTTTGAAGCCTCACTTTGGGTAGAAGTCTTCCCAAGGAAGCCTTTGAGCTCAAACCAAAGGGAGTTTCCCGATTTTAAGGTAATGTCTTCACTTGAGTCCTTTTGTTTTATTTTGCTTCTCCAACCCCCTAAACTCTTTTTATTCATTTCTTTTGTAAAAAATACAGTATCATAAATATACTAGGATGTTTTTATAATAAGTATTCGAGCTACAATTTCACACACTTATATCTAATGGTTAAAGAACATACAGTTTCCGTGGCTGGCGAATTTCGGCCTCCCGAAATGATGATTGTTCAACATTCTTTTAACAACTTAAAAGGTGGCCATTAAGATGACAATATATTTATATATGATATATAATATGTTTATGTTTTCCTTAATCTTCTTTATTTTTAATTTTGGGCATACCTTTATGGTTTCCATTATGGGTAAACGGGATATCTTCATTTAAGGAAGTGCGGACTACCGCCCCTTCAAACTGATTTGATTTGTTAATACCATATGTGGTAAGTATAAAGGATATATTTAATGATATTATATATGATACCATACTGGAATTAAAATACTATTATGTGTCATTATGTTTTAATTCCATTAAATATGAAATAGAAATGGAAGTAGCGTTTATGCGTACGTACGGCTTACCGTCTCCATGAACGGTACATTTCATTTCTTATCTCAAAATGTTATGTAATATTATAAGTACATATATATGATGGACATATATGTAATATATTAAATAAAAAATATCAATATCATTCTGGAATTATAACATATATATATCTCTCTCATTTTGATTTAATTCCATTAATATGACAAAAAAATGAAAGTATTGTTCATGCGTACGTACGACCTACCGTCTCCATGAACGATGCTTTTCATTTTTTATCTCCAAATGATATGGAATGGTATGAAATTAATATTTACAGGATATATATGATATTTTAATCATTAATAATATTATGGAAATTATTTACTTATAACTACATGGGAAATCATTTTTCAAACAAGTTCATTTTTGACTGATGTACCAAACATCGGCAAAAACGTCTGATATGAACTAACATTATAAAAAAATTATTATAACATTATAATATGTGATATGAAATGAATAATAATCTATAAAGGAGTTACTTAGGCAATTATTAATTGACCAAAGTTTATCATTCAGTAATATTAAGAAACGAACAAGACAAGTTGGACTTGAGGTAAGGGATCCTACACCTCTCTTTCCTTTCAAGTACACTTTTTTATTCCTTTTAAGCACATATTTCTTATGATTGGGATGTTATTTTATATTAATCTTAATGTAATTTTTATGTTCATGTGATGAGAGACCCAATTCTCTATCATCAAACCATTTTGGACGTTTTTAGTGGCGCCGTTAGGCTGTAGAATTTTCTTAAGAGATCTGACCTCTCTCTTTCTTTTTAAGTACTCCCCTTTATGTCACTTATTTTAAGCTTCTATTTGTTATGTTGGGGGATGTTCTTTTATATTCTTCTTTCTATAAACATTAATTTAATATGATGAGATACTCTATTTGATCTCATCAATCCATTTTTGTAAGTTTTATGTGGCGTCGTTAGGCTGCCGAGTTTTCGTAAGGGATTTTTCATCTCACTTTTATTCCCGTGAGATTTATGCTAAATTTGCCACAATTTCCTTTGAGTTGTGTATGTAATGCCCATTATTCTACTATTTGTTTAATATAATTTCGTTTATGAGAATTTACATCAATTATTTATTTTCCTTCTTTCATGGGGTGTATGTTTTGAAAGATACCCAATTCGGTAAGGGAACCTTTCACCCTTTTTTTAAAAGAATTCTTTTGTTGGGTCTTTTAATTTACATATTGATATGTTGGGATATGTTCTCATATATCCTTATTAATGTAAATTTTATGTCCAAGTGATGAGATACACTTTTTATCTCTCATCAACTCATTTTGATGTGACGCTGTTAGGCTGTCAAGGGAACTTCTTAACCCAATCTCGATTTCTTTGGGTTAAACATGTAGTTATTGAATATGTCATCCTTTTAATATGTGTGAATGAACTTTCATTATTTTTCACTTAATATCCACTTATATTTGGTATATTCTTTTATCACACATAATTATGCAAATGATTTTTCCTTAAACCAAGGATATCGTCTTTGTATGAGACTTCGTCTCAATCTCCTTTCATTGAGGCATATTTTTTTTATACACAACCTTCTTTTATACGGTGTATAAAACCCTTTGACTTTTAAGTTTATCCAAAAAGAATCTTTTTTATGAAGAATTTTACTAAACTACAAAAGGTAATGTTTTTGTCGTACGTATGCGGCAACAACGACTTCTCCACCGCCGTGACCGTTATTTGAGTTTCTGCTTCCTCTACAAGCCATACCTTCTTTTTAAAAAAAAATAAATACCATGTTTTAATTTTGTTTTATTTTGGTACTGAAAATGGTTTTCATAATGTTTTTATATCAATGTGTTGTATTGATATCTTTTGATTTATAGGTGCAAATGTTATGTTTCCTTTATGCATGTTTTATGTGATATGATTATGTTGAGGTTCTTGGGCATTATTATGCAGACGGGTGGTTCTGTGATATACTAAGGGCGGGTGAGCCTGATATAGCTCTCCAATGCATTGGGTAACGTAAAGGAGTGAAACGTTAAGGTTTCTCCGAAGAGATTTAGGGAATATACTGTGATGGGTATTCCAAACATAACCAAGAGGGTTACTCTCTACATAAGAATGTTATGAATGCCTCAAGTTACCTTTTATGTCTTATGATTTCTATGATTTATTCATGATTTGATGAGGTATGTTAAAGTGTCTATGCTTTATGGGTAAATTATGATTTCATTCTTATGTATATATGAACTCATGTTTCCTTTCCATATTTTTATAACCCTTACTGAGCTTTTTATGCTCATCCCATGTTTTTGAAATGTTTTTCATGGGTCAAGGGAAAGGTACATGATGTGATGATAGTGTCAAGGATGTGTCAAGAAAGAATCTCTATTTTATATTCAATATGTTTCCGTTTATGGTAAGAATGAATACTATATTTTATGTAACCACTTTGTTTAAATGTGGAATGTGATGCAAGTTTCATGATCTAATTCTCTAAAACTCTAAACCTAAAAAGATCCTCAATGGGTAATCTTGTAATAACTCAAGAGTAAGTAAGGTTTAAGGTCGGGGCCTTATACAAACAGCAGGGGGAAGATTGTGGAGGCCCTACCTGATGTCTAGTGCATCATGTATGGGCAACATGGGAACTCTGCCAATCACTGTCAAAATCCGAGGGTAGTGGAGGGGAACCACCTTCAGCCTCAAAAAACTCCAAGGGACTATTGCCATTATTTTACTATCGAGACACCTAAGTCGATTCTCCGAATGATGTGGTATCATGTACTCTTGTTGTCCTCTCAATGATAGCAAGTACATTTTTTGATTCTTGTTCTATACATTCCTTTATTTCCTCCAATCTTGCATGGAATTTAATATCAACCCCTTGAATTGCTAAAATTATAGTTGTCAGTCCAGACTCCTGGTGGGGCAATCCATGAATCATCTATGTTTAGAAACTCTTGTATTTACATTAGTGAGCACAATATTATCGCGAATCTAATAGTCATTCCCATGTTGAAATTCGACATTATACTAGGGATAGACTGGCTCTTAAAGTATAATGATATGATAAACTGCAGAAGAAAAGAAATATCTGTAGTCTTGAATAGAAAACATACAGTTATCTTCCAAGGAGAGATTTAAAAACCTCATATTTGTCTAAAATATCCACATATATACTTATTTATGGATTTGATCGGTGTATAAGAAGAGGTATATGATAATTTTTTATAGAAAATGTCCCCATCGTCTAGGAATACATTGATGTATTTCCAGAGAAGTTTCTTGGACCTCCCCCAAAAAGATATGTAGACTTCTCCATCGAACTCATACATGAATCTCATAAAATATCAATGACCGCATATAAGATTGAAAATATGGAGTTGGAGGAATTAAATAAACAACACCAAGATCTTTTGAAGAAAGGGTTTATCCGACCAAGTTTGTCTCCATGGGGAGTACCTATTCTCTTTGTGAAAAATAATGAGAGATCAATGTGGCAATGAAATTATTATAGAGAGATGAATGTGATCACAATGAAGAACAAATACCCTCTTCAATGAATTTATGTCTTATTTTATTAACTACATGGGGCTCAATTCTTGTCTATGATTGACCTTCGATCTGGTTATCATCAATTGAGGGTGAAGAAAGAATGTATTCCAAAAACTCCTTATGATCAAGATATGGGCATTATGAAATTGTTGTTATGCCCTTAGAACTAACTATTGAACCTACTATTTTTTTAGACATGGTGAATAAAGTCATTATTGACTACCTTTATAACGTTGTGGTAGTTATTATGGATGATATTATCATATGTTCCAAAAGTCACGAGGAGCATGAAGATCATCTGAGGGTTATTTTTCAAACTCTACAAATGGAGCGGCTTTTTGGAAAGTTATGTAAATGAGATTTCTGGTTACAACAAGTCAATTTCTTAGGGAACATTGTAACCAATGCGGGAATCATAGTTGATACTGCAAAGATAACAGTTGTAGAAAAGTGGCCTCAACCTACAACAATAACTGATATTCATTGTTTTTCTTAGATTAACAGGATATTATAGGAGGTTTGGGAAAAACCTTTCACGAAATTATAATCCCTTAACCAAGTTAACTCAAAAAGGGGTCATGTTCATCTTGAAAAAGGAGTGTGAGTAATGTTTCAAAGAGATGAAGAAGAGCTCTGTTACTGCACCCGTGTTTACTCTTCCCTCAAGTGGAGAAGGATTCCTTATTTATTGTGATGCATCTCTAAAAGGGATTGGGTGCATCCTCATGAAAAATTTCAATGTTTTTGATTATGAATCTCTACATTTGATGATTCATGAGAAAAATTATCCTACAAATGATCTAGAGCTGGCTGCAGTCGTTTTTTGCTCTGAAGATGTGGAGGCACTATCTTTATGGGGATAAATTTGTCATATACACAGACCATCAATGTTGACGTATATTTTAACACAAAAGGAACTAAACATGTGACAACGGAGATGTTTGGAACTTCATAAAGACTATGATTGATCAATTAATTATCACCCTAGAATTGAAAACAATGTTGCTGATTCATTATGTAGGAAAGACCCAGTTGTTGTTTCCATGATGAGGATTCAAATATATCTTTTGATCAATGACCTAGTAAAAAAAGACATCGGAATTATAAGGAAAGGGACATCATCAACCCTAACCAAAATGATTTCTCAACCATCATTACAGGAGAAGATCCAGATGGCTCACAAAGAAGAACCTTTGTTAGAAGAGATTTTTGAGGCTGTATCGGATGGATAGTTTCTTGAGTTCAATATTGATCAAGTAGGTGTACTGATATTTTGTACAAGGCTATGGGTTCCATATATACTGGAAATAAATAAGGAGTTTATTGATGAAGCTCAATGATCTACTTTCTCTATACATCCTAGAAGCACAAAAATTTATAGGGGCCTTTGTGATCATTATTGATGAGATAATATGAAAAAGTGTTTTTTACTACACTTCACGGTGCCTAGTATGTCAGCAAGTGAAGGCAGAGCAAAAACATCCTAAAGGGGTATTGCAACCACTACCCATAGCAACATAGAAGTTGGAAAATATCACTATGGACTTCATCACTTGTCTTCCGATAACTCCAAAAGGAAGTAATGAGATTTGGGTTATTATGATCCGTCTCACCAAGACTGCCCATTTTATATCTATTTGGTATGATTTATCTCATGATAAACTTTCCAGGATTTAAGTGAAGGAAATGGTAAGGTTGCATGGAGTTCCACTATCTATCATATCTGATCATGATCCAAGGTTCACATCAAAATTATGGAGATGTCTTCAATAATCTTTGACCACTGAATTGAATTTCAGTATGGCC
This sequence comes from Viscum album, assembly GCA_963277665.1. Classification (NCBI taxonomy): domain Eukaryota; kingdom Viridiplantae; phylum Streptophyta; class Magnoliopsida; order Santalales; family Viscaceae; genus Viscum; species Viscum album. The sequence continues at coordinate 2,031,473,503 of OY728151.1, read as the reverse complement.
TATCACCCCCAAACTAATGGACAATCTGAAAGTACCATTCAATCACTCAAGGACATGATGAGAACATGCTCAATGGAATTTAATGGTAGATGGGGTCAACACCTCTATTTAATTGAGTTCTCTTACAACAATAGCTTCCACTCGAGAATTCAAATGGAACTCTATGAAGCTCTATATGGGAAGCTATGTAGAAATCCTACATGTTGGGATAAAGCTGGTGAGAGAATGCTTTTTGGGCCTGATCTTGTGAAAGAATGACAGAAAAAGTACATGCGATCCAACAACACATTATGGTTGCTCAGAGTCAGCAAAAGAGCTATGCCAACAACCGTCGAAGGGACATGGAGTTTTATTTTAGTGACAAGGTATTTCTTCGAATTTAACCTTGGAAGAGAGTCAAGAGGATTGTGTCGAAAGGGAAGCTCAGCCCTAGGTACATTGTCCCTTATGAAATCCTTGATCATGTGGGAGTAGTGGCCTATCGGCTTGAGCTTCCTCCATTCTATCACATGTTCACGACATCTTCCACGTATCCCTCTTGAAGAAGTACATACAAAACCATTAACATGTATTGAACTCAGAGGTGATACAACTGAAACATGAACTCTATTATGAGGAGAAGCTGGTGGAGATCTTGGATCGTAGAGACAAGGTTCTACACTACATGACTACCCACCTTGTTAAGGTGTTGTTGAGAAACCACCAATATGAAGAAGCCACATGGGAACCAAAGGAGTCTCTGAGGCATAAGTACCCACACCTTTTATTTTCTAAGGATATGAGTTAAAATTTTGGGGATGAAATTTCTTAATGGGGGAAGAATGTAATGACCCGAAATTTTGAATGAATTTTTGTTTCTTAATTTTGTGTGTTATTTTAGTTCATACTCAAAAAAACTATTTTCATTAATTAATGATTTGATTATAAATAAAATTATACCATTGTGTTTCAACTATTATATGAACATTGGTCAATATAACCATTGGAAACTAAATGTTGTGATTATTGTCTCTAAATACAAATTATCATTGTTAATTAATACACAAAGAAGATTCAATGGCCTTATATAGTAGTCTCGGGCTGATCGAATCCCATATGATGAATCTTGGGAAGGATTTAGCACCACTGTAGTTTTCTATGGACCAAACCCAAGCCGAACTTCATCATGTGAAGGTGGAGCGAAATCGCCTTCGGGAGAAGTTCATGCTTATAGAAATCTATACTCAGGCAGTGTTGGCCAAACCACCCTTAGATTCTCTCACCTTTTCACACCGTACACTTAGGTTCTATGCTGGGGTTATAAGGGGCTATGTAACGAGACCATAGTTACTTTGTGTATTCCTCAAGATAAATAAAATTATGATTTATTCCAATTGTGATGTTAATGTTTTTAAGATATTTGAATAAATATAGGATGTATATTGATAAATTTTGGAAAAAGGGGATATTTTAAAATATTTATGTAAACCTCAAATAATTAATGATGTGTAACTATTTTCAAAAAATGGTCATCTAGAAATGTGTTCAGTATGAAATTTTGAATCAAATAAGATTAACTAATTTTTTTGTGAATAATAAATTTTGAATAGTGATTTTACGCTTAGGATTAGTAATGTGACTAAATGGATTTGTAATATAACTTAATAAAGTATTAATATAATTCAGGCACCTATATTAAGTAATGTTATTCCATAAAATAGGTAAATGACTATTTCAGAAATTATTAGTCAAGTAATAGTTTTGTCATGTGAATAGTGTTTTTAATTATAAATTTCATTAAAAATATTTAGAAAATTATTTTTATAAAATTTAGTTCATTTTTTGAATTCATAGCATCGATATTAGGTGAAGGTGATTTTTGGGGATTTTTCTGAAAAAATGAATTTTTTGGTAAATAATGAAAATATAGTTTTTAGTTTTGGGTGTTTAATGACATCATTAAGGATGTAATAATTATGTGATCATTCTGATCGACATATAAAGAATATGATAAGGTATTAGGTGTCCCATTTGGCCAATACCATGGGAAAATACCATGTGCAAGCCCATGGTTTTTCTAATACCACCGTTGAGGTGTCCATTGGCTATTAATGACTTGTCCCTTCGCTTCTCCTATAAATACCATACCATTCCCTCATCCTTTTCATTTCCAACTCCTCATAAATGATGATATGGTCACCTTAACTCCTAATGAGTCCCCCCAAGGTTCCCTAAAGCCTCCCAACGTCCCAAACATCATGCTCTCAAAGTGACTTTTCAAGGTAAGGGATTTTTTTCACCCTTCTCTTTTAAGTCATGACTTATTTTATGTAGTGTCTTATATTTTCCATATCTTTATGTTGAGGGATGTTCTTATATGTTCTTATTACAGACTTTTTCATGTCCAAATTATGAGTGAATCTTTATTCTCTCATCAATTTTTTTTCTGAATTTTTATGTGACATCGTTAGGTAGCCAAATTTTGCGTAAAAGAAATCGCATCTTATCTATTCTTTCAGGTATCCTTTTCAGGTGGTATGTCATTTTAATATCAATAACATTATATTATTCAGTACCCATAATGAATTTTGAATTATATATCAGTGGGATACCCTTGTCCCCTCTCTTTTAAATGTTTTGTACAACAGTGTTATATAGCTGTTAGCCTGCAGAAATTTCGAATCAAAATTTATATCCCTTTCTCAAAAAAAAATATTTGTTTATTTATGAGTATAAAAAGAACTATTTACTATCTATGTGTGTTCATAAATACATAAATATGATATATTTTATTCTGTAATTGACAAACATATAACCCTCACTCCCTTTCAATGTGTTCAAAATGATATAATGATCATATTTTTAATATCTTTTAAAACGTCACGATTTTGAAATGAAATCCATTTCATTTATTATCTATGGGTAATACATGATATGTTGGATTATGATCAATGTGGATCACATGAAATTAATGAAATATTAAGGGTGCACCCTGATAGCGCACCAATGCATTGGGTAAATATTTAATCTCTAGAGATAAAAATTTTCACGATACCTTGGTGAATAAGCTTTGTAATTTTTATAACACCTTGGGGATGGACCTTAGTGATATGTTCATGAATGTATAAATTAAATTTTATAGACACATATTAAAGTTATTATCCTTGTTATTTTCATTATGATATACATATACTTCCATTTATTGTGTCTTTTTGTTTTTATTCATTTTCGTATTGATTTCACTAGTACATTGATTTCCTTGTTTACCCTTAGTTGGCCTTCTTCTCACCCTTTCCATTGATGTATGTCTACAGGATATGAGATGCAGTAATTGAACATAGGATAAACATATTATGAATACTTAAAAATGGTTTATTAGAATTTTTTATGTTTCTTTCATGTATTATGATTCAGATTTCCAAGACACTAGACTTTAATGATCATCTGTTTGTAAAATGTAATGAAAAGATATGTAATAAATGGAGGGATGCCACATCTAGTGTAAAACGTTTTGGCCATGATATCGATTTAAATAATTATCTACCGCAACTAATTTATTTAATTATTTAATTATTTAATATCAGTTCAAGATTGGTCAAGTGAAAACACTAGTGATTCTATCACCCTTGGTATATTTGAAAATGGGCTTCATAGTGTAACATCATATTGGTCCAGGACATCACTTCTTATGTATATAACAATTAGAAATTATCAAAAACCAGTATATATATTAGTAATGTAATAAATGTTAAATGGATTTATTATCCATGCATTTAATTTTAAATTGTAACTTATATCCAAAAAAGTTATAACAGTCCAATTTATTGAATCTTTTTAAAAACATTACATTACTAAATATGAAATTTATTCAAAATAGGTAATTTCATTTATATATTTCCCAGTGATATCATTATTCCCACTTCAAAAAACATTTCAACTGATTATATTATATCCCATACTAAAATACATGTTGGTACTTCTATTTCATCATGTATACTTATTCCCTTGTCTCTTCTTCAAACATGTAGTTCCACTACATCACATTGTCCATGTATGTTTTATATTTTCATAGAACGTTTTATCTACAATCGATGATTTTCAATTGTTTTTTCATGAGTTAATGATAATTCTTCAAATGTAACACCACTGGATTTAGTACAAGTGTGGAGCCTGGTATGTAATTTTAAAAATGTGTTACATTTCACAAATAATGTACTTGAAATAGGTTAGGTATGATTCATAGTTGATATGTCACACCTCTTATGACATCTAGGATCTAAAGGGGGTTGATTTTGATTTGATTAAGAATTACCTTCTTCCCAAACCTCATTAATCTCTTATGTGGTGATATATGAAGGAATTGTTTTCCTCTAACCACAAGAAATATATCGTAACATCGATTGCATACAAACAATTTCTACTGAATTTTTTATGATTTTATATGACCTTAATTATTATGAATATTTTGAACCAATTATTTTATATTATTCATCCCTATAAAATTCCCCTACCCAACAACATCCCAGTATGCTAGATTATGAAACAAAATCATGTACATTCCATCATAAGGATCATTATGAATGCTTGAATGGAATCTATTATTATATAAAAACTATAATAGGAAAATGTGTTGAAACTAAAATCCATTCAAATCCATCAAAAATGATATTAAAAACGTCCTATAGTGTTTGAATGGTACCTGCAAACTATCAATACATTATAGTTTACAAAACAAAATTAAAACACTTCTCAATACTCAATGCTTCATGAAGGAATCACAATAAACGTTATACAATTCTTAGATATCGATCATATATAATAAATAATGACACTCCATTAATTATGAACACTTCCCTTATTTATATCATGTAAATTTTTTCAATAGAGAAATATTCATTGATTTATATTAAATTTAAAAAATTTATAAGGTGATTATCTACTACCAAAATAGAATTGTATTCATTAGGTTTTCTAGGGAGTCCTCTGACAAAAATCGATGGTTATATTTTAAATTTTCTATAATATTATTGGATGAGGTTTCATCATACCCTTATACATTTTTCTATCATCTTTCACTTTTTATCATACCAAACATTGAGTTACAAACTCTACAATCTCTCTCTTCATGTTATCCCAATAGAAGTTCTGAATCAAATTTATTTATACATTTGATATTGCAAGATTAATAATCAAGGATATGATTTTTTCATCAACTCAAAGATTATAATTCAATTATTTTTTTAATGGACACATATATTATTTCCAAAACCTACAACTCAATACTTTCCAGTATAGAACTCTTTAGTATTTGAAAATTTTTTACCACCTAATCATCATACTTAAAATCTTAGATTCATTAAAAGATCAATGGTTTATTAGTTGTTTGATAATGTTAGGATAACGATACTTTATTTATTCATTTTTTCCCCTTTTTAACGTATACAAAGATTGGATCCCATTTAGTCATCATCATGAATAGGGATATCGTATCTTTTATGCTCCGAGAATGGTCCACTTTATTTCAATTATAGGATTGTAGTGGATTGGAAAATTATATTTCATGACCACATATAACCATTTTCATTTGACAATATTAAAATCCATTTTTGTTAATATGTACTCAAGACACTTTTTTTTATATATATGTCACACATCACCCAATAAAATTAATGTCACCCAAAAAATTATGTTAAGATTCGGGAAACTAGTTCAATATCATGAGTTGGGTAGTTCATCTTCAAGATATTTTTTTGGATGGAGGAATGGGATGTCACTTTTTATCATGAATGAGTATAAAACCCATTTCATTTCTAGATTCATCATAGTAGATCATAGATTCTTCACCATGGTGGTTAGTGTGAGAACCAGTTCAGTGATAGGCCTCTTCATTTGCTCCATAAATCCATCCAATCAGTATTCTGTAATAAGATACTCCCATTTGAGAAATAACAGTTAGTGGTCTTGAATAACAGGAGATGTTTATAGAAATTTGACTATTGTAGATATATTTTTAAAGAAACACACACATTTTCTCGCATATGTTGGTCTACCAAAATCATACAAATGGGGTGTAATGAGAGAAGAAAACATAGATTATCCTATTATTTAGGTCCTAAAATCTATAATTAAATTAATTAGTCCAAAAGGCTCCCTTATGAGTTATATTGGCTAGTATTCTTAAAAACATAAGAAGCTTCTAATCAATGGACTATATTATCTACATATTATAGAAACCACTATTTTTCATCACATACATGGGTCTATACTAATCATATCACTAAAGATAATAAGGGTGATTGGGTTAGATCATTTAGAGGTTATTATTTCCCCCGTAAAACACATTTGTAGTGGTTACTCATTACCATTAGTAAATGGTCGAGCTAGGTTATTAGGAGCAATTTTCAGAACACTATGTTAATGTAATTGATCAATTACCAATAGTTTTTTGGTATGGGGTTTCAACCCCATCTAATTATATCCAAATTTATCTATATAATGACCATTCAATGGGGTTTTAAACCCCATATAAATATTTTGTTTTTATGTGTAGTTTTACCACCCCTAAATGGTGTTTGGAAGGAATTTTATTGTTAGTTGTCCATTACCAACCCAAATACATCAATATTTTAGGGGTCATTAATCCACCTACAATTATTTATTTAATTTTAATAGTGGATTAATCATCGCAAAAATGGTTTAGAGATGGATCCTTAGGGTATTTTTCCAGAACCTCCCTTATTTCAAAAAAATTTCAAATGTGGTAAGTACCACCACTCAATTATCTATATTTTTCTTTTTGTAATTATTTTATTTTTTCCCACATTTTATTCCTTCAGTTCTAAGACCCCTAATTCCCTCTAATTCTAATCCCATTCATCCCATTTCTATATCTATTACACTCTGGTGCCACCCCTTATGGGTACACAACACTAATATTCTTACAAAACAGTCAGCCAATTTACATACCCCTTTATCCTATTCCAGTTATCTCTACAACACTTTTTTAACTATTATATTTTTTTCTATCCCATCATGGTCCCTGAGTTTCCTAAACCGTAATTTACATTAATTCAAATCCCATTCGACCCCTCTCTAGTTACTGCACAGTCATGATCCACCACCGCTGGGAACACCACCATCCCATTCACACACATAGGTTAACCAACTCCCCCACCCCTTATTCCTATTCAAGTTCTCCTTCTAGAACCCACCCAAGGACAATGTAATCCTCAATCTCTACCTCGTTGAACACCAAAAATTTGACACCACATATAATTACAAATCAAGGAGTATTTGAACCCAGTACAAACTAATGATGCAAAGCCCAACATTCCTCCTCTATCCAAAATGGAAAATAAAATTTGTTTTATATTATATGTATGAGTGTAGTATGATAAAAGGGGTTAGTTTTATAATAAATATTATTTTAATATTTCAATCAGATAGATTTATATTAAAATAATATTAATATTATTTATTATATTTATATGTATATATAATTATATATAATATATATATAATATATTTATATATAAAATATATTCATTATATTTATATTTATAAAAAATTATTTTTACTTTATATTATATATTTATATATTACCCAAATATATTTTACAAATATATATATATATATATTACATATTCATTAGAATAAAAAAATATTTTATATATTTTATAAATTATTACATATATATATATATATAATATATTTATAAATGTATGAAAATTACTATATTTATATTATATTATACCTAATTTTCATAAAATTAATACAATATCAGGATAATTGAATTACTATCTACGTGAAATAATATTACAAATAATTATAATATATATATATATATATATGTATTTATATCCATTTCTTTCTCTATCATATGTATTTTTTATGAAAAATATAATATAAATGTATTTATACAGTAATATGAAATAAAAATGGATATATTATAATAAATATATAATATAAATCATAATATAAATGTATTTATTAAATTTTTATTATTAATAAAAGCATATTTAAATTCTATGTATTTAAATAAATATATTAAAATATACATTTATATTATTTATACCATTATTTATACAAGTGTACATTTTTTGTTATATTTATTTGTATTTATTTAATATTTCTATATATGGTCTATATATATGATTATAATATATTTAAATAAATTTATATTATGTCTTCATGTAATATATAAATTTACACATGTTTACACACACAAAAAATTATTATAATATTAGAATTTATATGGTATTTAATTTAAAAAATGAGGGGTTAAAACACCCTCTATTCAAAAGGATTATACGAATTCCATGAACCCAATATAAATTTGTAATTTATAGGGTGTTCAAAAATCTCTCTAATGATATAAATTATAGGATGACCAAAACCCCCTCTAATATAGAGGATTAGTTTTGGTTTATTAACCCTACTAATATCATAATTTAGTATGGGTTTAAAACACACTATAAATGCAGAGATTAGAGGGGGATATAAACCCCCATTATTTACATAAAAAACAACAACTATATATATAGATACTAAAATCCAAGAAATGATATATATTTATGAAAAAAATACCGGCACACACACATATATTTTATAATATATGAATTTTTCTTGGTTTAATTAAAATAAATAAAAAAATAATTTTTAGGAATTTAATACCCTCTCTATTCCGAGGGATTATTGTCATTTCATGAACACCCTGTAATTTATAATATTTGATGTGTTAGTTATCCACTAATATTTCATTAAAAATTATATTTTATATATAGACTCTATAATTGAATTTAATTATAAATATATCCATTAAATGGGAACAGAATTTATATAGCCACAAATTTTAAAATTAGTTGGATTTTTTACGTAAATTCCTTTAAAATTCAACCAAAATATCAAAAAAATAACAATTATAAAATATTTATAGTGAGTTAATACAATCTAAATAAAATTATTATTGGGGGTATGGGTATAAACACCTCTATAAAATATTGAATATGAATATATAATTGGTTTCCATAACACCCACAAAAAGGAACATGTAATATATTTCTTGTTTTTTAGTTTCTATTTCCTCTATTATTGATGGGTGCACATATATCTCTTTGTTGGTGGTGAAATGCACATGAAATGTAAAATTAGCTTACCCAAACCTATATTAATTGTAATTTATGAACATATTTTTCCTATGAAATTTCATCATTATAATATTAAATTTCTCCCCATTATCCTCATTTCATGTAGAATATTTAAGAATATAATATAAAATGGATACCTAAAAATATTCATGGAATTCCATTAATACACTTTTCATTATATCCATAAAAAATATATAGAACATTAATGACAGCTAGTTGAATAAATATTAACCCATAATGCTCATACCTTTTATGAAACATAAGCCATGGGAATATCCTTCTTCTTGACCGTTACATGATTTTATCTCAACCAATGATCCTCTATTGAAAAATACTGGACTCTATATATAAAATTGGAAAAGAAATTAATTCATATTAGATGATTCCTATTTCTTTATATTGATCATTTTAGTTTATGGTAATGAATGCATAGGTGAATTGACAAAACATTCGTCTTAATGTATTGGAAAGGTGATCCTCATGTTGATTCACATGGGTATATAAACCATTTATCCATATTCCCCTAAATTTTCATCATTAAACCATCAAGTTCAAAAAACAACCATTCTCAATGGACTCATCTATATTGGTAAATATCCTAGATACTATTACATTTGAATATAATGTCTTGGACTAATGGGAGACCAGATAATTCCAATTGAAAAACTTCAGTATAGTCACCCAAAATTTTAATATCATTAAAAAGTTATTTTCTAAATATATAATCATTTAATCTGGAATTAATTTCTTAATACAAAAAAATAATAATTTAGATTGTGATACCAAGGAATATTCATTATCTGAATTATTCTAATTTAGAAATATTATGAGGATTATGATATTTTGGGTTATTTCATTTACATAGAAATTTATGATGTATATATACATAGAAATACAATCTTTACTCATAAATGAATTTAGTTATGGTTTCATTAAGTATAATTTCTTTCCTATGAAGATAATTCCACAATTATGGATTGGGAAAGAGTTATATTTTTAAGATGAAATAATTTCCTTTTTTTATATATTTTGGGTTATCTCTATTTCTATGCCTTGTGATGGTGTATTAAGTGTTCTTTTTTTATATTAATGATTGCAAAAATTGTTGATGATTATCCTTAATTTAAATATTTTATTTTAGTTATAATAATTATTTATTCTAAACTAGACAAATCAATGACTATTTTAAAACTATTATTCATAACAATGGAAACATTAAAAATTTAATGGACGAGCCATGAATGATATATTTTCTTTACACTATTGATTTATATAACCCAATCTATGTGATCTATAATGTATTTCCTAACCTAAAATGGCATGGGATTTCATCCCCATAATATAATTTGGTATGTTGAAAATGATTTTACCAATTTATATCCCATAGGAGTGCCAAGGAAAGACTAAATAACGTCTTGTTGACATACAATTTATTACAATGGAGTCTAGATCTATTCATCCATTATTTTTTTTACTCCTTGGAACCACTAAGTGAGTGACACATCATCTTATAGTATCCATATATGGATGAATTTTTTTAAAAATCTTAATCTATACCTTTTTGGAAATTAAGTATGTCTTCTACGGAATATTAATATCCATAAGTTACTTTTCTGTATTTTCCTAATCATTATTCTAAAATAACTTGGCTTTACTTTAATAACAATTACAATAATCCCAGTCTTAAATACAAATTATTTCGTGAATTTAATAAAAAAGTGAACTTAATAAAACAAATAATAGAATGATTCAATATTTTTTGGGTGATTAGTAAAATAGAATAATAAATTTTAAATGGGATACATCTATTTAAAAGAAAAATACTAAATCATTAATTTATATTCCATGGATATTCTAAAACTTCTCAACCAAAGCTCATGACGTGCACAATAATGTGTTGACAAAAAACCCATTATGGTAATATTACCTAATACCATAAATTTATTCATTAAATGTGCTCAAATATTAATTTTATGTTATGATAAGAGTGGTGAGTTTCAAAATAATGAATAAGGAATCATGAAATAACAAGATAGTATAAAATCAATAATGGAATGTTGTGAAAAAAACATTAAATGAATTTACAAACATAGGTCAATGATATCCACAATGACATTATAAAATGGTTGATAGGGTCCCATAATTGATTAGTTTTACTCCCTATTATTATAGAATACATATACTTATACTAAAAAATTACACAATTCATCAGAGTTGTATCTGGGCATACCAATCATAATATTTAAATTCACATGTATACCACAAAGATAAAAAAATACCACAATTTTCTTCCCATGACTATGAATTTTGGGTTATATTTATAATGGTCCCCAATAATTTTTTTATAGTTACATATAGTTGAATACTATTGAGTGGAAATTTGTTTCTGTTTTAAATGAAAAATTATTTTTTATGGGAAATTGAAGTATAATATCATGCGAATAATGTTTATACATAATGGTCCATGGGAGTACCTAATGATATAAAAAATTGTAAATCATAATTTGTACATCATATGGTATGTATGATAGAGTATTTATAATGTATATCAACATTATTCAGTAATAAAAATTGATAGCATAAATGATGTGGATATATAAATCGTGGAGGTGGGTTCCATTTCCTAGAGAGGATTCTTCTAAATTCCTAAGAGGTGATAATTTTGATCATATTAGAAACTATTGAGGGATATAGATAGCGTATATATGATAAATTTGGTTTCAAATTTTTTTAGTGACCTAAAATGGGTGTTTTGTGGCTATTTGAGAATAATAGTTGAGGGTAATTTATAAGGCCCCAGCCTTAAACCATACTTAATATTGAGTTATTATAAGATTACACATTGAAAATCTTTTTAGGTTTAGAGTTTTAGAGAATTAGATCATGAAACATTCATTACATTCCACATTTAAACAAAATGGTTAAATAAAATATAGTATAAATTCTTCCCATCAATGAAAACATATTTAAAATAAAACGTTGATTCTTTTTTTTGACACATCCTTGAAACTATCATCACATCATGTACCTTTCCCTTGACATGTGAAAAACATTTCAAAAACTTGGGATGAGCATAAAAAGCTCAGTAAGGGTTATAAAAAATATGGAAAAGAAACATGAGTTCATATATAAATAAGAATGAAATCATACTTTACCCATAAAACATAGGCACTTTAACATACCTCATCAAATCATGAATAAATCATAGATATCATAAGACATAAAAGGTAACTTGAGGCATTCATAACATTCTTACGTAGGGAGTAACCCTCTTGTTTACGTTTGGAATACCCACCACAGTATATTCCCTAAATATCTTCAGAGAAACCTTAACGTTTCACTCCTCCGCGTTACCCAATGAATTGGAGAGCAATATCGGGATCACCCTCCCTTAGTTTATCACAGAACCACCCGTCATCATAATAATTCCCAAGAACCTCAACATAATCATATAAAACATGAATAAAGGAAACATAACATTTCCATCTTTCAATCACAAGATATCAATACAACACATTGATATAAAAACATTATGAAAACCATTTTCAATACCAAAATAAAAGAAAAGTAAAATATGGTATTTATTTTTCTTTTAAAAAGAAGGTATGGCTTGTAGAGGAAGCCGAAACTCAAATAATGGTCACAACATCGTAGAAGTCATTGTCGCCGCATACGTACGACAAAACATTCCCTTTTGTCATTTAGTAAAACGCTTCATATATAAAAGATTCCTTTTGGATAAACGTAAAAGTCAAAGGGGTTTATACACCATATAAAAAAAGGTTGAGTATAAAACAAAATACTCTTCAATGAATGGAGATTGAGACGAAGTCCCTTACAAAGACGGTATCCTTGGTTTAAGGATAAATCAATTACATAATTATGTGTGACAAAAGAATACACCAAATATAAGTGGATATTAAGTGTAAAATAATCAATGTTCATTCACACATATTCAAAGGATTACATATTCAATAACTACATGTTGAACCCAAAGAAATCGAAATTGGGTTAAGAAGTTCCCTTGACAGCCTAACGGCGCCACATCAAAATGAGTTGATGAGAGATAAGAAAAATTGAATCTCATCACTTGGACATAAAATTTACATCAATAATGATATATGAGAACATATCCCAACTTAAAAATATGTAAATTAAAAGACCCAACAAAAGAAGTCTTTTAAAAAGAAGAGGGTGAAAGGTTTCCTTACCGACATGGGTATCTTTCGAAACATACACCTCGTGAAAGAATGACAATAAAAAATTGATGTAAATACTCATAAAAGAAATTATATTACACAATGAGTAAAATAATTGGCAGTACATACACCACTAAAAGGAAATTGGGGAAAATTTATCATAAATCTCATGGGAATAAAAGTGAGATGAAAAATCCCTTACGAAAACTCGGCAGCCTAACGACGCCACATAAAACATACAAAATTGGATTGATGAGATCAAATAGGGTATCTCATAATATTAACATAAAGTTTATATAACGAGGAATATAAAATAACATCCCCAAACATAAAAAAAGAGGATCTTAAAAGAAGTGACATAAAGGAGAGTACATAAAAAGAAAGAGAGAGGTTAGATCTCTTACAAAAATTTGGCAGCCTAACTGCGCCACTCAAAACATTCAAAATGGATTGATGAGAGAGAATAGGGTCTCTCATCACATGAACATAAAAATTACAGTATGATTAATATAAAATAACATCCCAATAACAAGAAATATGAGCTTTAAAAGGAATGACATAAAAGAGTCTACTTAAAATGAAAGAGTGGAGTAGGATCCCTTACCTCAAGTCCAACTTGTCTTGTTCGTTTCTTTATATTCCTGAATAATAAACCTTGTCCAATTAATAATTTACTATGTACCTCCTTTAGAGATTATTATTCAGTTCTTATCACATATGATAATGTTATAATAATTGTTTAATAATGTTAGTTCAAATCAAACGTTTTTGCCGATGTTTGGTACATGAGTCAAAAATGAACTTGTTTGAAGAAAGATTGCCCATGTAGTTATAAGTAAATAATTTCCAAAATAGTATTAATGATTAAAATATCATATATATCTTGTAAATATTCATTTTATACTATTCCATTTCATTTGGAGATAAAAAATGAAAAGCACCGTTCATGGAGACGGTAGGCTGTACGTACGCATGAATGCTACTTTCATTTTTTGTCATATTAATGGAATTAAAACAAAATGAGAGAGATATATATATGTTATAATTCAATAATTACATCCATAATTTAGATGTAATATATTACATATATATCCATTATACAAATGTACTTATAATATTACATAACATTTTGAGATAAGAAATAAAATGTACCGTTCATGGAGAGGGTAAGCCGTACGTACGCATGAACGCTACTACCATTTCTATTTCATATTTAATGGAATTAAAAAATAATGATACATAATAGTATTTTAATTCCAGTATGGTATCATATATAATATCATTAAATATATCCTTTATACATACCATATATGGTATTAACGAATCAAATCACTTTGAGGGGGCGGTTGTCCGCACTTCATTAAATGAAGATATCGTGTTTTCCCATAATGGAAACCATATAGGTACGCCATAAATGAAAAATACAGAAGCTTAAGTAAAACATAAACATATTAGATATCATATATAAATATAGTGTCATATTAATGGACAACTTTGAAGGTGGTAGAAGAATGTTGAACAATCATCGTTTCAGGAGGCAGAAATTCGCCATCCACGGAAACAGTATGTTCTTTAACCATTAGATGTAGGTGTGTGTATGTGTAGCTAGAATACTTATTATAACAACATCCTAGTATATTTAAGATACTGTATTTTTAACAAAATAAATGAATAAAAAGATTTTAGGGGGTTGGATAAGCAAAATAAATCAAAATGACACAAGTGAAGACAATACCTTAAAATTGGGTAACTCCCTTTGGTTTGAGCTCAAAGGCTACCTTGGGAAGACTTCTGCAAAAAGTGAGGCTGCAAGGTGTAATAGAGGGAAGTGGAGAGAAAAAATGGGCAGTGGTTGTTCGAGCCTAATGCTTTGGTAGCTTGGGTAAGGAGGTAGAGGTGGGGGCCTTTAATAAGAGGAGAGGAGGGGCACTCTTGTAAAGTTACAAAATGTTACTTTATTTTCAAAAGAGTTTCGGATTTTAAAGGTCACACATTGATGTATTTCTAGGTTAAGGTGATAAGGGTTCTCAATACACTCATCCAATAGGTTTTTTACATGTGTAGGTCTTAGATATTACATTATCTTTCCATTTTATTTAAATCGTTAAATAATGAGGTCATGGATGCATCATCATGATGTCATAAATAATATAATCTATTTAATGGATAAAAATTTTAAAAAAACTACTATGATGTAGGAAATCTTTTTAGATTTCCAATTAATATTTATAGTCAAAAACATGACTTGTATAACCCTATGTAAAAATTTTTTTAGTAAAACATTTCATGTTTGTGTCATTTTTACTTTAACATTAAATAAAAAGTTATTTATGTCATTTTCCAAACAAAGTGGTTCCATGGGGTCCCCATGTTGACCCATGGATTTTATTTTTCGGAAATGACACATCCAATGAGGGTAGGACATGTGTCTAGGTCATTTCATTTTATTAAAACATTATTCTTACCATAAACTACACTAATTACCTGTAATCGCGATTAAAAACATAATAAGTTACTATTCACCAAAAAATTATTTCTATCCCATTGAACCACATTTTATATCTTAATGACAACCATGTATATCGGAATTTTGAAATTAAAAAAACAAAGATGGAAAATTTTCATTTAAATGGAAAAATTAGTTTTTATAAGTACCACTTAGTGGTTTCACTATTCATCAAAAATTGAAGTTTTTCTGAAAAATTCCAAAAATTCACCCTAAGCAATATTTGATATTCCGAATTCAAAAATGAAGTCTATTTTACAAAATTCAAAACATATAAGTCACATTAATTAATTTAATAATTAATTCCTGCTATCAGAGCAAATAGCGTGTTTTTATGAAACAATAAGTATCAAAAGATTGACGCTAGTTTAAGTCTGATTTCAAAGTAAATTAATTCCAACGACCACGATTGGATTTAATGGTAAAAATATACTCTAATTTAACTATAAAACCAATTCAAAAGATAATCTAATAATGTAAATAAATTATATTAAAAATAGGTTTTGAATTAAAATAAAACATTTTACACTATTCAATAAAAAATGAACTTTATCGGAAAGATACCAAAAATTTACACAAATTAAATTTTGATGTCCCAATTATTAATAAGAGTTTCATTTGGACCAATAGAATGTATAAGAGTGAAAAAAACTATATTTAATGATGGTTTTCCATCAAAAGGCGATAAGTGAACCTTTAGTGAAAACTAGGGCATGTATGCCTAAAATTGAATTCTTTCCATATTTTAAGCCTTTATCTATTATTGGATAAATGTAAAAACATTTATAAACATATATAATCATATTTTAGTTATTTCTATCCATTCCTGCCAATACAACGGCTACATGTTAACTACCATTTAAAATAATATTATTTTATTATTTGAGTGCAACGTAAGATTTCCAAGAAACTCATAGTTGCGTGTTGGGTAAACCATCGAGCATAGCTTTCCATTTAAATTAATATTGACAATTTTTTCACAAATAGGGATAAATATAAAAATGTCATATTATTTATTTACCTGGGGTGTTACATCCTTCCCCCCTTTTGGAAATTTCATCCTCACAATTATAAAACTGGGCATGGAAACATCATTGAAATTCCCACATCAGAAGAAGTGTCGGTAAAACAATCACTTTAAAATAAAGAAAAAGAAGTATAGAGGTCACCCGAGATAACCCATACTAGGAATCCATGCAGGAAAACATGGACATGGAAGAAAAAAACAAAGGGTCATGTTCTGCGGGAGAGTGATAATAAACATGTCTAGGAGAAAGTTAACCACAAAAAAATCACAAACTTGTGATGGGTTAAACGGTATTCGATTCCACAGTAGGAAAAGTTAATAGACAAAATTTTGGTTTTAAGTTACTTTTTATTGAGGAATTTATTCGCAAGGAAACATAATTACTTTTCATATTGAATTTCAACGTTTATTAGATTTATTACACAAACTCATATTATCCCTAAAAGACAAGTATTTAGGAAGACTTGTTCACATTAAGAGTACTATAATCAACTTCTAGATAAGCAACTAATCCACAAAATAGTAACTATATACATCCCATGTCATTAGAATTTAACCAAAACCAAAACAAAAAAGTTTAGTACAAGATTATATAATCTATAAAAGGATAACCCTTTATAAAAAGAAAATCTATTCTTAATCTCCAAAATTTTTCCAACAAAACCCAAAGTTCAACGAGGGCCATTCGATAAACAATGTGTCCATAAAATTCTTCAAAGTAAACCAAACTAAGATTGAAACCCAAATATTTGAAGGATTTAGTCACATAGTCTTCCAAGTTAAATTGTAACATTTATCTCCAAACAACATGAGTTGCTCTTAATGACTCGTATTGAAAAGTAATAAACCTAATCACATATCCTCCATGATAGGTTAATAAATTTCAATAGATAACCCAAAATCAACTTACTCATAATTAATAAAATCATCTAACTAAAAAAGAATCATTCAAACTAACCAGGGACTTTACGTTGTCAAGTGGTAGGTGATAAATACCAGTTGCACTTTGGTTGTGGGTTTGATTCCCGCACCTTTGTCCGACGCGACGGGTTGTCACACGGTCTGTGTGTTGTCCTTTTTCCAAAACAATGTAATTCTTAAAACATTTCCCAAAACGAGATAAAATCATCAAAAATAAACATAACATGTTTTAACCTCAAGTTTATCTCATGCCTTTCATTTTCCATCATAACATATAATAACCCATAATTACCTCAAAAGTAAGGATCATATAAACCCTAATGGTTACCTTTATAATTATTACCTGAACTTCCACATCGATTGGTCATCTCGTACATGATGCATTACAGAACATACAAAGGTTTAAGTGGTTGATCATGACTCCTTGATAGTTGGTTTAGAACAACCACGAGTTTCCTCATTGAATTCCCCCATTTCATCCAGTCTCTTAATCAGAGAACCACCACAGATTCCATCAAACCCATTGTCACTTTGGTGCCTGCTAGATCCATCCATTTACTAAAAACAGAAAATTCAGTGTGCATATGTCAATAAAATCATCATGTACTAATGAGGAATATAAACACTAAGATATAATTACCCATTCACATTATCTAAAAATATGACTCTTTCTGAAATCCTATCCATTATGGTACTGTCACTTATCCTTATAGAATGCCCTAACCTCTAAAGTTATATAAACCTACCTTTGATACCAACTATAAGGCCCAGCCTTAAACCTTACTTAATCTTGAGCTATTACAAGATTACACATTGAGGATCTTTTCAGGTTTAGAGTATTAGAGAATTAGATCATGAAACTTGTGTTACATTCCAGATTTAATCAAAATGGTTACATAAAAGAGAGTATTCATTCTTCCCATCAATGGAAACATATTTAAAATAAAATGATGATTCTTTTTTTTTGACACATCCTTGACACTATCATCACATCATGTACCTTTCCCTTGACCTGTGAAAAACATTTCATAAACTTGGGATGAGCATAAAAAGCTCAGTAAGGGTTATAAATAATATGGAAAAGAAAAACGAGTTCATATATACATAATAATGAAATCATAATTTACCCATAAAACATTGGTACTTTATCATACCTCATCAAATCATGAATAAATCATATAATTCATAAGACATAATATGTAGCTTGAGGCATTCATAACATTCTTACATAGGGAGTAACCCTCTTGGTTACGTTTGGAATACCCACCACAGTATTTTCCATAAATCTCTTCGGAGAAACCTTAAAGTTTCACTCCTTCGCATTACCCAATACATTGGAAAGCTATATCGTGCTCACCCACCCTTAGTTTATCACGGAACCACCCATCTTCATAATAATTCCCAAGAACCTCAACATAATCGTATAAAACACTCATAAAGGAAACATAACATTTCCACCTTTCAATCACAAGATATCAATACAACACATTGATATAAAAACATTATGAAAACCATTTTCAGTACCAAAATAAATGAAAAGTATAATATGGTATTTATTTTTCTTTTAAAAATAATGTATGGATTGTAGAGGAAGCCGAAACTCAAGTAATGGTCACGGCGGCAGAGAAGTCGTTGTCGCCGCATACGTACGACAAAACATTCCCTTTTATCATTTAGTAAAATGCTTTGTATAAAAAAGATTCATTTTTGATAAACATAAAAGTAAAAGGGGTTTATAGACTGTATAAAAAAAGGTTGAGTATAAAACAAAATATTCCTCAATGAAAGGAGATTGAGACGAAGTCTCTTACAAAGACGATATCCTTGGTTTAAGGATAAATCAATTACATAATTATGTGTGATAAAAGAATAAACCAAATACAAGTGGATATTATGTTTAAAATAATCAAAGGACATTCACAAATATTCAAAGGATGAAATATTCAATAACTACTTGTTGAACCCAAAGAAATTGAAATTGGGTTAAGAAGTTCCCTTGACAGCCTAACGACGTCACATCAAAATGAGTTGATGAGAGACAAAAAAAGGGTATCTCATCACATATACATAAAATTTACATCAATAAGGATATATGAGAACATATCCCAACATAAAAATAATTTAAATTAAAAGACCCAACAAAAGAAGTCTTTTAAAAAGAGGAGGGTGAAAGGTTCCCTTACCGACATGGGCATCTTTCGAAACATACACCTCGTGAATGAAGGACAATACAACATTGATGTAAATACTCATAAAAGAAATTATATTAGACAATGAGTAAAATAATGGGCAGTACATAAACCACTAAAAGTAAATTGTTGCAAATGTAGCATAAATCTCACGGGAATAAAAGTGAGATGAAAAATCCCTTACGAAAACTCAGCAGCCTAACGACGCCACATAAAACGTACAAAAATGGATTGATGAGATAAAATAGGGTATCTCATCATATTAACGGAAAGTTTATAGAAAGGTGAATATAAAATAACATCCCCCAACATAAAAAAAGAGGAGCTTAAAGGAAGTGACATAAAGGAGAGTACTTAAAAAGAAAGAGAGAGGTTAGATCTCTTACGAAAATTTGGCAGCCTAACTACGCCACTCAAAACATCCAAAACGGATTAATGGGAGACAATAGGGTCTCTCATCACATGAACATAAAAATAAAAGTAAGATTAATATAATAGAACATCCCAATAACAAGAAATATGAGCTTTAAAAGGAATGACATAAAAGAGTGTACTTAAAAAGAAAGAGTGGAGTAGGATCCCTTACCTCAAGTCCAACTTGTCTTGTTCGTTTCTTTATATTTCTGAATAATAAACATTGGTCAATTAATAATTTCCTAAGTACCTAATTTAGAGATTATTATTCAGTTCATATCACATATTATAATGTTATAATAATTTTTTTATAATGTTAGTTCATATCATACGTCTTTGTCGATGTTTGGTACATGAGTCAAAAATGAACTTGTTTGAAAAAAGATTTCCCATGTAGTTATAAGTAAATAATTTCCAAAATATTATTAATTATTAAAATATCATATATATCCAGTAAATATTAATTTTATACTATTCCATATCATTTGGAGATAAAAAACGAAAAGCATCATTCATGGAGACGGTTGGTCGTACGTACGCATGAACTCTACTTTCATTTTTTGTCATATTAATGGAATTAAAAAAATGAGAGAGATATATATATGTTATAATTACAGAATGATATCCATAATTTAGATGTAACATATTACATATATATCCATTATATATATGTACTTATAATATTACATAACATTTTGAGATAAGAAATGAAATGTACCATTCATGGAGACGGTAAGTCGTACGTACGCATGAACGCTACTTCCATTTCTATTTCATATTTAATGGAATTAAAACATAATGATACATAATAGTATTATAATTCAATTATGTTATCATATATAATAAAATTAAATATATGGTTTATATGTACCACATATGGTATTAACGAATCAAATCACTTTGAGGGTGCGATAGTCCGTACTTCCTTAAATTAAGATATCGTGTTTACCCATAATGGAAACCATAAAGGTACACCATAATTGAAAAATAAAGAAGATTAAGTAAAACATAAACATATTAGATATCATATATAAATATATTTTCATCTTAATGTCCACCTTTGATGATGTTAGAAAATGTTGAACAATCATCATTTCGGGAGGCAGAAATTCTCCATCCACGGAAATAGTATGTTCTTTAACCATTAGATGTAGGTGTGTGTAAGTGTAGCTCGAATAATTCTTATAAAAACATCCTAGTATATTGAAGATAATTTATTTTTTACAAAATAAACGAATTAAAAGATTTTATGGGGTTGGAGAAGCAAAATAAAACAAAAGGACACAAGTGAAGACATTACCTTAAAATCAGGTAACTCCCTTTGGTTTGAGCTCAAATGCTTCCTTGGGAAGAATTATTCAAAAAGTGAGGCTTCAAGGTGTAATATAGGGAAGTGGAGAGACAAAATGGGCAGGTTTTTTCCTAGCCAAATGCATTGGGAGTTTGGGTAAGGAGGTAGAGGTGGGGGCCTTTTATAAGAGGAGAGGAGGGGCACTCTTTTAATGTTACAAAATGTTACTTTATTTTCAAAAGAGTTTAGAATTTTAAAGGTCCCACATTGATTTATTTAGAGGGTAAGGTGATAAGGGTTATAAATACACTCATCCAATAGTTTTTGAACATGTGTAGGTCTTATATATTACATTATCTTTCCATTTTATTTAAATCGTTTAATAATGAGGTCATTGCTGCATCATCATGATGTCATAAATAATTTAATTTATTTAATGTCTAAAAATTATAAAAAAAAATACTATGATGTAGGAAATCATTTTAGATTTCCAATGAATATTTATATTCAAACATATGACATGTATAACCCCATGTAAAAATTTATTTAGTAAAACATCTCATGTTTGTGTCATTTTTACTTTAACGTTAAATAAAAAGATATTTATGTCATTTTCCATCAAAAGTGGCACTATGGGGTCCCCAAGTTGACCCATGGATTTTCTTTGTCGGCCATGACACATCCAATGAGGGTAGGACATGTGTCTAGGTCATTTCATTTTATTAAAACATAATTCATACCATAAACTACACTAATTACCTCTAATCGCGATTAAAAACACAAAAAGTTACTATTCACAAAAAAAAATTATTTTTATCCGATTGAACCACATTTTATTTATTAATGACAACCATGTATGTTTGATTTTTTAAATTAAAAACTCAAATATGGAAAAATTTCATTTAAACGGAAAAATCAGTTTTTATAAGTACCACTTAGTGGTTTCACTATTCATCAAAATTTGAAGTTTTTCAGAAAAATCCCAAATATTCACCCTAAGCTATATTTGATATTCCGAAATAAAAAAT
The DNA here is from genome assembly GCA_963277665.1 of Viscum album. Taxonomy (NCBI): domain Eukaryota; kingdom Viridiplantae; phylum Streptophyta; class Magnoliopsida; order Santalales; family Viscaceae; genus Viscum; species Viscum album. The sequence goes on along the minus strand of OY728151.1, from coordinate 2,031,450,803 downwards.
GAAGTTTATTTTACGAAATTAGAAACATATTAGTCACATTAATTAATTTAATAATTAGTTCCCGCTGTCAGAGCAAATAGCGTGTTTTTATGAAACAATAAGTATCAAATGATTGACACTAGTTTAAGTCTGATTTCAAAATGAAATTAATTCCAACGACCACTATTGGATTTAATGGTAAAAATATATTCTAATTTCACTTTAAAACCAATTAAAAATATAATCTAATCATATAAATAAATAATATTAAAAAGAGGTTTTGAATTAAAATACAACATTCTACGCTATTCATTAAAAAATGAACATTATCGGAAAGATACCAAAAATTTACACAAAGTAAATTTGAGGTCCCAATTCTTAAGAAGAGTTTTATTTGGTCCAATAGAATGAATAAGAGTGAACACAAAAATATTTAATGATGGTTTGCCATCAAAAGGCAATAAGTGAACCTTTAGTAAAAACTAGGGCATATACGCCTAAAATTAAATTATTTCCGTATTTTAAGCCTTTATCTTTTATTGGATAAATGTAAAAACATTTAAAAACATATATAATCATATTTTAGTTATTTCTATCCATTCACTCCAAGACAATGGCTACATGTTAACTACCATTTAAAATAATATTATTTTATTATTAGAGTGCAACTTAAGATTTCCAAGAAACTCGTTGTTGTGTGTTGGGTAAGCCATCGACCATAGCGTTCCATTTAAATTAATATTGACATTTTCACCACAAATAGGGATAAATATAAAAATTTCATATTCTTTATTTACCTGGGGTCTTACATTAGTAATTAATTCCCGAACATATGTTATGTCCTCTATATGATTAATTAATCATAACCACATAAACTCCATCATTAGATCCCATGGATTATACTCAATTTGAGTGGTTTTAATTATTTAACAAGTTTATGATTTGATATCATTATAAAAAATATCCCCGGTGATGGAAGTAAGTCGTATTATTAAATAATTGATTCAAAACCCATGAAATATAATATTGATTTTTTAGGAATCATTATGTAGTTGTAAAATCAAAAAAATAAATAAAACATAACTTTAATTATAAGGGTAACATATATTTGGTTTTTGATAACATTTATAGTGTTCAATTAATCGCTTTTCGGATTTTATGATGTAACAATACAAAACATATATTTATATCGTATTTATTTTTTAACCAAATATTTTAATGTCTATAATTATTTATAATGATTAACTATTAGATAATTACTATTATATGATTTCAAATCTAATATTTATTTTATAGAAAATATATCTATAATTTATATTAAATACATCTATGTAAATAATATCCATGTAATTGAAAATAGTGAAATAATAGTTTCATGACCCATTTAAAAATTATAATTAACATCAAAACATTGTATTCCGTTTATTTTTTATAAATATTATTAAACAAAAATATTTTATTGATATATAATTTATTTTAAAAATTATTAAATTCAAAAAAATTGTTTATTGATTGAAAATATATATAAATCAAATTATAATTTTTCTTTCATTGCATGAAATTTAATATTTTTATAAAATTCATTTTTCAATCATTTAAAATAATAATTTAAAAAGGTAAATGTGTAATCATTGATTTTTAAAAATTATATATATGGAGTCATAATGTTATGTTTTAGATGAATAACCCTTTTTTACACCATCATGGTACTTATGTGAAAGGTTCATGATGGAGAGATTTTCATGGGGTGGATTGGTTTACATTGTTTGGTCCATAATGCCGATGAGATTTATCTTATCCTATAAAGGGATCATTCATTATTTATTTATTGAATATTATCTTGTTCTTAGTACTGGGTAAACTGCAATGTGTTATCTCCAAAAGAAGATCTGATAAATTACCTTTATAGAGTGCGATCCATTTGGTCAAGGACATTGTTTCTTTCAATGGTTTCAATTAGTCTATATGAAAAAATATTATATAAACATTTAATATGATCACTACATAATGCATACAATTTTTACCTGTATTTAAATACATGAGAGTTATAACATCCCAATGTAGTGCATGTTTTTTTTTTCAAAACTAAATTACATAAAAATATATTTATTCAATGAAATGATTTGTATATATAAAATATTGAATTTTAACTCATTATTTTGGCCTATATTATTGAATATAAGAAAAATATAACTTTGGATATTTAACCAATAATATCATCTGAAAATACAATCCATGATCAGCCACTATGAGGAATCAATATTATGAAACACTATATCATAATCCCTTAAAAATATTACGATATTATGTTTCATTATAAATATCGTATTATATCATTTTATTTTAGGGATTAACATTAATTTGTACCATATAATGGGGTCTCTAGGATTATCCAATGATTATTTCGGTTGAAAGAACCCAAAAATAGGCTTTATATATCATCAATGAAACAAAAAATAGATATTTAAAGATATGTAAAAAATGAATACCTTAATTTCATAAACAAATTATTTTATTGAAAATAAATAAATATAGTTGGACCATTTTCAACAATGAATAGTTAGTGGAAACCCACATCCACTTGGATGTAACCAACCAATTGAATCCTAAATCATAATGAGAGGATATTGGGATTTCATATTTAATGTTCGAAAAAAATTTCTGAATATATTTGGATAAATAGGAAAATTATAGTATCAATAATTGGTTAATAATTTCATGTATATCCAACAAGGTGTTTATATACATTTATATAATCTCTATTAATTCAATTAATTAATTTTAAAATCTTATAATAATTCTTTAGGTCAACATGATTTATAAAATCCTATGACATGATTAATATTTATAATTATGTTGGAATTTTAAATGATTTTTAAATATATATTTAGCTATAAATTAATGAACCCATTGATTCATTACAAATAAAACCATGTAGTAGTCGAAGCATTATATTTTCACACAGTATGAATATATTTACCATATCATATTTTAAGATTGATTAATCTTAGGACTGTCATGAAATATGAATATTTTAATCTATTAAATAAATCACATACATATCATAGGTCAAGACAGAGAGGATTCTCTAAGATACAATATCCCTATTTTATTAATATTATGAAATATTATAGATTAATAATTATACAATTTGAAGATAATATGTATGGTTTCTCTAATAAAGTGTTGCATATTTGGATTAATGAGGTTACTGTTTTCTATGAGATTATTATTTCCAATTTTTTGGCTATTAAATTATTAAAAAAATATTTTTAATCTATCATGATATGTCTTGAGATCTTATTTAAATCGTTAATTCATTTAATTATGTTACGATTTAAATTAAAATTATATATCAATATTGAAATTTATTATTTTATGTTTTTTTAATTCATTGTTGTATTTGCGGAACATTTTTGAAACTATAGATATATGGATAGGCACAACATACCTTTAAAAGTGAAATGATTGAAAACTATCTAGATAAAATTTCACTATTCCAATTAAATTCCATCAATTCCTAACCATGATTGAACAATAACTCCACCCACAACGAAATAACAATCTCTTCATAAATTATTATATAGGTTGATCATTGAACATTGTTTAATGAGATATTTGATGAAACACATAAGGAATAGACTCAACCTCTAGTAAAATTGTATATCGTAATTATAGGATCTAATAACATTTTTTCAACAATATTAGACATTGATCCAAATTGTTACACAAAATCCATATTCAATATCTGGTCATCCTTTACCAAATGTAGACATCAATTGAAAATTTATAATTTAGACACTATAAAGAAGAAGTCATTATCCATTAAGAAGACCTTACCATACCTATAATGATGTATGTTCAAATAAAAATATTCTTACATGAAGAGAATAGAGAAATTATTTCACCATGAATCCTATGTACTAATTTGGGTACGAATGTATACATAGTTATTCTCGTATTCTTGAACAAAAGATCAAATAAAGATATCACTGAATAACTTATACATTACTTAGGTATGTTTCTTGATTTATGAATTCTCATATATAGAATTAGGAATCCCATTCTCCCATTTTTTTTGTAGTTTATACCCGTAAAATGAATCACATATCCATAAATATAGATTATATATTAAAAAATATACATCCAAAGAGAATATATATGGTCATGGTATACACAATCTATTCTTTAATCCACATGACAGACTAATCTATATAATATTAAATCAAAATACACTAAAGGAACTCAATAATATATTACAATATAGGAATAAATTTTTAATTTTTTGGATTTTACATGAAATTTTATTATGAAAAGTATAAATAATGATTTAATTTTCATTTAAGGATCATATTCATAAAAAATATTCTATTGGGGGATAGAACTAGAGCCCTTATTTTGGTGTAAATTGTGAAATAGATACGATATATATTATTATTGGTACCACTACATTCAACTAATACATTATATGAAGGTATTCATTATATTAATAAATAGAATATAGGGTGTTGAATGTGAACTCATGGTTATCTAAACCATGGTTACATTACATGATTTCATTTATTTCATAATGAGTATTAACTATTATTTATTTGATGTTTGTGCTATGCCAAAATTAATTTTTCATTATCAAACACTTTTAAAGAAAATGTAAAAAACTGTATGTTCTTTTAGAAAATAAAGATACCAAGCCATTAAAATAAAAGTGTTCCCTACCATTTTTATTCTCCCTAGATAATTTCCATGAGATAGTGTTCACCTGAGTGTCTGGTTCCCTCATCAGGAGATCATCGAACTGAAAAGCCATCTTGTCCCAAAATTGGTAGGCACATTTAAAGCATCAACCTCCACAAAATTGCGGGGATTAACCGGATGACATACATCTTTGATACGGCTGTCATAACAAAGTTATTTTCACACTAGGTTGTAAAGAATACCGTTAATCTTAGTATTGTGAAACAAAAGAAGGAGATTAGATAATCTTACCCAAATCGCTAATGAAATAGTGTCTCTCTTCATATGAGAGTCATAGGTCCATCTGAAAAGATTGAACCAGAATCTGTTGTAATTACAGGGATCACTAGACCAGGCTTTAATTAAGTCTTCCATAGAGTCGAATCGAATCATAATGTTTTTGGAGTTGAGGAATCCTATCATAGCCCTATCCTGTAATTCCCTTGAACAGAATATAAATATAAAAATGTTGTAGACTGAAGGCCTTTTAATTTGTTTCTATTAATATATGAGATAATGAGTCGGTAGATGATAAAAATTAATAAATTATGTTCCAATGTAGGAAATGATTTATTCCTAACAAAATTTAAAAAAAATAAAAAGTGAAACTATTAATCCTTTTTGGGTTTATTCAAAATTTTCAATATAAAATATTAAAATTACAATTTATAGTTATTTCATTTAATTTTATCTCACAATTCATAAAATCATTCCATAAATAAAATTTTTTGTTTAATAAAGAATCTAATAATTACATTATTCTTGGACAACATGAACCAACAATATTCTCCATATTTAGTGAAATATCATAGTCTTCATGTAAGATTAAAATATATTATTACTATATTATTTCATTCCAGAAATAATGTAAGGTCCTAAATTAATTATTATAAAAAAATTTATTCATATCAAATCATTTTTTCTTCATTGTTTGTAAATACAAAAAATTATCTCAGTTTTATTACATTCTAATAATTTTATAGTACTACTTTATGAATATTATTTATTACACCCACATTATAATTCATTATCATTATTCCTCCTATTTATAAATAGTAATGGTTTTAATTTATATTTTATGAAAATTTTAATGAATAATTATAATAATAACCAATATTACTGGTGATATATAGCGGGAAATTATAAAATACATTAATAGAAGAAATATCCCCATCTTTTTAAGTATAATGAATAATGGGTTTGTGGTACATGGACCCATTATTAAAATAATTGCCCCACATTAAATAATAATAATAATACCTCAGTATGATTAATTATAAATATAATTTCAATGTATAGTAGACACATTAATAATTTAATGGTTTTATAGATAATTTAAATTAATGATTTATGAACTTTATCGTATAAAACAATGACAACATTCTTTATTTAATGAGATTAAGTGTAGAGTATTTCTTATTAATATATAATAAGCATATATAACTTCATATATTCTGGTGGGTAAGAAGAACATAAAATATCTCTAACTACCAAATAACATAATATAATTATTTCTTTAAGAACACCATGTGGAAAAATTGATTCATATAATTATGTATTAGAGAGTTATTTGAAAACTAAAATGATTTTGTTTTAGTTTAAAGAGAAATTAAATTAAGATTATATTTTTTCGGTTTTATATTAAATATTCAACAAAAAACTGACATGTATTAATGTTTTTTTATAATGATGAAAATGTATATTCTAAACTAGAGGAAAATGTTTTTATGAAAATTATAGGTTTAATTAACTAGTCCAACAAAACATTTCCAACAAGAATTATAAATGTAAAAACATAATAAAGATGGTACATATAATATACATTAACCAAATTTAGTGTATTTTTTATGTGAAATGGAAAAAATGATTTATCATGATAGGGTAAAATAAATCATATTAATTTTCTCCTTGGTTGATGATGAAGAGAACTCCTCAATGACAATAGAGAAATTTTATTTTTGAAAATAAGTTTATAGGATTACAATATTTCACACTATAGAAGACATGGATTAAGTAAAGAGTATAAAACAACTATATTCAAAAATAAAGAAAGACTATATATAAGAAAATATACACAATCCTATTACCATTATTACCTTAATTTTAATGATTATAATGGGGATACCTAAGAGTATACTAAAATTGTTACCACAAAATAAAGAATATGATCCTAAAAAGGAATTAAAAATTTAGGATTTTTTGGTTCCATTAATGGACGATATGTCACTGTCAAATTGGGGAAAAAACATAGAAATTATATATATATAAATATATACACACACAATCAACACAATAACAACCAATTAAGGGATTGAACATAACAAATCATCCATTCAATTTAGTTTATATTTTATTATTATTTAATAAATAAAAATAACAACTTTAAAACTTTTTATTGAAAATAAATAATTATTATAGATGTTTCAAATGAAAAAAATATGTTATTTAACTACCAGAATAGAAATTGGTTATTAGATATGTTCTTATATTTCAAAATTTTAATATAAATATTATTGTTTCATAATAATGAAGTTGAAATTAATTGAAAAATATATTATAATGAATTTAATTATTAAATTAACCGGTACATATATTGTTCAATACATAGTCTAGTTGAATATATATACTATATAACTATTAATTTGAATTATATATATATATATTTTTACATTTTATGTAGATAAAAAATTAATATTTGTAATGGTGATAGAATGAAATCCATGTATTGGTAAATGTAATATCAGTTTTTATGGGTTCTTAACTTCCATTAATATTTTTTTTAAATTTATTTTCATTGGATAAAATTAAAATTAATTTAAAATATTACATCATATTTTAACAATGAAATTGTCATAAATGAATTTAATTTTGGTAAGGAAATAATATATATTCAAAAACATGAGTGATTTAAAATGTTACTAAACATTATATTTTAAATTCATTATTAATAGTTTCAATGTTTTATGAAACATCTATCTCAATATCATTGAGCATTGTTAATTTAAAATTCCAATGTGTTTCTCTAGACCATTAGTCTTATTTATAATAATACCCTGCATTCCTTAGTATATTAATATGGTTTTCTTTCATATAGGACAATATCATACTTTATGTAACAAATTATAATGAATAAATTTATTATATTTAGCATAGTATTTATTTTAGAAAAAGTCAAGGTTTAACATTTTAGTACAGTACATACTTTATCCATTAAAATCATACAGTTGTAACAACCATGTGTAATATTATGTGAACAATCCATTCTTAGCACCACTATGATAAGTGATAATAAATAGATTTATCATATCTATTCACTAATTGGAGGAATATTCTCAATTTTTACTTGTAACAATCAGAAAAATCCTAATATTAAACATACAAAAATGAAATAATAATATATATTGTAAGGAACACGGTCATAATTATATAAAAAATAAATATATACTGATAATGATATAAAGGAAAAATCTAAATAAAAGATAAAACCACCATGAAAAATTATTTTTATTTTTTATATAAATCACTTTTTGGTTTAATGTGAACCATACAAGAAACGGGGATTAAAACAAACAAAAAAAGTATAATAGGGTGTATTCAGTATCCAAATCCTAAACTAGACCCAATCCAAATTAACAAAAAAATGTTCATCCAAGGAAACCTACCCAAGGCCATTCATTCCCCAAACAATATAGAGCATGTCGGGAACCGCTCATCTAACGTTGCCCTGGATGTGCCTATTCCACCCATTAACCTACAAAATGATATGAAAAATCACCTCAAATCCTGCATCTTCGATATCCACCTCTATTGTACACTCCATATTGATGGACCTAGAGTTGTCAATATTTTACAATTTACCATATAAATTAGTCAAATCCCCTTTTTCCCTCATGGTAATATGGTGTATTTTTTAACATTTAATGACGTTCATTAATGTAAGATTAATAATAAGAATTTGTGCATCCATGGTTTAATATAATATAATCCAGTGTAGTAATCGAAAATAAGTTGAATATCAAAATAAAGGAATATAATTTTAAAATCCTCTAATGATAAACAAGGTTTATCAATTATACATATCTATTTTTATCAACAAAATATATAGAAAAATAATCGCCCTTACCTAGATATATGTTGGTCATTTCTATAGCACAAAAATAAATTTAATTTTTTATATATAATATATAATATAAAATAAACAGATCAGACACCCCATAATATAAGTAGAGACTAATTATTAACCATATATAAATAAATAATTTTACAATTGTGGAATTTAATATCACTACTTATCATGGAATAACTGGAGAAAATATGAATCATTATCTATGAAAAATGTACAAGTGGAAATACATATCACTACCCATTGAAATGAACATATCAATATCTGAAATATTATAGTTATTTGGACATTGGAAAAAATTCACATCTCAAAAGACATTTTGAATTTTTTTTATAGTCATAATCATATATAGGTTGTTATAGATTGGAAATATAATCCATTTAATTATCATCATTTCATATCCATATAACATGAGAGATTATGTTATTTACACTGATTATTACTCATTATTACCCCATTTACAATGTATTAATTTTATTGTCATTTCACATATCCTTCTATCCAATTTATTATGTTCTTAAATTGTGGTTATTGTGGATGAATTCTTATATATCTGTCTCCTAATAGAGATGTCAGACGAATATCTATGTTCAAAATCTATCCTAGAAAGATAAAAATATTCTCATCATAGATCCATAGAAATATTATAGAAGATAAAATAACATGTAATCATATTTATATACCTAAATATGTGGGTGAGGTAAGAAATAGTCACAACCATATCACTCTAGAACTTTATGAGGGGTGATTTCAATGAAAATCCATCCCCACATGATTTCTCTATCATGAACCATCCCACGAGGCTCATGCCATGAATATCCCAATCCCTCCATCCATAGTCCAGGGGCTAGAAGATAGTACCGGAAAGGCGTATCCATAAAACATGAAGGCATTGCCTTTTTACATTTACAAGCACATAGCCCAAGAACACAACAAGGTGAAACCATGAAGTAAACTGCTATAGAATAAAGAGTTTTGAATGTAAAAGGGGTGGAAATCCAAGAACAATGGTAATGTACATGTACAAATGGAAAGTATAGATACAACTAAACATACAAAAATTTTCTAGATCATCTGTTGAGGATCCTACCAAAAGGATAGGTATAGATCATCTCCATAGAACTCCATATCTGCTCGTCTCTACCATGTACCCCCAAATATTGGCTCTCTCTAGACTTATCTCTACTGCTCATCATCGACACAAGACACAATAAGGTGTGGGCGAAGCCCGTGCAGGGTTGAGTATGACGATACTTAGTAGGGACCTTGATACCCTCACAGGTCTCCTTTAGTTCCACAAAGTAAATACCACGAAGCAAGACATCAACTGTACATAGGTATATATCCATACATATACCTAAGTTATCAATATATACACATCTCATACATGAGGAATAAATAAAACAATTGTAACTCCATGAAGGTAGAAGTACCACAGAGGTAACACCATGAAGGTAGAATTAACACATAGGTAACACCACACAGGTAGAAGTACCACACAGGTACACCATGATGGTAAAAGTACACAACACAATTCAGCTCACACCTGATATCCGTTCTGGTAAAGGATATAAGGGTTATTACATCATCGAAATCCTCTTCTACTAGATAACTTATTCTCTATCAAGTATAGTAGGCCTATTGGGTCACATAGAGACTCTTCCCACTCACCATGAACTATTGTGGTACTCATCCTTGATGAGTACTATGGGAATGTCGAGTCACACAGAGTCGCTTCCCACCATGGGAATACTGGGTCATACAGTGCTGCTTCCCACCATGTCTGAACAAAGGTAATCCTCCGATCGGGCACCGTGGGTCTTCTGGGTCACACAAATCTTCTCCCCACCATCAGCCTTCTAGTTCACAGAGAGTTTCTTTCCATTATGCCAATTGTCAAGAAGTCTTTAGATCTCAGCCAACCGCAAGGTTCCATACGTAGTATTCATGGTAGAACATCTCCTAAAGACACTCTTAGAATAATTATATATATTTGAAGTCACCATAAGGTATATTCAAGGGTAGTAACTGTAGCATCATTAGTCAAAAAACTGGAACACCTCAAATGCTAAAGAATTCATCCTTTATCGAGTACAGTGGTCCCGCAAGGTCACACAAAGCCGCATTCCATTAACCTTGAAGTATTTTGGTACTAATCCCTGATGGGTACTATGTTTATGCCGAGTCCCATAGGGAATCATCCAACCATGGGCCTGTTGGGTCACATAGAGCTGCTTCCCACTGAGCCATCATCATGCAGTCTTCGGGGCTTAGCCTGCTGTAGGGTTCTGTACGTAGTACATTTGGGCGAACCATTTCTCAATCCATAGGACGTACTAAAACTAGTAAAAATTCCCACAAAGAAGTAAATCAATGTGTTTCCATGTTATAAGGGTTCAAACACAACAGACCACACTTCTATCAGAAGCCCCGTCTGTGCATTATTGTCATTTCAGTGTCGAGGGCCCAGTTTGATTCAAGTGTGATCCAACCCAAAAGTACTCCAAATTTCAAAAAAAACTTGTGGAGTAAATCAAAAGGTATTTCTTTCTCCATGGATCCCAATGCCGCAGATGTTTCGTCAAACAAACATTCAGTCCTCATGAAAATGCCCTTTTGTGTTCCTGGGCAGTACTAGGTCTGGGTCCGGAACGCCTCTGTTGAACCGGCCGATCCTGGGTTGGAATGGGAAAAAATGGATCATCCTAGGTTGGACTCTCCCACCTTAGGTCCAACCCTTCTTCGGACAACTTGCCTCGCTGAACCCGACATGACGTGGCTGGGCCATGGGTGGCCCGTTGAGCAACAAGTCAGTCCGTTGGACCGACTCAACATTTCCACCCACCTAGCGGTGCGGGCTTCCAGGGATACCTAGACACGACACATCCAGGTTGGGATGATATGGTGTAGATCCACTATAGAAGTTCAACCTATTGGGGTTTCAACAAAACGATGCGAAGAGGCATCGTGGGTCCTCCGTTCCATGGCCAACTGGTCGCGGCTTTGCTACTAGGTATGCCGCTATCACGCACCCCGTCGATCGGCCGCTAGTCGATCCAGAGGCCCCTTTCTCCCACCACGGCCAACACGGGCTATAGTCTTGCTTCCTTGTGGGTGCACCGCTTGGGGATCGCCCAACCTCTTCTATGTCGGTTCCGTCACACTTAGCTATTGTGCGGACCGACCTCTCCTCTAGTCACTATGGCTGAGGAGCCCTGACCCTCCTTGTTCATCGGTGGCAGAAAATGGAACAACGCACCTCCACCACGACTGGATGGTTCCCATATCGTTGATGGTCATCATGTCTTTATGTCGTGGACTCCCCTTGCGGCGTGTGTTGATGTGGTATCCACCATGTAGCCGATCGGTGTTGTCGCGATGTTGGTATTCCATGGATGTACAGGGATGTAACAAATACTGCAGAGGGTTCGGGCCAGGTTCATTAATCTCGTTCCCTCTAATTTAGCTCATAACATGATGGGAGGATAAGGGTTTAACAACAAGGGAATTAAACAAATAGATATCCCCCACATGATTCCCCGCAATGACCACTCACAAAGATGAAGGAAATGTGGGTCAACCTGTTAGTCCGTTGACCAACGTTCTTCGTGTTATTCGAGAACAGGGAAGAGGAAATCAATTAAATGCATAAATGTATAAACATCCAACCAGATGCTTGTTAGAGAGAATCCTAATTTGAGTATGTGTCAGAAATTGTCATCCCTGCAATAATCCTCCAATGATGCATGCTCGATCGGCGTTCTTCGGTTCATGGTTCAGGGTCGCTCATCACTGCCCACTATAATCTGCTCCATCCTCCAAGTGTTGGGATCACAATAATTTACTAGTGCTTCATCTCTTTGTGAAGCAATGCCAATTCCTCCACCCATGATCCATATAAATAAGATAGAGGGAGGGTAATTAATGATCATAGAATTTATGAAGGTTCATGTAATAGAAACCTTCCCAATTCCAAGGATGTTGATACAAAGTATTGGAAGGGTCATGCAATTTAATGACTTAATCTCCACGGGCCCCACAATACCAGTTATGTGTTAGTGTAAAAGAAATAAAATCCTAAGATTATTTTATTTTATTTCCTTTTAAAAGTATAAAAAATTAATTTTTTTGTGGACCTACTACAGCCAAATTAAATCATCCCTTAAGTGAATCTCGACGCAATGGATTCAACATTGCCATCATATTTTTAATCTGAGAACTTGTTCCAAAGTTAGAAAACACTACACATAAATTTACTGAACGTAGCCAAAAAAAAAGTTTGGAAAATTAGTAATAGTAAACCTCAACCCATACTAATTGAGGATAATATCTTCCTAAGTGAAAAACGGCCCAATAAACCCAATTATTCTATCATATTTCCAAATCCGAGTTACCTTATAAAAGTTATGAATTTTACAGTAAAACAATTTTCACGTAATTATTTTATTTAATGCCAAAAACTAATTTAACAGGTGGCCCACAGTGGCCAATGACTGTATCTGCCTAATGAAATAAAACACTCATGAGTTCAGTAGTTGTCTCGAAATTTTAATCAGATTTACTGTCCGTGAGTTATAAACATTTGAAAATTAAAAAAATTTAATTAATTATTTTAAATACTATTATGGAATTTTTCGGGTTTCTCACAGGAGGCATGAACTGAATACACTTAAGTAGTTCCTAGGGTAGTACCGCCATCCTGAATGAAACAGAGAACTTGGATTTTTATTCTGAGTAACTGTTTATGTGTTATTTCACTTTTTCCAGAAAACTGCAGACTCACACAATTTATAGTTTAACAAAACATCAACAGACCATTCTGGGTACTCCAGGTCTCAGAATCAAGTTCTATTATAATTAATTATCTAAAAATAATTCAATATATTAAAAACTATCTACATGAATTCCAGGACATTACATTCTCAGTCACTACCCATCAATCATAATGAATCCACATATCATGGATCTGTGTTTATATAAAATATAACAACATTATAGTTAGGAGTCCCTCCTATCAGTCCTCATATACCTCCATTACAGAAACCAATTTATCTAATCATCCACTTTGAATGATAATTATAAATATCATAGTATATGAATGGTTAATAAATAATAAAATAAAATCATCTTTTATTTAATATATCCAATAGTAACACAATATAAATTATATTACATTCATCACTATAATAAATATATGAGTACTCAAAGAAATTCCATGTTCTTCAATATGTATCCTAATGGACGGTAATGCACTCAAACCCTCATTGTAATGAATCCACAATTACATGTATTTGTTTCCATGTTATAGTTTCTCATTCTATAATGGTTATTCATAGAACAGTCATCATGCACATAAATAGATTTTCAAAATTTGGTATATTTTATTTAATTTAATAACAATTAATTAACATCTGAAGATGATACTTTCTATAAAATAAAATTATTGTGATCACTAGATTTCTTTTGGATGATTTCTAATTAATTATTTTTTATAAAATAGTCAAAATTCACATGGAATTACCATGGACCCCTGATAAATTCATTTTTTAAAATTTTGAAATCCAAATTCATTATCAAAAATATTTATATTCTTTCATTTTTTTTATTTAACGATAAAAAATTACATTATTTAATACAAAATTCCAAATTTTTTATATGTTTCGTCAGCAAAATAAAAGATGATTTTCTGATAGGAACAATTATACTATAAAAATTTCAATAATCACTCATCACAATCACTATGTCATCAATGTATTCCAATCAAAATCATCAGTTTTGCAGTATATATTATTAGTACATATATTATATGTTCCACAAAAAATTTATAATATAATAGTTTTCAATTTTACTATTATTAAATTATATTAATATTTAAAATGTCATTCCATGTAATTCCAAAAATATCTCCAATATTATCTTGTCAAATGAGCTCATAAAGGAATATTGTATAGTATTCAATATAGATACATAGAAAATTATAAATAAATATTAAATATTATGAGATGAATATTTTATTAACCCACTATTTAAATACATATGTTATTCATTTTAATATATTGAAATTAAATAAATAATAATATAATCCATCCCAGAGTTGTATAGGTCTAGTTACTATTGAAACTATGATAAATATTCAACATGTTCAAAATATATACAGATCATCCTCCACATAGTTCATCATAAATAGGGAAATTTTAGACACATCACAATCAAATGATTTTTTCATATCCCTTGGAAGATAGAATATAGAAATTGTAGATCAGATTCTCATTATTGGTAAATTGTGGAGAGATCAGTGAACTATAAACCATAACATGGAGATTCATGTATGAGAACGGGAAAATACAATTTATAACAAGGAAATTCAAATGAATAATCATAATAATTTTTCATGGAATATATATATATATAATTTATATAACTTTGAAAAAAAATGATTCAAATAAAAAAATAAATGAGAGAATAACATAAACCTAATAATGAAAAAAAATATTCTTATGATATTTATTATATGTGTAATGAGAAAAAGATTCACTACATCATGTAAGGACATGAAAGTAATCCCTTACATAGACTTATAGAGTTTAAATCATGGACCATACATAATATTATTGAAATTAAATATTGGATAATGATTTAACATTTTTTCATGGAAACTATGTCAATGCATAGTCATATATGCCCAAAAAATAGTTCAAATTTGTAATTTTTATTAGAAAAGATCATTAACAATTAACATATTTATCTCATGAGTTATCTATATTTACTCAATTCATTGGATGTATGTATAATTATGGGACCACTTCTCACATAATGAAAATAATAAATATTTTACTCAAAAGATCATAAAATATTCATCATATCAGAACCAATGAATTGAAATGGTTTTCTTATACTATTAATATTGATTTATTTTATTGATTCGAAATAGATGTAATTAACATTTAATTATTTCATCATAGATTTATCATTGGGAAAAACATGATTAATAAAAAATATCACATTAAAAATAATGCATATAGATATGGGTGCTTCCAATGGATCATATCCATTGTTAATCTTATGTTATTTCAATAGATTATTTAATTGATTATTTTTAATACTAATACTATATCATTAAACAAAATCATAAGGGAAAACACTATCTATAATGATAATATCAACCAAAAATAATTAAAATTCAAAAAATAAACAGAGAATCCATTTTCTATATAATATATTAGGAAATATATAATTTCATATTTAAATTATTTGTTGTTCATTATTTTGAGAAATTATATTCATTCAATATAAGTTAAAATAATACATTACATTTTCATTTCTGTAAAAATAGAAAATTAACCTCATTCACAAAATGTAACCATGTTTACGTTTAAAAAATCTAGTTAAAAGTTCAATAATGTATAGAAATGAATTCAAAAAATAATTGTATAATATAAAAATATTTTTTTAAACAAATTTATATATCATTAAAATATAAGAAAAATTGTATGGGGCCTAAGGGATAAATGAAGTCATTTTATGGTAAAAACCCATTTTTGTATCATGAGTACATAAGTTGAGTAAAATAGATGAAAAATATATATATTTAAAAAAATAAATAGATTAGTTAAAAAATAATCATTTTATTATTTGGTATTTAATTATAGTTCAACATTAGAAACATAATCATAAACAGTCATGATAAACAACGAGACTGTGACAAAAAACGCTTGGTGGTTTGGTGACACTTGAATCATTTACCACATTAATGAAGTGACCTACAATGAAACCATTTATATATAATAGAATAAATGAAAATAAACATAATTTATATTCATATTCACAATATACAACACATTAATGAAACATTTGGTGAATATGGAATTTTTCACAAATAAATAGAGGTGTGGTGAAAATCCATTACCTCAAACTCCAATTTAATAGAACGAACTAAAAATCATATATAATAACATTAAAATTACATTAATCAGTATGAAAATCATTAAAATATATATAATATCATAAATTATCCATTAATAACATTTTAATAACTATTTCTAAATAATTCCTTATTAAAATCAAAATTTCCAGGTGTTAACTGTTTTATTTTTCATGAGAATATCAATTTGGTATTTCTAATACATGTACGTTGATCATAATTCCAAAATTTTATGAATATTAATCTGGATTAAATACATAAAATATCTAATATATTTATAGATATATATATATTCATCTATTAATTTGATAAATAGGAATGTGAATGACACAATTTATTTATATGATGGGTTATACTAAGTAAGAACATTTTTTTACTTTTCCAATGTATGGAATAAATGAAAGGTAAATAAAAATTAATCTTTATTGAATAATAATTTTATTATATAAATTATATATATTCTTTATATTCACCCTCATTACCATGCATGTAATATAGAATTGAAAAATGAATCATGTCGCATTATGGAGATTGTAGTTTTCATATAAGCTTTAGTGATCCTGTTGATTCCAAACATATTTGATGGTAAATATTTAGATATGATATTATTTTTTCCACAAGAATAACTATTTTATGAATACTATATATATAAATCATTTCCAACATTATACTAAAAAATGATGGTGATGAAAAATAAATTGTATCACTAGGTAAATACTTTATGTCATACCCACAAACTAGTGACAATTTCATTAGACATTCGATGAAAAAAATGGTTTATTAAAAATAATAATAATATTTTAGTATATCTTCTAAATTAATGATATTATATAAATATATAAGACTTATATTTATAAGGTTTAAAATAATATTAAATATGAAAATGATTTGTTAATGAAAATATCAATTCTTTTAATAATGTCCTTTTCACCCACACTTAAGGACCCCACTATATGTATTTAAAAAATAATGAATCATTTATAATTATACAATTATATTGGGTAATATAATTTATTAGGTTTGTATACATATATTTGGATTTATTTTTGTTGATAAAAATAAAGGATGGGTGCCCTTTTTCAATTATTGTAGGTGGTGTCTAGAGATTACATAAATTATTTAAATATATTAATGAAATTATCTAGATAAATGCATCAAATATATATGGATAAAAAGAGAAAATGATATATTATTTAAATACAATAAATAAATTAAATTTTCATATGATTACTTGGTATTTTAATATTTATCTTTTGGTGTCACTCATTAGTCAACTGATTTCAAACATAACCACTATATCATCTTTTCTTTTCATAATGGTTATAAAATTTACATATATATATGAAATTGACTTTAAAATGTTGAATGGATTACATTTTAAATAGTATCATATTTTAATAATACACATTCAATTTTTTTTTTGTTTTTTAAATAATTTTATGTAATATTATTTTGAAAAACTATCATTAATGTCAACTTTACACTATTAAACTAATTTAATATACAAACTGAAAAAATGAATTTATAATTATAATATAATATATTTACTCAACACATTTATATTAATTTTATCTAATAAACTAATTTTCTTGT
Organism: Viscum album; assembly: GCA_963277665.1. Taxonomy (NCBI): domain Eukaryota; kingdom Viridiplantae; phylum Streptophyta; class Magnoliopsida; order Santalales; family Viscaceae; genus Viscum; species Viscum album. The sequence goes on along the minus strand of OY728151.1, from coordinate 2,031,432,453 downwards.
AAAAAATTCAAATTATTTTATAATTATCATTTTCAAAATATTTTATATCATTTTTCTTCTAATGGATTAAATATTTTATTAGCAATTCATAATAATTTAAGATAATTATTAAATAATATAAAATTATAAATTGATTAAAATCAAGATTATAATTTAATTATTTATAGAATATACATTTATATATCTTAATATTTTTATTTTTTCTCAATTTGAGCACATGAGATATATTTGAAAAAAAAAACATTTAATAATGTTCTTTGCATTATATATTATTTTATGTTATCTTCATAGAGATTACTAATTTAAATAGATATGTTTAGAGAAAATAAATATAACGATAAAATTAAATTCATCCATTATGTATTAGGAAGAATAAATTATGGCCACATTTCAAAGTTTCACGCTGTATTAAAATTATTTACCCCTTACTAAGGTGATATGTTTTACCATGGGTACATTCATATTGACTGAATATAAAATGGGTCTATTGAAAAAAAATTAACATCCAATTTAAAAAAAAATCAATTTGATCATGCTAAATAACATTAATTGAATTAAATTGAATTAAATTTTTTTGGCAAGTGATGATAAAAATAGCTATTTAGAAAAATAATTCTGGTTGAGATGCGTGCATCAGGTCTTCTTAAACATCATTATTGCGCCAATTCCATTTATGATTTCTCGAGTCTTGAATGAATTGGTGTCTAAGGTAATTTAAAAACTTTATATGCCACTTTTGAGGTTCTATGGAAAGATCATATTGTTGGTTGGTTTAAAATTAATTTGAATGGTGCATCGAAAGGGAATCTAGGTTATTCTTGGTATGGTTCTATGTTTGGGGATCATAAGGGACTGCTGGTTGGTTTTTTTCACAACTCTTGTGGTATTTCCTCATCAATTTATGCTTATATAGTGGGTATTATTATTGTAGTGGAATATGAAAAAAATAATGGTTGGAATAATCTCTCGCTGGAGAGTGATTCGACAAGGATTTTCTCTTCCATGAGGGATGGATCATGTCAACTCTCTTGGAAACATTATAATATCTGGGTTAACTACTTAGACTCCCTTAAATACATGAATAATATCATTACCCATGTCTATAGGGAAGATAATTCTATCACAAATGGATTGGTTAACAAAGGAGTTGAAGTTACTGACTTCATTTGGTATGAAAATCTCCCTGATGTTTTCCGCTTTTGAAAAAGGGATTTTAAAAGATCTCTTATTTTTAGGATCATGAATGTCATAAATTTTAATTTAATAATAGAGTCTTGATTTTCTGGGAAAGGTCTCATATTCTTTAAAAAAAATCATTTTAGAAAAAAAATATTATTTCTAAAATGTTATTATATAAAATTCCTGAAAGAAATTATTTAGAAATGAACAAAAATAATATGTTTAAATATGATGAAATATAATTTTTTTAAATTAATGACTACATATAATTTTTATTTATAAATATTTTAGAAGAAAATATTGTTTTCAATTAAATGTAATATTTTTCACAATTCCACTAAAATGTCATTCATTTTAAAAAAATATAATTTCATCCACATGTAATATTAGATATAATTATTCAAAATATTATTAACTTTTTATGAAATAAAATTTATTTATGTGTTCGAAAATAAATATAATATTCCATCATATAATGATGTAAATATCATTTTTGTATAAAACCATTTTTTTAGAAAACATTTATTTTTTAATGATAGAGTGTTTAATTCATGAGAAAAAAGAATTATTTTTTTTATTATATAGGACCATTAAATTTATAACATTATTTTGTTAATACTAATCATCCCCACATATTCAATGAATGATTTATAAAATTTATATATAATTACTAATATTATGTGGTACTTCAGTGCTTGGTGTTTCATATCATATAAACTATTGAACATAATGTATTCATAAAACATATCAGGGTGTAACATAATCCCCAAATAATATATTTATTCCCCAAAAAATATATATTTCCATAGTAAATAATGGTGTGATATTTGAAAATTTATTTTCTTAAAAACGATAATAATAAAAGGTGTTAATTAGAATAATTTTGAAATGAGTCAATGTGAATAAATGATGGTTATATACAAAAACACATAATTATATTACCAAACATGAAAACGTTAGGGGGAATTGAATATTAAGACATTGATAATAAATCTAACAGCAATGGAAAATTTATATTTTGATAGGGAAAAATGTTTGGAGAATGATATAGACAAAATTATCATGCATCTAAGATGGAATGAAAGTCTTTAAATTCATGAGATTTGAAGGATATATGATTTTTTTGACATTATACCCTTTTAACAGAGTTCATGTATTCATTTTAAATTTATAATATGAATATAAATAAATATATTCACAATAAAATTTTAATTTACAACATTAATCAAATTTTCCTTGAATCTATTTTTTATACAAAAACTAGTTATTATAGATGAACAAAAACCAAAAAGATCAAAAATATTTTTTGCGATATTTCCCTTGTTCATTTAAAATAACATAAGATAAAAAATGTTTTAATTTTGAAATATAATTACTAAATTGAATAAACCATGTGAAATATAACATACAATAAATATTTATAGAATAACATCAAGGGTTCTACATAGAACATTTCATATATTAACCGAAATCCCAAGTATCGTAAAAACCCAAAATTAAATAATGTTTTGACTCCAAATGTGATATCATATGTTTAACCATACATCATAAAAGTTTTTATCCATTCTAAAAATATTATTTCATTTTAAATAAGAGTTTAATCTAAAGAGTTTCATACATATGAAATAAATGAAACATATAAACAAATATTAGTAATCATAATGATAATTCAATATTTAACATTATGATATATTTCAATTAACTAGAATATCATGAATCAAATTTCGATACAAATGAGAAATGAATTTAATCACTTGACCATACATATCATCTAAATATCTTTATGACAATTCATAAATTTATAATCATCAAGATTATATATCCCATTATACTATAGAACTTAGTTATCTAATCGTAATGTAAACTAATGATTTATTTATGCCTAAAATAGTATTCATTATAAAACCATAAAAATAATCAGATAACCTATAAAACACATCATATTAGACATTAAAGGGATTTTTAATTTATTTAATTGATTATAAATAATAATCATATCCCCCAGTGATGATATACATAACTATTATGTACACTTCATATAGAATTATATATGCATCTACAAAGTAACAAAATCATTCTTCCTCCAAATAAATCATAATAAATTGAATATATTCCATAAATAAAAAATGTATATAAATTCCATCAAGGATTACATAACTAATAGTAAAATAAAAAAAACTAAATAATTTAAAGGTAATAAATATTGTCCATTAACAAAATCAATTTTAATAATTTATTTTTACCAATTAAAAACTATCATCGTTCTAATATTTTTTTTATATGTTATTGGTACCATTGAACAGAAGTTTTTAAATCCTTAAAGAATAATTATTAGGGAATTGACCTTTTATGTTTCATTATTTTTATATCTAAAAATTCATTTGAATAAATCCAATAATATATAATTTATCATTCATGTTAAACACTTGAATCATTTACCACATTAATGAAGTGACCTACAATGAAACCATTTATATATAATAGAATAAATGAAAATAAACATAATTTATATTCATATTCACAATATACAACACATTAATGAAACATTTGGTGAATATGGAATTTTTCACAAATAAATAGAGGTGTGGTGAAAATCCATTACCACAAACTCCAATTTAATAGAACGAACTAAAAATCATATATAATAACATTAAAATTACATTAATCAGTATGAAAATCATTAAAATATATATAATATCATATATTATCCATTAATAACATTTCAATAACTATTTCTAAATAATTCCTTATTAAAATCAAAATTTCTAGGTGTTAACTGTTTTATTTTTCATGAGAATCTCAATTTGGTATTTCTAATACATGTACATTGATCATAATTCCAACATTTTATGAATATTAATCTGGATTAAATACATAAAATATCTAATATATTTATAGATATATATATATTCATCTATTAATTTGATAAATAGGAATGTGAATGACACAATTTATTTATATGATGGGTTATACTAAGTAAGAACATTTTTTTACTTTTCCAATGTATGGAATAAATGAAAGGTAAATAAAAATTAATCTTTATTGAATAATAATTTTATTATATAAATTATATATATTATTTATATTCACCCTTATTACCATGCATGTAATATAGAATTGAAAAATGAATCATGTCGCATTATGGAGATTGTAGTTTTCATATAAGCTCTAGTGATCCTGTTGATTCCAAACATATTTGATGATAAATATTTAGATATGATATTATTTTTCCACAAGAATACCTATTTTATGAATACTATATATATAAATCATTTCCAACATTATACTAAAAAATGATGGTGATGAAAAATAAATTGTATCACTAGGTAAATACTTTATGTCATACCCACAAACTAGTGACAATTTCATTAGACAATCGATGAAGAAAATGGTTTATTAAAAATAATAATAATATTTTAGTATATCTTCTAAATTAATGATATTATATAAATATATAAGACTTATATTTATAAGGTTTAAAATAATATTAATTATGAAAATGATTTGTTAATGAAAATATCAATTCTTTTAATAATGTCCTTTTCACCCACACTTAAGGACCCCACTATATGTATTTAAAAAATAATGAATCATTTATAATTATACAATTATATTGGGTAATATAATTTATTAGGTTTGTATACATATATTTGGATTTATTTTTGGTGATAAAAATAAAGGATGGGTGCCCTTTTTCAATTATTGTAGGTGGTGTCTAGAGATTACATAAATTATTTAAATATATTAATGAAATTATCTAGATAAATGCATCAAATATATATGGATAAAAAGAGAAAATGATATATTATTTAAATAAAATAAATAAATTAAATTTTCATAGGATTACTTGGTATTTTAATATAAATCTTTTGGTGTCACTCATTAGTCAACTGATTTCAAACATAACCACTATATCATCTTTTCTTTTCATAATGGTTATAAAATTTACATATATATATGAAATTGACTTTAAAATGTTGAATGGATTACATTTTAAATAGTATCATATTTTAATAATACACATTCAATTTGTTTTGTGTTTTTTAAATAATTTTATGTAATATTATTTTGAAAAACTATCATTAATGTCAACTTTACACTATTAAACTAATTTAATATACAAACTGAAAAAATGAATTTATAATTATAATATAATATATTTACTCAACACATTTATATTAATTTTATCTAATAAACTAATTTTCTTGGAAAAAAATCAAATTATTTTATAATTATCATTTTCAAAATATTTTATATCATTTTTCTTCTAATGGATTAAATATTTTATTAGCAATTCATAATAATTTAAGATAATTATTAAATAATATAAAATTATAAATTGATTAAAATCAAGATTATAATTTAATTATTTATAGAATATACATTTATATATCTTAATATTTTTATTTTTTCTCAATTTGAGCACATGAGATATATTTGCAACAAAAACAAACATTTAATAATGTTCTTTGCATTAAATATTATTTTATGTTATCTTCATAGAGATTACTAATTTAAATAGATATGTTTAGAGAAAATAAATATAACGATAAAATTAAATTCATCCATTATGTATTAGGAAGAATAAATTATGGCCACATTTCAAAGTTTCACGCTGTATTAAAATTATTTACCCCTTACTAGGGTGATATGTTTTACCAAGGGTACATTCATATTGACTGAATATAAAATGGGTCTATTGAAAAAAAATTAACATCCAATTTAAAAAAAATCAATTTGATCATGTTAAATAACATTAATTGAATTAAATTAAATTAATTTTTTTTGGCAAGTGATGATAAAAAAAGCTATTTAGAAAAATAATTCTGGTTGAGATGCGTGCATCAGGTCTTCTTAAACATCATTATTGCGCCAATTCCATTTATGATTTCTCGAGTATTGAATGAATTGGTGTCTAAGGTAATTTAAAAACTTTATATGCCACTTTTGAGGTTCTATGGAAAGATGATATTGTTGGTTGGTTTAAAATTAATTTGAATGGTGCATCGAAAGGGAATCTAGGTTATTCTTGGTATGGTTCTATGTTTGGGGATCATAAGGGACTGCTGGTTGGTTTTTTTCACAACTCTTGTGGTATTTCCTCATCAATTTATGCTGATATAGTGGGTATTATTATTGTAGTGGAATACGAACAAAATAATGGTTGGAATAATCTCTCGCTGGAGAGTGATTTGACAAGGATTTTCTCTTCCATGAGGGATGGATCATGTCAACTCTCTTGGAAACATTATAATATCTGGGTTAACTACTTAGACTCCCTTAAATATATGAATAATATCATTACCCATGTCTATAGGGAAGATAATTCTATCACAAATGGATTGGTTAACAAAGGATTTGAAGGTACTGACTTCATTTGGTATGAAAATCTCCCTGATGTTTTCCGCTTTTGAAAAAGGGATTTTAAAAGATCTCTTATTTTTAGGATCATGAATGTCATAAATTTTAATTTAATAATAGAGTTTTGATTTTCTGGGAATGGTCTCATATTCTTTAAAAAAAATCATTTTAGAAAAAAAAAAGTTATTTCTAAAATGTTATTATATAAAATTCCTGAAAGAAATTATTTAGAAATGAACAAAAATAATATGTTTAAATATGATGAAATATAATTTTTTTTAATTAATGACTACATATAATTTTTATTTATAAATATTTTAGAAGAAAATATTGTTTTCAATTAAATGTAATATTTTTCACAATTCCACTAAAATGTCATTCATTTTAAAAAAATATAATTTCATCCACATGTAATATTAGATATAATTATTTAAAATATTATTAACTTTTTATGAAATAAAATTTATTTATGTGTTCGAAAATAAATATAATATTCCATCATAGAATGATGTAAATATCATTTTTGTATAAAACAATTCTTTTAGAAAACATTTATTTTTTAATGATAGAGTGTTTAATTCATGAGAAAAAAGAATTTTTTTTTTAATTATATAGGACCATTAAATTTATAACATTATTTTGTTAATACTAATCATCCCCACATATTCAATGAATGATTTATAAAATTTATATATAATTACTAATATTATGCGGTACTTCAGTTCTTGGTGTTTCATATCATATAAACTATTGAACATAATGTATTCATAAAACATATCAGGGTGTAACATAATCCCCAAAATAATATATTTATTCCCCAAAAAATATATATTTCCATAGTAAATAATGGTGTGATATTTGAAAATTTATTTTCTTAAAAACAATAATAATAAAAGGTGTTAATTAGAATAATTTTGAAATGAGTCAATGTGAATAAATGATGGTTATATACAAAAACACATAATTATATTACCAAACATGAAAAAGTTAGGGGGAATTGAATATTAAGACATTGATAATAAATCTAACAGCAATGGAAAATTTATATTTTGATAGGGAAAAATGTTTGGAGAATGATATAGACAAAATTATCATGCATCTAAGATGGAATGAAAGTCTTTAAATTCATGAGATTTGAAGGATATATGATTTTTTGGACATTATACCCTTTTAACAGAGTTCATGTATTCATTTTAAATTTATAATATGAATATAAATAAATATATTAACAATAAAATTTTAATTTACAACTTTAATCAAATTTTCCTTGAATCTATTTTTTATACAAAAACTAGTTATTATAGATGAACAAAAACCAAAAAGATCAAAAATATTTTTTTGCGATATTTCCCTTGTTCATTTAAAATAACATAAGATAAAAAATGTATTAATTTGGAAATATAATTACTAAATTGAATAAACCATGTGAAATATAACATACAATAAATATTTATAGAATAACATCAAGGGTTCTACATAGAACATTTCATATATTAACCGAAATCCCACGTATCGTAAAAACCCAAAATTAAATAATGTTTTGACCCCAAATGTGATATCATATGTTTAACCATACATCATAAAAGTTTTTATCCATTCTAAAAATATTATTTCATTTTAAATAAGAGTTTAATCTAAAGAGTTTCATACATATGAAATAAATGAAACATATAAACAAATATTAGTAATCATAATGATAATTCAATATTTAACATTATGATATATTTAAATTAACTAGAATATCATGAATCAAATTTCGATACAAATGAGAAATGAATTTAATCACTTGACCATACATATCATCTAAATATCTTTATGAAAATTCATAAATTTATAATCATCAAGATTATATATCCCATTATACTATAGAACTTAGTTATCTAATCGTAATGTAAACTAATGATTTATTTATGCCTAAAATAGTATTCATTATAAAACCATAAAAATAATCAGATAACCTATAAAACACATCATATTAGACATTAAAGGGATGTTTAATTTATTTAATAGATTATAAATAATAATCATATCCCCCAGTGATGATATACATAACTATTATGTACACTTCATATAGAATTATATATGCATCTACAAAGTAACAAAATCATTCTTCCTCCAAATAAATCATAATAAATTGAATATATTCCATAAATCAAAAATGTATATAAATTCCAACAAGGATTACATATCTAATAGTAAAATAAAAAAAAACTAAATAATTTAAAGGTAATAAATATTGTCCATTAACAAAATCAATTTTAATAATTTATTTTTACCAATTAAAAACTATCATCGTTCCAATATTTTTTTTATATGTTATTGGTACCATTGAACATAAGTTTTTAAATCCTTAAAGAATAATTATTAGGGAATAGACCTTTTATGTTTCATTATTTTTATATCAAAAAATTCATTTGAATAAATCCAATAATATATAATTTATCATTCATGTTAAACCCTTGAATCCTTATAATTCAATAATAATCACAAAAATTATACTTTAATAATCTTTGTTTTAACAATTCGATTTTGGAATTGTTTTGGTAATTATTTCGTTCCAAAATCATAATACATTGAAATATAGATGTTACCATAGAATTATATACATTTCTACCAATTTATCCCTATATTATTCCTTGGAATTTTTCTTTTTTTATTATCATCTTTTCCATAAAAAATGTATTATTTTTTCCCACTAATACATTTAGATGAGTGAATCTTCCTAGATTGTTCACATATATAAATATGAAAAGGAACTATACCACTATGATTATATTATGGATTAAAATTTTATTTATTTCTTATTCATATATTATGTTTTAAAAAATTTCATCATATACCGAGGTAAATACATCATAAAAAAGGGTGAATGGAGGTTCCCAATAAGGTTAATCAAGGGAGAGATCAAAGATCACAGAAATATTAGATTTAAAAAATGGAATAAATACATGGGAAAAATAATTAAAAATAGTAAACTAAGAATTAATTATTGTAATCACGTGATGTTGTGTAAATCATTGATATTTTATAGACAGGAATAATAAAGGTATCAATTAACATAATGAAAGAGAGAATAATATTCAATTATTAATTTGGTAAAAAAAATTATTATAGTATTTTGAGAATATATAAATAAGTATATGTTAATTCCTTATATTAAAGAAAATAAATTAGGCCCTCCCATTAACATATGGACAACATAAATAGGTCTAATTATAATTATATGGAAAAGGAATATTAGTAATCACATTAAAATATAGACACACCAGAGGGGTCCATGAATAATATTATTGAAATTAAAATTAGTTTCAGAAATGAAAATTTGAAAATGAAATAAATTTCACACATAAAATGTTAGCTTCATGAGTTATCCATCGTTACCAAATCCATGGGTGGGTTATATTATTCTTCCCCCACCAATCAGATAATTAAAACCATTCATATCTATTAAATAATATAAACAACAATTAATTGTATTTGAACCAATAAAAATAAATTTTCTTAATAATCATTTCGTCATGGAAGAACATGTTGAAAAAATGTGACACAGAATAATTTCATGATTTAAACACATCATTGCCTGTGGAAAAGGAAAAAGATTCATAAACATTCATTCATTAAAAAAATAATCCATAAAATTAAATAAACGGGACATTACCCATTGATCTCATACCTAGTAATTCAAAATAGAAAATCTTCGGTTGTTGTCTCAGATTAATTGAATTACAATTATAAGAGAAATATAACAATATTGAGGAAAATACACATTATACATTAAAAATCAATTTTCAAAACAATGAATTTATAAAATTTTATGTAAATCAATTTCATTTAAAATAAATTTGAAATTTATAAAGGAATATTTATCGAGTTTAGTGGTGTTGATAGTGGGAAATTCTGTCAGTTCTGTATAATTTAAATGTAATCATTCCTTTTACAATATTGTAAAAATTAAAAACTGTTATCCGTTCATAAATAAACAATATGATTAATTTTATATATTTTATAATTTAATTATTTGGTAAATATGGAAATATAAAATCATTGTATTAACAAAAATGAGGAATTTGTAAAAAAAATATTATATATAATAAAAAGGTTTTTTCTAACCAAAGAGATAAATAATGTCGAATATCATTCAAAAAAATATTTTCGAAAACATAAATTCATTAGGTGATAAAAATGAATTTAAAAATCCTCTTTTGGAGAATTAAAAAACGAAAATAATTTTCAGGACATTCATTAATGTTTTATCAAAAATAATTTCATCAGAAATATTATCATGAATTATAATGATAAATAATAATATTGTGACTTGAAACATAGAATGATTTAGTATTATTTGAATAATAATCCCATTTATGTAAATAACCATAATGGATATATTTATCCAATAATTTTCAAGATTAAAACCATGAAATACAATTATAGTGAGTAAATACACCACATTAAATAACAATTTTGAGAACATGGTATGTTTCTAAATAAATTAAAATTGAGTTGATAATCCATTACCTCGAGGTTCACATGTATCAAAACCACTCTATCATATTGTGAAAAAAAATTACTTACTATATATTATACCAGAATCAATTAATTTCAAGAAATGTTATATATGATACCTTTATAACCTTCTAAACCCCATTTATCGATAACTTCCTATTAAATTCAACACCTTTTAGTGTAAATTGTTTTCATTTTTTTGATAATTTTATTTTTTTTCTCATCCTAATACATGGATCACATAACCATATTTTATATGTAATATTAATGAAAATATTAACATATATATTCAATATGTATGAAAATTTTTAATCATCTTCAAAATGTATAGATATGTAAATGAGTTTCATCATTAATAGATATATGAAGTCGAATGTAATCATAAACATTGTATTACCTTTTTAGCAGATGGAATTAAAGATAGGTAAAATATAATTAAAATTTATTAAACCATTATAATATAACATTAATCCTATATATGTCTAAAACCCATTATTGTTACAATAGTTATAAAATAAAAATAAATAATGAATCACACTACTTTGTGGGGGTGGCAGTCCATGTGTACACATACGAAACATTATATTTTTTCAACAGATTAGTAGGTAAGATGTTGTATATTATATTATATTTAAAAAGGTAAAATTATTTAATAAATATCATATACAAAAATCATCCCATAATATTAGTAATCTATAATTTATTGTGAGTAAAAAAATGAATTGTATCCCAATGTGAAAACTATTAGGAATATGTTTGTTTATAGAATATATTCCCATCCCATTCTATTGGAAATATGTGGATAATAATTTCTAATAATAATAAAAAAATTTAATTAAATTAGTGATATAATTTCTTTATAAATAAAATATATTTAGAGGATGTGAATGAAAATTTATAATAAATGATATCTGTTAATGTGAGTAACAACTTTTTGAAAAGATCTATATAGATATTATGTTAATGAACCTATAGATATTATTTTGGGAATAAAAGAACTCTTATATGGTTTCCATGTGGTATTATATTGAAATATAGAATCTTCGGTCATGATAGAAGGATCAATGATTTGAGAAGAAGAGAATTAAGGGGTTTACAATTATAATTGGGAGCATATAAAACCATGGGGTTTCATAAAATATTTATGTATAATGAATTATTTATCAAAACTATTCTCCCAAATATTAGGTATTCTATGAAATGGTCGGATTCAATTGAAGATCAGTAAAAAAATAGACTGTATTATTTCATATTATAAACTATATCTATTCATTTAACCCCATACCTAACCTGTTTTAACCATAACCATGAGATCATATAATTTATATTTAAATTGGTTATTATTTGACATAAATGGTGATAGTTGACTAAAAATGGGAATAGGGGGAAATATATTACCATATATTATCCAATGAGTTCTATTTCATTGTTTTTAGGGGTTTTAAATAAATTTATAAAATAATATTATGATAAAATTCCATAAATGATAATTTTTATAAAATTAGTTTAATTTTTACTAATAGTCAGAAATGAAAAGTATTAATTTGAATAAAAAAATATTAAACAAAAAAATATTTAATTTGTTTCTATAAAATTCAGGTAAGACTATACATCTCATAGGATTATTTATATTTATTATTTTTAAAATCATTTATTATCTTTTTTAAAAATATTTTATAAATATTGTATTAGTGATGAACTATAATTTTAGGTAATTATTTAATCACTGCAAATAGGAAATAAATAACCCTAATTATAATAATTAAATAAAAAATATATATATAATGACCTAGGATTTACGTATATGGAAATTATATCTTTTGAGATGAATATTAATTATATTACAAAGACACATACTCCAAGACCACAATAGTTTAGTCTATTTGGGATCATGAAACACATTTTTCTAATTTGGTGAAAATATTCAACATAAATATTATAGTTCATCCCATTTATTAATCCTTTATAAAACTATTATTTATGACATGGTTAATGGAAACATCAGCATGGGTGAACTGACATGCTCAGTACCGGTAAACAAAGAAGGTATAAAATCATATGATGAGACTAACAATATAAAAGAGTATGAAATTAATAATAAAATCAAAAATATCAAAGTTCATAAACCTGAATCATTTAATTAATTATTTTTTGTTCATAATAAATTATTCATAAGGGATTCACAAGTATAAACCATGATGAAATTACATTTGAATAAGAAATGGAAATTTGGAAGACACATGAACAATTAATATCATTCACTATAATTCATGCAGATTGAAAATAATTATATGGAGACTACATGAGGACTATAACTACTGGGTGGGATACACCTCCATCCCCAGTAATAGTCATTTCCTTATAATAAGATGGGTTTCCCCATCTTTCTATAGTGGAATGAGTTTCCCAATATTCCGTTAGTGGATCGGGTTTCTCATCATACCCTAGTAGATCCGGACTGTTGAATTTTTTCACATCATTATCTAATTAGATATAATTTGTTACCAAATAAATTGGATGTATATATATATGGCCCCAGCCTTAAACATTTATTAATCTTGAGTTATTACAAGAATACACAATGAGGACCTTTTCAGGTCTATATTTTAGAGAATTATGACATAACTATTACATCTCACAAGTTTACAAAGTAGACACTTCTATGCTGTTCCGAATTTTTTGTCATAAAATAAAAACTATAAAAAACGAAACATGTCTACTTCCATGTTTTAGAAAGCATGTATTTCCTTGATCCCATCCTTTACACTATTCACATATAAGTCCTAGGGAAAACATTTCAAAAACATGGGATGAGAATAAAAATATCACTGAGGGATATAAAAATATGGAAAGAAAACATTAGTCCTGGTATACATATGAATCAATGAAATCATACTTTACTCTTAAAAAATAAGCACTATAACATTCTACATTAAATCATATGTTTTATGAATAACTCATAGAAATCACAAGATGTAAATGTAACTTGAGTCATTCATAACATTCTTACATAGGGAGTAACCCTCATGGTTACGTTTGGATTACCCACCACAGTATATTCATTAAATCTATTCAGATAAACCTTAGATTTTAACTCCTTAGAGTTACCCATGGAATGAGAGAGCTGTCGCGGTCTCACCCGCCATTAGTTTATCATGGAACCACCCATCTTCATAAAAAATTACCTAGAACCATAACATAATCGTATCACATAAAACATGCCTAAAGGAAACATAACATTTCCACATTTCAATCACGAGATATCAATAAAACACATTGATACAATAAAAAAATTATCAAAACCATTTCCAATACCAAAATAAATGAAACGTAATAGATGGTATTTTTTTCATTTAAAAAATGTTGTGGATTTTAGAGGAAGCTTAAACTCAAATAATAGGCACGATGGCAGAGAAGTCATTGTTGCCACATATGTAAGACAACACATTCCTTTTTCCATTTAGTAAAACACTTCATATAAAAAGATTCCTTTTGAATAAAAGTAAAAGTTAAAGGGGTTTATAGAGTGTATAAAATATTTTTTTGTATAAAATAAAATATTCCTTAATGAAATAATATTGATATGAAGTCTCTTACAAAGACGGTATCCTTTGATTAAGGATAAATCAATTACATAATTTTTTGTGAAAAATATAAATACACCCAATATAAGTCGATATTAAGTGTAAAACACTCATAGGTCATCCACACATATTCATAGCATGAAATAATCAAGAAGTATAATTTTAAACCAAAGAATCGAAACTGGGTTAAGAAGTTCCCTTGCAAAAATTCGATATCCTAACGGTATCACATAAAATTTTAGAAAGAGTTGAGGGGAGAGATAAAGGTTATCTCACCACTTGGAAATAAAATTTACAGCAATAAGGATATATAAGAACATATCCCAACATAATAAAATGTAAATTAAAAGTCAAAACAAAATGAAGTCTTTTAATAAAAGGAGGGTGAAAGGTTCCCTTACCGATTTGGGTATCTTTCAAAACGTACACCACATGAAATACAGGTCATTCAATGAAGATTTAAATACCCATAAATTAATTTATATTACACAAATAATACATTCATGGGTAGTACATACACCACAAAAAATGAAAATAGTGTAAAATGTATCATGAATCTCACTGGAACAAAAACTGAGATAAAAACCCCATACCTCATTGTAATCAATCGAGTTATATGAACCAAAGATAATAAACACAATATAAATCATAGAATACCATGAATATAAATAGAATCGTGATAAAATATATCAAATGGAATAACACAATGCACTAGATGTAATAAATATGTGGCGAACAATGGATATCTCATGGAATTAAAAGTGAGATAAGATATCCCCTTACGAAAAATCGACACCATAACAGTGCCACATAAAACATCCCAAAAATGGATTGATGATATCAATTAGGGTTTATTATAATATTAACATAAAAATTATAGTAAGAGAAATATTTAAGAACATCTCCCACATAAGAAATAGAATCTTAAAAGAAGTGACATAAAAGAGAGTACTTAATAAGAAAGAGAGAGGTCAGATCCCTTACCTCAAGTCCGACTTGTCTTGTTCATTTCATTATATTCCTGAATAATTAACTTTTTTCAATTTATAATTTCATAAGTATCTCCTTTAATTTTTATTATTCAATTCATATCACATATTATAATTTTATAATAATTAGTTAATTATGTGAGTTCATATCAGATGTTTTTGTCGATGTTTGGTACATGAGTCAAAAATGAACTTTTTTGAAAAGAATTGTCCATGTAGTTATAAGTACGTCATATCTAGAATAAATTTAATGATTTTAAATATCATATCTATACATTATATATTCATTTTATACTAATCCATAAAATTTGGATACAACATGAAATGAAATGCACTGTTCATGGAGACGGTAGGCTGTACGTACGCATGAACGCAACATTCATTTCGTTGTATAATTAATGGAATTAAAACTAAAAGAGAGAGATATATATATATAATAATTAAATTATAATACATATGTTATATAGGTCACATAATTTCATCAATTTCTTTCTTTATACATTCAATGTATTGCATGTATGAGTCCCTTCACTTGAGGGGGCGGTAGTCCACACTTCCTCAAATGAAATTATCTCATTTTCGCAATAAGAAAAGCCTAAAGGTATGTTTTAAATATAAAATACAGAAGAATATAGAATAAATAAATATAATATATATCATAAATAAATATTTTCCCATCATAATGGCTACCATAGGAGGTGGTATGAGAAGATAAAACAATCATCGTTTCATGAGGCAGTAATTCACCATCCACGGAAATATTAAGTTCATTAACCATTAAATGGTGGTGTGTGTAAGTGTAGATAGAATACTTAACATAAAAATATACTAGTATATTGAAGATACTTGTTTTGTTACAAAATAAATTTATAATAATAATGTAAGGGGTTGGAGAAGAAAAATAATAAAAAAGAACATAAGAGAAGACATTACCTTTAAATCGGGTAACTCCCTATGGTTTGAACCAAAAATGGTTTCATGAAGAGAATAATGCCTAAGATAATGCTTAAAATATGAAGATAGGGATGTGGAGGGATAACATGAGTAGAGTTGGGTCGATCTAAAGGCTTTAGAGGTTTGTTTAAGTGGGTACATGTGGGTGACTTTTATAAGAGGGAGGAGGGGCACTCGTGGAATGTTATAAAATGTTACTCTATTATAAAATGATTTTATGATTTTAAAGGTCTCACAAATATGTATTTAGAGGATAAGGTGATAAAGGGTTGAAATCAACCCATCTAATATGTTTTAGACAAGTTAATGTCTTATATTTTACCTTATCTTTTCATTTTATTTTAATCGTTCATTAATGAGGTAATCACTACATCATCAAGGTGTCATAAATAAATTTTTTATTTGTTTTCTAAAAATTATAAACAAATTACAATAATGTAGGATATATTTTTATCATTAAAATTAATATTTGTATTCAAAGAGTTCATTTATTTAAACAAAATTAAATTTTTTTTACTTAGGTGTTACATACATTGGTTACAATTTCTATTCTTAAAAAATATAATAAAAGTTCACTGTCACACTAATGTGATTCCATGGGGTCCCAAGGTTGGAAAAAGGAATCCCATGGTCGGACAGGAGACTAAAAATAGAATTAGGACACATGTTGGGGTCATTTTATATTTTTATGGTATTATTTTATTACCCTTAACTACCCGATTATTAATTAATCAAGATAATTAAAGATAATTGTCATCGTTACTATTAATAATGTAAAAAACAAAAGAGTATTAATTACATAATTTGTAACTTCTAATTCCAAATATGGAATCAATTTTATCAAATTAAAAACCTAGAAATTACAGTAATTATTTTAATATAATTTTCATTGTCAAAACCAAATATGGGTTTTTAAGAAGTAAAATCTATCAAAAGATTAATTGGTTTTTACATCCAATTTAAAATTAAAATCACATCCAATGACCAAAATTGTATTAAATAATAAAAACATTACTAAATTACACATTAAAAATAATTAAAATGTAAATTTATCTATATAAATAAGTTGGATGAAAAGGCAGTTTTGAATTAAAATGCAGTATTTTTCACTATTTATTGAAAATGAACATTTTTTAAAAACATACAAAAAACTAAACCGAAGCTATATTTTATATTCCAAATTCAAAAATAAAAACAATTTTACCAAATTCAAAAAATTTATTTTTCATTAATTAATTTTATAATCAAGTCTCGTTGCCAAAACAAATAGTGTGTTTTTAAGAAACAATATATATTAAAATATTGACACATGTTTATGTCCAATTTCAAAGTGAAATTATTTCATATAACCACATCTGGATTAAATTATAAAAATAAATTTTTATTACACTTTAAAACCAATTAAAAAAATAATCTGACCATATAAATAAATTAGACTAAAAGGAGGTTTTGAATTAAAATACAGCATTTTCACTATCCATTAAAAAAATTAACTTTATTAGAAAAATAAAAAAAATTTACACAAAGTAAATTTTGATGTCTTGATTATAAAGAAGGATTTTATTATTTCAAATATAAATTATAAAATTTTCAAATAGTGGATTTAATAATGGTTCTTTCTTAAAAGGCAGTTAATCGACCTTTTAAAGAATGATAGAATATTTAAGCTTAAAATTGGATTCATTCACATTTTAAGCCTCTAACATTTATTTGATAAAAGTAAAAATATTTGAAATACATATATAATAATTTTTTAGTTAGTTATTTTCATTCTCGTCATTTCATTGGCTAGTCATTAACTACCATTAAAAACAATTTTATTATATTATTTGTGTGAAACGTAAGATTTATAAGAAACTCGTTGTTGCATGTTGGGTACACCATTGAACATAGCATCCCATTTAAAGTAATATTAGTTTTTCATTCAAAAATATTAATAAATATGAAAATTTCATATTCTTTATTTACCTGGGATGTTAAAATATATATCTCCCACCCACCACATTATGAAAACAATATATTTTTTTCCACCAGAATGTAAATCATTCTTCAAATCAAAAACCATTAAAAGAAAAATGGTTAATTAATATAATTTAAAAATAAACAAAAACCAACCACATGATTAATATAGATAATATTCATTAAAAATATCCAAATTAAAACATATTTATCATATAATAATATTAATATAGATGTAATATCATTTTGAGATATTATTTGAAATTAATTCAACATTAAAATATATGTTCTACTATGAAATGTTTTTCATTCAATAAATTTTTTACTATTTTTTAGAAGAAAAATTTTATTTGGAAGTAAAAATGTTTTATTATAATGTAATATATAAATAATTATCACTTCACTATACCCAAATATTCCATTCATTTTTCATAGGTTAAAAAATATTCCAACCAAATAGTTTTATCAAAAAATTTATAAAGTGTCTTGTTTAAAAAATGACCAAAATATTCTTTTACAAACATTTTATTATAATTAAAACATTTGTAGAAGAAACTAAAAATTCATATGATAATATGATTTCTTTTATGATTTTTTTTATAAAACGTGTATTTGGAAGATAAATATACCACAACGATGATTAAAATGAATCAATCATGATTATAGAAGATATTGTGAAATAATAACTTATCACCTTTTAATTAGTAGAATCATATGAACAATGAATAAAATAAAATTATATTGATATGTAAAAACCAAAATCATAACAATAATACTCATAAATACAATACTGGGTGGTATATAGACCACAGAAATGAAACAAGTACATTATAAGAAATTTGACCAAAAAAATAAAAGCGAGACAAAAATAAAATACCCAATGTCTTGAATCTCATGTAACATGTCCAAACTCTTTTTTAATAAAATTAATGTTAATATACATATATATAATAAAAATAATATTATATATCATACCATATATGAATTTTTATAACCCTATTAATAGAATTTTCATGATAATGTTATGCTTCAGTTAATATCTTCTTTATTTTTTGTACATGTTTTGACTTATTATTCATTATCACATTACAGATGTCATGAATTAATTATTAACATAATGTTAAAAATAATTTGAATATAATATATGTTTTCATAATATAAATATTTATAATATTATATAAAAGGTATATAATTGAATATACTGTTAATGGATATGGTATTCTGTATATACTCTTGAGTGTTGTTTACATTTAATTTTAGTTTTAAAGGAATGAATTAAAATGAAATAAATAGATATTTATATATATATAATATAGTTTTTTTATAGAATTATTATTATTTAATATATATCATACTAATTTACTTAACCTGTTCTTAATACATTATATTTAATGTGTGAACAAATAAAAATTCTTGAAGAGGAAGTAGTCCCCAAGTCCATAAAAGAAATTATAATAGTTACAAAAAAATGGAAAAAAATTTGTTATGGTTCATATAATAAATCCAAAATACAAAATATATCACTAATATAATATAAATCCTAAAAAAATATAATTTCCAACATTATTCCAAAACTATAAAAGAGGTAATGGAATAACGAACAATAATTGTTCGTGTGGAGATATTCCTCTGAACACACACATGATGATTGTGTATCCCATTTCAAAGAAGTTTCTGTGTGTGGAATGAAATATTAATATAAAATCATATTAATAAATTTTAAATACATAGTATATTATATAATAATTAGAAAATAATAATTTAAGGGATGTAAAGAAGAAATAAAAAACATTCATTGATGATTGTTACCTCTTCTTTGGATATCTTATTTTGATATGAACAAAAATACACCTTTGATAGGATTTGGTCTTAATAAAAGTATTATTAGATGAAGGGAGCATATTTGGGAGTTTATTTTTTCATATTTTTTATAATCCAAATAATTATTGATAGGTTATGAAATGTAAAATGTATCTTCCCAACAACAAGAAATGGTAGGGGTAATTTTGAAATTTATGGAATAAATTAATTTAAAATAAATTAAATATCACTAAATATTATTCCAAATTTAAATAGATTCAATGATAATGTGCAAAGGGTTTGTAATAAATGAAAAAATATATTTTATATTGGTTTTGTTGTAAATTTAAAACATATCTTCTTGAATAGACCATAATTGGAATATTTTAACTATAATCATGGTAATTATATTTTAAATATTATAAGGTGAGTATTTTTACTTATAATCTTATAATTGAATTTTAAATGTATAATTTATGTTATTTTATATAATATATAATCATACTTGTTTTCATTTAGTAATTTTTATGATTTATAAAAAAATAATAAATTTTCATAGAATATAATTTCTGACAATTCTTGCATTATTCATTAGATTGACGTTAACTATAATGACATAGATTTTCCATGTATTATTTATAAATTTTATAATGAATTATTTTCTGACCATGTGTGGAGACAGAACATCATTCTGGGGCCTGGTGAGGTGGGAATGGTGGTTTGAACTATATTTATGTTAAGTGAGTTGGAGTGTTTGCATTGATTTGGTAGTTTCAAAATGAATGTTTAGATTAAAAATATAAGGGCATCATTTCCTCTGGGATGATGACTTTACCTATGAATGGTCTTAACCTCGACCAGTGATGGTCGAGGTTAAACATTAATTTTCAAACATTTTAAGTAAAATAAAATAAAATAATATAAAATAAAATAATATAATATAATATAATATAATTTGAAAAGTTTATTTTATTTTATTTTGAAACATTTGTTGCAACACAATGATGGGGTAGCTATTTTGATAATTAATGACATGAAATAATAAATTTTAAATAGCATCACAGACTCATTAATTCCTAAGCATAATGGTTGAGAAACTGCATGATGGAACACTAAACATGTTCCCTCTTTTTAATGGGTTAATAAAATGTTGGTAAATGTCCCGATGATTGAGAGGAAATATGGAGAATTCATGGATATTTGGATAAAACTCCCGACAAAGAATGATAGAGAATGAAAAGTGTGAATCACAGCACCAATAGAGATGGAGGATCTTTGTGACGATTGTAGATTGATCCCTTCTTCAGTGATCGATCCCTCCTTGTGGTCGAGGTGATGTTTTAAACTGTTTATTCCCCATTCATTAAATTAAATGATGAATGTGAATTTACAAACGAACTGGTTGACTCGTTATCATCATTCTTGCTGGAGGGATTTTAATTATTGGGTTTGTTCTTGGGTATTCTTTAGTGATGTTTGATGTTTTTAATTTTCCATATTTAAACATTTTAATTGGATCAGATTAAGGTCTTGACGAATGAAGGAGGAGTTTTCTTTTTCTTTGTTATTTTTTTCTTCCTCCCTCATTCCAATGTTCATCACATTCTTAATAGGGATACAAATGAGGAGTTGTGGTGTGGCCATTTCATGGAGAAACGATCCCTAAACGGAGATCAGTCATGTTGATGACCCATCAGAGGTGTGGTGACTGTAACTCCATGACCCCAAAAGCCAAAAGTTGGTGCATTATTACATAACTTTGGGATGATCGCAAAAGATCATGTCTCTAAAGGATTATTAGTTTAGTAGCTTGGGATGTACTAGAAACATTCATAGGATTTACATTATATCAAAAAATGAAAATCTACAACAACATTATTTCCATGGGAAAAACTGAGATCTAATAGACTATCCCTGTGGGTCAGTCATAATATACATCATTACATCCTGGGAAAAATAAATCATATAAATGAGTGTGCTCATATTCTTATAAAAGATAACAATATAGCGTAAACATTCATAAATAAGCAGAAACATTTAAGGCAATGTACAGAACTAAAACAAAACCCCTTTCATAATAAACATTATAATAATTTGGAAAATATAAATCAAAATAATTCCATTTAATTACTCACATTGATATTCTACTAGTCTAATAATTACATGAAATATAATTAGCCACTTTCATAATGATGGAATACATAATGCCAGACTTTCGTAACCAATTAATCAAGGCCTTGTGACAAGTCTACAAATAAGATTTTGGCCTTTCCTTGTTCCAAGAAAATAGTTTTTATCATGAGACCTACTGATGCATCAAGGAGCTATAGCGGGCTCCACGCGTCACTTACTAAGTCCAATGCATTTGTCATATGAAAAATGATTAAACATAACAAATGTATTCGTATAAAACTAGAATACAAAATGTCAATACATTATCCATAAAATGTGAATGGTAAAAAAATAGCACATCCACAGTAAACAATATCACAAAACATTCAATACAATCAATATGTTTTTTATCATAATAAAGAAACATCAAATAAGCTTACAAGCCATCCAAGGATGTTGACAAAGATGAAATCAAAACATTTTTTTTTGAGAAATATCTATTTTTTTAATCATCTAAAAGTCAAATAATTATAAAATAAAACATTTATTTTGAAAATATTCTTATAATCATGTAATGGAGGTTTTGACTATGTTATAAAAACGGAAAATATCCTCACCCATTTTTTTAGTTAAAAAAAATTCTTACATTAATTTTGTGGAAAATGTCATAAAGTTCAATGATTGGAAAAAGACTGAAAGATTCCTTTCAAACTATTTTATAAAAAGTAAAAAGATGGTATAAATGAATTTATCCCATATTTTAGTAAATAGTAAAAATGTTATGGAATACATTTTTAAGAAACATGGATGTGGATGATAAATATATCTAAGTAGATACTTACAAAAAAACAACTTCGGATAATAAAGAGATTGTGAAATTAACGATTACCTTGTACTTTTACTTGGTATTGGGTTGGTTAAACTCAATTATATTGATGTAATTATTGTTATTAAATTATTCATGAATCATATACATTAATATGATATCATTTTAGATCTTTTAATATTTCTTTGTTAATAATATCTTTGTATTATCATCATTTCGGGTGTTAACTGATTTTTTTTTCATTTATATGCTTTGTTACATAAGTTATATTTGTTATGGATGGGATGTATCTTATTAATATAAAAAATGATATCAAGTCAATAAACATTATTTTTAATCATCAAATGAAAATTATTCTTGAATGGATAAGATGGGGAATGAATCTCATCGCGTTCATGGAGACGATAATCCGTACGTACGAACGAGTGACAATATCATTCTTTTGATATTAATATAATATATAATTGGATTCTATATAATGTATAAAGAATAATTATCATGTTATATTTATTATTTACATCAATTAAACATCATTATTATACCAAAAAAAATTATTGAATAACAATTACACCACGGTGTGGAGATGGTAAGCCGTACGTATGCATGTATGGTGACATATCCTTAAAAGGATGGATATAATAAAGAATATGGTTGTAATATATTTATAATAACATCATAATATATATAATATAATGGAGTTATTATTTTGGAATGGAAACAAAAAAGAAAGAGGAAGTGGATGTGGAAGAAAAAAGGAACTTGAGAGAGGTGATGAAATATTTACCTCTTCTTCAGGTTCTTCCTTTTGATATGATCTAAAGGTCTCTATATGATGGATTTATGAATAATTTAATGCCTCTAAGAGGAATGGAGGACAGTTCAAATGGTACGTGGTCAGGGATTGATAGAGCCAAATGTCTTTGAAGGTGTGAATTTGAGAAAAGGGGATGTTCCCTTTTATAAGAGGGGTGAGGGGCACCTTAGGAAATGATAGAAATATTATTTTATAAAAAAATCATTTTCGGTTTCTAATGGCTCCAAAGTGGATTATTTAAAGTATAGGGTGGTTATGGGTCGAAAACCTCTCAACTTATAGGTTTTAGATAGGTTTGTGTAACTTTATAAACCTTATCATTTATGTTTGACTCTTAGTTAAATAGTTTCACATTTACCTTGTCTCCTTGTATTTTTATATTATATGGTTAATAAAAATACAATAAACTTCCAAGAGAACCCCAAGTGGTTAATTAAGGATAAAAATATCTTTATATATGTATTTGGGGCGATCCATAGATTTTTAGGAATAGAATATCAATTAATGATATCTTATTTGTTTTAAACACTCTTTTATGTCAATTTTGACACTATTTGGTATTTTGTTTTTGATAAATTTATAACAGCATTATTACATCAAAAAAAATTCATTTAATCAACCCAATCATTCCATATTAACATAGAAATTTAGTTTAATTCATATAAAGTCTCAAGATACATTTATTTGGATATTTATAATATCAATTATTTGTATATTTCATTAATAAGAAAATTATTGTATCACCATTGTGTCATAAATAAATTAAATTATTATATGTCTTAAAATATAAATAAAATAATATTAGGTAGGAAACTATTTTAGCTTTATAAGGAATATTTATAGTCGAAATGATTACTTATATAACCACATGCAAAAAATTTATTTACTAAAAGATATTTATTAATGCCATTTTTTCCATTACGTTATGTTAATTAAAATAATGTGTCCTTATCATTCATTAGTGGTTCCATGGGGTCCCCAAATCGACCCATGGATTCCCATTGTCTGATATGACTCATCCAATAAGGTTAGGACATGTCGTAAGGTAATTTTTTATTGTAATAATATTCTTTTTACCTTGAATTACCATATTTACCTTTAACCACAATAAATACAAGATAAAAGTTACTATTCACGAAACATTATTTTAATATTTTTGAACCACATTTTACTGACTCATATAAATCATGTCCCTCATATTTTTGAAATTAAATTTACAAAAGCTGTAAAATTATGTTTTATGCAAATTTGCAAATTCTCCTACAAGGTGGGTAAAAGACGATAAAATGTTCGATAAAATATTTATATATCTAATATTATTATAAACTCACACTAATAAATTACATTGAACATATATATGTATTATTTATATATTTTGAAATATAAAAATTGTAATAAAAAAATAATTATTTTAATAAAATGTCAGTTTTAAACAATAACTCAGTGTTTTTCACTATTTATCAAAAATTGAATGTTTTTAGAAAAATCCCAAAAATTCACCCTAAGGTAATTTTGATATTTTGAACTCAAAAATTAATTATATTTTACCAATTTAAAAACATAAAAGTTTCATTAAATATGTTAATATTATTATCCTTTGTCAAAACCAAAAATCGTATTATCATGAAATAAAAACTATCAAAAGATCGACACTTTTTTTTCCAATTTTAAATTAAAATTACTTAAATGACCATAATTGGATTAAATGGTAAAAATATATTCTATTTATAATTCCAATCCATTAAAATTTATAATTTAACACTATAAAATATTTTTATTAAAAAAGTTGTTTTTCCTAAAATATAGTATTTTTCACAATTCACCCAAATATGAATGTTATCAGAAAAACACCAAAAATTTATTAAAACTAAATTTGTATGTCCTGATTCTAAAGAAGAAGTTTTTTTCTCAAATCTAATATAGAAAAGTATCAAATATTTGATTAAAAAATTGTTCTCCATTAAAAGGCGGTTAAATTTCATTTTTTTGAAAAATACATCTTTTATATGAAAAAAATGAATTTGATCATACATTATGTATATGAAACTCATAATATGGATTCTTAAATTGTAAGGATTATATAATGTTTAAAATTATATTATTATTATTCATAACCAATTTTGAACAACTAGTTTGGTTAGTCATGGTGCGCAGGAACATAGTTTGCATGTAGTGCAAGTTATTGAATAACATTGAATAAATAAAGTAATATGAAATATTGGGGTGTTACATTATTTACTTTGTTAAATTGTGTCCTTTCAATTTTAAATTTTTCTTTGACAACAAAATGTTGAAAATAGAAAATACCTATATGCGAAAACCCACATCGGAAAGTGGGATAATAAAATTTAGTCATAATAAGAGGAAAAGGTGAATGAAAGTGTCACCACCAAATTATGATATTAATTATGAGAATATTGGAGGAAATTAGGGTAACATAATTGGAATAAAAAGGTATTTATTTATAGGGAGTTATTGAGGTCATCAGTCACAAACAATTTTTGAATTTAGGGCCTCAAAGACATAAATCTATGATGACTTCAAATATCGTCAGTTCAACAAAACAAAAGGTATTATGATAACACATTTTTTTGTTTTAGGATCACTTACCTAATGATTATGTATAAATTTCCTTGTAGAATAAGAGAAGAAAAAAATATATACTTGACAAGTAGAGTTCCATCCTTTAACTGATTTCTACCACAAACTCATCTTTCACCCTAAAAGTTTATAGAATATAAAAAATATTTTCTTTATCCTATTATTATAGTGTTCAAAAAATTGAATTTATAATTAATCTTATAGATCTTCTAAAAAACTAAATTATTCAGTCTAGGACATCACGCGGGCTAGTGGTAGGTGATACATCCTTGTCGCCCTTCGGTAGCGAGTTCATGTCTCGCGGCCATGCTGGATGTGACGGGTTTCCTCCCTACCTCTCAGATTTCCTTTTTATAAAAATACCAAAATAATATCAAACTAGAATTATCCGTAATAATTCTTTCCAAACTCACAGTCCAAAATTTATATGGAAGGTAAGCACAATGATGATCTGTTTTTCCATGTAATAGCATGTGAACACCTCATCATGTATTCTTTTAAAACACTTGAACATCCTGTATTACCCTAAAACCTTATTGATTATATTAAAGCAATATTATTTCTTATAGAATACTAGATGTACTAATTATACCCAATAATGATATAAATTTCAACAATAATGGAATATACATATCATTAATCTGTTTCAAGGTAGTCAAGAATATCCAATATAATTTATCCATATCAATCATGTATTATTCCAAAATCAGTACCTTTGTATCAGAATCATATTATGGTTTATCATTATCCCAACCATATATATTCCAAAAATTTAACATTTTATTGAGTAATTTTACTTAGTTCCACACAATATCATGTCCTTAATGAAATATTATTATAGTACAATTCTTATATACACTATAATTATTATAACATGTTCATCATTAAAAAAATACTCAATTGAAACAATACTTTAAAAAAACATAAGAAATCTAATCATTTGTATTCATCTTCGGTAGCATAATAACTTTATTATTATCTAATATCATCATTTCGGGTATACTCTGATGATTTATACATTGATTCACGTAGTGTCCCAACTCCTTGTAGATGAAGCATTGTATATTTGAGACATTTTTCTTACCCTTGTAATCAAGTACTTGGTGTCCTTTTTCTCCACAATTATAACAAACTCACATCCCCTTCAATCATTTAACAAGGTGATTCTTTCCACATTTATAAAAAATTGTAAAATCCTTCTTTTCCCTCTTCCCTTTATCCATCATTATCTATTATATCATTTTCTTCCATTTCATCCCTTCAAATCCATTGGACACAGATAATTATTTAATTATCTTATTAACCTATGATACTTTTTTTTAATATGTTGAGAATTCATGGGAGATTATTTCCATTGTAAATGTGGGATTAATACTGTGAATGATATGATCCTTCTTACTCTTTGGATTATACATATTTCTGGAGTTTACATTCCTTCTATTGGGAGCTATTTCTATACAACGACATAAAATGGGTCAGTTTATGAATGGCAATGAATAATTCCAAACATGTAAAATACAAAACGCAAATTGAACATTTTATGGACATAATCTTTAATCATAAACATATATTCATTGAATAGGTATATACTCATAAATCCTTCATTATGATTTTTAATGAAAATGAGAATTATCCTAAACATATCCCCTAGGAGTGTCGTATCCATGACTGTACCAAGGCATGTTGTCGTGCACCAGTTCCCATTCGAGTCAAGATTAAAGCGGTGTTTTCGTTTTTTACAGATAGGTACTTTTGTTCCAGAGCCGCCTCTAACTTTTCATATCCAGAAAGAGATGTATTTCTTGGAAAACTCACAAAATATTTACAATACGAATATTCTAGGATGTTCTTCTATACTAATCCTCAAAGTCTATTTTAGGGATATGTGCTCTAATCAGATATTATCTAAATATAGTTTCAGTGGTTTGTACTAAACATCCTCTAGTAAAAACTATAACTCCCCTACCTCAGAAGCATAGAGTTAGTTCATTATTACATAACATTTGCATTATCTGAAAATATCATGTCTCGAATGACCGATTAGTTATGTAGCCTTGAAAGTAAAAATACATTCAAAAGATTTAAATTACATCATAAAATGGAAAAATACAACAAAATTGTTTCCATGGACAACTCTGAGATCCCAGAGTCTATCTGTACTAGTCAGTAAAAATATACTTCTTTGCATCTTGGAAAAATTATAACATAGAAAGGGGTTAGCTCAGATGCTCAGTAAGGGTAACAATATAGTGGAAACATTCATAAATAAGCATAAACATTTAAGGCAATGTATATAACTAAAACAAAATACTATTCAACATAAAATTCATCATAATATGGAATATATATATCAAAATAATTCCATTTAATTACTCAAATGGATATTCTACTAGTCAAATAATCACATGTAATATCAACAGCCACATTCATAATAATGGAATGCATAATGCCAGACTTTCATAACCACATAGTCAAGGCCTTGTGCCAAGAATACATTTAATATTTTGTCAAAGCCTTGTTCTAGGACACTAGTTTTTCTCATGAGACCTACTGATGCATCTAAGAGATATTACAGGCTCCACCATTCACATACTAAGTCCAATACATTCCTCACATGAAAAGGTTTAAACATAACATAAACATTCTTAATAAAACTAACATACGAAATGTCAATACTTTATCCATATAATGTGAATGGTATAAAAATATCACATCCACATTCAAACATATCAAAAAATCATCAATACAATATTGATGTTTTGTATCATAATAAATCAACTTCAAAAAATCATGCAATCCATCAAATGATGTTGAAATAGATGGAATCAATTTTTTTGAGAAATATATCTTTCTATTTTAAAATCATTTAAAAGTTATATAATTATAAATGAAAACATTTATTTTAAAAGTAGTATTATAATATTTTAAGGGATTCTTCGACGATATTATAACGGTGGATTATAGTTCCATCCTCTATATATGTTAAAAAACATTTTTACTTTAATTTTGTGGAAAATGACATAATGTACAATGTTTGCAAAATGGCCGAAAGATTCCTTTCAAACCATGATATTAAAAGTCAAACAAGGGTATAAATTAATTTAACCCATAGTCAAGTATATAGTAAATTTTTTTTTGAATACATTTATATGAAACATGGATGTGGATGATAAAGAGGTCATAGTAGATACTTACATAAAAACATATTGGATAATATAAAGATTGTGAAATTAACACTTACATTGTACTTTTCCTTGGTCGAGGGTAGGATAACCTCTTGTATAATGGAAAATTAATTTTTATTAAATTATACAAGAATAGTATACATTAATATGATATCATATATGATCTCTAAATATTTCATTGTTAATAATATCTTTGTATTATCATCATTTCAGGAGTTAACTGATTCGGTTTCCTATATATGCTATGTTACATAAGTCATATTTGTTAGGGATGGGATGTATCTTATTTATATCTATAATTATATTATGTCTCTAAACATTATTGTTAATCATAAAATGAAAATCATTCTTGAATGGATACGATGGGGTATGAATCTCATCGCATTCGTGGAGACGATAATCCTTACGTGCACACGAGCGACAATATGATTCTTTTGATATTAAAATAATATATAATTGGATTGTATATTAGATATACAGAATCATTATCATGTTATATTTATTATTTATATCAATTAAAAATTATTATTATACCCACCCAAATAATAATGTATTGAATAACAATTATACCACGACGTGGAGACGGTAAGTTGTACCTACACACGTATGGTGACGTGTCATTTAAATTATGGATAGAATAATTAATATGGTTGTAACATATTTATAATAACATTAAATTATATAGAATATACTGGAGTTATTATTCTAGAATTGAAACAACAACGAAAGAGGTAGTGGAAGATGAAGGAATAATGAAATATGTGATGTACTATTTACCTCTTCTTCGGGTTCTTCACATTGATATGATAAAAAAGGCTCCATAAGATGGAATTATGGCTAAATTAATGCCACTTGGATGAAGTTATGATAGTTTAGAGGGTATTTTTGTAGGGTTTGACCGAGAAAAATGGCATTGATGGTGTGAATATTAGAGAGCAGGAAAAGCCCTTTTATAAGAGAGGTGAGGGGTACCTTAGGAAAAGCTACAAATAGTATTTTATAATAAAATAATTTTCGGTTTATAATGGAAATAATTTAAATTATTTAAATTCTAATATGGGGATGGGTCTAAAATCACTCAAACAATAGGTTTTAGATAGGTTTGGGCCATTATATTAACCTTATCATTTATATTTATCTCTTAGTTAAATAGTTTGACATTTATCATGTCTTTTTGTATTTTTGTATTATATTGACAATAAACATACTATAAACATCCAAGAGAACCCCAAGAGATTCATCAATTATAAAAATATCATTATATAAGTCATTATTCCGAACCTTATATTCTTATTAATAGAAAATCATGTAATAAAATAATATTTGTTTTAAAAACTCTTATATGTCAATTTTGAAACTATTTTTGATTTTGTTTATTTAATTCATAATTGAATTATTACATCAAAAAAAATACATTTAATCAACCCTAACATGTCATACTAACCTTGAAAATTATTTTAATTCATAAAAAGTCTAAAATTACATTTATTTGGATATTTATAATATCATTATTTTAATATTTCATTAATAAGGAAATCACTGCATCATTATTGTGTCATAAATAAATTAAATTATTTAATTTCTAAAAAATATAAATAAAATAAAATTATATAGGAAATATTTTTATATTTCCAATGAATATTTATATTTTAAATTATTACATATATAACCCCATGTAAAAATTGATTAACTAAAAGATATCTGTTTATGTCATTTTTGTATTTACTTGAAGATAATTAAAAAAAAGTGTCATTATCATTCATAAGTGGGTCCATGGGTCCCCAAATCGACCCCAAGGATGCCCATGGTCGGTCATGACTCATAAAAGAAGGTTATGACATGTGTTATGGGAATTTTGTATTATTGTAATATTCTTTTATCTTGAATTACCCTATTTACATGTAACCACAGAAAATAAAAGTCAAAAGTTAGTATTCACCAAAAATTACTTTCATCTTATTGAACAAATTTTTATCAACTAATATCAACCATTTATATCATATTTTTGAAATTCTATTCACAGAAGCAGTAAAATTATGTATTATGCGAATATTCAAATGCTCCTAGGAGGTGGGAAAAAGAAGGTAAAATGCTCGAATTTTTTTTTAATATCTAAAATTATTATAAACTGACTCTAATGAACTAAATTTAACATATATAGGTATTATGTATATATTTTTACCTAAAATAAATTTATATAAAATAAATATTTATTTAAATAAAAATTTAGTTCTAAACAATAACTCGTTGTTTTTCACTATTCATAAAAAAATTATTGTTTTCAGAAAAATACCAAAAATTCACCCTAAGAAAATTTTGAAATAAAGAATTCAAAAATGAATTATATTTTATCAATTTCAAAACATAGAAGTTTTATTAATTAATATAAAATTAATTCCCATTGTCAAAACCAAAAGCATGTTTATATGAAATAATAACTATCAAAAGATTGGCACATGGTGATGTCCAATTTCAAAGTAAAATTACTTACAATGAAGATCATTGGATTAAATGGTAAAAATTTAATCTAATTATACATCCAAACAATAATAAATTATAATTTCACAATATAAATTATTTTGATAAAAAATGATAGTTAAAATATAGTATTTTTCACAATTCACCCAAATATGAAAGTTATCAGAAAAACACCAAATATTTATTGAAACTAAATTATTGTGTCCCGATTCTACATAAATGGATTATTTTTTCAAATCGAATATATAAATATATCAAATTATGGATTTAAAAAGGGTTCACCATTAAAAATAAGTAAAATTTATGTTTTTAAAAAATCCTTCTTTTATCTGAAAAAAT
The DNA here is from genome assembly GCA_963277665.1 of Viscum album. Taxonomy (NCBI): domain Eukaryota; kingdom Viridiplantae; phylum Streptophyta; class Magnoliopsida; order Santalales; family Viscaceae; genus Viscum; species Viscum album. Next base: position 2,031,399,769 of record OY728151.1, on the reverse strand, counting down.
GAATTTGTTCTTACATTATGTATGAAACTCATAATATGGATTCTAAAATTATAAGTATTATATAAAGTTCAATATATAGTTAAAACTATTCATAACCACTTTTTAACAGCTAGATTGGTATGTCATGGTGTTCTGGAACTCAGGGTTGTGTGTAGTGCAAGTTATTGAATTATTTTGAAGAAATAATGTACTATGAATCTTGGGTTGTTATAGTGATGATAGTGGCAGACGAATTGACAGGGTTTGGGATTTTTCGTTCTTAAAGCATTCTTCACATGGGGGAATACTAACAAGTTTTATGGGCCAATCGGAGGCCCGATACAGATGGAATAGGCTTTGTGATGTCAACGTGACCTAACCCATGAGTTTCATAGTGATCAGATGGCTGTATAGAGGAATGGTGCATCATGGGAGGTATGCCAGTAGAAAACAACGATTCTGGAAATTTCAAAAGAACATGTTGTGTATCCAGAAGAAGACACTTTCTGTGATAGGATCAACAACAGATAGGGTTCTGCGGTGCATGAAGTGATGAAATGACATATTCCAAAGATATGAAAACATGTGGGTCCATACTGGGGACTATCCATCTATCATGGAGGATACACGTACATGGGGTGGAGTACAAAACTGTGTAATACACCACGTTACCATTCTAGATGGGATACATAGGTTATCTTGTGTACCAGTTACACATGGTGACATACACGAGTTGAGGTCGTGTACATGAACATGGTCGTTCACACGGATTAGAACCCAGTTACTCAGAAATGGACTATGGTTCACCCTACACACAATGTAATTATGTTTCTACACCATATTTTCCCTCTAAATCAGGGTCATTACACATAGATAGTACTTGGAGTCGTGATACACAATATTTGACCCCTTCTACATGTCATGTATACCCTGGATACATTGCACGATCTCTTATCCTCCATTCCGTAGACAAATTTATTTTAGGTTAGTTTGCATTTCGATCATTCCCCTAAAGGTTAGGTATTATTTACATCCACAATAATATGTTCCCTTTTGTTATAATTTCCAAGATAGAGTCATGTATCATTCGTAGTGGCTTGTAGTGAGATTCACTATCAATTCTAGACCCTAGTTAGTGTTAGGTATTGACGTGACCTATGCTACATGATGATGATCCTCTACATAGAATGATAATCCAGCTGAGTTGAAGTATCTAACATGTCCTTGGAAGTACCGAAAAATGCAGGGCGTAGGCTGAGCACATTCCATGAGGTCCAGAGACAGAGACCCCTCATTTTCGGAGGCGATCCCAACCCTTAGGTAGCTGAGGACTGGCTTGATGTGGTGACTATATTATTCCATCTAGTAAGGATACTAGCGGAAGAGATGGTGACCCTAGTAGCAATCCTTCTTCCGGGTTTGCTGGAATGTGGTGGATTTTGACCACATAGACTCTTGATGAATATAATCTTTTGTGGATGAAGTTTGAGAGACACTTTTAGGAGGATTACTCTTCAAATACACTGAGATAAGTGCATATCCAAGAGCTTCTTTAGCTCTAGTAGGATAGTTAGAATGTATAAGACTATTCATCGAAGTTCCTCAAACATGCCAGGTACATTATGGATTTGATCAAGGATCAGTACATTCGAGCTCATACCATCGAGCGAGGACTATGATGGGACATCCAAGCTATTGTCATTTCTCTATGAATTTTATCTTATACTGGAGTGATCAAGCGGGGCTTGGGGATCAAGATATTCTTGGTAGAGTAGAGATAAGCAATGGCAATCAGCAGTTTCCAGATAGGTGCGATGACCTCAGTAGTAGGGAGACAATGTAAATCACATGGTTCGGGATGTGGATGATGTCACATGAGTACCCAGGATAGGGGATCAACATCCTAGGACTCCCGGACTGGATCCAATCAGACTAGGGAGAGGTGATTCTACTTATGTGACGTTAGGGGAAAACACGCTATAGACTATCCGACTCTTTGATCTAATGATTGATATGTATTGGATTAACCACTAAGGTAGAGGCAGAGAGTGGAGTATAAATAAATTACTTGTAATGTACATGGAAGAGTAGTACAGTGAGATTCAGGTGGTGGAAGAAGCCTCGATCTATTCCCACAACCACCCCCAGGAGGTCCGCACAAGGTATAAAGAGCTGGGGGATAGGGGCAGGGACAACTGCATGTGGTCAAGGAATACAACCCAAGGACTCTAAGGATGATATTAGTAATGATATGTACATACAATACATTATCATAAATTCTTATAAACACATGTTCATGTTATTCATTCCTTTCCATATTCCTTTTTCAAAACCATGAGATTCTTATAGAGCCGCTGACTCAACCATTAGTTGTGGAGACACCTGTAGGAGGGGACTTGATGATCACACACCTTTTCAGAATGTGTGATCTTACCCATGGAGGAGAGAGTTTCGGTTGGATCCTCTTGGTGGAAATGTCGAGGCCTTACGATGTCATTATCAGGATGGATAGGTTATCTTCAGTCCATGACCATATTGATTGCTTTGGGAAAAGAGTGTGGTGAGTCTGTTTTGATGGTATTAGGTTTTCCATTGTTAGTGAGAAGGAGACCCATGTAACCTATAATGGGATAATGCAACGGAGAGTGCAGTCGATCACACATGAGTTGGCTAGCCATACCCATGGAGTAGTAGATGTTGTGAGCTTCATGTTCCAAAAATTTGTGGTAGAGTACGAGGACGCCTTTACCCATGATTTTTTATGAAAAACCTCCCCAGTATAGGATAGACTTATTCATTGACATATAGACTAGGGCGGGACTAATATCCTCACTAGTTTATAAGATGGATCCCATATATCTTTACGAGCTGTGGGTGCAGTTAGAATATTTTTAGGTAAAGGGATTTTTAAGACAATGTGTTTCACCTTGGGCAGCCCAGTTTTTTTTTCAAGAAGGCAGATGAGATTTTGAGGTTATACCAAGATTACCGGCACCTAAACCAGGTTTCGGTGAAGAATAATCATCCACTAATAGGGATTGATCACTGCTTCAATCATCTTCTATGGGAATAGTGGTCCTTGATGGATGAAATTTTATTGGGATACCACCAGTTACGATTACGGTACAAGGATATATTGAATAAGTCATTCATATACCTATATAATCACTATGAGTACTTGGTTATTCCTTTCGGCATGAAAAATGACCTTGCTGTTTTCATCAGACATATAAACCAGATCCTATAGCCGTATTTATACCAATTCGTAGTAGTATTAATTGACGACATCCATGTGTAATCGGTGTTGGATTATTAGTATGAGAGACACATTTGGATGTTTATAGATGTACTACAAGAGAACCTGATTTATGGTATGGTCTTTATGTTCCATTTCTAGATTCAAGAGGTCCACATTCTTTGACATGTCATCACAACAGATGGAGTAACTTTGGACCCCACCATGGTGGATGTAGTTTTAGCATGGGAGATACCGTGGACCATGAATAGTTTGGGGAGCATCCTTGTGTTTGCAGGATATTACCAGAGATTCAATGATAATTTCTCCTAGATATTAGAACCAATGAAATCCTTGACTACAAAAGGGTAACCCTTCAAGTAGACTATGAATTTTTTGACGGCTTCCGAGTTGTTGAGATAGTGTTTGACGATAACCATAATCAGGAGATTTGTTGAGGAGGGTGTCGAGTACATTGTTTTTTACAACACATCATGGATCATGACTGGTTGTGTCCATTATGGACAGAGAGTATGTAACATACTTATAGTCTAGGTTTTTCACCCCTCCTCTCCTACTGCAAGATCGGGAGGAACAACAAGGGGATGTCGACTATGAAACCATACATTCAAAGTAATCCATAAGACATGCCCTAAAGGGTATTTTCAAGGTGGGGAGAACATCGTTCTTTTTAGAGGGTGTACTATTATGCTATTGGAGTTGAAGGAGGAGGTCATAAGGGATTTTTATACAAACCCATCAGAGTTAATCCCTATAGTGGAGAAGATGTTCCAAGATCTCCAATGACAATTCTAGTGGTCAGGTATGAGGAAGGCGGTAGAAAAGATGAATCCTTGATGCCTTTCATGCCTTTAGGTGAAGGCAGAGCACCCAGTTCTGGTGGGGTTTGCTCACCCCTAGATGTTCTATAGTGGATGTGGGATGGAATATTGATGAAATCCATGTCATTATTACCACATATATCCATGTGGAATGATTCCATCAGGGTGATCACTAACTGATTCACCAAATCGGCCCACATATTAGCTATTAGAGAGCAGTGTTCCATAGAGTTCTTGGGAAGCCTCTATATACAAGAAATAATTTGGATTCATGGAATCCCATCTACCATAGTCTCGAATCGAGATTCCCACTTCACATCTTGGTTTTGGAAGGGATTGTAGGAGGATTTTGGGACTCAACAACACTTTATCACAACATTCAATCCCAATAAAGGCGGTCAAATAAATAGGACATTTACGTTATAAAGGATATGATGTGAGATTGTATCCTGGAGGTCGCAGTTGATTGAACCACCAAACACTGGTAGAGTTTGCGTACAAAAAAAGCTACCAATAAACCATTGGTATGATACCGTTCAAGGCATTATATGGGAGACCATGTTAGTCAACACCTTGCTAGAACGACCCTTGAGAGTCAGCACTCATTGGTCCAGTGTTGGTGAGAGCTACCATCGAGAATTTGGAGATCATCCAGCAGTGGGTGAAGACAACACGGATCTGATATAAGACTTATGCTGATAGGAAACCAAGACAATGGACTTCAAAGTGGGATACCATTTCATCCTTCATGTCTCACCTCGACGAGGGATACATATATTTAGATGGTGGGACATTCTATTTCTGATGTTCATCAGACCATTACAGATACTACACATAGTGAGTGAGGGGGGTACAACATAGCCTTAGAAGTACATATGCACCGAGTACATGATGTTTTCAATTTTTCTTAACTAAGTATGTACGTTCAGGACAAATCACATATCATCGACTAGGTAGAGGTGGAATTTGAGGATAGAGGGGCCTTTGTAGAGTACCAAGTGGTGAATGATGACTGATAGTACATGATTATTTGTGGGAGAGATATTCCCCTCAGGTGGGTCAGGTGGAAGCACGCGGACCTTTAGGAGGGCATGTGGGATCGGGAGGCTTTGATCTGGGCCCAATACACACATCTTTTTTATTACACCATGTTTTGGATTTTTGGGGATGCAAAGACCCAAGGTGGGGAGAATGTAATGCCTCTGATTTTCCAAGTATTATTTTTAAATATTATATGGAATTATTTCAAGACCAAACACGGAGACCACACATCATTCCAAAGCCCAATAATCCCAAAATGGAGGTGTGTTCATTTTTTATGTTATGTGGGTTGGATTGTGTGTGCAGTTGTTTAATTTTTTAGAAAGATTCCCATATTAAAAGTACAAGGGCACCATTGCGTCCTAGATGACGACATTACTTAAGAAGATTCTGAAGCATGACTGGCATGGTTTGAGGTAAAATAGATAATTTTATTGATGTTTTTAGTAATATAAATAAAATAAAATAATTTAAATGTTTATTTTATTTTATTTGGAAATGTTTGCAGTAGAACATTGCCAAGACATCAATTTTGATAATTCGTAAAATGACATAATCGCACTGAAAATGAAACATGGACTCATTTGTGCCATAGCAAAATAGAAACACCTCATCATGATGGAAAATGATTGAACACATTCCCTCTATTTTATGGGTTAATCAAATATTGTACATTAGTAGAATATTGAAACAAACTCCGGAGAATTATTGGAGCATTGAGAGAACTCTTGACAATGAACTATGATGAATCAAATGTGCGATTCACTGGACCAATGGAGTTGAAGGATCTCAGCAAAGACGGTAGTGTGATCCCTTCATTAGAAATCGATCTATCCTCGAGTTAGGGGTTATGATTTCAATTTTTTCCCCATTATTTAAATTAAATGATAACCGTGAATCAACCAAAAAACAAGTTGACCTACACATCTTCATTCTGGAGGTTGGGATTTTCATTATTGGGTTAGTTCCTAGAGGATTATTTTTTCAGGTTTGATGTTTTTAATTTTACCCATTTAAACCTTATAATTCCAGCATATTAATTCTATGTGAGATGATGACCGATGTTCATACCTCCTTTGTTGTTTTGTATTTATCCTATCTCTTTCCACACATTCTTCACATTATTTGTATTGATAAAAATGAAAAATCGATGCACTTACATTTCTTGGAACAAAAATCCCAAAATAGGGATCCAACATCTTGATGACCCATCAGAGGTGCGATGGAAATAGTGGAAGATGAATCAACATGGTTTGGGAGTTCGCATTATTTGAGTGTTCATTGTGCAGGTGAATCTGAATGCGTTTTCAGGGCTGAATGGTGGCACAAAACTGACAGAATTGGATTCTTCATGTTGGGGTGACCTGAAATATTGTGTTTCATGGAGATCAGACGTATGTATCAGTGAATAGATAATCATGAGTGCCCTGATGCCCAAAATATCGATTCTTAAACTTTCTGAAGGACACAGTGTGTGTCTAAAATAACACGACAGGTGGGACTTGCTCAATGGGAGCTATAGTTCCATGATGTAGGGTGTGATTTCTTGAAATGTTCTCTGAAGATCACAGAATGTGTGTCCTTATGTGGGACTCTCTATGTATCTCGTACGATATACCCACATGGGGTGCATTACACTACCATGTAATCCACAACATGACCAGACTAGGATGGATGCATGGGTTACCCCATGTACATGTCACACAAGATTCCAAAAATATGTTGAGGTCATGTACTCTCACACAACTACACACACAGAGTGGACCCTGCTCACATTGACATGGAATATGGTTTTACCTACACATTGTGTACTTACCGTTGTACACGACATTATCCCTTTGACTCGATCCATTACACACGGGCAGTTACCAGAGTCACAAGACACAGCATGTGATCCCTTTTATAAGCCATATAATTTCTAGAATCTTTGACTAATATCTTGTAAAAAAATAATGGGAAGTGTTTCCTTTAGGTTAGTGTCCCTTTTTCTTGTTCCCCTGATGGTCGGGTATTGTTTCCATTTAAATGAAAATTATCCCTTCTTCAAGACTTTACAAGATACAGTCACACATCCCCATAAGAGGCCTGATGTGAGGTCCTCTTACCATTATTGATACTATGAAGAAGTAGGTATTGACATGACCAACCCTACCAAATGCCAATCCTATAATTATAATGAGAATCTGGATGAGTTGTGGTGTCCACTTAGGCCTTGGAAATGATCCTCATATGTGCATCGTGATATCCCCCCTAGGAGTGTGTTCTCCTGGAATGTGTTTAATTATCTCTCATGACATTTCTTGATGAATATTATTCTTTGGAAGAACATTATTAGAGCTATCAGACTCGTCCAGTGAGTTCTTATGGATGAGTGCTTCATGGAAACATTGAACTGAATCATTATCATGGGTATTTGGTCGTGTCAATTGTCTCTAGACTACAGTTCTAGGTTTTTATTGTATCTTGATCATTTCTCTTGATATATATTTAGTAGTTATAAAATTTGTATAGATGACTGTAGATTTACATTTCATATTTCAATGTGGTTTTTGGGGTCCTCTGCTGATTATTTTTAGACTCACCCCTACAAGATCATTTCCCACATGTGTCTTGTCTTGTGCAGACGAGTGACCTTTTGATAGTGTCCAGGGCGGACCATGACAAGAAAAAGATTTATGAGTTACATATAAGAAAAGTTGTTTTACATCCATGAGAAGCAATCCCATTACCTCTTTGTGCATACAAGTTATACTATGTAGTTCGTAGACTCATGTTTTGGTTGGTCATGTATTCTGGCCTAATTTTACTTTCAGCATATTACAGTCGTAGTACTCTATATTTTGGGTTTTGTTATAATATTTCATTTTGTTCCTTAGTGTTTTACACATTTCGTAGTTTGTGGTCCTAGATATGTTTATGTGTGTAAAGTTACTTATGCAATTCCTCCCATGTTAGTGAAATTCTTACTCGTGGATAGTCACTACCACAATGCATATTAGAGGCGGGCTTGGGGGAGTCATGGTACGGGCCCCACATGGAAGGGGTGTGCCATTAGGAAACTCAATACAAAAATATAACATCAATCAAATTAATATAATACACCTCTATTATATAATAAGAACCTAGAAAATTCATTGACCACCTCATGTAAATCAAAATATATTTATTTTAATATGGATAATATTACATATTTCTGTTTTTTGATTAATTAAATAATTAAATTATATTAAAATCAAATATATTATAAATTTAATAATAGAAATTTCCATAAATTTATATCACATATTATTAGATGAATATTTATTTAATTACATAAACACATTTCCAAGGAATGTAAGAGTTTGGTGCATTCCTAAACATGGAACACATTCATCTAATTTAGTGAATGATATTCATCATATCGCATAAATTTCATCACCATTAGTACTCTGACTCACAATCTTAATTTATAACATGGTGAAATGAAAAAAAATGAAGGGTGAGCTTAGATACTCAGTAAGGGTTATGATGGAAGACAAACCAGCATATCAAGAGAATATTAGTAAGAAAAATGACCAGAATATTGAAAGGAAAAAACAACATATGAAATATGATAATATTGAATAATAGAAATTAATATTGAGAGTTTATAAGATATGAATCATAAGTGAGTCAATAGTCATACCTGTTAAAGAATAAAATAAGATTAAGACATGTAATTTTGGAATAAAAATTAAAATGTAATAGAAAGACATATAATTCAATGGAAATTTCCGAAACAAATCATGGAACATAATGGGGAATACACCTACTTAGTGGGGCCTAAAAGAATCTATAGTCATAGCCTTTTATATTTAAGTAATTAGGATTCATTATCTTCCCATAGTAGATCAGGTTTCCCATATTCCTATTATGGACGTGGTTTCCCCATCATCCCATTATGAATCAATTCTAATGACTTGTTTACCATCCTTATCCCAAGAGATATAAATAATTTTTTAATGAATTATTGGTCGATATTGGTCTTATTAATTACATAATGAAAACCATACATATGATTCCCATAATAACATAAATAAATCAACATATTTAATCCCATGAAATGAACTTGGTTTATTAAATATCATTGAATCATAAAAATTCCATCCATTAGAAAAATATAGATTGTATCATTCGAATATTCCCTCACTAAAATGGATGTAATAACAATGAATAATATCATAAGTAGAAAATAATTTTAAGAGATCACTTGGAAAAAGTTGTGGAGGAAAATATCCTTTCACTTTTGAAACCCTTATTTTTTTATTTAAATATCATGAAATGTTAAAGAATAAATTTTATTTGAAAACATAATTGTATTATTTTAATGTATTTCACTATATAATGTGGCATAAAAATGGGAAAATATTACATTCATTCCATATAAGTTAAATACATTATTTCAACAAATTTTTACCTAAAAAATCACAATGTGTCTTGTTTGGTAAACATGATAAGTATTCTTCTGAATCCTTTTCAAAATAATTCCAAAATTTCTAAAAATAAACATGAATATTAATAAGATAATAGTAATGAGTATTTTGAAAAAATGAACGTAGTAGATAAATTTTCCACAAAAGGGATTAAAACAAAACTCTCCCAATTATTGATGAGATTTTGAAATAATCAATTATCAATTTATAATTTTTAGAATTGTATTCCTTAGGAATGAAATAAAATTATATAGATATGAAAAGACCATAATGTTCAAAATAATATGCATAAAATTCATTCATGGGTGGTATTTACACCACAAAAAGGAAACAAGAAGTTATAAAACATGTATCCCTTAGAAAAAAAGTTAGATAAGATTACCTTACCATATGAATTGAATTTATTAAAACTCATTAAAAACTATCCTATAATAAATATTGTTTTTTTATAAATGTAATACCTGACCATATTATTTTTTATAGTACAATATATTACATTATATTACCAACATATTAACAATTCCATGTTAATGTTACACTTCATGTAATATCTGATTTATTTTTTGTATATGTTTTGAATTATTATTCATGATCCTCTTATATAATTAATGATTTAATTATTTCTAAATTAAAAAAATTAATATAAAATTAATATATATATATATATATTCATTATTAAAATATATCTAATAATATAAAATTATTAGTAAATGAAATAGAATGTTTGTGGATACAGTAGGTCGTACGTATGCATGAATGTTATTTACAATCTATTATCATTTTTAATTAATGTATGTAAATGATATATATATATATTAAAATAGTAATACTATTTGAAAAAAAAATCATATATATTTACTAAAAAATTAATTAATAGATTTCATGTATGTGTGAACAAATCACATTGCTTTGAGGAGGTGGTTGTCCAACTGGAATATAAATAATTACATATTTACAAAAAAAATAACGCACTATAGTTTGTATTATATAATAATTATACAATAAAAAATAAATCATTAATGAAATATATATTATATATAAATTGAAATTATTTCATTTTTCCTAACCAATAATGGTGGCTAGGGAAGAACGAATGAGATCAGTTTTTGAGGTGGTAGTCACTCTTATAAACTAATTATGAATGTGTATCTAATTTTGATGTAAGTGTCTGTGAGTGTATGTTAAAAAATAATATAAAAACATATAATTATATTTAAAATAATTATTTTACATTATATGATGATATATATATATATATATAATTTATGTGTTTTACCGATGAAATAAAATAAAAACATTCAAAGATGAACATTACCACTTTTTTGGGTATCATTATTTGATTTCCATAAAAGGATTCCATAAGATATATTTATGGACAATGTAGGATTATAGGATAATTTGAGGTATGCCTGGAATATATTTGGATAGTTTATGGCCAATCCAAATAATTTTTAATTTGTGATGAAATGAAATGAATATTTTTCCATTTTTATGTGAGTGTAGGGGTACTTTAAGAATTTCACTAAATATTTATTTATAATAAATTAAATATACACAAAATTAATTCCAAATGGAAGAATATTATAATATATTTTGTTTTAGGGTGAAAATAACCTCAAATAACATATTTCAAATAGTTTTTTAAATTTTAAACCATATCATTTTTATTAACCCTTAGTTAACCTATTTTAATGTTAACAATAGTATTAATATTATCAACACAAACAATTGGAGATTTTAACATATAAGGATTAAATTTTACCATAAATTTAATATTAAGGATGTTTATGAAAATATATAATCATATTCAACATTATTTAGTATGTTTATGTCTTTTTATTTTATAAATTATTATTTTCACAAAAAAAAGGATTAATTTGAATTTGAAACTATTCATTACATTTAATGTAATAAAATTAATAAATTAAGATAAAATAAATGAAATACAATCAATAAAACAATTAAATTTCATGTTAATATAGATAAATATCATACAAACACTACTTAATTAAATTATATTTTTTTAAAATGATTAATATCTCATATATTAGATTTTCATTACATGAATAATTACTAGATATTCATTGTGTAATTATTTATGATAATTATTTCTTCACAAAAAAATAAAAATAAAATTCCATTAGGTAAACAAACCATATATATTACCTAATAATAAAAATATTTTGGCATGTAATATATTAATAATATTATTAAAAATATTAAAATTATCAAAACTAAGAGAATCATATTTATTCAGTGTCTTTCAATTTAATAATATCAAAGAAATTTTATTAGAATTTATTCCATTAAATTATTCACTTTAAATCATTATGTATTAAGTATATCATTTACTTCATCACATACCATTTTGGAATGTTTTAGGGTACTTATATAAAATATAAAATGTAAAATATTATTTTACCCTCAACTACACCATATATCCTTAAACATGGTAATATTAGCTTCTAATGTTTCTATTCTTGTTGTGGATAAATAAAACGTACAAATAGAATAAATTCATTCCTTCTAAAAAAATATCAAATCCATTTTTTCAAATTCAATTTTCAGGATTTTATGATATTGTTTAAATAGTAATCTTATAGACCAGGAATACTAACTGATATTTAAGGTAAAAAAATTCAAAGGATTAGAATGTATTTATATCCAATTTCAATGTGAAGTTTATTATTATGACCTAAATTGGATTAATTTTTTTAAATTTTATAATATTATACTTTAAAAAAATTCAAAAAATAATTTATCAATATTAATAAGTTAGAAGTAAAATATTTTTAAAATTTAAATTCAATATCTTTCAATAATTATGAAAACATTTTTATTCACAAAAAAATATAAAAATTTCACCCAAAGTAAATTTCCATATCACTATATTATATATGATGTTTATTTGTTCCTATATAATCAATAAAAATGTCATAAACTATATTTTTAATATGTTCACCATCAAAAGGTGGAAAATAGCCTTCATATAGAAATAATTCGTTTATTCATAAAAGTATATCTCTTCTTATCTCATGTATAGAAAAATCATAATATTAATGTTAAAAATTTTATTGAATTTATTATATATATAATTTATTAATATAAACCAAATATATTTGTTTTTTTATATATGTATAAAATATAAATGTGAAAATTTAAATAGATTTTAGAAATAATTGTTTTACATTCATTTAATTTGTTAATGAACTATATATAAATGTTTAAACCATAATTTAACAATTCCATTAATTCTACACATATCGATCATTATAATTTCTAGGTTACAATTATCTTCTTTAAATAATTAAAATAAATAAAATATTATTCATTAAAACAAAATATTTCATGTAACACATGCTAATCTATTGTAGCATGTAAAGAAAAACATCATGTAAATTGAATTAAATTTTAAAAAAAAAATATATGCCAATAAAACATAGGGGAGTTACAAAATAGAAATTTATTTTCATTCATAAAATTATTATTTTTATTTGAATACATAATATTTAAATAAAACATAAATAGGGAAATTTTTTATGCTTATTTGACAGAAATATTTTATAGAAATAATTTATAGTGAAGTATAGATTAAAAAAAATAATTATAAAAATGGTCAAATTGACCACATAAAATAATAAAGATGTTGAAAATTTATGGCATTATATCATTTTTGAGGTAGATTAACAAGATTTACCATTTATCAGGGTGATAAATATTACCATAATCACAATTCATATGGAAAAAAAATAATAGGGTAATATTTACAAAATTTATGACTCATAATTCAAAATATTTAATCAATTCTATGAAATTGAATACTAAAATGTTTTGTAAATCATTTTTAAAATAACTGTAAAAAGGGGGACATAAACTGCTGTTTAAAAAATCAATATTCATGTAATCATTGTTTATACTCAATTCAAGTATAAAATAACTTGAAAATACAATTATTTATTTATGATTAATTAAAACTAACTAATTAAATATTAAATACAATATTAAACATAATTTTACATTATAAATAAATTAATAGAATATAAAATTATTAATTAAAATCATTGTTTTTTGACATTTATTTATAAGATCAAACATTTCCAAAAAATATCAAAATTTCACTGAGGATAATTTTTATTTGTTAATTTCTTTAATTTTATTATTTTTTTCATTTAAAATATCTAAATTTTGTAGATATATTATATAATATTGTGTCCCAAAATGAAATAAATACCATTTTCATGTAAATTTATGTATGAATAAGAAATAGCTTTCTTTTATCATTGAGTGTTTAATTCAAAAGAATAAACCAATAATTTAAAATTAATTAGTTAATTAATATATATTTCATAATGGTTTTAATACTAATCATAAAATCTAATTTGACAGCAATGTTATAATGGTTAATTTAAATAATAATATGTAGTAATTCATTAATCATGGTGTTGTGTGTCCTATATTTTATCAAACATAATATCATTCATTATTTATATCAATGTGTTAAATATGATAAATCGATATAAATATATTTCATTCCAAATATCTAATGGATTAGTGTCTTGGAATTCAAAAATTTGGAAAAAAATGGTTCATAAAAAACTACATCATCTCCAATGAAGTTCTTCACATCTAATACCCTTCATTGGAATATCATACAAGAAACCATTAACTATATCATGTCGAAAAAAATAAATATTCATTTTATCAAAAATCAAATAATAGGGGATTGGGTTCATTCCAAAGTCATTCACATATATATTATATGTTCACTACCAAAACTATGAATGTCTAAAAAGTTAATTACTATACTTTGTTCCCTTACCATTCAAGTCTTTATTATCTCTTGATAAATCAATCTTTAAAAAAAATTATACCGATAAAAAAATCATATCCAACCTATAAAAAATTGTAAACCATCTATATATGGGACATAAAATCGTAAAATATATAATATAATCTTATCATAATTGATGCAAAAGGAATGGGTTTTATAAATATTTAATCATTATTTAAAAACATAACCCATTAAGAAATTTGTTATTTATAAATTTAATCATTATAATAATAAACCATTATGGTGATGCTTAACTATGGTAAATTTTTACCATATACCATGAAAAAAATTGTGAACATGAATGGATGTTAAAAAACAAGAAATTATCATTTTCATATTCAATAGAATTTTTAATAATGAAAATCTCATTTTAATTTTGAAATAAAAAATTGAGAATATAAATATTTTAAAATTATTGAGAAAATATTTTTTATTTAAAATAAAAATTTAATCTTTTAAATTAATCATGGAAGCATTTATTGATATTGATAGTGAGAAATTATTCAAATTCCATAATCATAAAAAAAATAGATTGACAATTAAATTGATTTAAAGTACCTTATTATTTTAAAATAAAATTAATATTCTATTGAATATTTTATTTATATATAAAATAATGTGTAAAAATTACATTTAAAAATTGAAATATAGTCAAAATCATTCTATAAATTTCATTTAGAAAAACTGTTTTCGGATCGAAATGTTTATCTGAATGAAAAAGCGGATATATTATATGATATTTAGAAAAAATATTATAAAATATTTTTCATCAAATTGGAAATATGTTCATTAAAATAAAAATTAAAAAACTAAAAATGAGGGGAATTTTTCTTAAATAAAATTTCTATGATTTCTTCAATGTAATTTCTCACATAAAAATTCACTTTTAAAATAAGATTGAAGTAATAATTGGACAATAAAATATTAGCATTATCGGAATCTCTAAATCAAAACATTAGGAAATAAATTATAATATATGGATTTTAAATCAAAATAATTATCATATGGATATTAATAAATGGAATGAACTGGTAGTATATAAACCACACAATTGAAATAGATTTTGAATATGGAATATGTCCAACAAAAATAAATTAATTTTGAGATATCCCTTTTCTCATATTCGATATTTCATTAATCATCATTAAACGTTATAAATTATAAATACTAATTTATTATATAAATATTCTTGATCCATATGAATACATAAAAATATTTTTTTAAATGCATTATAAATTTTGATTATCCATTAATTAAAATATTTCATTATTAAAATTGACATCGGATTAAAGGCTCATTTATTTTCAATGCATGATTCTATTCATCTGTCCTAGTTATGGTAAATTGATCATGGCAACATCATCTAAATAATGATAAACATGTAATCACTATAAAATTAAATTAATATATACACATTTATAAACACTCTTATAATATTTTTATGATAAAATAATTATATCATATCATAGAGAAGGTAGTCCATTCTTACACATGAGTGATGATTCCACTATTCAGATGTTATAAAAATGTAATGGTAAAAAATAATTCTCCATTCCAAAATAATTATTGTATCATATATAATATATAAATTCATCAAATCAAATAGAATTTCCTTCAATGTAATGTGGAAATGAAAAATTATTTATATCTATTTATAGAGGTTGTAGTCAACAAGAATGCATGAGAGGAATTATTGTATTATAGAAGATTGAATGGAAATAATGTATACAATATAATATAATTCAAGATCTATATTTATTCCATAAATATCATATATAATCATTAGATCAATTAAAATTACTACCCATGAATAATGGTGGTGCAAAAAATTCCTACTTCTATATGGAGGTGATAGACCACATATGCGCATGATTGTACATTCATTTGTCAATTGATTTGATCCATGTAAAATATTTCATTAATCAATGGGTTTTTCATCCACAAAATCTACCACCTCATGTAGGGTGATTTATGTATATGAGATTTTAGTGCTTTCATTGTTTGTATGTGGCACCATTCGTGTCTCCTTAATCATAAACATGTTATAGATAATCCTTATATAGTTAAATGAATAATTAAATGACAATGGATAGTCATTATTTGTCTTCTGGTTCCATTTATCCTATTATGTTAAGTGATTATTTTATAATGAATTATTCTAAATTGAATTAAAAAATATAATATATATATAACAAAGTATAATTGAATAGAAATGAATGTTTGGATAATATTTGTAGAACCCCCTTTGTGACGACCTGTCCCCCAAGGCCCGTGCTGTGACAACCCCAAGCCCACCATCCATAGGCCAGGGGCTGGCGACTAGCACCAAAGGTGTGTGTCCCTAAAATTGGGAAGACATTGCCGTTATAACATGTAAAGACACAGACAAGAAAGAACACAACTGGATACGAGAAACTAAGAAAAATGTATAACAACATAGTGCTAAAAGAAAATGGTGCCAGAATATAAGCTTAACTGGAAAGTACAAGCACAACTATTAAACAATACAATTGAAGAAAAGGGAACGTCAGATGCTGGGTCATCCTCTGATGTTCCAATCTTAAGTGTAGGTACAGATCGCCTCCTCAGCACTCTTCATCTATCTGTCTCCTTCGTATACCGACTCATCGTAAGGTCCACCTCCAGGTACCATCAAGACCTGGTACTCTCTTCCTCATTCAGTGATGTCTGTCGTCTGCACCAAACACAATGAAGTGCGGGAATAGCCCATGCATGGGTGATTGTTAAGATACTTAGTAGGGACCCTGAGACCCCCTAGGTCTCATAAAATCCATCATGGATAAACACAATGTATGAATTCCATAAATAACCTTACTTAGGTGTAGGCCCATACATATAGCTATGTTTTAAAGTAATCCATCTCAATTATGAGGAAAACATAGAAGAACTGAATCAGATCATACTAGGATTTATTCTAGGGTAATAGTAACATGTATAATATTGAACCCTTGGCTACTAGATAAGTCCTCCTTTATCGAGTACAATGAGCCAAATGCATCACAAAGAGGCACTTCCCACTATCCTTGGACTGCGAAGGTACCCCTCCTGTTGAGTACCATGGGTCTTCCACGTCACACAGAGCTTTGCCTGACCATGGGTTTATCACGTCACCCAGAGGAACTCCCCCCCCCCATGGCATGATAAGTTACTCCTCCTATCGAGTACTATGGGTCTGCCGCATCACCAAGGCGCTCCACAGTGGGCCAGTCGAGTCACTCTAAGTCGAAACGGTCAACAGTTTCCAAATCACAACTACCAACTAGGTTTCCTTACAATGCTAGCTCTTCTTCGGGAGGATCCGATACACAAGCTTCTGGTCGATACTCCAACATCCATGAAGTCCCAAAAATATGTATCTCAGAAGTCGGCCACGTTATAAGGATCTCAATGAAATATATGCCACATCAATCTGATGCCCGGTCTGTGGGTTATTAGCCTTTTAGTCATGGGGGCCCGGTTGAATTCGTGCTCCATCCAACCTAATCGTTCTCCATATCATTCCAATACTCTGTCGAATATAATCAAAGGAAATGTATCTCTCCCCTATTTCCAAAGCTGCTTACGGTTCATCAAATATATCTCTCGCGCAAACAATATTTCAAAAAAATGTAAAAGGGTTCTTAGTGGGCTCGTGTCCTGTCCGACCCGGTTGGCCTGACCCGACCTAACTCATCATGGGCCGACTTGGCTTGGGCCGATCTGCCCTAACCTGATGGTTCTGGCCTGGCCTGTAGTGAGGCCCGGACCGAAATGCCGTGAGGAGCTGTGGTGGGCCGTGGGGGCCTGCGAGGGCGTGAGGCCATGGGGAGGCTCAGAGGGGAGGCAAGAGGCATGAGCCAGGGATGTTCGGAGGGCTGCGGGCGGCGTGAGCCAGGGCAGCTTGGTGGGTCGCAGGCGGCGTGAGCCGGGGTGGCTCGGAGGGCAGATGGTAGCGCGTGCTGTGGTGGCTCAAAGGGACGCATCAAGGGTGGATCAGCTGGGGCACGGGGCCGGTTCGTTCGGGAAGCCGGAGCACCAAGCTGGCACAAGGCCGAGTCATCCGGGAGGCTAGAGATCCATGAGGTCACATGGACTATTCGGTTGGAAGGCCAGAGTGCCTCAGGGGCACATGTCCATTTCGGCCAAGAGGCCAAAGCGCCGCGGGGGCGTGGGACCAGTATGGATGAGAGGACGAAGGTCCGAGGGTTGCATGATCGGTTCAGCCAGGAGTGCGAAGCGCCGCGGGGTGTAGTGCTGGTTCGGCCAAGAGGCCAGTGTTCCGCGGGGCATGGGGTCGGTTCGGCCGTGAGGACGAAGTATCGTGGGGCATGGGGATAGTTTCAGATGGTAGGCCGGAGATCCGTGAGGCACGTGGTCAGTTCGCCCGTGAGGACGTAGCGTCGCGAGGAAGGTGATCGGGGCATGATGCTAGATCGGTCGGGGGGCCGGAGCGCCGTTGGTGGCTCGATCGGGGTGCGGGGCCGAGGAGCGCAACCAGTTTTGCTGGGAGACCGGAACGAAATGGGGGCAGCGTGGGTCGCAGAGGATGCGGGTGGTGGTGCCACTGCCTTCATCACCTTCGCCGCCTTCTTCACTTTCCTCCATTCATAAGTACACATCAGAAAATAATGGTGGAGGGATCATGCCTTCTTCATTTGGACCACACCATCCACATTTGGAGTGGTAGCATGCAGTTCAATTCCCTCTAGAATTTCAAATAATTATCATGAATGGAAGAGAGAAAAATATAAATCAACCACCCTAAAACTTCTCACAAATAATCAAACACAAATAAACCCCTACCTCGTTCGAATGATTTTGTTGGCACAAGAAGGTAGTACGGTCATCGATTTTATTTACATGAGTACGTCTCATGTCCAAAGAAGTCCCGAAAAATAAGGTCGAAGGAGGTCGGTGTTCTTTATTGGCGGAGCATTCATCCTTGGTGAGCTTTCTTCCAAGTTCCTCCTCTACCCAATTCCACCAAAAAGAATTCATAGCCCAAAATAATAGATTGTGAGTTCTATTATGTTTCATGTCACAAATTCAAATAGTAAAGTAATTAATTGATGTGTTGGATCAATTAATTAAAGGGAAGTTTTTGCAAGATTATGTAAGGAGGGTTGGCACAAATAATGTTGGAGGAGTTGAAGAGGATCACCCACATTTATTGTGGGATTTGAGATGTTTAGGCCTCAGGTGGTCCCCACCACCATAACCTATCAGGGGAAGTTATGTTCAGGTGGTCCCCACCTCTTGAAACTCTAATGGGAGGTTAAGGTCTTGTGATCCCCATACCTCAAAATACACCCGAAGGTTTTAACAATCAAAATAAAATAAAACACGTGTTTATTTTAATTTAGTCATTGCACGAAAACACCAAAAATTATCTTTCTCCCTCGACCAACTGCTGTCGAGGTAAAAGTATTCTTAAGTGAACACCGGACCTGCATGTTCAACGGTTCCCTTAGATTTCAATTCTGAGATCCAGTTCAAATAATAGAAAAACTCTCTAGGATGTTTACTGAAAATACTCGTAAAAAGTTCATAAATTCATTCTGGGAAATCTGGGCCTCATAATCATACCCTGTCAATTTTCACACACTCGTAAAATTTTCTTTTATCTTAAAAATATTACATGGAAATTACGGGTCTTTACATTCTCACCACCTCAGGATTTACATTCCCATAAACCACAACTCAAACTAAGGGAACAAATGGTTGTACTGAGCACGCATCTGAGACTCATGCTCCAATGTGCTCTCTTGGAGGTTCTCGTGTTACTAGTGAATGCGCACCAGATGTATTGACCATCCATGAAGGACATGATCTCGTCGATCCTCAATCTCTTCAGGAAACTCCGTAAATGTTTCCCTATAGTTGACTTATAGCTCTCCATGGTCGATGATGTGAGACGGGTTGTTCACATATCGCCTCAGCTGGGATACGTTGAAGACTTAATGAACCTGGTACAAATGAGGTGGAAGATCTAAGAGGTAATCCACCATTCCAACACTATTGAGGACCTGAAAAGGTTTGATGAAACTCAGAGATAACTTGTCGCCTCGGCCGAATATACACAATCCTCATCGAGCTAAGACACATAGAAAGACGTGGCCAACATCCTCAAACTCCAAAGGTCTCCGACTCCTATCAGAATATGACTTCTACCTACTTTGTCCAGTCTTCATTCGCTCATTGATGATATACACCTTCTCTGTTGTAGCTCAAACCATCTCTACTCCCACGATTGCTAACTCCCCTGGGTTAGTCCAGCTGAAAGGAGATCTGTAAGGTCACTCGTACATCGCCTCAAATGGTGTCATCCCTATGGTGGAGTGATAACTATTGTTGTATGAAAACATTACCAGGGTAAGTGATCCTCCCAGCTCTGACCAAAGTTGAGGACACAAGAACGCAACATTTTCTCAAGGGTCTGAATGGTCCACTCAGTCTAGCCATCCATTTGAGAAAGGAAGGCGGTGCTCAAACAAAGCTGCTTCCTAAAAGCCTCCTACAACCCCTTCCGTAGCTGGGATGTAAAACATGCATCACATTCAGAGACAATCGTCGAATTTAATCCATGTAGCTACACAATATCTTGCACATAGAGGCATCCCAATATCTCTACTGAACACTGCTCTCTGATCTATAAGAAGTGGACCAACATGGTGTGTTTGTCGACGATCACCCAAATTGAGTCATGTCCCCTAGATGTACATGTGAGTCATGTCATGAAGTTCATGGATATACCATCCCACTTCCACTTTGGGACCTCTAAAGGATGAACCATGCCTACTGGTACCTGATTTTATGCCTTCACTTGCTGAAAAATGAGGCACCAAGGAACAAACTCTATAACTCCTTTCTCCATTCATGTCCACAAGTGCTCTCGTTAGAGATCCAAGTACATCTTCTCCACTCCTGGATGTACCTCTAGATGGGATGTGTGGATATCCCTTAAAACATCCTCCTGATGTGACACAGGTTCCCTGGTACATTCATTGAAAAGGAAGACATGCTTCCCACCTTCAGAAAACCTATCAGTTGTATGTCATGTGAATATCTGAGCATGATGTTCCTCATAGTCAACGTCCCCATTCTACACCTATCTGACTCACTGAAAAAGTAACGGAGTGATTGTAAGAGACTTTATATATGTTTCTCCATCTCTTTCCAAAAAGTATATCTTCAAAGTGGGTAGTTTCTTTGATGCCTCAAATAGAAACTGTATACCATATCTCTAGCTGAGTGAATCTACAACAGTGTTCCCATTCTAAGGAGTATAGACTATCTCAAAGTTAAATTGCTAGAACAACTCTATCCAACATCACTGTCTCACGTTTAGGTCCTTATAAGAGAAGATATACCTGAGTCTATTGAGATCAAAGTACATGGTTAATCGCTCTTCCATCAGATAGTGTCACCACATCTAAAGGCGAAGACCACTGCTGCTAACTCCAGGTCATGAGTAGCGTAGTTCTGCTCGTTTTGCCTCAGCAATCAGAAACCATATGAGTTCACTACTCACCCCTACATTAGAACACATCTGAGTCTAGTCCTTGATGTGTCTTAGTAGACTATGTACCCTACACCCTCATCTGGAAGCCTCAATATGGTGGCACTTCTCAACATCTGCCTCTACTCCTGAAAACTCTGTTGGCATCTCTCTGACCAAACTAATAGTTTCCCTTCTTTTTCAAGGATGATAGTGGTGCTGCAATTTGGGAGAATTCTGGGAAAAACCTCCGATAATATCCAGCCAATACAAGGAATCTCCGGACCTCTACAAATTCTTGGGTGGCTCCAAAGCAAGTCGTGCCTAAATATTTTATTGGTCCACTACTACTCCAGCCTCTGAGATGACATGTCCAAGGAAGTAAACCTATCAGATCCAGAATAGGCACTGTGAGTGCTTACCATAAAGTGGGTGCTCTCGGAGTGTGTCTAGTACTACCAACAAATTATAGGCATGCTCCTCCTCAGTGGTCAAATAGACCGGAATATCATTGATGAGGACTACAACAAAGTGATCAAGGTATATCTGAATGATCAAGTTCATGATCCCCATGAACACTACTAGAACATTGGTTACACCAAATGAAATAACCAAGAACTCATAATGGTCATTACGACATCTAAAGTTCGTCTTGTGTAGATCATCGTCTCGAACTCTGAGCTGGTGATAACCTGATCTGTTGTCTATCCTTGAAAACCACCATGATCCCATCAGCTGATCAAAGAGGTCTTCAATCCTCAGGATTGGTACCTGTTCTTCACGGTCACCTGGTTCAGGCACCGGTAGTCGACACAAATCTTCAAGCTATTATTTTCCTTCTTGTTGAATAGAATTGGGGTTTCCGAAGGTCAAACAATGGGTCGGATGAACTACTTCCCATGAAATCCCTCTAGCAGTACCCTCATGTCGTGAAACTCCGCGTGAGCCAACCGATAGCTGCTGTAGATATCAGTGATGTACTGGGGTAAAATTCAATGTTAATGTCCACCTCTCTGATAGGAGGTAGACCTAGGACATCATAAGGGAAAAATATTTTTGTATTGTTCCACCACTACAAGATATCTCAGACTCCCCAGATCAACTACTCCAAGGGTAAGGCTAGCCAAATGATGAGTAATCGACTACACCTTCCTCCGTGTAAGTCTTTCTTGCACTGCATTGGCTCCCTTCTCACCGGTGAATGTAAAAATAGTCATGTATGTGTGGATGCACCGCACATTAAGCCTATTACATTCTATGTGAGCATGGTCTGTAGATAACCAGTACATACACAAGATGACGTCGTAAGGCCTCAACGCCACTACTAGGAGACCCCAGCCGAATCCCTCACCTCCTAGAGTATGCTCGCACTGCCGGCACTAGTGCGTAATCATTGAATATGCTCCCATAAGAGTCTCTAACCATAAGGATCAATCCAACGACTCTGTAAGAATCTCTGAGCTCCGAACGAGGGTAATGGCAACAAAATAGTGAATGAAACTTGTGTTTATAAGTACATCAGCTATGGTGGAGTAGACATAGATTGTAACTCGTATCATCTCCAGAGTTCCATGATCTTAATCCTCATCTTCATGGAGGTGAGCTATCCCTTTTCCACCTTCTCCCTGCAGTCAGGGTGGACCTCCAAGTGGTGGTTGCAGTAATATCTCGAATCATCGCCTACTGCCAGCTAAACAACTAGCTCCTCTTCCACGTCTGCCTGCTCCTTCCAGACCTCCTCCGTCAAACCTTCGTCTCTGTTTGGGAGGTCCTTTGAATTTGTACTGATCATACGAATGGCGGGTCAGACAGTCCTGAGCCATGTGACCATACCCACCATGTGTGTAAAACTGTTCACTCTTATCATGACTGGTTCTACTTCGGGTGCCCAACACAACTGATCCAATGTCATGCGGTCATACACATATAGGTCCGGTCTTCATGGACCTCTATGAAATGTGTTTACTACCTATTATAGAAGACTGTTCGACATGATGACTAGTATTGGGTCTCGTTGCTGGTGACTGATCAACAAAGAAACACTCCACCAAGAGGGCTCTCTCTAACAACTCTTCCTGTGTTGGGATGCTGAGTGAGATCATTGTATCCCTCATCTCCCACCAGAGTCCCTACTCAAAGGTTTGGGCCTTGAAGAATGAGTGACGCACGTTATATGTGGTGTAACGTGAGAGTCCAGTGAACCTCACTGAATACGAAGCCACTGTCGTGTTGACCTGCTGCAAATGAAGTAGCTTCTATATGCGCACTGAGTGAAGAGTTGATAGAAAAAACACCTCCCGAAATAGGATCTCGATGTCTTCCCAGAGAAGTGTCACCTCATCATGAACCTATAGCATCAATCCCCACCATCATCCTGATACTTCCTATAAAAGTATTGAAGAAAGGATCACCATGGGATCAGCAGGTGTCCCTACTTGTCGGAAAACTATCACTACTGCCTCCCGTCAATCCTCAAAAGATAGATGGTCCATATCTCCCATGAACCTGAGTGGACTCTGGAACTGGAACACATGCATCACACTCAAGTGGTGTGCACCATTTGTTACTGGGGCTTGTGGAATCGGTGGCCCAACGTGGAGTGGTACCACTACTTCCTCAAAAGGAAAAGGGCCCTACACAGAGGCCTCATCTCTAAGTGGGATATCTATGCCTACAACTCTCAGAACTCTATCTAACTGCCTATGTGGATGCAACCTAAAAAGAAATAGGTGGACTACAGTCAGAAGTTATACCTGGTGAGATGACCTGGTGAGCTGACTCAAAGAGTTCACAAATAAGACTCTTGAAAACACACACACAATCCGGGATTTCATACACTGAGTCAGGTATCATAAGCCAAGGTCAAGGTGTATGGATACGTTGGCCATCGCACCATCACTGGACTCTCGGAACTAAAACCCACACTCATTACCCTTAACACCATTTTATCAAGGAAAAAAAAGCTCAGAGTCATAAGTTCTGTGGTAGAACCGACTCCTATGATACAAATTTATCACGACCCATCCCTCGAGGCCTCTTCCATTACAACACCAAGCTCACCTTCCATAGTACACGGTCTGGAGACTATCACCAAAGGCATAATTACCTAAAATGGGAATGTATTTCCTTTATAACCTGTAAACACAAACACATTAATGAACACAGCTGGATAGGAAACACTAAGTAAACTGTATAACAAAAGTGTGCTGAAGGAAAATGGGGCCAGAATACAGGCCCGTCTGGAAATTACAAGTACATATGTGATAAAATACAACTGAAGAAAAAGAAAATTCAACTACTCGGTCGTCCTTCAACGTTCCTACCTGAAGGGTAGGTATATATCTTCTTTTCATCACTCCTCGTCCATTCGTCTCCCCAATGTACCGACTCATCGTAAGGTCCACCTCTAGGTACCGTCCAAACCTGGTACTCTCGTCCTCAGTCAGCGCTCTCTGTCGTCTGCACCAAACAAAATGATGTGCGGGCATAACCTACGAATGGGTGAGTATAATGATACCCAGTAGGACCCTGAGTCCATCTACGTCTCACAAAATACATCAAGTATAAACACAAAGTATGAAATCCATAGATAACCATAATTAGGTATATGCCCATTCATATAACTATGTTATTAAGTAATCCATATCCATCATGAGGAAAACACATAGGAACTGACTTAGCTCATAAAAGGATTTATTCTAGGGTGGTTGTAACAAGTAACATTCAGATCCCTTAGATGCTGGAGAACTCTTCCCCTATCGAGTACAGTGGGCCTAATGCAACACACAGAGGTTCTTCCCACTATCCTTGTACTGCTGAGTTACTTCTCATATGGAGTATCATGGGTCTGCCGCGTCCAAAAGAGGCACTCCCCACAGTGGGTTTTCCCCATCACACAGAGGTGGTCCCCCCTCATGGCTTGTTGAGGTACTCCTCCTATCAAGTACCATGGGTCTTCCACATCACTAAGGTGCTCCCCATTTTGTGTCAGCTGTGTCACCAAGGCACTCCACACTGGGCCAGTCGAGTCACTCCAAGTCGAAATGGTTAGCAATCATCATGCCTCAGCCAGCTACTAGGTTCCAGCATAATGTTCACTCGTCTCTGGTAGAATCAGCTCCACAATCTGCTGGCCAATACTTCATCTTACAAGAAGTCCCACAAAGAAGTATCTCAAAGGTCGGAAATGACATAGGGATCTCAACGTAATAGACGTCGCGTCAATCAGTCGCCTAGTCTGTGAGTTATAAGCCTCTTAGTCCTAAGGGCCCGGTTAGATTCGTGCTCGATCTAACGTGACCATTCTCCATCTCTTTCCAAAACTCTATGGAATATACGTAAATGGACCATCTGACTCCATGATTCCCAACACCACTGAAAATTCATCAAATGGACTTCTGGTGCCAAATATATTGGAAAAAGAAGGTAAAATATGTCTTTGTGGGCGTGGGTCCAGTCTGACCGGGTCGAACCGACCCACATTTTCCCGTTGGGTTTGGCCCTACTTGTAGTGTGGCCAGGCCCGTTGGGTCAGTCTGGCCACTAGGTCAGGCCCGAAAGTCCTCAAGGGGCTATAGAGAGCCATAGGTGGCAGTGAGGGCATGAGGACGCGGGGCGTCTCAGTTAGGGCGGCTCGGAGGTCCGGTAGGCGTCGCGAGCTGGGCGGATCGGAGGGCCCCAGTGAGGGCGGTTCGGCTGGGGCACGAGGTCGGTTCATCCAGGAGGCTAGAGAGTAGTGCGGGTGTGAGGTATTTTCGGCTGGGAGGCCAGAGTGTGGCTGGGTGTGGGGCCAGTGCATCTGGGAGGCTGGCGTGCCGTGGGGTGCCGAGCCGGTTCGGCCTGGAGGCCGGAGTGCCACGGGGGCACAGTGCTAGTTCGTCCAGGAGGCCGGTGAGCTGTGGAGGAATGGGGCCGGTTCGGCTGGGAGACCTAAGCATTGTGGGGTAACGAGGATGGTTCGACCAGGAGGCCAGAGCTCAGTGGGTCGTGGGGCCGATTTGGAATTGAGACTAGAGTGCTATGGGGCATGGGACTGGTGTGCCGGAATGCCAGAGCGCCACAGGGTGTGGGTCTGATGCGGCCGGTTCGGCCAGTGCATCACAGTGCATGGGGCTAAGGCATGTGGATGGTTCGGCTAGGAGGTCAGAGCGTTGTAGGTGGATCAGCCGTGGTGTAGAGTCGAGGCACGTGGTCCGTTCAGTTTATAGACCAGAACGACGTGGGGGCAGCGTGGGTCACAAAGGCCGTGGGTGGTGGCATCATTTCCTTCATCACCTTCGTATCCTTCGTCACTTTTGTCTCTTTCCACCAATAATAGGTACACATCAAAGAAGAACGGTGGAGGGGTCGGGCCATGTTTTTTTTCCTGCACCTTCCGCTTTTAGAGTGTTAGAAAGAGATTCAATTCCCACATGAATTTCAAAGAATTATCAAGAATGAAAGACAGACGAATATCAATCAACCACCCTACAACATCTC
The DNA here is from genome assembly GCA_963277665.1 of Viscum album. Taxonomy (NCBI): domain Eukaryota; kingdom Viridiplantae; phylum Streptophyta; class Magnoliopsida; order Santalales; family Viscaceae; genus Viscum; species Viscum album. The sequence goes on along the minus strand of OY728151.1, from coordinate 2,031,372,414 downwards.
AAAAATAATCAAAAATAAATAAACCCCTACTTCATTCGCCTGATGTCATTGGAGCAAGAAGGTATTATGGTTATCAATTTGTATTAGTTGAGGAAAACCTACATCGGAAGATGTCCTGAAGATGGTTGAAGGATGTCGGTGTTCTTCTCTGGTGGAGCATTTGTCGTTGGAGAGCTTTCTCCCATGTTCCTCCTCTCCCAAATTCAACCAAAAATAATTTCTAGCCCAAAATAATATATTGGGAGATCTATTATGTTTTTTGGCATAAATTCAAGTAGTTTAATTGATTAATTGATGTGTTGACTAAATTAATTAATGATAAGGGTTGGAAAGAGTAGTTAAGTAGTGTTGGCACAATTAATGTAGTAGTTGTCGAAGTGGATCTCTGTCATTAATTATGGTAGTTGAGAGGTTTAGGCCTCAGGTGGTCCCCACCACCATAACCTATAATAGGAGGTTACGGTCTGGTGGTCCCCACACATCAACTTCCACTTGGAGGTTTTAACATAAAAAACAAAAAAAATGTGTATTTATTTTAATTTATTTTTTCAATGAAAAACATAAAAATTATCTTTCACCCATGACCAAATGACTTCTAGGTGAATGTCATCTCAAGAGAACACCAACGTTGTTAGTTCAATGGTTCCCTCATATTTCAATTTCACGCACCAGTTCAAAATTTAGAAAAACCCACATTCACATACACTAAACATAACTGAAAAAATGTTATGAAATTCATTTCGGGTACTTTGGGACTCGGAATCACGCGCCGTCAATTTTTTCAGACTCATAAAATTACCATTTAATTAAAAAATCACATGTAAATTACATGACTTTACACCCTTCCAAATATGATGGATGGTAGAGGAATGTTACAATATAAATGATTATAAAATATTAAATGATCTTGACATATTAAATGACTATGAAATAATTTAATTATTTTATTGGTTCGTGGCTTTGTTCGTTCCACAATAATGATATGCAACGCTTCAACCAACTATAATTAAAAAATGTAATGTTTAATTACATTCCGTTAATTATTAAATGAAATATTTGTGATGTGTTTAATTACATATTTACCTTGACATACTTATATTAATTTCCATACTCTAGATTTCTTTAGAATTTATGAGGTAATGCGATGAGTGATCATGTACGCCATTCTAATTCATGAAATCTAGTCTCCTTATTCAAGAACCACTATAGAACTCAATCCTCTTCTATTAGTGGATGAATAATTTGACACCATAGGATCCATACTATTATATAATGGGATTACATGGATACACTCCTTGTATACAATATAGATTATATGGATATGGAGTGTGTTGGTTACATCCTTTGTCCTGACTAGAGAATATCCCATTTTCCCTTGGATGTACTCATGGGATTCAGTTAGAATACCTATTGTGGAATGCGTTGGATGATGCTCCTCTTGTTAAACTCTTACCTCATATACATCTCATAATTATTAATGAGTAGGAAACCCTTGAGGTCTTGGTTTCTCCGATGGTTACCTTGGAAACTATTCATCTTTATTATCATTATAGGATGCCATGAGATTTCATGGATCCTCTTTTTAAATTATCATGTATGTTCTTGTAACCCCGTAGGTGATTTAATTTATAAACTGGAACATAATTAATTAATGAACATGTCACATGTCTAAACACCATTCGAGTAAAAATTAGGTACTTGGATTTTTATTTTATAGTACATCATCACCTTTATATAATCATGTAATCACACTATATTAGTTTATATTAAATGTACATGATGTTATAAACACTAATGGGGGTGGCTTATTAAGATTCATCTCAAACCCAATCTCGGATCCATTAGTATGGAAAAATACTACATGTATGCAGTTGTTCAAAAGAGGATGTGTACCACTTCGGGAACTGGATTTCTTTCTTGATTAGGATAGAGTAATTAACAGATGATTGAGTTGGAGCTCAACATGCTCCGGATAATTTTTTGTCTCATTTTAATTAAAATTTATAGCATTTTATTCAGGTTTCCTTGTATTAATGTTTCTTTCATTAGAGATACAAAAAATATCCTCATTATATTATTTATATTTATATCATTTTTTTAAATTATTATTACATTAGTATTCCTTTTATAGGGATTCCGTTTATTATTTTTATTCTATGGAATTTTTCATGATATATTATATTCCTTAGTTTTGATACACTATGGTACATAGAGACTAGTCACCCCATTGACACTCCCTATACTCATGCTTATAGTCCTAAACATCTACCGTTTCGTGCCATGTACACAGGGCCATGTGGCCAACCAGTATCGTGAAACATTTAGTGGAATTCGGGTCTCCTGCATCACAATGTTGTATGAAAGAAATGTTTTGTTCATGAGAATTTTGGGTTATAGACAATCATGAGATGGAATTTGTAATTTACTAAGTCGATCCATTATATTAAATTCAAATGGGTTTAATTTCTATGAATGTGTGTATGGCCCTGGAATCACTTCGAGTGGAAAACTATTTTATATGAACCTTCATTAATGGATATTATAACATTTAAAATAAAATGTTAATGTTGAAACAAAAGTGAAATGGTTTATTGTAAATGGTGGTGAATTGTATAGTTTACCACTCATCTAATGTAACCCATGTAATATATATTTGGGGATATAATGATACCTAGCTGAATATGTGGGTTGTTGTATTAGTATAACCTAGGTAGTAAGCTCTTTTTTTCATTCAGAATGTGTTATTATTGCTATCTATATTCTATAAATATTTTTATGATGTGTGTTTTTTAAATTATTTGAACAATTACACAATAATTTCCCCATATTATGCTATAGGAGGTTGGTTACAACCATGCTCTAAATGTGTGGAACACATATATCAAATCTTTCTTCGTGGAGTGCCACTAGATGCACCACCTACTATATCTAATATAGGAATTGGTGAAAACCATTGATGTAGTTTTATATATCTGATTTGGTCCATGAATGGAGCTCCATTTAATGCACCTATGATGGATGATCTAAAATATGATTTCCTATAGAAGCATTCTCCAACCATCTCGGGGGATGGCAGTCTGCAGTATGATTAATCACGGCATGATTCCATGTTATTTATCACCGAGAATCTAGTGATTCCACTAGAAAATAATGTTAATATTTATTATTAAATGGTTTTTATTTGGACATTCACTGGTGGGATGTAATTTCTCATGGTAGTATCCATAAGGGAATTGTATGTTATATCTTCTATACTGACTTCTCTAATCAGTTCTCTCCTCAGACACCGAGAACGGCCCAAGCCAAAGGGTTCCTGCATCTTGATCAGGGTTACAAGGGAGTTATGGAGTATTCAATATGTTTCACTATGTTACAACTATTTTCACCACTTATAGAAAATGATAATTTGTCTCAAGATAGACACATTGAGGATGAGTTCTAGTAGACTATCCATACTCAGTTGGTTTTCTTTCTCTTACATACCATCTTGGATATAGTTAATAAATATCTTATCCCTGAGCGCAACCTAAGGGTTAGTGATAGTACCTGGTATTGAGGATTATAAAAAAAATAGAATTATCTATTTCAGTTGGTGAAAATGATCACTCTTGGATTCTCAATAGGGTAGTGGTAGCCATGTTACCAATTCTTGTAACTTGAGGGTGTGTCATCAGTTTGGATGGTAGGGGAACATGAAGTCTCAGTGTGATAGACACCCTTTATAGTGATGGTATTATGGTTGTATTGAGCATATTATGAGATTCTATCTGACCATTCCATCAACTTCTAGTCTAATAGATTCAATATTAACTACAACTTTAGGGGTAGGTTCATTTAAAATTTGTTAGGTGGGGAGTAAGAGTAGCATTGGAAATATTGGCTATGGTAGATGTCGTGGTCATGGTATTGATGTTCTTGATCATCAGTTATTCTCGTAGAGTGGTTTTGATCTTGGTAGTCCAGCTCTTACATAGGTTCATGTATCATTTCAGTTTCACGCACTATAACAAATACATTTGGTTTAGACTATAAAAATACATATTTTATGAGGTAATATTATAGTATCCTCCACTATCGTATTTTCATTATTTTGATATAATCCATTCACAATACCTCATCTATTTATATAACAATTATGATCATGGAATTGATATATAGTATCACCCTAGAGTAATGAACCTAGATACATAGTTTGGAATGCGGTCAGAGGGAATACACCAATGTGGAACTATCTCCTTGAGGGGGCCAGTCGCCCTTTCTTTTTTGACATTCTTTCTAGAGATGTTGGACATTGATTTCATTCTCAGTATGGATTGGTTTACTTCTTTATAAAACTTTTTTTAGACATCTATTTATATGTGGTATAATATAATCACCAAATGGAAGTAGTAATCTATATATTCAAGAACCTGGGATTTTCGAACGGGTTAAAATTCCTATCCCTGTTTAAAAAGATTTCTTTTTTCTTAGAAAACTGATAATTTTTGTAAATTTCCAGAATACATACCATGTACTCTAAAGTAAATTCCGTGTATGGGTTAGGAATATACCGACAAAGTTCTCTCTGAGTACATAACATGTGATGAATGTGTATGAATTTTCTACTATGCGGCGTGTTGGGTTGTTTGACACATCATAAATTATCATTTCTGTGAACTGACTAAGTTTTATCCATGTTTCAACCCGTGTGGTGCATCGAATTCTTGTGGCTACCTCCTCTTAAGATAAAGTATGATCAAGGACACTAAATAGTGTGTATCCCTTTATACATGATTTTTTTTTCATAAATGAAATAAAATCACTTCTTATTCGAGAAAATAAATTCTACTTCCCCGTTTTTGGACCATGACACTCTAGGAGGCCAAAAAAATTTATTCTCCAACATTATTCATCCAAGGTATATTCTTCAAACTGGCTATGGATGTAGGATCCCATCAGGAAGGCTAAACCCATGAACCCTTTTTTGTTCTAGTTTAATTGTTTCACACACATCAATTTCCATCTGAGCAGTATTGTCTGGATTCGATGGAAATGTATATCTATGATGATAAGCTTCGAATTAGAGATCTATATCATACATGAATATTTCTACAAGTCTTAGGTAGGTGGTTCCTAACTTCATTCATTTTTAATAGACCATTGGTTAGAGCAACTAAAAGCGCGTATTTGGGTATTTTGAGGGAGGACCTTTTCTCTATTCTCTTTCATGTTAAATTGTTTGTTAGACATGTGGGATGCCCTTGGGTATTCCCTTTTATTTTTTTCTTTAATTGGGGTTGGGCGACTAGTCATTGCTCATTTTGTGATTTTTGGTCAGGGTTTTAAAAATTGTATAAGTTGGTTTTTGTTTGAATGATCTTATGGGATTAATTTGTTAAGTTATGATGTTTATTTTTTAAAGATTCCAAGACCTTGGTGCTGGTATGGGACCTCACATAGCTAGTGAAATTAAAAAAATTTGTTTGTTTTTGTCACAGCCATAGCTTCCACGATACGCTTCTCTTTAAATAATGCAATATATTGCATTGTACGCAAGTTCGAGACTCTAACACACTGCGAACAATCATAATAGATTTTATGAATAGTAATACCCACTTTTTGAAGTTATATAAATCTTACATTTCAAAACGGTCTTCATTTTTTTATTCGGAATATCAAAAATATCCTAAGTTGAATTTTTTGTAATTTTCTGCGAACTTCCAATATTCTATGAATTGAAGAAAATACTCAAAACCCACTTTTTTAATATAAATAATTTATAGTGATAAATTATACCATTTAGTGTTTTTGAAGTATAATTATAATATATATTTACCATTTTATCCACTGGTGGTTAATAGAATTAATTTCACAATGAAATTTGACCTAAACAATTGTCAATCATTTGATATATATTGTTTCTTAAAAACACATTATTTGTTGTGAAAGTGGGATTTAATTATTAAATAAATTAATTAAACATATATATTTTTAATTATGTAAAATATACATCATTTTTGAATTAGGAATACCAAATATTGCTTGGGGTTAATTTTTGGTATTTTTCTGAAAAACATCAATTTTTTATGAATAGTGAAACGACTAAGTGGTAGTTAATGAAATAATTATTCATTTAAATCAAACATTACCACTTATATGAATTGAATTTCAAAAATCCAACTTACATGGTTGTCATTACGAAGAAAAATTTGGTTCAATGAGATGAGAATAATTTTTTGTGAATAGTCTTATTAATAGCGATTAAAGGTAATTAGTGAAATTTACGGTAAAAATGATATTATAAAAATATGAAAATATGTTGACACTTGTCCTACCCTTATTGGATGAGTCATGGGCGACCAAGAAAATCCATGAGTCAAATTGGGGACCCCATGGAGCCACTTGGGTAAGAAAATGATATTAATAACTTTTTATTTAAGTAAAAATAAAATTGTCACAAACATGTGTTGTTTTACTAACATAATTATTACATTGGGTTATATAAGTTATATTTTTGACTATAAATATTCATTGGAAATATAAAACTATTTCTTACATCATGGTAATTTTTTTTATAATTTTATGAATTAAAAAAATATATTTATTTATGACACAATGATGATGCAGTGATTATCTCATTAATTAACGATTTAAATAAAAAGAAAATAAAATGTAAAATATAAGACTTAAACTTGTCCAAAACCTATTGTATGAGTATATTTCGAACCATTATCACCTTAACCTCTAAATATATAATTTTGGGACCTTTTAAATCGGAAAATCACTTCAAAATAATGTAACATTTCCTGACTTTCCAAGAGTTCCCCTCCTCTCCTCTTATAAAAGGCCCCCACCTCTACCACCTTATTCACACCTTCAAGCCATTTGGCACTACAAAAATCTTCCCAAATACTCTCTCATATTCCCTATCTTACTCCTAGAGGTCTCACTTTGGGATGAATTATTCCCAAGGAAGCCTTTGTCTCAAATAAAAAAGAGTTACACGATTTGATGGTAATGTCTTCACTTATTCTCCATTGTTTTATTTTGCTTCTCCAACCCCCAAAACACTCTTTATTCCTTTATTTTGTAACAAAAATAGTATCTTAAATATACTAGGATGTTTTTATGATAATTATTATATCTACACTTACACACACTTGCGTCTAATTCTTAAATAACATACTGTTTCTGTGGGTGGCGAATTACAGTCTCACGAAACGATGATTGTTCAATATTCATTCAACAACTCTCATGGTGGACATTATGATGACACTATTTTCATATATGATATATATATTATGTTTATTTTTTCCTTATTCTTCTTTATATATCATTTATGTAATTCTTTTATGATTTCCATTATGGGTAAACACAATAATTTCATTTTAGGAAGTGAAGACTACCTCCCCCTCAATGTTATTTGAATCGTTAATGCCATATATGGGACATATAAAGGATGTAGTAAATGATATTATATATGATATTATACTGGAATTATAATACAGATTTATATAATTATTATTTCATTCCATTAAATATGAAATATAAATGAAAGTAGCGTTCACGAGTACGTACAGAATACTGTCTCCATGAACGATGCATTTCATTTCTTACCTCTAAATGTTACATAATATTACAAATGAATGTATATACTGGATATATATGATATATATGATATCTACATAATGAATATAATTGTAGTTATAATGCATATTTTACCACATGAAACACTTGTAATTATAAGATGTTTATTTTTGACTCATGTACCAAAGTTCGACAAAACGACCGTTATTAACATAAATAATTACATAATGTTCATAACATGGTAATAAGTGATATAAAAGGAATAATGAACTTGAAAAAGGTTCTTATGAAAGTATAAATTAACTCTAGTTTATTATTCATGAGGTTAAAGAACGATCGAGTCATGTCGGACACGAGATAATGGAACCTCTTAGCCCAATTACCATTTTTTGGGTTAATCTACTACAATCAAATTATGTCATGATATTATTTTGCCCAATCTGGTATTTATACTTTCATTTTGTGTAAATATATTGAATACACATAATAGATCTATTTTATTTAAAAATGATCTTTTTAAGGGACTTCATCTCAATCTCCTTTCATTGAGGCATATTTTGTTTTATACACAACTTTCTTTTATATGGTGTATAAAACCCTTTGAGTTTTATGTTTTTTTCAAATGGAATATTTTTATACGAAGAGTTTTAATAAATGAAAAAATGGAATTTTTTTTTGTCATATGTATGCGGCGACAACGAGTTCTCCGCCGCCGTGACCATAATTTGAGTTTCGGCTTCCTCTACAAGCCATTACTTTTTTTATAATGAAAAATAAATAACATTTACTTTTATTTTATTTTCGTATTGAAAATGGGTTTGATAATGTTTTTATATATATCAATGTATTTTATTGATATATTGTGATTTAAATGTGGAAATTTTATGTTTCCTTTATTCATGTTTTATGTGGTACGATTATGCTTTGGTTTATGATATGTTTAAACCGGTTCATATGAGGAATGCATTGGACTTAATAAGTGACGGGTGGAGCCCGCTATAGCTCCTCGATGGATCAGTAGGTCTCATGAGACAAACTAGTGTCTTGGAATGAGGCCTTGACAAAAACATATTTATATTCTTAGCACGAGGCCTTAGATACATGCTTACAATAGTCTGGAATTATGAATTTCATCATTATGAAAGTGTTTATTGATATTTCATGTGATTATTCGACCAGTAGAATATCCATATGAATAAGTAAATGGAATTATTTCATTATAATTTTTCCATATTATGTTTATGTTCATGTTTAAAAGGCTTTTGTTTAGTTATACATTGCCTTAAAGTTTTATGTTTATTTATGAAAGCTTCTGCTATATTGTTATCCTTACTGAGCATCTGAGCTCACCCCTTTCAATGTTTTAATTTTTCCAGGATGTGATGAAGTATATTATGAATGACCTGTAGGGATAGTATGAGGGGATATGGAGACATGATGTTTTTTTATTTTTGTTTTACATTATGATGTAATGTATGACCTATGAATGTATCTATTGTTTCCAAGACTACTAAACTAATCAGCCTTTCAAGACTTGATCTTTTGTGATCATGCCAATGTTATGCAATAATGCACCGACTCTGGATAACTGGGGTCGGGGCATTATAGTTGGTATCAGAGGCATTTTATTACTAACCATGGATGTTAGATTTAGATAATATCTGATTAGAGCACAAGTCATACGATAGAATTTGAGGATTAGTATAGAAGAACATCCTAGAATTTTGGTGTTATAGTGATTAGTGAGTTGTTTGAGCAATACATCCATATCTGGATACGAGCAGGTAGAGGCAGCTCTTGCACAGATGTACCTAGGGTTAAATCCTGAAAACCCCGCTTTGATCTACACTCGCATGGGTATGGGTGCACGACAACGGGCCTTGCTTCACTCTTGGTTACGACAATCCTGGGGGATATTCTTAGGATAATTCTCAATTTTTTACAAACCATTATGAAGGGTTTATGAGTATATCCTTTCTCAAAGAAAACATTTTTTATGATTATGGATTATATCCATAAACTGTTCAATTTACATTAAGTATTTTACATGTTTGGAATTATTCATTTCAGTTCTTAAACTAACCTAGTTTATTCCATTGTATAGAAATGGCACCCATTTGAAGGAATGTGAACTCCATCAATACGTATGATCCAAAGAGTAAAAAGGATTATATCATTCACAGTATTAGGCCAACATTTAGAAGGTAAATAGTATCCCATATGTTCTCAACATATGAATAAATAGTTTCATGTGTTAATAAGATAAGTAAAGAATTTTATGAGTATTATGGCTTTGAAGGGAAGCTAGAGAAGAAAAGGATGGAAGAGATAATAATGGACAAATGGATGATGGAAAAGAAGAATTTTCCAATATGTGATAACTGTGGGAAGAAACACCTTTGAACTTGCCTGAAGGCAATGGGTGTTTGTTATACGTTTGGAGAAAAAGGACACCAAGTGCATGACTACATGGGTAAGAAAAATGATTCAAATGTACAATGTTTCATATGCAAGGAGTGAGGACACTACGCAAACCTATGTCCAAATCATCAGAGTATTCCCCAAATGATGTTATTGGATAATAATCAAGTTATGATACTACCACAGATGAGTTTGAATGATTAGTGTTGTTATGTAGTTATTAAAGAATTTTTTGATTTGAGTGTTGTATCAATGATGTAATGGTTATAATAATTATGGAGTATATAAGGATTCTACTATAGTAATATTTCATCAAGGACTTGAGATTGTGTGGAACCAAGAAAAGTGACTCCCTAGCATGTTAAATGTTTGGAAAATATATGGTTGACCGAAAGATAAACCATAATATGGTTCTGATACCGAGATAATGATTTTTGAATAATACATGATTGATTTGGATAAATTATATTGGATATTCTTAACTTCCTTGAAACCGATTAATGATTTGTATACATTTTTTGATAGAAGGAGTATATCTAGTATTTTGTATGGAATAAGGGATCCTGAATGTAATAAATAAGGATTTATGGTAATTTGTATGTTGCAATGTTTTAAAAGAATATATGATGAAAGTGTTCACATGTTGTTATGCGGAAAAAAGGATCTTCATTGTGTTTACCTTCCTTATAAAATTTGAACTGTGAGTTGGACATAAGTATTTTGGATAACTATAAAGGATGGAATGGATTATGTTGTACTTTGGGTAGTATTTTTTAAGGGTAAAAAATTTTTGAAGATTATTTTTGGAATATTATAATACTATAGATTTAGGAAAAGGGAAACCTGCAGGTCGAGGGATAACTCGTCACATTGGACAAAGCTGCAGGAATCAAACCCACAACCATATTGAGATATGCCTTTATTAAATACCACTAGCCTACAAGAAGTCCATGGTTTTTAAAATATATTTTTCTTCATGGTATGTGTTAATATGTATAACCTTTTACGATTAGGATAAATATAATATTTTTGAGTTCTATAATCGTTTTGAGTGAAAGAGGAGTTTGTGGTATAAATTATTTGAAGGATGAAGTTATACTTGTGAAGTATATATATATATATATATATATATTATTTTATGAAGAAATTAATTTATAAACTTTAGGGAATGTTTATTAAAAAAATGTGTTATCCTAATACCTTATGTTTTGTTGAACTGATGATATTTTGAATCACCATAGATTAAAGGATTTCAGGCCCGCAATTTTACAATTGTTAGTGATTGATGACCTAAATCAATCCCTATAAATATTTACATTTTTCCTCCAATTATTTGTCTCTAATTTCCACCAATGTTCTCTTAATCGAGATCATAATTTGGCGGTGACTTTTTCATTTCCCATTCCCTCTTATTAAGACTAAATTTTATAAACCTTATTTTCAATGTGGGTTTTCCACAAAGGTATTTTATACTTTCATTATTTTATTTTCGATGAACAATTTCAAATTGTTAGGACGCAATTTATTGAATGAGGAGAGAATGTCACAACCCAGGCTTCCACTATACGTTTCTCTTTCAATAATGCAATAGCTTGCATTGTACGCAAGTTCGAGATTCTAACACACCGCGAACAATCAAAATAGCTGTTATGAATAGTAATACCCACTTTTGATATTATATAAATCTTATATTTCAAAATGGACTTCATTTTTGTATTTGGAATATCGAAATTATCTTAAGTTGAATTTTTTGTAATTTTCTGAGAACTTCAAATTTTCTATGAATAGAATAAAATACTCAAAAACAAATTTTTTAATCTAAATAATTTATAGTGATAAATTATACTAGTTAGTGGTTTTAAAGTATAATTATAATATATTTTTACCATTTTATCCAATGTTGGTCATTAGAATTAATTTCACATTGAAACTGGACATAAACAATTTTCAATCTTTTGATATATATTGTTTCTTAAAAACACGCTATTTGTTGTGACACTGGGAATTAATTATTAAATTAATTAATTCAACTTATATATTTTAAATTTTGAAAAATATATAGCATTTTTGAAATAGGAATATAAAATATTTCTTAGGGTTAATTTTTGGTATTTTTCTAAAAAACATAAATTTTTGATGAATAGTAAAACCACTTAGTGGTAGTAAATGAACTAATTTTTCATTTAAATGAAACTTTACCACTTATATGAAATGAATTTCAACAATCCGACATATATAGGTGTCATTAAGAATAAAAATGAGGTTCAATGAGATGAAAATAATTTTTGGTCAATAGTAAATTTTAAGTCTTATTAATTGCGATTAAAGGTAATTTGTGAAATTTAAGGTAAATATGATATTATAAAAATTTTTAAATATCGTGAAACTTGTCCTACCTTTATTTGATGAGTCATGGACGACCAATAAATTCCATGGGTCAACTTGGGGACCCCATTGAGGCACTTGGGAAAGAAAATGACATTAATAACTTTTTATTTAAAGTAAAAATAAAATTTTCACAAACATTTGTTGTTTTACTAAAACAATTATTACATGGTGTTATATAAGTTAACCTTTCGACTATAAATATTAATAGGAAATCTAAAAAGATTTCCTACATCGTGGTAATTTTTTTTTATTTTACGCATTACAAAAATAAATTTATTTATGACACTATGAAGATGAAGCGATTACCTAATTAAATAATGATTCAAATAAAATGAAAAGATAATGTAAAATCTGAGACTTAAACTTGTCTAAAACCTATTGTATGAGTATATTTCGATCACTAATCACCATATCCTAGAAATATATAATTTTGGGACCATTGAAATCCGAAAAGAACTTCAAAATAATGTTACATTTCATGACTTTCCATGAGTACCCCTCCTCTGCTCTTATAAATCTCCCCCAACTCTACCACCTTATTCACAACATCAAGCCATTTTTCTGGACCAAACTCAGCCCAAATACTCTCTAAACTTACATATCTTACTCCAAGAAGCCCCAATTTGGGCATAAGTCTTCCCAAGGAAGCCTTTGGATCAAATCAAAAAGACTTACCTGATTTAATGGCAATGTCATCACTTATTCTCTTTGTTTTATTTTGCTTCTCCAACCCCAGAAACTCTATTTATTCCGTTTTTTTATAACAACACTAGTATCTTCAATATACTAGGATGTTTTTATGATATTTATTAGATATTCACTTACACACACCTTCTTCTAATGGTTAAAGAACGTACTGTTTCTATGGGTGGTGAATTACAGCCTCATGAAATGATGATTTTTCAATATTCTTTTAACACCTCTCATGGTGGCCATTATGAGGACACTATTTTAATATATGATATATTTATTATTTTAATTTTTTCCTTATGCTTCTTTATTTCTAATTTTTATGGCATACCTTTATGATTTCCATTATGGGTAAACGTGATAATTTCATTTTAGGAGGTGAAAACTACCGCCACCTCAAAGTGATGTGAATCGTTAATTCCATATATAGGATGTATAAAGGATGGAGTAAATAATATTATAAATGATATTATACTGTAATTATAATACACATTTATATCATTATTATTTCATTCCATTAAACATGAAATAGAAATGATAGTAGCATTCATGCGGACGTACGGCTTACTGTCTCCATGAACGGTCCATTTCATTTCTTACCTCTAAATGCTATGTAATATTATGAATGAATGTATATATAGGATATATATGATATATATGATATCTAAATAATGAATATAAATCTGGATATAATTTATATTTTACCACATAAACAACTTCTAAATATAAGAAGTTTATATTTGACTCAAGTACCAAAGATTGACAAAACGACTATTATTAACATAAATAATTACATAATGTTCATAACATGGTAATAAGTGATATAAAAGGAATAATGAACTTGAAAAAGGTTCTTAAGTAAGTAGAAATTAACTCTAGTTTATTATTCATGAGGTTAAATAATGATCGAGTCATGTCGGACACGAGGTAAGGGAACCTCTTAACCCAATTTCCACTCTTTGGGTTAATCTCCTACTTTCAAATTATGTCATGATATTATTATGTCCTATATGGTATTTATACATTATTTATGTGTAAATATATTGAATACACATAATAGATCTATTTTATTAAAAAAATAATCATTTTAAGGGACTTCGTCTCAATCTCCATTCATTGAGGCATATTTTGTTTTATACCCAACTTTCATTTATATGGTGTATAAACCACTTTGACTTATGTTTTTTTCAAAAGGAATATTTTTATATGAAGATTTTTACTAAATGAAAAAATGGAATGTTCTTTGATTGTACGTATGCAGCGAAAATGAATTCTCTGCCGCCGTGACCATTATTTGAGTTTCGGCTTCCTCTACAAGCCATAACTTTTTTTAAAATGAAAAATAAATACCATGTTTTACTTTTCTTTTATTTTTGTTTTGAAAATGGTTTTGATAATGTTTTTATTATATCAATGTGCTGCATTGATATCTTGTGATTGAAATGTGGAATAGTTATGTTTCCTTTATTCATGTTTTATGTTGTACAATTATGTTATGGTTTATGATATGTTTAAACCTATTCATACGAGGAATGCATTGGACTAAATATGTGACGAGTGTAGCCCGTTATAGCTCCTCGACGCATCAGTATGTCTCATGAGACAAACTAGTTCCTTGGAATGAGCCCTTGATAAAATCCTATTTGTAGTCTTGACATGAGGCCCTGGCTACATGTTTACGATATTATGGAATTATGCATTCCATCATTACGAAAGTGGTTATTGATATTGCATCACTACCAAAAAACAGGGCAAGGGAAGTGCTTCCCTTTATCAGTGCTAAACAGAAATCCCTGCTAAAGGGGTATGCCTTTATTAGCGCTATCTAAAAGTGTTGTTAAATTTAAAATATATCAGGGCTAATATAAGCACTGATAAATGGTACATTTATCAGTGCTTTTTTTAGCACTGATAAAGTTAGCTCTTTATCAACGCTAAAAAAGCTCTGATAAATGAATGTTTTATCAGCGATTTTATTTTAGTGCTGATAAAACATACCTTTATCAGCGCTTTTAACGAGCGCTGATAAAGGTTCTATTCGGTTTTATTTAATATCACTAACATTCCATCCTCGCATGCATGCAATCCAGCTCTCACAGAAGCTGAACCAGGCCCCTCACTGTGCAACCTTGTCCTCCTCTTCCTCCTCCTTCCTCCTCCCCGTCCTCCTCATCCTCCTCCTTCTCCACTGCCACTGCCACTTCCTCCCCCGCTCTCGCTACCGCGACCGCCACTGCCTCTGCTGCCTCCACCCTCGCTGCCGCGACCGCCGCCACCTCTGTCGCCGCCTCCGCCTCCGCCTATGCCGCCACCGCTGCCTCCACCCTCACTTCCATGACCGACGCCGCCTCGTTCTCCTCCTCCTCATGCTCTCAAAGGGGGATGTCTGTTCCATGGATGGTATTCCCTTGGTATAATATTTATATATTGTGTGTGTGAGGATATAATAGTGAATATAGATGTGAGATCAGAATGATACTGTATCTTGAGACTAATTCCAGAAATGATTTCCATAATAGATAGTGTGGTCTTAATGTGATTATGATTATGTCTAGGGATGTGATTCATAATTAGTGATGAGTGTCGAGGATGATGCATGTTGGTCAACTTGTTTTAGAAATTGTTTATCTTCATCTGTGCATTGTACTTACACCCATGAATTTGAAGGTGATTATGTTCACACGATAGTTGACCTTCATAGAGAAGAGTTTTTGGAAGAGTATAAGAAACATGAAGCAATGAAGATCATTAGAGGGTTGGAGAAAATGTGGTTGCTACAAACAATGTGGCAATTGACTTGTGCAACGCGGCCTAAGTTACAATGTGGCAATAGCCTTGTGCAACACGGCCTAACTACAATACCTACAAGTTGTAACTTAGGCCGCGTTGCACAAGCCGATTGCAACATTATTTTTAGCAACCTCATTTCCTCCGACACTCTAATGATCTTCATTGCGTCGTGTCTCTTTAACTCTTCCATAAACTCTTCTCTAAGAAGGTCAACTATCGTGTACGCATACTCACCTTCAAATTCAAGGGTGCAAGTACAAGGCACAGATGAAGATAAAAAATTTCCAAAACAAGTTGACCAATCTATGTATTTAATGGTACCATTATGCTTTGTAGAATGTTTTTTTTAATTTATTTATTTGTATATGGGATATACATAATAGGTAATATGTTTTGTATTATGGGTTTATCAGGAGTCTGTATGATTTCCTATTTCCACATTTCATTTTAAATAGCATGTTATAATTATATATTTACTATACCCTAATGGATAAAATAGTCAGGCATATTGTAAGTGTTGCTAGAATGTTGTAGGATTCTTTTTCCCCAATGGCAGTACATTTTTAGGATGTTTTCACTGATGAGGTAAAAAATTTACTTCATAATAACGAGATAAACAATATAATGTAGTTAGATTTGGGTGAAAATTCAGTTTCTATCACAATTTCTAAAATAACACCAAAATAGAATTAGTTGTTTGAATTACAATTTGATGATATAGAATATAATGGTTTCATATGGAATTGTACTTTACTATGGGGTTTTATAGTTCTCTAAAAATGATGGTTGAATGGTATTTATTCTTTTGTTGGACTATTGGATATTGAACCTAATGAGAGTCATGAATATGTATCCTCATCCACGCATTGATAGTCACATTGATCATATATGAGGTTCTATGATCTTCTCCAAGATAGATTTGACATTAGGATACCATTAGATGAGTTGGACATCGATAGACCTACCATGGACTTCTTTTAGGAGTAGTTATGGCCTGTATGATTTTTTAGCGATGATTTTTGGTTTAACTAATGCATTGGTTGTATTAAGTGACATGATGAATAGGATATTTCATCCTTTTCTAGATTAGTTTTTAGTAGTTTTTTCAATTAAATATTAGTTTACTCCAAAACCATAGTTTATCTTGACCAACATCTTATCATCACCTGGAGTACATTGAGATAAAATCATATTTATTACTGTTTTCTCCTGTTACTCATTGGAGTCCTCTTGTTCTCATGTCACATATTTTCCAAGTCATCATTCAGTCTTTGTAAGATTAACTTGGAATAAGTTTGATATATGTCAGATTAAATCAGGTATCTTATACATACACGATGTTCATCCTACTGTACACACCATGTATATGGATTTCACTAGTTTTTAAAGGCATTTTTACCATGATTTGTTTCTATAAAACCCAAAAAATGCTACCTGATTAATTAGAACATAATATTAGTAAAGTTATCGAGATCAAACCCATAAAGAAGATTAAAATGAATAAATAATGGATGAATGCCAATTGGTTGAACAAAGATTATGAAGATGGAATGAAATAGTTTATCAATATTGAAGAAGATCATGCATGTGACCCTTATCTAATCCTTTGTCCATGTTTATGCTGTTGTTATTAAAGAAAAATTAGTCTAGGGGAGTTGGAAGAACACCTGATCTGTCACGGAATAGATCCATGTTATACATGTTGGAATAAACATGGGAAAAAAACCAATGTAGGTAGTGACTCAGAGGACACGACATTTTATAGATCATCTAATATGATTAGAAGCATGAACAATGAAGACGATCATATGGAGGGTTTGATTACAGATGTGAATGATAATGAAGATCGTATTGAGGAAATGAAAAGGACAGTTGACGATGAACTTCCTAATTTCCCAATGTTGTTTGAGGAGTTAAAGAGTTGTGAAAAAACACCATTATATGTTGGTTTCACTAAATATACAGCATTTTCATCCATATTGAAGCTGTATAGTTTTAAAGCAGGCAATGGGTGGAGTGACGCTAGTTTTACGGAACTACTTTCTCTCCTGAATGACATGCTCCCAGAAGATAATGAACTCCCAAGCTGAACATATGATGCCAAAACAATGCTACGATCGATGGGTATGATCTCTAAAAGAATACATGCTTGCCCGAATGACTATATATTGTTTGGCAAGGACCAAAAATCACTTAAAAAATTCCCAAAGTGTGGTTCTTCCCGATACAAGAATTATGATTCTAGTCCTACGAAAGTTGAATGGTACTTTCCAATCATTCCTACGTTTAGACGCCTATATGGAAGTGAGGAGACTGCATAACAATTGACATGGCATATAGATACAAGAATTAAAGATAGGAATCTACGTCACCCTGCGGACTCTTTTTAGTGGAAGAGAATTGATCACGTGTATCCTGAATTTGGTAACGAGCCGAGAATCCTTCGTATGGAGTTATCTACAGATGTGGTGATTATTTTTGGTTTTCAAAGAATTAGTCACAGTACATGGCCAATTATGTTGGTAAATTATAATTTACCACTACGGTTATGCATGAAAATAAAATACATCATGTTATCTATTCTTATATCATGACCAAAAAAATCGAGTAATGATATTGATGTTTATTTTGCTCCATTGATCGAGGATTTGAAAATATTGTGGGATTCAGGTGTTATGATGTATGATGCTTACAAAAATGAATATTTCACATTGAAATCCATGTTGAACGTGACGATAAATGAATTTCCTACTTATGGAAATTTTTCAGGATATAGCATTAAAAAAACTCATGGGTGTCCCGATTGCGAACAAGGTACACAGTCAATTAGGTTGAAACAATCATCGAAAACCATGTTTCTAGGACATCGCAGATTTATACCACGACGACATAAGTATCGATCATCGACAAAATCATTCAATAGATGTTCAGAGGAACGTACAACACTGTCTCAACTAACAGGTGATCAATTTTTTGAGAATGTGAAAGATTTGGACACTACTTTTAGTAAACCATTTTCGAAAAACCTTAAGAAAATAGGTTGGAAAAAGAGATCAATATTTTTGAATTACAATACTAGAATTGTCTCTATGTCAAACATTTTCTTGATGATATTCATGTTTAAAAAAATGTATGTGATAGTGTCATCGACATGTTGCTAAATGCACCCAGTGAAACAAAGGATGGAATTAAGGATATATTGGACATGTTTGAGATTGGAATACGAGAAGAGTTGGCACCAGTGAAGGATGAAAAATGAACATTTCTTCCTCTTGTTGCATACAATCATTCCAGGCAGGAGAGATATCAGTTTTTCAACTTCTTGAATGAATTAAAGGTTCCAGACGGGTATTCATCAAATATCAAGATTATCGTATCAATGGTAGATTTAAAATTAAAGGGTCTGAAATCAAATGATTTCCATGTTCTGATGCATGATCTAATTTCTATAGCTTTACGTTGAATTTTTCCCATGAATGTCCACCAAACCTTAACGATGCTCTATTTCTTCTTCAAAGCTATATGTAGAAAATTTATTGACCCTACAAAAATTTCCAACTATGGAAAGTGAAATTGCCTTCATATTATGTGAATTGGAAATGTTCTTCCCACCATCATTTTTCGATATGATGGTTCATATTATGGTTCATTTGGTGAGAGAGATTCGACTATGTGGTCTTGTACATTATTGATAGATGTACCCCATTGAACGGTATATGAAGATTTTGAAAGGGTTTTTCAAAAAACAAAGTCTTCCAGAGGGTTTTATTGTAGAGCAATATATTGTTGAGGAAGCAGTTGAATTTTGTACCGAATAACTGTCTGTTGTGGAAATCGTTAGCCTACCAAAATCTTGTCACACTGAGTGGCTTGAGGGTGAAGGAATTTCTGGAAGAGAGGTTGTCAAAATCAATATTATAGATTGGGAGTAGGCCCACCTTTACATTTTGCATAACAGTTTCGACGTTGACCCATATGTTCAAACCCATAAAGAAATTCATAGGAGTTTGAATACATCTAGGGCTGAAAAATTGATACCAGATACACATAATCGATAGTTTATAGGATGGTTTCAAGACCATATTTTTAAGTAGTTAGATGAAAATCCAGACTCAATTTCAGAATGACTTCTATGGCTCGCCGGAGGAGCAAGTGTGTATGTATTATCTTACAATTATTATGTAGTTAACGGTTATACATTCTATAATAATGAACATGATGAAGACAATACCATGAATAATAGTGGGGTTACACTTGCGGATGAGGTAATGCATGTTTTCGGTGCTAAGGACAGAAATCCAATTTAGGTGAATATTTCATACTTTGGCATCATCAAACAAATATGGGAGTTGGATTATATGAAATTCAAAGTTCCGATTTTTCAATACAAGTGGGTTGATAATAGGAGTTCTCTTAAAATAGATGAATTCGGATTCCTGAATGTTGATTTCAATAAGGAAGGGGAGAAAGGCGAACCATTTAAAATGTCATCATAGGCAGTACAAGTATTTAATGTTCCAGACCCCGCAAACCAAAATTGGTAAATTGTTCTCTTATCGACCAAAACAACTGAAGTGTCAGATGAAAGTTCAACGGAGGTAGACCCTTTTATAGGGAAATCACAATCATTTCGCAGTGGTCCAAATGTAGAAGGAATTTTTTATGTCATAGGAGACCACAATGAAGGAATTTACATAGTCGATATAGGATTCAAATCACTTCAACCTTTAATGAAAAAAGGATAGTACAATAATCAGGTTATTTGTTTATTATAACATACATTGTATTACATTATGTCATTATTTGTTCGCTGCTGTTATTATGTAATTTAAATTAAATATTAAAGCACTTCTGTAGATAATGACTTATACACGTGCTGATGTGCCCAATCCTGAGGCACAAAAGGTCTCTCAACCAGTAGCTGGTGGTCCCACTGCAGATAAACAACAGGTTTCTCAACCAGATGATGGTCGTCCCAGTGCAGAGCAACAATTGGTTTTTCAACCTGTTGTTGATGGTCCTAGTGCTGAGGTACAATAGGTTTTTCAACCTATTACTGCCGGTCCCATTGCTGATTCTAGCACTCAAGGGGAAGATATTGATTCTACTTCTGAGGAAATGGTAGGAAATGAAACCCTGAAAGCGCAAAAAAACAACAGCGTCGTATTTTGATAGTGTTCGCCAATATCCTCAATGTAAAATCAAAAGGCATCAAATTTGATGTGGGATGGTATAAGAGGGGCCATCATTTTAACCCCAACATAGCCATCTTTAGTAGCTACATTGGAATCATCACTCGGCAACACGTGCCGATTAATGTACAGTCATGGTACCATATTGTCAACGGGCTGAAGACACTAATGTGGGAAGAGATTACAGTAACATTATGATATCATTTTTTTAATTTATTAAAATAAAATAAAATACCAAAACATTGAATTAATCTTCATCATCCATTGCATAGTGCATTTATAGTATATGTCTCTCAGAAGGCATATGTATTTAGATTTTCATGAAGGATTTATTGAGGTTTCCGCACAATTTTAACGAAATATCATCTTAAAGATGAAAAAAGGAAAATCAAGCCACACCCACCTCCTCATTACGCACACATGATATCTGAAGGAGTGTGGGACGCATTTAGCAACCGTCGTGGGGAGCATACTTTTCAGGTACATTGTGTGGGGTAATACGTTGTTTGATGTTTGCTGGTATTCATCACTCTAATTGATAGTTTTTTATTTATGAAGCAGCTACTGAGTGTTGAAAATAAAAAGCACGGAATAGAACCAGCGTACCCTAACCCTAATGCAAGGATGGGTTATGCTAAACATGAGAAAAAATTCATACATCTTTTAAATATACCCTACTACTAGTATGTGACATAAAACAACCCCATAACCATGTTTCTCTATTTACAAGCAGATTGATGAATTGAAGGCGAAAGCCATATCCATCCCACGCCATGTTCTATGGAAGGAGGCTTGTGTAAATGAAGAGGGGATATTGATAGATGAAAACACACAGAAAGGGTTGGAAACATGTGTAAGTATGACATAATATAAATTTGTGTCACTTTAAATCGCTATTACATTACAATAACTACTTATTTTTCTATATTTTCTATCTGAAATAGTCGCAAGAATCAACAACAACAACACCAGATGTAGACATACTTTCAGCAGCCTTGAATCAGCCAGAAAAGTATGGCTGCATCAGAGGTACGGGTTTTGGGGTGACACCACGAACATATTATCAAATAAAAACAAGCTGAGGATCAAACTGAAAAAAATGGAAAATTTGCATGAACAATTATCTATTTTTCATGAAGAATTATAATACCAGAGAGAGATGATAGAAAAATTGATGGGGGAGAGGAAAATAGAAGAAACAAATCAAAAATAACCTGTTTGTGACGATCTCACCCCACCCCCACCAGCTTTGAGGTGAGTCATTCCCCTAAAAAACCTGACAAAGATGAGGTAATAAATGTTTTAATAATTGTTTCTGTGAAATGTGATTTACATAGACACTAATACCTTCCTGTACTAATATTCCATAGGGTGAAAATGACTATGATTTATATTTATCAACTCCCACCTATCACCTTGTAGGGAGGGCTATGGTGTTCAATACGCAAAATGACATGCTACACAATAGATAGCTTACAAAAGATCATCTTAGAGCGTCAATTAATGTAGCTATTGAGCCGAGTGCTGAGATACCTATTCCAAATGACAATGAATACATTCATACGATTGAACAAGCTGTTTGAAAATTCATCGCATAGATGACAGTTCTTGTAAAAAAACATGTCGATAAAAAGGTATGCATTTCTAATTTATTTTTCAAGCTGGACCTTTAACATTTAATGAAAAATGGTCTGAACTGATGACTGTTATTACAGAATGACAAATACGGTGGGGTGAAATGAAATATCAGTTGAAATCTATCTCAAGGATCAACAAACCAATTGAAAAGGTCTACTGAGAGCACCTTCACCCCGCCCGTTCTATATCCACAGTTTATATCATTGCAGGCTCATGTGGATACAATGTTGAAGACGACAGTACTCACATACTTTTTTTCGAAAAATATATGTATGGAGTGGAGATATCATATTTTATTAATGTTGAAAATGTAAATGAACTCCTCAAGTATGAATGGCTAGGCGCCTCAGTTATAAATGTATACATGAGGTATGTTTTCGTGATTTGTTTTTACAAAACTAGATATACTCTGATAATTTTGACTAAATACATTTTATATTTGTCACATACATATATATGAAAAAACAATTAAGCTATATCCCCATGAACAATAATTTGGACTCGTTAGTCCTCACACCACATCTTCAAAAGACAAAATAGATTCTGTTAAAGAGGATGAAATAATGTCATCCCTTCTCAAATCATTTGAAAACAAAATTAACGATGAAATAATCTTTTTAATACCTACGATGTAGTGGAAGAACTCTACAGTTTAATCATATCAACTATATTTTTATTTCATTCTTTACTTATTACTTTTTGTATTTTTAGGGAGGATTGGATGTTAATTGCTGTCAATTTGGATACTCCAAAGATTTATTTTATGGATTCAATGCATGGATATCCAACAAACCGACCACGTATGATGGATTTTGTTAATTTTTAATACACTAGATCCAAAATTTTTAAACTAAACATCAAGTTATATAATTTATGTTATCTTTTAATGAGGATTCTAATATGATAGGGTGGTGCATCCATATCGTCTTATGCATGGAATGAATCCAGGGCATAAGGATTAGCATGCCTACAATATCTACAACTGGTAAAGTATCCAGGTATATATAATAACATTTCACTATCCAAACACATATCAAAACAAATTACTTATTGTTGTCGATGTTTATGTAGTGTCCAAAACAACCAAACGGAAAGGACTGTGATTATTATGTTTGTATATTTATGAAAGAGATCGTATTTCATCAAAAAACTAGCATCCCTGCTGAGTTATTTTTGAAAATAATTATGAGATCATTTAAATTATTTATTAATCCTTTGTCTATTTATATTTTTTCAGTACTACCATGACAATCGCAAAAACTCATATTCATAAGATGGTATACATGTGTTTAGAAACGAATGGGCAATACACCTAATGGAAGATTGTACACAAATATGATGAAGGTGAATTCATAGAACCTATGTTAACTATATATGATCATTGATTTTCCTCCAACATTCATTGGTGAATTGAGAATGCTTCGATGTATTGAAATCTTAATTTATTACTCAACGTTTTCTATCCCCAGATTCATATTATTGATCTTTGAACAAATCAATATTGAAGTAAGGCATGATGGTGTGCAGTGCGTATGGGGTGAACGACGAAACCACCAATGATCAAAAAAATCCATTTTATGTATCTCGTTTGTTTGAACATGTATTTTAGGACATGTGTTTTTGTTTGACTTGCACAATTATTTCTATGTAGATGCATGAGATAATCGGTATCGTTGAGGGATTTTTAGGAACCAAAATATGTGTTGAAGGATAATTCAAGTAAGGGAAAGGCTGGTTGAGATGAAATCCAAGCTCAAACGGCCAGTACATCATCAAAAGAATCAACCCTGTGATGCACCATCATGTAGAATCTAGTCCCCATGATGTTTTGAGGTATTTATGGAAGGTATGGGGAGTCTGATAAGCCCCATGTCCACCTTAAATAATGTTTACAGACATCTCCACATGTTTTTGTTCCTCGTGCCTCTTTATAAGGATCACACCATTCAAATGGTCCATCTTAGCACGTATGTCCCATTCATCAAGTTGATACTCTAGGAAGAACCTATGAATATGACAATGCATAAGCCCCACAATGCCCATAATCATCCAACCAAGAGTATTCCTAGTGTGAAGGGAAGCTAAACATTGGTAATACCTACAACATACCTCTTTTAAATATTTGGGTTTTGATCCTTGTATTCTAAATAGGGTACGTAGGAAGCCTCTATGAGTTTAAATCCCAACCAATGGTAAACCATGGTGACCCCCTCACTGGGGTACACCTTCACTTATTTTCCCTCTTGTATTTCCTTTAGTGGTGTCCGAATAAGTCTTTAATATTATAAATGTAACGCCCCGACCCCAGTTACCCAGAGTCGGTGCATTATTACATAACATTGGCATGATCACAAGAAAGATCAAATCTCGAAAGACCGATTGGTTTAGTAGCCTTGGAAACACTAGATATAATTATAAAGTTTTACATTACATTTCAAAGTGAAAAACTACTACTACAACAAAGTCTTCATATCCACACTATTAACCCCTCATAATATCCCTGCAAGTCATTCATAATTTACTTCTTCACTACCTGGGAAAAATAAAACATAGAAAAGGGGTGAGCTCAAATGCCCAGTAAGGATAACAATATAGCGGAACATTCAAAATAAGCATAAACATTTAAGGCAATGAATTACTAAAACAAAAGCCTTTTAAAATTGAACTTCAACATAGTATGGCAAAAGTAAAATGAAATAATGCCATTTACTTATTCACATGGATATTCTACTAATCGAATAATCACATGCAATATCAATAACCACTTTCATAATGTTGGAATGCATAATGCCAGACTATCATAACCACATAGCCAAGGCCTCGTGCCAAGACTACAAATAAGATTTTGTCAAGGCCTTGTGCCAAGACACTAGTTTGTCTCATGAGACCTACCGATGCAATTTTTTTAGAATATACTTATGTTTAAAATTGATAAAATATACTCCAGTGTTTTTCTGAAAACAATATGCAAGCTTCTGAAAACAAAATAAATAATTCTGAGACTTCCCGATTAATTACAGGCCATGATGGGTCCACTCCCAATCCCTTCCTGTCTACCAAACTCGAGAGTCAGGTTTTCTGAAAACATTTTTAAGCTTGCGTTAAATACGTATACATTTGCACTGGATTTTCATATATTTGAGAGAAATATCTTTTTTTTGAAATCATTTAAAAATCACATAATTATAAAATAAAACATTTAATTTGAAAATATTCTTTTAAGCTTGTAAGGGTAGCTTTGAAGATTTTATAACGGCGGAAAATAGCCGCACCCGCCGTATAGGTTAAAAAAAACATTCTTACCTTAATTCTGTCGAAAAGGTTAAAAAGGACCTTGTTTTGAAACCGACCAAAATATTCCTTTATAAACCACTTATAAAAGTCAAAAAGGGTATAAATTACTTTAACTCATATTCTAGTAAATAGTAAAAATGTTTTGAAATGCATTTTTAAGAAACATGGATGTGGATGATAAAGAGATCCCAGTAGATTATTACGTATAAACAACCTCGGATAATGAAGAGATTGTGAAATAACCCTTACCTTGTACTTTTCCTTGGTTGGGGTAGGTTAACCTCCTGTATAATGGTGAAATAGTTGTTATTAAATTATACAAGAATCATATATATTAATATGATATCATATATGATCTTTTAACATTGATCTGTTAATAATATCTTAGATTTATCGTCGTTTCGGGAGTTAACTTACTCATTTTCTTTTATATGTTTTGTTACATAAGCCATGGTTGTTGTATCTTATTCATATCCAGAATGATATCCAGTCCTTAAACATCATTTTTAAATCATCAAATGATAATTATACTTGAATGGATACGATGGAGAATGAATCTCATCGCATTCGTGGAGACGGTAGTCCGTACGTACGCACGAGCGACAATATCATTCTTTTGATATTAAAATAATATATAAATGGATGGTATATCATATATACAGAATCATTAACATGTTATATTTATTATTTACATGAGTTACACATCCTTATTATACCCATCCAAATAATATTATATTGAATAACAATTACACCACGACGTGGAGACGGTAAGCCGTACGTACGCACGTATGGTGACATGTTATTCAAAGGGTGGATAGAATACTGAATATGATTGTACCATATTTATAATAACATCACAGTATATGTGAGATACTGGAGTTATTATTTTAGAATGGTAAGAACAAAGGAAGAAGAAGTGGAAGAAGAAATGAACTTGGAGAAGGGTGGTGAAATCATTACCTCTTTTTCGGGTTCTTCCTTTTGCTTTGATCAAAAGGGCTCCTTAGGTTGGCTTTTTGATCAAACTAAGGCCTCTAGGTTGTAGTGAGGGATGTTGGGAGAGTATTTGGGCAGAGTTTGGCCGAACCAAAAGGCTTTGAAGGTGTGAAGAAATGATAAGGAGGAGTGCCCTTTTATAAGAGGGGTGAGGGGTACCTTTGGAAAAGCTAGAAATATTAATTTATAATAAATTTATATTCGGTTTATAAAGGCTCCAAAGTTGATTATTCAAAGGTTAAGGTGGGGATAGGTCGAAAACCACTCAACCAATAGAATTTATACAGGTTTGGGTACTTATATTAACCTTATCTTTAAGTATTAACTCTAAGTTAATTAGTTTCACTTTTACAATGTCTCTTTGTATTTTTATATAATATGGTTAATAAACTTACTATATACATCCAAGCGACCCCCAAGTGGTCAATTAATGATTAACCTATCATAATATAAGTCTCTTGGACGAACCTTAGATTTTTAGGAATTTAATATAAATTAATAATATAATATTTGTTTTAAGAACTCTTTTATGTCAATTTTGACACTATTCAATAGTTGATTTTTGTGAAACTCATAACAGATTGATAACTTCGAAAAAAGTCAATTAAATCAATCCTAATATATCATATTATCCTAGAAAATTAGTTTAATTCATTAAAAGTTTCATATTATATTTATTTGGGTATTTATAATATCAATTATTTTAATTTTTCACTATTATAGTAATTACTGCATCATCATTGTGTCATAAATAAAATAACTTATTTAATGTCTAAAAATTATAAATAAAATATCCTTATGTAGGAAATATTTTTAGATTTCTAATGAATATTTATAATCGAAAATCAAACATGTATAACCCTATGTAAAAATTCTTCTTCTAAAAGATGTAAGCTTATGCCATTTTTATTTTTATTTAAGCTTTATTAATATAATGTGTCATTATCACTTACAAGTGGATCCATGGGGTCCCAAAATAGACCCAAAGATTCCCATGGTCGACCATGTATCAACCAATAGGGTTAAGACACGTTTTAGGGTAATTTAGTATTATTATAATATTATTTTTTAACCCTTATTTACCGGATTTACCCTTAACCATGGTAAATAAAATATTTACCGCAGTAATTATTCAAAATGCCTAAAAATAAAAGTTACCTATTTACACAATTTGAACATCCTGATTACAAATATGGAATCCATTTTTCTAAATTCAAAACACAGAAGTGGCAGAAATTAATTTAAAATTAATTCCCGCTGTCAAAACAAAAAGCGTGTTTTTAAGAGATAATAACTATCAAAAGATTGACACTTGTTTATGTTCGGTTTAATTGTAAAATTATGTCCAATGACCAACATTATATTAAATGGTAAAAATATATTCTAAATATACTTTAAAACCACTCAAATTCACAATTTATCACTATTAATTATTTTGATTAAAAAAGTTGTTTTTAATTAAAATTTAGTAATTTTCACTATTCATCAAAATATAAAAGTTATCCGAAAAGTACCAAAATTTCACCCTAGGATAATTTTGATATTACGAATCCAAAAATGAAGTCCATTTTGAAATAGAAAATATATATAATTTCAAAAAGTAGGTATTACTATTCATAACGGCTAGTTTGATTGGTTGTGGTGTGTGTTAAAACTCAAGGTTGCGTACAACACACGCTACTGTATTATTCAAAGAGAGCGTACCGTGGAAGCTTGGGATGTTTCATTTTAAATTTATGATGTCCCCATTTAGTCAAAAAGTTTAAAATATTTTATTTAAAAAGGGTTCACTATTAAAATTTGGTAAAAGTGAAATACTGAAAATGAATTTGTTCTTACATTATGTCTAAGAAACTCATAATATGGATTCAAAAATTATAAGGATGATATAAAGTTTAAAATTTAGATAATACTATTCATAACCTCTTTTGAATGTCTTTTTTTTGTAAGTCATGGTGTGATTGAACTCGGTGTTGCGTGTAGTGCAAGTTATTGAATTATTTTGAAGAAATAACATACTATGAAATCTTGGGGTGTTACATTCTCCCCTCCTTCAATAAATTGCGTCCTCGCAATTTGAAATTGTTCTTCGAAAATAAAAGGTTGAAAGTAGAAAACATATTTGTGGGAAAACCCACATCGGAAATTGGGTTACTAAAATTTAGTCTTAATATGAGGAAAAGATAAATCAAAGGGTCACCACCAAATTATGATCTCGATTAGGAGAACATTGGGTGGCAATTAGAGACATATAATCGGAGGAAAAATGTAAATATTTATAGGTATTGATTGAGGTCATCAATCACAAACAAGTGTAAAATTGAGGTCCTTAAATTCATCAATCTATGATGATTTGAAATACCATCGGTTCAACAAAACATAGGGTATTAGGATAACACATTTTTGATGTTTCAAAATATCTTAGTTGAAATCCCACATCGAAAAATGAATTAATGAGGACTCTATTTAAAATAAAGAGTCAAAAGTATGAAGATTACCGAAAATAACACATACTAGGGTTCCATGAATGAAAATATGGATATGGAGGAGAAATCTAACCATCAATTATCTGATGGAGAGTGGTAGAGAACATGGCTATGAAAAGGCCAACAATCCCAAAGCCATAAATTAGTGATGATTTAAGGTACCATCTAGGAAAACATTTTTGTTCTAAGTTCCTTTTATTAATGTTGAGGAATTTATTTATGAGATTGGATAAGATCATAAGGAGATATACTTACTTTATAATTATAGTTTTATCCTTTAATAAATTTCTACCACAAACTCATCTTTCACTCTAAAAGATAATAGAATGTAAAAAAAAATTCTATTTATACTATTCGTACAGGGTTCGAAAATAAATGAATTTATAATTCATCTACCAGATCTTTTAAAAAAACTACATTATTTAATCCAAGACATCTCCTGGGCCAGTGGTAGGTGATACACCCTTGTCGCCCTTCGGTTGCGGGTTCAAGTCTCGCAGCCTTGCCGGATGCGACGGTTTTCCGCCCGACCTCCGGGTTGTCCTTTTGTGGCAATCCAAAATAATCCAAACTAGAACTATCCAAAATACTTCTGTCCAAACACATAGTCCAACATTTATAAGGAAGGTAAGCATAATGTAGATTCTTTTTACCCCGTAATAGCATATGAATACCTTCATCATGTATTCTTTTAATACACTGAAACATCCTGAATTACCATATTCCTTATTGATTACATTCATGCTCCCTTATTCCATATAGAATGCTGGATATACTTCATTAATCCAAAAATGTTTTAAACCCCAACAATGATGGAATATACAAATCAATAATCAGTTCCAAGGTAGTCAAGAATATCCAATATAATTTATCCAAAACAATCATGTATTATTCCAAAATCACTACCTCGGTATCAGAACTATATTATGGTTTATCATTCTCTCAACCATATATTTTCCAAAAATTTATCCTTCTATTGAGTCACTTTTCTTTGTTCCACAAAATCTCAAGTCCTTAATGAAATAGTAATGCAGTACAATCCTTATATACTCCATAAATATTATAACAAGTACATTGTTGATACAACAGTCAATTGACATAATCAACATAAGAACTCTAATCATTCCTCTTCATCTGTGGTAGTATCATAACTGGATTATTATCCAATAGCATCATTTGCGGTATAGTCTGATTACTGGGACATAGGTTCGTGTAGTGTCCAAACTCCTTGCAAATGAAGCATTGTACATTTGAAATGATTTTCTTACCCTTGCAGTCACGTACCTTGTGCCCTTTTCCTCCACACTTATAACAAACTCCCATTCCTTTCAGGCAAGTTCCAGGGTGTTTCATTCCACAGTTACCACATATGGGAAAATTCTTCTTTTCCCTCTTCCCTTTATCCATCTTTCTCTCTTCCATCCTTTTCTTCTCTTGCTTCCCTTCAAATCCATAGGACTCAGTAAAATCTTTACTTATCTTATCAACACATGATATTATTTCTTCATATGATGATAATACATGGGAGACTATTTCTCTTATAAATTCTTGCTTAAGACCATGAAAGATATGATCCTTCCTTCTCTTTGGATCATGTGCATTTCTGGAGTTCTCATTCCTTCTACTGGGCGCCATTTCTAAACAATGGCATACACTAGATCAGTTTATGAATAACAATACCTAATCCCAAACTTGTAAAACACATAACATAAATTAAATAGTTTATGGATATAATCCATAATCATAAAAATGTTTTCTTTGAGGAAGTATATACTCATAAACCCTTTATAATGATTTGTAAAGAAAGTGAGAGTTATCCTAAGCATATCCCCCGGGAGTGTCGTAACCAAGAGTGCAGCAAGGCCCGTTGTCGTGCACCAGTTCCTGTTCGAGTCTAGCTCAAAGCGGTGTTTTCGGGTTTTACCCCTAGGTACATCTGTGCCAGAGCCGCCTCTACCTGCTCGTATCCAGACATGGATGTATTGCTCGGAAAACTCACAAAATCTCTACAATACCAAAATTCTAGGAAGTTCTTCTATACTAATCCTCAAAGTTCATCTTAGGTCTACGTGCTCTAATCAGAGTTTATCTAAATCTAGCTTCCAAGGTTTGTACTAAACTTCCTCTGATACCAACTGTAACGCCCCGACCCCAGTTACCCAGAGTCGGTGCATTATTACATAACATTGGCATGATCACAAGAAAGATCAAATCTCGAAAGACCGATTGGTTTAATAGCCTTGGAAACACTAGATATAATTATAAAGTTTTACATTACATTTCAAAGTGAAAAACTACTACTACAACAAAGTCTTCATATCCACACTATTAACCCCTCATAATATCCCTGCAAGTCATTCATAATTTACTTCTTCACTACCTGGGAAAAATAAAACATAGAAAAGGGGTGAGCTCAAATGCCCAGTAAGGATAACAATATAGCGGAACATTCAAAATAAGCATAAACATTTAAGGCAATGAATTACTAAAACAAAAGCCTTTTAAAATTGAACATCAACATAGTATGGAAAAAGTAAAATGAAATAATGCCATTTACTTATTCACATGGATATTCTACTAATCGAATAATCACATGCAATATCAATAACCACTTTCATAATGTTGGAATGCATAATGCCAGACTATCATAACCACATAGCCAAGGCCTCGTGCCAAGACTACAAATAAGATTTTGTCAAGGCCTTGTGCCAAGAAACTAGTTTGTCTCATGAGACCTACCGATGCAATTTTTTTAGAATATACTTATGTTTAAAATTGATAAAATATACTCCAGTGTTTTTCTGAAAACAATATGCAAGCTTCTGAAAACAAAATAACTAATTCTGAGAATTCCCGATTAATTACAGGCCATGATGGGTCCACTCCCAATCCCTTCCTGTCTACCAAACTCGAGAGTCAGGTTTTCTGAAAACATTTTTAAGCTTGCGTTAAATACGTATACATTTGCACTGGATTTTCATATATTTGAGAGAAATATCTTTTTTTTGAAATCATTTAAGAATCACATAATTATAAAATAAAACATTTAATTTGAAAATATTCTTTTAAGCTTGTAAGGGAAGCTTTGAAGATTTTATAACGGCGGAAAATAGCCGCACCCGCCGTATAGGTTAAAAAAAACATTCTTACCTTAATTCTGTCGAAAAGGTTAAAAAGGACCTTGTTTTGAAAACGACCGAAGTATTCCTTTATAAACCACTTATAAAAGTCAAAAAGGGTATAAATGACTTTAACTCATATTCTAGTAAATAGTAAAAATGTTTTGAAATGCATTTTTATGAAACATGGATGTGGATGATAAAGAGATCCCAGTAGATTATTACGTATAAACAACCTCGGATAATGAAGAGATTGTGAAATAACCCTTACCTTGTACTTTTCCTTGGTTGGGGTAGGTTAACCTCCTGTATAATGGTGAAATAGTTGTTATTAAATTATACAAGAATCATATATATTAATATGATATCATATATGATCTTTTAACATTGATTTGTTAATAATATCTTAGAATTATCGTCGTTTCGGGAGTTAACTTACTCATTTTCTTTTATATGTTTTGTTACATAAGCCATAGTTGTTGTATCTTATTCATATCCAGAATTATATCCAGTCCTTAAACATCATTTTTAAATCATCAAATGATAATTATACTTGAATGGATACGATGGAGAATGAATCTCATCGCGTTCGTGGAGACGGTAGTCCGTACGTACGCACGAGCGACAATATCATTCTTTTGATATTAAAATAATATATAAATGGATGGTATATCATATATACAGAATCATTAACATGTTATATTTATTATTTACATGAGTTACACATCATTATTATACCCATCCAAATAATATTATATTGAATAACAATTACACCACGACGTGGAGACGGTAAGCCGTACGTACGCACGTATGGTGACATGTTATTCAAAGGGTGGATAGAATACTGAATATGATTGTACCATATTTATAATAAAATCACAGTATATGTGAGATACTGGAGTTATTATTTTAGAATGGTAAGAACAAAGGAAGAAGAAGTGGAAGAAGAAATGAACTTGGAGAAGGGTGGTGAAATCATTACCTCTTCTTCGGGTTCTTCCTTTTGCTTTGATCAAAAGGGATCCTTAGGTTGGCTTTCTGATCAAACTAAGGCCTCTAGGTTGTAGTGAGGGATGTTGGGAGAGTATTTGGGCAGAGTTTGGCCGAACCAAAAGGCTTTGAAGGTGTGAAGAAATGATAAGGATGAGTGCCCTTTTATAAGAGGGGTGAGGGGCACCTTTGGAAAAGCTAGAAATATTAATTTATAATAAATTCATATTCGGTTTATAAAGGCTCCAAAGTTGATTATTCAAAGGTTAAGGTGGGGATAGGTCGAAACCCACTCAACCAATAGAATTTATACAGGTTTGGGTACTTATATTAACCTTATCTTTAAGTATTAACTCTAAGTTAATTAGTTTCACTTTTACAATGTCTCTTTGTATTTTTATATAATATGGTTAATAAACTTACTATATACATCCAAGCGACCCCCAAGTGGTCAATTAATGATTAACCTATCATAATATAAGTCTCTTGGACGAACCTTATATTTTTAGGAATTTAATATCAATTAATAATATAATATTTGTTTTAAGAACTCTTTTATGTCAATTTTGACACTATTCAATAGTTGATTTTTGTGAAACTCATAACAGATTGATCAATTCGAAAAAAGTCAATTAAATCAATCCTAATATATCATATTATCCTAGAAAATTAGTTTAATTCATTAAAAGTTTCATATTATATTTATTTGGGTATTTATAATATCAATTATTTTAATTTTTCACTATTATAGTAATTACTGCATCATCATTGTGTCATAAATAAAATAACTTATTTAATGTCTAAAAATAATAAATAAAATATCATTATGTAGGAAATCTTTTTAGATTTCTAATGAATATTTATAATCTAAAATCAAACATGTATAACACTATGTAAAAATTGTTCTTCTAAAAGATGTAAGCTTATGCCATTTTTATTTTTATTTAAGCTTTATTAATATAATGTGTCATTATCACTTACAAGTGGATCCATGGGGTCCCAAAATAGACCCAAAGATTCCCATGGTCGACCATGTATCAACCAATAGGGTTAAGACACGTTTTAGGGTAATTTAGTATTATTATAATATTATTTTTTAACCCTTATTTACCGGATTTACCCTTAACCATGGTAAATAAAATATTTACCGCAGTAATTATTCAAAATGTCTAAAAATAAAAGTTACCTATTTACACAATTTGAACATCCTGATTCCAAATATGGAATCCATTTTTCTAAATTCAAAACACAGAAGTGGCAGAAATTAATTTAAAATTAATTCCCGCTGTCAAAACAAAAAGCGTGTTTTTAAGAGATAATAACTATCAAAAGATTGACACTTGTTTATGTTCGGTTTAATTGTAAAATTATGTACAATGACCAAAATTATATTAAATGGTAAAAATATATTCTAAATATACTTTAAAACCACTCAAATTCACAATTTATCACTATTAATTATTTTGATTAAAAAATTTGTTTTTAATTAAAATTTAGTAATTTTCACTATTCATCAAAATATAAAAGTTATCCGAAAAGTACCAAAATTTCACCCTAGGATAATTTTGATATTCCGAATCCAAAAATGAAGTCCATTTTGAAATATAAAATATATATAATTTCAAAAAGTAGGTATTACTATTCATAACGGCTAGTTTGATTGGTTGTGGTGTGTGTTAAAACTCAAGGTTGCGTACAACACACGCTACTGTATTATTCAAAGAGAGCGTACCGTGGAAGCTTGGGATGTTTCATTTTAAATTTATGATGTCCCCATTTAGTCAAAAAGTTTAAAATATTTTATTTAAAAAGGGTTCACTATTAAAATTTGGTAAAAGTGAAATACTGAAAATGAATTTGTTCTTACATTATGTCTAAGAAAATCATAATATGGATTCAAAAATTATAAGGATTATATAAAGTTTAAAATTTAGATAATACTATTCATAACCTCTTTTGAATGGCTTTTTTTTGTAAGTCATGGTGTGATTGAACTCGGTGTTGCGTGTAGTGCAAGTTATTGAATTATTTTGAAGAAATAACATACTATGAAATCATGGGGTGTTACAATAAACCTTACCTTTATGGGATGCACCACACTTGGGTCAGACCTCATTGGGCGTTTTGATCCATCTATCAGGTAAACATTCTAGGTGCTCCCTCCTAGAGATGTACCTACATGATCCACCTTTATATGTGTTTTGATCCACCCAGGTATTACATCTCTATAAGACATTAAATCATGACCCCCAATCCTTGTGGGATGTTAAAATCATGGAATACCACATGTTAAACATGGTTTTCCATTAAAATATTCAATAGTAATGTTTAATCAGTCCTTATTAAGGTATTGTGGAGTTGTGGTTTTATGTTTTCTAGAAGATTTCGGAAGATTCCACACTTTATGTAGGTGATTCCATGATTTTACATTATATGATGATTTTATTATGCTGTATTTGCATGCTAAGTGTACTATATGAAATTTTTTGTTGTTAAAAATGTGTTATCAAAGGAATTTGGGGTGTGTATAGACTTGAACGTTATTTTTAAAATGAATGATGTTGTATTTCTTGTATATTTTCATGCTTAAGTCCCTTAAATGTGTTTGAAGAAATTAGAAAGTTGTGTGATGTGTGTTTTCACATGGATTTAATGTGTTTGTGAATTTTAAAGAGGGTTTTCTTATGAGATGTAGAGAGTCTATATTTGTGAATTTACATTGAATGAATGCACATGAGAATTTGTTGATATATATGATGTGTATAATGTAAATTGAGCACAATTTCCATACAAGGTATTTTCTTTTTGATGTGAAGGGAAAAGGGTGAGAGGGAAAGGGTAGTTTTCTGGGGGAGGGGGAAGGGGGAAAAGTTGTAGGGGTAAGGGGTAGGGGGTGTTGGGTTCTTTTGAAATATGTAGGGGGTGGGCAGGGGGGTGTGCAATGGGCAGGGGGGGAAGATCAGTGGGAAGGGGTGTGCTGGGGAAGGGGGAAGGGGGTGTTCCGGGGGTAGGGTGTGTGCAGGGGTAGGGGGTGTGCTCGGGGGTGGGAAGTGTATAGGGGGTGTGCTGGGGAAGGGGACAAGGGTGCTTCTTTTTTATGGAATGGGGGATATATATATCCATTTTATTAAACCGTGGCTATAGGAATATAGACAAGGTTTAATGTCCTTGAAAAAGGCCCATCATTGGTATCCAATAGAGTAGGATAATAGGGTTGAAGATATTTCACCACTCTTTTAATTTAATTGAAAATATTTGATATATCTCAAAGGTAAGGGAGATATCCCATGGGGGAAGGGAGAAGGAGGAGAGTGCGTGTAATGTATTTTGTTGAGTGGAATGAGGCATATATGAGGAAAACGCACTTTAATGGTTGATATTGAAAATTTGTTAATTCCACTCATTAATTAGGGGAATTTTTAGTCCTAAGAGTAAAATAAATCATTTTCCAACAATGTCGGAATCAATATAGACAAACATCTAATCAGTATAGTTTCATTGAGTGGCTTACAATCCATTATTCAACCATATAGAGATACTTCCCCATTAAATCATACCTTACAAAAGTTCATCACATTATTTGACAACCATAAACCATCAATGTGAGATCATCATAACCTTAGAACCAAACTGTAGGTATATGTATTCCCCCTTGAATCATTAAATAGCCCATATTCTACTAAACATTGGGCCATTTGATTATTATTGATGATTATCCCTAAAGATGCACCAATTTCGTTAATTGGTTATTTTATTTGTTGTGACTCACTAGTATAATTCCATTAAGAAACCCCATTATTTATTTCATTATTATATTACTAACATAATTTTTGTTTTATTATGTAGGTTAAATCATTTTCCTCAGTACGAATGCTTTGTTCGGAAACCGCTGCCATGGATGACAATTTTTTAGTGTGGATGGATGCCAAAAGGATGGAACATCTTTGTTTTTTTACAGTTTGTTGGATAAATGTAATTGTAACCAAATTAAACATTATTTGAAATGCATATAGAAGTGTGTTGTTTTGTATTCATGATTTCAAGTAAATGTATGTATCATTTTTGTTTTTATGTGCATTGTGTGTGGGTGTTGTGTGTGCTGTGTGCAGGTTTTGTTTGGACTCAGTGCAGGTGTTGTAATGTGTGCAGTTGATGGGCAGGTTCTGTGTAGGTTCTGGTTTTGGATAGGATCTTTGGCCTTTATCAGCGCTAGTTAAGCGCTGATAAATGGATAATATATCAGCGCTATTTTGAGCACTGATAAATGTAGTTTTTATCAGCCCTCAAAATAGCGCCGATATATAATAGAGTTATCAGTGCTGAAAATAGAGCTGATAAATACTACCTTTATAAGCGCTTTCTTAGCGCTGATAAAAGGGACCCCCCATTATCTTCGTCAAGATTAACAACGCTTTTTTAGCACTGTTAAATGTCGATTTAGAATTTTTATAATCCATATTTTCAGTAGTTCTTTATGATTTAATGTAAGACTTATGAATGTATCTTGTTTTTCCAAGACTACTAAACTATTCGGTCTTTCAGGACATGATCTTTTGTAATCAATCCAATATTATGAAATAATGCACCGACTCTGGGTAACTGGGGTCGGGGCGTTACATTTTTTCCTATATAATGTATGTTTTTAATATATATATATATTTATGATTTTTTATATTGAATCTGATTGATCCTTTGTGTTGGGATGTGCATGGCCTTAGTATAGTTTAGTGATGCTGATAAGAGGTTGGGCTAGGACCAAGTAACATTTGGTGCTTCTTTCCATGACACTGTGAATCATGGATGTCGGCGTGAGGTAGTGTGACTATCTGGGTGTGCATGGTGGATGGTACATGGATGGCGTGGCCATCAGACTAGAGAAACATGGTCTCATGTGAATGAGGATTCAGGGATGTTGTGGCTTGGGATCTTTTATTGGTGATTACCACTCACCCAAAAACATTGTGTAGTGTTCACGTAGAGAGACCCCATGAAGAGATGGTTTTGAACACTCATGTGGGTAGATGCCTTTTTTAGTTTTGGTTTAGGTACTACTAGCTTGAGGGTGTTGTCCACAGGAATCCCAATGAAAGGTGAAGAGCCATTAGGGGATAGCATTGAGGCTATCATGTTGGGGAGAGGATCACCATGGATTAGGGCAGACATCTTTGTCCCTCTAGTTACTAATTTGAGGCTATAAATCAATGTCCCTCTAGTTACATTATTGGGGAAATAAATTTTTATCCTTTCAGATATTTATTTGTGGGCAAGCATCATTGTTCATTCGATCTATAACGTAATGGGTGTTCCATCAGGATATTGGTAATTGAGACACGTGGTGTTAGGGGGAACATTGTGTCGAGTTACATGATAGTGATTCCGGCGTTGGCCCATGTTGGTGACACTCCATGGTGGATGCTGAGCACTAGTGGAGTTTATGTTTATTTTATAATCACACAGTTTAATATTTTTCATATAAATGAATTCCTTCCTAAACACTAATATTAGGTACACTCCATTTGGTGGTATCCTATAGATGTTTTTCTCACTCCATGCACCGGCCCTTTAGGATGCGTGTAGACTTTATGGATTTGCTTGCTGGAAAGAGACGAGCTTCATAAGCTAGACTATTTTAGTAATCGCATGGAGATGGTGGGGGCCTTGTTGTCTTTCATAGTTAGAGATTACATTGTTTTGATTTCATCCCTGCACCTGCATGCTTAACTTCTCAATAGTAGTTTTTATTCGTTATCCATTAATTCCCTTTTATATATTGACTTACTATGGATGCATGATTTGTCTGTTCTAGTAGTAGTTACATGTGGTTCAACATATTGTTGTGTTAACATTCTGATGTAGTTTTTATATTTATTGCTTCTATTATTTATTGCTATTGATTGTGCTTCTGCAATGCAGTTCTAGATTGATTATCTAGAGTCTTATTATTTTATATTATTCCCATTTTGGTAGAATTATTATCCTCTGAGAGGTTGTATCCTCCCCGCTATACAAACAAGACATCGCAGCTAGTAACCAGCCATTGGCATTTGGGAATGTGAACCTATGTTAGTTACATTCGAACCATTTAGAACTATTCGGGTGGATTATCAGGTTTGGGACTTTACAATGAGATATCAAAGGAGTTTTGATAGGGATTTAGAATTAGTGATTTTCTAGATACTAATGAGA
Organism: Viscum album; assembly: GCA_963277665.1. Taxonomy (NCBI): domain Eukaryota; kingdom Viridiplantae; phylum Streptophyta; class Magnoliopsida; order Santalales; family Viscaceae; genus Viscum; species Viscum album. The sequence goes on along the minus strand of OY728151.1, from coordinate 2,031,332,658 downwards.
GTGAGACTTATTTTTTTTATACTAGTTTTACTATTTGGCATATGATAGACTAGAGAATGGATGTTTCTGGAACTGGGATTCTTGATTGTTCATGGGTTCTTGTAGCCCAAGGTATACATGATGGACCATGCTTCCATTGGAGGGAAATGATTTTTTCTTTTTTTCACAGATTACATTATATATGATATCCAAATCCATGACTCACTTGGTGTGTGATTTTATTGATTGTGATATGTTACTCGTGACCTAGTGCAGTAAAGTATAAGAGGAACTTTTCCCGGTATAGAAAGTCATTACTGTTTGGATTTTGATAGGAATGTTTTTAGAGTATTTCAATTTCATAAATATATGTATTCTTTTTGAAGTGATATTTTCCATCTGAATAATAGAAATTTCTAGGAAATATAATTATTTTGAAATGTGATTAGTGAAATTTCGGACAATGTTTCTAGTTCATTGCTATGTAATATTACATGATATATATATTGTTAATTACTTGTGGAAAGATATTTGGGTCTGTCTCTAGTATGTGGAGGTATGTACTATGGTTGTAGTGATTTTGATCACCTAGATTGGATGTACTGGTCATCAGTTTGAGGCAGTTTGACTGTCATGATTGGGCGACTCAGTCATTGGTACGAGGCAATGTTGGTTGTTGGGACGAGAATATCCTGAGGTTCATTGGATGCTTCTCCTGGTTGATGGGAGGGTATGGGGGACAAGAGGATGGGTACCATGGGCATGTGTCATGATGGGGGAGAGTTAGGGTAGTATTTTTAGGATTGCATTTACTACAATTCTTATATGCTTGAATATATTTAATATATATATGTGGTATTTATAACCATTTAGGGTATTAAGTGGGTTTTTTTGTCGAATCTGATGGTGCATCACGCGAGATATGGTAAAATGCCATAGGAGATGGATCGGGTTCAGGATATATTGTACGCAGATCATGAGCTGTGGGTGTAGGCTTGGGGACATTATTATGTTTAGGATTTAGTAAAGGAAGGAAACTAGTTAGGAATGGAAGTGTTCAGGCTGTGTCACAATGAGAAGCTACTGTATAGTCTGGTACGTGTCATGCATGGGATCTACAGTGGTGCGCATGGTATATAACCATCTATGGAATATCTGACGCGAGAGTTCCAATCGCAGCACCTGCAGATTTTTTAGTTAGAGGGTGATCCCTATGAATTTGGGAACTGGATAGAGATCTCACAAATGATCATTGAGTTTCTAGGGATGCATAATTTTAAGATTGTCATGCTACAGACATACATGCTGAGATGACCAACAACACAGTTGTGGGATGTGCTGGTTCAAGCTCACTGACACTAAGGACTGGCAGGGAATGACTTTGTGAATAGGTTTTTTGAGCACTTTTACCCAGAGACACCGAGGGAAATGAGTTCTCGGGTGTTCTTGAGACTTCAGCAAGGAGACATGTCTGTAATGTACTATATAGAACATTTCAATGAGTTGTGTCGTTTTCACATTATCTTGTAATCTATGACATGAAATGGGTGAGTTGCTTTGGGGATATCTTGAGACACACCATTCCTATTATAGTTAATATCTTCAGTATGTCGTCTTTCTCAAAGGCAGTGAATAGGTAGTCATAGTATAGGGAAACAAAAGAGTTTGGCCCCATGTTGGCCTAGCGACAGAATTAGTTGATGGTTTGGATAGCAGGAACTGAGGACGTGATGAGTTCCACCAGGGTAGTTATGAAACGGACTAAGCTAGAACACCTTGTAATAGTTTTCCAATGGTTTTATTTTTGTCTGGAAATCCAGGGCATGTTTAGACTGTGTGTGATAGAACTCCAAATGAGTGACATGAAAGTGGACAGGCCGATCATCTTGAGATGTTCTACACATAACCTTCTCATACAACCAACAAGTAGGGAGTAGAACAGATGGTGGAATCTAGAGTTGGTTCAAGTGCAGTACAACAAGAGGGTAGCCAATGTTTAGCTACATTTTGAAGAGGTGATAGAGATAGTGGAACCCTGCTGAGGGTTTAATGGTCAGCGATTGGTGTAGCACCTCATAGAGGACATGCTTCAAGAAGCCATGTGTCCGGTCAGGTGACCGCCTTGGAGATGCTAGTGGATGAGCATTTAGGTGAGCTGATGACAGTTAGAGGTAAACCTCGAGTGTGAGGTTGATCTATTTTGTCTTCACATCATTTTTCTTGGAGTTTTGGGGAATTTCTACTATGTGTGCATGAGGTGCACATGATTTATGTGGACTAACTATGTGTTGGTCACTGTTATTGATGCCATATCAGGTGTTTGATATATTTATTTATTTTTATGAGATTTGTGGAATTAGGGGAGTGGAGGATGCTGGTTACATGAGGTGACTTGGGCATCATGGAATGAAAGATGCCGATTACATGAGGTTCTAGGAACGAGGTTCATTTTGAGCATCCATGTGATGTAGGACCTTAGGGAGGTGGTCATCGATGTGGGGTAGGATATGTTTGGATGTCTTAAATGACATGGGAGAATCAATGAGTCTCATGAGTGAAGATGCATCATGAGAGGACTATGAGTCGGAAAAAAGGTTAGTTAACCTTTTAATTATTGAGTTTTGTAGGGTTGAGACCAAGTTAGGAAATTTCTAAGATGGGGATCCCCTTTAGAAATTAGCCATAATCATTATTTTTGGGGTGGTCCATGTTTAATTGATCAGGATGGAATGTTCGGTGCAATATCCAAGATTCATTTGATATATTAGGGATGAGTCATGTTATGGTGGGTAGATTGTAAGAACCCAAGTTTTTAGAACGGGTCCAAATCCCATCCCTATAGGAAATTTTTTATTGTTTTTGAGAAAACACATAAATTATTAAAATTTCCAAACTAAACGCCATGTACTCTAATGTGCTTGTCTTGTATGGGTTACACATATGCTGGCCCGACTCCATGATCTTCGAGTAGATTCCATGTGATGACCATGTAACAATGTTCTACTAAAATGGAATGTAGCGTTCCTGGACACATCATGTATTTTCATTTCCATGTGCCGGCTGTGTTCTAGTTGTGTGTCGACATGTGTGGTGCATCCATTCCGTGTAGCTACCACTTAATTCAAAGTACAGACTGGGACACTACATGGTGTGTAGTCCTTTATACATGTCCTGTATATTTATTTTTATTCACGAAATGAATTTTTATCACGTATTATTCCAGAAAATGCCTTCATCTTTCTTGTTTTTAGGCCTTGATGCTCTGTGAGACTGAAAAAATTTATCCTCCTTGATTATTCATCTGAAGTCTATTTTTCAATCCGTTGATGGATATGGGATCGCATCAGGAAGTCTAAACCCATACCCCCTCTTTCTTTAGTGTTTTTTCACAAACACACCATAGTTTCTATCTATGAATAATTATTGGGATATGATAGAAAAATTGATCGATTAAGATCTGCAAACATTTGGATCTCCATATCAGACATGCCTGCATCTAAATGTATCGTGTAGGACTTTTATAACTTCTTTTGTGATTTCAATGAAATTTGGGTTGCACGACTTAAATCATGTAATGGGTTATTTTTAGTGAGACTCTATTTTATCAGCTGTTGCATATTAAATTGTTTGTTAGACCTGTGGTATGCCTTTGGTTATGCCATTTTCCTATTTTTGATGAGCAGTGCCTGGTAATGGGCCATTGCTCATTTGTTGCATTTTGTTTGGGGTTTACAAAATTTTATATGTTGACTTTTTATTGATTAACTACTACGTTATATTTGTTATGTTATGATATGAATTTTTAGAGGCTTCCAAGACCTTGGTTCTGGTATAGGAAAACACATATCTAGTGTAATTCAACTGTTTAGTTTTTTTTTCTATTTAATGTATATTTTTTAATTATATATATGTATGTGTGATTTTTGATATTTCATTATCTAGAACATTGGGGTTGTTCTAGGAATAGACTGGTCATTATTCAGTTATGATGATCATTGGTTAAACTTGGACCGAGTTACATTTGGTGGTTCTAACAATGAGATTGGGAATCATGGAAATCAGATTGAAGTAGTGTGATTGTTAGGTTGGGCATGTCCTGGGTCACATGGATGGTGGGGCCATTAGACATGATGGGCATGGTCACATTGGAATGAGGTGTCAAATATGTTCCGTATTTGGAACATATGTTGGTTATTACCACTCCCTCGTAACTTTCAGTAGTGTGAACACAGATAGACTCCGTGAAGTGGTAGTTTTTACCACTATTGTGGGTAGAGTCCCTCATTAGTTGCAGTTTAGGTACTATTGTTTTAGGGGACTATTCCATAGAAAGCTACATGGATGGTATGGAATCTTTTGGGGATATAATTGTGGCTATCATGTTAGGGAAGATTCTATCCATGGTTTTAGGGGATTCATCATTGTCCCTCTAGTTAATGATTTGGGGGCAGAAATCATTGTCCCTATGGTTAATTTACTAAGGGAAGACATCGATGTCACTCTAGCTACCTATTTGAGGATCGACATCACTGTTCCTCTGAGTTAGTACTTCTTGGTCTTGCCTTTGGGATGTTGATTATTAAGACTTGTGGTGTTAGGGGGCACATTGTTCCAGGTTACATGATAGAGATTCCAGTGTCGGATAATGCAGGTGACACTCCATGGTGGAAAATGATAACCGGTAGAGTTTTTGTTTATTTGGGCATCATGCTGTTTATTTTTATCTTATAAATTAATGCATTCATAAGAACCTATATTAGGTATGCACCATTCTATGGTATCCTACTATTATTTTTCGCACACCCTGCAATGGCCCTTGGAGATGCATGTAGTCTTTATGGATTTACATGCAGGAAAGCAGTCGTCTTCAAGATATGGTTGCTTTTAGTTATTTCATGGAGATGTCGGGGACCATGCAGTATTTTATAGCTGGAGTGTATATTTTTTTCCTTTCATTCCTATACAAGCATTCATACCAAGTTTATTATAGCTAATGTTGGTTAGTCATTGATACCCTTTTATATATTGACATTCTATGGATACATGATTTTTCTGTTCTAGTAGTTGTTACTTCTAGTTCAATATGTTGTTGTGTTCACTTTCCACTACTATTGTGTATATTTATTTCTTCCTCTATTTATTTCTATGGATTGTTCTTTCGCTTTGTGGGGTGGGATTGAGTATATGAAAACTTATAATTTTATATTATGCTCAGACCAGTAGAATAATTATACTCTAGGAGGGTATAACATCCCCACTATAGTTATAAGACCATCACTGCTAGTCTGAAAACTTTGGTATTCGGGGAGGTTTGCCTAAGGTAGTTACACCCGACTTGTTTAGCACTTTTCGAGTGGCTTATCAATTCTGAGAAATTCTAATATTCCTCTGAGTGAGTCGTCTAGATAGTAGAGATAGTAAAACACATCCTCTAATACGTGGAGTTACTGCCATGATTTCTTTTCAAATAATAGAGGATCTAGGTTTATATCATCATGAATTAACTTTAGTAGTAGGTCCTTTCATGTATGTATCTTATGATGATTATGCTGTCTTACCTCATATTAGAGAGGTATAGTTTAGGATCAAAATTGTTCAAGGAGAATCTCCATTTTCAATTCCCCTATATAGGATAGTACCTATATAGATCTAGTAGATCAAGTGATAGTTAAAGAACCTAGAGGAAAAAGGTTTTATATGACCTAAAATGTACTCTTAGGGTTTATGTGTGCCTTTCACAATGATGAAATTTGAAAAAATTCATTTATCCATAGATTATAGATGATTGAAACAACATATAAATTGTATATAATTCATTTTAAAAATGATATATTTTACAAATACTGAGGACCTAGGTTGTTGTATTTGATTGGATTGAGATAGGGCTATAGTTAGTTCTGAGTCAGGACATCATACATTCATCATACTGCATTCTTTAATATTTATCATCTGTTTGAGTTCATCATTATCTCGTTAAATATCATAAACGTGCTTGATGTTTTCATGGTTTTGTTGAAGATGGTGTTTCACCCCTATCTACATTCCTAGTCATTTTTTAGATGACATATTACTGTACTCTCACACTCAATGAATCAATGATATGAAAATTGATATCACTATGAAGAAACTATGATATCATAATATTTATTCCAATCTTGATACGTTCCACTTAATGGTCAACAAATTCACATATTATGTTAAATTATCTTAAATCATGAGTATCATTATCTTATATAAGGTGAGTTTTGTGGTATCATGGGAGCATCCCAATAGTATGTTTGATATATGAAGATTCTTGTCGATGTCTAGTTACTACAGGAATTTTATAAATGAATTCAGGGACTTACTTCACCTCTTACTAGTATTTAAATGAAGGCTACCAAGTTCATATGATCATATGGGTTCGATTAAACCTTTCACATTTTGAATGAGAGTCTTCTCTCAGATCCTATTTTTATTCGTACAGATCTTAGAGTAGGTTATATAGTGTTTTGGGATGCATTATACATATTCCAATGATAGATTTTATAGTAGGAGGATTGAATTTTTTGCCATACTGATCATATAAGTTGATGCCTAAGGAGTGAAATTACCCGATATACGACCTCAAGCTAGATGTAGTTGTCCATGCCATATGTTTCTGGAGACACTATCTATTTGGTGAGATCATTGTGGTGTATATAGAACAAAATATCCTCAAATATATCCCTATACGTTGTGACATGAACCACATATAACAGAGATGGGTGAAATAGTTTTAGTCATTCAATTTTGAGTTTGGATTCGTGACAGGGAATAGAAATGTTGTAGATGAATATATAAGTCCTTAAACTCAAGAATATTATATATGAGAATCAATTGACTCTAGAAAATTTATGGGGGACTTTTATGATATGAATTAGAATTTTTATGATAGTCACAAGTAGGGTTATTCATAATACATAATAGTTACCTATTAACACTTTGAGTAAGGAAAGAGTAGGCCATTGTAAAACCCTAAATTCTAGGTTCTCCATGATAATATTCCAAGATTCTACGTGCCATCTTATTATTCTATTGACTGAGATTGAATCCTAAATATAAATTTTAATTTTTTCATTACTAAAAATATTAGAGAGGATTTGATGTGTGATTCCGATTATTTATAGAGTATTTTCCATCCATGCATCTCCAAAATGTATCAAGATATGCATTTTTAGTAATTGTGTCCTAGAATAAAATTATATATTGTAGGATTCATTTGATTGGGTTCCATCTGTCATTAGGTGGAGGCTGGTAAATTGGGATCTATAGGCTATTGCAACCACTTCTGGTCCCAAAATAAAAATGGGAATATGATTTCATTGACCGTAGCTAGTTTACTGAATTTATGTCAAGGTAGAAATTTTATATGGGTAGTTAACAATCAACTGATTAATATATATTACCTAATTCTTCTCTATGATACTTTCCCATTTGATTGGATGGGAAGACTATATTTCGATTACATTGTACGACTACATGTGGTCCTTCAAACTAACACTTTAGTTAGAGAATCTTGTTTCCAATCATGATTCTAGAAGAGGTTACAAAAGTATATGAGTACATGGGATCTTCTAAGCACATACATTAACCCATAGAATGATGGATAATCAGAATAAACAATACATGTTCTAAATGAAAAGCAATTGGAACATTCCTTTGATTGCATCTATTCTATGGTGAATAGTAACCATATCCCTATGTTAACATATAAAAATATATCCCATGGAAACATTTAGATAGATTCATTTCTATCCTTGTACTATTGAACATGTTGTTCTTCTCTATGTTGGTTAGAGGCAGTAGATACATCATACTAGGTCCTGATCTCATTTTGGGGATGTTGGAGAAGGTTTAGATGAGAAGAGAGCATCTGGATCATTTTATGACTAAGATGATATCATATGAAAATATTCAATGATTCCAATTTTTTTCGAGGTCGAAGATCATTTATTCCTATGGGTTTCACCCTGGATGGAGAATAATTGGATACATAGGTAAGGAAAGCTACTACATCATTTTTTCGGACCAATTTAGATTCAAAAGCGAATCAGGATGGTAGTCTATTGGTTGATACTACCACATTGGTACCATTCCATGTATGTTGTATTCCATAGTTCCAAAATTCTCCAAAATCATGCTAATGAATATCATACATATGATATAGAGTTAGTTGATCCAGATACCAATACATAAATTGAAGAGTATCTAATGGGCTTCATTGACCATATCACGATGTCTCTCTGAGTGTAGTGTGTCCCTCTGAAATGGGTTCAATGTTAGAATTGTAACATATGTAATGAAACATGGAAGAATGAGGCTGACATAGATGCCTATTGGTGAATGTTGTTATCAAATTGTTTTTCGTTACTCTTGGTAGTTTAACTTTTAGATGATTTCATTTATGGTGGATTAAATCATGAACCCCATTTTCACCGAGTAATGTATCTTTTTTATTTTCGTCTATTTCGCTATTATAGACTAAATATGGATGTCTAATGAGATCAAGAAGGTATTAGGGTAGTATGTGACTTTTTCAGAGCACACAGACAATTGTTAAGGTTGAAATGGAATGTGGAAAAATTATTGTAGACCATGTGGGGTAGACTGCATGGTTAGTTTTAATAGTGCATTGATAGATAGAGGGAAGCATGAGGGACAAATATTTTTGTAATCGGTGGGTTTCAGGGCATAAAACATTGTGATTACTATAAATAAAAATATAGTGAAGTTTCTTATTGTTTCAACATTTTTTACCAAACCCTATTGCATAACCATGTGGATAACCCCATCCATTAGTAGGTTGTGCACAGTTATATTATTGTTTGGAAAATCGTGCGGATAAATCGTGTGAAAGATATATGTTAGTGAATTAATACGGTTTTCCTAAATGACAAAACTAAATTAACCTTATCCTATCATTTCATCACCATTGGACAACATCCCTTTCCTTATCCTTTTGTCATCCCTTTTCAATCAAAATCTTGGATTTGATCTCACACTTCTATTTGGAATCTGACTGATGATTCATTTGTCTCATTGGGCCTATGTTTTTAAGATCTCAAGTCCATTTGAATCTTTCATCTTTCTTATTCATCTCAAAGACACTATTTAGATAAAGGATCTTATTCAATATTATCATGGGATTGATAATTTCATCAAATATCTTCCAATCTAGTCTGAACAATATCATTATGCTGTATTAAAAGACTGATATTAATATGAGGTAGGTGGTCAATAACTCATCACTAATGTTTCTTTGTTTTATTAATTATGGTTTGGTTATTCAAATTTCATCGATAAGTTCATATGTAATTAATATTAATTTATTTTAGACCATAGAACGATGTTCTAATACCCATTCCATATATGTCACTCATCATTGGTGGATATTTCCACAATATCAACCACCCCATGTTTGGTGATTTTTATATTTTAGATATTATTCATTGAGATGTGTGCCTACAGTGGAATGCGGATGAGACTGATATTGAATTTCCAAAAATGTAAGTATTATTTAGTTAAATGAATAATTTAATTCAAATGGTTAGTCCTTATATGTATGTTGGTTTCGCTTGACACTTCTAATGTATGTTCTCAATATATAAATAAACAATTTATGTTGTATTTCAATGGATATTATATAAATAAGACATGACGAAATTGAATTACAATGAATGTTTCATTCTATTCCATATCTCCCCATTCCTCATATAATGGGAGGTGGTAGAATAATTTAAGGGAAATGCATATGACATACTAAACGATTATAAATTTATAAATGAATAATAATTAAATGAATTAATGTAATGGTTCAATTACCTTTTCTTTTCAACATTATTTAAAGGAATAGAATTAACCATGTAAACATAATAAAATGTATGATTAATTGTGTGTCATTAATTATAATGTGAAAATGGTGCAAGGTACTAGATTACATATAGATGAGTAAATGATTACACTAATGGTCTGACTTGATTTAGATTTTAGATTCCTTAGGGAACTCCTTTATTGATTGTGGGATACATTCCAATTAAATGATTTTGGATTCATTTCATGAGAACATCCACGAAAACTGACCCATGTTTATCTGTGGATTCTAGGTATGACACCATACAATCCATTATTTACTAATTAAAAAATTCTTGGGATATGTTCCTTGGATCAAGTCAATCTTCCATGGACATAAGGTTCCTTGTTTAAATCCTTGGTGTTTTCCACATATTATATATATTTACATTGGATATATTTTTTAGAATAGCTTTGAATCATTATCATGAAATTCCATGGATTATTCTCCTTAGATTACAATCAGACCCCATGGCCATGTTATAGATACTATGGAGTGTTTTTCCCTTTAGGTTTGGGATTCCCGGGTTATTATCATTGAACCTATTCTCCTTTATTATCATTGTAGGATGCCTTGGGATACCGTGGAACATTTTTTTATATTTTTATGATAGTGTTTTTAACCACTCATGTGAAATAATATATAAAAAAACATAATTAATTAATGATTTGGTTACATGTTCATACACCAGCTGATAGATAAAGTAGGAACATCTGTATTTATGTCACAGTACAACATTAATTTTATATATCCATGATTTTATATTCTTTTAGTTTATATTACATGGAATATATGTTATAGTAAACATGGGGGTGGGATACTATTATTTATCTCACACCCTATATGGGTGCCATCAGATTCTAGGAAGACTGCATGTTTGTAGGGTTTGAAAAATGAATGTATACTAATTCAGAAATGTTATATCTATAATTTTTAGAAATTATCTGATTATTTGTGATCCAAATTGATCATGTCATAATAGAAATTAATTTTTTGTTTTTATATAAATTTTTTAACATTTGTTTACACTGCCCTGTATCCATGTTTTAGCTTTAATGATACTTGACATATCATCAACATATTTTTCATATTTATATACGTAATAATAGTTATTAATAATTAAATGTACATAATTTATGGATTATATTTATTAATTTTCTTCTATTAATTATCTTCTATTATATTATATTTATCTGATGTGATATACTTTAGTAATGAGGTCATATTCTCCCCAAAGACACTCCGATAGACCTCACTACAAGACGAAAGGCAATAAAATTCTTGGAGATGTAGTTGAGGCCATGTGGTCCTCATGGATCGGGTCCCCATCAATACCATCTTGGTGTGGGATGAAAAAGACAATTTTAATTGTTTTTACCATATTTTCATAATATATTATTTATTATATGATGTCATCAATTTCATTTATTTAACTAATCGTTTTATTTAATTACAAATTTGGAAATACAGTAATGAAATTAGAATCTAACAATTTCAAATCACTAGTTATAAATTATTATTAATTATAAAATCATCATGTTGCCTTAATTAATCTATATATATTAAGGTTAATAATATTTCTATTATATACTTTGATTTTTCCACTACCTATACATGAACTATTCTAGGACTGTATAACCATTTAATGAAATGTAATAATACAACTAAAGTTTACATAGATATTTATATATAATATAATATTATTATTATCAATATAAATATTATTATTCAATTGTAAAATTATTTTTCTCCTTAAGTATCTTATAAAAAATCAAATTATGAATGTGATTATTTATATTTTCGTTGCATAAAATATTATAAAAGTCAATATCAAAGGATGATTGAACCAATATTCCATATATTCTAAATTAGTAGTTATATGGTTATATTTATCAAAAATAACCTAATTAATTATTATTGCAAGGTTGATTTTCAGTCTATATCAATTAAATTAAATATTATTTCACTCATTCAACTCTTACAGAGGTGAAAAATATTTTCTGTTATCGATATTCTTAATTACAAATAATAAAAATAATTTTTTTTAAAAAAATTTATTCGAAAAATTAATAACAATGTATCCATTTTTCATTATGAAATACCTAAAATTTTAATAAATTATTTTTAAATTAAATATGTACTATTGAACCAAATACTTCTTCTTTAACAACTTGTCTTTAGAAATACAAATTAACTAATATACAAATTAATAATGCTGATAATTAAAATGAAAATTTTTTAATTAATAAAAATAAATTAAGTTATCTATCAAATTTAAAAATAAATAAATAAATAATGTTAATTTTAAATAACATTATTTAATGAAATGAAATCATATTATTTGATTATCTTTTTTTTCAATATTTGGTAAAAATTAAATCGTTTCATATATATACCAAAATTTAACCCAATTTTTATTTTGAGAAGGAAATATCAAAAAATATATGATAAAAAATATAATATTAAAAATTAGTATTAATTAAATATTACTTACATTAATAAAAAATAGAACACATCAATTTGGAATAAAAATAATTTATGAAGTTCTACATAACTTTACTAAAAATATTAGGTATATTTTATAATAATTAATAATTAATGTTCTATTCAGTAAAAAAATAAACATATATTTCATAATTAATTTTCACATATTTAGATACATAAAATTAATGTCTTGGAAATAATGGATAAAATTAAATAATAATTGTTTTAGAATATATCAAAATCCCATTAATGAATATTGTTTTATCCTATTAATGATATCAATCTTATTATTTTATTAAACTAAATTTTCAATGTGGTACATTATGCCACTACAAAATAATAAATTCCACCATGTCAATTTATTCTCAGTCAACAAAGGACTAATAATTTAATGTAAAATTATTGGAAAACAATAATATATAAATGGAAAAAAATACTCTATAATGGGGATGTGCTAACAAATTTTTCTCCTATGGTAGAATAATGTTCGGTTTAAAGTATAAGAGGTATATTAGTTTTATTAAAAAATATATATATATGTAAGAGAAAAATAATGTCCAAGTATGAAGAAAAATTTATAAAAAAATAGTCATGAGAAATTTAGTAACCAAAAAACCCAAAATAAGTGAGGTGTGAAATGGAAATAAATTCATCTGAAATAATTATAACGTGATAAAATTTATATTTCATGATCATTTTCTTATATATGATTGATTATTTTTCAATAATGGCATGAAACAAATGGTAAATACATTTATTTGATATATTTTCTTTTTATTAACCCAACTTCATCCTTTGATCATTCTAGAATATATTATAACTGAATCTCTTATACCTCAAATGAATATTAATGTCAAATTTTTCATACATGAATCCATAATATTATCATTTATATTGTTTTAATATCATTAAAATGATTAAAATTCATTCATTCAACTTAATTATGTTCCAAAACAAACATTCCCAAAAACTGTTAGCAAATATCGATAAATATCATTATTTGATTTCTTAAAGGTCAATAATAAACTATAAAGTTCAAAATAAAAATTTATATAAATAGTTAGCTTTAGGGATCAAAAAACATATATTTTTTCAAATAAATAAAATAAAAAATTGAATGATTTTGTTATATCTTATTTCTAAATAACTATATTAAAATTTATCATGGGATAAAAAAATGTTGATAAAAATAATTCATTAAAAACATTTCAGTACCTTGATAATATATTATAATAGAAAATAATAATAACATGAATCATCATAAAACATATATGAAAAAATTACACAATCCATATTACTCATATATAATTGTATAATAATTAATATATTCATTAAAACAATAATTTAAATATAATTCATTAATGATGAACAAAGTCACATTATCATAAAATCACTAAAATATTTAAATGGAACAAAAATATGCAATTGAATATATTAATTTCAATCATATATATATATATCTCTCTCTCAAATATATTTGTCTTAACACCCATCACATATTAAGGGGTTTAATTCTATTAATCAAGTGTTTTCATAAAAATTTCACTTTTCAATGTAATTGATATAATTCATCATATACAAAAGAATCTATAATTGATAATATATAATTGAAAATCCATATAAGATTCATGATTTACCTAAATATAATATCATTAATAAAACACATATAAAAAATAATTCCCAAATCCCATGAAATAAATGAAGAAATTATTATAATACAATTATCCGAATAACATATGATATTACTTTTTCTAGGGGATGGAATTTGGATACGGGCATTGAATCAGATAATAAATAGGTTCAGAAAATATAATACATTTAGTTCAATTCAAATTAATTCTATTAATCCATTCATTTATATATATAAAACATCTTTCATTTTAAATGATACATAACCTTAAGTACGTATTCCCATATACTCAGCATGTAGGAAAAAATTCATCTTTACAATATGGTGTTTAAAAACTAAAACCCCAAGTGGAACCATTTTCATCTTATTAAGATTATCAATACCCTCAACCTAGTTAGTAATATTTTTCATATAATGCGATATATGAATTTTCAAAATTACATTTTTTTTATTTCATATCATTTTTATCTTTTTTTCTCAGGAAGAATTCCATTACAAAGTTATTGGAAATCATAATTAAAAAAATTTCTCTAGGTTATAACAATTTGATAAAAACAAACATTATCTTTCAGGAAAAAATAAAAATAGTTAGAAACCATAAATTAATGTAAAATTATTCATATATTGTTAAAAAGGACAAATAATTTTCATTCAATGAAAATTTATGTTTATCCAAGGAATCCATAATAATCATCAATAAATATATATCCTAATGGTTCATATTTAAAATAAAATATAACACAATAATAACCCCAAGGAGTCTCTATCCATATGTATATTCTTAGGCCCACTCATTATACACCGGTGATTCTTGGGTCAAAAAATAATCAACACTCATCATTGTTTTTTGAAAAAGGATAATCAGTTCCACAAAATTATCCACCTTTATTTACATATCTATTTATTATCTAGTAAAACCACATAGTACATAAGTTAATAATTCATTACGATATTATATTTTACATTGACATATTCGTTGGGTTGTCACTAATTTTTTCAATCCCTTGTCTCTATATATTAAATAAAACCAATATAATTCAAAATATATCAACCCATAATTTTTTGATGTAAATAATACATATAATTATATTAAGATTAATTTCATAACATTATGATCCACATAAGTATTTTAATTATTTATTTAAATTTTAAATAGTGGTACATAAATAATTGGTTTATAAAAATCATTATCATCTCTAAAATAGTTCTCAAAATTTAGTACCTTCTCATCAACCAATTACCCTTATTTAATAATTATCTTATTTTTATTAATATAAATATATATATATATATATATTAATTCTATAAGATTTAGTCTTCTACATGGGGAATATATAAACAATTAATATCTTCAATGTGGCGCATGGTTAGCCAACAATTTGTAATATATTCTAGTGAATGTATCTCCTTGGAAGAGTATGTTTCAATAGTTGATACACAGTTTTTTAAATCGTATGACTAACCTCTAAAGGAACTGAGTTTGTACATTAAAGGTATCATAGTTATCTGATGGTTTGGAATACCATACACCATGACTATGATAATCCCTCATAGTTTTAAAGAAAATGAAAATAAAAAGTTGTTATTCTTTTTATAATAAAAGTTGTAAAAACCTAACAAAATACTACAGTTCCCACTCCCCTATATGATTCCCCTTTCTCCCCATCTCCATCATCATGTAACACACGACCATGAGACCATAATCATGTGACAGATTTCTCTCAACCTTGGCTCCTTGGAAATTTCCTACTTTTTTCGAGTGCGATCCCATCAGGATTAAGTTCGAACTCCTCCTTCAATTTCATTTTTCATATATGATTTGTCACTCTATGTAAATTTCCCATGAAGTAGGTTATAAAATTTTGGGATTGGATTATAATTTCTAGAAATTATGGATTTCTAGGGTAGGATATCTCTATCTCGAGAATCGTTGAACAAATATTCAAGAGTTTCAGTGTATCCACTATTAATTGATCTAATGGGTTTTACTGGATTAATTTTAATTTACCATTCATGATATATATTAATTTTATTATTTGTATTTATAATGTTTTTTTATGTAATCAATATTCCAATAATATTTTCCCCACTAGTACCTTTTTCTAAAAACAGTTCATTATTTCCAAAAAAACAACAATGATGGTTCATAAAATTGAAATGTATATATTAACGCCTCATGCATAATTTTTAACATTAATATATATTTTTAAAATAAATATATTAAACTAAAAAGTGTTCTTACATTAAAATTTATTAAAAAAAATTAATTATGGATTATTTAATTTTTCCCCATAAATTTTATTCTATGTCTTCGAACAGATTTTGTGAAGGAAAATTACACAAATACACATGTTTGAGTAGTATATATGTATACTATTTTTACATATTCACTAATGGTTAGGTTAATATTTTAATTGAATATATGGGTGTATATATATATCTATGTTTGTTAATATGCGAGTCAGTTCAAGGAGGGGTTGAGATCATCATAGTCCATCATAGCCTCTCTTTCTTCCATAAAACGCTATTTGAAATCGAATTTAATTTACATCGTTAGAGGCAAAATGTTTTGAGGTAGGTTCCAAATGTAAAATAATTTAATATCAATAGTATTATTTTTTAATGTTTATTCTATTATGTGTATTATATTTGGTTATACATAAGATATAGAATATTTTTTAGTCATTAAAATGGGTTACTTTAATGTTTATTATACATTGATAATTTTTTGTCTAGGTATTCATTTATTGAACCTTGTTTTGATTTTTTTTAAATTTCATGAACCCTAGATGTTGTAACCCGAATGGCCCGAAGTCATTATTTTTATTTTATTATAGATAATCCCCCTTTTAAGGGTTGATGGGGAACCCGTACATGACCCGTATGCCCAAGCCACCAGGGCCGACATGACCCGTAATACGTGACCCGAAGGACCAGAGGCATACCATGCCCAATACATGACCCGAAGGCCCAACCCACTAGAACTTACCCTCCACATCTTCTGCATCATTGATCTCCTTTAGCTCCCCACCTGCATTTCTGATCTGCTAGCATTGCCCCGTATAATTTTGCACGGTGCCTGGTCTCGATGGCTATTGCCATACCCTCTCATTCTTCCAATCCGGTTAGCTCTACTTCTAGTGACTACTATTGGTTCTCTAATCCTCATCTGGGACCTACTCTGTGTGAACTGGGCTACTTCATGGTCTTCAATGTCCCGAAGGACCTGTGTCCTGAAGGCCTTTGATGGCCCAAAGGCCCTGAGACCCATAGGCCCAAACCAGTGGCCCTAAAGCCCATTCAGGTGAATTGTCCGGCTGATACAGTACCGAACAGTGCCTCCAATAATAATTCTACAGTGCCTTCTACAGTAATGCTACAGTACCTCATAAATTCTCCTCTACTCAGTTTTGAACCTGGGTCTCTTTGATGCCATGCAGGAGCCCTTACCACTTGGGTACGGGCTCGTTGGCACACTAGATGTTGTACATATTTTATAAATGGGATTAAAAATTAATATCTGTCAATTAAATTTTTATTCTCAAGGATTAATATTTATATAATATTTTATCTCCGGATATCTAATTCACATTTATTTCTAATTTCATCACATAGTGACATTTTTATTAAAATCATTTCAACTATTTTAGTTTCACTTATAGTTTATATATTATCAATTATTTTCCATTACTCCATTTCAACTATATTGATTTTGCTATTGTATTTCCTTGAACACATGTTATTCTATATAAAATATTATATTGGATAAAAATTCAGATATTGGAAGCCATTTTTAAAAATACGTAAAAATGGCTTTAATGAAAATTTTATATTATTCTAATTTTATATCGAAATGAAAATCATATTTTATATTATCGTTTTTACAATAAGAATGATATGAATATATTTTTAATGGTATGTTTTATGGAATGGTTCTTATTTTGGAATATCTATTGATCAACTCAATAATAATTCCTACCTTACCTTCATCACATTAATGTTATACCTGTTTTGGATTTATACTAGGTAATGTGTAGTTTTTTGATTGGTGGTGACCCTTGAGGTAACATTGTGGTATGTTTATCCATACTTTCTATCTCATTTCCCATTTCTGTTACACTTTTATTTTTTTATCATATCATTTTTCATGTTTTCTTTTTGATATAACATTAGAAATAATGTTATTATTGATTCAAAAAACATAATTCCAATATAAGAGTATTGAGTTATCCAATACGACCTTATTGTGTGTATTATTTGGTGACTTGTAAGCGGTCAAATATGGTTGGTTCATCATGAAATAGTATAATAGGATTTTCCCTTTTTATTTTGGGATGTCTTGTAGATTGAGGGAGGAACACTTTTTATTAGAAGGTAGGTCCTGGGGTGGTTCATGATCACCATCACTCATGTCGATAACTATGTTACTAAGAAATGTTGGATTTTGTTTTTTTATTTTAAGAAATAATTTTTATTGGGAAAAGGGGTGGAATGGATGGTAATAGATTCTCACATGGACTAAAAAACCATGTAGTTACAATATAGATAGTTCCAAGAGTGTCTCTACATAAGTGACAAGATAGGAATATGATCATTTAGACCTTACCATCCATCAAAAATTTACCAAAAAAGATTTTGTAAATTTAAATTGTGTTCACTTTAATTAAAAATTATTTTGAGCAGCACATATATTTGATTTCCTTGATTTATGAAGAATTTATATTATTAAATTTGTATCTACATTGTGAATTTTTTTTTTATAGGGATATAAGGTTTTTTAATTAATATTAATAAAAATGGATTTTGTGTTTAATGTCTGCTTTGTTTTTAAAAAAATTAATATTTGATGATCTAAATTTATTTTTATGTGGATTCTTGGTGATGTATAATGAATGTGTAGAACTGTAAATTGATTTTTCAGGGAATTAATTGTTTTGAAATTGGAAGGTATAAAAAATTATAATGGTTTTTTGTTATTAAATTAATAATGTTTTTTAAAATTATTTTAATGGAGTATATAATGGTGTTATTTGTGTTTTGATTTATTTTACATGTGACAACATCTTTCATTCCTGATTTTTATTTTGAAATTTTTAATTATTTTTCTATTTTAGTTATTAAAAATTAGGTTTTAATTTATAAAGATGTTTTAAAGGTAATTTTTAATATTAAAAGTTAATTATTATCAATGTAATAATATTAAATATATGATTTTGTCATGATTTGAATGTTTTTTTTTCATTTTCATTGTTATTATTATTATTTTGTTTTCCTGGTGTAATTCATGTTTCATATTGTATGGAAATTCCTCCCACTAAATATATGAGTGTTTTTGGGCCTAGGTGATTCGCTATGGTGGTTTCATGGTTGGTTTAGTTATTTTGGTTGTCCATTAATGGGGTTCTTTATTAGGGTCTCTATTTTATATCTCTGGCAACTTGAGATTCTCCTCGTTTAGGTTTTTAATTCATATGTGGGGATGTTTTCCATAGTGAAATTATTTGAATATATGGTGGTAAGAAAGTTTTTGGAATTTCTTAGATTGAAAACCCCACAGTGCATTCTTTGGGTGAATATAGAAGGTTCCAAACTAGTCAATATTATTCTCAATATGTTTTTGTTCAGATATTTTTTAAATCATTTTGGTTGGTGGTTTTTATTTGAGGTCCCTAGTGACCCCATTTTTATCATTGACAGTACAGGTGATATGATAAATTTTATAAAGAATAATGTTATATAATTATACATTTTTAACCATCTTTCATATATAGAAGTGTGTTGGTGAATTTATTGGTGGCCCATTATATTGTAAATAATTTTGGTTCAGTTATAGTTTTTTTATTTATGAATGGTTGGGTAATTCTTTGGCGGTAATCCTATAGTTCTTTATTTATTTATTTATTTTTATTATTCTACTTTCATGTAGTATGAGAATACTTGGTAATGATCCTAGTGGTATTTCTATAGAGAATTAGTTTTTATTTCTATGGGGGTTCTGATGGGCTATTTGTCGATCATTGTTATTTATTTTTCTCAATTATGAGTTTGGGTGGTGTTTTATAGATATTATTATATAGTATACATTCCATATTAATCCACATTTAAATAGGAGTACATAATGGTGGGGAAATTTTTTTATGACTTATCATTGCGTTCATTTATCAGGCTGGTTATGTGTGATGTGTAAATACAGAGGTTGAGTGTTTTGGAGTTGTTTGGGTGGTGTAATTTTCTTCTTAACATTATTTCCTTGTGTCTTAATTATGATGAATGATGGATTTATATTTGAAAAATGGGTCATTGTTGTTAAAGGTTTCCTACCCATACCCTTATTAAATAATTTTTTTGGTTATTAAATTAGTTATATGTAATTAGATATATAGTTTTAATA
This sequence comes from Viscum album, assembly GCA_963277665.1. NCBI lineage: Eukaryota > Viridiplantae > Streptophyta > Magnoliopsida > Santalales > Viscaceae > Viscum > Viscum album. Next base: position 2,031,312,303 of record OY728151.1, on the reverse strand, counting down.
TGTATTTTTTTGAAATTTTAATTATTCTTTGTGGCACACAGTTTAGTTGTATGGTTAGAAGAAACCACACAAAAACAATGTGGGTGAATCTATCACCATATAAGAGATAATTAACATTATTATAGAATATATTATTAAACAATGAATCCAAACCATGTGGGATCTTACTGTGGTCTATAAATTTCTCATGGTCGGTGCCCAATTTGTTAAACCGTGGTCCTAAACTACGTGATCCCATGATGGTTTAAAAAAATTGAAATTAAACGTGTATAATTATTTATATTATAAATATAAAATTAAATCCTAAATAATAGTTCCCTACCAATTGTAATTTTTTGACTCCCCCTCCTTCCCAACATCCCACTTCACTCGGAACCCAGCCAAAAGACACCAGGCACACTACTATGTTGATATTGTCCTCCTCTCTTCATTAATTTCCTCTTCATTTTAACATGTGATATCCTAATGTTTGTGTTAAAATCCACAATTACCATCATTCTTCATATACTCCGTTCTATCCCAATCTTTCAATTGTGACCTTGTTCGAAAATAAGTTGGGTTTTTATTATAATTTTTGTTGACTTCTGGTTTCTTAGGGAGGGATATCTAATTCCTAAATACCCTCAACTCTTTTTTTATTATTCTTATATATCCATGTTGGATGGATTAATTGATTGTTTGGTTATATTTTACATTATCAATATCGAAATATATAAATTTCATAATGTGTTTTTAGAAAATTATGTGATAAAATCATGATTTAACATAGATTATCAGTGATATCCCCCTTAGTCACTTATTTTATTTAAAAATATATTCTGCATTTTCTTGAAAAAAATAGTGATGGTTCCTAAAACAAAATTGGTTATTTTAAGTACTAATCCTTCATTTTAATATTTTATATGGTTTTAAATATTTTTATTAAAATACTCTGTGTATTTCCATTATAATTTATTTACTAACATTCAATAAGGGTTTGTTAATTTTTGGATTTCTTGTATTTTTCTAATATGTATTAGCCATCGTTCCTGAAAGTGAAATTCACACATATGAACAAGTAAGGGGTGTATATATCTATACATCATCTTTTTGTATATTCACTCATGTTGATGGTAATATGATCATTGAAGCTGTGTGTATAAATTTATATGTATAGTTTCATATGTTTTTAAGTGAATAAGAGGGTATTAAATCACTGAATTCCCATGTGGCCCTTCTTGCTTGAATGGGAATCCATATGATGTAGATTCATGTTTCCCTTATCAAAGGAATTTTTATTTGTATGTTCCTTATGTTGATGAATTTAATATGAAAAATATGAGTTTATTCTTGTTTATTGACATGTTATTAATTTATTATGATGTAATTATAATATATAAAATGGTTCTAGTAATTAGAATTATCCTCTTCTATGGTTTTCAAACATTCCTTAGGCATATTACAGATTTTCTTTATTTATCATCTTTCCATGATTTCGTTAAACTTCATGATCCTCGAATGTTGTAATTTTTTCAATATGGTTTTAAAATATGAAGTATATGTATGAAAATGGGTTTCTTAATGATTAATATTTATTTCAAATGATATTGGTTTTTTGGAAGATGTACTACTAGGAAAATATTTTTGAACTCTCCTGAAGTGTATGGCTAATTATTATCATTGAAATGCTTTCTCTAGGATCTAAACCCCTATAGTTTTCCTCAAATTAAATGTATCTCGACATGGTTTCTATTGGGAAGACGGAGAGGCATCCACCTTTTCACTATTATTAGTGTTAAGCATGTGATAATGTCATTGCTTCTACATTATCATATGTGATCCCTAGAATTTTATTGTAAATCTTGAGAATGTTTTAATTTATTCCTAATTAGATGGATTGGATCATATTGATAATGAAATTCCATGTGGGGTGTTCCACTAATGAGGCTATTTTGTAGAATCTGGGTAGGTAATCAACTATATATCTCACCCGTAGTTCAACATAATATTTAAAACTAATTACATAGAATGTATCATCACATGGTGTCTAGTCAAATCCTATGATATCTGAATAACTTGTATTATAATTTACCTCATTTTTGATGTTCTAATTGAAATAATTTAATCATTATTGTTTCGACTGGTATTTTATATATGAATACTTATCTACAACAACTCTTCCTTCCATTAATTTTTTTTCGTTGGGGTATTTACATCACCCCATGATTTTCATGGTAAAACAATTTATTGGAAAACTATTAAATTCATTGATGAAATATTGTAAATATTATAATGAAATGGTTCTTTTAAAAAGAAATTATGGTTCTTTATCATAAATGTATATGAAAACATAATTTTATTGATATGTATTTCAAGATATCATGAAAATATTTAGTTTTTTAATATATGTTTTAGGGAATGTTTCTTCTTTTTTCATCCATAAAGATAATCTTGGTGTTGAATCCTAAATTATATCCCTCAATTAATGTTATTCCTAGTAATTTTTTTCAATGGGAGTGAGCTTATATTTAGGAATTTTTGGGACCCATAAGGCTAATGTTGGTATGTTTAGAAATCTAGTATTTGTTTCTTCATCCTGTAATAGTTGAATTTATTTTTCGTTGTATAATTACTTTTTTTCAGGATAAAGTGGTTACAATAGAATTAATATTGATGCATGAAACTAATTTCAAACATGGAGTATTGGGAATTATTCCTGAGCATTGTTGCATGCCAACCAGGGTGATTGGTTCAGGGATGACTTGAGTAGGTTTTTTGGAACATACTTTGAATAAAATATTAAAATACTTCATCATATATCATTTAAAAATTAAAAAGTTAGAATATATTCTAAATAAGTGTAAACATATTAGACATAATTATATTATAATAAGTGAGAATTTATATATAGTTATGAGATAATGATTACATTATAATTTAATAATACCCAAATATTCGTAGATTATAATCAAGATGAATGGTTAAATGGTTTTCAATTCATAATACATGAATATTTTTTTATAAAAATACTTCATCCACGAGAACATCTAAAAAGAAGAATACATAACATTGATGAATATAAATAAGACAAGAAAAATATTTCAATACTGATGGATTATAGAAAATTAAATCATCAGAATATTTTTCACTCCTCATTATATTATATCCCTAGTCACAGTTCACCATAAGGAATCTCATATTAGAAATATTCACTTACTTAATAGGGTTTACCCCCATTACAATTATTTTTTTTTTGAGATATTCATCTATAAAAAAACATTTGAGTGATATATAATTCAAATATTTCATTTAACAAGATGGAAAATATAAATATGTGTCCCATAGGATAATATTTATTATATTAAATCATTATATCATAACCTAGCAAAAAGAGATGGGTTTTATAAACATTTCGTCACTTCATCATAGAAATCCCCTGAAAAATATATGTTTTCCGTAAAGTATACATCATCAAAATCAAACCCCATAAAAAGAAATAATATGAATGGGATCATTATATCACATCTATATAAAATTATATTTATCCTAAAAGGATGTTATCATAGATGAATTTTAAATATAAATAGAATATTTCAATAGAAAAATATTCTTTTCATTTGGAAATCATATAATTTTATGTGAAAAATCCCAAAATACAATGGAAAGATTAATTCCCAGTATTCAAAAGCCTAATGTTATCACATTATTTTAATACATTGGAATTATTACAAGGAATAAAGTCCCAAAAGTCCGATCAATTTTCATGTCATGGAAAATAGATTACAAACAAGAAGGTTACATTAATAATTAATAAAATTAAACTCAACATAAATGATCTATTATGAACACCGTTAATCCTCTATCTTATCCATTCTTATCAATCAATCTACACTTCTTAGAATCCTGGGAAAATTAAAACATAGAATGGGGAGAGCTCAAATTCTCAGTATTGATAACAATATAGTGAAAACTTATATAAATAAAATTAAACAATTAAGGAAATAAATAATACTAAAGAAAAATACTTTTAAACATAAACATAAAAATAATATAGAAATGATAAAACAAAATAATTTCATTTACTTATTCAATTGGATATTATACTAGTCTAATAGTCACATCAAATATGAATAGAAAAGTTCATAATGATGGAATGCATAATTCCAGAATTCATAACCACATAATCAAGGCCTTGTGCCAAAACTACAAATAATATTTTTTCAAGGCATTGTAAAAGATACAAGTTTGTCTCATGAGACCTCCTGATTCATCTAGGAGATATAGTGGGCTCCACCCATCACTTACTAAGTCCAATGCGTTCCTCATATGAAGCAGTTTAAACATAACATAAACATTTGGATTTAAAGTAGCATACGAAATGTCAATACATTATCCATAAACCATGAATGGTATAAAAATAACACATCCACTTACAAAAATATAAAAAAACATTCAATATAATATGGATGATTTTTATGATAATAAGTCAACCTTGATCAATAATAATATCCAGTAAAATATGTTGACATTGTTGAAAATGATCTGTATAACTCTTTGAGAGAAATATCCCTTTTTCATGAAATCATTTTCAAAGTCACAAAATTTATAAAGGAAATCATTGAAAATATATTTTTTAATAAATTTATCCCATACCATATTGAAACATTTCAATGGAAATAATATTTTAAAACATTGATGTCCATAAAAACAAATACTTAAAATCATTTTGAAAATAATGACATTAACGAGAAAGGTTTAGAAGAATAAATCCTTAAAACATATAAAAATATTTTTTAATTAAAGAGACCCTTAAAAAGAATACGTTTGAAAACTATTTTATGAAACATGGGAATGGATAATAAATATTACACAGTAATATCTTAAACATTAACAATCTTGGATAATAATGATATTGGAGAATTAACCCTTACCTTGCACTTTCCTTTAGTCGAGGGTATGTTTATCCTCTTGTATAAAGACCATAGTATGTCCTTAAATTATACCAGAACCATATTAATATTTATTATATTATAAATGATTCATTTATGTCTTTTTAATACACATATAATAATAATTTCAATGTTAAATTAACATTTCGGGTAAAACTCGTTTCCTTTATCATAAGTGTTTTAACTTGTTAATCTTGATTGTATCACATAGATCGTTATTTAAATAATTCCAGAATATAAAACTTGATTTATTTATCACATATATTTAGAATATAAATATGTATAATAGACATATATATGAGATAGAAAACACCATTTATATAGACTGTAGGCCATACGTACGCATAAACGCATACTCCATTTTGATATCATATTAAAGGGAACTAAGTGAAAAAGATATATGTAATTAAATATATATATATATATAGTATCATTATTATGTCATATATTAAGTACTTGTTAATGATATTTATTTTATAATATCATTTAATTGTGAACGTGGAAATAAATCTCATCGCATCATAGAGACGGTAATACGTATGTACGCATGAGCGACAATATCATTATATTGATGGCGAAATAATATGTAATTGGATAATATATCATATATAAAGAATCATTAACATGATATATTTATTACTTAAATCACTTATACTCATTATTATACGCATAAAAATAATGAAGTGTTTGAATAAATATCTACACTAGTACGTGGAGACGGTTATCCGTACATACAGATTTATGGGGACTTTTTCATTTAAATGAAAGTTTAAATAATGAATATTTTTATATAATTTTTAAAATAAAATCAAAATATATAGAAAATACAGGATTTATTATTTTATAATTGATAAAACAATGAATGAGGATGTGTAAGTGGAAATGAACTTGAAAGAGGTGATGAAATATTTGCCTCATCTTTGGGTGCTTCTATTTGATTTGATTTAAAGGGATCATTAGGATTGATTTCTGACCAATGAAAGGCCTCTAGGATGATGATAGTTTAGTTGGGAGGATATTTTGGCAGGGAATGGATGAGAAAAAGTTTTTTTGAGTTGTGAAATTTTGATAAGGGAATGTACCATTTTATAAGAGGCGAGGGTCCCTTTAGGAAAAGTTGGAAATATTATTTTAAAATAAAATTTTATTCCATTTATGGTGGCTCCAAAAGAGATTATTTAAAGGATAAGGTGGGAATGGGTCAAAAATCACTATAATAATAGGTTTTAGATAGTTTTATTTCTCATTATAACCTTACCTTTTAGATTTAATTCTTAGTTAAATAGTTTGACATTTACCATGTCTCTTTGTTTTTTATATTATATTGTTAATAAACATACTAAAAAATTCCAATAGAACCCCATCTGGTTCATTATTGTCATATAAATTATTATATAATTCTTTTAGCTGAAAAATATATTTTTAGTGCTATTATATCAATTAATAATATAATATTTGTTATAAAACTCAATTATGTCTATTTTGACACTATTGAGTAATTGATTTTTTTGAAAGATGGAAGATCTTTATCTCATTGAATAATATTTATTTTACCAACCCTAACATTTCATATTAAATTATAAATGTAGTTTAATTCATCAGAATCCTCAATTTACATTTATTTGGATATTTATAAAATTAATTATTTTAATATTTCATTACTAAGGTAATTACTGCATCATCATTGTGTCATAAATAAATTAAATTATTCAATGTCTAAAAATTATAAATAAAATACCATTATGTAGGAAATATTATTTTATTTTTAATGATTATTTATAGTCTAATTTATATTTTTTGTATCTTTATATTAAAAATGGGTTAGTTATTAATCTTTCAATTTATCTCTTTTAACTCCCCTTTATATAAAATAATAATGAATTTCCTAATCTAATTCAATTGGGTCAAAGAGAATAATATTTTATTCCTAAGGTCATTTTTGGTCGAATTATACTTATCCAGTAGAATTTTGACATGTGTTAGTGTAATAAAAATACCAATTTCATCCTTAATTACCCTATTTAATTTTAACCATTGTAAATAAATGTAAAAATTTACTATTCATAAAAAATGATTTCCATCTTATTGAACCACATTGTTCATACTGATATCTACAGTCTCTATTATATTTTTAAAATTCAACTCACAGAAGTGGTAAAATTAATTTTTATGCATGTTTGAAAATTCTCATAGGAGGTGGGTAAAAGATGATAAAAGGTTCAATAAAATTTTATATATTTAAAATTATTATAAAATGACTCTAATTAATTACAATGATTATATACAGGTATTATGTATCTATTTTAACAAAAAATAAATTAAAATAAAATAAATAATTATTTAAATAAAACATTGGTTTTAACCAATAACGTAGTGTTTTATCAGTATTCATCAATAATTGAATGTTTTCTTAAAAATACCAAAACATTACCCTAAGATAATTTCTATATTCCAAATTCAAAAATTTATTATATTTTACCAAATTAAAATCATAAAAGCTATATTTTTTAATTCAAAATTAATTCTCATTGTCCAAACCAAAAAGAAGGTTTTTTTAAAAGTAATGACTACAAAAAGATTGACATGTCTTTGGAAAAAATTAAATGTAAAATTACATATATTGACTAACATTGTATAAAATGAAAAAAATACAGTCTAATTATACTTCCAAACCATTCAAATTGATAATTTATCACTATAAATTATTTCGATTAAAAAAGTTGTTTTCAATTAAAACATAGTATTTTTTAGTATTCATCAAAATATGAAAGTTATCAGAAAGGTACCAAAAATTTATCCAAACTATATTTTCATTTATTACTTATAAAGAAGAATTTAATTTCATTAAATTGAATATATAAATGTGTCAAATATTGGTTTTTAAAAAAGGTTTCTCCATTAAAAGACTGTAAAATTTTATTTTTTTAAAATATTTACTCTATCTGAAAAAATAAATTTGTTCATATATTATTTCGTTGAAAAACATAATATGGATGTTAAAATTTTATAGAGTACATATGATTCAAAATGCATTTAATACAATTCATAACCAATTTTTTAATGGTTAGATTAATAAGTTGTGGTGCGCTCGAACTTGGTGTTTCCTGTAACACAAGCTATTGAATTGATTTAATGAGATAGTGTACTATGAAATAATGGGGTTTTACATTCTCCCATCCTTCAATAAAATTTTAACATCTCAATTTGAAAATTTTTCATTGAAAATAAATAGTTAAAAATAGAAAAATACATTTGTGTAAAACCCACATCAGAAATTGGTTTAATAAAATTTAATCTTAATAAGTGGGAAAGGGAAATGAAAAATTAACCACCAAATTATGATCTGGATTAGTAAAACATTGTTGGAAATTAGAGACACATAATTGAAGAAAAATTGTAAATATTTATAGGGACGAATTGAGGTCATCAATCACAATCAAGTGTAAAACTAAGGACCTCAAATCCATAAATCTATGATGATTTAAAATATTTTTAGTTCAACAAAGAATAAGGTATTTAGAGAACACATTATGTGATTTATAATCCCTTACCTGATATATAAGAACTAATTTAGTCATAGAATAAGAGGGAAAAATAAAATTGACATGTTGAGTTTCATCATTCAACTTATTCCCACAACAAACTCATCTTTCACTCCAAAAGACAATAGAATTCAAAAATATTATATTTATATAAATCATATATGGTTCCAAAAATAATGAATTTATAATTAATTTGTCAGAATATTAAAAAAAACTACATTTTACAAACCAGGAGATCAGGTATGTCAGTGGTAGGTGATCCACCCTTATCTCCCTTCAGTTGCCGGTTCAAGTCTTGTTGCCTTGCCGGATGCGACAGGATATCACCCGCACATGCGTTGTCATTTTTATGACAATATAAAAATAATCTCAATAAATAATTTAACTTTAACAAATTTATTCAATGTCAAACATAATTGATTCCAACCTTCATACTTATCCATAATACTTCTGTCCAAACTCACAGTCAAAATTTTATAAGGAAGGTAAACACAATGAAGATCCTTTTTTCCATGTAATAACATGTGAATACCTTCATCATGTATTCTTTTAAAACACTATATCACCCTGAAATACCATAAAATTGAATTTATTACATTTAAACTCCCTCATACATTATATAATACTGGATATACTCATTTTATCCTAAAATGATGTAAATTTCAACAATGATGTAATATAAAAATCATTAATCAGTTTCAAGGTAGTCATGAATATCAAATATAATTTATCCAAATAAATCATATATTATTCCAAAATCACTACCTCATTATCAAAACCATATTATAGTTTATATTTTTATCAACCATATATTTTCCAAAAAACATTAACCTATTATTGAGTCACTATTCTTGGTTGCACACAATCTTATGTCCTTATTGAAATTTTACTGCAGTACATTCCTTATATACTCCATAATTATTATAACCAGTACATCATTTTTACAATACTCAAATGACATAACATATTAATATCAACATAAGAACACTAGTCATTACTCTTCATCTGTGGTAATATCATAACTTGATTATTATCCAACAACAACATTTTTGGTATACTTTAATGATTTGGACATTGATTCACATAGTGTCCCATCTCCTTCCACATGAAGCCTTGTACATTTGGATTCTTTTTATTACCATTACAATAACTTACATGGTGTCATTTCTGTCCACACTTATAACAAACATTCATTCATTTATATAATTTACCAAGGTGATTCTTTCCAAAGTTATCATATATGGGAAAATACTTCTTTCACTTTTTTCCATTATCTATATTTCTTTATACCATCAATTTCATCTATGGTATCCCTTCAATGCGATAAAACTCAGATAATTCATTACTTATCTTATTAACACATGATATTATTTCTTTAAATTATATATATATTTTGGAGACTATTTCTTTTGTAAATGTTGGATTAATACCATGAATGATATGATCCTTCTTACTTTTTGGATTATGCGTATTGCTGGAGTTCATATTCTATCTATTGGGCACCGTTTATAAATATTGGTATACACAAGGTTAGTTTTATGAATCACAATTCATAATTACATACATGTTAATATACCAAATGTAAATTGATAAGATTATACATATAATCTATAATCATAAAATAAATTCTTTCAGAAATCATTTACTCTTAAATCTTTCAGAATTACTTGTAAAAAAATGTCAATAATCCTAATCATATCTCCCGGTAGTGTCATAACCAAGAGTGCAGCAAGACTCATTGTCGTGCACCAATTCTCGTTCAAGTATAGCTGAAAGAAGTGTTTTCTGGTTTTACCCCAAGGTACATATGTGCTAGAGCCGTCTCTACTTTCTCGTATCCAGGCAATGATGTATTTCTAGGAAAACTCACAAAATCTATACAGTACCAAAATTCTAGGACGATCTTCTATACTAATCATCAATGTCTATCATAGGGTAATGTTCTCTAATCAAAGATAAACTAAATCTATTTCCATGGTTGTTGATAATCTTCCTTTGATACCAACTATAATGCCCCAACCCCAGAAACACATAGTTGGTGCATTATTTTAATACATTGGCATGATTATAAAAAATAAAGTCCCAAAATACCGATCAGTTTAGTAGTCTTGGATAATATATTACATAAATGAATGTTACATTACACATTATAAAATAAAATAAAACTTAACTGATCCTTTGAAAATTCCATTAATCCCCTAGCATAACCCTTATTATCAATTATAATACACTACTTGGATTCCTGGTAAAATTAAAACATAGAAAATGTGATCACAGATGCTCATTAAGGATGAAAATATTGTGGAAAAAATCACAAATAATAATAAACATTTACATCGATGTATAAGACTAAAAAAAGGCCTTCTAAACTTAAACATCAAAATAATATGTAAAATATACAATAAAATAATTCCATTTACTTATTCAAATGGATATTCTATTAGTCAAAATATCATATGCAATATCAATATACACTTTTATAATGATGGAATGCATAATGCCAGAATTCATAACAACATATTCAAGGACATTTTCGAAGACTAAAAATAAGATCTGGTCAATGACTCTTTCCAAAACACTAGTTTGTCTCATGAGACCTACTGATGCATCGAGGAGCTATAGTGGGATCCACCAGTCCCTTACTAAGTCCAATTCATTCCTCGTATAAAAAGGATTAAACATAACATAAACATTCGTATTGAAACTAGCATACAAAATTTCAATAATTTATACATAAACCATTAATGGTATAAAAATAACACATCCATAGTCAAACATATCATAAAAACTCCAATATAATGTGGATGATTTTTATCAAAATAAATCAACCACGATCATGATTAATTTCCAGCCAAGGATGTTTACATAGTTGAAAATGATCTGCAAAACACTTTGAGAGAAATATCCATTTTTTATGAAATCATTTTAAAAGTCATACAAATTATAATGGAAGTCATTTAAAAGAAATTTCTCAATAAAAGTGTTCCATAAAAAATCGATACATTTTAAAGGAATTAACATTTTAAAACATTCGTGTTAACATAAATAAATACTTAAAATAATTTTGAAACCATGGACATCAATGAAAATGGTTTAGAAAAATAATTCTTTAAAACATTTAAAATAATTTTTTTAGATAAAGTGTCCCTTAAATAGAATCCATGTGAAAACATTTTTATGAAACATGGACATGGATAATAAATATGCCCCGTTAAAAATATACACATAAATAATCTAAGATAATAATGAGATTGAGGAATTAACCCTTACCTTAGAGTTTCCATTAGTCGATGGTACCATTAACCACCTATATAAATACAGTAGTATTTTATTAAATTATACCAAAACCATATAAATTTTTTATGATATCATTCATGATTCATTAATGAATTTATATTACCCATTTAATAATAATTTCTATGTTAATTTAACATTTCTTGTAATAATCAGCTTCATTATCGTATGTGTTTTAACATGTTACTCTTGATTGTATCACTTAGATCATGATTTAAATACTTCAAGAATATAAAACGTCATTTATATATCAAATATATTTAGAATATAAATATGTATAATAGACATATATATTAAATGGAAAACACCGTTTTGGGAGACGGTAGGCTGTACGTATGCATAAATGATGTTTTCATTTTCATATCCTATCGAATGGAACTAATTAGATAAGATATATGCAATTACATATATGTATATATATATATATTTCCAGTATCATTATTATTTCATATATTTCATTCTTATTAATGATAAATATTTTATAATAATCATTGAGTGGTGAATGTTGAAATGAATTTGATCGCGTCGTGGCGGCGGTAATCTATATGTATGCATGAGCGAAAATATCATTATATTAAAGGAGAAATCGTATATAATTGAATGGTGTATCATATATAAAGAATAATTATAATTTTATGATTATTATTTATATCAGTTATAATCATTATTATACACATCCAAATTACTAAGTGTTTTAATAGCAAACTATACCACAACATGGAGACGGTAATCCGTACGTACGCATGTATAGTGACTTTTTCATTTATTAGATGGATAATTAATGAATATGGTTGTATCATTTTAATAATAACATCACATTATATAGAAAATAATGGATTTTTTATTTTATAATGGAAACAAAAATGAATGAATATGTGGAAGATGAAAAGAACTTGAAAGAGGTGCCATAATATTTACCTCTTCTTCGGGTTATTCCATTTGATTGTTCAAAATGTATCCATAAGATGGATTTATGACAAATGTAATGCCTATAGATTTAAGGGTGGAATGTTGGGAGAATATTTGGGCATGGGTTGGCCAAGAAAAATTCCTTTGGAGGTGTGAAATTAAGAGAAGTGTAAGTACCCTTTTATAAGAGAGGTGAGGGCCACTTCTGGAAAAGATGGAAATATTATTTTATAATTTAATCATTTTCAGTTTCTAATCGATCAAAAAATGATTATTTAAAGGATAAGGTTGGTATCGGTGGAAAACCTATCATAAAGTACGTTTTAGATATGTTTAGATTATCATATTAACCTTATCCTTTAAATTTAACTCTTAGTTAAGTAGTTCGACAATTACCATGTGTCTTTGTATTTTTATATTATAAGCTTAATAAACATACTATAGAATTCCAATAGAACCCAAATTGGTTCATAATTGTCATATATATTATTATATAAGTCTTATGGCCGAATCTTATATTTTGAGGGCTATTTTATCAGTTTCTAATATAATATTTATTTTAAAAACTCAATTATGTCAACTTTGACACTATTTAGTATTTTTTTGAAAGCCATAAAAACTTTATCACATCGAATCAAATTTATCTAACCAACAAAAACATGTCATATTAGCCTCTAAAATTATTTTAATTCATCAAATTTCTCAATTTACATTTATTTGTATATTTATAATATCAATTATCTTAATATTTTATTAATAAGGTAATTACTGCAACATCATTGTGCAATAAAATAAATTAATTTATTCAAGGTATAAAAATTAAAATAAAATACCCTTAATTATATAATATATTTATATTTCTAATTAATATTTATAGTCAAATTTATATTTTTTGTAAAACAATATTAAAAATGATTTAGTTATTAAACATTGAATTCAACTCTTTTAACTCATCATTAAATATAATAATAATAAATGTCCTAATCTAATCCAAGTAGATCAAAGAGAATCATAATTTATTTATAAGAATTTTTTTGGTCTAATTATACTTATCCAATAGAATTAAGACATATGTTAGGGTAATAATAATATCATTTTTACCCATAATTACCCTATTTACATTTAACCGTTGTAAATTAAAGTAAAACGTTACTATTCACCAAAAATTATTTTTATCTAATTGAAAAAAAATTTACTTACCAATATCATACGTGTCTCTTAGATTTTTAAAATTTATCTCACAGAAGTGGTAAAATTATGTTTTATCCATATATGCAAATGCACTTAAGAGGTGGGTAAAAGATTGTAAAAAGATTGATAAAATTTATATATATTAACTTATTATAAAATGACTCCAATGAATTAAATTGAAAATATGAAGGTATTATATATCTATTATGGCCTAAAATAAATTTAAATAAAATAACTATTTATTTAAATAAATAGCCAGTTTTAACGAACAACACAATGTTTTTTCACTATTCATTAAAAATTGAATGTTTTCAGAAAAATACCAAAATTTTTCCCTAAGAAAATTTTGATATTAAAAATTAAAAAATAAAGTCTATTTTACCAAATTAAAAACATATATGTTTCATTTATAAATTTAAAATTACTTCTCTATGTCCAAACCATAAATAAGATATTTTAATGAAGAAAAAACTTTCAAAAGATTGACATGTGTTTATATCAAATTTAAATGTGAAATTACTTATAATAACAAAAATAATACTAAATTATAAATATAAAATCTAAATATACTTCCAATCCATTCAAATTCGTAATTTATCAAGGTAAATTATTTTTATTATAAAATTTTTTTGTAATTAAAACATAGTATTATTCACTATTAATCAAAATATGAATGTTATTGGAAATTACCAATGATTTATCCAAACTAAATTTTTATGTCTCACTTATAAAGAATAATTTAATTTCATTTAATTGAATATATAAAAGTGTCAAATATTAGTTAAAAAAGAGTTCACATTAAAAGGTTGTAAAATTGCATTTTTTTGAAAAATACTTACATAAACGAAAAATCAATTTGTTCTTATATTATTTAATTGAAACACATAATATGAATGTTAAAATTAGATAGATTATATAAGATTCAAAATCCAGTTAATAATATTCATAAAATATTTTTGAACGGTTATTTAATAAGTTGTGGTGCGCTCGAACTCAGTGTTGTGTGTAACACCGACTATTGAATTAATATAATGATATAACGTACTATGAAATCATGGGGCATTTTATGGAATCATATTCATTGAAAATGAATATTGATAAATATAAATTAGTGTTCAAATAATTTTCTTGAAATGAAAATTGGAATTTTTGTTCATTATATAATCATTAAGTTAATGGACATGTTTATACCATAGTAAAAAGTAACTTATTCAGAAAATGGCATGATAATTTTTTTTAAACTGGTTTTTTAAGTGATAAAAATTTTAGAAATGAATTAAATCAGTAATTTGTGAATATATAAATAAGTTTATATAAAATTTAAAAAATATTGATATTGAAGAAAACATTTCCTCGATAATTAAACAAAAAATACAATTATCTCTTCATAATATAAATTTCTAATTCTTTTTGTGTACCAAAGAGATGGAAATTATACAAAATTTGAAAAATTCTAGATAAATATAGAGGAATATAAAATTAATGGTTTCTAAAAAATAAATAATATATAATTTTTAATGGAAATTCATTAATAAAAATTCAAACATAAAATTGAGTTGAAACATAATTCAGAAACCGTATTAGAAACATCTTAATCATAATAACCATAAAATAAAAACATTTAATAAAATATAAAATATCCTTGACCTAATAATAATGATTATATTAATTTTCAATGGGAGTATATATTCACCAAATACATAAAAAAAATCATTACATTAGATATTTCTCAATAATAAAATATTAAAACGAATTACCCACACCCCATTAGTAGTCTCTGAATCAAATAATCATCAAATAGAGAAACATTTATATCACTCTAGATAAAAGTATTATTCAGTATAATAATATAAAATTATATTCATGAGATGTATAAAAGTATCACAATGTAAATGAGTGGTTAATATGCCATACTGTCACAAAAATAAATGTGAGGTGGATCACATACCTCCTATTTTTCTCGTTTCACTCTTGTTCAATTATCATATATAATAATTTTTTATTTGATATTAATATATATATAGTTTTACTCATATATAAAATTCTATGTATCATTTATTTATAAATTATAATGACCCATTTGTTATAAATTAGTAATAAAAATGAATGTTGTACAGATGATCAATTTTTTATGAATGTATCTATTCATCCATCCCAATTCTTATATATTAATCATGATTCCATTCTAAAAAATATTACTAAATTAATGGGTATCATATTTAACACCTCTATAAACATTTATAATTATTGATATTATATGAGGTTTAAAATTAAATTATATCACTGCGTGGAGATGACAGTAAACAAATACGCATGAGGGATGTTTCTACTTTTCAATTTATAGAATGAATAAAAAGTAAAAAATAATTCATCATTCATGAATCTATATTTTTTCATGGGTGAAATATATATTAATTATGTATATCCATATTAAAATCCATGTGATGAGAAAATTAATTTTGAATAATGTCACTTCATGGAGGTGGTAGTCCACAAATTTCCATGAGTGACATTACTGATTACCAACTAATGAAAAGGTGTGATGGTATATTATATATTATTTTTAATATATTATTATTTTTTCATTAATGTAATCTATTAACAATAAATGAATATAAATAACCTATAACGACCCATAATTTACATACATTGTTTATACTTCAAAATTGAATCATACTTATTACAACATATAACAAAACCACGAAAGGACTGTATAGGTATAGTGTCTTTAGAAACTGGGAAACATAAACAACTGGTTCATAAATCGTCTACACTATCTCCCATTTATTTCATCATATCTATAGTCCCTTTTAGCATATCTTACTTAATAACCTTCTTCCTAACCTGGGGAAAGAAAAAATAAAAAAGGGTGAGCTCAAATGCTCAGTAAGGGTAAAAAAAGAAATATCAGTCCCATCATATTCATAAGAACATAACATTTGGAAATCGTAACCTGCAAAAGAGAGCATAATTTCATAACATGGGATAAATAATAGTAGTGAAATTTAATCCCAATAATCATAACTTAAAACATGAAACATTGTGGTATACACACATAATCATAGAGAATCATTTCATAGTAGTCAAGACTCATGGCCAAGACTATCTTAGTGGAAAAAGTTCCTTTCTAAACCGAGTTCACTCCTCGTTTCAGTCCTATTTCACTGAACCGGTTTAATCATCCATTCCAGCCATGTCTATCTCATGAGATATAAAATCATTTCCCAATTCATTGGAGGGAGATATATGTCTCATCCATCTCATAATGATACGATTCTTATGTGTGCCACAAAATCATAAACTATACATCATAGCATAACCCATGTAATAAAAATGGGATTCTTAAACATCATGAAATCATAAAAAAATTCATATAAGATAAATGAATTCTTAAAATTAATTCCATCACAACATAATCAAATCAATGTAATAATAGTATAGAAACAGAACCCTTTATTATCTTAAATGGAAAATAATTTTGATAAAACACTTGAACTCCATTCTTGAGGAAAATATCCTTTTTACTTCAAAAACACTTTTCCATTCTTAACATGTCATACAATTATAAACAAAATGAAGTTGATTAAAAATAAACATGAAAACATGTAAAGGAAACTTCTTGGAAATAATGTTTTAAAAATCCATTCATGCCGTATAAGTTAAAAAAACATTCTTCTCGTACTTGTGTCGGAAAAGTCAAAAAGTACCTCGTACGAAAAATGACAAAAGATTCCTTTCATATATTTTACTAAAAACTCACCGAAGGGTAAAATAGGATTTAAACAATTGTAAGTGAATGGAAATAATATTAAATATTGAGAAAACATGTATGTGGATGATAAAATACACCCCAGTAAATGCAAAATTATAAACAATCTCGGATAAAAATGAGATTGTGATATTTACCTTACATTAGGTCTGATATGCTTTTTACGTATCCGAACCTCTTATATAATGATTTAAATAATGTTATTTACTTATTCCATAATCATACTCATTGTTATGATATAACATATGGTCATATTCTTAGCTTCTTATTGGTAAAATTTCATTACAACTTGTTATTCGGGTGTTTATTACTTTTTGTTCTTATGTGTGTTTTGTCGAAGAAATTTGTATTCCTCTCTTTAGGTTATAGATTCCTAATTTACATAATGTTATTAGTGTAATATATATCATATTAAATCATTCAATTAATTTATATAATCATTATTCAATGATGATCATGTAGAACAAGTCACATCACATCGTGGAGATGGTATTCCGTATGTACGCACGAGCGATGATATCGTTCCCATGATCATGGAATTATATTGGAGTGTATGTATACTATTTTAGAATCAATATAACTTTACAATAATCATATATAGTCATTACTTACACCATTATACCAATCCAAGTAAGGTGGTGGTGGAAAATAGATTACACCACGGCATGGAGACGGTATTCCGTACGTACGCACTCGCGGTGATTTCATTTTCCGTAGGATGGATAGATGGTGAAATAGGGTTGTTTCATACTTATAATAACATATCAGTATATTAGAGATACTGATTTTATTACTTCATAATGAAACATCTAAATAAGAAGAGGTGGAAGAAGAAATAAAGATGAATGAATCGGTAACAGACATTACCTCTTCTTTGAAGTGCTTCATTGAGACCTCCTTTTGGGGTACTAAAATAGGTCTTTGAAGAAGACAAGAACCTCTAGGATGTTTCTAGGGAAGTGGAGAGGAGAAATTGGCAGGGGTTGGCCGAGCATGAAGGCTCAATGTGTTGTGAGGAAGAGGGGGAGGAGGTGCCCTTTTATAAGGGAGGAGAGGGGCTCCTTTGGAAAAACAAAAAATATTATGTTATTATAAAGTCAAGTTCGGTTTTAAATAGCTCAAAATTGATTTATTTAGAAGCTAAGGTGGGGATGGGTCGAAATACTCTCATCAAATAGAATGTAGACAAGTTTAGGTTCCTATTTTAACCTTATCATTTAGATTTAACATTAAGTTAAATAATTTTACTTTTACTGTGTCTTCTTGTGTTCTTATACTATAAGGTTAATAATCATACTACAAGCAGCGAAACGAACCCCAAGTTGTTTATTATTAATATATATATCCTTATCTAAGTCATTTTGTCGAACCTTAGATTTTTAGGAATAAAATAACAAATAATAATATAATATTTTTTTAAAAAACTATTTTAAGTCAATTTTGACACTATTTAGTAATTGATTTTTTTTTGAAAATCATAACCGAATTATCAGTTCTTAAAAGTTAATTAAATTAATACTAAAATGTCATATTAACCTATAAAATTAGTTTAATTCATAAAAAGTCTCAAATTACATTTATTTTGGTATTTATAACATCAATTATGTAAATATTTCATTAATAAGATAATTACTCCACCATCATTGTTTCATAAATAAATTAAATTATTTAATGTCTAAAAAATACAAATAAAATACAATTATGTATGAAATCTTTTTAGATTTCTATTGAATATTTATAGTCGAATTTATCTTATGTATAACCTTATATTAAAAATTATTTACTTATTAAACTTTTATTTTAACTATTTTAACCCTTCTTTAAATAAATTAATAATAAATGTCCTAATCTAATACAAGTGGGCCTAAATGGTCATATTTTATTCCTAAGTTTATTTTTTGTCGAATTACACTTATCCAAAAGAATTAGGACATGTTTTAGGGTAATAATAATATCATTTAAACCCTTAATTACCCTATTTAATTTTAACCGTGGTAAATAAAAGTAAAAAGATACTATTCACCGAAAATTATTTTCATCTCATTGAACCACATTTTACTTACTAAAATTAACCTTCTCTCTCGGATTTTTGAAATTCCACTCACAAAAGCGGTAAAATTATGTTTTATGAAAAATTCAGTTATTTAACTAAAACTTAGTGGTTTCACTATTCATCAAAAATTGAAAGTTTTCAGAAAAATACCAAAATTTCACCCTAGGATAATTTCGATATTCCGAATCCAAATATGAAGTCCATTTTGAAAATTAAAATTTATAAAATTTCAAAAAGTTGTTCTTACTATTCATAACGGCTAGTTTTAATAATATTGTATTAGCATATCACTGTTTAGTGAAACTCGGTATTGCGTACGATGCCAGCTATCGAGGAAGGTCGCGATTTCGTGTAATGCAAGCCAAGAAAGTGTTGTGTGTAGAAAAAGATTCCTTTGATGATTTATATAACATAAAAGTCTTGGGTGTAACATTCTACCCCCTTAAAATGAATTTTGTGCTCAAAATTCGTCACTTTCTAACAAACAGATGAGGATACCTCTCTCTCATCATATCCTCAAGCTCCCATGTAGCTTCTTCTATTTGTTGGTTCCTCCATAAAACATTCACCAATAGAGTGGTTTGTTTCGTAGGACTTTTTCTCTACGATACAGAATCTCTATCGGCTGTTCATCATATGAAATATCCATCTCCAGTGGTACAACTTCTGAGCTAAGTACATGTGAAGGATTAGGTATGTACTTTCTCAGAAGAGATACATGGAACAAATCATGAAATTGAGAGAGATTCGGTGGAAGCGCCATTCTGTAAGCTACCTTCCCAACACAATCCAGTATTTCGAAAGGACTGATATATCTAGGGCTCAACTTCCCCTTCATTCAAAATCACATGACCCTCTTCCAGGGAGATATTCATAAGAACACTTTATCACCCACTTCAAACTCTAGGTATTTTCTTCGGTTGTCGGCATAACGTTACGGTCGACTCTGAGCTTCTCTTATGTGTTGTTGAATAGATCTGACTTTTTTCTGCCATTTCATCAACGAGATAGGGTCCTAATAGCTTTCTTTCCACAACTTCATCACAGGAAGATGGAGTCCTACTTTTAATTCCATACAAAGCTTCATAAGAAGCCATCTTAATTCTGGAGTGAATGCTATTATTGTAAGAAAATTCCACCAAAGGTAGGTGTTGATCCCAACCACCTTTGAAATCCATATAAAAATCTCTCAACATATATTCTAGAGTTTGAATTGTTCTCTCAGACTGACAATCTATCTGAGGATAATAAGCAGTGCTGAAACTCAACTCTGTATCCAGAGTATGCTGATGACTTCACCAGAACATCGAGGTAAATCTCAGATCCTGATCAGATATAATAGAAAGTGGTACTCCATGCAATCTTACCACTTCCTTTACATATATCCTGGAAAGCTGATCTATAGAGAAATCCTCTCTACTAGAAATAAAGTGTGCTGACTTGGTAAGACGATCAACTTTGACCCAGATAGAATTATTACCTTTGGATGTTTTAGGAAGTCCTGTGACAAATTCCATAGTGATGTTTTCACATTTCCATTCGGGTATGGGTAATGGTTTTAACATCCCCTTAGACTTCTATCTCTCAACTTTAACTTGCTGACAAACCAAGCATCGAGAGACATATTCAGCAACATCTCTTTTCATGCCATCCCACCAGAAGTACTCCTTCAGGTACCTATACATCTTCGTGCTTCCAGGATGAATAGAGAATGAAGAACTATGAGACTCATCCAGTAGATCCTTCTTTAATTTGGGGATGGGAGGAACACAAACCCGATTCCTTAACATTATTATCCCATGACAATCATTGTTGAATTCAGGATCATTTCTGACCTTCTATTGTAACTCAACATCATCTTTTTGTGCCTCTTTAATCTTCACATGTATAGATGGTTGAACATTCATCTGAGAAAGATAAGATTTTTACCCTTTCATTATAATTCCATGATCCATCCTTTGTAAATCCATAAATATTGGATCTTTTGTGATCCTCATCATAGATAAACTAGCATGGTCTTGTCGACTTAATGCATTTTCCACCTTGTTTGCTTTCCCAGGGTGGTAATGAATTGAGCAGTCGTAATCTTTAATCTGCTCCAACAATCTTCTTTGGCGCATATTCAGCTCCTTTTGTGTGAAAATATACTTTAAACTTTTATGATCAGTATAAATATCACACCTTTCACCATAAAGGTAATTCCTCCAAATCATTAATGCAAAGATTACCGTAGCTAACTCCAAATCATGAGTTGGGTAATTTTGCTCATGTATTTTCAACTATTGTGAGGCATAAGCTATCGCCATATCATTTGGCCTAAGAACACACCCCAATCCCTTCTTGAATGCATCATTGTAAATCAAAAACCTTTCTCCACTACAAGGTAGTTTGAGAACAGGTGCACTGGATAACTTTCTATTCAACTCCTTGAAATTCTCTTCACATTTCCCCGTCCAAACAAACTTAACTCCTTTCCGATTCAACATGGTGAGTTGATTAGATAATCATGAATAATCATTCACAAAATGTCGATAATATCCAGCCAAACCAAGAAAACATCGGATCTCAGTTACTGTTGTTGGTCTCTACCATCTTTTGATAACCTCTGTTTTTGCTGGATCCACAGATATCCCCTCTTTTGAGATTATGTTACCCAAAAATGAATCTTTTTGAAGCCAAAATTCACACTTGGTAAATTTGGCATAAATATTCTCCTTTATCATGGTCTTCAATATAATTCTCAAGAGATCTTCATGTTCTTCCTTCCTCTTTGAATAGACACGAATATCGTCTATAAAGACTACCGAAAACTGATCAAGATAGTCTCTAAAGACTCTACTAATTAGATCCATGAAGATAGCAGGGGCATTAGTAAGACCAAATGGCATCACTATAAATTCATAGTGTCCATACCTTGTACGGAAAGCCGTCTTTGGTATATCCTCCCCTTTGAATATTAATTGATGATACCCTGAACGAAGATCAATCTTGTAAAATTATTGAGCTCCGCGTAGTTGGTCAAATAAGTCATCATTGCGTGGGAGAGGATATTTGTTCTTGATAGTGATATTGTTAAGTTCTCAATAATCAATGCAGAGTCTCATTGATCCATCATTCTTCTTAACAAATAGAACATGTGCTCCCCAAGGTGACGCACTAGGGCGTATGAATCCCTTATCAAGATTCTCTTGGATTTTCTTCTTCAATTTCTGTAACTCAATTGGGGCCATTCTATATGGTGTATTTGAAAAAGGCAAATCACCCGGTATGAGTTCTATTGAAAACTCAACTTCACGATTTGGTGGAAAACCCTGTAATTCCTCCGGGAAGACATCATCAAACTCCCATATAATGGGAATATTCTTAATAGTGAGTTTCTCACCAACCATTTGAGATAAATAACCTTCATTTAGTGGAATCAAGACCCAAAAGGTAGAAATAATTTCCACTGGAAGGTTATGTTCATCCGTGCATTGATAGACCGTCATAGATTGATCTGGAATATAAAATGCGACTTCCCTTCTTTGGAAATTGATATGATCTCCATATAAAGAAAGAAAATACATGCCAAGAATCACATCAAATTCCACTATAGGAAGGATAACAAGATTTACAGGAAGCACTTTCCCACAAACATCGATCAGAGAAGAATTATAAACATTTGATGCGACTGTTGTGCCATTATGTGTTGTCACAGATAACTCAACATCTAATTGTTGAGGTAATATGGTGATAGCCTTAGAAAATTCTTCAAAAATTAAAGAGTCGGTGGATCCAGAATCAAATAAAACATTTTCTACTTTAGAGTGGATGGTAAGTGTACCTTTCACCACATCGTTATCGTACTCCCCATCGCTGAGAGAAATTGCATGTCACATCCTTTGTCTTTATCCTTAAGAGTTTTTTGACGCCGACCATCATCATCAACCCTTGGATTAGGGCATTTATTGGCATAATTCCCTGTCTCCTTTCACTTGAAACATTGAAGTGTAGTAGGTTCATTATTTGTAACCCTTTGTTTTCATCATTAGACATCTTATTCCCATCATCGCGGCATTCAAATGCCTGATGACCTTCCTTTCCACATTTGAAACATTTACTTTTCCCTTTAAGACAACTCCCTCCATGTTTCTTTCCACACATTGAGCATAAGGGAAAGCTCATCTTCTTTTCAGTGTGCTCTTTATATTTTCCTTTGAATTCCATTTTCCTATTCTTATCAAACCCATATGATGGATGGGTTACTCCAATCTCCATCTTGTCTTTGAGAGCACATCGAACGATTTCCTATTAGCTATTGAAGTCCCTTATGGATAACGCCCTTCGAAGACTTGGTTTTAAGCCACTAAAGAATCGATCAATCTTACTCTCAGGTTGGATAATAATACCAGAAGTCCACCTTGGAAGTCTTGTAAATTTTGCTTCATAGGTACCAACAGATTAATCATCATTTTTCTTCAGTTCAAGAAACTATTTCTCCATATTTGTTCGTAGAATACGAGGGAAATACTTATTGAAAAATAAGTTCTTGAACTCATCCCATTCCATGGACTCAATTTCATCACTTTTCCTCGTATTCTTAATAAGATTCCACCATTGAACAACATCTACTTCCAAACGATACACTACTAGGGTGACTTTATCATGTTTAGAACATTGAATAACTAAAAATATCTTTTCAGTAGTACTAATCCATTTTTCAGAAACTAATGGATCAGTAGACCCACTGAAAGAAGTTGGACGCTGCCTCATGAAGGATTCAACAGAATGATTCCCCTTACTTTGCTCGTTTGGAAGTCCTGCATGATTCATAGCTTGAGAAAGTTGTGTGAGAATGGCTATAAGATTTTCCATTCCAGCTCCCATAACGTTTGGTTGCTTCGAGGGACATTCATTGCATTGCCCGTCGCATTCTGCATTAACACTGTTCCTTCAGGTTCCAGCCATTGAGTAAAACCAAGAAGAATAGTGTGAGCAGCACTAATTATAATAGGAAAACGGCATAATCAAGAATAAAATTTCACACTTAAGGTCTTATCCTAGGTTATTAATGGTCATTTCTAAAACACTAAGATTGTGTTCTATGCTTAGAGTTATCCTTAGGGTTCTTACTAAGGATTTCACATCCTAGTTTCCAAAGGTTGACTATACCATTCCTCTGATTCCAACTATAACGACCCATTCTTTACATACATTGTTAATACATCAAAATTGAATCATAGTTATTACAAAATATAAAAAACCATGAAAGGACTGTATAGGTATATTGTCTTTAGAAACTGGGAAACATAAACAACTGGTTCATTAAACGTCTACACTGTCTCCCATTTATTTCATCATATCTATAGTCCCTTTTGGCATATCTTACTTAATAACCTTCTTCCTGACCTGGGGAAATAAAACATAAAAAAGGGTGAGCTAAAATGCTCAGTAAGGGTAAACAAAAGAAATATCAATCAGATCATATTCATAAGAACATAACTTTTGGAAATCGTAACCTGCAAAAAAGTGCATAATTTTATAACATGGGAGAATTCATAGTAGTGAAATCTAATCCCAATAATCATAAGTTAAGACATGAAACTTTGTTAAATACACACATAATCCTAGAGAATAAATATTAGTCAAGACTCATTTCCAAGACTATCTTAGTGGACAAAGTCCCTTTCTGAAGTGAGTTCACTCCTCGTTGCAGTCCTATTTCATTGAACCAGTTTAATCTGCCGTTCCAGCCACGTCTATCTCATGAGATATAAAATCTTTACCAAATGCATTGGAGGGAGATATAGGTCCCACCGATATCATAATGATAAAATTCTTTTGTGTGCCACAAAATCATAAACCATACGTTATAGCAGAACCCATGTAATAAAAATGGGATTTTTAAACATCATAAAATCATAAAACAATTCATATAAGATAAAGGAATTCATAAAAATAATTCCATCACAAAATAATCAAATAAATGTAATAATAGGTATAGAAACAGAACCCTTTATTATCTTAGATGGAAAATAATTTTGATAAAACACTTGAACTCCATTCTTGAGGAAAATATACTTTCTACTTCAAAAACATTTTTCCTTTCATAACATGTAATAAAATTCTAAAATAAAAGAAGTTGATTAAAAATAAACATGAATACTTGTAAAGGAAACATCTTGGAAATAATGTTTTAAAAATCCATACATTCCGTATAATTTAAAAAAACATTCTTCTTGTATTTTTGTCAGAAAAGTCAAAAAGTACCTCCTACGAAAAATGAAAAATGATTCCTTTCATATTTTTTACTAAAAACTCGCCGAAGGGTAAAATAGGATTTAAAAAATTTTAGGTGAATGGAAATAATAATATATATTGAGGAAACATGGACGTGGATGATAGAATACATCCCAGTAAATACCAAAGTATAAACAGTCTCGGATAAAAATGAGATTGTGAAATTTCCCTTACCTTAGGTCCGATATGCTTTGTACGTATCTGAACCTCCTGTATAATGATTTAAATAATGTTATTGACTTATTCCATAATCATACTCATTGTTATGATATAACATATGGTCATATTCTTATATTCATATTAGTAATATTTCATTACTACTTGTTATTCGGGTGTTTATTACTTTTTGTTCTTATGCGTGTTTTGTCGAATAAATTCTTATTCTTCTCTTTAGGTTATAGATACCTCATTTCCAGAATGTTATTAGTGTAATATATATCATATTCATTCATTAAATTCATTGATATAATCATTATGAAATTAAGATCATGTAGAACGAGTCACATCACATCGTTGAGACAGTATTCCGTACGTACGCACGAGCGATGATATCGGTCCCATGATCATGGAATTCTATTGGAGTGTATGTATACTATTTCAGAATCAATATCACTTTAAAATAATCATATATAGTCATTATTTACACCATTATACCTATCCAAGTAAGGTGGTGGTGGAAATTAGATTACACCACGACATTGTGATGGTATTCCGTACGTATGCACGCGCGGTGAATTCATTTTCCGTAGGATGGATAGATGGTGAAATAGGGTTATTTCATACTTATAATAACATATCAGTATATTATTGATACTGATGTTATTACTTCATAATGAAACAACTAAAGAAGAAGAAGTGGAAGAGGAAATAAAGATGAAAGAATCGGTAATGGACATTACCTCTTCTTTGAAGTGCTTATTTGAGACCTACTTTTAGGGCCCTAAAATAGGTATTTCAAGAAGACCAGAACCTCTATGATGTTTCTAGGGAAGTGTAGAGGAGGAATTGGCAGGGTATGGCCGAGATTGAAGTCTAAAAGTGGTGTGAGGAAGAGGGGGAGGAGGTGCCCTTTTATAAGGGAGGAGAGGGGCTCCTTTGGAAAAACTAAAAATATTATTTTATTATAAAGTCATGTACAGTTTTAAATAGTGCCAAATTGATTTATTTAGAAGAAAAGGTGGGGATGGGTCTAAATCCTATCATCCAAAAGAATTTAGACAAGTTTAGGTTCCTATTTTAACCTTATAATTTAGATTTAACATTAAGTTAAATAATTTTACTTTTACCGTGTCTTCTTGTGTTCTTATACTATAAGGTTAATAAAATTACTATAAGTAGCCAAACGAACCCCAAGTTGTTTATTATTAATATATATAACCTTATCTAAGTCCTTTGGCCGATCCTTAGATTTTTAGGAATTAAATAACAAATAATAATATAATATTTGTTTTAAAATCTATTTTATGTCAATTTTGACACTATTTATTAATTGATTTTTTTTAAAATCATAACAGAATTATTAGTTCGAAAAAAGTTAATTAAATTAATACTAACATGTCATATTATCCTATAAAATTAGTGTAATTCCTAAAAAGCCTCGAATTACTTTTATTTTGGCATTTATAACATCAATTATGTCAATATTTCATTAATAAGATAATTACTGCATTATATTTGTGTCATAAATAAATTAAATTATTTAATGTCTAAAAATTACAAATAAAATGTCACTATATAGGAAATCTTTTTAGATTTCTAATGAATATTTATAGTCTAATTTATCTTATGTATAACCTTATATTAAAAATTATTTACTTATTAAACATTGATTTTAACTATCTTAACCCTTCTTTAAATAAATTAAAAATAAATGTCCTATTCTAATCCAAGTGGGCCTAAATGGTCATATTTTATTCCTAAGTTTGTTTTTGGTCGATTTAAACTTATCCAATAGAAATAGGACATGTGTTAGGGTAATAATAATATCATTTTTACCCGTAATTAACCTATTTACTTTTAACCGTGGTAAATAAAAGTAAAAAGTTACTATTCACCAAAAATTATTTTCATCTCATTGAACCACATTTTACTTACTAAAATTTACCATGTCTTTCGGATTTTTTAAAATCCATTCACTGAAGCGGTAAAATTATGTTTTATGAAAAATTCAGTTTTTTAACTACCACTTAGTGGTTTCACTATTCATCAAAAATTGAAAGTTTTCATAAAAATAACAAAATTTCACCCTACGATAATTTCGATATTCCGAATCCAAAAATGAAGTCCATTTTGAAAAATTAAATTTATAAAATATCAAAAAGTGGTTATTACTGTTCATAACTGCTAGTTTTAATAATATTTTATTAGCATATCATTGTTTAGTGAAACTCGGTATTGTGTACGACGCAAGCTATCGAGGAAGGTCGCAATTTCGTGTAAAGCAAGCCCATCAAGTGTTGTGTGTAGAAAAAGATTCCTTTGATGATTTATATAACATAAAAGTCTCAGGTGTTACATAACCATCCATGAATTTTATTGATGGAAAAGGAGTCTTGTCTCTAAATGGAGGTGACAATCCAAACACATGTGCTTGGGATATGTGGATTTTTCCTTATTGGGATTTAAGAGGTAACTTGTAATTAAATCAACATGATATAATAATAGTTAATGGATTATAGATGTTTAATTTTAAGGGAATGGTTTGGAACAAATTTATAGATTCAGAAAATAAAGTTAAATGAAATTGATCAATTATGATGGCTACTTTCAATAAGATATTCATCTAGCACCAAATAAAAAATATTTCATAGATATAATTGATTTTTGGTGGAAATAATTGAACTAGATAGATTTGGGCATGTTTATGATTCATTTTATAACATTTCCCTTGGATTAACCAGTTTGCTGCCTGATTTTAACGTTAATTATAACAACATATTTCACACTTCAAAAGGGTTATAAATTAACATATATATTAATATTTTATAGAAAAAGGACAATGGATTAAATTTAAAACCATTTATCATCCTAATTGACCTCATTAATGATCTTTATTTTGTTATAAAAATCTTCTAAATTTATTGTTAACACAAAATATAATTAAATGTAATTTTGGTATTATTCATCTTATTCTACATAATGTAAGGATGAAAAAATGGAAATAGTATAAAATACATTTCTAAATAAATAATTTAACTTTATTAAAATTAATATTTATATTTTATAATAATTCCATCAAATTCAATATATTTAATGTTTCTAATATTATTTATTATCATTCCTCCACCATATTCACAAATAATATATTAGCATTATTTGAAAATTAAATTTAATGATATATTAAAAAAGATTTAAATAAAATTGAAATAAAATATTATCATATATTTAATTTTTATATTAAGAATGTTACAAAAAATAATCATTCATACATGTTTTTTTCTCTTTGGGAAAATAGGAAGGAAATATAAAAGTAGAAGAATGATTTTTTTTCAACACAGGAAATATTAAAAATGTAATTATCAATGTAATACCTCAATAAAATGAAATATATTCTATAATGGGATTTATATTGTTGAATTAATATAATTAAATGAAATAACTGAAATATTTTGGTAGATTTATGATAACAGATCTCATATTTTTAAAATTGATTTATTGAGTTAATACTTAATGATGTGAGACAGATTTACCACAATTTCTATTAAAAATAATAAAAAACACAAGGGTAAAATTAAAAAAATTTGGTTCATTTGATTCAAAATATTTTACTAATTTCTGATAATTTATTATTGATAATATGTAGATCCAAATTCTAATATAAATTCTTGAAAAAAATGAAATACAATTTCTAATAAAAGGATTTATAAGGAAAAAATTAACAATTATCAATATTATAAATATATATGATTATAAATAAATTATATAGAATATTGAACATGAATTGTATCATATTTTACATTATGAACCAAAAAATATAATATGTCTATTAAATTATATTATTTAATCTAATGAATTTGAAATATGTGAAAATTATTTATTTTTTAAATATTTTTTGAAAAACCATTATTTTTAAAAAACATAAAAAATACGACACTTTGTTAATTTGATATGATGATTTAAAAAATTACTTCCATTTAATATTATAAAAATCATAATATTGGTAGAATATAATAACAATATCTATTATATTTTTTGAATATAAATCATTTTTAATGAATGGTTCTTTTTTGAAGCATTAAATAGATACAAAAAATATATAGTGGTTATTTAATAAGAATTATTCAATTACCAATATACATATATTTAATAATGTGGTTAATTATATTTATACACAACAATTAAATAACTATGTTATAATAATAACTTTTTGATAATAATATTTTTATAAGCTATATCAAATTTCTAAAGGATTGGTGTTTCCTGTTAAAAAACAATTGATATTATTATTGTTTTCATAAAAATTTTCATGGTGTTACATTTTAATACCCAAATAAATTAAATCAATCCCCATTAAATTTAATTATTTATCACTTATTATTATTTTATTATTATAATTCCAAATTTTTTGAGTATTGAACTGAATATATTTATATAAAATTATTTCAAATTTAATAAAACTGTAGTCAAATTGGTGAAAATGTATCATAATAATTCCAATATGTATTAATGAATAAATAATAAAGAACCCAATTCCCTTTTGTTTCTATATATTTCTTACAAAATAAGAAATCCCCATGGTTCTCCCACACACATCATGACACCCCCTATGACCATTATAATTACTGTCTATATATTTTCTATACTCCCACGATATGATAAATATCACGGGATCATGCTATAAAAAATATCAGCATATGTAAACTAAATAATAGACATATGATATGATAATTATATAAATATGATCTGTGTTCCCCATCCTAAAAGAGATTCAACATATGACAACACCAGGACAATGTCACACAAGGTGAAGTTGACTAATTTTCTATCTAGTCATATTATAATTACCACTCCCCATGAATGGTAAAGATGTGAATCACAACCATTTTATAATTATGGAATACTCCTAATCATCTGTATCATTTTATGGAATTCCTGGATCCTTCATCAGGATGGTCTATTTTGGAACTCCAACCATTGTGTTTTTTCAATGAATTGAATGTTCATGATCCTCACCTTGATTTAGAGGGAATGTCATATTAATGTGGGTATTAGTGAAAAATTATTTGATATAATTGATAAAAAATATAGGATCTAAATTATAGATAAAAAATTAAATCGGAGAAACATCCCCATAAGGATAAATATCAATAAATTGTTTTATTTAATCTAAATAATAAAAATAGATTAATCGTGAAAATATTAATCGCCTGATAATTGTATAAATAAATCATTATTTAAATATATTAACCTATATCAATGTATTAAAAATTGATATTTTTATCAATAGTAAATATTTATAGAAATAATAAACAAAATTCATAATAATATTATCTATTATAAATATAGAAAGAAAAATTTTCAAATTGTTAACTAACAGTGTCTAATTCAAAATTTAAAGCCTCTAAAAAATAATGAGATTAATTTATTATCATGAATTGTAAAAATATTTTATCAAAAAATGATTTATAGATTTGTAATATCTATATAAAATGTAGGATATTGAAATAATTAGATTTAATTTTAAAATACATTTATTTATATTTGAATCATGAAGATTATGTTTTCATTGGTGAAAACAAAATGAATGATGGTAAAAAAATAGACCCATAAAACAACATATTCTTCCCATATCACAAACATTAAATCTATTCCCATTTCCATTAAATTAATATATCAAGATATTTATTTGCAATTATGGTTTTTATAAAAATCCTTCCATACATGTAAATATATTCAGAATTTATAATAAAAGTGAAATATTTTCCAAATACAACGTCGAACTGAATTTGAAGATAATATTTTTCACATTTTATCAAGAAATATTACATCACATCAAAACCGGAAAAGGTTATAAATCAATAAACTGAGGAATTTATTATATATATAAATAGGTGTTGATATTCGTAAATGAATATTTTAGAATAGTAATATAAAAAACTATACACTAATTATAATTCTGATAATACACCCACTCATCTATTAATACCTTCCTATTAAAAATGACAAAATATAATTCATTTTAATAATTGAATTCATAAATATTATATCACTTTTAGAGGAAGTATCCAATAATATCTAACCATAAAATGAAAGACCATTGAAAACTAGTATTCTAAAAACTACATCTATTTGGATCAGATATTCCGCACATCAATAAATAATAATTTTTAAATAATGAAATTCTATAAAAATACCTCACTAAAAAGATCAATTTCACTGGTATCCTAAAAAAACGAAATTATTCCAAATATATATTTCCTAATCACAATGATCTATGATATATATGACTCATCATTCAAGGGTTTGGTCCCTACACAACAAATTCTTTCATACCCTAAAATGATAAGCATATATACCTTGAATGAGGATGAATCAAAAAATAACCATATAAAACATAAGTGTTTATATGAAAAATATATCCAATGAAAACCTATATTTTTATCATTATTTTTTAGAGAAAACATATAACTTAATGACCATTGATATATATTGATACATACCTTGATATATGAACACCAAAATTTAGTTATAAAGGGGTGACACGAAAAATTAAATAACTAATATCATTTTAGGATCATATAATGAAGAATAATCATAATTGAATTTTTCATGTATTTATAAAAGGCTCAATAACATGTTTTTGAGAATTAATGTTTCATAGGAAAAAAAATACCCGTCCAACTAAAATAACAAATAATTGGAATTAAATCATGCTTCTTTTTGTTTGTGGAGAGGAAAACAATGATTTTGTACATATCCAAATGAAAATAATAATAAAGGACCTATAACATAAAAAATTTATGTTCTATTAACCTACACCGTAGGTTCTTGGTCAAATAAATTTACGAATTGGCCATTGACATTTATACTAATGAAAATTTATAAAATTTTTCATAACATTATTTTACATTAATATTACGAAGACCCATTTAGGTTAATAGTTTAATAGTTTAAAAATAATTTTTAACTTGTAGGAGACACTTTATTTAAATCAAATGGAAAATTTCAACCCTATATAAGAAAATTCACAACAAATGAAAAGTGTTCCACATCACGCAAATGTCTACTACAAACGATACTTTTTTTAATGACCAATGATTTCACAATAAATTTTACTTAATTAAAAATTGGTTTAGATAAATTTCACTACATGAAAATTCTTCTTAATATTAAAATAAGATATTTAAATTTTTTGTGAATTGATTCTGTGAATTAGTGTGAATTAATAGATGTAACTACATTATCAAATTTTTTAATATAAAAAAAATAAAATTTATAAGATGAATAAAATTTAGTGGTTATAGCTAAAATGTATAATATGATAAATTAATCATAGAACATTATTTTTATTTTGATTATAATATTATTCGATATGTGTTTCTATTTCAATATTCATTTGATTAAGGATAATAAAATATCTTTCGTATATTTTATTTGTAAATTTATTTATAGTTAGTATGTTATATGAATTACAAATGAGAATTATTAATATTATAAGAAAGTATATTTTCCAATTGAATTTTTTTTTCATTATTTCTCATAATATTATTTAAAAAATGAAATTATAAATTATAAATTTTTTATTTTAAAAAATAACGATTATTATATGATAAATAATACAAAAAAATTAAAATAAATACTTATTATATTTTTTACATTATTTATTTTTAGGGGAATATGGAAAACATATTATTTTTTATAAAAATTCAAAATATTATGACAACATTGTAATAAAATAAAGAGAAATATGGTTCTTATATAATTTTCTAAAAAAATAAAAAAAATTCAAAAAAAATAATTTAATATTACAATTTTACTTTTATAATACTAATGTAAATAGTGTTTTAAATAATATATAAATATTTATTCGAAAATTAGTTTTTTATTAAAATATTTTAAAATTAATTTTCAGCCCTTGTTGAATTTTATTATTAAAATCTAGATTCCAAATTTTAAAGTAAAAAAATATTATTATTCATTAAGATTAATTTAAATAATAGGTAAAAAATATATTTTCTAAGATTAATTTTTTTTCCATTATAATAGTAAAATTGATAGTGAAACGATAATTTTTAATATTATAGATTTCATTTTATCTAATAAATAAAATTAATATACTTTAATGTCTTGTAATATAATTTTTGTAATAATATTTTTAATCATTAAATTGGATTTTATATTGACCTCGTGATATATTAAAATAAGAGAAAAAAGTTATTAAAATATAATATTAAAAACACTATTTTACTAAATTTACAATCTTGTTACATAATTGATAATACATTATTAGTAATAAAATTTAATTAGATTAAATGTATATTCAATTTAAGTTCATAAAACACATATTTTTTTTGTGATACATTATTGTATATGATTTAAAAACAAAACCTCTATAGTTAACAACTAGTTCCCTTGTATAGAATAGAAATTGTTTAAATTAAAACCCAAAAAAAATTCAACATACATATTTAAATAATGCATGAAAAAAATATATTATGAAATTAAGAAACATGGATCACAAAAAAATCCAATATTTATAAATTTTAGAAAACATAACTCTTTAATATGACAAATATTTCAGTCAATAAAAAATCGAATTCACAAATATACCATTTTCTTTAAATATAAAATTGGAAACATCCCTTAGTAATACAACAACCATTACATCGATTTTGTTCTTAATAAACATCCAATATTATCCTAAATGAATACTATATGATTTAAATAAATCCATTTTCACCATGTGTTATTATAATTGATTTATTTAAAATGACTCACTATAGATGGAGTTTAAAGTTCCAATGTGAGTATTAAAAACTCCATACTACTTCTTCTGATTATCATCCAAATATATCCAACGCATAGTTATATAATCATATTAACATCATTTATATAAAAATATTCTAATATAATATTTATAAAATTATTATTTCTTTATTAATATTCTTAAAAATAATATAAACAATGTTAATATTGTGTTGAGTGGACTGAAATCTCCAGGAAGTAATATTTTTAATTTTCATCTAAATTTTTTTATTTTTTGAAACTACATAAAATATGATCCATCAAATTAAAAACAAATTAATCTTGTTGATGTTATAATGTTATAATGGTATTATAGACTTCATCAACCATAATAACCAAACAAGATAATGGGTGATAAAATTTTCCATGAGTATATGATACTATATAAAAATTTATATTAAACAATATCATTGATTACAATGTGAAATTGAATAATTGTTTTCTAAAATGTTAATTTTTAATTAATGGATAATTTGGGATTATGGATTCTTCATATTAAATATTTATTATTACAATAATATATATTATTTGATTTTTATAATCACCGACTAATCATATTGTGAATCACCATTCAAAAAAGAATAAATAAAACTATATGATATATAAATATAATAACATAATAAATGTTTAATATTAAATTGAATATTTATAATTATCTATATAATAATTTTAATTTAATTAATTATAACATCAATCAATTGGGTATAATAAACATGAACCAAGGTAAGTGGTTCTGTGTCTTAAATTTGAATTTGTTGAGATATGATTATATTATATTGCATGTTCAAATTATCATAGTAAAAATATCACCCCATGATAATTTTAAATGAAAATTATTTACCATTTGATTATTTTTAATTCGTTATATATTTTCATGATCTCATGGGGTTTTGAATCAATGATCAGATTAATATAAAGTTGTAAGGTAACTCAATCATCTTTTATTATGTTATAGGATTTATTCAGGATTTTTATCCCCCAATGATAACTAAATTTTCAATTTTAAATAATTTTCTATTTGTTAATTATATAATACTTTTTTCATTAAAATAAATTCCTATAAAGGAATTTATTTAAGAATATTTTATAATTTACATATTCATATCAAAAGAGACTGCAAACTATTAAATTTACTATTATGAATATAAAATATTTTAAAAAATATTATTTCGGGAATTTCTTATTATTTTAAATTTATTTATATCAAACTGAGATATTATTCATGTTTAGAAATTTATTTTAATTAATTAGTTTATTATTTTTTGTGATTAGTTCTTCATTTTGAAATTATTTCATTCATTGTATTATTTATTAGCATTTAGAAATTTTATGAATAACATTTTACCTCCATGGGTTCTTTATAATTTGAGAAGTGATTTATTTTTATGATTAATTTATATGTATGGCTAAAATATGCATAAGTAACTTTATATCCCTCAAATAAATTGTTTCATAGTATATATATATATATATTGAGATACGTATTATTGAGTATATTTTAGTTATTAATATTTGTTGATACTGATAATGTGTATAATGAAATATATTTTTCAAATGTTAATAAATTTATGAAATTTTAAATTTAATTAATAGTATTATTATTAATACCCTCACATGGTACAAAACTCATGGATCATGATGATTAAATAAAACGTTTGAATATTTTTTATTTAATGTGATCATTAATTCTTGGTTGTAGGGCTTATGATTGGTTTTAAATAGTTTTAGTATATATCATTATATTCCCATATATTTATCTTATGATCCATTTTATCATTTATTATTATGGTTTATTTTAATACATATATATAATAATATATTACCTAATTCTTATGTATCAATTTCCCTAGGTTATGAAGATAGAAATAGTATAAAATATGTAAAATAATTACTATTTTTCTGAATTTGTGCTAGAGTATAATGACTAAATATTGATAGAGTGTTTTTATATTTTATGGGAAAATTTATAAACTAATTTAATGAATATGGTAGTTTTCAAAAAATTTAGTGTCACAATTAATTATAAATTTAAATTTAAATGTTATTGGGAATGAATAGTGAATAACAATTTTCATTAAATCTTGAAATTGAGATAGTAATATATTTAGGATTCTATTATAGGTATCAGATAATGGAATAGACAACATATATGATTGAGATGTCATCAGTTGAGTATTATTTTGAGGTAATAAATTTTATAAAACATATATTGTTTTACCTTTTTTCAAATATTAATAGTCTGTAGAACTCTTATGGATTGTTAAGGTAATGTAGAACATTTTTTGCAAATCAAATAATTTGGAATTAGTGAACACCAAGGGATAATTATATTTATCAGAGAACATCATAACATATTTTTCATGTTTTTATTTTTTTTTAATTTAACTAAAATTAAATTAATCACTTTGTATTATATTATAATGTATACCCCGGAACAAGTATTACTAGTTAAATAACAACAAAAATAGTGGGTTGGGTATTATATTAATTACCACCAGGTGTAAACAGTGAGTTATAAATAAAAACGTGAATGATAATCCTGGGTGATACATCATGGATAATTCTTGTAACACCCCAATCATCAATGGTACACCTATCATTGAATAATTCAAAATCATACATTTCATGTAACTTCGAGTTCTAGCACAACATGAATAATCAAACTATCCATTTAAATAAAAATTAATGAAAAATAATACTATCTTTTGGAAATTTTATAAATTTTGTTTTTGAAAATGGAAATTATTTTTTGATCTGGAATATCAGTATTAGTTTAGGGTGATTTTTTTTTATTTTTCTGAAAATAATCTCTTCTTGGTGAATAGTGAAAACATTGAGTTATTGTTTAAACCCGACTATAATTTAAAAAATTACTATTCCTATTTAAATTTATTTTAATATGAAAAAATATATATAATATCTATATTAGTTCAATTTAATTAATTAGAGTCATTTTATTATAATATTAGATATATAAAATTTTATTGAACATTTTAATGTCTATTAGTCACTATCTAGGTATTGTTGAAAATTTTCATAAAACATAATTTTATCACTTATATTTTATTAATTTCAAAAATTAGAGACACATAGTTGACATCAGTAAGTAAAACATGATTTAAATATGATTATAATAATTTTTGGTGAATTGTAACTTTTTAATTTTATTTACCGTTGTTAAAACTAAATCGAGTAATTAAATGTAAAAATGATATTATAATTAGCCTAACACATGTACTAATTATATTAGAAATGTTTATTTCTACCTAAGTCAATCTTAGGAAAAAATATGATCATTTTTGATCCACTTGGATTAGATTTGGACATTTTATGTTATTTTATTTAATAAATAGCTAAAAGTGTTATATTTAAATATTAATAACTAATTTTTTTTTAATATAGGGTTATACAAAAGATATATTTGACAATAAAAAATCAGTATTAATATGATAATATTTCTTACATCATTTTATTTTATTTATAATTTTTAGATATTAAATAATTAAATTTATTTATGAAACAATGTTGATGGAATAATTACCTTATTAATGAAAGATTAAAATAATTGATATTATAAAAATTAAAATAAATGAAAGTTGTGGTTTTTCATTCATTAAAAGAATTTTATAGGTTAATATGAAATTATAGGGTTATTAAATAATTTTTTTTCGATTTGATAAATTTTTTTATGACTTTCAAAAAAACCAAACACTAAATAGTGTCAAAATTCACATAAATGAGTTTTTTTTAAAAAAATACCTTTTTATCAAATGATATAATATTGTTAAAAATACAAGTATTGTAAAAAGGACATACATAAAGTTATATCTTTCAATAAATTACCACATGGGGTTCTCTTAGCTTTATATAATAAATATATTAACTATTTATTTTAATAATTAAAGAAGGTGTAGTAAAAGTTAAACTATTTAACTACATGTTTAAAAAATATAAATGATATGGTTTATATGGTGACCTAAACATGTTTGAAACATATTTTATTGTTGTTTTGAGACCAATTATTACCTTATAATCCAAATAAATCATTTTTATCCATTTGAAACTAAAAATGACATTATAATAAAATAGTATTTAAATATTTTCCTAAGAAGCTCCTCAACTCTCTTATAAAAGGTCACTTCCCCTTCACATAATTACACACCTCCAAAGCCATTTGTTCGGGCTAACCTGGGATCAAATATCCTCCAATATATCCATACATAAACCAATAGTTCTAACTTTTATTCGAAATCCATCCTATGGATCCCTTTTGTTCAAATCAATAAGAAGAACCTGAAGAAGAGGTAATTACTTCATCACCTCCTTCAACATTCTTTTTTTCTCCCACATACTATTTATATGTTGTTTCAATACTAAAATTATAAATCTAGTACCTTCTAAATATATAGTTTTTATTATAAATATGGTACAACCATTTTCATTTTTCTATCAATCATATGAATGACAAAGTCACCATACGTGCGTACATACAACTTTCCTTCTCCATTTCGTGGTGTAGTTTTTTATTCAACACTTAATTATTTTAATGGGTATAATAATGAGTATAATTGATGTAAATAATAAATATAACATGTTAATGTGTCTGTATATATTATATACTATCCAATTTCATAATATCTTACAACTAATATAACAATATTGTTGGTCGTGCATATGTACGACATATCATCTCCTCGATGAAATTTGATTTCATTCCTTGTTGTATCCTTTCGTGAATAATTTTCATTTTATAATTAAAAAGAATTTTTAATAACTTAATATCATTCTGGATATGAAACAAATATATCATATCAATATCAAAATTGACTTATGTAAGAAATCATATAAAGGAAAGAGAATCACTTAACACCTGAAGCAATGATACTTTTGAAATGTTATTAACAATGAAAAATTAGAAGATCATGTATGATATCATATTTATATATAAGGATTTTTTATTATTTAATAACAATGGTTTAACCATTATAATAAAGATTAAAATACCCTATATAAAGTAAAAGTGCATAGTAATGTTTAATTTTACAAACACGTTGTTATCCGAGGTTGTTTATATCTGAAGATCTACTAATATCTCTTTATTATATACATTCATTTTTCTTAAACATTTATTCAATATGTTTATCACTATTTAATAGACTTTGATTTAAATTCATTTATACCATATTTTTTATTTTTATAAATTTATTTTAAAGGAATCATTATGTAATTTTTTAAACAAGGTGCATTATGACCTTTTTGTGAATTTTTGGAAATATGTTTTTAACATATATGGAGGGTACTCCCATTTTCCGCGGATATAACACCTTTTAAGCTTTCCTTACAAACTTATAATAATATTTTCAAAATATTTTTTTCATTATAATTACATGAGTTTTAAATTAATATAATGTAGCAAGTGGTATTCCACTCAAATAGTTTTTGGATTGATTTCAACTATGTCAACATCCTTCAATGGATTTTACGTCTGTCTAAATTTTATGTATTATGATACAATCATAAATATATTATTTATGGTTTTGTGATATGTTTTACTATGAATTTGATATTTTTATACACATCATGGTTTATGGTTAAAGTATTGACATTTCGTATGCTTTTTTTAATCAAAATGTTTATATAATGTATCAACCTTTTCATATGAGGAATGCATTGGACATAGTAAGTGATGGGTGTGGCTTACTATAGCCCCTAGAAGCATTATTTGGTCTCATGATCCAAACTAGTTCCTTTTCACAAGGCCTCGACCAAATAATATTTATAGTCTTCACACGAGGCCCTGACTATGTTGTTATTATGTCCGAGATTATACATTCCATCATTGTGAAATTATATATTGTTTTTACATTTGATTATTCGTCTAGTAGAATATCCATATTAATATGTAAATTGAATTATTTGACTTGTATTTTCCATATTATTCTGACTTTTATGTCTAAAAGGCTTCTGTTTAATTCTTATACATATCCTTAAATTTTTATGCCTATTTATGATAGTTTTTGCTATATTGTTATCCTTGTGGAGTATCTTATCTCACCCATTTCTATTTAATTATTTTTACCCGAATGAAAAGACGTATTTTAATATTAACCTACATAAATAGAATAACAGATATTAGTGTGTTCAAAGTGGACTTAATTTTGTGGTTTTTTCATTTCATAATGTAATTTAAAACTTATGTATGTATCTAGTACTTCTAAGGTTACTAAATTAATTGATTATTCAGGATTTGATCTCTTGTGATATACTAATGTTATATAATAATGCACTGACTGTAGGTAACTAGGGTTGGGGAATTACAATTCACAGTCACAATAATGAACCATCATGAAAGATACATATGGAAGGTAATCTACTTATTATATAGAACCCACTAAAAAGGATCATAGAAAACCAAGTGATTAACCTAAAAGTCATTGGCTGAATTGAATGAATATTATTTAAAAATTAATGTGTCACGTCGGATGTCATATTATAATTGATTTTTTCATATTAATTTTTTATGTATTAGAAAATCTATTATGTTTTTTTTTAA
Source organism: Viscum album (assembly GCA_963277665.1). Lineage (NCBI taxonomy): Eukaryota > Viridiplantae > Streptophyta > Magnoliopsida > Santalales > Viscaceae > Viscum > Viscum album. Next base: position 2,031,270,821 of record OY728151.1, on the reverse strand, counting down.
ATAAAATAGAGCATGATGATATACCAGGGAAAGGAATGTTTCTTGAAACACTATTGTGCTACAAATGAACAATGGGGAACACATAAATGGTTTAGGATACTTGTATTAGCATATTTTATTCCGAATATGAGTTTACATGTGTTTCATATGGTTTTGAGGGTGTTATCTTAATAAAAACTAATTATTGATACACTTATATTTTTACATAAATTATTGAAAGTTATTTATGATATTTGGTAAAATTTTTAATGTTCTGATTATTATATATATCCTTTTTAAATTTCATATAACTGTTTAATCATTAATATAATTTAACAATATATTAAATTTATTCAATAGCAACGTGAAATGTTTTTATTTAATGCTAATATTTTGAAGGAAAACAATTGATGAACATATTATTGTGGTTTGGATAACTCATAGGAATATTAAATTGATTATGATGAAGAAATAAAGGGTTGATTTATGTTAGTTAATAATGTGATAGATAGTATTGTAATAAAATATTATTTAAATAAAAATGCAATCATTATATTTTGGTTGTTGTTTTATTATTTTTTTCATTTATGATATATATTGATAACATGCTAACATTATGAACTATATATAATTAAATTTAACAATAAATTAGAGCGTTAATTTTTTTGAAGAAAATATAATACCATTGATCTTTAATGTTCTATATATTAGACACATTTTTTTGGAAATGAAGTTGATTTATAATATGTGATTATGGTAATGATACATTATTATATGATTTTATGAGTGGATATTGATTTTTAAATAATGTTATAAAAAATATTTCCAAAATGAGAAATGTTGATTTCATTATAGAGGTTATACAAAAAATGTTGAATATGATACGAATGAACTCCTTTAATATCATAAAAGAGTTATAATTAAATATATTGGGACACACATTATTTTTATGTAAAGAATATAATGAATCCATTGTTCACTCTATATTATCCTTAAATAAAAACTGTGTTCGATTAATTTTTCCATTAGAAACATCGAAAAAAATTCAGTATGTAAAGACCATTAAAACCACGATATCTGATTAGAGGGAATTAATTTGAGTTTACAATTTTTAAAATATATAAATAATGATTATAAATTATATTTTTACTAAGAATTAAATATATATGCCATATAGGAAATGTAAAATAAAATCATTTTATGAATAGAAAGTATTTTTATCAATATTTACTTTTAATGAAAATTTAATTTATATTTCAAGAAACATTTTAGAATTGATGATCAAAATTATTATATCTGGATAATAGGTCAATATTATTTTAATCTGTAAAAGATAATAACTCTTAATGAGAATGGTTGATAATAGAAAATATGTATTTTTCTCTAAAAAAATAATCCCATTATATCTCATATTATTATTTAAATATTAAATATAATAAATTAAAATTTTGGAAATAAGAAACTAATAATTATTTTTAATATTTACTATAATAGTATTTTTATTAATTTTTTTCTATGATTTTTATAGAATGATTTAATTTTATGTAAATATTGAAAAAATATAAATTTTTTAAAAAATTGTCACTTTTTGACATTATCATAAAAAAGAACCACCTAAATTAATATAAAAAATGTTCCTATAAGGGATATTTATTTTTATATATAATAAATCATATGAAGGTTAGATGTTATCACTATAAACTCCCTGTATATTGGTTAGGAACCATATATAATATTTTATTCTACTAAATTTTAGTATTCACATATATAAAAATTAGATTTATTCTCATATAGAAATAAAAAAAATCAAGATTGATGAATTATTTGATATAAATAAGTCATATTTTTTAATACTATATATTAAATGTGTTTGATAAAATTTACGAGTATTATGATTAAATTAATGACCATGACAATAGAGAAATTGTAATCATAAAATAACGATATTATTATTATTATTATATAGTTTTTTCTACTAAATTAAAATATAAATGGGAAAAATTGACATATTTTATTATTTCCCTAGGGATGCAGATTGGAGTGATTAATCTGGAAATATATTGTTAATATTAATTAAACCTTCCAATCCATTAATGTCTCACATTCCCATTTGGATCATGAACAATCATCCTTAAGGGTCACTTATTTTTTCATTTAGCTAAATATTAATTATATTTCACTGTATATTTTGTATTCAATGCATAAAGAAAACATGTATATGATAAATTACATAGTTTATCCTAATTGAGATATATATATGTATCATGCATCTGTGTTGTGAAATGTACCAAAATCACTCTGAATCTTCATGTTTTCCAAATTTAAATCTAGATCACTCATGTTCCCTTGATTATTAAAATACAATATATCTATAAAACTCACTACCTTCCAAGGTAAACACCTTGTATTATTCCTCATGAGATCAATTATAGTGGAATGGATCAACATCACATATATTTTTAATATTTCTTTCCCTCATATTTCATCCCTTTAATTGAAACCGTCCTTCACAATATATATATATATTCACTAATGTTTTCCCTTTTATAATCCTTAAAACAATTAAAATCACCTAGTTAAAAACATATTCTTCTTGGAATAGCTCAATAATTTCTTATTTTTTAATGTAAGTAAAACAATATCCCTATTCAACATTGGTATGATATTCAATGGTTTATAATTACATGATTCTTCTACCCATTCATTTGGAAAACCACATTCTTATTCTAAAATTAGGATCATAAATATACTCTCCCTTCATAAATTATCACACCTAGAGCATATTCATTCAAAGATAAATCATGTAAACTCATTCAATAATGATAATATCATTAAGAGATGTAATTATTTTTCTTTGTTTAATAAATCCAGAACACCCTTCTAAAATAATATGGGAATGGATTAATTATACATGATGTAGTAACACCACCCTTGAATATTTATTTTTTTATTCAAACATTACTTTATTATCTATAATTCAAATATTTCCATTGAAAATAATCTCACTTATTCTATAGTACTTTTTGTTGTATAATATCCTTTATATTTTCCTTCCCATAATAGGGATATATCACATAACAAAACACATTTCCACTTATATATTCTTTATCGCATGTTTTATTTCTGTAAATATTATCATTTATAAAGTAAACATAAATTATCCATGTATCACGTGCTGTATCAAAATGTATATTTCCAAAAGATAATAAATCCTATTAGTATATAAATATATAAAGAATGTATTATTATGATTATAAATATATATGTTCTAACTCGAGTTATGGACTTATTAGGCTTGCGAATATTTCTAAGATTATTTTGAAATCCAGGCACTAAACTAGTATAGGAATCTGAGGTCCAGTGATCCTCATCAAGACAATTTTAGAATATTAAATATATTTTATAAACCATGTGTAGCTTCAGTTGAAATGTTAATAAATCGTAATAGAAGTCATGGATTAGATCTATTAGATTGTATCTATGTTTAGAACGTCACATTTATCCTAGGTGAGACATAAATTTCTTTGATGTTGGGTCTCAGGTTAGAGGAAAATTAGGTCGGGGTTTTATGTGCATATTATTTTAATAAAAATTAAAACAAATATCCCCTTTCCATTCACCCCTTATGAACATGTCTGGATTTGTATCCCCCTCTTTCTCTATTCCTCTCCCTTCTACCAATGGATGAATGAAGTTGAACAGGTGCCTCCACATCACATTTCTGACACTGATTGTCGCCTGATTGAGATTAGGTGTTTGTCATGTTTTTTTAAACCTGGTGATTTATTGTTTATCCATCTAGGTATGATGTATTTAGTAATGGCCCCCTTATAATTGGGTTTTAATTTTTTTAGAGACAATGGGAAACTGATATAGACCCATTTTGGGTTGACTTATGTGTTTTTGGGTGAACGGTGGAATCTCAAGATGTTAGTAGGGATTTCCTATCTGATTTTCCCATGTACACGACATATAAACTAGTCCAACACACCATGTGATCTTCTTGTTCAGAATAGAAGGAATTTTTTAAAACACATTCAATGTACTCTGAGTATATGTTATTTACTATCAAATGGTTGTGCATTCGGCCTAATTTAAAATAATAGAGAAAGATGGTTTTTGTAAAGTACACACCACGTAATCTATAGTACATAATGTAATGTTTTACACAGTATTATCCTGTGTATCCTTGGACGTTTAAAAGTACATTTCCCTATGGGGAGATTAGATTACATTTCATGTACTCTAATGTAAACACAATGTACACTTTGCAGCTTATTGGAATTGGGTATATTATACCTTTGAATTCATAATTGGGCATGTGACAATTACATTCTGAGTTCTTTCCATGTTGAATGCAATGGTGGCTTCAGTTTTGGACTACGACGTGTGGTGTATTTTTTAGATTTGTGGTTAATTTTGGTTAGCGACACCTAAATCGGTAGGGTTGAGTGGGCCCCCTGGTCCCAATTGGTAATTTTTTGGACTATAGGGTTGAGTGGGACCCCATGGTCTGATCACTATGAGTGTTTTTGGTATTACATCCTATTCATAAGATTATGATCATATTCGTCTGATTTGTGTACCTGCAGTATGGATGCATTTCAACTTTCTGAAGTGAGGTTCCTCATTCCTCTTTGAGAGTAGGCTGAACAAATTTGGAGAATATGTTAACCATAACGGCCTGAAGAGATACTCATGTTCTTACATTTTCCATGGTAGGGTAGATTGAAATAGTGTGATCAACATTTACCTAGGTAATGATCTCCTATCTAGGATGTTTTTTTCTAGTAGGGGATGGAACCCTAGTGAGCGTTGAGAGTAGACCCTCTCTCTTTTTTTGAGATGTGATTCATCCTTAGGTGATATATGATGAATTTTTCCTAAGGGGAGTTCTCTAAATTGGAATAACAATCTATACACAAATCATTGATCATAATATTGAGCAGTTGTTCCACTGTTGGATTTTTGCGATATGAACTTTTCTGTTTCGTGTTCCAGCTATGGTTTTTGTGTACCCTTGCAGACCCTTGGTGTGATACTCCATAGAGGGAGTGGACATATTTTAGTTAGTAGATAACTTATTCAATTGTATTATACACCTAGTGTGACCTTGGGGATAGGTTCCATGATGGTTAGTCAGGTTGCGTTGTTATTTATTACATTATAGGGTTACATATCTTGCATGAGATCAATATTGGATGAATAGGTTGACTCATCAACTAATAGCTATTGGTGCTTGCCCCTAATCATTTTATAATCCATAAATAATCGATAGTCTCTTGGTTTTTATTATCGAGCAATGATTCATCCTATGGGCCTCTAATGGGAATATGTTGTTGCCTATGAGGTTGGGGACCTGTGAGACCATTGCGAGTGTAGTGATAGAATCTCGAGTTGGTTTCTATGGATAATATATAGTCAAAACCATGATACATGGAGTCATAGATGAGTATATCTGGAGCTGTTTTGGGTATCCCAGGGTATGTTTAATTTTATTGACATGCTTGGGTTTTCGAGCTAACCAGTCATGTATTGATGAGGATGGTCTTGAGATAGTGTTTCTGTCATATTTGGGTTCCCTATGGATTAGTCAGTTTAATTTATTCTTATCAGTTTCTCCATTTTTGGTTTCAAATTTTGGGGCTCTTAGTGCGTTTTTTTATACTCAACCTTTCATGATATTTTCCATTCTATGATGTGTCTTGTGTTGAGAAAAGGTATTTTGATGGAGTCCATGTTTGATATAGAGTAGGAAGATAATTGTATCTAGACCGACATGGGTTTATTGGAGAAGTAACTGTGATCATTCAAGTACTTATTTGTCTGTTATCCACTCCATCGGAACAAGTTGCATGCTTTTTATATTTCGTTTTGGTGGAAGTGTATTTTCTCTTTTTTCTGATGTACTCTAGGTTGGGATATATGTATGCATGAATTTTAGTTTTCAATTTTATTTATAAATATCTCTACCCATTTTCATGGATGTGTATGATGGTGAGTGTGTACATGTATGATAGGCATATTCCTCTCATGTGGGTGACAGCTTACTCATCACTAGTGTCAAGACCCTCACCTATTGAAAGTGGACTTGAGGAGTCACAACAAGAGCCCTGTTGGGTAATTTCATGACAGAGTTGTACTCATTTTAGTTGGATCCTCTTTGGGACTATATTCATGTGCATAGTTTGGGTTGTATAGCGTATGTGTTAGGATGAATAGAAATCATATTTCAGGCCATGAACTCTCGATTTGGTGTGGATAGCTCTCATATCCATTCAATATGAATCTAATAACCATAATTTCGACTAGTTATGTTACGACGTTGGTTGAAGAAATACAATGGATCATGCATCTTAATGTACTAGTTTTTTGTTTTCTCATTTCCTTATTGAGTCTTCTCACCATATATACTCTATAAACGTGATGCATCATGATTATTTTGGAGATGATTCAATGATAAAAACCGTCGAGGTATTGGTTGATGTTTTTTGAGTATGACGAATTGAGTGGTGATGTTGCCTTTCAGTGGCCTAGTATTGATGTAGGTTCATCATCCATTGTGTAGATAGTGGACCACCACTCATCGAGCAACACATAATCCCTCCTCTACGAGTTCTGGTGGATGCATTCTATCAGAATAGGATGGGTATGACACTATTAGTGTAGGAAGCCAATGCACTAGGGTCGCACGTGCACCAGAAGATTCAGAGACAGAGTTCTCCTGATGATTTGGTCATGAAATACCCATAGTTAGAACCCCTAAAACATAGAAGGATCCATCATTTTTAGAGGCATATCCATGCATGATCACATGCACATGGGTTCATCATGTAGGAGATGCGTCTAGGTTTTAGTCCAAATAAAGAGAGGCGCTGCTACACTTGTGACGACTAAGGACATATGGTGATAGATTATCTGACCCACTATGTTGCTGAGGGAGGTTTTTTTATTGGTCCTCCTTAGCTGTTGTTCATGTTTTAGTAGGTCCATTGAGTAGTAGATGAGGGATTTGATCCAAAGCTTCATGTGTAGATTGAAAATTAATGTTACCACCACCACCCTTAGGTGGGCTAGGCTATGCTCATGGAGTAGGGGGATAGTGATTTGAGAGGACTCAGGTGCTATAGGGTGTTGAACCAGAGGTTTTATATGAATTGAATTACTTTATGAGTACTTTTTTCATTATGTAGTAGGAATATTAGACATTATTGGGATGTACTCTTCCATTCTTGTTTCATTCTTGTTGTTTTTGTTTAGGAAGACGCATAGAGCCAGTTGACCCCATATGTTTATGTTTCTCTTTTTTAAAATGATTGTATGAAGAATAATGATCCTTCCCCAACTGAGATATGTTTTTGTCACCTGATGAAAAACATGCGGGGATTTTATTTTCACCCAAAACAGACAATATCGATGTGTGGTGGATGAGACCCTTTTTTTGTGTGTCTAGATAATTTTCTTATTGGTGGTTTGTAACATACCAAGTAAATAAAGAATAAAATATTTCCATATTTTATAATATTCATGAATTAAATATTAACTTTACTTTAAAGGTGATGCTATGTTCAATGCATTACTTGATACGCCATAATGGGTTTCTTTGAAATCATACATTTCACAATAATAATATAAAATTAATATTTTAAATGGTAGTTAACATCTAGATATTTTATTGAAGTAAACGAATATAACTAACAACAATATTATTTTAAATGTTTTTTTAAATGTTTTTAGATTTATCCAATTAAGGTTACAGACATAAAATAATAAAATAATTCGATTTTAAGCATAAATACTCTAATATTCACTAAATGGTTGATTTACAGCTTTTTGTTGGATAACCCTCTTTAAATATAGTTTTTTTAAATTTAATACAATATATATGATCAAATTAAAAACTTAATTAGAATTGGGACATCATAATTTACATTGTGTAAATATTTGGAATTTTTCCGATAATGATCATTTTCTAATGAATAGTAAAAATATTGTATTTTAATTAAAAAATGCTTGTTAATCTAATTTATTTATATGGTTAGATTATATTTTTAATTTGTTTTAAAGTTTAATGGTAATATATCTTTACCATTTAATCAAATTTTGGTCATTGTAATTAATTTCACGTTGATATTGGACATTAACAAGTGTCAATCTTTTGAATTTTATTGTTTCTTAAAAACATGCTTTTTATTTTAACATTGAAAATTAATTTTAAATTAACTAATGCAACATATATCTTTATAATTTGGTAATATTGATATCAATTTTGAATTTGGAATAAAAATTATATCTTAGGATGATTTTTTTGTATTTTTCTGAAAAACATCAATTTTGATGAATAGTTATACCACATAGTAGAAGTTAAAAAAACTGCCTTTTTCATTTAAATGAAATTTTTCCGCTTTTTTGAATTTAATTTTGATAACCCGAAATACATGGTTTTTATTTTTTTGTAAAATTTGGTTGAATATGAAAAAAAAATGTGGGGATTAGTATCTTTTGACTTTTAATTACGACGGTAAAAGGAAAATATGGTAATTCAAGTTAAATAAATTTTTATAATAATTCCAAATTACCTTAACCGTTGTTATAACCTTATTGGATTAGTAATGGACGACCATGGAAATAATTGGATCGATATTGGGACGCCATGGTGCCATTTATGAAGAATAATGACAGTTTATTTATATTAACTTGAAGTGAAGTAAAAAATGACATAAACAAATATCACATTGTAAATTAATTATTAAATGGTTTTATATAAGTTATATATTATACTATAAATATCATTTGGAAATATATAATGATTTATGACATCATGGTTTTTTTTTAATTTTTATACGTCGAATAAAATAAATTATTTATGACACAATAATGATGCAGTATTTACCTTATTAATAAATGATTTAAATAAATAAGATTATAAATCATAAAATAACATCCAAAACCAGTCCAAATCTTATTGGATGATTTTACATAGACCACGAGTCATCTTATCTTATACCATACTGAGTTTTGGAACTTCAAACACCGAATATCATAATATAATAAAATAATATTATCATACTTTCCTAAAGTGCCCCTCCTCCCCCTTATAAAAAACAATCACTTCTACGAAATTCCTCACACCTATAAAGCATTTTGAATCATCCAAACTCTACTTAATTAATCCCCCTACATCTCTATACTCCTCCTAGAAGCCTTACCATAGGTAAAAGTCACTTCAATAAACCATTTTGGTTCATTCCAAAGAGAGTTACCCATATTAATGTTAACAGTTTCTCTTAATTTCATTTCATCTATTTCACATCTCCAACTCCTAACCTCTTTTTATTACTTTATTTTATAAAAAACCAGTACAATAAATATACTAGTATATTGTTATGAAAATTATTTGAACAGCACTTACACACACGTCCATCTAATGGGAGAAAAATGTACAGTTTCTGTGGACAGTAAACTAACGCCTCATAAAAGGATGATTGTTCGATTATCTCCAACTGCCAATAATGGTGGATATTATGATAGAACTATATTTATATGTGATATATATTATGTTTATTATTACTTTATTCATCGGTATTTCAAATTTATAGCATACCATTGTGGTTTCAATTATGAGTAAACATGATAATTTCATTAGAGGAAGTGCAGACTACTGCCCACTCAAAGTGATATGACTCATTTATACCATACATGGGTCATATAAAGGATAGAGTAATAGAAATTATATATGAAATAATAAAATAATTATAATATAACTATGTATCATTATGATTTCATTCAATTAAATACGAAATAGAAATGAATGTAGCATACATTCGTACGTACAGCTTAACGTCTCCAAGAACGGTGCATTTCATTTCTTATCTCCAAATGTTATGTAATATTATAAATACACATATATAATTTATATATATGATATATATATGATATCTAAATCATTAATAACATTATAGATATAAGGGAATCTTGACCACATGGACAACTTGTAATTATAAGACGTTCATTTTTTACTCAAGTACCAAATATCGACCAAACGACCATTGTTAACATAAATGATTAAATATTGTCTATAACATGGAAATAAGTGATATAAGAGGATTAATAAACTTGAAAAAGGGTTTTCAATCAGGTATAAATTAACTTATTTTTATTATTCAGGAATCACAAGGACCAAACATGTCATGTCAGACTCGAGGTAAGGGATTTCTTATCTCACTTTTAATTCCTGGAGATTTATATTTTTACCAATTATTTATTTCATGTGGTGTATTTTGTACATAAATTTGATATATATTATCAGGATTATATTTTTATTCATGGTATTATGTGATTCATTTGGTTTTTATAACTTTTGGTCATATAACTCGATTGAATTACAAAGTGGTAAGTGGTTTTCATCTCACTTTTTATTCCTGTGAGATGCATGATATATTTGAAACTATTTCCTTTTGTGTGCCATATGTACTACCCATTATTGTATTACATTTTGAATATAATTTAATTTATGGGTATTTACATCTTCATTGTATGATCCTTCTTTCATGTCGTGTATGTTTCATATGTTTCCAAATTGGTAAGAGAACCTTTCACCATGTTATTTTTAAAAGACTTTTTTTGTTATGTCTTTTAATTTACATCTTCCTATGTTAGGATATGCTCTTATATATCTTTATTGCTGTAAAACGTTTGTCGAAGTGATAAGATACCATTTTTCACTCCCATCAACTCATTTTTTGAATTTTAATGTGACATTCTTAGGCTGTCGAATTTCTATAAGTGAACTTTCTTACCCAATTTCAATTATTTGGGATAAACTTCTACTTATTAACTATGTCTTTCTATGAATATGTGTGAATAACCTATTATAGTTTTACACATAATATCCACTTTTATCTGGTGTATTATTATTTTTCACACATAATTATGTCATTTATTTATCCGTAATCTAAGGATACCATATTTATAATGGATTTCGCCTCAATTTACATTCTATTGATACTTCAATGTTGTTATGCACTAATTCACACTTATATGGTGTATATAATGTCCTTTGGAAAATTATATCATGAATCCCTTTATTTTCATGATATTATAATGTTCTGATTAAATGTTATGTCTTAAATATTTGTATTCAAGCATCTTTAATTTTATTAAAAACAATTTAACTAAAATATCGTTTTAACTGTTTTAATTATTTATTATTCTAAATATTTTTCATTAATGTAATTTTCATAAAAAATGGTTTTAAGGATTTACTTATATGGATATTAATGGTCTAAAATGATAATTCATTTAATAGATTCAATGTGGAATGGGACACTTTGATTCAGAAATCATTTTATTAAATGTGTTAAATGGTTTTCAAAATGGTTTGATAAAGAATTAATTATGTCAATATAATGAAATGATTAATTTTTGAAGGCAATGTATAAATGTTATCTTTAATTATGATTGTTTTACATGTTTTGAAAATGTAATGGATATTAGGAATTGTTTACGTATACGGGTGGTTCTATGATTAACCTAGGGCTGGTGAGCCTGAGATAGCTTTCCAATGAATTTGGGTAACATGACATAGGTAAAGGTTAATGTTTCTCCTTAGATACATAGGTAATATACTGTGATAGGTATTCCAAATGTTACCTCTTATGTAGCTGCGACAGTATCAATTTTTGAATGTAATGAATTCCATATGTTACCTTTTTTATTTATGAATTATTTATGTCATTCATAAATCTTATGATGTCATGAGGTATGTTATGATTGAAAAGAATTGTTTCACGGATTTGTATTTATTGATGGGTGGATGTTTCTTTTCATTATTTTATAACCTTTACTGAGCATTTTATGCTCATCCAATGTTTTGAAATAATTTTCACAAGATATAAAGATGAATAGGTTCAAGGATGAGATCAATGAAAATTCATGTTTTCTGAAACATGGAACTAGACATGTCTCTATGTTGTTTATGAGTATTTATATTATGAAAAATGGATACTGAGTAGTAGTGACTACATGTAATTTTCACGTTGTTCTGTAATAGTTTTGGACAAATTCTCTAAAACTCTAAACCTGAAAAGATCCTCAATGTGAATTCTTGAAAAAATTCAAGATTATGCAATGTTTAAGGTCAGGTACTTATAGTTGGTATCAAAGGTCGGTATAGAGAACTTTAGTGGTTTGGGTGATCTTTAACCATAAGTTACATTACAATAATGGTTAGGATTTTAGAAGGTTCATTTTTATTTTAGATAATGTGAATGAGTTTAAGATACCATGAATAAGTATATCTTAGTATATACCCTCCTTATATGATATTATATGATGATTTTAATGATATACTCACACATACCTTTTGGGTTTTAGTAAATGGCATGACCTAGAAGGCACCAAATTAATAGTGGATGTGAAAAAAACTGAGATGGTTTTTTGAATGAACAACTTAATGAAATGGGAGCTACAATGATAAATATTGTGATTATTCTCAACCTACTATCTAGAGTCATGATTAAAAACCTAAACTAGGGATATTTTTACAAGGCATCGTATATGAAATAAATAAATCCCCACGGATGTTTAAGTAATAATCATAAAGGTATGTATATTCAAAATCCTATGTGTCAAAGATGTGGAACGAAACACATAAGAAAAATTTTTAAAAGGGACAAAAAGATGGTATAGATGTGGAAGTTAAGGTCATAAAAAAGAACCCTTCATAGAAAAAGGAAGCATCAAGTTGTCTGTAAGAGAGGGAAACAATTTCTTTCTAAGTGATCAATTAAATGTTTTCATTGTGGAGTGCAAAGTCATTATACAAATAGATGTCCTATGAAGAGGGTTCGATAATGGAATCACCATGATCATGCAAATATATGCTTACCAATACCTAATTCCATTCTAATTGAGAATGAGGAAACATACAATGACCAATGAAATGTATGGATAATATTTTAACTGATGTTTAGAAATTATGGAATCTTATAATATGAATAATGATATTGTTTGTAGGAATGATGTATTTCAGAATTAGTTGGAATGAAACGGTTAATGGATCATGAATATTATTGAGTGAGTAATAAGTAAACATATAAGGGATTCAAGTGTTATGGTATATTTCTCGTTAGGGAAATTCTTAAAAGTATTATGGCTCTTTTGATGATGGGATTACCTTAGAAGAATTTTTATAGTATGTGTAATGCTAATGTTTGATATATGAAAATTTTATTCACGGAGTAATTATCTTTTATTTTTCGGATATAGCTATAAAAAACTATTTGCGTTTATATGGTAGTAAAATTTGAGGCAATTACATGTTAATATATTTTAGGATGCAATATGAAAGTTATTAGATACCCTTTGTGGTTAATGTATGGAATGGTTATTTTTGATGAATTTTTCTCTTTTTTGGGAATGTGAAAAAAATATATAGTTTTTCAAAAAGGACAACACACAGACCGCGTGAAAACCCGTCACATTAGATAATGTTGTCGGAATTAAACCCACAATCAAAGTGCGAATGGGATTTATAACCTACCATTGGACTACATTAAGTCCACAGATAGAATTTCTAATTCTTTTTAGTTAGATTATTTTATGAATCAATAATAATTTGATTTTGGTTTTTCTATGGAAATGATTAACCTATCATGGAAATATGTGATTAACTTAATTACTTTTTTATATGGGACATTAATAGTAACTTATGTTATTTGGAGATAAATGTTAAGATTTATCTTGGAATACTATGTGATTAAATTCTTTTGAGATTTTGGTTTCAATATTAGTTTTGAATACTTTGATGAATTTTATAGGAAATTGTATGTTGAATGGTATTCCTTGAACTTTGGGTACTTTTGGTTTAATTTTGGAGATTAAGAGTAGTACTTATTTTTCTAAAGGATTACCTATTCAGGATTATTTGATCATGTACTAACCAATTTTTTTTGGTTAATGTATAATTATAGGTGTGATAAATGGTTCATATTTTTTGGATCATGTTAACCACTAGAAGTTGACTATATCACTTTTAATGTGAACAATTCATCTTGAATACTTATCGTTTGGAGAAAATATGAGTTTGTGGTAGAATTTTATTATAGGATGACACTCTACATTGAATGTAAGTATATTTACATACGATCTTATTCTAATTGTTAATAAAATTCATCAACTCTTAAAAACTGATATTGAAGAGAAGATTTTATATGACCACTTTTATCATCACACTTTTACCCAACCACATATTTATGGTATCATAGTGGTTAACATTATAAGATCATGTTCTCTGTAAGTCTATAATAATCTATGAGAGTTATTTTCTCTTCCATATCCATGTTTTCATGGAATCCTAGTATTTATTATCTCATGTAACCTTTGTCATTCTCTTCTATTATTATAATGTGATTGTTTTATTGACCAATTTTTTGATGTGGGAATTTTAATTAACTCTCCGATTATAATTTTAAAATTGTGGTGACACAATTCCCAAAAGGGGGGAAGAATGAATCATCACAGGTAAATAAAGAATAAAATATTTGTAATGCCCTGACCCCAGCTACCCAGAGTCGGTGCATTGTTGTGTAACATTGACATTATCACAAAAGATCAAGTCTTGAAAGAATGATTGGATTAGTATCCTTGGAAACAATAGATAGATTTATAAGTCTTACATTATGTCATAAAGTAAAATAAAACTACAACAAAATCTTGTCTTCATATCCCTGCATAATATCCCTACATGTCATTCATAATATACTTCTTCGTATCATTGAAAAATTAAACCATTGGAAGGGGTGAGCATAGATGCTAAGTAAGGATAACAATATAGTGGAAGCTTTCATAAATAAAAATTAACATTTATGTTAATGTATTACTAAAACAAAAGCCTTCTAAACATGAACTTCTGCATAATACGGAAAAAATAAAACTAAATAATGCAATTTAATAATTCACATGGATATTCTACAAGTCGAATAATCACATGCAACATCAATAACCACTTTCAAAATGATGTAATGAATAATTCCATACTATCATAACCTCGTAGCCATGGCCTAGTGCCAAGACTACAAATAAGATCTTCTCAAGGCCTCGTGCAAAGACACTAGTTTGTCTCATTAGACCAACTGATGCATCGAGGAGCTATAGCGGGCTCCACCCATCACTTATTAGGTCCAATGCATTCCTCATATGAAAAGGTTTAAGCATATCATAAACCATAACATAATTATATCACATAAAGCGTGCATAAAGGAAACATAACATTTACACATTTAAATCACAAGATATCAATACAACAAATTGATATAATAAAAACATTATCAAAACCATTTTCAATACCAAAATAAAAGAAAATTAAAACATGGTATTAATTTTTTTCAATTAAAAAAAATTTATGCCTTGTAGAGGAAGCAGAAACTCAAATAAGGATCGCAGCGGCGGAGAAGTCGTTGTCGCTGCATACGTAAGAAAAAACATTCTTTTTTTCATTTAGTAAAAATGCTTTGTATAAGAAGATTTCTTTTTAATAAAATTAAAAGTCAAAGGGGTTTATACACCGTATTAAAGAAAGTTGTGTATAAAATCAAATATGCCTCAATGGAAGGAGATTGAGATGAAGTCCCTTACAAAGACCATTTTTTAAATAAAATAGATCTGTTATGATTATTCATTATATGTACACATAAATAAAGTACAAATAAAAGATAAGACATAATAATATCATGAGATAATTTGAAAGTATGAGATTAACCCAAAGAACAGAAATTGGGTTAAGAAGTTCCCTTACCTCATTTCCGACTTGACTCGACCATTATTTAACCTCCTTAATAATTAAATAGAGTTAATTTATAATTTCTTAAGAACATTTTTCAAGTTTATTAATCCTTTTATATCACTTATTACCATGTTATTAACATTATGTAATTATTTATGTTAATAACAGTCGCTTTGTCAATCTTTGGTACATGAGTCAAAAATAAACTTATTATAATTACATGTTGTTCATGTGGTAAAATATAAATTATATAAAGAATTATATTCCTGATGTAGATATCATATATATCATATATATCCAGTATATATATGCATTTATATTATTACATAACATTTAGAGGTAATAAATGAAATGCACTGTTCATGGAGACAGTAAGCCGTACGTATGCATGAATGCTACTTTCATTTATATTTCTTATTTAATAGAATTAAATCATAATTATATAAAGGTATATTATAATTCCAGTATAATATCATATATAATATCATTTACTCTATCATTTATACATCCCACATATGGCATTAACGATTCAAATCACTATAAGGGGGTGGTAGTCCTCACTTCCTAAAATGCAATTATCGTGTTTACCGATAATGGAAGTCATAAAGGTATTACATAAATGATAAATAAAGAAGAATAAGGAAAAAATAAACATAACATATATCATATATAAAAATATTTTCATCATAATGGACACCATGAGAGGTGTTAAAAGAATATTGAACAATAATCGTTTCGTGAGGCAGTAATTCGCCACCCATAGAAACAGTATGTTCTTTAACCATTAGATGAAGGTGGGTGTAAGTGTAAATAAAATACTTCTCATAAAAACATCCTAGTATATTTAAGATACTTGTTTTGTTACAAAATAATGGAATAAAAATATTTTATGGGGTTGGAGAAGCAGAATAATAGAAAAGAACATAAGAGAAGACATTACCTTAAAACCGGGTAAGTCTTTTTGATTTTAGCCAAAATGGTTTCTTCAAGAGCTTTCTACCAATGGTAAGGCTTCTAGGATTAAGTGATTAATTGTGAGAGAGTATTTGGGTAGATTTTGGAAGAACCAAATGGCTTTGATGGTGTGAATAAGGTGGATGAAGTGGCGGCCTTTTATAAGAGGAGAGGAGGGGCACTCTTTGAAAGTCATGAAATGTCACGTTATTATGAAGTGCTTTTCAGATTTCAAAGGACCCAAAATTATATATTTCGAAGATAAGGTGATAAGGGTTCTAAATATACTCAAAAAATAGGTTTTTTGGCAAGTTAATGTCTTATATTCTATAATATCTTTTCATTTTATTTAATTCGTTAGTTAATGAGGTAATCGATGCATCATCATTGTGTCATAATCAATTTAATTTCTTTAATGTCTAAAAATTATAAAAAAATTACCATGATGTTGGAAATCATTTTATATTTACAATGATTATTTATAGTAAAAACTTTAACTTATATAAACCCATTTAATAATTGTTTTAGTAAAACAACACATGTTTGTGACAATTTTATTTTTACTTTAAACAAAAAGTTATTAATGTCATTTTCTTACCCAAGTGGCTATATGGGGTCCCCAAGTTAAACCACAGATTATATTGGTCGTAAATGACTCATCCAATAAGTTTAGGACAAGTTAGAAGATATTTTTATATTTTTATAATATCATTTTTACCTTAAATTTCACTAGTTACCTTTAATCGCGATTAAATAAACTTAAAAGTTACTATTCACCAGACATTATTTAAATCCCATAGAACCAAATTTTACATCATAATGACAAGAATGTATGTCTGATTTTTTAAATTCAATTCATTGAAGCGGTAATGTTTCATTTAAATGAAAAATCAGTTTTTTAACTACCACTTAGTGGTTTCACTATTCATCAAAAAATGAAGTTTTTCAGAACAATGCCAAAAAATTCACCCTAAGCTATAATTGATATTACGAATTCAAAAATTATGTCTATTTTACAAAATTCCAAACATATAAGTTGAATTTATTAAATTTATAATTAATTCCTACTGTTACAACAAATAGCGTTTTTTATGAAACAATATATATCAAAAGATTGACAGTTGTTTATGTCCAATTTCAATGTGAAATTAATTATAATGACCACGATTGGATAAAACGGTAAAAATATATTCTAATTATACTTTAAAACCACTCAATATTATAATTTATCACTATAATTTGTTTTTATTTAAAAATTATTTTTTAATCATTTTTCATTATTCATAAAAAAATGGAAGTTCTCAAAAAATTACGAAAAATTCAACTTGGGATAATAAAAATATTCCAAATAAAAAAATGAAGTCCATTTTGAAATATAAAATTTATTTAATTTCAAAAAGTTTGTATTACTATCCATAACAACTACATTGATTGGTCGTGGTGTGTTATAATCTTGAACTTGCGTACAATACAAGATGTTGCATTATTGAAAGAGAAGCGTATCACGGAAGTGTGGGGTGTTAAAATATTTTCATATTTGTTAATATTTATGAATTAAATATTAATTTTACTTTAAAGGGGTTTCTATGTTCAATGGATTACTCAATACGCAACAACGGGTTTCTATGAAATCTTACATTGCACAATAATAATATTACATTAATATATGAAATTGTAGTTAATGCCAAGACATTGTATTGGAGAAAATGAATAGAACTAACTAAAATATGATTATAAATGTTTTTTAAATGTTTTTACATTTATCCAATAAAATTTAAAGGCGTAAAATAAGAATAGAATTTGATTTTAAGCATAAATACTCTAATATTCACTAAAAGGTCGATTTAACGCCCTTTGATGGTGAACCATCTTTAAATCTAGTTTTTGTCACATTAATACATTATATGTGACCAAATAAAATTATACTTTATAATGGGGACATAAAAATATTCTTTGGGTAAATGTTTGGATTTTTTCCGATAATGTTCATTTTCTAATGAATAGTAAAAAAATATTGAATTTAAATTCAAACCTGTTTTTTAGTCTAATGTTATTTATATTATTCAATTATATTTTTATTTGGTTTTAATGTTTAATTTTAATAAATTTTTACCAATTAATCCAATTTTGGTGATTTTATTTAATTTTTCTTTGAAATAGGACATAAATAAGTGTCAATCTTTTCATAGTTATTGTTTCTTAAAAAGACACTATTTGTTTTATCAAGAAGAAATAATTTTAAATTAATTAATTAAAATTATATGTTTATAATTTTCTAAAATAGTCATCATTTTTGAATTCTAAATATCAAATATATATTAATATGAATTTTTGGTAGTTTTCTGAAAAACTTTAACTTTTGATAAATAGTGAAACCACTTAGTAGTAGTAAAAAACGGTTTTTTTCATTTAAATGAAATTTTATCACTTCTAGGAATTGAAATTAGGAAATACTACATACATGGTTTTAATTTTTATTTAAAATGTGGTTCAATAAGATAAAAATAATTTTTTGGTGAATAGTAATATTTTCATTTTAATTACCGCAGTTAAAGATAAATAGGGAAATTCAAGGTTAATATAATATTATTATAATTCAACATTACCATAAAAAATGTCCTAACCATATTGGATGAGTAATTCAGGCCATGAAAATCTTTGAGTCGATTTTGGGACCCCATGGAACCACTATTGATTGATAATGACACTTTATTTTAATTAACTTAATGTAACGGAAAAATTGACATAAACAAATATCTCTTTGTAAATTAATTTTTACATCGTGTTATATTAGTTATCAATTAGAGTATAAATATTAATTGTAAAGTAAAAAATATTTCTTTAATCATGGTATTTTATTTATTATTTTTATACAACGAATAAGTGAAATTATTTATGACACAATAATGATGCGGTTTTTACCTCATTAATAAATGATTAAAATAAATAGGATTATAAATATTAAAATAATATTCAAAACCAGTCCAACACATATTGGATTAATTTATTTAGACCATGAGACATATTATCTTCTACCTTAATGGGTTTTGGACCTTTAGAAACCGAATATCCTTATATAATAAAATAATATTATCACACTTTCCTAAAGATCCCCTCTGCCCCTTATAAAAATCACTCACTTCTAACCGATTCTTCACAACTATCAAAACATTTGGATCATCCATCCTCTGCCCATACAAGCTCCATAAATACCAATCATCCTCTTATAAGCCTTACCTTATCCAGAAGGAACTTCAAAAAAACCCTTTTGGTTCATACCAAAGGGAGTTACCCAAATTAAGGGTACCCATTTCTCTTAACTTCTTTTCTTTTATTTTACTTCCCCAACCCTAAAACCTTTTTATTACTTTATTTTATAAAAAAACAGGATAATAAATATTATAATATGATTTTATGAGAACGATTCGAACTACACACACACCCACCTCCATCTAATGGGTGAATAACATACTGTTTCTTTGGATGGAAAACTAATGCCTCACGAATGGATGACTGTTCGATTATCTCCTTCCACCTGTCATGGTGGCCATTTTGATGAAAATATATTTATATATGATATATATTATCTTTAGGCTTTCATTATTCTTCTGTATTTTTAATTTATATCATACCTTCATGTTTTCCATTATGTGTAAACACGATAATTTCATTTGAGGAAGTGCGGACTACCACCCCCTCAAAGTGATATGACTCGTTCATACAATATGTGGGACATATAAATGACAAATTTATAGAAATTAAATATAATTATATACTTGAATTATAAAATAAATATGTTTCATTATGTTTTCAATAAATGAAAATATGAAATAGAAATGAATGTGGCATTCATCCATACATACAACTTACCGTATCCATGAACGGTGCATTTCATTTATTATCTCTAAAAGTTATATACTATTATAAATACATATATATACTGGATATATATGATATATACTATATCAAAATAATGAATAAAATTTTGGATATAATGGACTCTTGGCCTTGTGGACAACTTGTAATTATAAGGCGTTCATATTTTACTCAAGTACCAAATATTGACAAAACAATCATTATTTTCTTAAATGATTACATATTGTTTATAACAAGGTAATAAGTGATATGAAAATAATAATAAACTATAAAAATGTTTCTTAATCAAGTATTAATTTACTAATTATTATTATTAATGAATAATAAGGAACAGACAAGTCATGTCAGACACGTGGTAAGGAATTTCTTATCTCACATTTATTCTTTGAGATTTCAACTGTTCGCCACTTATTTATTGCATGTGATGTATTTTGTACTTCCATTTGATATATATTATTATGATAGTATTTATATTCATGGTATTCAGTGATTTAATTTGTGGTTATTATCTTTTTGTCATATGACTCGATTGAATTACAAAGAGGTAAGGGTTTTTTTATCTCACTTGTTATTCTCATGAGATTCATGCTATATTTGCATTATTACCTTTTCTAGGGTATTTTTACTACCCATTATTGTATTCCTTGTGGAATATAATTTAATTTATGTGTATTTACAACTTCATTGTATGATTCTTCGTTCATGGTGTGTATGTTTCATAAGTTTCCAAATCGGTATGGGAACCTTTCACCAAATTATTTTTATGACTTATTTTTTTATGTATTTTAATTTACATCTTCATATTTTAGGATATGTTATTATATATCCTTATTTCTGTAAATTTTATGTCCAAGTAATGGTATAACATTTTTCTCTCTCATCTTCTCATTTATTTAATTTTAATGTGACGTCGGTATGTTGTCAAATTTCCATAAGGTATCTTCTATACCGAATTACAATTCTTTGAGTTAAACTTATACATATTCATTATGTCATGCTAGGAATATTGTGAATAACCTATGAATTTTTTATACATAACATCGTCTTTTATTGGGTTCATTATTATTTGTCACACATAATTGTGTCATTGATTTATCCTTAATCAATGGATACTATCTTTATATGGGATTTCTCCTCAATTTACATTCCATTGAGACTTCAATTTTGTTATGCACCAATTCATTCTTATATGGTGTATATATTGTCCTTTGGAATATTATAGCATGAATCTATTTATTCTCATGATATTATAATGTTCTGATTTAATGTTATTCCTAAATTATTTTTATTCAAGCCTATCTCATTTTATCAAAAACACTTTAACTAAAATATCATTTTAAATGTTTTAAGGATTTATTCTTTTAAATATTTTTCATAAATGTAATTTTTTTTAAAAATGGTTCTATTAATTTATTTATATGAATATTAATGGTTTAAAATTATAATTACGTTAAAATATTAAAAGTGGTATTGGATAGTTTGATTTAAAAATCTCTATATTAAATGTTTTAAATTGTTTTGAAAATTTTTTGATAAAGAATTGATTATGTAAATATCATGAAATGATATTTTGTGATTTAAATGAGGAAGTGTTATCTTTATTTGTGATTGTTTTACATGTTCTGAATATGTAATGGATATTGGGAATTGTTTACATATATGGGTGGTTCCAGGATAAACCTAGGGCGGGTGAGCCTGAGATAGCTCTCCAATGTATTGGGTAACGTGACCGAGGTAAACATTAATGTTTATCCTAAACTATTTAGGCAATATAATATTATGAGTATTCCAAATGTGACCCCTATATAGTTGTGATATCAACAATTTAAGCATGTTATGAATTCCATAAGTTACATTTATGATTTATGATTTATTTATTTTATTCATAAATATTATGATTTCACGTGGTATGTTATGATTGAAAAGTATGGTTTCATAGATTTGTATTTACTGATGGGATAATGTTTTTTTTAATTATTTTATAACCCTTACTGATATTTTTATGCTCATCCCCTGTTTTGTAATGTTTTTCACAGGACATAAATATGAATAGGGTCATGGATGAGATCATGGAAAAGTCATGCTATCTAAAACATGGAACTAGACATGTCTATATTTTTTTAGAGTTTTTATTTTATGAAAAATGGATACTAAGTAGTAGTGCATATATATAATTTTCATTTTGTTATGTAATAGTTATAGAATAATTCTCTAGAACTCTAATCCTGAAAAGCTCCTCCATGTGAAACTGTGAAAAAATTCAAGATTATGTAATGTTTAAGGTCGTGTCCTTATTCGGCTGGCACCATAGGGCCATGAAATCACATGGTGAGTTTCTAGATAAGCCATTGTTGTTCTTGAGTATCGTTATATTTTTTGTTTCATCTTGTATGAGGGGAATTCAAGGAGGATGTCATGTAGTTCGACATGGCTTTAGTATAACTGAAAGGATCTGAAATTCCTCTATGAAGATGTGTCCTTCATAGATGATATAAAACCATGCAGGCAAGTCAGTGCCACCCAAATCAATTATTATCATGCTGTGGTGGCTAAGTTCCTTAAACATGTGAATTTGAGGGAAGCTTTTTCTATTCTCTATAGTTTTTAATGGATTATAAGACCTATTTTGTACAATTGGGAATCCTTGTTTTTTATATATGTGGATGAGTGTTTTTTGAGGCTTTGGCGGTATTTTGTGTGGTCTTTATTAATAGTATATCTAGTGTGCGTGTTCTATATAAATATTTCTTTACGGTCGGGAGTGTTTCAACCTTATGTGGTTTAGTGCTGGCACCTGTCACATGGTGAGACGATGTGATAGGGTGTTGGCTTTACCTTGGAATAATTTTGATTTTGAAATAGCTAGTTCAAATATATTTGAGGTATATTGGGGCTCGTTCGTAGTAGTTTTAGACTCATGAAGGTGGCCCATAGTTTTCAACGATGGGGTCTTGTGCTTGGTGAGATATCATCAAGGGTTCAACGTGTTAGCATGAGAAACAATCTATCTATGGGGTTTGTAACCCCACTTATTAGTTATGGGAATTTTGTGTTTTCCACCTATCATAACTGAAGAAATATGTGCCACTTATTGTACGATGTTAACCTATTTGTAGAAGGGTGGTGTGTGGTTGCACATGAAGGATCCCCATAGTTATTTATTGTGGGATTCCTAGGAACCCATGGTTGTATTTGAGGTGGATTGTGGTTTTTTGGATCATCTTGATTCATGTTTTCTACAACACATGAACATTTGGTGAGATTTCTAGGATGTGAGTGCAAGTGTAGATCTTAGAACCATTAACAAGTTCCTAGGATATAAATTTTCCTGGAAGAAAAGCCTAAAAATGGAGAGGATATAGCAAATTGAGTTTTGGCCTTGTTATAATTTGGAATAATTATAATAATATTTTTGAATCCATGAACTGATTCAGTGCTTGAATCCACAGGTCAGTGAGCCTATCTATAATGATTATGAAATATCAAATATATTTAATCATCTATGCACAGTTTCTCATGAACCATGAATAACACCTGAGAGAATTTTTGATCATGATTTATGAGACTAAATATGACTTCAGAACACTATGATTACCCTATGTCTAACATAAATATTTTCAACACCAGGTGTTGAGTTGGAGGTGAGTTGGGCCAGTTTGTTATGTGGATATTCTTTTTGTAAAAATTTATTCCAATATTCCATCCTCCTTCTCCCCATATGCGCATGTAGGGAACCCAATCTACCTCTCCCTCTCTCTTTTTTTATGAAGGAAAAACCAAGGAGTGAAGGTTCTACCAGATCCCATTTTTGACTACAATCGTATCCAGATTGAAAATCATCATGTCTCATGTGTCGTTCTACAACAAAAGCTTTAGAATTTCTCACTAGAGGTTGTTAGTATTGTGTTTTAGTCTTGATCAACCTTTTATTCATATTTTTAATGTTTTATAACCTATATAAACATTATATGAACCCCTTGTGGGTCGATCTATGTTCTTCGGGGCGAATTGGGGTGTTTCATGATATTTATTGGAATTTCCAATCAGAATTTCATGTTTACAAAGTGTGTAAACTAGGCACACATGCCATGTGGTCTTCATGTTTTTGGTATATTGGATATTCATAAGTACACTATGTGTAATTTGATTACATTCTATATAGTATTACATATTTTTCTGTCTAAAATTGTGAAAAAAGTACACTGAATGATGGTTTTTGGAAAGTACATGGTTTTTACTCTAATGTTCGGGTAGTGTTGTTTTAAACTGGAAACCCCCATTTTCTCTGGCCATGTAATTTAAATTTCCCTAAGGAATGATTATAGTACACAACATGTAATCTATCATACATTACTGGTAATTTTTATTGATTATTTTTTTTGTTATTTTGAGCCCTGGAAGTCAGAATTGTGCATGCAAGTAGTCCATTATGAGAATTTTTCCTTGTAGAACATGACATTTCCCATGGTATTGTCATAGGATTTGTTTGGTGATGTTTTCTTGTGTTTAATTTGGGTTATATATTCCTTTATTCGAAATGTTTAGTGGATCCCCATGGTCATATCTCTATAAGTATTTTTGGTATCACATCCCCTTCGCCAGGTTGTGACCCCCATACGGATAATTTCTGTACATGAAACATGATAGTGATTCCACAATATATTATGAGTTGTCTAAATCCATTTTGATAGCAAGCTCAGTGGATTTGGAGCATGTGTCACCTAGAGAGACCCAAAATGATCCTCACATCCTTATTTTTTCCCTATTAGGGTACATATAATGAATGTGGAAAATATTTAACCACACATTGATCTGCTACCTAGGATGATTGTCCATGTAGGGGATGATGATCCTAGTGATCTCATGGAGAAGAACCTCTATTTGTGTATCGATATTTCATTATTCCTTATATAATCTATCATGATGTTTTACTTAGGGGAGTTATTATAATACGAATGACCATAAGTACTCATGCATTGATCCACTATTTGGCATGTTGTTCTTGTGTTGGGTTATTTCATGATACCCTTTCTGAGTTCATTGTTCTAGATATAGTTTTCAGTTTCTCCAAGAAGACCCTAGGTCGGATCACCTAGCCGAGAGTGGGGGTTATTTGTGTCATTGGGTGGCTTCTTCCCTGGTATTGTCTATCCAACTTTCCATTATGGATAGGTACCATGAGGGTTGGTAGGGTTGTGATGATAGTTCATTTTCCCGATAGCGTGATATCACTCAGTGGAGTTCCATTTGTGGTGGAGAGGTTAACTCATTAAATAATATCCATCTATGCTTCTACCCTATCATTTTTATTTCCATCAAAAATGGCTAGGCTCTCAGTGTGTGTGCTCGAGGAATGATTGTACCTATTGGTCTTTAGTGGGAACATTTGTTGGTTTTTGAGGTCAGGGCCACATGAGGCCATTGTTTGTGTTGTGTTGGAACACCATATTGGTTGTTGGGGACATTCTATGTGCAGGACCATTACACATATATTCTTATATGAGTATAGCTGGGTATGTTATGGGAGTCCTCGTGGTATTTTTCATTTCATTGACTTGTCAGGGTTGTGGAGATAAATAGTCATATTTAGTCAAGGATGGTCTTTAAATAGAGAATATCACTAGTGTGGGTTACCTCTTGTTTTTTGGGATAACTGATTCCTTTCAGTTTATACCATTTTTGGTTTGGGATTTTGGGGTACATACTATTTATTTTTACACTCACTCCTGCATGGGATTTTTATACACGTGATTTTTCTTGTGTATCCCAAATTTCCTTCGATAGAGTCCCAGTTGAATCTGTAACAGTAAGAATATAGTTGGTGGAATGAAAAATCATTACCAAAGTAATACAACAAATATTTCTGTTGTGTTTTTCATCATGATCCCCTCCATAAGAGTAGGTTTTATTCTTTTTCTATTTTCTTTTTGTGGGGTGTGTATTTTCAATTTTTTTTCATGTCATGAAATTTGGTATAGATGTATTCTTTCATTTAATTTTTATTATTCTTTTATATATATCTTAACATTGTTTCATGGATGTGTATGTGGGATTGCCTATATAGGTGCAAAAGGATAAGATCTGTCATGTGTGTGATACCCTACTTGCCTCTAGTCTCCATCCCTTGGCCTATTGGAGGCATGCTTGGGGAATTGCGGCTTGAGCCCCATTGGGTTGGGTAGTGAAAATATAAAACCCATTGTCTACCCTATATTATAATGGTATACATCATTTAAACTCATTATCTAGCAATCTGGAATTACTTCCAGTGGACTATAATTGATTCATATCATGGCACTCCATGGGTGGCTACACCCCCTTGGCAGGACACACCACCATCCCCAGTGGTAGCCATTTCCTCATGAAGCCCTTGGGCGGAGAGCCATGCTTCGTCCAACGCTAACATGTGAGAGTTCCCAAGGATTGGATACATTCCTACCTACTTTGCCTCTGATACCAAACATAGAGACCCAAATCCTGATATACATGGACATTACATTACTTTTGCGGAATACTTAGTACATAAAAAAACACACACACAAGGACCGTAATAGTTTAGTGTCTTTGGAAACTCGGAATATAATCTTCTAATCTTGGTGAAAGATCTTCAACATCTCCAATAAAATATTCTTTTTTTAAACCTAAATCTTTTCTCTATGTCCTGGGGAAAAGAAAACATATAAGGGTGATCTCAAATGCTCAGTAAGGGTAAAAAAAGGAAATATCAATCACGTCATATTCATATAAACATATCTTTTGGAAATCCTAACCTGCAAAAGAGATCATAATTTCATAACTTGTGATAAATCATAGTAGTGAAATGTAATCCCAATAATCATAACATAAAACACGAAACTTAGTCGCATACACACATAATCATTGAAAATCATTTCTTATTAGTCAAGACTCATTGCCAAGACTATCTTAGTGGACAAAGTCCACTTCTGAACCGAGTTCACTCCTCGTTTCAGTCCAGTTTCACTGAACCGGTATAACCTACAATTCCAGCCATGTCTATCTCATGAGATATAAAATATTTCCCCAATTAATTGGAGGAATATATAGGTCCCACCCATCTCATAATGATAAAATTCTTATGTGTGCCACAAAATCATAAATCATACATCATTGCATAACCCATGTAATAAAAATGAGAATCTTAAACATCATCATGACATCATAAAACAATTCATATAGGATAAAGGAATTCATAAAAATATTTCCATCACAACATAATCAAATCCATTTAATTATATGGATAGAAACATAACCCTTTATTATCATAGATGGAAAATAATTTTGATAAAACACTTGAACTCCATTCTTGAGGAAAATATCCTTTCTACTTCAAAATCACTTTTCCTTTCTTAAAATGTCATACAATTCTAAACTAAAGGAATTTGATTAAAAATAGACTTGAAAACTTGTAAAGGAAGCTTGTTTGAAATTATGTTTTATAAATCCATTCATGCCGTATAAGATAAAAAAACATTCTTCTCATACTTTTGTCGGAAATGTCAAAAAGTGCCTCGTACAAAAAACGACAAAAGATTCCTTTCATATATTTTACTAAAAACTCACCGAAGGGTATAATTGGATTTAAAAAATTGTAGGTGGATGGAAATAATATTACATATTGATGAAACATCGATGTGGATGATAAAATAGACCCCAATAAATTTCAAAGTATAAACAATCTCGGATAAAAATGAGATTGTGATATTTTTCCTTACCTTAGGTCTGATTTTCTTCGTTTGTGTCCGAACCTCCTGTATAATGATTTAAATAATTTCATTGAATTATTCCCAAATCATACTCATTGTTATGATATCATATATGGTTCACTTATGGCTTTATATTACCCGTTTATTTAAAAATTCCATGTTAAAGAGCGTTTTGGGTAAAATCGTTTCATTAGTTGTCCGTGTTTTGACTTGTAATTATTCATATGATTACTTAGATCATGATTACTTAATTCCAGAATATAAAACATGATTTATATATAATATATATTCAGAATATATATATATATAATAGATCAATAAATTGAAATAAATACACCGTTCATGGAGACAGTAGACCATACGTACGCATGAATGCTCTTTTCTATTCCTTATTGAGTTGAATGGAATTAAGTAGATGACATACATATATATACAGATAAATACATAATCATTATTATGTCATATATTTAATTATTAATTATTATATATACTTTATAATCATTCATTAATGGTTAACGTGGAGAATGAATCACATCGCGTCGTGGAGACAGTAGTCCGTACGTACGCACGAGCGATGATATCATTCTCATGATCGTGGAATTGTATTGGAGTGTATGTATAATATTTCAGAATAAATATCACTTTAGAATAATCATATATAGTTATTATGTACACCATTATACCCATCCAAGTAATGTGGTGGTGGAAAATAGATTACACCCCGGCGTGAAGACAGTATTCCGTACATACGCACGCGCGGTGATTTCATTTTCTGTAGGATGGATAGATGGTGAAATAAGTTTGTTGAATAATTATAATAACATATCAGAATATAATTGATGCTGATGTTAATACTTCATAACGAAACAACCGAATAAGAAGAAGTGGAAAATGAAATAAAGATGAAAGAATCGGTAACAGACATTACCTCTTCTTTGAAGCGCCTTTTTGAGATCTCCTTTTAGGGCACTAAAATTAGACTTTGAGGAAGACCAGAACCTCTAGGATGTATCTAGGGAAGTGGAGAATGGAAATTGGCAGGGTTTGGACATGCTTGAAGGCTCAATGTGGTGTGAGGAAGAGAGGGAGGAGGTGCCCTTTTATAAGGGAGGAGAGGGTCACCTTTAGAATAACTAAAACTATTATTTTATTATAAAGTCATATTTGGTTCCAAATAGCTCCAAAATGATTCATTTCAAAGCTAAGGTGGGGATGTGTCGATCTCCCATAATCCAATAGAATTTAGACAAGTTTAGGTTCCTATTTTAACATTATCATTTAGATTTAACATTAAGTAAAATAATTTTACTTTTACCGTGTCTTCTTGTGTTCTTATACTATAAGGTTAATAAAAGTACTATAAGAAGCAAAAAGAACCCCAAGTTGTCTATTATTAATATATATAACCTTATCTAAGTCATTTGGCCGAACCATAGATTTTTAGGAATAAAATAACAATTAATAATATAATATTTGTTTTAAAAACAATTTTATGTAAATTTTGACAATATTTTGTAATTGATATTTGTGAAAATCATAACAGAATGATTAGTTCTAAAAAAGTAAATTAAATCAATAATAATATGTAATTTTAACCTATAAAATTAGTTTATATCATAAAAAGTCTGAAATTACATTTATTTGGGTATTTATAACATCAATTATGTCAATATTTCATTAATATCATAATTACTATATCATCTTTGTGTCATAAATAAATTAAATTATTTAATGTCTAAAAATTACAAATAAAATACCATTATGTAGGAAATATTTTTATCTTTCTAATTACTATTTATAGTCGAATTGATCTTATGTATAGACCTATATAAAAAATTATTTACTTATTAAACTTTGATTTTAACTATTTTAACCCTTATTTAAATAAATTAATAATAAATGTCCGAATCTAATCCAATTGGGCCTAAATGGTCATATTTTCTTCCTATGGTTCTTTTTTGTCGAATTACACTTATCCAATAAAATTAGGACATGTTTTAGGGTAATAATAATATCATTATTACCCTTAATTAACTTATTTACTTTTAACCGTGGTAAAAAAAAGTAAAAAGTTACTATTCACCTAAAATTATTTTCATCTCATTGAACCACATTTTACTTACTGACATCAACCACGTCTCTCGGATTTTTGAAATTACACTCACAGAAGTGGTAAAATTAAACTTTATGTAAAATTCTTTTTTCTTAACTACCACTTAGTGGTTTCACTATTCATTAAAAAATGAAAGTTTCCAGAAAAATTCCAAAAATTAGGCCTAAGATTTATTTGATATTATGAAATTAAAAATGATGTCTATTTTACCGAATTAAAAAAATATCAGTTGCATTAATAAATTTAAAAATTAATTCCCATCTTCGAAACAAATATCGTGTTCTTAAGAGATAATAACTATCAAAAGATTGACATTTGTTTATGTCTGGTTTAAATGTGAAATTACATCCAATGAACAAAATTGTATTAAATTTTAAAAATATATTCTAAATATACTTTAAATCCACTAAAATTAATAATTTATCACTATTAATTATTTCGATTAAAAAGGTTGTTTTTAATTAAAAATTAGTAATTTTCACTATTCATCATAAAATGAAAGTTATCCAAAAATTACCAAAATTTAACCCTAAGATAATTTCAATATTACGAATCCAAAAATGAATTCCATTTAAAAATATAAAATTTACAAAATTTCAAAAAGTGGTTATTACTATTCATAACGGCTAGTTTTAATAACATTTTAATAGCATATTGTTGTTTAGTGAACTCGTTATTGCGTACTACACACGCTATCGAGGAAGGTCGTGATTGCGTGTAATGCAATGCAAGTCAAGGATGCGTTTTGTGCAAGCTCCTTTTGGTGTAGCGTACAACACAAGACATTAATGAAATTAAAAAGAATATTTTTCATAAAATCTTGGGCTGTTACACTCTACCCCCCTTAAAAGGAATTTCGCCCTCGAAATTCGTTTGGGATATAAATGGTTTTCTATTCGAATGCATCTTTAATAGAAACCCAAATCGTAAAAAGGAATAACAAAACCAATCTTTAAAAACAAAAGTATGAAATGTAACAGTTACCCAAATAAACTAATCACTGGGTTTCCACATTGGTGAAAATATTGATATGGAAGAGTAATCTAACCATCATGTTATGATGGAGAGTGGTAGAGAACATGGCTATGGAAAATCCAGAAATCACAAAGCCATAAATTTGTGATGATCTAAGGTACCATCAGATTCATCATATATAAGATCACTAGGACAACATTTTTGGTTTTCAAGATCATTTCCCTAAAGTTAATGAAATTGGAATTAGAAGAAATACTTTCGTGATTTTTGTATAGTCTCACCATTTTTCTTTCTTTGGACAATTTCCACTTCATCTCTTAAAGAAATGAAGTTGAATTTGTCATTCGTGATGTGTTAGAAGATCATGTGATAGAATGATGGGTCATTCCATCTGTCTCAAACAAAAGGTTAGAAATGTTATCAAAAAATAAATAAGTCCATCTATAGTGAGATTAATCATATATAGTTCCTAAAATGGGCTTATACTTCATATATCATACTGCTTAATATAATAAAACTAGTTTCTACTAAACATGGACTTCCTGTAGGCCAGTGGTAGGCGATAAAGGCCAGTCGCACTTCGGTTGTGGGTTCGATTACCACAGCCTTGTCTGACGCGATGGGTTGTCTCCCGTCCTGCAGGTTGTCCTTTTTCTAAAGCTATATTACTATAACATCCCATTAACAATATCAAAAAAGTTTTATCCATAAACAATACTAACTTATGTCCAACATAATCCATTCCAATCTTTTGTCTTATCTAAAATACTTCGGTCCAAGCTCATAGTATAAAGAAAATGATCACGTGAATGCCATCATTTATCCCCCATATATCATAAGATATATCATGTTAGTCAAATTACAAATATGTGAATACCTTAATTATTTATTCTCTTGAAGAATGAATATCCATTGAACCTTAGTGAAAACATGAATGTAGTTAAAAGTTAACACTTTCCACATACCAAAATCCTCAAAATTCAATATCCTCAAACCATGATATACTTAGTCCTTATATCAATCATGAGCTCATGAATACTATCAAACATATTAGATTCTATTTATCCATTCATTATGTGCATATCATCTTCTTTCCAAATATATTTCAATCACTTTTCATGGTTACCGATGCCATAAAATTACTGAAAACCATAATAGACCAAAACATAAATATTCCAATATTCCACGATACTATATACAACATTAATCTGGAATCCCATTACATAAACACATAATCATTCCAGCACATCGTTGTCATATTCAATATCACCAATGGTGATCGCATGAAACTTCCCTATGTCTTTTGCCTTAAGTGGTTGCTCACGTCTATCATCACTAACCCTTGGATTAGGGCATTTATTAGCATAATCCCCCATTTCCATTCACTTGAAGCATTGATGTGTTGTTGGTGAATTCTCTACAGTCTTTTCTTTATTCACATCATTAGAAACCCTTTTTCCATTACGTCGACACTCAGCTGCTCAATGACCTTCTTTTCCACACATAAAACATTTTCTAGTCCCTTGAAGACAATATCCACCATGCTTCTTTACACACTTTGAGCATAAGGAAACATTCATCTTCTTTTCACCATTATTCTGAGATTTCTCCTTGAACTCCATCTTTCGATTCTTGTAAAAACTATGAGATCGATATGTAACACCCAATTCCATTTCTACCTTGATAGCACAACGCACAATTTCTTCATAGCTACTGAAGTCTCTTATAGCTAATTCCCTTTAAAGATTTGGTTTTAAGCCACTGAAGAATCGATCAACTCTACTTTCAGGTTCGATGATAAATCCAGATGCATACCTTACAAGCCTTGTAAAATTAGCATCGTATATACCAACAGATTCATCATCCTTTTTCATCAGTTCAAGAAACTCCTTCTCCAACTTTGTTCGATGAATACGAGGGATGTACTTATTGAAAATAAGTTCTTGAACTCATCCCATTCCATGGACTCAATTTCATCTCTTTTCCTCGTATTATTGATATGATTCCACTATTTATCAGCTTCACCTTCCAAACGATATTCTGCTAAGATGACTTTATCATGTTCAAAACATTGACGAACTGAAAATATCTTTTCAGTATTATTGATCCATTATTCAGAAACAAGTGGATCAGAAGACCCACTGAAAGAAGGTGGGCATTGCCTCATGAAGGACTCAATAGAATATTGTTCCCTTCTCTGCTCATTTGGAAGTCTATAATGATTCATAGCTTGTGTAAGTATAGAAATAAGTTTTTTCACTCCATATCCCA
Source organism: Viscum album (assembly GCA_963277665.1). Classification (NCBI taxonomy): domain Eukaryota; kingdom Viridiplantae; phylum Streptophyta; class Magnoliopsida; order Santalales; family Viscaceae; genus Viscum; species Viscum album. Next base: position 2,031,237,145 of record OY728151.1, on the reverse strand, counting down.
TAACATTTGTTTGTTCAGGAGGAAAATCATTTCATTGACCACTACATTGATCAACAAGGTTCCTTTGGGTTCCAACCATCGTTTAGAAACCAAAAAGAATAGTGTGAGATGAAAAAATCATGCTAGGGAAGATAGTATAATAAAGGGGGAGTATCCTCAACATCTAACATCTTAGGTTAAATTATATGATCATTACCATAGTTCTAGGACTGTATCCTAAACGTATACTTATCCTTAGGGACATCCCTAGACACACCTTAGAAATATCTCTAGGGATGCCACTAACGTTTCCACATCCTAGTTTCCAATGGTTCACTAAACCTTTTTCTGATACTAACTGTAGCAGTCTAGAATTACTTCCAGTGGACTATAATCGATACCTATCAGGGCACTCCATGGGTGGCTACACCCCCTAGGTGGGACACACCACCATCCCCAGTGGCATCCATTTCCTCATGAAGAACATGGGTGGAGAACCATGCTTCGTCCAACACTCACATGTGAGAGTTCCCAAGGATCAGATACATTCCTACCTCCTTTGCCTCTAATACCAAACGTAGAGACCCGAAGCCTGACGTACATGGAAATTAAATTACTTTTGTGGAATACTTTGTATATAACAAAAACACACACACAAGGACCGTAATAGTTTAGTGTCTTTGGAAACTCAGAATATAATCTTCTAATCGTGGTGAATGATCGTCAACATCTCCCATAAAGATCTTCTTTTTTTAATCCTAAATCATTTCTTTATGTCCTGGGGAAAAGAAAAAATAAAAGGTTGAGCTCAAATTCTCAGTAAGGGTAAACAAAAGAAATATCAATCATGACATATTCATAAGAACATATCTTTTGGAAATCATAACATGCAAAAGAGATCATAATTACATAACATGAGATAAATCATAGTAATGAAATGTAATCCCAATAATCATAACGTAAAACATGAAACATTGTGGCATACACTCATAATCATTGAGAATCATTTCTTATTAATCAAGACTCATTGCCAAGACTATCTTAGTGGACAAAGTCCGCTTCTGAACCGAGTTCACTCCTCGTTTCAGTCCAGTTTCACGGAACCGGTATAACCTACCATTCCAGCCATGTCTATCTCATGAGATATAAAATCTTTACCCAATTAATTGGAGGGATATATAGGTCCCACCCATCTCACAATGATACCATTCTTATGTGTGCCACAAAATCATAAATCATACATCATTGCATAACCCATGTAATAAAAATGGGAAAATTAAACATCAGCATGACATCATAAAACAATTCATATAGGATAAAGGAATTCATAAAAATATTTCCATCACAAAATAATCAAATCCAGTTAATAATAGCTATAGAAACAGAACCCTTTATTATTTTAGATGGAAAATAATTTTGATAAAACACTTGAACTCCATTCTTGAGGAAAATATCATTTCTACTTCAAAAACACTTTTCCTTTCATAACATGTCATACAATTCTAAACTAAAGGAAGTTGATTAAAAATACACTTGAAAACTTGTAAAGGAATATTCTTGTAAATAATGTTTTAAAAATCCATTCATGCCGTATATGTTAAAAAGAATTCTTCTTGTACTTTTTTTTGGAAAAGTCAAAAAGTACCTCGTACGAAAAACGACAAAAGATTCCTTTCATATATTTTACTAAAAACTCACCGAAGGGTAAAATTGGATTTAAAAAATTGTAAGTGGATGGAAATAATATTACATATTGAGGAAACATGGATGTGTATGATAAAATATACCCCAATAAATTTAAAGGTATAAACAATCTCGGATAAAAATGAGAATGTGATATTTTCCCTTACCTTAGGTCCGATTTGCTTCGTATGTGTCCGAACCTCCTGTATAATGATTTAAATAATTTCATTGAATTATTCCAGAATCATAATCATTGTTATGATATCATATATTGTTCACTTATGGCTTTATATTACCCGTTCTTTTGTAAATTCCATGTTAATGAGCATTTTGGGTAAAATCGTTGAATTTGTCATTCGTGTTTTGACTTGTAATTATTCATATGATTACTTAGATCATGATTACATAATTCCAGAATATAAAACATGATTTATATATAATATATATTCAGAATATATATATATATAATAGATCAGTAAATGGAACGAAATACACCGTTTATGGAGACAGTAGACTGTACGTATGCATGAACGTTGTTTTCTTTTCCTTATGGAGTTAAATGGAATTAAGTAGATGACATACATATATATACACATAAATCCAGAATCATTATTATGTCATATATTTCATTATTAATTATTATATACACTTTATAATCATTCATGAATGGTTAACGCGGAGAACGAATCAAATCGCGTCGTGGAGACGGTAGTCCGTACGTACGCAAGAGCGATTATATCGTTCTCATGATCGTGGAATTGTATTGGAGTGTACGTATACTATTTCAGAATAAATATCACTTTATAATAACCATATATAGTTATTATGTACACCATTATACAAATCCAAGTATGGTGGTGGTGGAAAATAGATTACACCATGGCATGGAGACAGTATTCCCTACGTACGCACGCACGGTGATTTCGTTTTCCGTAGGATGGATAGATGGTGAAATAAGGTTGTTTCATAATTATAATAACATATCAGTATATAAGTGATACTGATGTTATTACTTCATAATTAAACAACCAAATAAGAAGAAGTGAAGGAAGAAATAAAGATGAAAGAATCGGTAACAGACATTACCTCTTCTTTGAAGGGCCTCTTTGAGATATCCTTTTGGGGCACTAAAATTGGTCTTTGAGGAAGACCCAAACCTCTATAATTTTTATAGGGAATTGGAGAATGGAATTTGGCAGGGTTTTGCCGAGCATGAATGCTCAATGTGATGTGAGGAAGATAGGCAGTAGGTTCCCTTTTATAAGGGAGGAGAGGGGCACCTTTGGAATAACTAAAACTATTACTTTATTATAAATTAAAATTCGGTTTTAAATAGCTCCAAATTGATTACTTTCGAAGATACGGTGGGTAGGGGTATAAATCCTCTCATCAAATAGAAATTAGTCATGTTTAGGTTCTTATTTTAACCTTATCATTTAGATTTAACATTAAGTAAAATAATTTTACTTTTACCGTGTCTTCTTGTGTTCTTATACTATAAGGTTAATAAACATAATATAAGAAGCCAAACGAACCCAAAGTTGTTTATTATTAATATATATAACCTTATATAAGTCATTTTTCCGATCCTTATATTTTTAGGAATAAAATAACAATTAATAATATAATACTTGTTTTAAAAACTATTTTATTTCAATTTTGACACTATTTTGTAATTGATATTTGTGAAAATCATAAGAGAATGATTAGTTCGACCAAAGTAAATTAAATCAATAATATTATGTCATTTTAACCTAGGAAATTATTTTATTTCATAAAAAGTCTTAAATTACATTTATTTGTATATTTATAACATCAATTATGTCAATATTTCATTAATAAGAAAATTACTGCATCATCTTTGTGTCATAAATAAATTAAATTATTTAATCTCTAAAAATTACAAATAAAATACCATTATGTAGGAAATCATTTTATCTTTCTAAGGACTATTTATAGTCGAATTTATCTTATGTATAACCCAATATTAAAAATTATTTACTTATTAACCTTTGATTTTAACTATTTTAACCCTTCTTTAAATAAATTAAAAATAAATGTCCTAATCTAATCCAAGTGGGCCTAAATGGTCATATTTTATTCCTAAGGTTGTTTTTGGTCGAATTACACTTATCCAATAGAATTAGGATATGTGTTAGGGTAATAATAATATCATTTTTACCCTTAATTACCCTATTTACTTTTAACCGTGGTAAAAAAAAGTATAAAGTTACTATTCACCAAAAATTATTTTCATCCCATTGAACCACATTTTACTTACTGACATCAACCGTGTATCTTGGATTTTTGAAATTCCACTCACAAAAGCGGTAAAATTAAGTTTTATGAAAAATTCATTTTTCTTAACTACCACTTAGTGGTTTCACTATTTATCAAAAAATGAAAGTTTCCAGAAAAATACAAAAAATTAGCCCTAAGCTATATTTGATATTATGAACTCAAAAATGATGTCTATTTTACCGAATTCAAAACAAATTAGTTGCATTAATTAATTTAATAATTAATTGCCGTCGTCAAAACAAATAGTGTGTTCTTAAGAGATAATAAATATCAAAATATTTACACTTGTCTATCTCTGGTTTAAATGTGAAATTACATCCAATGAACAACATTGTATTAAATTGTAAAAATATATTCTAAATATACTTTAAAACCACTTAAATTAATAATTTATCACTATTAATTATTTCGATTAAAAAGGTTGTTTTTAATTAAAATTTAGTAATTTTCACTATTTATCAGAAAATGAAAGTTATCCGAAAAGTACCAAAATTTCACCCTAAGCTAATTTTGATATTACGAATCCAAAAATGAATCCAATTTTAAAAAATAAAATTTACAAAATTTCAAAAAGTGGTTATTACTATTCATAACGGCTATTTTTAATAATATCTTAATATCATATTGTTGTTTAGTGAAACTCGTTATTGCGTACTACACACGCTATCGAGGAAGGTCGCGATTGCGTGTAATGCAAGGAAAGTCAAGGATGCAAATTGTGCAAGCTCATTTTGTTTTAGAGTACAACAAAAGACATTAATGAAATTTAAATTAATATTTTTTCATAAAATCTCGGGCTATTACACATTAATAAATACTATCATAAAAAAATATCAATTTTATTTTCCTCTTCATTTATTAATACAAATACATGTTCATGTTACTTGTGGACAATTATGTGTCTCTCAAGGGTTCCTCTTATATTCGTTAATGTATATTATAAAGTAGAAAATGCATTTATAGTGCATCAAGAAAAACCTTTTTTAGTTGTGTATCTTCCATAATGAAATGCTTTATAAATATTATCATTCAATTTAATGTTATGTAACTACTACTTTAGTACGGCACAAACACCTATTAATTTCATGAAAACAAAAACCATATCCCAATTTCATTTGGTTGTCATCGTCATCCCCAACCAATTTCAACCATCATGTTCCATGAAACCCATGTCACCATATTAGAGAAACATATCCCCATAAATTCATTAAATAAAACTGTATTTTATGTTGTGAAATTTACCATACTATGACATAATGAGAAAGAAATAGTTTATATATCATTACACAACTCTCAGATATCATTATACAAGGATATTCACCCTTGTGTGAGCCTCTATCTTCACCCTTATTTAGGTATCATAAAATCTGACATAACTAATACAATAACTACAGATGTCTCCTTGATCGTTATGTATTTATTTTGTGACCATAAATGAGTTGTAGTTACCCTTATCTGGGGGTTCGATTCCATTATGCAAGATGATACATTTACACATGATGTATTACCCTTAACTAGATTTCTTGTTACCCTAAAAGAGTTACATATACCATTGTGAATTAATCCATGTAACCATAAGCATCCCTTTACCCATTCACAGATGAGAATATTTCCCCTATTCATAACCATATAACCTCATACATGAGTTAGGTATTAAAACACCTAGTGATTTAGTGAAATATTTTTTATGACGCTTACAAGTGGATTCTATTCTATGACTCCACAATCCCACAACCAATATCATATGGGATGATGATTAGCCTAGTGTAGGAATATCAATGACTATAGAGGCCACATCCTATGTACATTAACACATGCACACATATTCAATCATATAAATTTATAAAATGTAAATGCTATGTGATAAACCATTCATGCATGCATCTAAATATAATATTAATAGTAAGATAGACTGTAAATTAATTTAAATATGTATGGATAAAATACCACTGCAATCTGATTAAAACTCATGTGTGACTTAAATGTATGACACGTGACTACTAATAGAAATATTAAAAAACATAGTTTAGTCTACATGTTCTCACTAAGAACTATATGGTCCTAGTCTTCCTAGGACACAATCAATAGGTTAAAATTTTGAACAAGACACGAGGTGTGAGTATAACAGTACATAATTGGATACCCTAATACTAAAAATCATTAAAAAAGGGAAATATATGATCTCTAAACTGATATATGTCAACAATACATATATCACGAATATCAATATATAATAAAAGAAGGAAATTTTTTTAGAGGTATGGCACAACCATAGTATACAAATATATGACTCCATATCAAATATTTCACCAAGAACTCATCTAGGAGATCACACTCCAATGTCTAATAGCACTGATGAAGTCCGTCTGAGATGTATTGCTCTTCGGCTTTCTTCATGAGAAGATACCCATGAATAGAACTTTGATAATTCTATACACTAATTAATATCAACACTATGGCCATAGGGTGACACAAATAACTCAATATGGATTAATCCACTAGGTATAGGATCGATGATCACATTGTGAATTTAAAGATGATAAAATGAAACCCACATAGGGAGTGAAGATGAATAGATGATCTCACTCCATAACCCAAATTTCTATGACTCAATAATTGCACCTTTTTCATGAAGTTTTGATATCGTATCTATAATATCAGATCATTTCACAATGAATACGGCACCGAATGATCAATTGATGCGTTTTTTGAACCATGATGCAAATAAAGAATGAATGCAACAAAAGACGAATGAGTGGAGAAAAGTAGAAAAATTTATTTGAGAAATTAATATCATTCAATGTTTGTGCTTATATGAATCCTTCTACATTATAATTAATATAAAAAAATTACTGTTTATTCTACACCCAAAAAGTATAATATAATCCAATCCCATAAAACTTTTGAATGGTGGATCAATCAACTTGTTGATTGATTCAAGTTCATCATATAATTCATGAACATATAAGAATTAATAGAAAACAAATTTCATACCTGATTTTATTGACTTCTAATAAAGAATGAAGCTATGTATCATTCCTTGGGGAGATCATTCGAAATTGACGAGCATTGATTGTCGATCCATGATTTCTTCATTGTTCACCTGAAACAATTATTCTCGATCACTCGAAGGGCTCTAAAACATATATAAGTTAATGTTTTTATCTATATAATTATTATATAATATATTATTTATACATTTTTAATCAAGTCGACAAAAAAATTAATGTATTTAATGTATTTAATTCTTCAATTCTTTTCCATTCCCATGAAAATTTTTCTAAAAATAAAAATTAAAGAATAATGATGATTTATTCTTTGATAAAAATCATTTTGTAATCTCAATGGTGCCCTCATATTTCTTATACGGGAAACTATTCAAGAGTAATTCCATTTTTTAGGAAAACAACATTTGTGGGGAATTTAATATATTTAATATATTTAAAAAATTAATTTTGAGCACACTAGGTCTCAGAATCACATGTCGTCATAGCACATATATTAGAAAATAGAATATGAAATTTAAAAAACAACACACAAAAAATTTAATACATTAAATTATCACCACATTGGATATTTACATTGACAAAAATAAAAGAAAGGATACTAAAAATATGTGGGTACAGAGAATTAATATGAGCCTCTATCTCCCATGTTTTCTCATGGAGATTTCTGAGATTCCCCCCGACATGAACTAATGGAATCGATCTCCAATGAATGTTCCTATCTTGTTGATCCTTGATCTTCATGCACTACTTAGTAGTGGATGCCCCATCCATAGTGTCTATCTCTCCCTTGTTGATGACATGTATTTGTTAATCCAATTACCTCCCTAAAAAGGAAACAGGGAAGATGATTTGTACCCAATATAACTACGTACATATGGCTATGTAGTATTACACCCCTCAAACTGTACACATTATCTGTAAAGTTTCAATGAATCAAGAATAGAGTTTTCATCCATAGCCCAATCTATATAATCAACATCAAGGTGAAACCTATAGGATCACATGATCTACTTCTTATAACTCCAAATACATTCATCACCTATCATCATAAAACTTATGATTACTATATTCAATCATCATCCACTACAAATTTATCATTAGATTATATTCTGTATCTTGCACCCACTCTAGGCCCATTAGTTTTGACCTTCCTAGGATAGTCCAACAATGTGATGACCTATAGGGTATCTCATAAAATGCCATGAATTATAAAAAAAATATGGTGTAAAGGTAGATGTTTTTGATTGAAAACACCACCATTGGTAGGTTATCCACCCAACTAAATTTATTATACAACTTGAATGCTCACAACATGTCCTCTAGAACATAAAATGTTTTCCATGTCTGGATGTTTGATCATTGCTAAAATGATATGATCATGTCTAACTAGGTCCCATACACCATATGGAATTATTCAACAACAAGAATGTCATGATATAATAACAATAATAGGCAATCATTGATGGTTTTCTCTGGTGGGAGAATATTTGCTTCATGTAGAGGAAACCTATGATCCATATTGAATTATACTCTTCTATAATAACGAAGTGGGACAAATTTGTGAGTCGTTAAATGATAAAATTGATTGATTCATGTCCCTGAGATTTATGTTTCATTCCCATCATGATTTCCATATATATATAATCATAATTTTACCCTTGCACCTTATGGGGTTGAGATAAACATGATGGAAATTATTTGTCAACCATCCCTTGATGAAAATGCAGAACAAGAGTCAAAATCATCGACTCCCTTTTTCTTCCCTTGAAATTAGAACTGATTTTAGTTGTCTTGGAAAAACATTTACAAACATGGATGTTTTACCAAGGAGACATATGAATCTTTTTCATAACCACCAAATGAAACATTACTAATACCATTGTACGTCCTAAACAATTTGTGATGTCTCCAAACATTAAAATTCCCCTCATGAGATTTTATAGTGGATATATGAGAATGTAGGATCTCACATTTGGTGTCCTAAAGTTATCCCTTCGTAACTGACCACAAAAAATGAGGGGTGAAAATTATCTACTAGACGTTGGATTGTCCATCTCTAACCACAAATTACAACATATATTAGTTTAATTTCTCTGATAACTCATTTAGAAAATGATATCTAGATCTCTTGTAGAGTGAATATGCTTTCCCATTGCCCTTTAAAGGATTATAATAAATTTCGAATCCATTTTCCTAGAAGAAATATATCCATTTTCTTAGTCTCATGTGATTATCTTTCTTTGATATGATATAATAGATACACATTTGATTATAGTAGAAGATAAATCTCTCCCCCACTAGGTAGTGTCACCACAATGTCAATGCAAACAATTACACTACTAGTTCATGATAGTGGGTTATTTAGTTATACTTGTGTAGTCTCCAATAGAATGAATCCAAGGTAATATTTTCTTTCATCTACATAAAAACATATACATGCCTGATTCATGAAAATTCATAGAAAAAATAGGTACTCAACACACTCCTCCGGCAATATCAAAATGGGAGCACTCATGAAACAAAACCTTAACAACTAGAAATCAGGTTCACACCTTTTTCTCGACATTACATCCACGTAAAAGAAAACATGTGGGTTAATATCCCATATAAATCATGTATAAATATCAGATAATTGTTTTCTTACCAAAGGATTCGCTGAACCATCATCAGGCTCTTTGTTGGATCCCATGCTAAAACTATTAAAACCAAATTTAGGTATGTTGCCACTCAATCGACTGATATAATATGTACCAAAAAGTTGACCATATAAGTGAAAAATTAGCATTTAGACACATTTCAATATGGAAAATTCCCATAGAGTAAATCCATAACTATCCTCAAGTGTCTCACATTCTCATTATCAAAAACTGAGTGAACCAGGATATCATCAAGGAAGACACCAAATAAATATCCTTGGTATTGATAAAACATTTCGATCGCGAGACCCATGAATAGATTTAGAGAGTTCATCATCCCAAATGAGTTCACCATGTAATAAAGTGAATATAGAAAAATAGGATTTTTATATTCAACATCTCCAAGTCTCGTACTCACAACTTGGGACAACATGATTTGATTTCATTCGTTTGAAACCATCTTTCCCCAATAATTTAATTGAATAGGTCATTGATCCTCGGTAATTTATACTTATTCTTCACAGTCACCTAGTTTAAGCACAAATTTACCACACACATCTCTTTTATACATCATCATTAGTCAAATATAAAATAGGGTCTTCCTTGGGAGAAAAACTAGGTAAAACAAATTAATTCTTATAGAAGTCCTCCAACTACACCCTCATCTAACAAATCTCTACAGGAGCCATGTGATATGATACCATAGATATATAGTCCGTACCAGGGTGTATATCCACATATAAGACTATATAGTGGTAGGGTGGTAATCCAATAACATCTTTAGTGAAGGAATCCTCATATTCTACCATATCAACAATAAACTAGGAAACTCAAAACATTCCCTTCATTATGGGTTAAGATAAAAAAATGAGAAATTGGATGTACCCTCCTATGCATGAGTAAATCCTACACTTCATGGGATTCCATTCCCCCAAAAAAGGAGAACTCGGTTCCATTAATATGGACACACCACACCCTTATCCTGAAATAGTAAATATGTGAATAATGTATAAATATCCAATCCATTACTAGAATGTGTCCATGATTCTCAACATTACTACCAAGAGAATCCAATAGAAACTATTTCCCCTATGTTTCAGGTCACATTGTAATCCCATGTGAGTTATCACTGAGTCTCCTCCAGTAGTTGTCTCCAAGAACAAAACGTGAGAGAAATGTTCCACTAAAATATATATGTATTGTAAAAGGATTGTGGAATGAATGAAATGGCTAGAACCTGTGTCTGTAATTACTGCATGTAAGTTAAAAAACATAGATTGCCCCTCAACCATTTCCCAGATCATCTCCATCAAATTCATTGAATGCATATAGATTTCCCCTGACATGTTCTCTAGCCCCATGATCCTATCATGGATCACCTAGTGGTGGTTGTGTTGGTAACAATTCAAATCCTAGAACACCAACATCCACATTCCCTACTCCTCTACTGTGCTTACCACCATGCACACCTCGCTGATATTGAGGTTATATATCCTTCTTAGTCAATCATGAAAACCCGTAGTAGTATTACATAGCCATAAAACATTATGCCAATTTAAAATTATCTAGAACCCAATTATAGGTTAAAATAAAAATGTGGAATATCATTGAATCAATTGTCCCTATGATTACCTAATTCTCTGTTCTGATTATGGAAGATCATATATCAATACATATCAACCATGTACCTATAAAGGTAGGTAAAAATTGAACAATACAAAACTAATGTTGTGTGACTCTACTAGTGAAAAAACACCAGAATATATATAGATCTCATTATAGCTAGAGATAAATACTCAATAAAATGATAAAAAAATACTATATCATAGACTTTGTCACCTTATCATAAGACTACTTAACTGAACACACCATTTCCATTATGATCTAGGATGAAGGCTCACTACCTTGACCACCATTCCATCTATAGGTTTCGTGAGTTGATGGATAAATCATGCCACCTCTACAAGATAGTACTCAGTCCCATGTTGGCCAGGCTTTCCTAAAAACCAATGGGTTATCTCCTGCTGAAACTCATCAAACACTCTCATCATGCACCCCATATCTACTGCTAATGTGGGTACCACATATGTAATTCCCCGACACCAGTTATGTGAGTCAATGCATTATTATAATACATTGGCATGATTACAAGGAATCAAGTCCCAAAAGACCAATCAGATTAGCATTATTGTAAAATAGATTACATACATGAACATTTCATTACACATTAGAAAATAAAACACAATATAAATGATCCTCTAAGAACACCATTAATCTCTTAGCTTAACCCTTTATATAAAATCACAAAATAATTCTTCACATCTTGGAAAAATAAAACATATAAATAGGTGAGCTTAGATGCTTAGTAAGGATAAAAATATAGGAGAAACATTCATAAATACGCATTAACATTTAAGGCAATGTATTGGACTGAAAATTCCATTTAAACATAAAAATTATCATAATATGGAATAGATAAAATCATATAATTCCATTAACTTATTCGCATGGATACTCTACTAGTCAAATAATCACATTCAATATCAATCGCAACTTTCATAATGATGGAATTAATAATTCCAGACTTCATAACCACATAGTCCAGGCCTTGTTCCTAGACTAAAAATAAGATTTTGTCAAGTCCTTGTGTCAATACACTAGTTTGTCTTATGAGTCCTACCAATGCATCCAGGAGTTATAGTTGGCTCCACCCGCCACTAACTATGTCCAATGCATTCCTCATAAGAAAAAGTATAATGATGACATAAACATTCATTTTTAATGTAGTATACAAAATGTCAGTAAATTATACATAAACCACGAATGGAATAAAAATAACACATATATAGTCAATAATATAAAAACCCTCCAATACAACAATGAATATTTGTATCATAATAAATAAACATCAAACAAGTTTAAAATCCATCAAGGGATGTTGATATAGATGAAAATGTTTTTTAAAACCCACTGAGTGAAATATCCCATTATCCTAAAAAAATTATAAAATAAGACAAATTAGAAAGGAATATATTTAAATAAATTTATGAATAAAAGGGTCCCATAACACTTTGAAACTTTTTAAAGAGACTAATATTTTAAAAACATTCATGTCTACATAAATATATCCATAAAAACCATTTTGAAAACATGGACATTAATGGGAATGATTTAGAATAATAAATATTTAAAACATTTAAAATGATGTTTTAGTAAAAAAAAGTAACTAAAAAATAATCCTGTTGAAAAATATTTTATGAAAAATGTACATGGATAATAAATATGTCCCTATAGATACTCACATAAAAACAACATCAGATAATAAAGAGACTGTGAAATTAACCCTTATCTTGCACTTTACATTAGTAGAGGGTACGTTTAACCTCTTCTATAAAGAACGTAGTATGATATTAAATTAAAAAGAACCATATAAATATTTATGATATCATAAATGATTTATTTATGACTTTATACTAACCATTTAATAATAATTTCCATGTTAAATTAGCATTTTTTGTAATAATTTTTTTTTTCGTACGTGTTTTAACTTGTTACTCTTGATTGTGTCATATAAATCATCATTTAAATACTTAAATAATATAATAAATGATTTATATATCCACTACAACAAACACAGCCTTTATCAGTGCTAAAAATGGACTTTATCATCGCTAGAAAAGCGCTGATAAAGCCAGCGTAGATAAAGGGGGGTCCCCTTTATCAGCGCTCCGAAAAGCACTGATATAGGACACCATTATCAGGGTTGATAAAAGTACCCCTTTATCAGCGCTTTTTTAGCATTGATAAATGGGTCCTATATCAGCGCTTCCTTTATCAGCGCTCTCGTTTTAGCGCTGAAAAAAGTTAAAAAAATTTAAAAAAAATTTAAAAAATTTAAAAATTTTAAAAAATACTTCAAATTAGGGGGGGCTTTATTGCGCTTGAACCCCCCATTTTACAGCGCTTTTCGGCCCCTATACAACACGCCACGCACCCCACGCACCCCCCTCCACCCTTTATTAGTTCTTGCTCCAATATTCCCCATGCGTGCGCACCACTACCTCCACCAGGATTTGAACTCGAGACCCCCCCCCCTGCGCGCCTAAGCCTTTACCACTACTCTATTTTGATTTGCTTTCCAATTCATGATATCTCTATATATATATATTTATATATTTAGTTATATTTATTCGTATAGTAATATATATTTATATTAATATATATATATATAGTTATATTATAATATATATATATATAGTTATATTATAATATATATATAGTTATATTATAATATATATAGTAATATTAATATATATATAGTGGTATAAATATATATCTATATCTATATATATATATAGTTATATTTATTCGTATAGTAATATATATTTATATTATATATAGTTATATTAACGTATATATAGTTATATTAACATATATATAGTTATATTAACATATATATAGTTATATTAACATATATATAGTTATATTAACATATATATAGTTATATGAATATATATTTATATAGTTATATTAATATATATATAGTGATATTAATATATATATTTATGGTGATATTAATATATATATTTATAGTAATACTAATATATATATATGTAGTTATATTAATATATATATAGTTATTAGATTAATATATATATAGTTAGATTAATATATATATAGTTAGATTAATATATAGGTATATAAATATTCATATATGAGTATTTTAAATAAAATGGATATTAGTTATTATTTAGATAAATCTAATATATTTTATATGTAAATATGTTTAATTATTTATTTAAAAAATTTAATTTGTAGGTGCGAATATATAAAAAATATGTACGTATAGTTATATATATGATTATAAATAGCAGTTCATTATAAAAAAGGATGAAATTTCAAAGACATAATATCAATATGAATGTAATACCTTGGAATAAATGCAGTCCCCACCAAGAAAAGCCAATAATACCCCCTTAAACGAGTTTGAAAATCCACAAACTGTTAAAAAATCTGGGTAACCTGACAAAAAACTCAGTTTTGGAGGCCTTATGGGCCTCTTTTGGACTCGAAAAACTCTTTACTACGGTCCCTCCGTGTCACAGCAACGTAGAGCTCGTCGCAGGCTTCGATTTGATATGTGGTAGAGCTCAAAGGGACACCCGGATCAAAAGTTATGGTTGTTTGATGTTTGAGTTGCATTTTCAACATATTTTGGATCTTTTTTTAATTTTTTTAATTTTTTAGTCCTCAAATTGTTATTAAATGACTATTACTCCATAATCATTATCAAAATATTAATTAAAAATATTTTTTTAATTTTTTAAGAAGTCATTTTCACTAAATATGTTAAATATTAAGTATAATAAGTGTAAATGTATATTTATACTTATCTAAAATATATTTAAAAATATATATTATATTTATATAACAATATAACTATATTTAAATATTAATATATATTTAATTTTTTTTGAAGCCGACCTTTTATCAGCGCTAAAAAAAGCGCTGATAAAGGCCCCCCTTTATCAGCGCTACTAAGCAGGCGCTGATAAAGGGGGGCACTGCAAAAAAACTGTTTTTGTGGTAGTGATCATATATATTTAGAATATAAATACTTATAAAATACATATATATAAAATAGAAAACACCATTTATGAATATGATAGGCCATACATACGCATAAACACTGTTTTGGTTTTCATATCGTATTGAAAGGAACTATGTGAATAAGTTATATGTAAGTATATATATATATATACATCCTGTTACGTTATTATGTCTTATATTACATACTTATAAATGATATAAATTTTATAATCAAAGTTTAATGGTGAACGTGGAAATGAATCTCATCACGTCGTGAAGATGGTAATCCGTACATACGCATGAGCGACAATATCATTATATTGATAGAGAAATAATATGTAATTGGATGGTATACAATATATAAATAATAATTAACTTGTTATATTTATTATTTACATTAGTTATACTTATTATTATATGCATCCAAATAAAGAAGTGTTTGAATAACAAACTACACCATGACGTGGAGACGGTAATCCATACATATGAACATATGGTGATTTTGTCATTTATAGGTTGGATATAATAATGAATATGGTTGTATAATTTTTATAATGAAATTAATGAATATAGAAGATAAGGGAGTTATTATTTTAGAATGGAAACAAAAATGAAATAGGAAGTGGATGATGAAAAGAACATGAAAGATGTAATTAAAAATTTACCTCTTCTTCTGGTTCTTTCTTTTGATTTGATCAAAATGGCTCTATAGGCTGACTTTTCGACCATCGTATGGACTCTAGGATGAATGGAGGAAATATTTGATGATATTTGGGTAGGGTTTGGCAGATCAAAAAGGTTATGGGGGAGTGAAATTAAGAGAAGGGGAAGATCACTTTTATAAGAGATGTGAGGGTCGCTTAAGGAACAACTCGAAATATTATTTTATAATAAAATAATATTCATTTTCTAGTGGCCCAAAAATAATTTTTTTAAAGGATAAGGTGGGTATGGGTCGAAAAACTCTCAACCAATAGGTTTTAGATAGGTTTATGGAATCATATTAACAATATCATTTAGATTTATCTCTTAGTTAAATTGTTTGACATTTACAATGTCTCTTTGTATTTTTATATAATATGGTTAATAAACTTACTATAAACATCCATGTGAACCCCAATAGGTTTATAAATTACATAAATAATATTATTATTTCATTTTTGCCGATCCATATATTTTTTGGAATATTATATCAACCAATAATATATTATTTGTTTTAAAAACTCAATTATGTCAATTTTAAGATTATTTAATAAATGATTTTTGTTAAAGTCTTAAAAAATTTATTACTTTGAACTAAATTATTTGTTCAATACTAAAATGTCATTTAAACCTAGAAAATTAGTTGAATTCTTCAAAAGTATCAAATTGCAATCAATTGGATATTAATGATATCAATTATTTAAATATTTCATTATTAAGGTAATTACAACATCATCATTCTATCAGAAATAAAATAAATTAATTAATGTCTAAAAATTATAATTTAAATGTAATTATGTAGGAAATATTTTTATATTTCTAATTAATATTTATTGTCATGTTCATATTATGTATAACTGTATATTAAAAATAGTTTAGTAATTAAACATTGAATTTAATTATTTTAACACATATTTAAATAAAATAATAATAAATGTCCTAATCTAATCCATGTTGGGAAAAGAGGATCATAAAACATTCATAAAGGTTTTTTGGTCGAATTATACTTATCCAATAGAATTAGGTCATGTTTTAGGGCAATTATGATATCATTTTTACCCTTAATTACCATATTTACTTTTAATCGTGGTAAATAAAATTCAAATGTTACTATTCACGAAAAATTATTTTAATCTTATTGAACCAAATTGTACTTAATGATATTATATGTTTCACTCAGATTATTTAAATTCAACTCAGAGAAGAGGTAAAATTATGTTTCATAGAAATTTGCAAATTCTCTTAGAAGGTGGGAAAAATACAATAAAAAGTATGATAAATATATATATATAAACTTATCATAAAATGAAACCAATGAATAACATTGAATATATATACATATTATGTATCAATTTTGATATAAAATATATTAAAATAAAATAACTAATTATTTAAATAAAAAGTCTAATTTAAATAATAACATAGTGTTTTTCACTATTCATCAAAAATTGAATGTTTGGAGAAAAATACAAAAAATTTACCCCAAGCTAATTTTGATATTCTCAATTCAAATATGGGTTTTATTTTACAATATTAATAACATATATGTTTCATTTATTAATTTATAATTAATTCTCGGTATCAAAACCAAAAAGAGGTTTTTAAAAAGTAAAAACTATCAAAAGATTGACATGTTTAAATGTCAAATTTAAATGTTAAATTACATAAAATGGCATAAATTATATAAAAGGATAAAAATATAAACTAAATATACTTCCAAACCATCCAATTTCATAATTTATCACTATAAATTATTTTGATTTAAAAATGTTTTTTTCAATTAAAACATTGTATTTTTTTACTCTTCATCAAAATATGAAAGTTATCAGAAAAGTACATAAAATTATATAAACTAAATTTTAATGTCTCGATTATAATGGAAAATTTAATATCATTAAATTTAATATATAGAAGTTTCAAATATTGGTTTCAAAAAGGGTTGACCAATAAAATGCGGCAAAATGGCATTTTATGAAAAATACATCGTTAATCTGAAAAAATGAATTTGTTCTTATATTATATATAAGAAACCCATATTATGTATGGTAAAATTATATAGAGTATATAAGATTCAAAATCCAGTTAATAATATTCGTAGCTTCTTTTTAAATGGTTAGTGTGGTTTGTTGTGGTGCCCTCGAACTCAGTGTTGCGTGTAAAGTAAGCGATTGAATTATAAAAATGAGATAACGTAATTTGAAATATTGGGGAGTTACGTTATCCCCTACTTTAATAAATTTTTTCCTTGCAAATTTAAATTTTTATAAGAAAATAAATGGTTAAAAATAGAAAATTACCTTTGTGTAAAACCCACATCGGAAATTGGGTTAATAAATTTTATTCTTTAAAAGAGGGAAATGGAAATATAAAAATCACCACAAAATTATGATCACGATTTAGAAAATATTGGTCGAAATTATACACATAATTGGAAAAAAAATATTTAATTATTTATAGGGTGTGATTGAGGTCATCAATCACAAACAAGTGTAAATTTTAGTGCCTCAAATCCATCAATCTAAGATGATGTAAAATGTCATTGGTTCAATAAAACATATGTTATCAGGGAATCACATTTTTGGTATTAGGATCCCTTCCCTAATGTTTAAGAATTAATATATTCATAAAATAATAGGAAATATATATATATATATAAATATAAATACACATGAGAAGAAGAGTTTCGTCCTTCAACTAATTTCTACCACAAACTCTTCTTTCACTCCAAAAGATAATAGAATTCAAAAATATTCTATTTATATTAATCATATAGGGTTCCAAATATAATTAATTTATAATTAATTTGTTAAAAATTAAAAACCTGCATTATACAAACTAGGACATCATGTAGGCTAGTGGTAGGTGATGCACCATTGTCACCCTTTGGTTGCGGGTTTAAGTCTTGCGGCCATGCCCGATGCCACAGGTAATTGTCCGACCTCTAGATTGTCCTTTTTATTACAATACAAAAATAATCCCAATAAATGATTAAACTTAACAATAATATACAATGTCAAACTTAATTTATTACAACCTTTAGACTTATCCAAAATAATTCTATCCAAACTCACAATACAAAATTCAAAAGGAAGGTAAACACAATGTAGTACCTTTTTTCATGTAATAACATCAGAATACCTTTTCATCATGTATTATTTTAAAACACGGTAACACCATGAATTATCATAAAATAATATTTAATACATTTATGCTGCCATATTCATTTTAATATACTGGATATACTCCTTATATCCAAAAATGTTGTAAAATTCAATAATGATGGAATAAAGAAACCGTTAACATGTTCCAAGGATTTTAATAATATCCAATATTATTTATGGAAATCAATCATCTCTTATTCCAAAATCAATACCTCGGTATCAGGAAGATATTAATTTTTTTCATTCCTTCAACCATGTATTTTCCAAGATGTTTAAATTTCCATTGAGTCACTTTTCTTGGTTCAACTAATATCATGTCCTTAATGAAAAAGTAATACATTATAATCAATATATACTATATAATTCATATCAAATTTACATAATTACTACAATACTAAAATGATATAATAACTTAATATAAAGCAAGTAAATCTTAATCATTGCTATTCATCTTAGGTTTTATCATAAATTGATTATTATCCAATTACGGAATTTGGTGTATTATCTGGTGATTTGGACATTGATTCGCATAGTGTCCCAACTCTTTGCTGATGAAGCATTGTACATTTGAAACCTTTTTCTCACCCTTGAAATCACGTACTTGGTGTCCTTTTTCTCCACACATATAACAAACTCCCATTCCCAAAAAGAATACACCACGGTGATTCTTTCCATAGTTATCAAATATGGGAAAAATCCTTCATTCCTTTATTCCCTTTACCCATCTTTCCCTCTCCCATATTTTTCTTCTCTGGATTCCCTAAAAAGACATAGGACTCATAAAATTATATACTTTCCTTATTAACACATGATACTATTTCTTTATATTAGTATAATACGTGGGAGACTATTTCCCTTCTATATGTATTCTTAACACTATTAATGATATGATCCTTATTACTCTTTGGACAATGTGTATTTCTAAAGGACTCATTCCATATATGAGGAACCATTCCTAAATAATGAAATAAACTAGGTTAGTTTAGGAATGACAATACTTCTATGCCATAGCCACCATTATCTGCACCTATCCAGACAGGTATATATTTATTGGAAAACACACAAAATCTCTACAGTACCAAATTTCTAGGAAGTTCTTCTATACAAATTGTAACAGCCCGAGATTTTATGAAAAATATTATTTTTTATTTCACTAATGTCTTGTGTTGTACGCTACACCAAAAGGAGCTTGCAAAACACGCATCCTTGACTTGCCTTGCATTACACGCAATCGCAACCTTCCTCGATAGCATGTGTGGTACGTAATACTGAGTTTCACGAAACAATGATATGATATTAAAATATTATTAAAACTAGCCGTTATGAATAGTAATAACCACTTTTTAAATTTTAGAAATTTTAGCTCTCAAAATGGACTTCATTTTTGGATTCGGAGTATCGAATTTAGCCTAAGGTGAAATTTTGGTACTTTTCAGATAACTTTCATATTCTGATGAATAGTGAAAATTACTAAATTATAATTAAAAACATCTTTTTTAATTGAAATAATTAATAGTGATAAATCATTAATTTGAGTGGTTTTAAAGTATATTTAGAATATATTTTTACAATTTAATACAATGTTGGTCATTGGATGTAATTTCACATTTAAACCAGACATAATCAAGTGTCAATCTTTTGATAGATATTGTTTCTTAAAAACACGCTATTTGTTTTAACAGCGGGATTTAATTATAAAATTAATTAATGCACCTTTTATGTTATGAATTTGGTAAAATATACTTCATTTTTGAATTCGGAATATGAAATATAGCTTAGGATGAAATTTTGGCATTGTTCTGAAAAACATCAATTTTTGATGAATAGTGAAACTACTAAGTGGTAGTTAAAAAACTGAATTTTTCATAAAACATAATTTTACCGCTTCTGTGAATGGAATTTTAAAAATCCGAGAGACACGGTTGATGTCAGTAAGTAAAATGTGGTTCAATGAGATGAAAATAATTTTTGGTGAATAGTAACTTTTTACTTTTATTTACCACGGTTAAATGTAAATAGGGTAATTAAGGGTAAGAATGATATTAATATTACCCTAACACATGTACTAATTCTATTGGACAAGTGTATCTCGACCAAAAACAACCTTAAGTGTAAAATATTATCATTTAGGCCCACTTGGATTAGATTAGGACAATTATTATTATTTAATTCAAAGAAGAGTTAAAAGAGTTAAAATCAAAGTTTATTTACTAAAACATTATTAATATAGGGTTATACATAAGCTAAATTCGATTGTAAATATTCATTAGAAAGATAAAACGATTTCCCACATAATGGTATTTTATTTGTAATTTTTAGACATCAAATAAGTTAATTTATTTATGACACAAAGATGATGCAGTAATTATCTTATTAATGAAATATTGACATAATTGATGTTATAAACACCAAACTAAATATAATTTGAGACTTTTAATGAATTACACTAATTTTCTAGGTTAATATGATATATTAGTGTCGATTTAATAAACTTGGTTCGAACATATAATTCTGTTATGACTTTCACAAAAATCATATATCAAATAGTGTCAAAATTGACACAAAATAGTTTTTAAATCAAATATTATATTATTAATTGTTATTTTATTCCTAAAAATCTAAGGTTCGGCCAAATGACTTAGATAAGGATATATATATTAATATTAAACAATTTGGGGTTCGTTTGGAATGTTATAGTAAGTGTATTAACCATATAGTGAAAGAAAACAAAAAGACACGGTAAAAGTTAAATTATTTAACTTAGAGTTAAATCTAATTGATAAGGTTAAAATAATACCCTAAACTTGCCTAAATCTTATTTGTTGGTAGGATTTCGACCCATCCCCACTTTAGCTTCGAAATAAGACCCTTTGGAAGCATTATAAACCGATTTTAACTTTAATATAAAATAATATTTTGAGATATTCCTAAGGTGACCCTCTCCTCCCTTATAAAAGGACACCTCCTCCCCCTCCTCCTCAAACCAATTTTAGCACTCATGCTCGGCCAACCCCTGCCAAAATCTCTTCTCCACTTCCCTAGAAACATCCTAGAGGTTCTGGTCTTCCTCAAAGACCAATTATAGTGCCCTAAGAGGAGGTCTCAAAGAGGCGCTTCAAAGAAGAGGTAATTACCGTTACCAATTCTTTCATCATTATTTCTTCTTCCACTTCTTCTTCTTAGGTTGTTTCATTGTGAAGTAATAACATCAGTATCACTCATATACTGATATGTTATTATAAGTATGAAACAACCCTAATTCACCTTCTATCCATCCTACGGAAAAATGAAATCACCGCGCGTGCGTACGTACGGAATACCGTCTCCACGACGCGATGAGATTCACTCTCCATGTTAACCATTTAAGAATGATTATAAAGTATATATAAGAAATAATAATGAAATATATTACATTATAAAGCTACTGGATTTATGTATATATATATATATGTGTCATCTACTTACTTCCATTCAAGACAATAAGGAAAGGAAAACAGCGTTCATGCGTACGTACGGACTACCGTCTCCATGAACGGTGTTTTTCATTTCATTTATCTATCTATTATGTATATATATATACTGAATATATATGATATATAAATCATATTTTATATTCTGGAAGTAAGTAAATCATGATATAAGTAATAATAATGTCAATAACAACAAGTCAAAACATATACGATAAAACGATTTTACCCAAAACGCTTCTTTAACATGGAATTTACAAAAGAACGGGTAATATAATGTCATAAGTGAACCATATATGATATCATAACAATGAATATGATTCTGTAATAAGTCAATGACATTATTTAAATCATTATACAGGAGGTTCGGACACTTACGAAGCAAATCGGACCTAAGGTAAGGGAAATATCACAATCTCATTTTTATCCGAGATTGTTTATTCGTAAGTATTTACTGGGGTGTATTTTATCATCCAAATCCATGTTTCATCAATATGTAATATTATTTCCATCCACCTAAAATTTTTTTAATCCATTTTTACCCTTCGGTGAGTTTTTAGTAAAATAAATGAAAGTAATCTTTTGTCGTTTTTCGTACGAGGTACTTTTTGACTTTTCCGACAAAAGTACGAGAAGAATGTTTTTTTAACTTATACGGCAAGAATGGATTTATAAAACATTATTTCCAAGAAGCTTCCCTTACAAGTATTCAAGTTTATTTTTAATCAACTTCTTTTAGTTTAAAATTGTATGACATGTTAAGAAAGGAAAAGTGTTTTTGAAGTAGAAAGGATATTTTCCTCAAGAATGAAGTTCAAGTATTTTATCAAAATTATTTTCCATCTAAGATAATAAAAGGGTTCTGTTTTTATCCCTTTTATTACATGGATTTGATTATGTTGTGATGGAAATACTTTTATGAATTCCTTTATCTTATATGAATTGTTTTATGATGTCATGTTGTTTAAGAATCCCATTTTTATTACATGGGTTACACTATGATATATGGTTTATGATTATGTGGAACACATAAGAAAGGATTCATTATGAGATGGGTGGGACCTATATCCCCCTCCAATGCATTGGGTAAAGATTTTATATCTCATGAGATAGACATGGCTGAAATGGTAGGTTATACCGGTTCAGTGAAACAGGACTGAAACGAGGGTTACTCGATTCAGAAAGGGACTTTGTCCACTAAGATAGTCTTGGCAATGAGTCTTGACTAACAAGAAATGATTCTCTATGATTATCTGTGTATGCCACAAAGTTTCATGTTTTAAGTTATGATTATTGGGATTTCATTTCACTACCATGATTTATCCCATGTTATGAAATTATGCTCTCTTTTGCAGGTTATGATTTCCAAAATGTTATGTTCTTATGAATACGATGTGATTGATATATCTTTTGTTTACCCTTACTGATCATTTGAGCTCACCCTTTTATGTTTTCTTTTCCCCAGGATATAAAGAAAGGTTTTAGGTAAAAAAAGGAAGATCTTTATGGGAGATGTTGAAGATCTTTCCCCACGATTAGAAGATTTTATTCCGAGTTTCCAAAGACACTAAACTATTACGATCCTTGTGTGTGTGTTTTTGTTTTGTACTAAGTATTCCGCAAAAGTAATGTAATGTCAATGTACGTCAGGCTTCGGGTCACTACAGTTGGTATCAGAGGAAAGGTATAGTCAACCTTTGGAAACTAGGATGTGAAAGCCTTAGTAAGAACCCTAAGGATAAGTCTAAGCATAGAACACAATCTTAGAAATGGCCATGAATAACCTAGGATAAGACCATAAGCATGAAAATTTTATTCTTGAATTATGTGGTTTCCTATTATAATTAGTGTTGCTCACACTATTCTTCTTGGTTTTAGTCAATGGCTGGAACCCGAAGGAACCGTGTTAATGCGAAATGCGATGGGCAATGCAATGATTGTCCCCCTGAGCAACCAAACGATATGGGAGCTGGAATGCAAAATCTTGTAGCAATGCTCACACAACTTTCTCAAGCTATGAATCATGCAGGATTTCCAAACGAACAAAGGGGGGAGCAACATTCTGTTGAATCCTTCATGAGGCAGCGTCCACCTTCTTTCAGCGGGTCTACTGATCCATTAGTTGATGAACAATGGATTAGTACTACTGAAAAGATATTTTCAGTTCTTCAATGTTCTGAGCATGATAAAGTCATCCTAGCAGTGTATCGTTTGGAAGGAGATGCGGATCAATGGTGGAATCTTGTTAAGAATACGAGGCAAAGGGATGAAATTGAGTCTATGGAATGGGACGAGTTCAAGAACTTATTTTTCAATAAGTACTTCCCTCGTATTCTCCGAACAAAGATGGAGAAAGAGTTCCTTGAACTGAAGCAAAGGGATGATGAATCTGTTAGTACCTGTGAAGAAAATTTTACAAGACTTGCAAGGTATGCTTCTGGTATTATTATCCAACCTGAGAGTTAGATCGATCGATTCTTTAGTGGCTTAAAACCAAGTCTTCGAAGGGCGTTAGCCATAAGGGACTTCAATAGCTACGAGGAAATCGTTCGATGTGCTCTCAAAGTCGAGATGGAGATTGGAGTAACCCATCAGTCACATGGGTTTGATAAGAATAGGAAGATGGAATTCAAAGAAAAATCTAAAGAGCACACGGAAAAGAAGATGAACTTTCCCTTATGCTCAATGTGTGGAATGAAACATGGAGGGAGTTGTCTTAAAGGGACAAGTAAATGTTTTAAATGTGGAAAGGAAGGTCATCGGGCATTTGAATGCCGTGATAATGGGAAGAAGATGTCTAATGATGCAAACAAAGGAAGGGATACACAGAATGAACCTATTACACTTCAATGTTTCAAGTGCAAGGAGATGGGGCATTATGCCAATCAATGCCCAAATCCAAGGGTTGATGATGATGGTCGACGTCAACAAACTCTTAAGGCTAAAGACAAAGGAAAGTCACATGCAATTTCTATCAGCGATGTTGAATGTGAAAACGATGTGGTGGAATGATTAAGTGTTTATGTAATGGGATTCCAAAATAATGTTGTATCATTAAGTATTGCAATATTTTTTTTGATGTGGTATTCAATGTGATTGAGATATTTTTTGGAAATAAGATGATATGCGCATAATGAAGGGAAAACGAGAAAATGAAATGTTTAATAGTATTCATGAGCTCATGATTGATATAAGGACTAAGTGATATCATGGTTTGAGTATATAGAATTTTGAGGATTTTGGTATGTGGAAAGTGTTAAATTTTAATTGCATTCATGTTTTCACTAAGGTATTCAAGAGAATACATGATTAAGGACATTGAATGTTTGGAATATGACCAAAAAAACATATCTTATGATATATGGGGATCAACGATGGTATTAAATCTCTGGTAATCGTTTTCACTATATTATGAGAGTGGACTGCAGTATTATGGATAAGCCTAAAGATTAGAATGGATTATGTTGGACATATGTTATTATTGTTTAAGGATAGAAGATTTTCAATATTATTAATGGGATGTTATAGTAAAATAGCTTTAGAAAAAGGATAACCTACAGGACGGGCGACAGCCCATCGCTTCGGACAAAGCTGTAGGAATCGAACCCACAACCGAAGTGCGACTGGCCTTTCTCGCCTACCACTGACCTACAGGAAGTCCCTATTTAGTAGAAGCTAGTTTTAAGCAGTATGATATATGAAGTATAAGTCCATTTTAGGAACCATATATCATTAATCTCACTATAGAATGACTTATGTATATTTAATAACTTTTGCTTACCTTTTGTTTGAGACAGATGGAATGACCCGTCATTCTATCACATAATCTGCTAACACTTCACAAATAACAAATTCAACTTCATTTATTTAAGAGATGAAGTAGAAATTGTTCAAGGAACGAACAAAACTGAGATTGTACCAAAATAAAGTAAGTATTTATTCTAAGCAAATTTTCAACTTTAGGGAAATGATCTTGAAAACCAAAAATGTTGTCCTAGTGATCTTATACCTGATGAATCAGATGGTACCTTATATCATCACAAATCTATGGATTTGTGATTTCTGGCTTTTCCATAGCCATGTTCTCTACCACTATCCATCAGAACATGATGGTTAGATTTCTCTTCCATATCCATATTTTCACCTATGTGGAAACCCAGTGATTAGTTTATTTGGGTAATCGTTACATTTCATACTTTAGTTTTTAAAGCCAAGTTTTGGTATTCCCTTTTACGATGTGGGTTTCTATTAAAGAAACTTTCGAATAGTAAACCATTTATAACCCCGACGAATTTCGAGGGAGAAATTCATTTTAAGGGGGGTAGAATGTAACAGCCCGAGATTTTATGAAAAATATTCTTTTTTATTTCACTAATGTCTTGTGTTGTACGCTACACCAAAAGGAGCTAGCACAACACGCATCCTTGACTTGCCTTGCATTACATGCAATCGCAACCTTCCTCGATAGCATGTGTGGTACGTAATACTGAGTTTCACGAAACAATGATATGCTATTAAAATATTATTAAAACTAGCCGTTATGAATAGTAATAAACACTTTTTAAATTTTAGAAATTTTAGCTCTCAAAATGGACTTCATTTTTGGATTCGGAGTATCGAATTTAGACTAAGGTGAAATTTTGGTACTTTTCGGATAACTTTCATAATCTGATGAATAGTGAAAATTACTAAATTATAATTAAAAACATCTTTTTTTAATCGAAATAATTAATAGTGATAAATCATTAATTTGAGTGGTTTTAAAGTATATTTAGAATATATTTTTACAATTTAATACAATGTTGGTCATTGGATGTAATTTCACATTTAAACCAGACATAATCAAGTGTCAATCTTTTGATAGATATTGTTTCTTAAAAACACGCTATTTGTTTTAACAGCGGGATTTAATTATAAAATTAATTAATGCAACTTTTATGTTATGAATTTGGTAAAATATACTTCATTTTTGAATTCGGAATATGAAATATAGCTTAGGATGAAATTTTGGCATTGTTTTGAAAAACATCAATTTTTGATGAATAGTGAAACTACTAAGTGGTAGTTAAAAAACGGAATTTTTCATAAAACTTAATTTTACCACTTCTGTGAATGGAATTTCAAAAATCCGAGAGACACGGTTGATGTCAGTAAGTAAAATGTGGTTCAATGAGATGAAAATAATTTTTGGTGAATAGTAACTTTTTACTTTTATTTACCACGGTTAAAAGTAAATAGGGTAATTAAGGGTAAGAATGATATTAATATTACCCTAACACATGTACTAATTCTATTGGACAAGTGTATCTCGACCAAAAACAACCTTAAGTGTAAAATATTATCATTTAGGCCCACTTGGATTAGATTAGGACAATTATTATTATTTAATTCAAAGAAGAGTTAAAAGAGTTAAAATCAAAGTTTATTTACTAAAACATTTTTAATATAGGGTTATACATAATCTAAATTCGATTGTAAATATTAATTAGAAAGATAACAAGATTTCCCACATAATGGTATTTTATTTGTAATTTTTAGACATCAACTAAGTTAATTTATTTATGACACAAAGATGATGCAGTAATTATCTTATTAATGAAATATTGACATAATTGATGTTATAAACACCAAACTAAATATAATTTGAGACTTTTAATGAATTAAACTAATTTTCTATGTTACTATGATATATTAGTGTTGATTTAATAAACTTGGTTCGAACATATAATTCTGTTATGACTTTCACAAAAATCATATATCAAATAGTGTCAAAATTGACACAAAATAGTTTTTAAATCAAATATTATATTATTAATTGTTATTTTATTCCTAAAAATCTATGGTTCGGCCAAATGACTTAGATAAGGATATATATATTCATAATAAACAATTTGGGGTTCTTTTGGCATGTTATAGTAAGTGTATTAACCATATAGTGAAAGAAAACAAAAAGACACGGTAAAAGTTAAATTATTTAACTTAGAGTTAAATCTAATTGATAAGGTTAAAATAATACCCTAAACTTGTCTAAATCTTATTTGTTGATAGGATTTCGACCCATCCCCACTTTAGCTTCGAAATAAGTCCCTTTGGAACCATTATAAACCGATTTTAACTTTAATATAAAATAATATTTTGAGATATTCCTAAGGTGACCCTCCCCTCCCTTATAAAAGGACACCTCCTCCCCCTCCTCCTCACACCAATTTTAGCACTCAAGCTCGGCCAAACCCTGCCAAAATCTCTTCTCCACTTCCCTAGAAACATCCTAGAGGTTCTGGTCTTCCTCAAAGACCAATTATAGTGCCCTAAGAGGAGGTCTCAAAGAGGCGCTTCAAAGAAGATGTAATTACCGTTACCAATTCTTTCATCTTTATTTCTTCTTCCACTTCTTCTTCTTAGGTTGTTTCATTATGAAGTAATAAAATCAGTATCACTCATATACTGATATGTTAGTATAAGTATGAAACACCCCTAATTCACCTTCTATCCATCCTACGGAAAAATGAAATCACCGCGCGTGCGTACGTACGGAATACCGTCTCCACGACGCGATGAGATTCACTCTCCATGTTAACCATTTAAGAATGATTATAAAGTATATATAAGAAATAATAATGAAATATATGACATTATAAAGCTACTGGATTTATGTATATATATATATGTGTCATCTACTTACTTCCATTCAAGACAATAAGGAAAGGAAAACAGCGTTCATGCGTACGTACGGACTACCGTCTCCATGAACGGTGTTTTTCATTTCATTTATATATCTATTATGTATATATATATACTGATATGATATATAAATCATATTTTATATTCTGGAAGTAAGTAAATCATGATATAAGTAATAATAATGTCAATAACAACAAGTCAAAACATCTACGATAAAACGATTTTACCCAAAATGCTTCTTTAACATTAAATTTACAAAAGAACGGGTAATATAATGTCATAAGTGAACCATATATGATATCATAACAATGAATATGATTCTGTAATAAGTCAATGACATTATTTAAATCATTATACAGGAGGTTCGGACACTTACGAAGCAAATCGGACCTAAGGTAAGGGAAATATCACAATCTCATTTTTATCCGAGATTGTTTATTCGTAAGTATTTACTGGGGTGTATTTTATCATCCACATCCATGTTTCATCAATATGTAATATTATTTCCATCCACATACAATTTTTTAAATCCATTTTTACCCTTCGGTGAGTTTTTAGTAAAAGAAATGAAAGTAATCTTTTGTCGTTTTTCGTACGAGGTACTTTTTGACTTTTCCGACAAAAGTACGAGAAGAATGTTTTTTTAACTTATACGGCAAGAATGGATTTCTAAAACATTATTTCCAAGAAGCTTCCCTTACAAGTATTCAAGTTTATTTTTAATCAACTTCTTTTAGTTTAAAATTTTATGACATGTTAAGAAAGGAAAAGTGTTTTTGAAGTAGAAAGGATATTTTCCTCAAGAATGAAGTTCAAGTATTTTATCAAAATTATTTTCCATCTATGATAATAAAAGGGTTCTGTTTTTATCCCTATTATTACATGGATTTGATTATGTTGTGATGGAAATACTTTTATGAATTCCTTTATCTTATATTAATTGTTTTATGATGTCATGTTGTTTAAGAATTCCATTTTTATTACATGGGTTACACTATGATGTATGGTTTATGATTATGTGGCACACATAAGAAAGGATTCATTATGAGATGGGTGGGACCTATATCTCCCTCCAATGCATTGGGTAAAGATTTTATATCTCATGAGATAGACATGGCTGAAATGGTAGGTTATACCGGTTCAGTGAAACAGGACTGAAACGAGGGTTACTCGATTCAGAAAGGGACTTTGTCCACTAAGATAGTCTTGGCAATGAGTCTTGAATAACAAGAAATGATTCTCTATGATTATGTGTGTATGCCACAAAGTTTCATGTTTTAAGTTATGATTATTGGGATTTCATTTCACTACCATGATTTATCCCATGTTATGAAATTATGCTCTCTTTTGCAGGTTATGATTTCCAAAATGTTATGTTCTTATGAATACGATGTGATTGATATATCTTTTGTTTACCCTTACTGAGCATTTGAGCTCACCCTTTTATGTTTTCTTTTCCCCAGGATATAAAGAAAGGTTTTAGGTAAAAAAAAGGAAGATCTTTATGGGAGATGTTGAAGATCTTTCCCCACGATTAGAAGATTTTATTCCGAGTTTCCAAAGACACTAAACTATTACGATCCTTGTGTGTGTGTTTTTGTTTTGTACTAAGTATTCCGCAAAAGTAATGTAATGTCAATGTACGTCAGGCTTCAGGTCTCTACACAAATACTCAATTAATATATTAGGGTAGTGGCCTCTAATCAGAGTTTTTCTAAATCCAATTTCCATGGTTATTGCGAAACATCCTTTGATACCAACTGTGATGCCCCAAACCTAGTTATGTGAGTCTATGCATTATTTTAAAACATTAGCACGATAAGTATGAATCAAGTACCGAAAGACCGATCAATTTAGAAGTCATGGAATATCGATTACATACATGAACATTACATTACAAATTAGAAAATAATTAACTATATAAATGATCCTTTGAGAACTCACTTAATCCCTTATCATAACCATGCTTATCAATCATAAAATACTTCTTCACATCCTTGTAAAATTAAAACATAAAAAAGGGTGATCATAGATGCTCATTAAGGATAACAATATTGTGGAAACATTAATAAATATGCATAAAAATTTAAGTAATGTGTTAGACTAAGACAAAATCCATTCAAACATAAACATCGGGATAATATGGAATAGATAATATCAAATAATTCCATTTACTTATTTGCATTGATATTCTACTAGTCAAATGATCATATGAAATATCAATATCCACTTTCATAATGATGTAATTCATAATACTAGACTTCATAACCACATAGTCAAGGCCTTGTACCAAGAATACAAATAAATTTTTTTTAAGGAATTGTTACAAGACACTTTTTTTCTCATTAGACCTACCAATGCAACTTGGAGCAATTTCGAGATCCACCCATCACTTACTATGTCCAATTAATTCCTCATATGAAAAGGTTTAAACATAACATAAACATTCATATTAAAACTAATATATGTAATTTCAATAATTTATACATAAACAATGAATGGTATAAAAATAACACATCTAATTCAAACATATCACAAAACCATAAATACAATATGGATGATTTGTATCATAAAAAATCAACTTCAAACATGTTTAAAATCCATCAACGGATGTTGATATAGATGAAAATGACTTGTAAAATTCATTGAGTGAAATATACCATTTTCATAAAAACATTTAAATGTCACACAATTTAGAAAGGAAGACATATAAATAAATTTTTGAATCAAGGTGTCCCATACCACTTTGAAACATTTGAATGGAATTAACATTTTAAACACATTCATTTCCTTATAAATAAATCCATAAAAACCATTTTGAAATCATGGACATTAATGAGAATGAGTTAGAAGAATAAATATTTAAAATATTTAATATAATGATTAAGTGAAAAATATCCTAAAAATAATACCTTTGAAAACTTATTTATTAAAAATGAACCTCGATAATAAATATTTCCCAACATATTCTTACGTAAAAACAATCTCGGATAATAAAGAGATTGTGAAATTATCCCTTACCATGCACATTATTTTAGTACAGGGAACATTTAACCTACTTTATAAAGACTGTATTACATTATTAAATTATACCAGAAACATATTAATATTTATTATATCATAAATGATTCATTTATAACTTTATACTATGCATTAGGTTATAATTTACATGTTATATTTAAATTTCAGGTAATAATCACTTTCTTTATCGTACATGTTTTAACATGTTAATTTTGATTATAAAACATAGCTCATGCTTTAAATTCATATAGAATATAAAACATGATTAATATATCATATATATTTATAAAATAAATATTTATTATAAACGTATATATGAAATGGAATACACCATTTATGGAGATGGTAGGTCGTACGTATGCGTAAACACTGTTTCTTTTTTCATAATCTATTGAATGGAACTAATTGAATAAGATATATGTATGTACATATATATATATCTAGTAGAATTATTATTTCTTATATTACATACTTATCGTAGATATATATTTTATAATAATCGTTGAATGGTGAATGTGGAAATGAATTTCATCGCATCTTGGTGATAGTAATCCGTACGTACGCACGAGCGACAATATCATTAAATTAATGGATAAATCGTATGTAATTGGATGGTATATCATATATAAAGTATAATTAACATGTTTTATTTATTATTTACATCATTTATACTTGTTATTATACCTATCCAAATAATGATGTGTTTGAATAACAGACTACACTATGATGTGACGACGGTAATCCGTAAGCACTCACATATGGTGACTTTGTCATTTATAGGATGGATAGAACAATGAATATGGTTGTAAAATTTTTTAATAACAAAACAATATATTTACGATATCGTATTTATTATTTTTTAATGGAAAAAACAATGAAATAGCAAGTAGAAGAAGAAATGAATTTAAAGAGGTGATGAAATATTTACCTCTTCTTTGGGTTCTTCCTTTTGATTTGATTAAAAGGACACTATAGGTTGACTTTCTGACCAAACGATGGACATTAAGATTAAGGGAAGAATAATTGGAGGATAATTGGGTAGGTTTTTTCCTATCTAAAAGGCATTATAGGTTTGAAATTAAGAAAAGGGAAAGTTCCCTTTTATAAGAGACATGAGGGTCACTTTAGGAAAAGCTGAAAATATTATTTTATAATAAAATCATTTTCGGTTTATAATGGCCCCAAAATAAATTATTTAAAGTATATGGTGGTTATTGGTCGAAAACCTCTCAACCAATAGGTTTTATACAGATTTAGTTCATCATATTAACCATATCTTTTAGATTTAACTCTTAGTTAAATAGTTTGACATTTATTATGTATCTTTGTATTTTCATATTATATGGTTAATAAACATACTACAAACTTCCATGAGATTATAAATAGATTCATTAATGATAAATATAAAATTATTAAGGCCCTTTGGCCAAACCTTATATTTTTAGGAATATAATTTCAACCAATAATATAGTATTTGTTTTAAAAACTCAAATATGTTAATTCTGACATTATTGAATAAAATATTTTTTTAATGTCCTAAAAACATTATTACTTAAAAATAAATTCATCTATTTAATACTAACATGTCATATTAACCTATAAAATTAGTTTAATTCATAAAATATCTAAAATTATATTTATTTGGATATTTATAATACTAATTATTTTAATATTACATTATTATGGTAATTACCGTGTCCTCATTGTTTCACAAATAAATTAAATTATATAATGACTAACAATAAAAAATAAAAAATATAAGCACTTAGGAATTTTTTTTTTATTTTTAATGAATATTTTTAGTCTAATTTATGTTATCTCTAACCCAATATAAAAAATGGTTTAGTTATTAATATTTGAATTCTAGTCTTTTAACTCTTCATTAAATTAAAAAACAGTAAATGTATTAATCTAATAAAAGTGGACCAAAGAGGATAAAATATTATTCCTAAGGTGGTTTTTGATCGAATTATACTTATCCATTAGAATTAGGACACGAGTTAGGGTAATTATGATAACATTTTTACCCTTAATTGCCTAATTTACTTTTAACCGTTGTAAATAAAAGTCAAAAGATACAATTCACAAAAAATTATTTCAATCATATTGAACCACATTTTACTTACTGATAATGATTGCATCTCTTGGATATTCTAAATAAAACTCACAGAGACTGTAAAATTATGTTTTATAAAAATTTGCAAATGCTCCTAGAAGGTGGGTAAAAGATGGTCAAAAGTTCGATAAAATTATATATATATTAACATATTACAAAATGACTCCAAATAATTAAGTTGAACATATATAGGTATTATGTATATAGTTTTATCTAAAATAAATAATAATTAAACAAGAATTTATTTCAATAAAAGGTCGATTTTATATAATTACACATTGGTTTTCACTATTCATCAAAAATTGAAATTTTTCAGAAAAATTCCAAAAATTTACCCTAAGATAATTTTGATATACCAAATTCATAAATGATGTTTATTTAACCAAATTCAAAAAATTGGTGTTTCATTTATTAATTTAAAATTATTTCCCATTGTCAAAACCAAAAAGCAGGTTTTTAAAAAGCAAAAACTATCAAAAGATTCACAAGTGTTTATGTCAAATTTAAGTTTGAAAGTTCCTATAATGACCTAAATTGTATTAAATGACAAATATATAATCTAATTATACTTTCAAACAATTAAAATTCATAATTTATCATTATAAATATTTTTTATTAAAAAAAGTTGTTTTCAATTAAATCATTGTAGTTTCACTATTAATGAAAATATGAAAGTTATCGGAAAAGTACCAAAAATTTATTTAATCTAAATTTTAATGTCACCCTTTTAAAGAAAAATTTAATTTCATTAAATTTAATATATAAGAGTGTCAAATATTGGTTTTAAAAATATTTCTTCATTAAAAGCGGTAAAATTCCATTTTTTAAATATGCCTATTTTATTTGGAAAAATGTATTTATTCTGAAATTATGTAGAAGAAAACATAATATTGATGTCAAAATTATAGAGAGTATATAAGATTAAAAATTTATTTAATACTATTCATAATCGGTTTTTGAACGGTTAGTGTGATAAGTTGTGGTGCGCTCGAACACAGTGTTTCCTGTAGCGCAAGCTATTGAATTACTTTAACGTGATAATGTACTATGGTATAATTGGGTGTTACAATGGGATTCTCTACATGTGGTGGTATGGTTGTTCCATCACATGTATGAATCATATTATGAACTAGTCCATGTATGAACTCCCCATTAGTGGGGGGATCCGCCTCATGATCCTAATGATGAATCATTGATGATATATATCACGGATGAATCCTAAAAAACATGATTTACCCTATTTATTCAGAATATCTAGAGAACATACTCATAAAGGACATGTAAACAACAAAAAATTCTTATACGATTCATGTGTCATTGTTTTCACTCCAACCAGCGTTCCCATGGGATGATTTGAAAAGATGGCGACCATAGTACCAGTGTAGGTATATGATGTCCACAACAGGAACACTGGATTCCACATTCAAAAATAAGAACATGAAAATCTTGAAACTATTTTCCTAAAAAATTCTAATAGACCCATGTTCATATTAAATAATAGCCCCACTATGATACCACATTATCATTACCTATCCTTGTTGGGACCATGTAGCAAATCCATATTTCCTCCAACAATAGGACAAAGAGTGGTAAAATTTGTTGAGTAGTCATATCAGTCACCCGATAGTCCTTAGCATATATACCTATACACATGCACACATATCCAAGAATATAAACTAATTAAATGTAAAAACAATATAACTACCATGCATACATAAATCTAAATTACATAACTTGAGTACAACATGATTTAATGGAATATAAATATGGCCAAACAAAATCCCACCACAATGTGTATGAAAAAAAGTCCTGACAGAAGGTATATACTATGAATGATCTCAGAAACCAATAGGAACAAACCTTGATCTATTCAGTCTCACTAAGTACCATCTAATCCAGTTCCTCCTAGGACTTTGTCAAACTGGGGATCATATTCACATGACATGGCACGCGCGGGAAAAGACCATCCATGGGT
Organism: Viscum album; assembly: GCA_963277665.1. Taxonomy (NCBI): domain Eukaryota; kingdom Viridiplantae; phylum Streptophyta; class Magnoliopsida; order Santalales; family Viscaceae; genus Viscum; species Viscum album. The sequence continues at coordinate 2,031,200,826 of OY728151.1, read as the reverse complement.
GAGTATAACAGTACTATGTAGGTTACCCCTAAACCAAATGGAATACAACAAAATAAAAATTACAACTTATCTACTGTGGTATATTCATATATCAGTAATGAAATGAATATCTAAATATACTCAACAAAAGAAAATAATCTATAGTTAATTAACAACCATAGTATACCATCCTAGGATTATATCTTGAAGATTCTAAAATGCATACATTTAGGAGAGCACACTCCTGTGTCTGATAATTGTGATAGTGTTTCTGTAACGACCGGGTTTTGTAGGGATCATTTACCTTCTGAAAATGTTGTGTTGTGTTTTATGGTCTGGGAATCATGACGGTTTAGGCCTACCGGTAGCCGAGGCCTATCGGTAGCCTTGGCCTACCGTTATCCTTGGCCTACCGGTATCCTTGGCATACCGGTAGCCTTGGCATACTGGTATCATTGGCCTACACCACAGATTCTTTCCAGTGGCATTCTTTCCTACGCAATTAGGGATTTAAACCCTATTTTGACCTGTTTGAGCGTGTTTTAAAGACCCGTAATGCCCATAAGAGTTGTAATTAAATACTTAATGAATTAATGAGTCGTTTTAGACCACCCGACCCCTTTTAATAATGAGTGGGGCCACATGGACAACCCAAAACCCCTCTCATTACACGGTTTCGCGTTCCTATCTCAACCGTCTACGGGCCTTATAAATTAAGGGTTAGGCGTGGTTTCTTCTTTCCTCAATCTCGGCTTTTCACGAACATCGTATGGTGCATCGGGTGAGCCGCATCCTTATCCGTAAAGTTCCACACCCGGCCTAAACGTCAATCATCCATCAACAGGTAGAGGGTTTTCTCCTTCACCTCACTCTTTTGTGTATCATGTGGGGTGGGCGTGCTTTTTATTCTGTGGAGTTGGATAAACCAGACCTAATTAAAGATAATGAATGAATCCTGTAATGAATGAGGGGGGTGGGGTTGTGTTCATTGATGTTGTTATATTAAAATCATCTTTCTGCGTTGTGTTGGCTTGCATATTCTAAAAATCGAGGTCATTGGTGGTCATTGTCTGTGCACTAATGAACCCCTCGTGATTTTTTAAATGGATTGTTCCAAATTGTAAACTCCTGCTGTGAAAAGTAAATGGGTTAATCACGTATATCCGGATGAATAAATTGAAAGCACCAGGATCAATTCCATTTTTTCTAACCCCGGTCAAAACACGGAATTGAAATCATATAGTGTGTTAAATCTTATAAATATAAAAATAAAGGCATGGCCCTGCTTAGTGTTGGTGACAGTGGTTTGGTTCTTTTCTTTCACGGCCGATTGGTGTAAATGTGGGAGGGGATGGGATCCCCTGTTTTTTTTATATACTCTCGGTGGTTGGGTGAATTGTGCATGGGATCCCCTGTTGGTATGGATTCAGTGGTTGTGAGTTTTAAGACCGAGTGGGTACATGTTTATATCACGAATTGGGGTGAGATCCTCTTTTGATGAAAAACCTTTTTGGGGTAGGGGACACGGGGCAGTGTCTCAAGGTTTTCTAGTTCCAGGACATCGAGAGTTCTCACGTTCCCTTGTTGTTGTGACTTTACAAGAGAAACAAGTGTGGATAATTAAATTGACGTTTGGCTGGTTTCTTTTCCTTGGTTATGCTTATGGTGTCAGTTTCCCAATAGATCATGAACTTATTTGAACATTATTACTGAACATGATAACAAGAATGGGACAAATGTGTTTTGTTGGTGTGATTTGTAACTTATACATGAGTGTTGTTGTGATCTTTAGACTTTATGATGAAAAACCTAGTTTGGGGTGAGTGCTTGGTACCTATATATATACCTGTAGCTTCATGATTTTTATTCGCACCCCACCCAAGTTTAGAACTTAGTACTGAACACCCCCATCTCATGGGGGAGGGTGTTTTTCCCAAAAGTATTATTAGTTGCTAGTTATTAGCTCTTTTTCTGCTCCCTTTCCCGGATAGCCCAAGTATCTTCGTGCAGGCTGTGATGGCATGTGGTCCATTATTATCCCAAGAACCTTCGAGCGGGGTATTGTCGTGGTTTTACAGGTGTGTGCGGCAGGTGTTTTCCGAAGTGTCTTCGGGATGAGGCCCAGGTGTCTTTTGGAGTGGCAGTGGATCTTCTAGCCCCGGTGTCTTCGGGCGTGGTGGTGGTTGTTCTGGCCTAGTTGTTTGCAGGCTTGGTTACATGTGATAGTTGTGGCCTAGGTGTTTGCGGGTGGGATTCATCAGTGGGAATTCCTTTGGTTGTGGCATAGGTGTGTGTGGGCGGGTGTGGTAGTGGGACTATAGTGAGAATGGCAGGATTGGTCCGATGCGTAGGATGTCTCATTAACAAGTGGGATAGTGGCGCGGGGTACCCAATCATCGAGGTGCTCTTATTACGTATATTACTTGAATTGTGTTATTTGGGGAGTGTTCCTTGGTGAGTCTTGGGTGGATAGTTTACCTTGATAGGTGTTTGGTTTACTCCTTTTCTCACAGGACTTTAGTACGTTCCCCCACTTGTGCACAAGAGTGTTTTGTTTTCCCTTCTGAGTGTGCCTGTATGCTCACCCTATGTATATAAAACTACTTTCAGGTTTCCAGGAGGACTTCAGGGATCGCACGAGACCATACTAGCTCAGACATTTGAGGCAGTTGCAGTTACTTTTTTTCTTTCTTTGGTACATACCTTTGTAGTCACCATTTGTATTTGTGGTTTTTACTTTTGGAACATGCATGTGGGAATGGTTTACTTTTGGCTTTACTTTTCTTTTACCTTGGTGTTGTTGAGTTTCATCATCTTATCTCCCGATCCTATAAAACAGAAATGGGTAATGACTTCCATTTTTGAGAAATTTATATACCCTTAGTGCTAGTAGCCACTCCGGGACCTATTATAGGCGGGTCTCAGGGGTCATTATCTCTCCTTCAACTTAGAGAAGGAAGGTCCTGGAAATCTCCTAACCCTTCCCTCCTTTTGGTGAAGGTAGGTCATGAAAAAATGGTATTAGAGGGATGGTTGAGAGATAGGATGGAGTATGGAGTTAGGCACAGTGAGGATTGCATGGGATGGTAAGGCAATAGTGTTGGGTGTCCTTGAAGCTTGAATTAGGACAGGGAAGACCAGCTAGGACACGGGGTTTTAGGGCCCCCCCTGATTCGATGCAAGGACTCTGGACCTACCGAACAACCAATGAGGCCACACTGATTGCATGGTAGAGACCCTAGGAATTGTACATGCATCATAATGGCTTGTGTTATTGTGTTTCTGGGATGACATGGGAATTAAGAATAAATTAAACTTTTAAGAAGTTTTAAAGACAATAATCTACACTAGGTGGGCTTAGCCATTCCTTTTTTACCTTGCAGCTATGGAACCTGGAAGGCGACCATGTGTGGTACAGGCGATCGAGGCCCCGGAGACTACCTTGGCAGATCGACAGAGAGCTAATCGAGAAAAGGAGGATGTTGAGTGGAAGAGGAATCTCCTGGCCTTCCAGAGACAGAACCTCGAGAAGTATGAGGGCAGCACCTCTGACATGAAGATGGAAGGCTGGCTAGAGGAGCTAGTTATATCTTTTGGCCTGATTCGGGCCCTGACCGAGTACTGGGTTCCTCTGTCTGTCAGCCATATGCGGGGAGCAGCACGTTAGTGGTGGACACATTACCTGGGAGAGAGGAGAGAGGCTAAGTGGCTTGGGTGGATTTTTAGAGGTAGTTCCAGACATAATTCCTATATTCGACGATGAAGGCGGAAAAGAGACAGGAGCTACTCCCCGTCCAACAGGGGAGTATGTCTGTGAGAGAGCGAGGGATCAAGTTGAAGGACCTCCTACATTTTTCTCCGGACCACTTTCCCAACTAGGAGTCTATGGAAAGGCGTTTGGAGGAGGCGCTCCGGCCCTCCCTCTAGTATGTTATTACCCCCTTTACCCTACCGACGTACTTGGAGGACGAGAAGAAGGCCGAAGTGGTGGAGAGAATGCACTCTCTATGAGTTGTGTCACGAGAGGGGAAATTTTTGGGACCATTTATGGGGAAGGCTATCAGCACCAGACCTCCAGCATCTAGACACTCCAGGTTCCAACCAGTAGGGAGCAGGCCGTAGAAGTTTCAGTTTAGATCCCCTGGTCCTCACCCTTTTCCATCAGGCTTGGGACCGCGGTGTTTCATCTGCGGGAGCCCTGGACATCTCTGGAGTCAGTTCCTGGACCGGGTACAGTACGACGGTGGTGTACAACCCCACCACCTGCCCCAGCAGCAGCTTCCAGCCTGACCTTTCCAGTAGCAGTAGTAGGGACATCGATCTCCCGATCCTCTGAAGGAAGAAGTAGGAACAGGAGGCCAACCTCAGGGCGCACCTCAGGGACCTTGACTGGGGCGCGATCGAGGAGGTGGTCAGAAGCCGAGTGGCAGAGGAGATGGGCGTGGAAAGTTTCACGCTACAGAGGCAGCAGTCCCAGTAGGGACGGAGGTTGTTCGAGGTACGATCAGTTTGTTTAGCACTCTTTCTTATGCTTTGTTCGATACCAGAGCTTCCCACTCCTTTGTTGCGCCTAGTCTAGCCCATGATTTGGGTGTAGATGCCGAGAGACATCCAGTTCCCCTTGTGTTAAGCACACCTGTCGGAGGTCAGACCGACTTGTCGTTTGTTTGTCAAGGATTTAGACTGATGATGGGGCCACATCATTCGATTAGGGATCTTCTTCTGATACAGATACATCCATAAGATGTCATCCTAGGCATCGACTGGCTATTCTCTGTGTGCGCCGTCATCAACTGTTTCCGAAGAAGGGTCACGTTCTCGAACTTGGGTGGCCGGCGTGTTACATTCACCGGCGAGAAGAGCCGTCAGAAGGGCAGTAGGCGAGAGGAACCCATACTCTCCTTGTTAGCTGAGCTGTCAGTAGAGTCAGTAGATGTTGAGATGGTGGATGTGCCAGAGGTTGTCCATGAGTTTATGGACAACTTTCGTGAGAAGGTGATGACTCTACCCCCTCGATGTGATATCGAGTTCGGGATATACATGGAGCCCTACGCTCGTCCAATCTAGATGGCTCCTTACCGGATGACACCTTCAGACTTATGGGAGTTTCGGATTCAGATTGACTATCTGATGAAGAGGGGTTATGTTCAGCCGAGTGTTTCACTGTGGGGTGCTCCAGTTTTGTTTACAAAGAATTCCAATGGTGGTATCACGTTGTGCATAGACTACAGGAGGCTGAATCAGGTGATGATCAAGAATCTATACCCTCTTCTGAGGATAGACGGTCTTTTCAACTAGCTGAAAGGGACATGATGGTTCTTGAAGATTAACCTGCGGTCTGGGTAACACCAGTTGAGAGTGAAGGATAGTGACATCCCGAAGGCAGCCTTCAGGTGAAGATATGGACATTTCGAGTTCGTAGTCAAGCCCTTCGGTGTTACGAATACCCTGGGTGTGTCCATGGGGCTTATGAACTCCATCATCCGGGTGTACATGGATTGGTCCGTGGTTGTGTTCATCGAAGACATCCTGATCTAGTCGAGATTAGAGGAGGACCATGCGGAGCACCTGAGGACGGTTTTGGATGTCCTCCTATAGCACCAGATCTATGGTAAGTTGTCAAAATGCAAGTTCTAGACACGAGAAGTGTGTTTCCTCAGACACGTGGTGTCTGAGCGAGGTGTAGCGGTGGACCCATCAAAGGTTGAGGCAGTTGTTTCTTGGACAGCACCCAAGAATGTGGCAGAGGTCCGTAGTTTCCTCGGGCAGGCTGGTTACTATTGGAGGTTCGTACCTAGCTTCTCCTGATTAGTATCCCCATTGACAGCCCTTACCATGAATGACCAGGTTTTTGAGTGGAGTGAGAAGTGCGAGTTAGCCTTCAGCTATCTTAAATAGAAGTTGGTTAGTTCCCTAGTGCTGAGATTACCAGAAGAAGAGGCGGCCTATGAGGTGTTCTGTGATGCTTCAGGACAGCGCCTGGGATGTGTGTTGATGCAGCAACAAGGGGTGATCACTTATGGGTCTAGGAAGCTATGCCCCCATGAGCGTAATTACGCCACCCATGCCCTCATCGGAGAACGTGTTGTGGTCTTCACGGATAACAAAATCTTGAGGTATATTTTCTCCCAGCGGGACTTAAACTTGTGACAGCGGAGATGGGTGGAGTTCCTCCAGGATTACGACTTCGATATCTCTTATACTGAGGGCAAGGTCAGTGTAGTGGTCGATGAATTGAGCAGGAGGACACAAAAGGATGCGGTCCGAGAGTCAGCGAATTCCTGGAAAGAAATAGAGGAGTTGGTCTCCTTACACCTAGATGCGAGGATAGATGGTTGAAGAGGTTTCCTATATCAGATGATAGTGAAGTCATCTGTGTTTCGGAAAGTGGAGGATTCTCAGTGGGGAGACCCGGAGTGCGCAGTGATGTGTGACCGAGTTGACCAGGGTAATGCTCTGGAAGGATGGACATAGGTTGGTCAGAACCAGATGTTTTTCCAGAAAAGGTTGTTTGTTCTAGGAGTGATGTGCGGAAAGACTCTCAGTGAGTTCTTCAACACACCCCTGGCGGTACACCCATGAGTTTCCAAGATGTACCAGGGACTGAAGGGATGGTTTTGGTGGCCCGGAGTGAATAGAGAAGTGGAACAGTTTGTGGCCAAGTGCTTAGTGTGTCAGCAAGTGAAGGCTGAACACTGAGTTCCAGGCGGCCTACTTCAGTCTCTAGATGTCCCCGAGTGGCAGTGGGATGACATCTCTATTGCTTTCGTCATGGGACTTCCCAAGGTCAAAGGGGGATACAATGCCATTTGGGTGCTAGTTGACAGGTTGAAGAAATCGGTTCACTTTCTGGCGATCAGGGAGTCGAGTGCAGTAGATACTTTAGCACGAAGTTATGTTGATGAGGTGGTGCAGTTTCATGGAGTTCCGAGGTCTATAGTCTCATATAGGGATTCATGGTTTACCTCGCATGTCTGGAGAGTATTATAGCATGCTTTTGGCGCACAGTTACATCTTATCACTTTTTTCCATCCTCAGACAAATGTAAAAACAGAGCGCACCATCCATACCTTGGAGGATATGCTGCGGGCATGTGTTCTGGACTCATGAGGATCATGGTTGTGACACTTGCCCCTGGTAGAGTTCACCTACAATAATAGCTATCACTCTACCATTGGTATTTCCCCATTTGAATCCTTGTACAGGAGGCCCTTCCGTTCACCTATGTGTTGGGCCGAAGTATCAGAGGCATGCATCATTGGCCTAGAGGTGGTGCAGAGCATGACAGAAAAGGTTCATCTCATATGGGAAAGGATGAAGGTGTCCCAGGACCGACATAAGTCGCATGATGATTCCAGGAGGAGGACCTTGGTGTTTGAGGTTGGAGACCATGTGTTCTTAATGGTCTCCCCTCGACGTGGGCAGCGGAGCTTCGGAAAGGGGCGTAAGCTTTATACCAGGTTCATCGGACCATTCGAAGTGTTGTGGCGGGTCAGCGATGTGGCTTATCAGCTAGCATTACCACCACCTCTACTGAGGATACATGATGTCTTTCATGTGTCCCAGCTCCGTCGGTATCTGCACGATGATTCACATGTCCTTGATTTGGGTGACCTAGATATCGAGGATGACTTAACCTTTGTGGAGAGACCATCGATGATCATGGATCGCAAGGAGAAGGTGCTTCGTGGGCGAACCATTCCCTTGGTTCGTGTGTTGTGGAGACATGGTGGGCTTGAGGAGAGTATGTGGGAGAGGGAAGTACAGATACGTACCTAGTACCCCGAGTTGTTTTGAGTTTTGTTCCTTGTTTTACCTGTTGTGGTAAAACGTTTTGTCTTTTTGGCTATGAAACATACTTGTTTTCTTCCCTCTGAATGTGTGTGAAAAGCCCTAGCTGTGGGGGAGGGGAGAACCCGCCCCCTAATCAAGATGCATTAAGTTGGATGTGATTAAACCCGTGCAGGCAAGTCAGTGCCACCCAAAGCGGATAATATATTGACATGGGGGATGAGACTCCCCAACCCACACTCCTGGGCAGTTTGGCATGGTATGTTGCTTGGTTCTTATCAGGGATGTGTTTTTAGTTAGCATGGGTTCACTACTAAGAGGTATCATTCAAGGTGGTAGTTCGGACCTTCTCTTTCATTATGGTTTTTTTATTCTCGGGATTAGAATTCTTTAAGAGGTATCTGATGTAACGACCCGGCATTTGTCGGGATCCTTTAACTTGTGAAAATGTCATGTTGGGTTTTCTAGTCTGGGAATCACGGCGGTCTTGGCCTACCGATATCCTTGGCCTATTAGTCACCTTGGACTTCTGGTAGCATTGGCCTACCGGTAGCTCTTTCCTATCGGTAGACTTGGCCTACCGGTAGCCTTGGCCTACCGGTAGCCTTGGCCTACCCCGCAGGTTCTTTCCAGTGGCATTCCTTCATGCGCAATTAGGGTTTTAAACCCTATTTTGACCTGTTTGAGTGTATTTGATAGACTCGTAACACCTATAAGAGCTTTAATTAAATACTTAATGAATTAATGAGTCAGTTTAAACCACCTGGCCCCCTTTAATGACGAGTGGGGCCGCATGGCCAACCCAAGACCCCGCTGATTACGCGGTTTCACGTTCCTATCTCAACCTTATGTGGGCCATATAAACTAAGGGTTAGCTGTGGTTTCTTCTGTCCTCGATCACGGCTTTTCACGAAAAGATTCTGGTGCATCGGGCGAGCCGCAACGTTATCCATAATGTTCCGCGCCCGGCCTAAACGTCGATCATCCACCAAGAGGTAGGGGATTTTCTCCTTTTCCTCTCTCTTTTGTGTATTCTCTGGGGTGGGTGTGCTTTTGATTCTGTGGAGTTGTATAAACCAGACCTAATTAAAGATAATGAACGAATCATATAAATAATGAAGGGGGGGGGATGTGATCGTTGATGTTGTTATATTAAAATCATCTTTCTGTGTTGTGATGGGTTACGTATTCTGAAAATTGAGTCTGTAGGTGGCCGTTGTTTGTGCACTAATAAACCCCTTGTGATGTTTTAAATGGATTTCTCCAAATTGTAAACTTCTGCTCTGAAAAGTAAATTGGTTAATCACGTATACCCGGCTGAATAAATTGAAAGCACCAGGATCAATTCCTTTTTTTCTATCCCCGGTCAAAATGTGGAATTGAAATCATGGAGTGTGTTAAATATTATAAATCTGAAAATACAAGCATGGACCTTCTTAGTGTTGGTGACAGTGGTTTGGTTGTTTTCTTTTGCGACCGATTGATGGAAATGTGGTAGGGGATGGGATCCCCTGTTTTTATTTATATACTCTTAGTGGTTGTGTGAATTGGCAATGGGATCCCCTGGTGGTATGGATTTTGTGGTTGTGAGTTTTAAGAACGTGTCGGTACTTTTTTATATCACGAATTGGGGTGGGATCCTCTGTTGATGAAAAAAAAATTGGGGGAGGGGACACGGGGTAGTGTCTTAGGGTTGTCTGGTTCCAGGACTTCGAGAGTTCTCACTTTTCCTTGTTTTTGTGACATTACAAGAGAACCAAGTGTGGATACTAAAATTGAGGTTTGGCTAGTTTCTTTTCCTTGGTTATTCTTATGGTTTCAGTCGCCCAGTAGTGCATGAACTTATTTGAACATTATTACTGAACATGAAAACAAGAATGGGACAAATGTTTTCTGTGGGCCAGAGTTGTGACTCGGACTTCAGTACTGTTGTGATCTGTAGGCTGTCTGAATAAAAACCTAGATTGGGGTGAGTGCTTTTTACCTATATATATTACTGTAGCTTTTTATTTCTTATTTTCACCCCACCCATGTTGAGAACTTAGTGTCGAACACCACCATTTCAAAGGGTAGGTTTTTTTTCCAAACACTATTATTAGTGGCTGGTTATTAGATCCTTTTCTGGTACCTTTACCGGATAGCCCATGTATCTTCGGGCAGGCCGTGATGGCCTGAGGTCGATTATTATCTCAAGAACCTTTGGGCGGGATAGTGTGGTGGTTGGCCAGGCGTGTGCGGCAGGTGGTTTCCAAAGTGTCTTCGTGATGAGGCCCAGGTGTCTTCGGGCATGGTAGTGGATTTTCTAGCCCAGGTGTCTTCGGGCGTGGTGGTGGTTGTTCTAGACTAGGTGTTTGTAGGAATGGTTACATGTGATAGTTTTTGGCCCAGGTATTTGCAGGCGGGATTCGGCAGTGGGACTGCATGTCATTGTGGCCCAGGTGTGTGCGGGCGGGTGTGGTAGTGGGACTGCAGTGAGAATGACGGGATTGGTTTGATGCATAGGATGTCTCAATAACCAGTGGGAGAGTGGCGCGGGTTACCCAAACATCGATGTGCTCTTATTATGTATATTAATTGGCTTGCGTTATTTTGGGAGTGTGCCTTGATGTGGCTTGGGTGGATAGTTTACCCTGATAGGTGTTTGGTTTACTCCTTTTCTCACGGGACTTTAGTATGTTCCCCCCTTGTGCATAAGATTCTTTCGTTTTACCTACTGATTGTACTTGTATGCTCACCCTACGTATATAAAACTGCTTTCAGATTTCCAGGAGGACTTTGTGGATCGCACGAGACCATAATGGCTCAGACCTTTGAGGCAGTTTCAGTTGCTATTTTTCATTCTTTGGTACTTACCATTGTGGTCACCTTTTGTATTTGTGGTTTTTACTTTTGGAACATGCATGTGGGAATGGTTTACTTTTGGCTTTACTTTTCTTTTACCTTGTTTTTGTTGAGTTTCGTCATCTTATCTCCCGATCCTATAAAACAAAAAAGGGGAATGCCTTCCATTTGTGAGAAATTTCTATACCCTTGGTGCTAGTCGCCAATCCAGGACCTATTGAAGGCGGGTCTCGGGGGTCATTATCTCTCCTTCAACTTAAAGAAGGAAGGACCTAGAAATATGGTTACCCTTCCATCCATTTGGTGAAGGTTGGTCGTGATAGTTTCCTTATTAATTACTTTTAATTATGTCTCACCATGAGAAATAACAAACTGATAGTCTGAATAAAATGAAATACAAATATGCGTATCATTTTTATAGGCAAGTGGTTATACCGACAACTAAATATAGATTATCCCATTAGGTATCTAATCGACACTTGAATAGTTTTGGTCATGCGAATACAATGAAAACCACATATGGAATGAAGATGCATAGATGATCTCACTGTGGTCTTCTTGATGGGATTCCAACAACTCTATCCATGATGTCTAGTAGAAGGGACCCTTGTTCTAGGAGTACGATACTATTCCCTAAAAAACGTAAAGGAATGTTAAAGGGACACAAATATTTTACTCTATTTTAAAATATATATATATATGTAAAGAGATCCAAGCCTTGTATAAATGAGTACAATGTGTGCAAAAGGTGTCACACGTTTTGTTCCTTGACCACATGTCCTGCCCATGTAAATGGACCGTGTTATCAAGCCATGTCTCTGTAATAATTTGATGAATTTAGGCTTCCCATGTTGTCTACCCAAGTGATAGTACCCAACTCCATCCTATATATGTTTACCTTTGTACTATTACATTGCTTATCATATATACATTGTCTATGTTGTGTTTGTGGGGGTGAGTAAATGACGTTTAGGATTCCCATGTACTTACCAAAGTACACACTGAGTCACCTGGGTGTGACAACACACTTAGTTGCAGTGTTCACAAGTCATATGATACATAACATTCTCCAAATGCAATAGCCACCAACTGGTGGTTGATGGTGTGTAGATTTGACTTACATGCCAGGTAGCATCTGATATTGCCGAATCTAATATCTACATCCCATTCATTATGAAACCAATGAAATATGATCTGGTGATTTTTTCACCACATGATTGTAAATACCCACTCATATGAACATCTTCATCAACAAAAAAACACGTGTCACCATTAGATCTCTCTGGAAGATGGATCAAATTATGGTTCTTCATTGTGTGATGATGAAATTTTAAGAATTAAAAATAGTATATCCTCCATCATCAAAATCACTTTCTCTTCGTTGACACTACTATTTTGTGTCATTCCAATCCTAGATATATTCTATTAGACCACTATTTAGTGACATGGGTTCAAAATATATTATTGAACATGATTTATTCAAACATGGGCCAAACGAAGAACAATGAACATCTATAATAAAACAAAATAACATATTTGGGGAATAAACCTTGAGTGATGTGTGTGTTGATATTCATCCATTGATGTTATAATGATAATCTAAATGACCATATCCAAAAGATTTTTCTCCCTAGAAAACCCCACATATAATCTTATCTAACGAGATTATCAAACCAAAAAAAGTTCTATTCATTTATTGATTCATGTTTATTATAGAAATAAATAATATGGTAGATGAAATTCAAAACACCAGCCCTACCCTAATTTTAATCGATCAATGATTATGAAAGAAGATGTTTTATGTTCATTGTTAATATACTAAAAAATTTATGTGTGATGAATGTTGATATATGATCTCATAAACATTTTCTTGAGGGAATTCCCCACAGTGTCTACATGGCCTCTCCATGTTCTCCCGGGTTATGCATCTAACCCCAGAGTTTTGACATATAAATATATTTAAATATGGTTAATTTTAAAAAAAAAACAATATATTTAATTATTTTATCCATTTTCACACCCACTATTAATTTTCTAGAAACAAAACGTACTCCATCTAATATAAAGTCACACCTAGGATAATCATCTCATTATAAAATCAATGTATCTCTTAGTTTTCTGATCTAAGTACCACTATAAATGTAGTCAAAATTTTTATGGAAAATTTCCACATATAATAGTTAAAATATGTAAAATATTTAAATTTTTTTATCTTGGCACACCAGGCCTCAGAATGAAATTCTATTTCATCACATGTTCTCTAAAAATATTAATATATTATCCAAAAATAACATATGGAAAATACTATAAATTAAAAATTTCATCATATTAATTTATTATTTTCAATATTATTCATTTCACACCACATTGATTATAGATTTTGTTATATGAATGAACCATGTTATTCATAATCTATATAAAAATAAGAAGACTGAATGATTAAAAAATTTATATTAACATCTGGCACAAAAAAAACTATGGTTACATAATTTTACTCACAGTTTTGAGTTCATAGGATAACATTCATAACACACAAGACCAAGATTACACAACTTTATTTTATTATTATTAATATTAAATTTTTATTATAGTTGAAAACATGTAGTTGGAATGACATAAATATATAAGATTAATAAAATTATGAAAATATGGGTTACCCATGTATATAAGAAGAATTATTTTGTGACTTATTAAATAAAAAATGAAAATAAATTCCTTTTGAAAATATTTTAAATAATTTAATAGAAAACTATATTTATGAAATAAAATAATATTTACCACAATAAATTAATTCAAGTAGTTTTGAAAAATTATTTTAATGATATTTATATATATATAAATAATCTTTTTTCGTATGTGTTTTTATTGAATATATAATAATTAAACTAATTTTACACATAAAGGTATATATTTTTCTAAAAGTCAATTTTTCCGACTATTAATTGTCGGACTATTTGAAATATAATTTTGAAATAATTAAAAATTATATATGATAAAATAAAATTAATTTTTTTAATTTATAATATCAAAATTAGTTTAGAGTAATTTTTGGGTATTTAACATGGATGATAAATTTTTTGATTAATAGTGAAAATAATTGAATTTTGATTGAAAACATCCTTTTTTATAGTGTTATATTATCCCCATTGGGATGGAAGTATAATAATAACAATTATAACTAAAATATTGGTATTTGTTAATTGGAATAATTTGTTAATGATGTTCTATATAACAAAATTTTGTTTCGGAATAATTTTTATTTAATAACTCGTTGTCTCATCATATATGTGGGATTTACCTTAAAATAATTTATACCTATTTTTATTTTTGAATGTTTAAAAATGGACTCCACATTTTCTGTCAACATAAATCAAATTTTTCTGACAAATTCAACATTGTTTTTAACAATAATAATTTATGCAATTAATTAAAATTAATTATGTTGATTAAGGGAAAACAAGACAACATAGTTGTTAAAAATTAAATTAGGAGGAAAAATAACATATAAACATGTAAAAATAAATTTTCTAGAAATATTTCAATCAATTATAACATTGTACCAAACATGTAAAATAATTATATGATCATGATATGAAGAAGATATCTAAATATTTTTTTCTTTTTTATATGTAAAATAATTCCACCACACTTCCACAAAAAATCATTCACCCCCATCACATATTCACACCTATAAAGAATTTTTTTTATGAAAAACCATTCAAAAATATCTTACAAAATTAACTCCCTTCATACTAGAGGCATAACTTTAGTCATAAATTGAATGAAGCAATCACTTTGGTGCAAACTAAAATGACTTACACAAATAAATCGAATGAAGAAATCATATCATTTATTTTTTATTTTTGATTGTTTTTTCATGTTGAATACTATAAGAACCATAAATTTTTCATAAATCATGTGTATTACAGAATCTATAAGATAAAATATCATTAGTTTCCATAGATTATTTAATTAAAACAAATATGAATGAAAAGAATATAAATTATAATTTTTTAAGGAATTATTTACAATGTAGATAGAAAAATATAATTATAATTTTATATGGAGTAGGTGCAGAGATTAACTAAAAAAAATTATGTCCGGACGAATTTTTTATAAATAATAAAAAAAATAAGAAAGAAAACAATTATTTTATTACATATTACATTTGATAATATGTTTGGACAAATATTAGGGTCATAGATAATAACATATATTACTGTTCCAATAAATATTAAAGTAATTGAGAGTAATGTAAAATAGGGGAAATGGGAAATGATCTATTATTAAAAAAAATTAGATTATAAATATAATGTTAATTTTTGGATTTATGAATTTATATGAACATTTATGATTATAAAATGTGAAATTGAAATAAAGAAAAACTAATAGTAATGATAATAATGGAATTGATTATTATACTCGTTTAGGGAAATTATCAGTCAAGGAGAATGAATTTATTCAAAAAAACTATTTCTACCTGGGTACCATATTAATATAAACCCTCTGTAAATAGAGATATAATTAAATTTAACATATAATAACATTAATTAATGATATTTTATTTTCTAATAAATATATATGTATTCCATACTATACAAAAAATAGGTTCATGATAAAAACATTTATCAAAGAATGAAAATGTAGATAAAAATGGTTACAACATTTTTTAATTTTTGACTAAAATACTTATTGGGGATATAATAAAGAATTTATATTTTAATATAACTATATATATGATAATAATTATATAAAATAATATATAGTGAGTATATATAAAGTATTAATTAAATTATTAGGTATAATGATATATATATATTTGGATTGTTTATAATTGAAAAAGGAAATCATTACCTTGTTCTTAATTAATTCTACTGATGTCTGCAATATACAAAATAATAAAATTATTTTTATTATATAATATCGTAAAAAAATTATTTTTATATATTTTATTAAATATTGGACATTTAATATAATATTCTGTATATTTTTCTTATGTTTGATTTAAGATGTCGGATTATTTATGTAATTGCAGCAATCATAGATGGTATTTTAATTACATGTTTAAAAATTATTCAACCATTTTATAAAAATAAATTTTTATATTAATAAATTTTAATTATATTAGTATTTTATTTGTCTTAGTAATACATTACATATTTTTATTGAAATATTTATATTGCTGGTTGAACCAACCAAAATATAGACATACAATAAGTAACAGATGATTATGATTTAGAAAGTTGATATCGTTGGAATAATATAATTATAATCATTCCTTATTATATTATTTAGATTTATAATAGGATTTATTACATTTTTATAGAGTTTCTGACCAATAATAATAATCATGATGAAAAAATGATCAAATTTACATCATGAGGGATGCAGTGGACCAACACATAGTCATTTCTACATTATTTTTCTATATTTGTGTAAATATTTAATATTTACTTATAAATTAGTATAATTAAAAAAATCACTAAGGAGTTTTTCTATAATAACAATCAATATCAATGGATTATATAAAGAAATCTTGAATCCTAGTCTATCATATTAACAGATTAGTTATACAATAGGAATAACTAATTTATAAGAGTATCATACCTGGGAAGTTAGAGGAATTTCAATAATAAATCTATCTCATAGTGATATCAAACCTATATCATTCAAATTCAATTGATTAATCATGGAATATAAATGTACATGTCATCATCATCATATACGCATATTAGTTGGTGAGATAGAAAATTATCCTTCTGATCTCAATTTGACACATAAAAAAGGGTGGCATCCACAAAAATAAATTATTGTATATATTCACCAAAAATACACATTTGTTATAATTCATATCACATCTAATGATTTCATTTACACTCAACAAACACAATCATTATCATATAAATCTCATATTAGTAATGAAATAAATATACCACAATCATAAGTCATCTTTGTCATCTAAAACATAACACACTTAAATAACAAATATGATGTGATTGATTAATAAATTATAGATTAGTGGTGTTAATGGATTAATCCACATATAATTAATATCGAAAAAAATTAATTCCCTACTGTAAGCCATTATGTTATAATAGAAATCATCTTAAGGGATTGAATATTTTTCCAAATGAATACCCAAGCCACCAAATCCATACCTTTAATGATTCCATAATTCTATTAATTAAGGATAAAATCCCCCTCCCTGTTTTCTTTATTAATTTAACATTTATAATTACAAATAGTAAAAAGTTATGATCTGATATATATTATTATAATTTTCCAAATTGGTAAAATCCCATATGGTTATATTTTTTTGACAATGTTATCACGTAAACAACTAGAATTCTATATAAAAATTTCCCATTTTTTTGTTATCATATATTTGTCAAAAAAAATTTCTCATTACTATGAATCTCATTAGAGACTCCCTTAAACAAATTCATATTATCCATTATATCATTTTTTTATATTCCCGTATAATATATTAAACTTTAACAATTTTATAAATTTATTAACACATAATTAATTTAATAGTATCATTATGATTTTACTAAAAATATTAGAAGAATTGTTGGAAGGTCTCCAGATTTTCATTACGATAGAATAGCCTTTTTTGAATCCAAGAGTCATAAAATCATATCAATCAATATCTTCTATCATATTGAATCTAATCCATGATTTTACTAGTATCTTCTACATAATATTCGATATAACATGTTAAAAAGTATTATTACTTTTATTATATAATAAGAAAAATACAATGAATAATTTCATGTAATTATCATAACCATCCCAAATAACAACATACACTAAGATCAAAAAATTCTCTAACATATTGTCTAAATGACATGAGATAAACAATCACATGTATTATTCCTTTAATTATTACTCACCTTAATGAATTTTCCACACAAAACAATATTCAGATGATCCCATGTATTGTTCATTTCATCATTAATGTCCCATGAAATCAAAATAAATTAGTATACATAAAAATTGATATATGAAAGAAACACACAGAAATCGAGATGATTCACTAATTAAAGGGCACCACATTCCACCCCAGCGAATCACAATATGTTTCGCATGATTGCTTTGATGGATGGTTATTCTGTAATGGGCCTCTCATGATCGAACAACTTATCGATGGTCAATTTTTCTACAACTTTTCAAAACCCATAATGTAATTAATACATTATAATATAATTATTCATGATTGGGTTATACATGAAATATGTCATTTGATATTTGTCTTACATAATTTAATGTGATATTAAAGACTTGATCATTCTTTCTTATACTATGATTAGACAACCATCACGATCCAGGCTTCGACTCAGTGTGAAAATATATCCCACTGACCCTGTGGAAGTTCGTTCCTTCTATCAGTTGTTTAATATGTGGTTTGAAGGTCTTTTATAGTCAATAACACTAATATATGAATGTCACTAACGATACCCACCCATTTTATATTTTTTCATGTATTAAAATCACATTATTTAGGAGAATTAATTTATGTTTGGATGAAAAATATGAATTTTTTTATCCAATGAATTAAATAAAAAATTCCAAAATTTTGGGATATTTCTATAAATTGGAAACTTTAATATCATATATTTAAATTTTTACCATATATATATTTTAAGTTTCTCTAAGTTTTTCTTAAAAATATTTATCCATATATAGTAATAATAAACCCATTATAAATCATTATTGAAAATAATAATATTGTAATTTTTTTCCATTTATCAAATTTATGTTCCTCTAAAATATGAAGGTTTGTGTTGGGTATCAAAAATCACCGGATATTTAATAAATATATTTTTAGATGATTTTTAAAAAACCACTTCAATTGTTTAACTAACTACATATATCAAAAAATACTCTAATTTCGTACAAAAATTCAGCCTCTATGTTTATAAATTAGATGAGAGTGTTTTTAGAGTAAAAACAACATGAATTATATTATTTCCTGAGAAAAAATAAAATCCTCCTAAAATCATCCCCAATTGACCCCATAATATATATATATATGGAATTATGTTTTATTTAAATAGCCCATATTATGTGTAAATTTATAATTCATTAATATATAAATAATTTGTCAATTAAAAAAATCAATTATTCATTTCTAAAAATGATTTGATTACTCATCACATTCACGTAAAAATTCCGGAGATTTACACATCCACCATGGAAATGGAAAATATCGCATTTTTTAATTAGTAGAATAGTTTTTTTCATATTAAAATCCTCATTGATGGATAATTTATCCATTAATATTCATTGTATTTGAAAAACATTATAATACAATATATTAATTTTTTTCCAACTAACGTGGCACAAGAATAACATAAAAATTTATTACATAATTTATCTTCAATATATTCTATATATTAGTCAAAACCTCACCATATAACATTTATATTTGTTATACATGGGTAATATACCCAAAACGATCATATTTTACAAATATTATACATCATTTCAAAAAAATATTTTCAAATTGTTCTTCAATTATAGACATGAAAAATATATTAATTTTATCCACTACTAATGTAATGGAAACATAAAAAAGTGTTATAATTGAATATCTATAGGGGTAATCATATGATATATCAATAAAATATCATATGATAAAATAATATAATAATTTTTGTATGGGATAATAGTGAATAAAATGAAAATTTATAATGGAATCATATTTAATAAAATATGGATCATAATTAATTCATAATAACAAATTTCATTAGAAAGAACATAAAATTAAATTTGACAAGTTTGATGATAATATTTAATGGAAATGATCCATAAAAATATAACAAAATAACTATTATTATCATGAAGATATAACATGATCATTGTATAAAAAATTAATTTCATATGTTGGGTTCATTAATTATATTATCATCACTTTTTTGAAAGATTCCTATAAAAAAAATATTCGGTTACATAAAATTTACACAAATATAGTTTTTTGGTTCAACACCTTTCCAATAAACTCCATATTATGAGATATATTTATTTTATTGATGTAGTGGAGTATTGTTTAATTAAAATAATAACCATTATGTATTTAATAACCATATATATGCCCATGTATATCCATCAGACCATTCATATTCCATCACTTGAAAATTAGAATCTTTATGAAATGGTTTTAATTTGAATCCTCACATAACATAGAAATAAATAGTACAAAGAATAATAGTTCATGATTACATTGAAATAGTTGGAAATGAATATTAGGAATTATTATTGTATATTTATATAGATGAAAAAAATTAATATAATTATATAGTTTAGTAAGAAATAATAAGAATATTTTTTCTAAATAATGAAAAAATATAAAAATAACTTTCTTATGAATAAAATCTTTTATTAATAATTTGAATGTAAATTAGTGTTATATTACATAAGAATTATGTAATGTAATAACTAATTTTTAAATAATACATTAAAATTAACAAGTTATCCATTCTAAAATAATATTTATGGGTTTATAGTGGGAATGGGTATAAAATTACAGAAAATTTAAATTTCGTCATAGACATTCTTTTATTAAATTATATAATAGAAAAAAATTCATAACATGAAAATTATTCTTGGGCAAAACATTATCTTAAGCCATATATAATCATTTTTTTAATTTATTCATATATACACTAATATTATGTATACATATTTCAAATATATATTTAATTAATTGTGTGATATTAACAATATAATAATTTTAAGAGATAAAATTAATTTTTTAGGTTTATGTTCAGTATCATTAAACACACAATTTTGTACGGATGTTCATGTACTTCCCCAGGATCTTGGATTCAATAAAATAAAATTGATCATAAATAAAAATAATTAAAATTTGATAAATTTTTGGAATCATATGGTCATTTAATGATTGTTTTTGTAATGACTCAAAAACAATGTTTATAAATAATTTATTTTTTTATTATTGTATTAAAAAAAGACATAAATTTATTCATTAAAAAAATATTTCTGATTATGATTAAAAAATTGTAAAAGTGTAAAATTAATCATTATTACTATATATCATCAGTATTTATGTATTCTTATTCATTATTTATTTAAGTGTTATAAAAAAAAAATGTAAGTAGTAAGACCCACATAATAATAACACAATATAATGGTTCGATAAGAATGTACATGTAATTTATCAGTAATTATACAACAATAAGAGGATATTTTCCATTTTAGAAACACGTTTTTATATTGATAAATATGACATAATAATAGCTAGATTATGATGTTAGAGAATAACTATTTAGGATATGATAATGATCACATTGAATAATCGAATAATTCCATAGAAAGCGTATCCAAAATGTGATATTTGAAAATCCTTATTTTAACTATAGTTCCAAATATATATGAGATGATTTTTACGAATACATTTTTTTGCGGTAGAAAATATGAATTTTAAGGGATGATATGGACTGATGTGATTTGATGTTCAGATTCATTTATAGGATGGTTTGATAGATTTTTTTCAAAATATGGATACATAATGTATTATAAAAGTAATTTATCATAGAAAGTGGATAAAAACTAATTATAGGAGAATTATAATTTAATTATCATCACATATAGAATTTTATTAAAAAAATTATAATGTCAACAGTCATTTGACACAATTTATAACATGTTAGAATTTAAAGATGAATCTCGCCATCACCTCGACATTAATTCTTCTCAATAAATTGAAATTTACCTATTATGATAAATTAAATTTATTAATTCAAAAAATTAAATGAAATTCTTTAAATTTAAAATAAAATATTCATTGAATTTATTTTTAAATTTGAAATAAAGGATATAACATTTTTTTAAATCTATTTTTCTTATCATAATCATGACTTGACAGTAATTCTATAACAAGTAATAATCATTAAATTAAATTTTGTCAATATATATATATATATAATAAATTCCATGAAATTTTATAATGTAAATATAAAAAAAAGTTCATTAATAATAAAACACAATAAATTTTTAGAAAAATATTTTTGAATGAAATATTTTCCAATAACAATGACTAATTATGTTCATGTTCTATATAAATCCTAAATTATTTATTATAATTCTTTTATTTATTTTTCATTAATAATATAGATGATTTTAATTATTTATATTCAATTTATGATAATGAATATATGAATATATCGTATTTAAAATAATGATCAAAATATTTATTTTTGAAATAATAAATTATATCAATAATAAATTAATATCAATTAATTTTATTCCAAGATTATTTACTTCTATTATAGATAGATAATTTTCTTAATAGAAAATTATTTATCTTTTAAAAATAACATATTTCTTATACCTATTCTATACATTTATAACATAGGATCATATTATGAATGTTCATAGATCAAACCACTATATGTACAATTCTATATAACAAATGGACATATATTTAATAGTACTATTACATTTCTATATATATCTATAGAATTTTCACTAAAATGATTCTACTTATTCTTGATTTTCATGTACAATATCATAATCTTTTTACTTTTGTACTGTATTAATTTAATATTTATCATAATCTGTATGATTTTCCAATTAATTTATGACTATGAAAATTGTAACCGTATTTTTTATTAAAACCTAATTTATATCTTTTGGTGTTTTTATTAAATAAACATCATTATGTTATTAAGTAGTGATTTAAATTTTTATTATAATTTTATTCCATAAAGAAATTAACCATATTACCATTTTTGATGAAGGATGTTTGTATAATAATATATCAAACAAAAAATAATATATTTAAATGGAAATAAATTAACCAACATCGAGTGAAACATTATACTAAATTAAATGAATTTATCATTTGATACTTTTGTTTATTGAATAAAAAAATTAATGTACATTAATATATTTAAAATAATTATGATATTATATTCGTCCTCAAACATATGATTCATATTATTACAATTATCTTAATTAGTGGTTTTTATTATTATAAAAGTTTCACTAGGATCCATTAAATGAAATTGATATTCATTCTAATATTGATAATATTGTTATTATAATACCACTCTATCAAGTACAGATGTTAAATAAGCTATATACATCCTAATAATTGATTAATGTATGAAATAATGAATCTATTAGAGGTTCTATAGATGTTAAATATATTATAATACCCTCACTATCATATAATGAATTTCATTAGGTCCAATTTATCCAATTATAAACAACTAATTTTTCCCAAACCACACAACTCAATTCAATTATGGTGGTTGTGGATATATCAATTAATTATTTTCACATGACATAAATAAAACACAAATGATTTTTATTTTAAAATTAGATTTTAATATAGGATCATTTAATCTAGATAAAATAAAGTTGACATCACTATTCTATTAAAATTATAATAAAAATTAATGTTTTTAACAGTATGTTTTTCAATTAATTTTTTTGTAACTTTTCCAATTTTTGATAAATAAATTCAATATAGATTTTTCTTATCATTTAAAATGAAAATATTATTTGACTAATGTTTCTAATAGTTTATGTTAGTACAATATATCTTGATGCATCTAACGATGTCATTATAAATATGTTTTTGGTGAAAAATAATTTTATTTCTCACAAAATTTATGAAAATTTATATAATAAAACTATTTTATAGTTTCAAAAAAATTTAGGATACTTTTAATTTCCATATTTTCATCTAATTATAAAATTATATTTCAAAGGAATGTCTCATGTAAGGACCCTCTATTAAAATGTACACAATCTTCCATTTTAATTCAAGAATTTATTAAATTAAATTTTAGATGGTTTTAAGGTTTATAGTTATAGATATCTAAGTCATAACACATAAATAATTAAACCAAATATTAAATATATTATATTTTAATGATATGTTAATTTTTTCATAAAACAAAAATCAGAAAAATAAAAAAAAATTTCCCATCATGATTAATATAATAAATTTTTACCTTGATCTCATTAATATCATTTTTATACCTTAAACCCTATGGAAAACATTTTAATAACTTTTGATGAGAATTATATACTTAATAAAAGACATAAAACAATAATTAAAGTATTATTCAACAAATACATATCAAATTTTTCATTTTTCAAAATAATTATTCCGTGTAAAACTATAATTTTCATTATAAGACATTCAACATTTATTTTAAAATATTTTCATAAAATATTTTATAAAAATAATCAATGGAATAATAATACACATAAATATTTCCTTTAAAACAAGAAAAAGTCATGATTGTTTTCAAAAATATATAATTTTCCCCATTAATAAATAACACATACCATCCTTTAAATATAAATACAGTAACATATATTTTGAAATAACAAGATATCATGAAATGTACAGAAATCCAAATAAATCAAATCTGTGATTTTGGGAATCATTTATATTTCATAGATACTTATAAAATAAAAAGTTAATATACAATAAAATAACCCTAATGATTTTACTTGACATAACACTCACAATTATATAATGAGTAACAATCATATATACTTTTTTAGTAAATATAAGGTTGTCTTCTAAAATAGAAAATTCAGTGTTTGGAAATAATGTAACCAATAATAATTGGTTTATAATGAATCCTCCAAAAATCATATAATATCTCCCATGAAACATAAAATAATCATAAATACATGAATACTTTCATCATAATATCATTACTTGAGCTAAATTGTAAAGACCCAGAAATTTCACAGAAAACTTTTTCTTAATTTTCTTTGGAATTTTACAAGAACGTAGTTTCTGAAGGCGCCTGATTCTGAGGCCCAATTTGCCCAGAATTAATTTCCGAAGTTTGGCTCGGGTACGTTCAGTGAACGAGCGAGCGGGAATTTCTATATTTTGAACCGGTGCTCGGAACTGAAATCTGATTGCACCGATGAACTCGCAACGCCGGTAATCGCTTAAGGGAGCCTTTACTGTAGTTGCGTTTGTGTGGGAGGAGAAGTTAATTTTTGGGGTTTAATTAAAAAAAGTGAATAAAATTGTTAAATCAAATTTTAACAATGATAAGTGGTTATCTTCTCCCATGGGAAGTTGGTGGTGGGCCCACATTCATCCAACTTCCCATGTGTGGATATTTGAAAGGGTGGGGCCCACACGAACCCCCCCCCCCCCCCCACCTTTTCAAATTCCATAAACTCCCTAACCCTCTTAACCCCTCACATTCCAACTCCCCATTAACTCACATTCTTTAATATTTGACAACTTGATTAATTAATGAGGTGAGTTAAGTATGGTTTATATGAATTTCAATCTTTTGAAATTCTTGCCAACACTTTGCAATTAATTAATTAAACCAACTTAATTAATTATTTTGAGTGTTTGAATTCTTTTGAATTCATTTTTCCAACATTAAAAAGGGAGATTATATTCTTCTTTTTGGGTTGGCATAATCCTTGTGGGGAGAACTAAAGAGAGGAGAAGAACTCTTGGAAGATCACCAACCTCTCGAGGAAGAACGTTCCACGTTTCCGAAGAACGTGAAGCAACACTTCCGACCATCTTCAACCGGAGTAAGGAAGGGAAGCACCGCCGCCTACAATGCATACAGAGGGTGACGTCTCGGGTCGACATCACCGAGCTCTTCTCCCACCAACCTATATGGAACGACGCCTGACCTCCGCGACACTTGTCTTCCGTGGGTCGTTGAAGAACTCCGTTCTTGAAGCCGAGGTAGGGGAATTTTATTTTGGAATTCTCTTATCTTTTGTGAAAAGAACGACGAGCGCGAACCAACCAATACTTGGTTGATCCGCGGATCGTCTGATCAAGCAGTTGATGATTGATGGTTTTTATTTATTTAATTGTTCGTGAATACAAACATGGTGATGGTCATGGTTTAAAACCCTTTTTGTTATCGAATAACGCGAGGGGGGGGGGGTCGGACCGCACAAACACAGCCGACCCTCCTCCTTTGTTTTCGTGATTGTTTCTTGAGGATGATACGATAAAACGTGGAGCCGTCACAGCACGCGATTGATTGCGGATGATACGCGCGGCGCCGTCGTGCCGCGCTATGGAAAGAAATCCAAGAATGCGACGCCGTCACGTCTTGTCGAAGAAAGTCAAAGGCGCTGCGGCCGGAGCGGGGCCGCGACGGAGTGAAGCGATGTCGTCGCATCGCGCCGAACGGCATACGCCGCGGCCGGTTCTGGGCTGCTACGGAGCAAGATGACCGGCGGCCGGCACCGGGCCGCCGGTGTCGGCGAAGGAAGGACCGGCCGTCGCCGGTCCTTGCTGGGGAAACCGGCCAGCCAGTGCGGGCCGGCCGGGCAGTGGAGACCAGGGGAATTAATTTCCCCCAGCCAGGTCTCAAAAGTGGCCCCAATTAAGGGGCCGCAGATCTCAAAGGGGAGGGGGGCTTTGCCCCCCGCGTGCGGCACCCGAACGGCGCCCCGGCCGCGCCGCTGTGCCTGTCCGCGCCGCCGGGCCGGTCCGCGCCGCCGCGCCGGACCGCGCTGCTGCGCTGGACCATGCCGCCGCATCGGCCCACGCCACCGCGCCGCAGCGCCGGCCCGCTTCGCCGCGCCGCCGGCCGGGCCGGGTTTTTCGAGCCGGACCTGGTCGTCGGGCCGGGTCGCCGCCCGGGGCTTGTCGACCCGGTTCGGCCGACTCATGGGGGGGGGGGGGGGGTTGTTCTTGGTCGGCCCGGGCCCAGACCCCCAGTTTCGGACCACTTTTGGTCAAATGCCCATATCTTGGGCTACGGGCCTCCAAACGACTCGCCGTCAGCAGCAACGCGATCCTTGGATCGAGACGGTCGTTTCGGTATACTATACTCTAGGTGCACCTTCCTTTTCGGGAGCCTACATGGTTAAAACCCCATAGTTAAGCGTGCATGGCCTAGAGTAGTGATCAGGATGGGTGACCTCCTGGAAAGTTTCCCAGGATGGGTGTGAGACGGAAAGGCCAATAACTAACAGACCGGGCGTCTGATTGACGCGCCGTCTATTGCGTTGAGTTCCTATTGACAATATGGAACTTTTGGCATCCTTCGCCCGAGATTTGGATGTATTTGGATAGTGGTCAGGTTGGATTGCACCCGAAATCCAACCGGGCCCTAGGAACGGAAAAGCTGATATCTTTCTGATAGAACGTCCGTTTGACGAACCTTCAGTGGCGTTGGTGATCTCGTTGAGAAACTGTCCCTATGAGTATACCCTATGAGAGTTCGGGGTAGAGTTGAGATACGGTCGGGTTTGGTTCACTCACGAAACCAACCGGGCCCCTAGGACGAAAAGGCTAATAACTCACAGACCAGGCATTTGATTGACGGGCCGTCTGTTGCGATGAGACTCCTATGAGGAGGCGGTCCTTTGAGAAACTTCTTCGTGGAAATTTGAGATACTTTGAGTATCGACTTGTAGCTCGTAGAGAAGACCCTCCCAAAGACGAGCTTACGGAGTACGGAGACCATGTAGCCGGTCGAGACCTCATGACTGATTGTCCGATTCGATTCAGAGTGACTTACGTAGCCAAGTGGGGAGCACTACTTTGTGAGGTGGCAGACCCATAGCGTAGGAGCACCACTATGTGAGGTGGCAGACCCGCGGTACTCGACAGGAGCAGTACCTCTATAGGCTATGAAGGAAGAGCACTACTGTGTTGGGTGGCAGACCCCGGCGGGAAGCACTACTGTGTGAGGTGGAAGACCCGCGGTACTCAACAGGAGGAGTACCTCATCAGTCTTAGGTTAGTGAGCAGTACCTCGGAGTCGTGACAGGACCACTGTACACTCGAGAGACGGATCTCTTCAGCAGTTATGGTTTCGATAATGAAAATCATGGTTTGAGCTGAGACTTTTGACCTCTGTGTTTCCTCATGATTGAGATAGGTCACTTGATAACTTAGGTATATGTATGGGCATATACCTGGGTAGTGGTTATCCGTTGATTTCACAATCCTTGTGTTTCCCCATGATTGAGATGGGTTACTTGATAAATTGGGTATATGTATGGGCATATATCTAAGTAGAGGTTATCTGTTGAGATCTTCTTGTGCTTATCCTTGTTGGTTTTAGTGAGACCTTGAGGGTCTCGGGGTCCCTAATGAGTATCATTATACTCACCCCTGCACGAGCTATACCCGCACTACGTTGTTTTGGTTGCAAATGACGGACAACGTTGATCATGGTTGAGGCTTGCAGAGCAGGACGGTACCAGGAGGTGGACCACTGGGCGGGATGTGGTCGGAGCGGACGGCGGGACCCGAGGAGCAGTGGATCTATCTGTACCCACCCTTCAGGTGGGATTTCTAGTGGACAACTCAGTGTAGCGGGTTTTACTTTACAGTTGCTGTTTTCCCTTTCAAGTTGTACTTTACTTCCAGTTTGGGTTTGTATACTGGCCCATTTACTTTTCTGCACTTTAGTTGTACTCTGTTTTTACTTAATGTTTACTTTTCAGCTTGCTTACTCTGTGGTGCTTGTTTACTATACAAAGGCAATGCCTTCCCTTTTTATCGGGATTTACGCCTTGGTGCTATTCGCCAGCCCCTGTCTATGGAAGGCGAGCTTGGGGTAGTCACGGCACGGGCCCCGAGGACCGGTCGTGACAAATTGGTATCCGAGGAGTTCGGTTTTACCGCAGAACTTATAACTCTTATGTTTCTTTCTATGAAGCAATAGTGTTAAGAGTACCGACTGTGGTTTTCAGTTCAAGGAGTCTGGTGTTGGTGCGGGCGGCCGACGTATCCATACACCAGGACCCTGAAAAATGATTTCTGACATTGTGCATGAAAACACTGATTGCGTGTGTGTTTTCAAAGGTTTTCCCTTAAAACAGCTCAAATCAGGTCATCTCACCAGGTATAAACGTTTGACCGTGTCATGATGTTTCTTTTAGGATTCCTTTTCACGGATGACCAGCTAGAGCCCAGAGGGATGTGCGTGCTGACAGCCTGTCGAGCGACGAGGCTTCTGTGCAGGGCCCTCTTGCAGTTGAGGCACAAGCGGAGGCACTAGCAGTACTACCATACGTTGGGCCACCGATTCCACCAGCCCCAGCAGTAGGCGATGCACGACGCTTGAGCGCGCTGCACGAGTTCTAGCGCGAGAGGCGGACCCGCAGGAGGCTGAGGTTTGGCTGGAGGCTGTGGTGAGAGTCTTCAGGCTAGTGGGGACGCCGACAGACTTCATGGTGATCTTTGCTACCAGCCTCCTATAGGCAGCAGCAGGCAAGTGGTGGAGCCACTTGTTCCAGTTTTGCGATTAGATGAACTTCGCATGGGAAGACTTCGAGATCTTCTTCAGGGTGGAGTTTGTGCCAGTAGCACTACACCCCGATCGTGTACAGGAGCTTCTATCTTTTCCGCGTGTTTTTTGATCAGTAGCCGAGTCATATGTGGGCAGTAGACAGTTGATGTAGAGGTCCAGGAGGACCAGACTAGCAGTTGGACAATCTCGGGTTTTAGTACCGGTGGTGCGGGGCACCCGAGGTGGGGTCAGAGCCAGGTGTGCCAGAAACGGACAATGTTACTCCTACGGTGGGAAGGGTCACCTGGAACATGACTATCCGACTCCTCGTATGGTTGATCAACGGGTGTTGGAGGAGCCACCGAGACAGAAGCAGCAGCTGGTGCTTAAGCAACAGCCGAGAAGTGGTCACGGCCGTAGAGCTCTGGGAACAAGTGGACAGGAGCAGAACTAGTGGATACGACTCTTATACTTCTAGTTCCATGTTGTTGTTGTATTCATGTCTTTGTACTATGAGCTGCAATAATAAAAAGACACATACCTTTGTGATGTTTTCAATCCTGTCCTATTTTGTGTTGTTACTAAGAGGTTCTAGTTAAGACTGTCGACTTGACCCTCACTTTCGAGTTTTCTACTGAAGGAGACCTAGTGACCACACACTGATGCCGACAGTGTGACTCGACCCTTGGAGGCGAGAGTGACAGTTGGATCTCTTGGTAGTTACGTCGAGGCCTTACGACGTCATCCATGGCATGAATGCATCATTCATTTCATGATTGATTGTATTAGGAAATGAATGTGGTTAATCCAAGGGATGAGACCTGATTTATCTTTTTCGGCAAAGAAGAAATCTTAGAAGCTCTTGTGAGACTAGAGAAGGTCCAGGTCATCCAAGAGAGGATGAGGATGGAAAAGGGCTGACAGAAGCCTTATGCGGACAGGACTTAGAGGCCTCTAGAGTTCGAGGATGGCCATCACGTCCTTTTACGGGTCTCAACTCGACGAGTTTTACGGAGATGTGGCCAGGGAGGCAAGTTATCTCCGAGTTTCAACGAATCTTTCTAGGTCCTCAGCTGGGTAGGCAAGGTGGTTTACTGCATGGCACATCCACTTCAGTTGCACTAGGTGAACGACGTTTTCCACGTATCTCAACTGAGGAGATACGTGCTCGACCCTCGGCATATCATCGTACATGAGGAGCTGGACAATGGCGATGGGGTGTCTTTCACGGAGGTTCCAGTGGGGATCGAGGATCGACAAGAGCATATCCTACGAGGACGATTGATTCCTCGGGTGCACTTTCTTTGGCAGTATGGAACCTCCAGGTAAGCACATTGGAGCGGAAGACTCAGATGCGTGATCTGTATTGCTTTTGTGACCCTAGTCTGTGTTAAAGCTTTACGGGGACGTAAAGCTCTGAGGTGGGAGTAATGTAAAGACCCGGAAATTTCAAGGAATTTTTTTTTTTTTAATTTTCTTTGAAATTTACAAGAACGCAGTTTCTGACGGCGCCTGATTCCGAGGCCCAATGTGCCCGAAATTAATTTACGAAGTTTGGCTCGGGTACGTTCCGTGATCTAGCGAGCGGAAATTTCTATCTTTTGAACCGGTGCTCGGAACTGAAATCTGATTGCACCGATGAACTCCCAACGCTGGTAATCGCTTAAGAGAACCTTTACCGTAGTTTCGTTTGTGCGGGAGGAGAAGTTAATTTTTGGGGTTTAATTAAAAAATGTGAATAAAATTTTTAAATCAAATTTTAACAATGTTAAGTGGTTAACTTATCCCATGGGAAGTTGGTGGTGGGCCCACATTCATCCAACTTCCCATGTGTGGATATTTGAAAGGGTGGGGCCCACACGGACCCCCCCACCTTTTCAAATTCCATAAACTGTCTAAACTTCTTAACCCCTCACATTCCAACTCCCCATTAACTCACATTCATTAATATTTGTCAACTTGATTAATTAATGAGGTGAGTTATGTATGGTTTATTTGAATTTCAATCTTTTGAAATTCTTGCCAACACTTTACAATTAATTAATTAAACCAACTTAATTAATTATTTTGAGTGTTTGAATTCCTTTGAATTCATTTTTCCAACATTAAAAAGGGAGATTATATTCTTCTTTTGGGGTTGGAATAAACCTTGTGGGGAGAACTAAGGAGAGGAGAAGAACTATTGGAAGATCACCAACCTCTTGATGAAGAACGTTCCACGTTTCCGAAGAACGTGAAGCAACACCTCCGACCATCTTCAACCGGAGTAAGGAAGGGAAGCACCGCCGCCTACAAAGTATAAAGAGGGCGACGTCTCAGCTCGACTTCACTGAGCTCTTCTCCCACCAACCTAGACGGAACGACGCCCGACCTCCGCGACGCTTGTCTTCCGCAGGTCATTGAAGAACTCCGTTCTTGAAGCCGAGGATGGGGAATTTTATTTTGGAAATCTCTTATCTTTTGAGAAAAGAACGACGAGCGTGGACCAACCAATACCGGGTTGATACGTGGATCGTCCAATCAAGCGGTTGATGATTGAGGGTTTTTATTTATTTAATTGTTCATGAATACAAACTTGGTGATGATCATGGTTTAAAACGCCTTTTGTTATCGAATAACGCGAGGGGGGGGGGGGTCGGACTGCAAAAACATGGCCGACCCTCCTCCTTTGTTTTTCGTGATGGTTTCTTGAGGATGATACGAGAAAACGTGGAGCCGTCGCACCACGTGATTTATTGCGGATGATACGCGCGGCGCCGTCGTGCTACGATGTGGAATGAAATCCAAGAACGCGACGCTATTCCGTCTTGTCGAACAATGTCAAAGGAGCCACGGCCGGAGTGGGGCCGTAGCGGAGGGAAGCGATGTCATCGCATCGCGCCGAACGACATAGGTCGCGGGCGGTTCCGGGCCGCGGCGGAGCAAGATGACCGGCGGCCGACACCGGGCCACCGGTGTCGGCGAAGGAAGGACCGGCTGTCGCCGGTCCTTGCTTGAGAAACTGGCCGGCCAGTGCGGGCCGGCCGGGCAATGGAGACCGGGGGAATTAATTTCCCCTGGCCGGGTCTCAAAAGTGGCCCCAATTAAGTGGCAGTGGATCTCAAAGGGGAGGGGGGCTTTGCACCCCGCGCGCGGCACCCGAACGGCGCCCATGCCGCCCCGCTGTGCCTGTCCGCGCCGCCGTGCCGATCCGCGCCGACGCGCCGGACCGCGCCGCCGCTTCGGCCCCCGCCGCCGCGCCGGATCGCGCCACCGCCTCGGCCCACGCCGCTGCGCTGGCCCGTGCCGTCGCGCCGCCAGCCGGGCTGGGTTTTCCGAGCCGGGCCGGGTCGTCTGGCCGGGTCGCCGCCCGGGGCGGGTCGACCCGGTTCGGCCGACCCATGGGGGGGGTGGTCGGGCTGGGTCGGCCCGGGCCTAGACCCCTAGTTTCGGACCACTTTTGGTCAAATGCCCATATCTTGGGCTACGGGCCTCCAAACGACTCGCCGTCTGCGGCAACGCGATCCTTGGAGCGAGACGGTCATTTCAGTATACTATAATCTAGGTGCACCTTCCTTTTTGGGATCCTAAGTGGTTAAAACTCCATAGTTAAGCATGTTTGGCCTAGAGTAGTGATCAGGATGGGTGACCTCCTGAGAAGTTTCCCAGGATGGGTGTGAGACGGAAAGGCCAATAACTAACAGACCGTGCGTCCGATTGACGCGCCGTCTGTTGCGTTGAGTTCCTGTTGACGATACGGAACTTTTGGCATCCTTCGCCCGAGATTTGGATGCAGTTGGTTAGTGGTCGTGTTGGATTGCACCCGAAATCCAACTGGGCCCCTGGAACAGAAAAGCTGATATCTTTCTGACAGAACGTCCGTTTGACGAACCGTCAACGGCGTTGGTGATCTCGTTGAGAAATGGTCCCTATGTGTATACCCTATGAGAGTTCGTGGTACAGTTGAGATACGGCCGGGTTTGGTTTGCTCACGAAACCAACCGGGCCCCTGGGACAAAAAAGCTAATAACTCACCGACCAGGCATCTGATTGACGCGCCGTCTGTTGCAATGAGACTCCTATGACGAGGTGGCCATTTGAGATACTTCTTTGTGGGACTTTGAGATACTTTGAGTATCGACTTGTAGCTCGTGGAGCGGACCCTCCCAGAGATAAGCGTACGGAGTACGGAGACCGTGTAGCCGGCCGAGACCTGAAGACTGCTTGTCCGATTCGATTCGGAGTGACTTACGTAGTCCAGTGGGGAGAACTACTTTATGAGGTGGTAGACCCATAGAGGAGGAGCACTACTATGTGAGGTGGCAGACCCACGGTACTCGATAGGAGGAGTACCTCTGTAGGCTATGAGGGGGGAGCACAACTGTGTTGGGTGGAAGACCCCGGCGGGAAGCACTACTGTGTGAGGTGGCAGGCCCGCGGTACTCGACAGGAGGAGTACCTCAGCAGTCTTAGGTTAGTGAGAAGTACCTCGAAGTTGTGACAGGACCACTGTACACTCCAGAGATGGAGATCTTCAGCAGTTACGGTTTCGATAATGAAAATCCTGGTTTGAGCTGAGACTTTTGACCTTTGTGTTTCCTCATGATTGAGATGGGTCACTTGATAAATTAGGTATATGTATGGGCATATACCTTGGTAGTGGTTATCTTTTGATTTCACAATCCTTGTGTTTCCTCATGATTGAGATGGGTTACTTGAGAACTTGGGTATATGTATGGGAATATATCTAAGTAGAGGTTATCTGTTGAGATCTTCTTGTGGTTATCCTTGTTGGTTTTAGTGAGACTTTGAGGGTCTCAGGGTCCCTAATGAGTATCATTATACTCACCCCTGCACGGGTTATGCCCGCACTACGTTGTGTTGGTTGCAGACAACGGACAACATTGATCGTGGTTGAGGCTTCCAGAGCAGGACCGTACCTGGAGGTGGACCACTGGGCGGGACGTGCTCGGAGCGGACGGCGGGACCCAAGGAGCAGTGGAGCTATCTGTACCCACCCTTCAGTTGGGATTTCTAGTGGACATCTCTGTGTAGTGGCTTTTACTTTACAGTTGTTGTTTTCCCTTTCGAGTTGTACTTTACATCCAGTTTGGTTTTGTATACTGGCCCATTTACTTTTCCTCACTTCAATTGTACTCTGTTTTTACTTAGTGTTTACTTTTCCACTTGCTTACTCTGTGGTGCTTGTTTACTTTACAAAGGAAATGCCTTCCCTTTTTACCAGGATTTACGCCTTGGTGCTAGTCGGCAGCCCCTGGCCTATGGAAGGCGGGCTTGGGGTTGTCACGGCACGAGCCCCGAGGACGGGTCGTGACATAAATCACATATTTAAAAAAAATCAAAAATATATAAGAATGAATTATATCATACGAAAAATGTAATAATTTCATGAAAAAATAAGAAAAATAATGTGTAATGACATAGGTTCATCCAAATCATGCTATATAATATTTAATAAAATTTGTTCGATTTGAATTTTTTGAAAATGATCATTAAAAAATGAATCTTAAAGGAATGTCTTTAATATAAAATTTTAAAAAGATTACTTTTTGAAAAAATTTATGAGATATTATCAAATTAATATTTTAAATCCTTTATATCCATATAAATTAATTAAAAGAAATTATATTGAATAAATGGAAATAGAATGGAAATATTTATCAAATAAATCCTCAAAACATTTAAGTTGGGTTTTTAGTTAATGAGTCTATTACCTTCTAAAATAATTCTTTATGCACTATCATTTAATGTAATATATAATAAAATTTGATTCATAATTTACATAATTTAGAACCTCTTACAGATATATTTTTTTTCATTTTAATTTCATAAATTCCATTTATGGCCATTTCAATGAGTTAAAATGAAAAATTACATCCTTCTGGGAGCCTTATTTTCATGGATTCATTCTTGGTGAACATTTATATATTTAAGAATGTTCTTTAAAAATTGTAAAATAACTATAAAAGTGTTATTATATGGTACTCGTGCATTTTAATAATTTTAAATTCTACCATATATCATTTTTATTTTTGTTATGAGGATAATTTATTTGATGAAATGTTAATGATACATATTTATTTTATTTTGTTGATTTTTTTTAAAACAAAATATTGTCAAAATATTTAATATTAAGAAACATTATTTGTAGTAGAACATAAAAATATGTTATAATGTATATATATATATATAAATTTTATATAACTATACTAATTTTTTTACAATAATTGATTTTTTTTAATGAAAAATGAAATCTCAATTCCCTCGAAGATAGTTAATCTACATTGATTGTACAATGGTTTCACATCATTGAGTAAGATGAGACAATGAAAAGGATGAATATATTATAATTTTTAAATATAAAATTATAATGAATAAATTATACTATAGATTTTTGGATTTGATATATTAATTATGTTAAGATAATGTAGAATATGGAACTAAATTAAGGGAGGTGGATTAGGGAAGTTATCACTTGAATATCACATCCAAGAAAGATCACTTATTGGACACGAAATTGGTCTACTAGAGAGATCTAAAGCCCTAGAATTTTTCTATGAAAGTGCAAAAGAGAATTTGGTAAACTATGGTTGATCAAGAGGTCTCATGGTAGTGAGATATAGTGAAGGAAGATGTTCCCTTTTATAATTTAGGAGAGTGGAACTTTATGAATTTCTTTAAATATTAAAAAATAATAGGACTATTATAGAGAAAAATAATTCTTAATAGAGAATATTTTCATTGGGGATTGATTTTTAGAACATAAATAATCCCAGATAGACTAATTTAGTATGTTTTTTGTTTTTAAATTATTTAATGAATTATTATATTCATAAAATATCAATTAGGTGAAATCAGATACTATTCATTAATGTAACATTAATCACATCAAAAAAATAATCTAATTCAAAGAAAAATATATTTTATATTTAAAATATCAATCATATATATATATATATATCATTTATAACCAATAATATCAAAAAATTTAGATATATTAATATTATTAATATCATTTATTTTTTCACAATTAATTTAAAATTTATTATATCATCATTACCGAACACATTAATATAATTATTATTTCCATAAAATTTAAAAGTAAAATTCCATGATGATTAAAAATATATTATTTATTATGGTACATTTTATGGACAAACATATCTATTGGATGACCATATATTAAAAATGATATACATGTGAAACCAATAGTGCGATACATTTGACATTTCATAAAATAAAATACTGCAATGGACTAAATTTCATCCAAATGGTACCTAGAAGTCATAAATTCGATTACAAGTTGAATTTTTCCATTATTAAATAATACAATTATTATTTTTCAATATTTGGAGAGTTTTATTAGCCCTTAAATATTATTTTTTTCCATAAATACCTAATTTTTACTTACATGTGGTAATTCAAATTACTATGTTAACTATTTATATTATCAATTTTTTTTAATTTTATAAAATTTGGACCATATAATTTAAAAAATTCAATAATTTAAAAAAAATTAAAAATAAATTTTTTCCATAATTTAATTTAGTATAAAACTAGAAATATGCATAAAATAACAGGTATTCAAAAAACATCTTTTTTAAAAATATATTATATTTATATACTAAATATAAGAATAAAATTCAATACAGTGAGCTATAACAAGAATTACATTATATAACATGTTATAAATAAAATGGAAAAATTCCAAATTATAATTTCTCCTTGAAAATAATCTACATTTTTTAATATAAAAACTGTATTTTCACTATTCATTGATAAATCAAACTTGTCAAAAAATTATGAAAATATATAAATTATAATAATTTTAAAATATTAATTAGGATAAGAATATCATTTTAAAATATAAATATTTCAATTTTTTAACAAATTAATTATATAATATTTAAATCAAAAATCTATAAAATTAATTTTTTAAGGAAAATATTGTTTTGATGAATAGAATAGATTTAATAAAAATATAATATAAAGTCTATAATAAAAATAGAGAACATAGTAAAAATATATTAAATTAATAAAATATCAATGAGTATGTATATTGGATATTTCATATAATAATTAATATTCATCATTCCAACCAATAAAATAATTAAGTTATATTAGTCATCTTTAAATAATGAGAATATTTTTCTCATTTATTATCCATGTATATTATCTTGTGTGATATCAAATATAGTGATTATGAATAGAAACTCATGATCCTAAATACCCACTCAATAAATTTGTCCACCTCAATTTAAACAAGTAATTGAAAATATTGGTTTGAGTTTTTTAAATATGTGTTTTGAAAACCCATATCATAAAATGTATTCATAAAACATTCATTTGAAAAGACTGTATTAGAAATACGTATTTCAATTGAGATAAAAGATACTAGTATTCTATATAGTATAACATATATGGGGATTTAAAACAAGGATTTGAAAGGTAAAACTAAAACCATAATATTGTTGTAGTGTGATGGAGATCATGGTCACAAGAAATTTTAAAATCACAAAACAATAAATATATTATTGTTTTAATTTCCATTTATTTGTAGGTATGGATTGTAGAAATATTGATTTTATTATTTCATGATTAATTTATGTTATAGTATATGAACACGAGGAAATTTACAAACATGGGAATAGTGATTTCCACCAAAAATCATCTTTTTCTCTAATTGATTAATATGAATTTTTCATTGATGTAGAACTAAAATCAAATTATATATAAGGGAGCCATTTCCGCACATGATGGACTTGGTAGGAGGAGAGTGAAGTCGATCACTCATCAGTTGGGTGCCCTTACCCTCGAAGCAGTTGATGTGGAGTGTATGAGCTATCCTGCAGTGGGGGACCAGTGCACTGATGTTTTCCCTGATGTTGTCACAGGTCAACCTCCTCACAGAGAGGTAGACTTTTACATTTACTTGTATCCTGAGACAACACCAATATCTATACCGGTGTATGAGATGGCTCTTACAGAGCTTCACGAGCTGTGGGTACAACTAGAGGACTTGGAGGGGAAGGGATTCATCTAGCTTAGTGATTCTCCTTGGGTAGCCCCAATTCATTTTTCCATGATGGCGGATTGGAGCATGAGTCTTGGTGTTGAATACCATCTCCTGATCCAGGTGAACATGAAGAAGAAGTACCCACACTCGAGGATTGAAGAACTCTTTGATCTGTTTAAGGGAGAATGGTGGTTTAGCATTTAGATGTCCCAGAGTGGATGTGGGATGGGATATCCATGGATTTCGTGTCATGACATCCACATACGTCCATATTTAATTACTAAATCTAGGTGATCATTGACCGACTCACAATCTATCCCCACTTCTTACCAATTAGAGAGTAGGAATCATTTGAGAGTTTGGGACGCAACTATGTGCAGGAGATTGAGCATCTACATGGAGGTCATTTGACAGTTGTCTCCGATCGTGGTGCATGATTTACTTCCTGGAAATGGAATTGGTTGCAGAACGACTTTGGGATGCAACATATTTTGAGGAACCCCTTCCATACATAGACGGATGACCAGACTGAGCGGACCATTAAGATCCTTAAGGACATGCTACGTGCTTGTGTACTTGAATTAGGTCACAGTTGGAAGGACCACTTAACATTGGTAATGTTTTTATTCAATAGAAGATATCCCTCCCCCATGGGGAAGGAACCTTTCTAGGAGTTGTATGTGAAACCTTTTAGATCACCTTTGTGCTGGACTGACCTAAGGGAGTAAGCATTAGTAAGACCAGATATAGTACGGGCTACCACAGAGATGGTGTAGATCGTCCATGAGCAGATTAAGACTGCAGAGAGTAGGTAGAATTTGTATTTTGAAAGAATACAGAGACCTATGGTGTTTGAGGGTGGAGACCACATCTTTATATGGGTGTCACCTCGATGAGGTATACAAAGATTTGGCCTAGGCATCAAGTTATCTATGAGATTAATCAGACATTTTCAGGTCCTTAAAGGAGATGGAGAGGTGTCTTTCCGCTTATCTCTTCCACCTTAGTTGCATCGGGTGCACGACCATTCCCACGTCATAGACCATGGTGAGCTAGAAGTAGATAATGGGGTGAGTTTTACAGAGGATTTAGTAGAGATTGAGTATCTACAAGAGTAGGTCCTGTTGGAAGATTGATAACTCTGGTGCGCATTCGCTGGCAGCACGGGGACCTCCAAGAGGGAAAATGGGAGTAGGAGGCTCAGATTCATGCTCAGTACCGCCAATTGATCCCATAATTTTGAGTTTTAGATTACTGGGATTTAAAACATTGATTGGGGAGAATTTAAAGGCAAAATATATCCAAGGAATTTTTTTTATTAAATGGGAATTTGATGAGTCTTCAAAAGTTGAAATCACGTGATTCTCAGGCCTGGAGTGCCAGTAATCAATTTCTGATGTTTTTTCCAACTGTGTTCCGTAAATGTATGAACATGTTTTTATGCCTTTTCAAACAGGGCTCATAATTTTAATCTGAGGGCACCATTAAACTCGCAATTCCATAATTTTCATAAAGAGACTTTCAACTCGACGATAGTTGGTCGAGGGTGAAAGTATGTTTTTGGGTTTTTTCGTGGAAACAATAAAATAAAATAATCACATGTTTTTTATCTTATCTATTGTAACCACCCTTTTGGAAGTTAGATGTGGTGACCACCACACTTTAGCATCTCATTAGTTATACTGGTGGGGACCACCCAAATATTATTCCTCATAAAGGAGGGGGGAGAGAGAAAGGAAACCTCTCAACTCCCTCAATTTAATTTTATGTGTCAACCTAAAATTATGTTATTTTAAATAATTTTATGTGTCAACATAAAATTTAAGGATTTCAATTAATTTCATTTGTTAATGTAAAATTAAATTCTTTCAATTAATTTTATGTGTTAACATAAAATTAAATTCTATAAATCAATTTTATGTGTCAATATAAAATTAAAATCTATCAAAAATTTTTATGTGTCCACATAAAATTAAAAGCTCACAATTAAATTTATGTGTTGACATAAAATTATACCCTACCAATTATTTTGATTTAGGATTGATACCCTTTTTAAATAAAGTAATACCAACATTGGAATTTAGGAAGGTTCCTAATAATTGAACGATCATAAATTCCATGATCGTTACATCCCTCCCCTCTCTACTATATATATATAGCATTAGAGGAGGTTTTGGGATGACATAACTTAGCAAAAAAGTGCTGGTAAAGTGACGTGATGCCCAACACTTGCGGGATTATGCTCTCATACTCAAAACATGCCACCAATGAAGAACGCCGATGAGGAATTCATTCGACTATGAAGAATGACCTTGACTTCAACATTCTTCCTGGGAACATCCTCCGATGTAGGATGTGTTCGTCTACAATAAATCAATGTACGACTTCTCGCATCTATATTGAAGAAAAGCATTCAAGGTTGGGGGTAAATTTTATTTATGTATGATATTATTCACTTGTTACTTTTTTCTAAAAAAAGAACGCAGACCAACTTATTATCAAGTTGATCCACCGATGTTTTTCCTTGCGGGCTGGGAATATTTTATTAATGAGGGATTATGGGAATTGATATTTTTAAGATATATTCCACGATTGTTTTTTGATTCATTCTTGTGAGTCAATTGTTATCACCCTAAAGGTGGATGGGTTCGGACCAAACTAATGTGGTCCGACCCCTCTGTGATTATTTTGGTGATGTTATTCAGTATGGTGACGAGGCTACGATGGCGACAACGGCAACATGTGCCACCCTTGTGTCACTCCAGTGCCCTAGGCCGAACAACGCCCTCCTATGGCTTCCTCCCCACCTCGTCCACACTATCTGGTGACAGCGCCACCTGCCGGATGAACCAACTGAGCCATGCCACACCCCGGCCGTGCCGCGCTCTGGTCGCACCGCACCCTGGCTCCCAGCTGTCGTGCCTCCCGCACACCCCGTGCCCCTCATGGAGGACTCCCGAGCCTCAGCCCACCGGCCTCCGAGCGCCATGTGCAGCACTCAACTCCGTCGTCCATGCAACCCGCATGACCCGTACCCCTCATCCCACCACTAGACTAATTGGCCCACCCTCCTTCGTGCAGTTCACGGATCTACCATCCACGGTGCCCAAGCTGAGCTGCCCTAACGGCCCCGGCCGCGCCCCCCTGCCCCAGGTCGGGCCACCCCACTCCGGCCCCTCGCATCGCAATCCATGCCAAGCCATGCCCTCGCGGTGCCCTCCATCCGAGCTTCCCATGCGGCCCTCTCCAAGATGAAACTCCCTTATTCTCTCCGGAATCTGGTTCGTGCCTTTGCGACTGGTCCGCACTCCCACAGCTGGCTAGGATGGGCCTAGCATGTCGGGCTGAACCTAATAGGTTGGCCCACATAACGGGCTGGGAAAAACCTAATGGGATAGGTTGGTTCGACCCAGACCGGTTGAGCTTAGACTGTGTCGGGTTGGGTCGGTCCGACCGGGTTGAACCAGACCCGAGCCCACTACAACCTTTTTCTTTCTTTTGTCCATATATTTGGCACCGAGCATCCATTTGGCCAACTATCAGTGACATTTGTAATCTTGGATAATTAAGGTCTCTTTGAGTAAACCCCACAAGGGTTTGGGGTATAGTTGAGATATGGTCAGGTTGGATCATGCACGAATCTAACCAGGCCCCGATACTAATAGACTAAAATCTCACAGACCGGGCATTCGATTGACACATCGTATGTTTTGTTAGGACCTCTATGATTTGGATAACCATTGAGATACTTTTTTTGTGGAACTTTATGGTAGTTGGAGTATCGTCCATTAGAACGTGGAGTGAATCCTTCCAGAGACGAGAAAGAAGAGGGCAAAGACCTTGTAACTAGATGAGACTACACGACTATTGACCGATCGACCCAGAGTGACTCGACTAGCACTTTGGAGATCACCTAGTTGTGGCGGAAGACCCAAGGATGAGGAGCACCTGGGTGTGGCGGAAGACCCATGATACTCAATAGGAGGAGTTCATCTATATGCTATTATGGGGAGCACCTGGTTGCGGTGGTAGACACATGGTGGGGAGCA
This sequence comes from Viscum album, assembly GCA_963277665.1. Classification (NCBI taxonomy): domain Eukaryota; kingdom Viridiplantae; phylum Streptophyta; class Magnoliopsida; order Santalales; family Viscaceae; genus Viscum; species Viscum album. The sequence continues at coordinate 2,031,158,905 of OY728151.1, read as the reverse complement.
CCTCTATGTGACGTGATAGACCCATGGTACTCAACAGGAGGAGTAACTTAGAAGTCCATGGATAGTGGGAAGCGTCATGGTGTCACAGCAGGCCCAATGTACTCAATAGAGGTTGAGTCCTCCAGCAATAGAGGTTTCGATAATGTGAATAAAAATTATGGTTGAGCTGAGTCAGTATCTTTTTTGTTTTCCTCATGAATGAGATGGAAAATTTGATAACTTAGGTATATGTACGAGCATATACCTAAGTGGGGTCATCCTCTTATTTCATACATTTTTTATTATACTTATTGGATTTTTTGAGAATTTGAGCGTCTCAGGGTCCCTACTTAGTATCGTTATACTCACCCCTGCTCGGCCTATGCCCCCACCTTGTTGTGTTGGATGCAGACGACACAAATTGCTGACCGAGGCTGAGAGTACGAGGATCGGACGATACCGGGAGGTGGACCTTACAGCATGTCGGTACATGGAGGAAACAGATGGACGTGGAGTGCTGAGGAGGTGATATGTACCAACCCTTCAAGTAGGAACCTCGGAGGATGATCCAGTGGTTGTTTTTTCTTATTTACTTAGTTTCACTTATACATTCAGTTTCTTGTACTCTCTAGTTGGGCTTGTATTCTGGCCCCTTTTTTACTTACTGTACTCACTTGTTGGTTATTCAGTTTACTCGAGATCATATCTGCTATGTGTGTTTATAGGTTATAAAGCTAATGGATTCCCAGTTTTAGGGAATTATGCCTTTGATGCTAGTCGCCAGCCCCTGGCCTATGTAATGGAGGCTTTGGGTAGTCATGGAACGGGCGCCATAGGATGGGTCGTGACATTATGAAACAAAACTTTTCTTAACTGTGATGAAATGTGAAGAATATGTCCTCTATTATTAGATAGGTGAGGGTATATTTTGATATTTCCTAAAGATATTAATTTATTATAAATTAAATATTATCCCAAATTACTTTAAAAGCAAACTTATAAAAATACTAGATTATATAATTTTGAAATAACATCACCCAATATTATTTATACATTTTTTAGTAATAATTGAAATATTATTATAATTTTTAATTCTTAGTTACCCTTTTTTAATTATAACTATTGTAACAACTTCATCAATAAAAACAGTTTTACTTTTTTTACTATGTGATGTTAATAAAATAAAAAACGAATAATTTATAAAAAATTTAGAAAATATTTTAGGTTATTTAATTTTTTAAAATTATATTTATTATTTTTAAATAATTTAATGAAATATCATTTTAAAATATATATATAGAATCAATTTTGACAGTAATAAGTATATTGAAGTTATGAAAATAAATACATTAGTATAATATCATGAAAATTCATTTAATAGACACATAAAATGTAACATTATATTATATTTTTTTTACCATGTTAATTAGGTAAAATTATATTTATTTTAATATTTATAATATCATTTATTTCATAGTTTTATTAATTAATTAATTACAACATCATTATTTTGTAATTATATTCATTCTATTTTTCATTACTATTTTTTTTAAATAATATATGTCGATATAAATTTTATATTTGATCATAATATATAAAATAATTAAAAATTCTATTATCTGAAAATTATAAACATTATGTCGATTAAAATTAGTAAAATGACATTTTTCCATTCTCATTGATTTCCATAATATCTAAATCTCAGTCATAGATAAATGTAGTTTAGTTATTTAAATTTTGAACCCTTAGGTGATATGGATTAAAATATCTTCATCAAATTACATTATAATATGTGGTATGGTAGTTTTCTAATATTTATATTATTATATTAACAATTAATTACCAAATTTTACAATAACTATGGACATTTACCCAATTGTACAAATCATATTATTATAATATAAATTAGACAGAAATTATAAATTTTTATAATATGATTCCTGATATGGAATCCATAATTTTAAATTTATAAAACATAATGGGGTAAAATTAATTTAAATGTAGTCACATTGATGAAATGGACAGACTTGTTTTTAATGTTAAAATATCTAAAATATTCAATTAATATAGTATCCAAATTTAATGTGAAATTGATTGAAATGACATAATTTGGATAAAATAAATAAATAAATATATATAATTATACATAAAAAATTAAAAAATAATTTACCAATATAAATAAATTTGATGAAAAATTAGTATTGAATTAAAATTTAGTATTAATCACTATTTATCAAAATGTGAATGTTCTATAAAAACTACTATAAAACAACAAAAAATAAATTTTGAAATATTTCAATATAAAAATGAAATTGTTTTATATAAAAATTATAAATTATAAATTTATTTTTGAAATTGGTGTTCCATTAAAAGGATTCAAAATTACCTTTTAATATATATAAAATATTGTGCTTAAATTTAGTTTTGTTCACCATTTATTCACATAATTCTTATTGGATGAATTAAAAAAATTAATAAAAATATTTATCCATAATACAATTTATCATATTCATTTCCACTGATACTATTTCTTGTTAATAAATACTAATTAATATAATAATAATTATAATATATTATTTTCCATTATAACTCAGGTTTTCCAGGAAACAAATGTTTTTGTAGAAATAAAATGTTCATTAGAACATAGGAAAAGTCAGTGTTGATTGTATAATAAGATTAACATAGTGTATCTTATAATACATGAAATACATGAAATTTAATTTATTCGAAAATGGGTTCTAAAACATTGGGTGTTACACTCTACCCCTGTGAATTAATCTTTACCACATAATTTTTGTAATCTTATATATAAAAATGAGGATTATTATAACTCAAAATATCCCATTTTTACCATGTAGTTCTATATAACTTTTGGTTTCTAAATAAAACATTACCATGTGATTGGTCTTTTTGGTACAACATTTATTATTCGTTCTATAATTTCAACAGGTAGTTCCCCATAAATAGATCATTCTCCAGTTGTATGTACTTTGAGTTCATTACTTGTGGGGGTTCAAGTATGTACTTGGTCATGAGGCATAAATGTAACACATCATGGACTTGCGAGAGATTTGGATGAAGTTCCATGTGATAGGATCCCATCTCGATAATATCAACAATATCAATCTGACCAACATACATAGGGCTTATTTTTGCTTCATTCCTAAACATCATAACCATATTCCATGGAGAAATTCATAGAATAACCATCCCGCCAACTTTAAATTCTATATCACGCTATCAGTTTGCAGTATAAATTTTAATCTAGTATTGTATTTTCATGATATGTTTCTAAATTATTATATCCTTATTTTCCATATCATCAGAGATATTAGTTTCAAATAACATTTTTCACTATATCATTTCAAAAAATTGGAGACATATATTTATTCTCATAGAGGTTTTAAAAATATCTATAAGAGTACATGATTGAAACACATATTTTAGAGAAGACAGAAATATATTATGGTTTTTATCCTAATCATAATTTAAATTCCGAGAAAATGATCTCATCACATCTTCTCATGATTGAAGTGTTCATTCAGACTAACCACCCATCAGAGGATGATATGCAGTGAAGAATCTGAATTGCGTATTAGGTTTTTCTAAAGGATTATATAAATTTTATGGTAAACCAAAAGTTACAATGAAATATAATTGAATTTTTTACCTCATAAAACCTTACAACATCTTTTATGTGTACCCTAGAAACATTATTTTGAGAGATTTATTGTCTAATACATGGTCCTATGCTAACTTATTAAGGGGATATACTACCCTCATATATCAAATAAACCCTATAGATGTTTTTGTAAGTCTAATGACATAACCCATAGTGATGTTATTCCATTTAAATTTTGGAATGGTTTACGGACAAGACATCCAAAAATATTTATATCATTCAGCATTAACATGTTGGCATACTTTAAACAAAGATACAAACTCTGTGACATCTATGTTCAATCCATCCCACTAGTGGAATTCCTTCAAATTTATTTTTTTCATCGATCTTTTAGGATAAATAGACAGTCATGAACTCTAAGATTCCTCTAATATATCCATCGATAAATCTAGTAAGAATAGAATATATACATGATCCATGAACCATATCATTTTATCTAGTTCATGGTCCAATTAAGGAACATATATAACCTTCTTTATTTGCTCCACATCTTCCAAATATTCTTCATTCATCATTACATGGATTGATGGATGTATATTAAATTTTAAATAAAAATATTTATCCCCTAACATAAATATTTAAATATCCATAATTTTTAATTCTAGATATATTGGATATTTTTTATCCACATCAGGGATAAGATAGCATGATCCGTTCGACTCAATGAATCAACAACCTTGTTTAATTTTCATCAGTGGCTATGTGTTGAGCAGTCTTAATCCATTATCATATCTAATCATCTCCACTATAACATTTTCAACACCATCTATGTGAATATATTTTTTTTGGAATTTTATGGTTTCTATATATATCATACTTTTATCTATAGAGATAATGCGTCATTTTCAATAATGAAGAAATAACCTAGGCTAGATGAATATCCTGAGATAGGAAATTTTTCTCATTAATCATAAACTATCACAATGAAAAAAGATTAAATAATGTTTTTGTGAATAACTCCACATCCCAATGATGTTTTATATACCTCACTATAGATAAAAAATCATAGTATGTTACAGTGAAATGATTCTACATGTTATCATAACAATATTATTTTTAGTTCCACAATATTTTCCTCACATTCCTCTATACATAGAAACATAGAACACTTCTATGTTAACATGGTTAGAGGATTAGATTTTAATGATAAATTATCCAGAAACTATTGACAATATTTAGATAAATCCATGAAACAATAGATCTCAGTCAACATTGATGGTGTTAGCTATAATTCTATATCCTCCATCTTTGATAGATATACTTCTATACCATATCTTGAGAATATGTGACCCAAAAAAAGAAATCTTTTTCAGCCAAACATCAAAAAATTTAAAATTTTAAAACTATAACTCCCTCTATAGATTATTTCGTATAATTGTCAATTGAACTTAATACCCCTCCTTTCTCTTTGAATAGATAATAATATAATCTATAAGGACTTCCACAAGGAGATAAGGGTAATTTATAATGACTATATTCATATGATCCCCGATGATTTTATGGGAATTTGAATGAAAAAAATGCTACATTGTATATTCATTTTCCCCATAACATTTATGGAATGATGTATTGGATATATCCTCTTTCTTGAACATAAATTGATGATTTCCATAACAAAGGAGAATCTAGTAAATTTATTGAGCTACACACAATTGATCAAACAAGTCATCATTATGGGAAAGAGGATATCTTTTCTTAATTGTGATCATTTTGAACGTTTTATAATCAATGTAGATTCACAATGATTCATAATTCACTTATTAAAAAGTATCTTGTGCACCACAATGTGATACACATTCCTAAATGAACCCCTTATCTTGGATTTGATGGTGTTTCATTTTATATTACTGAACCTCAATAGGGGTCAATATATAGAGAGTCTTCGACATTTTATTCGAACAAGGATTGAGTTTAATCGAGAACTCTACTACATGTTTCAGTTGAAGACTAGGAAGCACTTCAAGAAACAATTCCAAAATTCATGAACAATATGTAATTCATCAGTGTCTATTTTCTACCATACCATTTGAGATAATAATCCCTTCAAAATGGAACTTATTACCCATTTAATATATGTAATATCTTTATGGAGTTCATACTTATAGTCAAATTGATAGATTATCATAGGTCAATTAGATGTATCAAACATAACTCCCCTTTATTGAAAATTAATGTGGGTCATATACAGATAATGCCAATACAAGGCTATGATAACATCAAATTTAGCCATAGGAAGAATTTGAAGATTTATATGAAACACATTCCCTCAAATTTCAACTGTAGATGAATCAAGTGTTGAGATGAAACCAAGAAACCTTTTTTTCTTTGGTTTCACAGATTATTTATCATCTAATCATTCTGGTGGAATCACAACACCCGTTGAAAATTAATTAGATAGGAATTAGTGGATAGATATATAATTAAACTATACATTAAATGTTCTAGAGTAGATTCTATGTGATCTTTTCACCATGTCATTATTGTACCCCTCATCCAAAATAGTGATCACATGATATTTCCACTTGTCCCACAGCATAAGAGGTTGCTGATACCAATTTTTATCCCAAAACCATAGGTTTTGTAATTAGTTATCATAATTTCCATTCATCATAAATATGAATTATAGAACGGTGGGAGGTAAAATCATTGTATATTTCCCTATATTCCATTCATTGGCTAACTATTTCTCACTAGTTCAAGAATCAATGGTCGGATGGACCTCCCTTCCACACAAAATGAATTTATAAGATCCCATAAGAAAATCTCAAACATTAATATTTCCATAAAAATATCACAAAGGAAGGATCATATTATTTTCACAAATGTTTTTAAATTTTCCATCAAAATCCATATTCAATTTCTTATTAAAACCATGAGATTGATATACAAATACACATTCTATTTCTTCACTGATTCCGCCATATATAATATATTGATAAATAATATATATATTATTTCTAAAAATCATATAAAATTGGATTTAATCAAATGAAAAATCAGAAATCATTACATTCAATGTGGATGATAATTCCATAAGCATATCATGAAACAACATGCAAACATATCCTCGTAGTTCCTAACAGATCCATCATCTTTTTATTCAACTTAATGAACTCATTTTTCCATCTTCATATGAAGAATATAATGAATGTAATTATTAAAGAAAAATTTCTTGAACTTAACTCAATACATTCATTAAATATGAAATTGCTACCCCATATACTAGTTTATTTTCCACCAACGGTATACTTCACCTTCTAACAAATAAACAACCAGAATGTCTTTCTCAGGTTTTGAACCAAGGATAACAGAGAATATCATTTAAATGGTACTGATCTATTGTTCTTCAACAATATGATTAAGAGACACACTATGATAATCAATACATTGACTCATGAAGGACTCATGAAATTTTTTTTCCTTCCATTTTTGTGTACTACATTGTTAATAGATTCAAAAATTTGGGTGAGTATAGAAACATGATTTGGAACTCCATATCCCATAGAATTCAATTCCTCTAGATGGAAATCGTTTCACTATCCATCACAATCATAATTAATTTTGTTTCTTCAAGTTACAACTGTGTAATAAAACTAGTATTGATAGAGTATGAAATAGTTTCCATAGTAAGGAACCACATGCTCATTTAAATCCACTTATACAATTTCAAAATTATTTCAAATTCTTTAATATGAAATACCTAAGTATTATCCTACTTGAAACCCTATACATATCCTTTTAAATATATCTATGGACATCAAAAATGTTTTATCATCTCTGTTTAAAAATGTTAAATTAAAATTTTCCTTAATTCCAACTATAGTAACCCTCACTTCTCAAACATTATCATCTTACCAATTTTCATGAAATATATAATAAATGGCACAAAAACATTACTAATTACCATATTAGTTTACATCAATTAGATATATGTAAATAAAAACCATAAAATACAAGTGAGATTCATTTTTTACACTACATTCCTCAGGACTAGTATCCCTCTTGAACACATAACACACAATGTGTATCTTTATTACATCAAGAATGGAAATGTTAAATGGGGTGAGATCATATTCTCATTATATGTAAAATTTTGAAATATATAATAATATTATGAGAATATGGCTTTGAAACATCATAGAGAATATATAATATAATACCTTGCATGTAAAATATCTTAAATAAGAGTAGTGGGATAAATATTGGAATTTCATTTGTCATGAATCATAAGAAAATCAAGGAAAAATTATACAAAATTATAACATATTAATATTACATGGATTTTATATTTGGCACAAAAATATGTAATTTCATTTTATATAAGTCAAAGTGCATTGAAAAAACATTACAAGGAACTTCATGGTAACTACACCTACTGGTCAAGACACACAACCATCCCAAATTAAAAACACTTTCTTATAAGGGATTGGGTTTCCCCATCATCCTTTAATGAATTGAGTTTTCTTGTCTTCCATATTGGATCTGGTCTGTTGACTTGATTCCCATTATTATATCATGTTGTATATATAAGTAACCATTGTATTGGAGAGAGACTGTATCTTGGAAAAATATTTTTGAATGATTTTATTTTGAAGTTAATTTATCTTTTCGATATTTTATATTTCACATAACACTAAATGTAGCTCTATATATATTTATATTTTAAAAAACTAAGTCAAATATTCCACTCCCGCAACACCGACATCACTCTCACTATATGAAATACCAACATGGCTTGAGATATATACAATACCGACTTGTCCTATGATACCATAAATACTTAATTGGATAATGCTACTGATAATACCATATTAGAATATGTTACACTCATCACTAATGCTTGTAGGAAATATCAATTTTTAATTATAATTATTTAAATGAGTTGATTATATCCTTGACATTAAATATTGTTTTATTAATTGTAATAAATAATTTCCAAATATTATTTAATTTGTTTATTTAGATAAATCATATATGTAATGAAAGATATGATTTTATGTAAAGTCCTTTTATGAATAAAATTACCATTTTATTGAATAAACCACTTTTAATAAAAAAATTAAATTCCCACAAATTTAATAATTTTATATGATAAATGAATGTTCATTTGTGAATTTATAATTTTCAAACTATATTTTTGTAACATCCCATGTATGTAATGAATAATATATATCTTTATCTATGTCTATTAATTAATTATATTGTGTTTTAGAGGCTTAAAATGAAAATAAATCCAATCTTAAGTATGGAATACACTAATATTCTTAAAATATTGTTTTACTGCCTTTTGATGGAAAACCCTTTTTAAATCAAACTTTTGAAAATTTTATAATCTATATTTGTCAAAATAAACATATTAATTATTATTGGTACATTGAAATTTACATTGGATAAATTCTTGGTATTTTTCTCACAATGTTCATTTTTTAATGAATAGTGAAAAATACTACATTTTACATCAAAACTAATTTTTCATTTAATTTAATTATATAGTTAGATTATATTTTCAATTGGTCTTAAAGTTTAATAATAATATATTTTTACCATTTAATCCAATGGTGGTCACTAGGATTAATTTCACATTGAAATTGGTCATAAACTAATGCCAAACTTTTCATAGATATTGTTTCAAAAAAACCCGCTATTTGTTTTGACAACGGGAATTATTTTTTAAATCCATTATTTAAATTTATGTGTTTGGAATTTGGTAAAATGGATTACATATTTTGAATCATAAGGTACAAATTATGTAATTAATACTCTTTTGTTTTTGGACATTATGAATAGTAACGACGGTAATTATCTTTAATTATCTTGATTGATGAGTAATCAGGTAGTTAAGTATAATAAAATAATATCATATTAATAAAAAATGACATCAAAATGTGTCCTAAGGCTACTGGTTGTCAGATGGACGACCATGGGATGCCTTGTGCCAAACTTGGGGGCCCCATGAAATCACTTTTGTGAGAAAGTGACTTTTTATCTTTTTATTGTTTAAAGAATGTTAAATGTAACCAAGAATGTATCACCTAAGTAAAATAATTTTACTTTTGTCTACAAAAATGATCTTTTGTACTATAAATATTAATTGTAAAGATAAAAATCTTTCCTATATCATAGTAGTTTTTTTTCATAATTTTTAGACTTTAAATAAATTAAATTATTTATGACATCGTGATGATGCAGCGATTACCTCATTAATAAAGGATTTAAATAAAATGAAATGATAATGTAAAATATATGACCTAAAAATGTCCAAAACCTATTGGATGGGTTGATTTATAACCCTTATCGCATTAGCCTCGAAATATTTCAATGTGGGACCTTTAAAATCTGAAACCCATTGGAAAATAAAGTAACATTTCTTTACATTCCAAGAGTGCACCTCCTCTCCTCTTGTAAAAGGCCCCCACCTCTACCTCCTTAACAACACTTCCAAAGCCTTTGGATCGGCCACCCCCTGCCCATTTTGTCTCTCAACTTCCCTATATTACTCTTTGAAGCTTCACTTTGGGCAGAAGTCTTCCCAAGGATGCCTTTGACCTCAAACCAAAGGGAGTTACCCGATTTTAAGGTAATGTATTCACTTGAGTCCTTTTGTATTATTTTGCTTCTCCAACCCACTAAACTCTTTTTTATTCATTTCTTTTGTAACAAATACAGCATCTTAATAATACTAGGATGTTGTTATAAGATGTATTAGAGATACACTTACACACACCTAGATCTAATGGTTAATGAACATACTGCTTCCGTGGATGGCGAATTTCTGCCTCCCGAAACGATGATTGTTCAACATTCTTTTAACACTTTCAAAGGTGGCCATTAAGATGACACTATATTTATATATGATATATAATATGTTTATTTTTTCTTTAAGATTCTGTATTTTTCATTTTGGGCATAACTTTATGGTTCCAATTATGGGTAAACACGATATCTTCATTTAAGGAAGTGTGGACTACCGCCCCCTCAAAGTGTTTTGATTCGTTAAATACCATATGTGGGACGTATAAAGGATGGAGATATGATATTATATATGATATTACACTGGAATTATAATATTCCTTTATATCATTATGATTCCATTCTATAAAATACGAAATAGAAATGAAAGTAGAGTTCATGCGTACGTACGGCTTACCGTCTCCATGAACGGTGCATTTCATTTCATACCTCTAAATGATTATATAATATTATAAATGCATGCATGTACTGGATATATATGACATATATGATATCTAAATCATGAATACCATTCTGGATATAATGAATACATGAACAACGTGTAATTATAAAGGGCTTATTTTTGACTCAAGTACCAATGATCGTTAAAACGACCGTTATTAACTTAAATAATTACACAATGTTCATGACATGGAAATAAGTGATATAAAATGAATAATGAACTTTAAAAAGGTTCTTAAAAAATTATAAATTAACTCAAGTTTATTATTCAGGAGCATAAAGAACGACTGGGTCATTTCGGACCCGAGGTATGGGACTTCGTCTCAATCTCCTTTCATTGAGGCATATTTTGTTTTATACACAACCTTCTTTTATATGGTGTATAAACCCCTTTGACTATAACGTTTATCCAAAATGAATCTTTTTTATATGAAGCATTTTACTAAACTACAAAAGGGAATGTTTTTGTTGTACATATGCGGCGACAACGACTTCTCCGCCGCCGTAACCATTATTTGAGTTTCGGCTTCCTCTACAAGCCATACATTTTTTAAAAGAAAATAAATACCATGTTTTACATTTCATTTATTTTGGTATTGAAAATGGTTTTCATAATGTTTTTATATCAATGTGCTGTATTGATATCTTTTTATTGAATGGTGGAAATGTTATGTTTCCTTTATGCATGGTTTATGTGATACGATTATGTTGAGGTTCTTGGGAATTATTATGAAGACTGGTGGTTCAGTGATAAACTAAGGGCGGGTGAGCCTGATATATCTCACCAATGCATTGGGTAACACGAAGGAGTGAAACGTTAAGGTTTCTTTGAAGATATTTAGGGAATATACTGTGATGGGTATTCCAAACGTAACCAAGAGGGTTACTCCCTACGTAAGAATGTTATGAATGCATCAAGTTAACATTGTGTCTTATGATTTCAATGATTTATTCATGATTTGATGAGGTATGTTTTATGGTTAAAGAATTATTTCATTCTTATGTATATATGAACTCATGTTTCCATTCCATATTTTTTTTATATAACCCAAACTGAGCTTTTTATGTTCATCCCATGTTTTTTTGCAATCTTTTTCATAGGTAAAAGGAAAGGTACATAATATTATTATAGTGTCAAGGAAGTTTGAAGAATGAATCCATGTTTTATTTTAAATATATTTCCATTGTTTGGAAAAATGAATACTATCTTTATGTAACCACTTTGTTTATATGTGGAATGTAATGCAAGTTCTATGTTCTAATTCTCTAAAACTCTAATCTCGAAAAGATCCTCAATGTGTAATCTTGTAATAACTCAAGATTAAGTAAGGTTTAAGATCGGGGCCTTATAGTTGGTATCAGAGGTCGGTTTAGATAACTTTATGAGTTATAATTCTATTAAATGATTATCCAAAAATATTTTTTATGGTCAAATTGAAATGATATAGCATTTGGAGATTACCATGTTGCTTCATCTAAGACATGATTGTTCATAATGGTTTTCCACAGAGGAAACAGGGAAGCAGTGCTAGGAAGGCATACAGAAGGAAATAACCTTCCGAATCATCAACCCAAGATGGTCAGAATTGGAACTGAAAAGTTTTTTTCTGTAATGGTGCAGTTGACTCAAGTGATAAATGGCGGTGGTATCCATGCATGAGACCAGCCAGATCAACCTCAGAGGAACATGTCAGTGGTTGAACATTTCATGAGAAAACATCCCCCATCCTTCAAAGGATCATCTGACCCTGTGATAGATTAAGGGTGGATTAAAGCACTAGAGAAGATTTTCAATGTCATGGGGTGTAAAGACAATCAAAAGGTTAGTCTTGTTATTTATTGTTTGGAGGTTGAAGAAGATCAGTGGTGGTCGATGGTTAAAAATATCAGGGACGCTGATGAGATTGATGCTCTTGACTGGGATGAATTCAAAGGTATGTTTCTTGAAAAGTATTTTCCTAAGGCTATTCGACATAAGATGGAAAATAAATTAATGGAATTGAGGCAAGAGGAAGACTCATTGGCAACCTATGATGAAAGGTTCACTCGATTGGCAAGGTATGCTCCTAATTTTATCTGAGACCATGATAGTAAAATCAGTCGTTTTTACTCAGCATTAAAGACAAAATATCGAAGGGCATTAGCTTCTCGTGTGCTTCAAAGTTATGAAAAGATTTTCCGATGTGCTGAGAAGGTGGAAATGGAGTTTTTCGATGATAAAGTGTTCTATAACAACCAGCAGAAGAAGAGACCGAGGTGGTAGGAGAAAGGGAAGAATTCTTCAAAAAAGTCTGATGGTATGAAAACTAAGTTTCCAGTTTGTGATAAATGAGGCAAAATGCATGCTGGGGAATGTCTTCTGAATTCTGGAAAGTGCTACTGATGTGGTAAGATGGGACATAAGGGTTGTGATTTCACTAAAAAAGATCACCGTGAAGGTAAGACCAAATTTGATTTGCAATTAGTGAAATGTTTTAAGTGCAATGAGATGGTTCACTATGCAAACGAGTGTCCGACAATGAGCTTGAGTGATGGGAAGAAGTTATATTACATGTAGAAAGGGGTGGTGAAACCCTTTACAAATACTTCAGGAGATGTTGGGCCATCAAATAAAGTTGTAACAGGTACTTTGTTTGTTTTTTCAGATTATGCCAGTGTGTTGTTTGATTCGGGGTCTACACATTCTTTCATCTCAAAAACCTTTTCTAGTAAAATGGGAATACTATCTCAAGAAATGACTCCTGAACTTTTGGTAAAAACACCTGGGGGAAATGTTGAGGCAAAAAGAATTTATAATAATCTTCCTATCCTTATCTGTGGAAAAAACCTACTTGAAAACCTTATTGTTCTACCTCTAGTAGAGTTTGATGTTATCCTGGGTATGGAATGGCTCTCTATTTACCATGCTAAGATTGAATATAGAGGTAAAGAAGATTCTTTTCATAATGACTTTCAGTTTGTCTATAAGAATGAACCCTTAAAATTGATAACAGATTAAGAGGCCGAGAAACTTGTAAAATATGGAAATGAATGTTACCTTGCACACATTGTTGAAAATAAAGGAACTATTCAGATTAATGATGTGCCAGTGGTAAATGAGTATCCTTATGTTTTTCCTGATGAGTTGCCTGGAAAAATACCAGATCACGAAGTTGAGTTTACTGTTGACTTAGTTCCTGATTCTAAGCCAATTTCAAAACCCCCTTACCGAATGGCTCAAATTGAACTTTTAGAGTTGAAGGAGAAATTGCATGATTTATTAGAGAAAGGTTTCATTCGACCTAGAAAATCACCATGGGGTGCTCCTGTCTAGTTTGTTAAAAAGAAAGATGGCTCAATGAGACATTGAATTGATTATAGGTCCTTGAATTATATCACTATTAAGAACAAGTATCCTTTTCCTCATATCGATGATTTGTTTGATCAGCTCCAGGGAGCTCAGTATTTTTTCAAAGATTGACCTGAGATCGGGGTTCCATCAGCTGAAGGTAAAGGAAGCAGATGTTCCGAATACTGCGTTTCGTAGAAGATATGGCCATTATGAATTTTTAGTAATGCCTTTTGGGCTAACAAATGCACCTGCTGTATTCATGGACTTAATGAATAGAATTTTCAATGAGTTCTTGGATAAGTTTGTGGTGGTTTTCACTAATGATATTTTGGTGTTTTCTAAAAGTAAAGAAGGGAATGAAAGACATTTAAGGGTTATCATGAAAACCTTAAAAGAAAAGAAAAAGTAAGTAAAATTCAGCAAGTGCGAGTTTTGGTTGCAACAATTTTCTTTCCTTGGTCACATTTTTTCTAAAGATGGGATAACCGTTGATCCTGCAAAAACAAAGGTTGTTGAAGAATGGACAAGACCCACAAATTTAACAGAGATTCATAGTTTCCTTGGTTTGGAAGGCTATTAACGAAGGTTTTCTTGAAATTTTTCACGGTTATCTAGTCCAATTACTAATCTAACTCGGGAGGGTGTTAAGTTTATCTGGACAAAAGAATGTGATGATTGTTTTCAGGAATTGAAAAAAAGATTGGTGAATGCTCCAGTTTTGGAACTACCTTCCAAGAATGGTGAGTTTGTTATATACAGTGATGCTTCATTGAAAGGAATTGGTTGTGTCCTAATGCAGAATGATCAGGTAATTGCTTATGCTTCACGTCAGTTGAAAACTCATGAGGTAAATTACCCTACACATGATTTGGAATTACCTGCTGTTTTTTACACATTAAAAGTTTGGAGGAATCATTTGTATGGAGTATAGTGTGAAATATATACTGATCACAAAAGTTTAAAGTATATATTCACTCAGAAAGATTTAAACATAAGACAGAGGAGATGGCTGTAATTAATCAATGATTATGACTGTACAATTCATTACCATCCAGGAAAAGAAAATAAATTGGCTGATGAATTGAGTCGAAAAAGTAATGCTTTATTAGCAATGTTGCATTTGAAACATGATCCTTTAGTTAAGTATTTGATGAAAATTGGCATAGAAGTTTTTGGTGCAGTAAGTTCTTCTGTTTTGTTTAAGGTATCAGTGAGATCATCTCTATCAGAAAGAATCAAGCAAGCACAGATGCAAGACAGTGAGTTGTAGAAAAAGGTAGAGCTGGTTCAGAAAGTTAGGTTACCTGAATTCAACATTGATAATGATTTTGTTTTGAAATTTGGGAAGAGATTGTGTGTGCCTTTTGATTCACAGTTGAAGAGAGAGTTGTTATGTGAATCTCATAGTTCTCTGTTTTCAGTTCATTCAGGTCGTACTAAGATGTATAGAGATCTTCGGGAGTATTACTGGTGGGATGGAATGAAAAGAGATATTGCTGATTTTACTGTGAAGTGTTTGACTTGTTAGCAGGTTAAAGCCGAGCGACAGTTACCGAAAGGGATGCTTCAGCCTTTACCAGTGACAGAGTGGAAATGGGAGAATATATCCATGGACTTTGTTTTGGGATTGCCGAAGACATCTCGAGGTAATAATGAAATCTGGGTTATTGTTGATCGCTTGACCAAATCATCTCATTTCCTTTCTATACGAGATACTTTTTCCCTAGATCAACTTTCCCATTTGTATATTAAAGAGATAGTCAGGTTACATGGATTTCCTCTCTCTATCGTATCTGACCATGATCCCAAGTTCCCTTCTAACTTTTGAAAAGGCCTTTAGAAGTCGTTGGGTACTGAATTAAATTTTAGTACAACGTTTCATCCTCAATCAGATGGGTAGTCATAATGAACAATTCAGAACTTGGAGGATATGATACAAGCTTGTTCGATGGATTATCAGGGAAGTTGGGACCAACATCTTTCTTTGGTTGAATTTTTATATAATAACAGTTTTCATTTTAGTATACAAATAGAACCATTGTAGGCATTATATGGGAAGCGGTGTCGAACTCCAGCTTTCTGTGATGAAGTGGGTGAAAGGATGTTGATGGGACCAGAATTGGTAGAAGAGAGGCAGAAAAAGTTCAGTTGATTCAAAAACACATGAGAACAGCAAAAAGTAGGCAGAAGAGTTATGCAGACAACAAGAGGAAGGATCTAACTTTTGAGGTATGTGATCATGTTTTTCTCAAAGTATCACCTTGGAAAAGTGTGATGCGAATTGGTATGAAAGGAAAGCTGAGTCCAAGGTTCATTGGACCATATGAAATTCTGGAGAGAGTTGGATAAGTTTCTTACCGAGTTTCTTTACCTCCGAGTTTATCTCAGCTACACAATGTTTTTCATGTTTCGATGCTGAGAAAGTACATGCCAGATCCATCTCATGTTTTGAGTCCCGAGGTAGTTCAGCTGGAAGAGAACCTATCTTATGAGGAACAACCGGTCCAGATTCTTGACCACAAGGAGAAAGTGTTAAGGAATAAGGTGATTAATCAGGTAAAGGTTTTGTGGAAAAACAACATGATGGAAGAGGCAACATGGGAATCTCAAAATGCAATGAGGGATAAGTACAACCATTTATTTGATAAGTAAATAAATTGTGGGGACGCAATTTTATAAAGGGGGAAAGGATGTAACATCCCAAGTAAGTAATTAATAATAGATATTTTTAACTATGTCTATTAATGAATTAGATAGTGTTTTAGAGGCTTAACATGAAAATAAATCCAATCTTAAGCATGGAATACACTAATATTCATAAAAGATTGTTTTTATGCCTTTTGATAGAAAACCCTTTTTAAATAAAATTTTTGGCAATTTTATAATCTATGTTTGTCAAAATAAAAAAATTCATTATGATTGGGAAATTGAAATTTATATTGGATAAATTTTTGGTATTTTTCTGACAATGTTCATTTTTTAATGAATAGTAAAAAATACTGCATTTTACATCAAAACTGCTTTTTCATTTAATTTAATTATATGGATAGATTATATTTTTAATTGGTATTAAAGTTTAATCTGAATATATTTTTACCATTTAATCCAATGGTGGTCATTAGGATTAATTTCACTTTGAAATTGGTCATAAACTAATGCCAAACTTTTCATAGATATTCTTTCAAAAAAACCCGCTATTTGTTTTGACTACAAGAATTTTTTTTAAATCAATTATTGAAATTTATGTGTTTGGAATTTGGTAAAATGAATTAATTATTTGGAATCATAAGGTCCAAATTATGTAATTAAGACTCTTTTGTTTTTGGACATTATGAATAGTAACGACGGTAATTATCTTTAATTATCTTTATTAATGAGTAATCGAGTAGTTAAGGATAATAAAATAATATCATAATAATAAAAAATGACACCAAAATGTGTCCTAAGGATACTGTTTGTCTCATATCCTACCATGGGATGCCTTGTTCCAAACATGGGGGCCCCATGAAATCACTTTTGTGAGAAAGTGACTTTTTATCTTTTTATTTTTTAAAGAATGTTAAATGTAACAAAGAATGTATCACCTACGTAAAATATTCTTAGTTTTGTCTACATAAATGATCTTTCGAACTATAAATAGTCATTGGAAATATAAAACTATTTCCTACATCATAGTATTTGTTTCATAATTTTTAGACTTTAAATAAATTAAATTATTTATGACATCCTGATGATGAAGTGATTACCTCATTAAAAAAAGATTTAAATAAAATGAAATGAAAATGTAAAATCTATGCACTAAACATGTCCAAAACCTATTAGATGGGTGGATTTCGAACCCTTATCACCTTATCCTCTAATTCTATAAAGTTGGGACCTTTAAAATCCGAAACCCATTTGAAAATAAAGAAACATTTCTTTACTTTCCAAGAGTGTCGCTCCTCTCCTCTTATAAAAGGCCCCCACCTCTACCTCCTTACCCACACTTCCAAAGCCTTTGGCTCAGCCAACCCCTACCCATTCCGTCTCTCCAATTCCCTCTCTTACTCCATGAAGCCTCACTTTTGGCAAAAGTCTTCCCAAGGAATCCTTTGAGCTCAAACCCAAGGGAGTTACCCGATTTTAAGGTAATGTATTCACTTGAGTCCTTTTGTTTTATTTTGCTTCTCCAACCCCCTAAACTCTTTTTTATTCATTTCTTTTGTAACAAATCTAGTATATCCAATATAATAGGATGTTTTTATAATAAGGATTCGATCTACACTTACACACACCTACATCTAATGGTTAAAAAACATATTGTTTCCATGGATGGAAAATTTCTGTCTCCTAAAACGATGATCGTTCAACATTCTTTTAACACCTTCAAAGGTGGCCATTATGATGACACTATATTTATATATGATATATGATATGTTTATGTTTTTCTTAATCTTCTGTATTTTTTATTTTGGGCATACCATTATGGTTCCCATTATGCGTAAACGCGATATCTTCATTTAAGGAAGTGCGGACTACCGCTCCCTCAAAGTGATTTGATTCGTTAAATACCATATGTGGGATGATAGATTATGATATTATATATGATATTACATTGGAATTATAATATACCATTATATCATTATGAGTCCATTCTATAAAATACGAAATAGAAATGAAAGTAGCGGTCATGCGTACGTACGGCTTACCGTCTCCATGAACGGTGCATTTAATTTATTACCTCTAAATGATTACGTAATATTATAAATGCATGCATTTACTGGATATATATGACATATATGATATCTACATCATGAATAAAATTCTGGATATAATGAATAAATGATCAACTTGTAATTATAAAGGGCTGATTTTTTACTCAAGTACCAATGATCGTTAAAACGGCCGTTATTAACTTAAATAATTACATAGTGTTAATGACCTGGAAACAAGTGATATAAAAGGAATAATTATCTTGAAAAAGGATCTTAAACAAGTATAAATTAACTCATGTTTATTATTCAAGAGCATAAAGAACGGCGGAGTCATGTCAGACCTGAGGTATGGGACTTCGTCTCAATCTCCTTTCATTGTGGAATATTTTGTTTTATACACAACCTTCTTTTATATGGTGTATAAACCCCTTTGAATTTAACGTTTATCCAAAAGGAATCTTTTTTATACGAAGCGTTTTACTAAATGATAAAAGGGAATGTTTTTGTCGTACATATGTGGCGACAATGACTTCTCCGCCGCCAGGACCATTATTTGAGTTTCGGCTTCCTCTACAAGCCATACCTTTTTTTAAAGAAAAATAAATACCATGTTTTACTTTTCTTTTATTTTGGTATTGAAAATGGTTTTCATAATGTTTTTATATCAATGAGTTGTATTGATATCTTCTGATTGAAAGGTGGAAATGTTATGTTTCCTTTATTCATGTTTTATGTGATACGATTATGTTAAGGTTCTTGGGCATTATTATGAAGACGGGTGGTTCCGTGATAAACTAAGGGTGGGTGAGCCCGATATAGCTCTCCAATGCATTGGGTAATGCGAAGGAGTGAAATGTTAAGGATTCTCCGAAGAGATTTAGGTAATATACTGTGATGGGAATTCCAATCGTAACCAAGAGGGTTACTCCCTACATAAGAATGTTATAAATACCTCAAGTTACCTTTATGGCTTATGATTTATATGATTTATTCATGATTTTATGAGGTATGTTTTATGGGTAATGTATGATTTCATTATTAGGTATATATGAACTCATGTTTCATTTCCATATTTTTTTATATAACCCATACTGAGCTTTTTATGCTCATCCCAATTTTTTTTGAAATGTTTTTCACAGGTCAAAGGAAAGGTACATGATATGATGATAGTGTCAAGGAAGTGTCAAGAATGAATCCATGTTTTATTTTAAATATGTTTCCATTTATGGTAAAATTGAATACTATCTTTATGTAACCACTTTGTTTATATGTGGAATGTAATGCAAGTTTTATGTTTTAATTATCTAAACCTCTAAACCCGAAAAGATCCTCAATGTCTAATCTTGTAATAACTCAAGATTAAGTAATGTTTAAGGTCAGGGCCTTATAATTTGGTTTAAATTTTTAGAATTTTATGATAATCGTGATTTTGGTGATGAATAGGAACAAGTACCACATTTCAGTTTAAAAATCCATTTTTATATAAAAAATTGTTAATGTAAAAATATATTTTAAATTTTCTTATTGGTCTAATTAGATAAATTATACATAAATTAATAAAATAATAGTCATTATAAATATTTTCTCTTTGATTTTGAATATAAACACTTATTAAACAATGAAACTTCATTCTTATTAAAAATCCTACATTTTCATCCCATCTACGAGATTAACATTAATATTAATTTCCCAACGTATAAGAATACACTTTTTAAAAAACAACATAAAAATTTATAATCTATATAATTTTTATTTTTTAATAATATATAAATACAATTTTCCCCAAAATGGTTAGTAAAAGTTATTAAAATTATTCATAATTGTTAAGGTCAAATTATGATTTTTAATGTACTACACCTTAATAATGGTGAACCAAATAACCTATAATGATTCCTAAAACCATCTTTATTGGCATATATTTTCCATATTACTTAAATTCATGATTTTATTTGGATTTTTATGTATTTTATTATTTATTATCATATATCCGACTATCTTTATTTTAAAAATTACAATTGAGTCTTTTTCCTCCCATGTAAAATGACACCAGCAATCCCACATTCTAACATACAGAAAATCTATTATTTTCTCCCATGGTATACCAAATAATCTTCATATAAATCCTAATTTACTCATAGATTCCATCCCTTGGTCAGAAAAAAATCCATGGTATCCCTTTGGGAGAAACTATATGGTGATTCTTGATTAAGATCTCATGTCTTCTCTTAAGTCCTTTATTCTATTTTAATTCTCCACCCCTAGAGCATATTTATTCAGGATTATATAAAAACAACAACATTATAAATATACATGGATTTTTTATGATATATTTTCAACTTACAAATATAAGGACGTGGACTAAAATCATTCCATAGTATTGAATTAAATGAATAATACACATTGAGGATCATTTCAGGTTTAGGGTTTTAGATAATTAGGAAATAACAATTTAATCTCAAAAGATTAAAATGTTGAAACTTCTACTCAGTTTTAATTTTTTCATAAAATAGAAACTCAGGAAAAAATAGTAATTTGTTGTTCTATGTTTTAGACTGCAAGACATTTCCTTGATCCCATCCTTGACCCTATTCATCATTAAGTCCTGTGAAAACATTTGAAAACGTGGGATGAGCATAAAAAACTCAGTAAGGGTTATAAAAAGAAGAAAAAAAAATTAGTCCATAATTACATAAAAAATATGAACTCATTTACTTACCTCATGAAATCATAAGATTTATGAATAACACATAGAAATCATAAATAATAAAGGTTACTTGTGGGATCCATAAAATACTTACATTGTAGCTATCACACCTACATATAGAGTTATTTTGGAATACCCATCATAGTATATTCCCTAGATCTCTTAGGAGATATATTAAAGCTTACCTCTGTCACATTACCCAATGCATTGGAGAGCTATCTCAGTCTCACCCGCCCTAGGTTTATCACAAAACCACTCATATACATAAACAATGACCAATAACTAAAACATGATCATAACACATAACATATGTATAAATGAAAGATAATATTTCCACATTGCAATTAAAATAAAAAATTTCAATATATAAACGTATAAAAACCATTACCAAAACCATTTTCAATACAAAAAATATGTAAAATATTATATGGTATTTATTTTAAAAACATTAGAACTTGTTAAAGAAACCAGTGATCAAATAATACTTGTGGTGGAAGAAAGGTTGTTGTCCCTGCTTACAATAAAAATAAATATATTTTATTTTATTTAGTAAAACAGTTCATAGAAAATGATTCCCTTTGAATGATAAATCAAAGATAATTATAAAGCGTGTAAAAAATGTCGTGTATTAGAACAAAATATACCACAATGAACCG
Organism: Viscum album; assembly: GCA_963277665.1. Taxonomy (NCBI): domain Eukaryota; kingdom Viridiplantae; phylum Streptophyta; class Magnoliopsida; order Santalales; family Viscaceae; genus Viscum; species Viscum album. Next base: position 2,031,136,668 of record OY728151.1, on the reverse strand, counting down.
AAATTCAGATGAAGTCCCCTACCCCGTGTCCAACATGACTCGATTGTTCTTTAATCTCCTGAATTATAAACTAATGATAATTTATAATTTCTTAAGAACCATTTTCATGTTTATTATTCCATTTATATCATATATTACCACGTTATAAATATAATTTAATCATTTCAGTTAATAAAATTACTTCTTTCGATATTTGGTACTTGAGTCAAAAATGAACACCTCATATTTACAAGTTATCCATGTGGTCAATAGTCTATTATATCTATAATTGTATTAATTATTTAGATATCATATATATTATATATATCTAGAATATATATATGTATATATTTATAACAGTATATGTCATTTGGAGGTAAGAAATTAAATGCATCGTCCATGGAGATGAAAAGTAGTACGTACGCATGAATGCTACTTTCATTTATATTTCTTATTCTAATGGAAGTAAAACATAATGATACATAGGTATATTAAAATTAAATTATAATATCATATAAAATATCATTAACTCCATACTTTATATGTCCCACATATGGCATTGACAAGTGATATAACTTTGAGGGGGCGGTAGTCCGCACATCCTCAAATGAAATTATCAGGTTTACCCATAATGGAATCCATAAAGGAATTATATAAAATAAAAAATACAGAAGAATAAAAAAACATAAATATAATATATATCATATATAAATATAGTGCTGTCTTAATGGACACCATGATAGGAGGTTGGAGATAATCGAACAATCATCATGTTATGAGGCGTTAGTTTCCTATCCACAGAAGCAATATGTTATTCACCCATTAGATTGTGGTGTGTGTATTTTTAGTTAGAATAATTTTAATAAAAACAACAATGTATTTTTAGGATACTGGCGTTTTTATAAATCAAGGGAATAAAAAGTGTTTAGGGGTTGGAGAAGTAAAATAAAAGAGAAAAAGTTAAGAGAAATTGTCACCTTTAATTTGGGTAACTCCCTTTAGTGTGAACTAAAATGGTTTCATCAAGTTCCTTTTTTCTAAGGTAAGGTTTCAAATATGAGGAGACTAATTAAGGGAGATTAATTGGGTAAAGGTTGAATGATCAAAAATACTTGAGAGGTGTGAGGAATTTTTTATATGCGAGGGCTTTTTATAATGGGGGAGGGTCTCTTTTGGAAAGCGTGCTAATATTACTCTATTATTTAATGATATTCGGTTTCTAAAAGGACCAAAACTAATTAAGGTAGAAGATAAGATGAGTCAAGGTATAAATAAATTCATCCAATAAAAATTGGTCCGGTTTTTGATGTTATTTTAATATTTATATTATTATTTATTTAAATCATTTCTTAATAAAGTAAACACTACTTCATTATTGTGTCAAAAATAATTTAATTTATTCGATGTCTAAAAATTAAAAAAAAATTCTATGATGTAGGAAATATTTATAACATTACAATTATTTTTTTATAATCACAAGGATCACTTATATAACACCATGTAAAAATTAATTTACAATGAAATATTTGTTAATGTCATTTTTTCCGTTACTTTTTGTTAATTAAAATAAAGTTTCATTATCACTCATAAGTTGCACCATGGTGTTCCAAAATCGACCCTAAGATTCCCATTGTTGGAAATTACTCATTCAATAAGGTTAAGACATGTGTTAAGGTAATTCTGAATTATTATAATAATTGTTTACCTTGAATTACACTATATATCTTTAACAATGGTAAATAAAAGTCAAAAGTTACTATTCATCAAAAAATATTTTCATCTTATTGAAACAAATTTTACATAAAAACATAAACCATGTAGGTCATATTTTGAAAATTAAAATCAAAGAAGTGTTAAAATTTCATTAAAATGAAAATTTCAGTTTTTCTCAACTACTAAGTGGTTTAATTATTCATCAAAAATTGATGTTTTTCAGAAAACTACCAAAAAATCAGCCTAAGCTAAATTTGATATCCCGAATTCAAAAATTATGTATATTTTACGAAATTATAAATATAAAAGTTTCATTAATTAATTTAAAATAAATTCCACATGTTAAAACAAATATTGTTTTTAAGAACCAATAACTATCAAAAGATTGACATTGTTTTATGTCCAATTTAAATGTGAAATTAATTCCAATGACAAAAATTGGTTTAAATGTTAAAAAATATATTCTAATAACAGTTAAATACAATTAAAAATATAATATAACCATATAAATAAATTAGATGAAATGGAACTTTTGAATTAAAATACATTATTTTCATTATTCAATAATAAATGAATTTTATCAAAAAAATACATAAAAATTACCCAAATTAAATTTTGATGTCCTAATTAAAAAGAATTATTTTTTTGTACAAATAGAACATATAAATGTGAGAAAAACTAGATTTAATGTGGGTTATCCATTAAAAGGGGGTAAATCAACCCTTTTAATGTAAATTATGCTTAAAATTACATTCATTCACATTTAAATCCTCTATCTTTTATTGGATAAATGTAAAAATATTTAACAAACATGTATAATCCTATTGGAGTTAGTTTTTTCATTCCAACCAATAAAACTGCTATTATTTATCTACCATTTAAAATAATAATATTATATTATTCGTGTGCGAAGTACGATTTCAAGGAAACCTGTGGTTGCTTATCAGGTACACTATCAAACATATAAACCCCTTTAATGAAAAAGAAATATTTAATTCAAAAATATTAGTAAATATGAAATATGTATTATTTTTTGTTTACCTGGGATGTTACAACACATACACACACCTCTACCTAATGTATAATGAAAATTCAATTTATGTTTTCGGTGAACTACTGCCTCATTAATAAATTATTATTAAATTTTCTTTACCACCTCTCAGAGTGGAGAATATGTTAGACACTATTTATATAATTTATATAATTTAAATTTATTATTTAATTATTCATATGTAGTTATTTTTTAAAAAACACGCATTTTTTAAATTTATATTTTTTGTTAATGCTATAGTTTATTTTGAGGCTGTGTGGAGTAAAACCCACTCAATGTGATATGATTCATTCACATGTTAGATTGATTGTATTAAGGATGATTTTAGTGAATATATATGAAATATATGTCAAAATAAAACTCATTAAACAATGATATATATATATATATATATATATATAAATACACCCATATACATATATGTCTTTTTATTTCATTCATTTAAAATGATAATTAAACGAAAATAACATTCACACATATGTACAACCTATTGTCTCCATGAACAGTTTATTCCATTTAATACATATATATTATATATATTAATTTAATATACATATAATATATATAAATCAAATTTATATCATTGTTTAAATCCATATTCTAAACATAAAATAATAATATTTAAATATATAACAAATTAAGACACATGTGAAAAACAATGTGAAAATTACATGAAGCTTCATCACAACAATAAAATTATAACAGGTGTTAATATAATGATATAATTAAATACATATATGGTATTGGATATAATAATATGGTTATGTAATAGATTTATAATATAATTATATTTATTATAAATGTATTTTAATGAGTACAATGAGAGTAAAGACATAATGTAGGTGGATTTCATGTAACATTTTTTTTCATTTCCATGAGATACATGTTATATTCACCAATCATTCTTATTTTGTGAGGTATGTACTAAAAATTATCTTATGAAATATTTTTTAGAATTATTTTTTTAGTATTTTCTTATTTATTTTATTAACATTAATTCCTGGGGTTTATGTATAATTTTTTTCAAAAACCCTAAAAATGTTTTGTCCCAATTTGCTTTATTTGAGACTCCTGTTTTGTTATGCACCAAAATTATCTTTTTAGTTGTATATAATTCAATTTTACTTTTTATATCATAATATTTTTTTAATATAATGATATTTTATGCTTTATTCAATATCCATTTCTTTCATTGAGAGTATGATCCCATGTTACTATGTAATAAGAGCATTGAGAGAATCTCATCATTTTTTATATTTCTTAATGATTATGCTTCCTGTGATGAAATATTATGCTCCAAATCTCATGAACACTCATGATATTCCTTATCATATGTTTATTCAATATATATTATTATATTACTACCATTTTTGAACACATTGGTTCTTTTGTAAATGTTTTATGTAAAATCTAACACTCCCTCTCGCCAATTATATATGTATTGTTTTCAAAATCTATGTTTTCAAAAATGATTTAAAATTATCTTTAAATGAAATTTTCAATGAAAAATAATTTTAAATGTTTTTATGGTTTTTGAGGCTTCCTTTATATATTTTCAAAGCTATATAAAAAGAAAAACGTTTTCATTATTCATATATTGTTTTTAGGGAAATTGGTTTTCAAATTGGTTTTCATGATTTTTTTTATATAATTTCAATACATTTTAAGGTTTTCAAACGAAATTCATGGTCCGATAATATGATTTTAAGAAAAATGGTTTCCAAAACAATTTCATGATCTATTTAGATGTTTTCAATGAAATGGTTTCATAATTCATCTGAATGATTTCTTTATATGAATTAAAGATTAATTTCATGAGAATGGTCATCAAATGGTTTTATGTCTTATAGATCCTTTTCATGTAAGATAGTATATTGTCCTCAAGAAGTTCCCAAAAAAATATAATTCCATGTTATTTTCAAAATAAGATGGCATATTTTTATGTTACATCATACCATAAAATAAATTATCTAAAGGTTCCATTAAAACTAATATATTAGTTTTTATTGATTTTATTAAATGATGGTTAAGAAGCCAATGTCATTTCCATGGATTTTACGCCTTCAGAACCCACTTAGTTTCACGGTTTATGCTTTCATGATTTGATTATGAAACCTATATATTTTCATAGGTTATGATTTCATGATATCTTAATGATTCCCATTTCATATCATTCATTATGATTTGATATTTAAAAACCTATCTCATTTTGTGGTTCATGATATGATGAGGGTTTTATTAGCGTTTTCAACATGTATGAATATTTTTGCTATGAAATGGGTTTGTCTTATATATCCATCCAATGAATTGGGTAATTATGGAAGACTCATGAGTATATATGTTAAGGGTGAACCTGATTACATGCTCACAGTATATGCATGGGCTTGGTTTCATATAAATATGTATATTCATGAACCTGATTATATGTTCACAATATTATGAGTGAACCTTATTACATGTTTACAATATTATGAATGTACCTGGTTGAATGTCCGGATGGTTATGTGTGATTATAATTACATCTTCCAAATGTTTTGCGTGATCTTGATTACATGTTCAAAAATTAATGCATGAAACTAGTTTCATTTTCATACAATTATGTTGGAACCTCATTACACGTTTATAATGTTATTCATGGACCTGGTTTAGTGTATATAAGATTATATGTAAACCGGGATACATGTTCACAATGTTGTGCATGGTCCTCATCTCATGTTTAGAAGTTGATGAAGGGGTCTTATTTCATGTCCTCAACATTATGAGTGAACCTGTTTCTAATTATGCATGCTCAAAAATTTATAAATAATTGTACACTCTACAAATTATTTGTCTTATTCCTTTGATTTTCATTCATTACATATTATTTATGTCCCTATAAGATCTATTAATTACGACATTCCAATCTTCATTACAATCTATAATATGTATGATATGATCCAAAATTTTTTGATCATCTTCTATATAATTTTAATCATGTTATACATATGGATTTTCTTTATTTACATATAATTTGAATCCAATCTTATCCCATTCATATGATACAATACCCATGTTTATGAAGAACATTTTTAGGATGAAGTACTAAAGGTGAATAACTTTATGGGATATATTGAAGATATTTAACCATGAGGATAGATTCTATTCCCATGTCTCCAAAGACATTAATCAATTATGATCATCAGGAATGTATTTTTATAATTTACTAAGTATTGTTGTCAAATGATATAATATCCATGCTTGTTAAGCATGGGTCAATATTGTTTCTATGAAAGGAAATTAATATTCATCCTATGGAAACTTGGATGTGAAATGTTTATTGAGATACCTATGTATATTTCTAAGGATATATATAGGTATGTTTCTAATGATATGTATAAGGATAATTCAATATTTAAGAAAATTAATAAGAATTTTGGTAATGGATAGAGTGAGTGGTCTTTTAGTAGCACATCCCTATTTAAATACTACAAGTGCATTTGAACAATCACTAATAAAATAAATAGATATTGTTTATTAATAACCTACGATAACACCAAGGATTCATAGATTAGTAATTTTGTCAAAAATTAGATATCATATAAATGATTTTTTATAATTACGAGGTTCCTCATTTTGATAAAAATTTCTTACTATATTTTTTGGGATTATAAAATTGGTTGAACTTGAAAGAACCACATAAATAATGATTCCGAAAGAAATTGAAACAATGTTCTTCATAATGATATGAATAATATGGGGGATGGAAAAATCCACATTCTTATACTCTCATAGCATTAACAATGTATGACTCATACTGAGTTTCAGAATTAAAAAATTAAGGTATAAAATTATATGGATTCTGTCACAAGGCATCGTCCACCTTTTTTATTAGGACATATGATCATCATGTTGATGAACACTGAATCAGTCGAACAATAAACATATTATCCATTATCAAGTGTTTAGATAATGATAATTTCATTCCATCTATTTATCAAATAGAAGGTGAAAAAGTCTAGTGGTGGAATCTTATCATGAATATATGGAAGCAAGGAAAAATTGAATCCATTTATTGGGATGAGATTATGATCATATTATTTAATAATTACTTTCTTCATGTTCTATATATGATGTCTTTAAATGAGTATCACTATTTGCTGAAAAATTATATAGAATAATTATGTACCTATGTTTCTATGTTGACATGAATTGCGGGGTACACTTAAGGTACTACCATCCAACCCAAAAGTAAAGATGGTGGGTTCATCAGGGGTTTCAAACCATATCTCACAAAGTCGTTGGCCATAAGAGACATTATTAGCTAGAAGATATCTTATATTGGGAAATCACTTTTGAAATTGAGGATATAGTTACATATCTATATCAATTTTTTAACATGAAGTGTAGGATGGAGTTCAAATGTGAATATAAACCCCATGGAGAAAATAAAAAATTTCAAACTCCAACATGCAATTTTTTTTGGAAAGATCAAATAGGTTAGTTACTAAAATGAATAAGAAGAAGCATCATGTGTGGGAAACCTAGAAATAGAGAAAATGAATGTAGATTTAATGAGAGGAGAGAACTCATGAAGTTATAGGAGTGTAATAATAATAGAATGAACCACCCACACATCTATGTTTTTTGTGCGTGGAGTTTGGGGATTATATAAATCAATGACCCCATCCATGGATTCATTTGAATGATATGCCAAAAATATATTTGAAAAAAATTCCAAATGGAATGATTATGTGATCAAAATGGATGAAGTGATCCATGATAATTAATAATTACATATCCTTACCATCCTTAGTTGGTAATTTCATGTTTTAATTTTTATGAATAAACCCAAGGAGAATATTATTTTTCAACCTTTAGTGATGTTTCATGTAATTATATCCCTTTAAATAGATTTTAGAATAATAAAATCACAATTAATGTTCTATGTAACACCCCGATATTTTATGAAAAAGTATTATTTTTAATGTCTTGTGTTGTATGCTACACCAAAAGAAGCTTGCACAACACACATCCTTGACTTGCCTTGCATTACACGCAATCACAACCTTCCTCGATAGCGTGTGTAGTACGTAATACTGAGTTTCACGAAACAATGATATGCTATTAAAATATTATTAAAACTAGCCGTTATGAATAGTAATAACCAATTTTTAAATTTTAGAAATTTTAGCTCTCAAAATGGACTTCATTTTTGGATTCGGAGTATCGAATTTAGCCTATGGTGAAATTTTGGTACTTTTCGGATAACTTTCATATTCTGATGAATAGTGAAAATTACTAAATTATAATTAAAAAACAACTTTTTTAATCGAAATAATTAATAGTGATAAATTATTAATTGGAGTAGTTTTAATGTATATTTAGAATATATTTTTACAATTTAATACAATGTTGGTCATTGGATGTAATTGAACATTTAAACCAGACATAAACAAATGTCAATCTTTTGATAGATATTGTTTCTTAAAAACACGCTATTTGTTTTAACAGCGGGATTTAATTATAAAATTAAGTAATGAAACTTCTATGTTATGAATTTGGTAAAATAGACTTCATTTTTGAATCCGGAATATGAAATATAGCTTAGGATGAAATTTTGGCTTTTTTCTAAAAACTTTCAATTTTTGATGAATAGTGAAACCACTAAGTGGTAGGTCAAAAACTAAATTTTGCATAAAACTTAATTTTACCGCTTCTGTGAATGTAATTTCAAAAATCCGACAGACACGGATGATATCAGTAAGTAAAATGTGGTTCAATGAGATAAAAATAATTTTTTGGTGAATATTAACTTTTTGCTATTTTTACCACGGTTAATAGTAAATAGGGTAACTAAGGGTAAATATGATATTACTATTACCCTAACACATGTCCTAATTCTATTGGATAAGTGTAATTCGACCAAAAACAACCTTATGAATATAATATGACCATTTAGGCCCACTTGGATTAGATTAGGACATTTATTATTAATTTATTTAAAGAAGGGTTAAAATAGATAAAATCAACGTTTAATAAGTAAACAATTTTTAATATGGGGTTATACATAAGATAAATTCGACTATAAATATCCATTAGAAAGATAAAAAGATTTCCTACATAATGGTATTTTATTTGTAATTTTTAGACATTAAATAATTTAATTTATTTATGACACAACGATGATGCAGTAATTATCTTATTAATCAAATATTGACATAATTGATGTTATAAACACCAAAATAAATGTAATTTGAGACTTTTTATGAATTACACTAATTTTATAGGTTAATATGATATATTAGTGTTGATTTAATCAACTTGGTTTGAACATATAATTCTGTTATGACTTTCACAAAAATCATATATCAAATTGTGTCAAAATTGACACAAAATAGTTTTTAAATTAAATATTATATTATTAATTGTTATTTTATTCCTAAAAATCTAAGGTTCGGCCAAATGACTTAAATAAGGATATATATATTATTAATTAACAATTTGGGGTTCGTTTGGCATGTTATAGTAAGTGTATTAACCATATAGTGAAAGAAAACAAAAAAGACACGGTAAAAGTTAAATTATTTAACTTAGAGTTAAATCTAATTGATAAGGTTAAAATAATAACTTAAACTTGTATAAATATTATTGGTTGATAGGATTTCGACCCAACCCCACTTTAGCATCTAAATAAGTCCCTTTGGAACCATTATAAACCGATTTTGACTTTAATATAAAATAATATTTTGAGATATTCCTAAGGTGCCCCTCTCCTCCCTTATAAAAGGGCACCTCCTCCCCCTCCTCCTCACACCAATTTGAGCACTCAATCTCGGACAACCCCTGCCATTTTCTCCTCTCCACTTCCCTAGAATAATCCTAGAGGTCCTGGTCTTCTCCAAAGACCAATCTTAGTTCCTTAAGTGGAGGATTCAAAGAGGCGTTCCAAAGAAGAGGTAATATCCATTACCGATCTTTTCAATTTCTTTCTTCTTCAACTTCTTCTTCTTTAGATGTTTCATGATAAAGTAATAACATCAGTATTACTTACATACTGATATGTTATTATAAATATGAAACTACCCTAATTCACCTTCTATCGATCATACGGAAAAATGAAATCACCGCGCGTGCGTACGTACGGAATACCGTCTCCACGTCGTGGTGTAATCTATTTTACACCATCACCTTAAAAGGATGGGTATAATGGTGTAATGAGTAACTATATATGATTATTATGAATTAATATTGATACTGAAATAATATATATATACTTCAATACAATTCCACGATCATAGGAACGATATCATCACTCGTGCGTACGTACGGAATACCGTCTCCACGATGTGATGCGACTCGTTCTACATGATCTTCATTTCATAATGATTATATAAATGAATTGAATGAATGAATATGGTATATACTACACTAATACCATTCTTTAAATGAATTATCTATAACCTAAAGATAAGAATAAGAATTTATTTGACAAAACACGCATAAGAACAAAAAGTTATAAAGACCCGAGTAACAAGTAACAATGAAATATTACTAACAAGAAGCTAATAATATGACCATATATGATATCATATCAATATTTATGATTCTGGAATAAGTCAATAACATTATTTAAACCATTATACAGGAGCTTCGGACACGAACAAAGCAAATCGGACCTAAGGTAAGGGAAATATCACAATCTCATTTTTATCCGAGATTGTTTATTCATAAGTATTTACTGGGGTGTATTTTATCATCCACATCCATGTTTCATCAATATGTAATATTATTTCCATCCACCTACAATTGTTTAAATCCATTTTTACCCTTCGGTGAGTTTTTAGTAATATCTATGAAAGGAATCTTTTGTCATACGAGGTACTTTTTGACTTTTCCGATAAAAGTACGAAGAATGTTTTTTTTAACTTATACGGCACGAACGGATTTCTACTGTTTTATAAAGCCTTATTTTCATGAAGCATACTCTAAAATATTTCATGACTATTTTCAATAAAATCTCTTTCTTTTAAAATTGCATGATGTTTTGTGAAAAGAAATTGATTTTGAAGAAGAAAGGATATTTTCCTCAAGAATTCAATTCAAGTGTTTTATCAAAATTATTTTCCATCTAAAATAATAAAGGGTTCTGTTTCTATCCATATTTTTACATTGATTTGACTATGTTGTGATGGAATTATGTTTATTAATTCCTTTATCTTATATGAATTGATTTATGATGTCATGATGTTTCAAGAATCCCATTTTTGTTACATGTGTTATGCGATGATGTATGTTTTATGATTATGTGGCACACATAAGAAAGGATTCATTATAAGATGGGTGGGACCTATATCTCCCTCCAATGCATTGGGTAATGATTTTATATCTCATGAGATAGACATGGCTGGAACGGAAGGTTATTTCGGTTCAGTGATACAGGACTGAAACGAGGAGTGAACTCGGTTTAGAAAGGGACTTTGTCCACTAATATAGTCTTGGCAATGATTCATGACTAACAAGAAATGATTTTCCATGATTATGTGTGCATGCCACAAAGTTTCAAGTTTTATGTTATGATTATGGGGATCTCATTTTCACTTCTATGATTTATCCCATGATATGATATTATGAGCTCTTTTGCAGGTTACGATTTCCAAAAGCTATGTTCTTATGTATATGATGTGATTGATATTTCTTTTGTTTACCCTTACTGAGCATTTGAGCTCACCCTTTTATGTTTTCTTTTCCTCAGGATATAAAGAAAGGTTTTAGGTAAAAAAAAGGGGGAAGATCTTTATGGGAGATATTGAAGATCTTTCACCACGATTAGAAGATTACGTTCCGAGTTTCCAAAGACACTAAACTATTACGATCCTTGTGTGTGTGTTTTTGTTATGTACTAAGTATTCCGCAAATGTAATGTAATGTCCATGTACGTCAGGCTACGGGTCTCTACATTCTACCAGTGCATGAATGAACCCATGTGTTAAATAAGTTGTTTTTGGTATAACATAATTCACATTTTAGGAAGGAATGGGGAATTATAATTTTGAGGGGTTATATGGATAGAGTTTTATGGTGTGTTTAGGAAAATATTAAAACAATTTATTTTGATATTAATGCATTATTTCATAAAATGATGAATTATGTATATTTGATAACCTATTTTTGATGAGGGAAACTCAAGATTGGTTGGTTAACATATTAGGGTTAAAATGATCACTTAGGTACATACAGAATTAAAAATTAACCTTTATTTATTGTAGAATGAAGAGAAGTATATCAAAGAACAAAAAGGGGAAGGATAACCCAATAACATGAAATTATATTTTTTTCATGGTTATTCATTAACATCGGGAAAAAAGTATATTGATATGAATAAATTATCTTTGTCCCACCATTTTTTATTAATCTTACAGTACCTTATATCATCATGGATATAGGGATTTATGGTTGTCAACTGTTCCTGAATATTTTCCGTACCACTCTCTACCAGAACATGATAGTTATATTTTTATTACATATCCATGTTTTCACATTAATCATATGTTTCCCTCTGTGGAAACCTATTTTTATATTACATTGGGTAATCATTTTTTTTCATCATCCCTTTTTAGGGAATTACATGTATTCATTTAAATGATCGAGGATTATATGAATGAAAAATTAATGTAATAAAACATTTATCACATGGACTAAATTCAAGGGATAAATTAATTTTATGAGGGGTATAATGTTACACCCATAGATTTTGTGAATTAACATTTTTCGAATTAAGTTATTTTTTTATATTTTTCATTTCACATGACACTGAAAAAAGTAATATATATATATATATTAACTAATTTAATAATTCCATTCACAAAAAATCATCTTCTCTTAAAATACGTGAAAAACCAACTTTTTTTCTTTTCTAAACACAATACAAACTTGGCTTGCGGTACTTGCAATACAGACTTGTCCTGCACTACTGCAACACCGACATGGTGTACATTACATGCATCATACATGTTTCTACAAAAGATAATTTTTTTGTTATAATTATATATATGATATAATTAAAAACAAATAATTAAAAATATTTATATAATGAGTAATAAATAATTTCCAAATAATATTTTATATTTTCTATATAGATAATCATATTAGAAATGAAAGATATTACTATTCATATAGTCTTTTTATGTTTTAAAGAAAATTTCCCAAGTGAACGACATTTAATGTTTAAAATATATTTATAAAAATGTAAAAATTCATTTTTTATATTCAAATTAAATATATAATTTTGAATGTTAAAATTTTTTTTGAATGAATTTTATTTATTTTTCGGCGAAACATAAATTTTTTATGAATAGTAAAAAATAATGCTTTTTAGTTTAATACATATATTTCATATAAATAATTATTAACGATAAATTATATTTTAAATTTATTTTAATATAAAATTACATCAATAAAACATCTATTAATTCAATTATGGTCATTATATCTATTTTCACATTGAAATTAAATTAAAAAAATTAACCATCTTTTGAATTTCATTCAACATCAAAAACCCGTAATTTCTTCTCATCTGCAGGATTATCATTGTTATTAATTTTCAAGATTTTATGGAAGGAAGTAATTAAAACTGACATAAATCATTTTAATCGCTATAATAGTAATATTCTAAAAAGATCTACTATGTTTTGGTCAAAAATATTAGTAAATGTGATTAAAATTAATTATAGAATTTAATGTCAAATTTAGCCTATTTTGGGACAAAACTATAATCATAGCATCCCAAATGACCTAAAACTTTTCCAAAACTAAATATTGTTTAATATATAGGCTATAAAAATTAAATTATTTATATATTATTTTTTTGTATGTCGTTGTTTAGCTAGAGAATGTATATACCTAACCTTTTTTAAGAAATTCTGTAGGAGTCCTTTTCCTTCCATATAATTGGCCACCATCTATCCCACATCACACAATTATTATGCTTTATAAAATCATCCAAGACATATCCAATATAATTCATTGAAATCATCCCTTAATCCTAGAATAATTCCCTTGGGAAGAAGGGAATCTAGGAAATCCTTTTGAACAAACCAAAATGAGTTACCCGATTAAGAGGTAACATCTTCTATAAAGTCCTTTATTTTAATTTCATTATCTAGCACCTAATATTTATTTTCACATGAGTTTATAAAAACACCATTATAATCAATATACAATGATGATGTTTTTATACAATTTCAACCTACACATACCCAAACCTCTCTCTAAAGGATAAAGAACATAATTTATATGTGTTCGGTGAACTGCCACCTCAATAAAGGATGATTGTTCAATATCCCTTATCACCTATCATGATGGAAATTATAATTAAAAATATGTTCATATATGTTATATATTATATGTATTTATTATTTATTATTATGTATTCTTTTTTAACAACAGATATCTTTTCAATATTCCATTTTTTTAATATGATAATTTTGTATATGAAAGTGTGGAAAACATCCAATCAATGTGATATGATTTGTTCATGCACTAAATGGGTTGGATTAAAGAAGATTTAGGTGAATATATAAGTCATTTATGAAATAATAAAGCATATTTATTATATATATATATATTTCTTTTACTTTCTTTCATTCAACATGACAATTAAATGGAAACATCATTCACCAGTACGTATGGCATGCCATCTCCATGAACGGTGTATTCCCTTTCTAAAATATATATTACATAGATTATTATAATACACATTTATTTCATATATCACATTTTTAAATCATTTTTACATTTTTAATATCATCATATAATTATATGGACCAAATATATAACTAATTAAAACACATGGGATATATAATGCAATTATTACCTGATCATAACCATAACATGAAATTTGTAACAAGTGGGTAATATAATGTCATAATAAAACCTTATGTGTCATTAAATATAAGAATATTATTCTTTAAAATACTTATAATAAAATTATATTTATTATACCGATGTTTTGAATGAGTTCGAAAAGAGTAAATAAACAGGGTATGGTTATTTTAAATCAGATTTTGTTTGTGTCATACACATGTTATGTTGACAACTATTTCCTTTTGTGGGGTGTAGGTACTACCCATAACTATATTATATTTTTCTTACACGTAAATGTATTTTTATACACATATCAAATTTATGATATTTCATTCATTGTGATTTTTTAAAAAAATTCCCAAATCTATATTATAGTTTTCTCTCAGTTTAAAAATTTTGAGAGTTATGTTTTTATATGCACCTAAATAATAATTTCAGGTGTATAATATTCTATTTGAAATTTTATATAATGAAATTAATTATATTCATGATATTTAAAGCATCAAGAATTTTTGATTTCTTACATGTAGAGTATGATCCCAAGTTACAATGTTGTAACAGTTTTTCTAAAAAATTATATATATTTTTTAAATATTGTTAATGTTTTTGTATATTTTGATGAAATATTAGGAAAAATATCTCATGAAAAGACATGTTTTCCTTAACCTCTTATAATTAATGATATATCCATGTATCAGTACCATTTTTCTACTATTTGTTACGTAAAATAATATTTTTTGTAAAATCGTTCCATCCCTCTCTCCAATATGAAATATATTGTATTAAAATACAATGATCTAATGAATGGTTTGGATTGATCAATAAACTAAATTTTGAAGGAAAAATGATTTTAAAAATATTTTATGGTTTTCAAACCATTGTTAATAACTTTTCAATGCTATTTTCAATGAAATAGGATTTCAAAACTATTTTTAATATTCATCAAGAAGTTTACAAGGAAAATGGTTTTCAATTTTTTTTTAAAGATATATATATGTTTTCAGTGAATTTTAAAAGTCATGGTTTTAAATAAATATTTGTTTTATTTTCATGTTTTCCATTATTTTTCAGTGAAATGGTTTTTAGAATGGTTTCAATATCATTTAAATTTTTTTATAGAAAATGGATATAATAACATATTCATGATCTCTTAATTTTTTTTCTATGAAAAATTGTTCCAATTGTTTTAAACAATTTATTTATAATATTTAACATATATTTTAGATAAAATGTTTTGTAAAGGATTTAATTTTGAACAGTTAAAAAAGGAAATTTATAGAAAAAAATTGAAAATCTATTTCCATGTTATATTATATATAATATGACATACATTGAGGTTAAAAAAACCCTTCTATGAAATTATCTAAAGGTTGAATTCATATTATTCCATGGATTGTTACTATTTTATTAAAAGGATGCATATGAAACCCATTTTGATTCCCTATTATTTATTATTTTGAATCTATATATGCTTCTCACTGGTTATGAATTCATGAAGTGATTATAAAACCTATCTATTTTAATATGTTATGATGTGATGAAATGTTAATGATAATCATTTAATTTCATGTGTTATTATTTCATGTTTATATAACCAATCCCTTTGTATGGTTCATGATATAATGGATGATTTATTATCATGTGACACATGTATGAAAGGCATTATTATGAGATGGGTGGAACCGATATCTACCTCCAATATATTGATTAATAAAGGATGACTCAATAGTATAAATGTTATGTGTGAAGCTGATTACATGGTCACAATGTATGGATGGACCTATTTTCATTCCTATAAGTTTATCCATGAACCTGATTCCATGTTCATAATGTCACGAGTGAACCTTATTACATGATCACAATATTATCCATAGAAATAGTTGTATGTCCTTATGTTTATTCGTGAACTGGATTACATGTTCACAATTTTATAGGTGAACATTATTACATGGTAAAAAATTTATTGTTGGACGTATTATCATGTATATAAGGTTTTCTGTGAACCCGAGTACACATTCACAATGTTCTTCATGGATCTAGTTTCAGGGCCATATTTTTATGTGATAACATGATTACAAATATCAATGTTATGAATGGGCCTAGTTTCGTGCTAATATATTGATATGGGGGCATGATTTATTGTACATATATTAATGAGTGATACTTTGTATATATATATATTTATATATGTGTGTGTGTGTGTGTGTGTGTTCACAATGTTAAAAAAACATTTCTATGCCACAAACATCGAGTCATATTCCTATGATAGTATTTCTTGACTTCATCACTTAATCCTCTTATGATCTTTTTCTTATTAACATCCAATCATTATTATAATATCTTATATATAGATGATATGATCATAAAATGTTATGCTCAAGTTATCTACCCTTTTTTTTGGTTATCCACTTAAATTTATGTTATTTACCCTTATTAAGAATCTAAAGCCTTCCCTTTATTATGACACCTTTACCCATGTTATGTGGGATGGTTTTATATATAATTAATAAAGGTGGAGGTATATATGATATATTTTGAAGTTATTTCACCAGGAAAAAATATTTTATTTCCATGTTTCCAAAAGACACTAAACTATTATAGTATTTGGGAATTTAGTTTTTTATTATAATTAGTATTCATCTATAATGAAGTAATATCATTGTATGTTAGGCCTGAGTCACTATATAGATATTGTTATTAACCATAAAAAGATGAATACCATACATATTTTTACCCCATGAATATAAATAATTCCTAAAATCCAAAACCCATGTAATGAAATATTTTTTATAGAAATCATACAATCCTGACATTAACCAAGGAATGGAAAAAGGTTTCCAAAATATCATTCAACCACAATAATAGAAAAATATTTTAATTAATATGAATTATATCATTGAATCATATCCGAGAGAAACATAAGTACTAGAATACAATCATATTTTAGATGG
Source organism: Viscum album (assembly GCA_963277665.1). Lineage (NCBI taxonomy): Eukaryota > Viridiplantae > Streptophyta > Magnoliopsida > Santalales > Viscaceae > Viscum > Viscum album. The sequence goes on along the minus strand of OY728151.1, from coordinate 2,031,119,133 downwards.
AAACTAGTTTTGAGAGATCACAAGGAAATATTTCTTGTAGAAAACATACCTTCTTAATTAAAAATGTTTTTTTAACTAAAACCACATATAATAATAAATGAATACATTTTATAATAAAGTAAAATTTATGATTATATGGTAATATTAAAAAAAATCAATTTTTCCTGATGGTAGAAAATTCACTTCATGTAGAATAAGATAAAAAACATTTTTTTTATATTGGCTGAAAAATTCAGAAAGTAAAACATCTGGAAAATGAAACAAATATTCTTTTCAAACCATGTATTAGAAATAAAATATTCATAAGCATTACATTAAATGTACATCAGAAATATTAAAATTAATTGTAATATTTTTTATAAATCCTCGACATGGATGATAAATATTCCACAATGGAGACATAAAATGAATAAATACAAAATAATTACGAGATTTTAAAATAAATACCTATCTCCTTGTAATTAGAAAAATAATATGTCCAATAAATAAATTAAAAGTGTATGGATATAAAAAAATATTCTTTTATATAATACTCATAAAATATAATCATGGTAAGTATATATGCTATTTATAAGAATAATGTAGAGTAAAAGTCAAGTTTCCCACAATATAAATGTTATAAAAAGATACCTTAGTTTATATAATGATGATTATTTCCTAATATAATACAGTATGTAATGATAAAAATATATATTTTAATCATCGATATTACCACCATAATATTGGTAACTCTCTGTTACATTCCTCATTTTGTTCATATCAAAAAAGAGATCATTGAAGATGGTTTTAAAATAATTTTCATAAATATAGTGGTTGACCACATGGAAGAAATTATTCATGGTGGCTATCAGATTTTGATACCCTATTATTATATAAAAATGGTTGAGTTGAAGTAGATTAATGTGAATCATGAGAACATAGAATAAAAGGACTACATTAGGATGAGTAGATCATAATGGTGTGTAAATACATTATTCACCCTCACATAAACTACAGTCATCAACATAAAGATGATTATCAAAAGATAAATTAGGTAGCCACAAATAATATAGATCCATTAGACATGATCAAGGATCTCTATGAACAGTTCTTTGGTTACAAGTTTCATCATTATTGATCATTAAAAAAATTCCAAATTCTGTTTTATAGAATAGAACATCATAATGAAAACATTTTTTAGATGTTATAATTTATATGAGTATTTGGTGACACTATTTTAATTTAATTAAAAAATTTACATGAGATCATGGATCAGATGAACCCAATCAGCAAACCATACCATGGATCATTCATCATCTATTTCAATGATGATATCATAGTTTTCACCAAAAATACCATAATATCTTGTATGAAATTGCAAGATATTTCAAGAACATTTCCAGAACATATAATTTATACTACGATTTATAAGAGTAAATTGTGGATTCATTAGGTGTTTTTTTTGGAATGGTTTATCCTTATATATATATATATGGACCAAAAATAAATTTTGGTCTTCATATCCTATACCAATCATCAACATGTTGTTGATATTATGAATTTATTACTATAGTGGGTTTCAATTTATGTTTTATCAATGAAATCTCTATATTATCTGTACACGTGACCATGGTGATGATTAGCTTTTTTTCAATTCAGTTGTCAGACCCGTGTAAGGAGGCATTTCATGATCCAAATATGAGGTTGACTATATCTCAAAGATTGATACATTTCAATAATGTATTACATAAAATATTTACTATGATGCATCATGTGTTTATTTCATGAGAGTACTAATGTATATGTTTATGGTCGTATCATATAGGTCAATTAAAATTCTACCACATTATAATAACTATTCTAGAAATGTTTTGGATTTTCCATTCTTAGTTTTTATTTTGATCTGTTTGTGAAAATATTAGTTCAACTATTACATTACTGTTTACATGTACTATAATAGTCTTCAAAGTGTTATCACATAATAAAACATTGATTTTCACCATAATATCACGTATGATATCCAAATATGTTTGACTCTAAATATTTTTATTCATTAGTCAATAGAAATGGATTTATAAATTCTATTAGATGTGAGAAATAGGTATACCAATTTTTTTTTGAATTGTATTTAGAGACAAAATAGGTAGTTTACAAGACTGATGGAGGACTATATGACTAATAATTATGGGTAGTAATGATTAATGTGTTGTTCACCATTTTGATCATATCATTCACATTTGTACTGATGAAGGCTAGTCAAGAATCAAACCCATTGTGTGTTATGATGCCAAAAAAATTAGTATGTGGTAACCAAATATCATTTTCATGACTTGAAAATTTTGATTTCGTACATTTATAATTGATATTTTTAGTTCCTCTATCAATCACAACAATTATAATGTGATACTAACAAGGTTATATATGGGTAGTGTATCCTTTAGTGATATTGAAATACTATGATTGTAGGTGTTAGTATTAGAGTATTGGGATGTTGTGGGACAAATAAAGTATTTTATTACAAATTTATTACTATCAATAATAAAAGGATTGAGTTACAATATCATTGTGGTTATATAAATTCTTTTCTTTCACCCATGTGTATTTTGGAGGACTTCATGATGGAAATTATAAAGGGGTAAACTTTGACTCCTAGGTTCCATGATTCTCTTTGGGTGATTGTCGATCAACTAAAGAATGTTTTTTATATATTTTTATATGAGTGTAACTGAGTTAAAATGTTTGGAATTATATGTTTATATGAGATAATACTCATCCATGGATTTCACTTGATAATTTTTTTAAAAAATGAAACTGGTTTTACATCATTTATTAAAATATATTATTGAATTTCTGAGGGAAAATAATGATATTGATCAAAATATACCTTCCGTATACTAAAAAAACTGTTATATAAGATAATTAATACATTGGAGAATATGATTGGGCCATCCACCCTATACATCAATGGACCTGGGATGTTAATCTAGTATTGTTTGAGTTATTTTCCATCAATAGTTATCAAGAATATATTTTAATGGAATCTTTTGAGTCTCCTTCTGATATTCCATTCAAATAACAAAATCGTTGGAATGAGTTTAGTGAGGAAGCTACTATGGGGAAATATATCCTACATGTGACACCAAATATAGTGAAGGTAATTTAGTTAAATATTTTCATAAAAACGATTAATTATATGTCCTATTGAAACTAATATAGTTATAATTTGGAGTTTTATATTGGAGAAAAAGATATTGAGAGACTGATTCCTTTGTTAGGACACTCTTGTTTTTTGAAATTATGGTTTCTAGACTCATTATATGTTGTACCCTAAATGATCACTAAATAGATTGGAATAGTGGATACTGTTTTGTACCTTTTTGCTCAATATAATTGAACTCAAAATACATTTCATGATTCTAAAATCAAGATTAATATTTTTAATCCAACTTATGTTACCGTCATCAAGGATTTTGATATTGATCATAACTTTTCATACATAGAGAATTAAGTGTGGAATATGGTCTATATTGAGACTGTTATATGATGGAAAAATGTAATCTTTTCATAGTACTACATTTCTAGGATTGGGTCAAATAGGAGACAAGGGATTGAGGGGATAATTTTTTTGTCAAATGGATATTTTTATTAGATATGGACAATTTATGGTACTTCTTAGGGAAAAAGATATTATAAGGGTAGAATTTTACCATCCCTACATGTTTATATGTCTGCAATTTTTTCTATTTAGAGAAATAACATATTCTCTTTTGTATAATCGTTTTTTTGGGTTATAAAGAAGTTGTTTTTTGTTGAAAGGTTATATGAATTGTTGAATGATAATTGTTTATAGCCTAAATTATATTGTGGGTAGACAATAACCACTTACTAGTTAGTTGAAGATTCCATTTAATAGATGGGGATACAATAGGGAATCAATTTTTTTTAACATCCTCTAGCTAACTAGTGTTTCTAACATAACCAAAGAGGTTATACCCAACACATAGGCTCTCACAGTAAAAAAGAATAGTATTGATTTAATTATATAAAATGAACATTTATTACTCTCAATTTAGATAGTATTTCATATACAATTCCAACCCAAAAGACCATTTCTTAATCAAAAATATCCCATCATAACCCTAAATCCCTTATATTTTTCTCCTCGTGGTTATTCAATATATTATAAATTCTATAAAATTGTAATATTTAGTTTTCTATTGATATAAACAACCTATATTTCCACATGAAATTTGGATCAATCAATGATAGATAAGAAGGTAATATGATTTACCAACAATTTATTCATCCTTCCATTGTATATCGATGATTGATTTATAATTTTGATGATTTATCTTAATCATAATGAGTTCTAACGTCTATTAGGGAAATTTTATTATGTATGTGTTGATGAATTATCATTTTATAACACTTTTATATGGATTATTATAGTTATATCTGTAAAATTTTCATGATATTATTTATATTAGAATTGTATTATATGTGTTAATGTCATCACATTGACAATTGGTTTAATCCTCTTGAATAGTGGGTGTTCCAGGGAAATTGTTCATAGATCAAACATCATGCATTTATATTCTTATTGATGTATTATTTATTCTCATTTATATTGTATAATTTATTCATTGATGTTTTCTATATTGACCTATAGTTATCTTCTATTACTTTTCATGAATTCACAATAAGATCTATAATTAATAATGTATACGTTTTATCAAAATAATCTCATTTGATATAACATGTAAGTAGTTATATTGATGGAATTGGTGTGGATTTTGATTCTATAACTACATTATTCATTAGGAATTTCATTGGATTAATTGTAGTAAAAAATTAAATTAAAGAAATATGACAAAAAACTGGAATCTTTTGTTTGAAATCATGTTTTTATTGGTGTGAAATGTGTTTGTAACTTTGGAAAAAGATAATAATTAGTGTTCAATATAAATAGGCCTTTGGATAGATGTTACATAATATTTATATTATGTGTATATAATCATCAATATGATATGAAACTATGTATTTATATTCTTTTCAGCACTATTTTTTTATCATATGTGTTGGATAAGACTTTGTATCAATACCATGATAGATATTTCATAGGTTTATATTATATTCCCTATTTCTATATGATGTACTTAGTATATGTTGTGTTTTTATTAATTTTATGGTTTTAATTATTATTATCAATCAATTATTTATTCCTAGAAAAATAGGGTGATAATTTCAAAATTAAATATAGAATATGATGACTGGACAAAGATAGATGACATGGTATGATAACATGGTGTTCCCTGACCATCGGGCATGGTGGAATTATGTGATATGTCCCATGAAGAGAAATTGGGGAGTGATTTTCTAAGGGTTATGACATGAGAAATTTTAATAGGTAATGATTTACATATATGTTCTGAAATATATTATATGTCATTGTATAACTATGGGGAGTCCTTAAGGTTAGATCCTTGGCATGTGATGTCTCCACAACCACATAGATGTTCTTCTTTCATTGATTTAATGTTAGCATAGTGGGATTCCATGGTGGCATTGTTAGAAATTATACGCATAGTATAGTTTGTTTGAGATTCTTTAGATTTATTTATTATCATTAATTAATAAATAAAAATGTTCACTCATGCAATAGAAACATTGGGATTTTCTTATTTAGTTATTACAAAAAAATACATGGTAATCGTAGTGCATGTACTGACATCATATATAAGGATTCATGGAAGGGAATGTGACCTTTAGAAAAAAGATAAATATAATATAATGGTTATTTTAATGGTAATTGGATGAAAATCATATGATCCATGTAGAGTTTTAATTATTTATATTTTTACATGTTTACTCCAGTTGGGACAACATCAACGAAGTACCTATTTATTTTTCTTTATTTTTATAGTGATATGTGTGACATGTGATACTATATTAATATTTGTTAAATTATTTCTTAATTACATTAAATTTATTTATATTTCATTTATATTTCATTGTTGGATACATTACAGATGGTAATGTTTCCCCATTTATGATTTGCATACCCTCACAGCTAGTTGGAATACATTTTCATAGGGTAGGAATGCATGGTGTCTTGGGGATATCTAGTTTAGAGTAATAGAGTGGGTCATGGTGTTAAACTATCATCAACCTAAATCCATGTTAAATATTTCAATTATTAAAATTTGTATACCTACATAACAATACTATCATCCCAGAGTTAGATGATAGATGCTTCACTTATTTAATTGGAAGAGTATATGATCATCATAATATTGTTAAAAATTAGTTCAAACAAAGTTAATTTTTTATTTAGGATATGGAGTGTGATAATAACTCTTTATAATAATGGGTATTAATTTAATATACCATGTGAATAATTAATAAATCTATTGATGATGTAAATTTAAATTTACCGTGTCAAATTTTTGATACCCTAGGTCCTTAACTATATTTGAGGAAAATTAATTCTATATTTATCATTTTTTGTAAGGTACCCACACAATTTTCACACTACAATTCCTTATGATGGTTAGATACATGACCTCAGGAACACCTCCCTTTATTCTAGATGCTTCCCCCCGGTAGAGGGGGTCTAATATTGATCACATAAATATTATAACCTCTTTATGAAAAAATAATAATAGTGGAAAACCCTTAGAAATAGAAAAATAGACAATAAAAAACATGTAGTGTGACATAAAAATCGGATTAAACTAGTATCACATGTTATCAAAAAATGAAAACATTACCATAACAAAATATTATTTTTTAATTCCAATACAAATTCATGTTTCAAGATAAAATAAAAAAATAAATTCACTAAAGACAACACAAATTGGCTTCAAACACCATTTAGGATCCACGAGTACGGTGTGAGTACAAGATATTACATGACAACTAATTAGGTCTTAATCAATACTTTTTGATTAATGTTTATATAGTTTTATAAAGAATAAAATACATGAATCATGGTAAAAAGATTACATATTCAATTATTATTTTTATTTAACCAACAAATCCATCGGGATTGCAAGGACACCAAAACCCTCAATACCTACATTGGCCCATACGAGAGTCTGAACTCTCCCCACTGTCACATATCCCAATACCAAGTAGTACATTTCTCATTTCATTCCAAATTATATCACATCCAATAGTAACAAAATACCAACGATTATCTTAGGGGATATGGATGTCATGTCTATCACCCCATGAGAATTTGGTGACTCTCTCTTCACCCCATACTGTAATGTCTCATTGTAATTTGAAGCCACATACCATGTAAAAAACCTCAACATCACATATTGGTACATGGAGCCTCATTCATTGTCCCATGCACACTTACAAAAAATTTGTATTTGGAGACCCATTCTTTGTCCTACACAATCATATCACATATGCGTAATTAGGGCCTCAATCCATTTACCACAAACACATATCACATATTGTAGAGATATTATTATTACACTCACATCATGGTTAATTGACACTAACCCCATTTTTTCAAAAATTCACATCATGGTATACTGTTACTATATATAACAACAACATTATTATTTAATTAAATAATATGGAATAATATAATTAATTCACTAATAAATCATTTTGAAATTACATAAATAATATAACACATCAACCCATTATGTTCAATCCATCAATATCATAATTAACATTTTCAATTAATTTAGTATCACATTAATTAACCATTAACCAATATAAATTTCCCATTAATTCGACAATCGTAACATTACATTATTTTTTTACCAATTTAAAATTCCTTGATCACAAATTTCATAAATATCATTTTCCAAAATTCATTTTCCCATTTTCCACTCAAAACGAAATCCCATTGAAAATCAATTAATCAAAACATTGATAACATGAATTAATTAGTCCATAAATTTATTTAAATAATTATTCAATTGTAAAATCACCCAATTTAAATGTAACCAATGATACTTGAAATTACAACTCATGACTATGAGAAATTAATTTATACAACCTGCCTCATGATATATGACTAACACTGACCAATTGAAATCATCAATTTAACAGAAAAACTCTAGATAATGTTGGAATATGATATATAAAATAAAAAAGGGATAAAATTTAAAGAGAATCTTGATTAATTTATTTAAGATCAAAACCAATCCCAAACAAATTACATCAATCCACTTTTTATCAGGAACAATAGAAAAGGGATATATAAATCCATCCATGATGAAATCACATACCAGGAGAGCTATAGATCCATCAATAGAACTAAAATTCATCAAATATTGGGGATAGAATTTTTATGAACTCGTTTAGGACTATCTATAATTTTTAATAATCATATTAGGTATTAGTGGGGGTGATTAGAGATTAATACCAGGATTTTGAGTATTTTATTTTAATTATTATGTGGAATAAATTTCTACCTAGTTAGTTTAATATATAGTGGGCATGGTTTCCACTAAAAGTTCACCTAACCATTCTCCTCTGATTTGGGAGTCCCATGAATACTATTATATAATCACACATGCTGAAAAATCATGCACCACATGTCCGAATACCATATTTTTTGGTTAACACTGCATGTTTGAAAAGGAACATGGTGTTGGAAATTTTTTGTGCCAACCATGCACTACACCACCTCATTCCAAATTTCTCCAATTTAACCAAACAAATTCCCAAGGTAAAATTAAACCATGATATAATCATGAAATGGAAAAATATTTTCCTAAAATAGTTGAGACTCTTCTACAAAAAATTATGGGATATAATAATTTTCATTCATTATAAAATTTCATCCTCGAGTTATACACCCATGTATATCAATGATTATGAAAAAAATATTAGGCCAATATGCTAGAATATCCACTTATATAGCCCATGTTTATATTAGAACATGATTATTTTTCAACAACACATTGAAAAACATCATGGAATTTCCTCAAAACACATTCTCGCTATGATACAAAACATGAATCATATTCTCATCATATGACTCATAGGTCTCAATATCAACATCGTCCACACAAATCACATAACATGGGTTGGGGTGATACCTTCAATGATATGTACCACGAAAATCCTAATGCAGAAAAAACTACATATATGGAATATCAAATCATTAGACCATTATCCTTATTATCTCCTAAACTTCAAACATTTCAACAAACCCGGGTGCCATCATTCCATACATTCAAACCCCATGGTGACCCAATCTGGGAAACACCTAAAGGAACCCATGATCACCAATAATAAACTCATGGGGTCATAAAGTGTATCATATATAATTTCTATCTCATATGATCTATAAACATAGGTTTCAGAATTATCTAATCCTTCTCTAACATATAATTCATGAGACTCATCCCAAAAACTCTATCTCACCTACCTCCATTCAACATAGATCTCATCTACATGGCCTACCATAATGGTCATCAAAGGGTTCCCTATATATGTTCTCGTTATATCATTTTTATAGGAGTACTCAATTTTTGGTATGTTCTTATCCCAAGATCCCCCAAAATCGAGAACACACCCTTGATGAATATTCGTATCCACCTTTATAATTTGTTTATACTACCCATAATTCTATTATAGGAATTCGGTACATAGAAAAAACTACTTACCATGGTCCTTATTTAAACCAACTAGAAGAGTAATGTAAAACATGATTCATGATCTGAAAAATCAAAATTTGGCACAGCTTAAAGAATGATTATCATCAAAATGTTGAATTCTCCAAACTATAATACTAGGAATGTCTCATGTCTCAAAATAAAATTCTCTAATATTTTCAGTCGGTCCACATCAACACAAATAGCATCATTCATCTAATAAGTCCTCATATGACCCACAAAAAATTACATTGAAACGCCATCCCACATCCATTATGTAAAATGATTAACTGTAATAACGCACTAGGTCATTAATACGTAGCCTTCACTAATTGATATGTGTAGCATTATGTCACAAAATCAGTTGTCTCCTTTTTCATACCCTTCCAAAAAACTATTATCATAGGTTAATATGAAATTTGGCCAAACCTTGATAAAACACCAACATTGAATAATTAAATTCATGTATCATGTTCCCCCGCATGATTGTAGTCCCAAAAATAATTTCTAGGAATATATTATAAAATCCTAATATATGGTCAAATATTATGGTGACTCTCCACCTTTGAGGAATTCCATCATGGAAAAAATCTTGATCCTTATACTATTTCTCACAGATTTGACTCAAATTTATACAATACAATTAAATATATACGATATTTATCTAACAACAAAATGTATCTTAGCATGTAAATTTATCATTTCAACTCAACAGTAGAATCCAAAACTACATGACTAATTTTTTACTATATAATGAACCAGCAATATTGTTCCCCTTTCTATATATATGTTCTCGCACAATGTCAAATTTCTGCATATACACAACCCGTCTCTTCATCCCGAGATTCAAATCTCCTATTAATATATATTCATTATTCACTTATGACTAGAATTCACAGTACTAATTTCGTTGGAAATCTTATACCTCCAACAGAGAATGTATTAAAAATTTGTAGAATGCTCGAGGTCGTGTGTTTGGTAATTTAGTTCATAGGGGATGCATCTACCAAGACCCATATTCTACAACCTAATCTCCTGACATCAACACTACTCCATGCGTAGTGTTATATGCATCAATAAAAATCATATAATCCTCACATGGATCATTAATGATCAAGAATGGTGTCATTTTTAAAAACTTCTTCAACTCTTTGTTAGCATCCTCACCTTCTCTAGACAAGTCAATCATTGCCCAGTTCATGGATAGGCCCTAAATAGAATCTTATATGCGGGAAAAATCCTAAATGAACCAATAGTAGTATCTTTATATACAATGAATACTGTGGAGATAGAATACATTTTTGGAATGTAACGATTAAATATCTAGTTAAAACTTATATCATTATATAGATACACCTTTCTAAGTGTTCAATTGGAGAAATAAATGTACCTAATAAATCCAAAATTGACACTTATAAATATTATCATATAGAGGATTTTATCTCTGTGCACTCTCGAAGATGTCAATATGTCTGTCATGATAGTCATGAGTTCTAGAGTACATAATGATTTCATCCACAAACAGTACAAAGAACTGATCTAGGTCCTAGTGGATGATTCCATTAATTAATGATGTAAACTCGTCAATTTTGTTCGTCAAACCAATTGACATTAGTATGTCCTCATAAAATCCACACATACCTATAAATGTATCCCTCTAAATATCAGAAGGTCAAAATCTCAACAGATGATTCCCAGATCTCAGCTATACATTTGACAAACATAATCTCCTTTCATTGGACCAAAAAATGACATCAACACAATGATGAGAAAAGTAGTAATTCATAGTAATCCAGTTCAACATTTTTTATCAATACGTAATTTCTAAGTAATGAATCCATTCATAGAAAACAAATTAGTAGAGCCCAATGGTGATGCACATGTATGGATAAACCCATTATTAATATGCTCTTCAAGCTGAGCTTTTATCTCATGATGTTCTTTTCTTTCCATTTAGTATGGTGGAAGAGCAACGATCACATCCCATGAATGAGATGAACTATAAATTCTATCTCTCTCTCAGTTGGAAACCCTATGAAGTACTTATAAAACAATTCCTAGAACCATTAAAAAATTGGGGAAAATAATACATAATTTGAACCATTATCATTAAGTAACATACTAGAAATATGGGTAGTGAGATCCCTCCATTGATGATGAATTGACTCGACATGACCCTCCATGATATTGAACTATCCACAGTAAATATAATTTTTACCCTAAATAAATTTTTAATTCACCATCCACAGATACTGATAAATGTGATCTCAATGTGATACCATTCAGTCCATACACATAAATTAGTGAATTCCTAAAATTTCTGGGACGCAATGATCCCAACTGAAACGATACACCCAAGCCCTGAAAGAACCGATAGGAAATTTGATTCTCAACCATAATACCAATGGTGTGTCTATCATCACAAATCTATCATGAACTCTACCACCAAGGACAAAAAATTAAATGTTTTCATTTTTTAAATGATCAAAATAAAATAGTGTAAAATAATCCACTATGAATCCTATAATCTATAACAAGTGTACCTCTCAATATCGAGGTTCCAGTCCCACTATAAACAAGTGTTGGTTGAACAGAATGAAATTGTACTTCCCCTCTCCATTATGGTTCTATTTGAGTCCCCGGAGCTATCCCACCCTACTGATATGGTTTGTTTTTTCCCTAACAGTACTTGTCCATGTCCTCATCCTCCATGAACATTAGTTCAATAACATCTATACCAATTTGTGGTTGAAACCCCCATCTATCACCCTATTTATTCCATGGTACTCCATTATTTCCCATATATCCTGGGTTCCTACAGAACCTATGTATATGTCCCATACTACAATATGATTAACAATATACTGAATTTATATTGACACTGCCTATGAATTATTCCCCCTACAGCACTAGTGGAAGATCACTCGGGTATGATCATGAGTAACTGATACTTCCCCATGGACACTTTTTCCCCAAAAATATTGGTTTACATTATCAAAGTCACATTTCAGACCAACGAAATATGTACCCACATATATTCGAGAATAATCTATCTGTCCTCTAAAATAATCATCTTTCATGTTCCCTTGCATATGAAAACCTGATCCACCAAATCAATTTTGTTTTAGCTGAATGATATCAACAAGGGACATAATTTCACATTTAAGACCACCTTGGAAATGGCTTTAAATATAATTCTATCCCCTTCCAATACTGAATAAAATAGATTCATTTTATTATATAGACCAACACAGTTCATCGTGAACATACTCTTCTTAGTAAACTACATGACATCAACTACACAATAATGTATTAATGTCTCTAGATAAAAGTTCACCAGCAACCCCTCTAAAAGTCCTCATATTCCATACAATCTACCTACCCATTTCATCATAAACATTCCACTAGTAATTTTTTATCCCACTAAATATATAATAATTTAACTTGAACATATAGTTAGAAGGTTTCATTATGTGGTCAAATATATTTTGGAAGGACTCAATATAGAATTCAGCTGGCTAAGGCACACCCTCTATGTTGAAAGTAAGAGGGTGATGAAGCTAAAACACATGTTTCTGGTTAAAAATACACCTAAAACACCTTTATAAGTTTCTATTAGTAAATTAAATATATGAAGATTAGTTATTTATGAACTTCTCTTCACCTCCTTCACCTAGTGTTATTGGTGCCACTTGGTCCACCATAGGGGGATCATTTACATCCATATACTCTTATATTCCTATCAAAAAAATTCACCATTTAGAAATACCTCTATAATGATTAAAATAAATGCCATGTAAAATAAGATAAAAATATAAAAATAATTCATGATGGATTCACATAAGTCCATAACAAGTTAACCCACCCTTTTCCCACCACACTGTCAAAACCAAGACATTATTACTACCCTTAACCATCAAAAATCATAGGCATGGTTAAGAAATAGTAACTAATTATCATTATTAATGTCTCATTATAATTTTTTTTTCACATCTTACATCATTCCAAAACATTCAAGTTCACATAAAAAAACATGATCAAAAAAATTTACACCATCATGGATAATTGTTTCAATTTCAAGAACATAACCAAAACATGTTTTCTCACACATGCCTAAAAAAGTGAATGTCACAATAAGACCTTAGATTCTAAAATTGTAGAAGGATAATCAAATATCGTTCCATATCAGTACATGAGTAAAATATGATTAAATAATTGAAAAAATAATCAATCACACAAAAATTGAACCACCCATGGTGAAAAACCATCAAACTATAACAACATACATTAATATCATAAATCCCACCATATGTACTTTTATTTTACCCTCAGACATGTTTTAGATTCCCCCATGCAAGAGGTCTTAACCACGACATGAATAGTCATATTATCCTGTATTCTGTTCCCAAATATAAAGATAAATCAAAATAAAAAAACTCCTTTGAAACAACTTTATTATGTCCCAAACTGGGTTCCACACACTGATGCCCTTATTCGGTCAGTTACATGTCATTAGGTGCGACTCCACACTCGTCAGAGGCTGGTGACTAATAGTTAGGGTATAATATTGATCATGGGGAGACTATATACTCTATATAAAAATAGAATAAAAGTATAAATAACTATGAAATAAAAAATGGAAAATAACCCAAAAAAGGTAATACAGTAACTAAAAAAACATGTATCACATAATGAACCAAAATTCAATATATAAAACAACTAAAAATTAGATATGTCATTAAAAACTAGTTTCATGTTTCAAATTAAATAAAAAATTAATCATTAATACAACTCCACCAATTTGGTCCCTAAACCATTTCTACTCCCCTGATAGATTTTCCTTCCAAAACAATCCATTTTTCACATGTCCATTGCCCATATATTGTCCTACAAATATGAATTGTCTTCAGTTATGAACAATGAATCATGAGTAGGATGGGAGAACAACTTAGTATCCCACCCCCAATGATGAATAAATAATACACATTCAATAACACTTTATATAATATTATAATGAAAAAAATATTATAAATATAGTAAATGGTTTACATTATTAATTATTCATTATTTAACCCATATATACTTTGGTTCCTGATGACATGACAAATATTAATACTTACGTCATTCCACTCTAGATTCTGATCTATCCCAAAAGTATATCACATTTAAAAATACTATGGTAAACATTTATCATTTCATTTCAAATCATATCATTTCCAATTGGAAACATTTTTCAATGAAAATCTCGTGGGCGTACAATATCGTTCCAAGTTTCCCAAGGGTATTTAGAGCCTATGTCCCTTTCCCAAAACTCAAAGTAACTTGTGTATTTTTAGGACTTGTTATTTTGAAACCACTCAACATCACATATGGGTATTTGGAGCCTCATTCACTATCCCACACACCCTTACCATATATGTTTATTTTGAGCCTCAATCTCTTTCCCTCACCCACATATCATATATGTGTATTTGTAGGCCTAGTTATAACACTACTGGATATAATGGCATTTGCGACGGGTTATTTGCATCGGGATCCCATCACTAATAGGCTATTGGGACGGGGTCCCGTCGCAAATAGCCCGTCGTGGAAAACGGCGTCGCAACAACAAATATTTGCGATGGGCCCATCGCTAAAGGTATTATTTGTGACGGAGATTCTTCCCGTCGCAAATATTAGTCCGTATATTTTTGAAAATTTTTAAAAAAACTAATTGTGACGGACCCGTCGCAACTACTAATTGCGACGGGCCCGTCGCAATTAGTTTTTTTAAAAAAAAATTAAAAAAAATTAATAAATTATTTTAATCAATATTATAATAATACTATTTGCAACGGGCATAATATCCCGTCACAAATAAAAATAAAATAAAATAAAAAAATATTAATAAATTATTTTAATTAATATAATAATAATCCAAATATGATTCAAATATATAAAAATATTAATAAATTATTTTTATTAATATAATAATAATTGAATTATAATTCAAAAATAAAAAATAATAGAATATTAATAAATAATTTTAATTAATATAATAATATTAGAATTATAATTATAAATAAAAAAATATTAATAAGTTATTTTAATTAATATAAAAATAATAGAATTATTTTACATTCAAATATTAAATTAATTTGAATTTGACAAAAAAATATAATTAAATTATAATATTATAAAATTTTAATATACATATATAATTAAATATTATAAAATATAAATAATATTATTATTCATATTAATATTGTTATTTTAAAATATAATATTTTTAATATTTTATAATGAGACAGAAACTACGAATAGAAAAAAAATTCATATTTTGATTTAACAAATTTTATCTCATAAAAACAAACATTAATCTAAAGGAGTGGGGGAGGGGGGAGGGGGGATCTGCAGATGCTGGTGGAGAAAACTCCATCAATAAAGCATGAGTGAGTCGGCACATGTACTCCATCTGCCTCTGATGCTGCTGCTGCCACCGACTCATCTGCTCCTCGTACAACTGCTGCTGGCGTCGACGCTCCTCCTCATGCTGCTGCTGCTGCTGATGCATCTGCACATGCTCATGTCGGAGACTCTCTATCAGTGCGGTCTGAGATCGCAACTGATCCTCATACTGTGTAGCAGAAGAAGATGCACGAGCTCCTCTCGAGCTGGACGCCGACATCGTAGCACTGCCATAATAATCTCTGGGAGTCAGTCGATAGCTGATACCAACTACCCGACCCTTCTCGAAGGCATATTGGGTGGCCTGCAACCATTCCACCTCATCAAAATGACATCCAGTGGTCTGATATGATGACTCGACCTGACTCTCAGGCCAGGTCTGTGACGCAGCGGCCTCATATGACTCCTTTAGTTGCAATTTAAAATTAAAATTGTGAATAAATTATATGCAGTTAATTTTTAAACATAAAAACAAATAATTATGACCAAGATGTGATGATGACGATCACCTCTGAGCTCCCCCAGAAGCAGGATCATTATACATCCTCCGATATACGTCGTACTCCATAATATCGGGGTTCTCGACAGCCCATAAGAATAAAAATTAAACTGTTAATATTTATAGTTATATAAAATATTTATAAATAATGTACGTACCAGATTTTGTCTATGAGTACTGAAAGTACGACTCCCAGCTCGATGAGTCACCTCCTGTCTCCCCCGATCCTGCCTCCCCACCGATAATCTCCTCTAAAAGGCATCACTCAACCAATGCGCACATAATCCGTCCCATACATGGGATGTAATGGACTATGGTCGGTGTACTCTACATGACTCGTCAAAAACTGACACTCCTGCTTTCTTCGTGGCATCATTTCTTAAATTGTGCAAAAACTGACGAAAGCGATCACAAATGGCCACCTCCCAGGCCTCGTGGATGGCGTCACACATGGTATCCTCAATCGGATACCATAAACCCTACAAATAAATCAAAATATCAAGTTAGAAATGAAATAATTTTCAAAATAAAAATTATTTATTTACGTACGTACCAACCAATGATCGAACAGGGCCTACTGCACATCAATGGGAATCTGCTCCAATGTGGTCCAAGGCTGAGAGAAATAGTTGCACAAAATAGAACTGCTCTATCCAACTTCTATATGCGGAAAACTGTAAAAATAATAAACATTTATTATGTGAATAGATTAGTGAAATCTTAGTCAAATCCATAGGTTATCACACAGGTTATTACACCTCCATGTGCGTGGATCAAACCCAAGACGTGGACGTCGCATGGGGATGGGGTCAGGAATCATCAATCGTGCAAGACTGCGCCCCCTCCGCGTACTCCCTGGTGCGCCTGTAGGCTGAGGGTCATCTGCCAGCAACTCATCTACATCGAAAGGCAGGTCAGCATCTGCCAACTCACGAAATGTGTCGTCGTCCATCTGAAACAGAAAATTTTAATGTTGTTAGAAAATAATTGATAATTACTACTATATATACATATATATTAGTTATGATTGTATATAATTAACATGAAATTCTATCAGTGTTCATCTTCATCATCATCTTCATATATGTCAATGTCATCTTCATGTTCCTTCTCAACATCATCGATATCCATTTGAGTTCGATTTGCTTCATCTCTTACCATTTCAAATTCATATATGACATCATTAACATTATCGTCATCGCCGACTCTTAAATGTGGGGTTTCATCATCGATACTCATGTCTCTTTGTAAAAAAGATTGATTTTGAGTACTATTTTGAAAAACTTCAATTCTTTGCACATCAGTGAAAGAACATTCACTTTGACTAAACTGATTATCTCGAATTTTGATTTTTATTATACTCCACCAATCATTCAACTCTCTTGATGTGGCATAGTACTTTTCATAATAAACTTGATGTGACTGATGAGCCAATAAGAATGGTTCATTTACCGCGAGAACACTTTTGAATTTAATATTTATGATTCCATGAGTCGGATGAACACTCACGGCTCTCTCTGTATCCAACCACCGACATTTGAACATGGTTATGTAATGTTGTCCAAGATAACAGAGTTCAATGATTTCATCATGTATGCCATAAAAGTCAACTTCATTTTCTCAATGATGAGATCCTCTCAAGCTAACTCCACTGTTAATTTTTTTTTGATTACCCATACGCGTGTGTGTGAAATCGAAATCCATTCACCACATATGCATTATAAGTTTTAACAAGTTTGGAAGGTGGGTTACTCAATATAAATAGTCGTTTGTCAATTTTATCAGCATGTTGAGACACCTGAAAATTTGTGAAATAATTATCAATATAGTAAACTGTACATTGAATGAGTTGCTAAAAGATAAAGAAATTATGTTACCAGTTTTTGAAACCACTGAGAAAAAATTTTCTGTCGGCGTTCTTCGAGAGTAGCTGCTGTAATTTGGGGAATTTGGTTCTTGATATGATTATCATACAACCTATAAAAAATAAAGTTATTTACTGTAACATAAATGATATAATAAGTGATATAAACACTTATATTACAACTGATGCCATCTCTTCATAGTTGAAAAGAACATATGTATGAGCTCTATGATGTTAATCACCCGAAAGCCAGTGTTCATAAACTCCACCAAAAACAAGCTCTTGCTGGTTAAAAAAAGATAATTGATTGTCGATTTCATAAATATTTCTTTCGTTCCATCCCATTAGGTTGTGTTTTGAAGGATACTCTGATTCAAAATAATGGGAGCAGAAAAAAGATATTTCCCCTTGCAAATAATCTTCTGCAATAGATCCTTCAACAGATGTTGTGTTACGTACTTTTCTTTTCAATTTTTTCATGCATCTTTAAAATGGGATCATCCATCGAAACTATACTGGACCTCCATGTTTGTCTTCATATGGAAAATGTAACATCAAATGTTCCATTGAGTCGATGAAAGACGGAGGAAATATTTTTTCCAGTTTACATATAATTACAAAAACAACTTCTTCATGTTTTCATAGAACATCATAATCTACTGTAGCAGCACAAATTTCCTGAAAAAAATGAGACATGTCTGTTATGGAATCCCAAATCACAGAATTCAACAGACCTCTTAATCCATTGGGTATATGTCTTTCCATTATATCATGAGAATCATGACTTTTTAATCCAGTAATATGACCATTCTTTACACATCTAGCCAAATTGGAAGCACAACCATCTGGAAGTCTCAAATCTGCAATCCACTGACAAAATAATAAACGGTTTTCTTTAGACAGTGTATAAGCTGCTTTTGGATTCAGTAACCTTTCTGTTCTGACATTCTCAAACAGTTCCTGTTCTAGATGCCTGCAAATGTGGGCAAGATCTAAACATGCATTTACATTGTCTTTGCTCTTTCCTGGCGTATCCAAAATTGTATAAAACAAATTATCAAAACATTTCTTCTCAATATGCATGACATCCAACATGTGGCAGACCAATAAATGAGACCAATATGGGAAATCCCAAAATATGCAACGTTTAATCCAATTGTGTTCTTTCCCAAAACCAGAAATTTTCTGTTGGTTTATTGTGGGACAAAAAGTGATGGGAGGTAATGAAAATACAACTGATCTTTACTCCGAACCTGATATCATTTTTGGAGGTCCATCCCTTCCAATTGTTCTTTTTCTGAAATGAGATCTATTTCTGCGAAAAGGATGATCAACTGGTTGAAATCTGCGATGACAGTCAAAATAACAAGGTTTATTTCCATGAATGAGAATAAATGCTTTGTTCTCTCCCATACAGTAAGAAAATGATTTTTGACCATGTGTACTCCAGCCAGACAGCATCCCATAAGCCGGTAAGTCACTAATTTTCCACATTAATGATGCTCTCAGTATGAAATTTATTTCGTAGCAACATCATTTGTACTGACAGTAGTACTCCACAATAAACTTAATTCATCAATCAATGGTTTCAAATTAACATCAATATTTTTCTTCAGTTGTCCTGGAATTAGTAAAGTCAAAAAGATATATGGCTCCTTCATCAACATTGATGGAGGTAAATTGTACGGAGTTAAAAAAATAGGCCAACATGAATATTGAATACCATAAGATCCGAAAGGATAGAAACCATCAGTGGAAAGGCCCAGTCGAACATTTCTAGCTTCTAAAGCAGAGGATGGATGCACTCTATCAAAATGTTTCCATGGATCACCATCGGCTGGATGATTTAATCTTTTATCGGTTGAAATATTCTCTTTATGCCATGACATCTTTGTCGTTATATTCGTAGACATGAATAAACGCTGATGTCTGGATGTAAGTGGAATATATCTCAACTGTTTTACAGGAATCAAACCAGATTTCCCATGTTGCCCTTATTTATATCTCAGTTACCCACATGTGGGACAACTGTCCAACAACTCATTTTCCTCATAATATAAAATGCAGTCATTTGAACATGCATGAATCTTCTGACAAGTAAGTCCCAAATTTCAAACTAGCCTCTTACTCTCATAGTAATTTTCAGGAAAAACATTTCCTTCAGGTAACATTGTTTTAAGCAAAGAAAATATCTAGTCAAAAAAGGTGTTTGACATTACGTTATCTGATTTGATAGCCATAAATTTTTCAAACACTTCTAATTTGCTCATCTTGCATCTAGGATATAATGCATCCTCAGCAGACCTCAACAACTCATAAAATTCAGACGGTGCCAACTCAGGATTTGAATCTATATCAGCTGGAGTTTCTGTATGTTGAACAGATGAACCTGCAACATCATGTACTAAATCTTGAAACTGGGATGGATCCGGAATCAAGTTGGTATCACCTACTCTGGAACTGCATTCACCGTGTTGATACCAAAAAACATAATCTGGTTGAAAACCAAAACGCAAGAGATGTCCCCCACTTTGTCAAACATGTCAAACGTTCTCAATGCACATTTTCCACAAGGGAATTTTTTTTTCCTTCTGAAACAATTTCAGGATTTGATGCTGCAAATGATAAAAAAGTCTCCACACCCTCTATATATACTGGATTTAAACCAGAACCATTTGTATTTCTACGTTGATTTATCCATATGCAGTCATCTAATAATGACTGTTGACAACCTTGTTGATCCATATTTTTCTATAAAATATAAAAGCATTACTGGTTTGAATAATTTGTTAGAAAAAACACTCAATCAAAGATTGAATATGTTGAGAATAAAGAAAAACATGTTACAAATATTGATAATATTAATATTATATTGATTTTTTATTATTTTAATAATACTAATATAATTTTTTTCATAAATATTATTTATATAATAATAAAATTATTACATTATTAGTATATTTTATTATTAATATTAAAATAATATAATTTTCTATATTATATACAATTCACCTTTCATCTGTGTGTTTAACATTCTGTCTCTACATGTAATATTTGCATTCACATTCACCTCTCTATTGGCGAGTAGGTTGATAATTTTGAAAAAGAATGCAAATATTACATGTGGAGACAGAAAACACACAGATGAAAAGAGAATTTTATATAATATAGAAAATTATATTAGTTTAATACTAATAATAAAATATACTAATAATATAATAATGTTATTATTATATAATTAATATTTATGGAAAAAATTATATTGGTAATTATTGGTAATTATTGGTTATTATTGGTAATTATTGGTAATTATTGGTAATTATTGGTAATTATTGGTAATTATAGGTAAATATAGGTAATTATTGGTAATTATTCGTAATTATTGGTAATTATTGGAAATTATTGTTAATTATTGGTAATTATACGTAATTAATGGTAATTATTGGTAATTATTGGTAATTATTGGTAATTATTGGTAATTATTAGTAATTATTGGTAATTATTGGTAATTATTGGTAATTATTGGTAATTATTTCTAATTATTGGTAATTATTTCTAATTATTGGTAATTATAACTAATTATTGGTAATTATAACTAATTATTGGTAATTATAACTAATTATTGGTAATTAAGTCTAATTATATGTAATTATAACTAATTATTGGTAATTATAACTAATTATTTGTAATTATAACCAAATATTGGTAATTATTACTAATTATTGCTAATTATTACTAATTATTGCTAATTATTTGTAATTATTGCTAATTATTCCTAATTATTACTAATTATTCCTAATTATTCCTAATTATTCCTAATTATTCCTAATTAATGGTAATTGTTCCTAATTATTGGTAATTATTCATAATTATTGGTAATTATTCCTAATTATTGGTAATTATTTCTAATTATTGCTCATTATTGCTCATTATTGCTAATTATTGCTAATTGTTGGTAATTATTGCTAATTATTGATAATTATTTCTAATTATTGCTATTTATTGGTATTTATTGCTATTTATTAGTAATTACTTCTAATTATTTCTAATTATTGGTAATTATTTGTAATTATTGGTAATTATTGGTAATTATTGGCGATTATTGGTAATTATTGGTAATTATTGGTAATTATTGGTAATTATTGGTAATTATTGGTAATTATTGGTAATTATTGGTAATTATTGGTAAATAATGGTAATTATTTGTAATTATTGGTAATTATTGGTAATTATTGGTAATTATTGGTAATTATTGGTATTTATTGAGGCATTCATAACATTCTTACGTAGGGAGTAACCCTCTTGGTTACATTTGGAATACCCATCACAGTATATTCCCTAAATCTCTTCGGATAAACCTTAAAGTTTCACTCCATCGCGTTACCCAATTCATTGGAGAGCTATATCGGGCTCACCCGCCCTTAGTTTATCAGGGAACCACCCGTCTTCATAATAATTCCCAAGAATATCAACATAATCGTATCACATAAAACATGCATAAAGGAAACTTATCATTTCCACCTTTCAATCACAAGATATCAATTCAACACATTGATATAAAAACATTATTAAAACCATTTTCAAAACCAAAATAATAGAAAAGAAAAACATGGTCTTTATTTTTCTTTTAAAAAGAAGTTATGGCTTGTAGAGGAAGCTGAAACTCAAATAATAGTCACGGCGGTGGAAAAGTCGTTGTCACCGCATACGTACGACAAAAACATTCCCTTTTGTCATTTAGTAAATGCTTCGTATAAAAAATATTCCTTTTGAATAAACATAAGAGTCAAAGGGGTTTATACACCATATAAAAGAAAGTTGTGTATAAAATAAAATATGCCTCAAAAAAGGAGATTGAGACGAAGTCCCATACCTCGGGTCCGACATGACTCAGTCATTCTTTAATCTCCTGAATAATAAACTTGAGTTAATTTCTACTTGTTTAAGAACCTTTTTCAAGTTCATTATTCCATTTATATCACTTATTGCCTTGTCATTAACACTATGTAATTATTTAATTTAATAACGGTCGTTTTAACGATCATTGGTACTTGAGTAAAAAATAAGCCCTTTATAATTAAATTTTTTTCATGTATCCATTATATCCAGAATGGTATTCATTATGTAGATATTATATATGTCATATATATCCAGTACATGCTTGCATTTATAATATTACATAATCATTTAGAGGTAAGAAATGAAATGAAGTGTTCATGGAGACGGTAAGCCGTACGTACACATGAACGCTACATTCATTTCTATTTCGTATTCTATAGAATTGACTCATAATGATATAAAGGTATATTTAAATTACAGTATAATATCATATATAATATCATAGTTCCATCCTTTATACATCCCACATATGGTATTTAACGAATCAAAACACTTTGAGGGGGCGGTAGTCCGCATTTCCTTAAATGAAGATATCGTGTTTACACATAATGGAAACCATAAATGTATGCCCAAAATGAAAAATACATAAGCTTAAGGAAAACATAAACATATTATATATCATATATAAATATAGTGTCATCTTAATGGCCACCTTTGAAGGTATTAAAAGAATGTTGAACAATCATCATTTCGGGAGGCATAAATTCACCATCCACAGAAACAGTATGTTCTTTAACCATTAGATGTAGGTGTGTGTAAGTGTAGCTAGAATACTTATTATAACAACATACTAGAATATTGAAGATACTGGAGTTGTGACAATAGAAATGAATAAAAATAGTTTAGGGGGTTGGAGAAACAAAATAAAACAAAAGGACTCAAGTGAATACATTACCTTAAAATCGGGTAACTCCCTTTGTTTTGAACTCAAAGGCTTCCTTGGGAAGACTTCTACCCAATGTTAGCCTTCAAAAAGTAAGAGAGGGAAGTGGAGAGGCAAAATGGGTTGGGGTTGTCCGAGCCAAAGGATTTCGGAGTGTGGGTAAGGAGGTAGAGGTGGGGGCCTATTATAAGATGAGAGGAGGGGCACTCTTGGAATGTAAAGAAATATTACTTTATTTGAAAAAGAGTTTCGGATTAAAAAGGTCCCACATTGATATAATTCAAGGATAAGGTGATAAGGGTTCGAAATAAACCCATCCAATAGATTTTGGACATGTGTAGACCATAGATTTTACATTATCATTTCATTTTATTTAAATCATTTATTAATGAGGTAATCGTTGCATCATAATGATATCATAAATAATTTAATTTATTTAAAGTCTAAAAATTATAAAAAACTACTATGATTTAGTAAATCTTTTTATCTTTCCAATGAATATTTATAGTCAAAAATATGACTTGTATAACCCCATTTTCAAATTGTTTTCGTATAACATATTATGTTTGTGTCATTTTTACTTTTTCTTTAAATAAAAAGTTATTTATGTCATTTCCCAACCAAAGTGGCTCCATGGGGTCCCCAAGTTGACCCATGGATTGTCTTGGTCGTCCATAACACATCCAATGAGGGTAGTACATGTTTCAAGCTCATCTCATACTATTAAAACATTATGTTTACCTTAAACTACACTAATTACCACTAATCCAGATTAAAAACATAAAAGTTACTATTCACCAAAAAATTATTTTAGTCATATTGAACCACATTTTACTTCTTAATGACAACCATGTATGTCGGATTTTTGAAAATCAAAGCATAGAGGTGGCAAAATTTCATTTAAATGAAAAATCAGTTTCTTTAACTACCAATTAGTGGTTTCACTATTCATCAAAAATTGAAGTTTTTCAGAAAGATACCAAAACTTCACCCTAAGCTATATTTGATATTCTGAATTCAAAAATGATGTCTATTTTAAAAAATTCAAATAATATACGTTACATTAATTAATTTAATAATTAATTCCTGCCGTCATGACAAATATCGTGTTTTTATGAAACAATAAGTATCAAAATATTGACACCAGTTTAAGTTCAATTTCAAAGTGAAATTGATTCCAATGACCACTATTGGATTAATTGGTAAAAATATATTCTAATTTCACTTTAAAACCAATTCAAAAGGTAATCTAATCATAAAAATATATTATATTAAAAAGCAGTTTTGATGTAAAATGCAGTATTTTTCACTATTCATTAAAAAATGAACATTGTCAGAAAAATACCAAAAATTCACAAAAAGTAAATTTTGATGTCCCAATAATAAAGAATAAGTTTATTTTGAAAAACACAACTTATAAAATTGTCAAAAGATAGATTTAAAAATGGTTTTCCATCAAAAGGTAGTAAAACAATCTTTTAAAAATATTAGTGTATTCCATGCTTAAGATTGGATTTATTTTCAATTTAAGCCTCTAAAACACTATCTAATTCATGAATATACAAAGATAAAAATATCTATTATTCATTACTTACTTGTAATGCTACATCCTTCCCCCCTTTAGAAAATTCTGTCCCCGCAATTTATTTACTTATCGAATAAATGGGGGTACTTATCCCTCATTGCATTTTCAGATTCCCATGTTGCCTCTTCCATCATATGGTTTTTCCACAAAACCTTTAACTAATTAATCACCTTATTCTGTAACACTTTCTCTCTGTGGTTAGGAATTTGGACCGGTTGTTCCTCATAAGATAGGTTCTCTTCCAGCTGAACTACCTCTGGACTCGAAAAATGAGATGGATATGGCATGTACTTCCTCAACATCGAAACGTGAAAAACATTGTGTACCTAAGATAAACTCGGAGGTAAAGTCACTTGGTAAGAAACTGATCCAACTCTCTCTAGAATTTCATATGGTCCTATGAACCTTGGACTCATCTTTGCTTTCTTACCAAATCTCATCACACTTTTCCATGGTGATAATTTGAGAAAAACAAGATCACCTACCTTAAAAGAGAGATCCTTCCTCCTGTTGTCTGCATAACTCTTCTGCCTACTCTGAGATGTTCTCATGTGTTTCTGAATCATCTGAACGTTTTCTACCATCTCTTCTACCAATTCTGGTCCCATCAACTTCCTTTCACCCACTTCATCCCAGAAAGCTGGATTTCGACACCGCTTCCCATATAACGCCTCAAATGGTGCCATCTGTATACAGGAATGAAAACTGTTATTATATGAAAATTCATCCAAAGAAAGATGTCGGTCCCAACATCCCTGATAATCCATCGAACAATCTTGAAGCATATCCTCAAATTTCTAAATTGTTAGTTCTGACTGCCCATCTGATTGAGGATGAAAATATGTACTAAAATTTAATTCAGTACCCAATGACTTCTGAAGGCCTTTCCAAAAGTTAGAAGTGAACCTGGGATCACGGTCAGATACAATGAAGGGAGGAACTCCATGTAACCGGACTATCTCTTTATGATTCAAACGGGAATGTTGGTCTAGGGAAAAAGTATCTCGTATAGCAAGGAAATGAGCATATTTAGTCAAGCGGTCATTAATAACCCAAATTGCATTATTACCTCGAGATGTCTTCGGTAATCCCACAACAAAGTCCATGGATATATTCTCCCATTTCCACTCTGGCACTGGTAAATGCTGAAGCATCCCTTTCGGTAACTACCACTCTACTCTAACCGGCCGACAAGTCAAACACTTCACAGTAAAATCAGCAATATCTAATTTCATTCCATCCCACCAATAATACTCCCGCAGATCTCTGTACATCTTAGTACTGCCAGGATGAACTGAAAACAGAGAACTATGAGCTTCACATAATAACTCTCTCTTCAACTTTGAATCACAAGGCACACACTATCTCCTCCCAAATCTCAAAACACAATCATTATCAATGTTTAATTCATGAAACTTACCTTTCTAAACCAGCTCTACCTTTTTCTGCAACTCACTATCTTGCTTCTGTGATTGCATGATTCTATTTGATAGAGATGATATCAATGATACCTGAAACAAATCAGAAGAACAACCTGCACCAAAAACTTCTATTCCAATGTTTATAAAATCCTTAACCAAAGGATCATGTTCCAAATGTAACATTGCTAATGAAGCATTACTTTTTCGACTCAAAGCATCGGCCACATTATTTTCTTTTCCCGGATGGTAATTAATTGTACAATCATAATCCTTGATTAATTCTAGCCATCTCCACTGTCTCATGTTCAATTATTTCTGAGTGAAAATATAATTTAAACTTTTATGATCAGTATATATTTCACACTTTACTCCATACAAATGATGCCTCCAAATTTTTAAATCCAAAACAACAGCAGCTAATTCCAAATCATGTGTAGAGTAATTTACCTCATGAGTTTTCAAATTTCGTGAAGCATACGCAATTACTTGATCATTCTACACTAGGACGCAACCGAATCCTTTCAATGAAGCATCACTGTATATATCAAACTCCCCATTCCTGGAAGGTAGTTCCAAAACTGGAGCATTCACCAATCTTCTTTTCAATTCCTGAAAACAATCATCACATTCTTTTGTTCAGATAAACTTAACACCCTTCCGAGTTTGCTTAGTCATTGGACTAGATAATCGTGAAAAATTTCTAACAAACCTTCGGTAATAGCCAGCCAACCCATGGATGCTACGAATATCGGTTACATTTGTGGGTATTGGCCATTCTTCCACAACTTTTGTTTTTGCAGGATCAACAGTTATTCCATCTTTAGAAAAAATATGACCAAGGAAAGAAATTTGTTGCAACCAAAACTCACACTTGATGAATTTTCCATACAGTTTCTTTTCTTTTAAGGTTTGCAAGATAACCCTTAAATGTATTCCATTCTCCTCTTTACTTTTAGAAAACACCAAAACATCATCAATGAAAATCACCACAAACTTATCCAAGAACTCATGGAAAATTCTATTCATTATGTCCATGAATACAGCAGGTGCATTGGTTAGCCCAAAAGGCATTAGTACAAATTCAAAATGGCCATATCTTGTATGGAACGCGGTATTTGGAATATCTGCCTCCATTACCTTCAGTTGAGGGTACCCCCATTGTAGGACAATCTTTGAAAAAAACTGAGCTCCCCGGAATTGATCAAAAAAAAATAATCTATATGAGGCAAAGGATATTTGTTCTTAACAGTGATGTTATTCAAGGCTCTATAATAAATGAAAATTCTCATAGAACCATCTTTCTTTTTAATAAATAAAACAGGATCACCCCATAGTGATGTTCTAGGTCGAATGAAACCTTTATCTAATAAATCTTGCAATTGCTCCTTCAACTCTAAAATTTCAATTTGAGCCATTCGATAAGGGGGTTTTGAAATTGGCTTAGCATCAGGATCTAAGTCAACAGTAAACTCAACTTCCCGATCTGGTATTATTCCTAGAAACTCATCAGGAAAAATATCAGGATACTCATTTACCACTGGCACTTCATTAATCTGAATAGTTGATTTATTTTAAAAGATGTGTGAAAGGTAACATTCATTTCCATCTTTTACTAGTTTCTTAGCCTCTTGATAAGTTATCAATAGTAAGGGTTCATTCTTGTACACAAACTGAAAATATTTCTGAAAAGAAACTTCTTTAGCTCTACATTCAATCTTAGCATCGTAAATAGAGAGCCAATCCATACCCAGGATAACATCAAACACTACTAGAGGTAGAACAATAAGGTTTGAAAGTAGGTTCCTTCCACAGATAAGGATAGGAAGATTATTATAAATTCTTTTTGCCTTAACATTTTCCACGTGTGTTTTTACCAAAATTTTAGTAGTCATTTCTTGAGATGGTATTCCCATTTTACTAGAAATGTTTTCAGAGATGGAAGAATGTGTAGACCCCGAATCAAACAACACACTGGCATAATCTGAAAAAACAAACAAAGTACCTGATACAGCTTCATTTGATGGCCCGACATCTGCTGAAGTAGTTGCAAAGGATTTCACCACCCCTATATTCTTTTATTCTAACTTCTTCCCATCACTCAAGCTCTTTGTAGGACACTCTTTAGCATAGTGACCGATCTCATTTCACTTATAAAATTTCACTAACTGTAAATCAAATTTGGTCCTACCATCACCCTGATCTTTTTCAGTGCAATCACGAGCCTTATGTCCCATCTTACCACATCGGTAGCACTTTCCAGAATTCCGAAGACATTCCCCAGCATGCTTTTTTCCACATTTATCACAAACTGGAAACGTAGTTTTCTTACCATCAGACTTTTTTGAAGAATTCTTACCTTTCTACTGCCACCTCGGTCCCTTCTTCTGTTGGTCATTATAGAACACTTGATCATCAAAAAACTCCATTTCCACCTTCTCCGCACATCGAATAAGATTTTCTTAACTTTTAAACTCACGATAATCTAATGCACTTCGATATTTTGGCTTTCATCCTGAGTAAAAATGATTGATTTTACTATCAAGGTCGCGGATTAAATTTGGAGCATACATTTCCAATCGAGTGAACCTTTCTTCATAGGTAGCCACTGAGTCTTCCTCTTGCCTCAATTCCAAGAATTTATTTTCCATCCTAAGTCGAACAACCTTAGGAAAATACTTCTCAAGAAACATACCTTTGAATTTATCCTAGTCACGAGCATCAATCTCATCAGCGTCCCTGATATTTTTAACCATCGACCACCACTGATCTACTTCACCCTCCAAACGGTAAATAGAAAGACTATCCTTTTGATTGTATGAACACCCCATGACATCAAAAATCTTCTCCAGCGCTTTAATCCACCCTTCAGCTAGCACAGGGTTAGATGATCCTCTGAATGATGGGGGATTTTGCCTCATGAAATGTTCCACCACTGACATGTTCCTCTGCGGTTGATCTGGCTGATCTCGTGCCTGGATACCACCACCATTTATCACTTGAGTCAACTGCGGCATTACTGCAAAAAACTATTCAGTTCCAATTCCAACCATCTCAGGATGCTAATTCAGAAGGTTATTTCCTTGCTGCATGCCTTCCTAGCACTGCTTCCCTGTTTCCTCTGCGAAAAACCATTCTGAACAAACATGTCATAGATGAAGGAACATGGTAATATTCAAATGCTATATCATTTCAAAAAAAATATTTTTGGATAATAATTTAATAGAATTATAACTCCTAAAGTTATCTAAACCGACCTCTGATACCAACTATAAGGCCCCAGCCTTAAACCGTACTTAATCTTGAGTTATTACAAGATTACACATTGAGGATCCTTTCAGGTTTAGAGTTTTGGAGAATTAGATCATAGAACTTTCATTACATTCCACATATAAAAAAGTGGTTACATAAAGATAGTATTCTTCGATCCCATCAATGGAAACATATTTAAAATAAAACATGGATTCTATCTTGACACTTCCTTGACACTATCATCATATCATGTACCTTTCCCTTGACATGTGAAAAACCATTCAAAAAACATGGGATGAGCATAAAAAGCTCAGTAAGGGATATAAAAATATGGAAAGGAAACATGGGTACATATATACATAAGAATGAGATCATAATTTACCCATAAAACATAAGCACTTTAACATACCTCATCAAATCATGAGTAAATCATAGAAATCATAAGACATAAAGGTAACTTGAGGCATTAATCACATTCTTACGTAGGGAGTAACCCTCTTGGTTACGTTTGGAATACCCATCACAGAATATTCCCTAAATCTCTTTGGAGAAACCATAATGTTTCACTCCTTTGCATTACCCAATGCATTGGAGAGCTATATCAGGCTCACCCGCCCTTAGTTTATCATGGAACCACACATCTTCATAATAATTCCCATGAACCTAAACATAATCGTATCACATAAAACATGCATAAAGGAAACATAACATTTCCACCTTTCAATCACAAGATATCAATACAACAAATTGATATAAAAACATTATGAAAACCATTTACAATACCAAAATAATAGAAAAGTAAAACATGGTATTTATTTTTCTTTTAAAAAGAATGTATGTCTTGTAGAGGAAGCCGAAACTCAAATAATAGTCACGGCGGCAGAGAAGTCATTGTCGCCACATATGTATGATAAAAACATTCCCGTTTGTCGTTTAGTAAATGCTTCGTATAAAAAATATTCCTTTTGAATAAACTTAAATGTCAAAGGGGTTTATTCACCGTATAAAAGAATGTTGTGTATAAAATAAAATATGCCTCACTGAAAGGAGATTTAGATGAAGTCCCATACCATGGGTCCAACTTGACTCGGTCGTTCTTTAATCTCCTGAATAATAAACTTGAGTTAATTTCTACTTGTTTAAGAACCTTTTTCAAGTTCATTATTCCTTTTATATCACTTATTGCCATGTCATGAACACTATGTAATTATTTAAGTTAATAATGGTCGTTTTAACGATCATTGGTACTTGAGTAAAAAATAAACCCTTTATAATTACAAGTTGTTTATGAATCCATTATATCAAGAATGGTATTCATGATGTAGATATTATATATTTCATATATATCAAGTAAATTCCTTCATTTATAATATTACATAATCATATATAGGTAAGAAATGAAATTCACCGTTCATGGAGATGGTAAGTCGTACGTACGCATGAACGCCAGTTTCATTTATATTTCGCATTTTATAGAATAGAATCATAATGATATAAAGGTATACTATAATTACAGTTTATTATTATATATAATATCATAGTTCCATCCTTTATACGTCCCACATATGGTATTTGATGAATCAAATCACTTTTTGGGGGCGGTAGTCCGCACTTCCTTAAATGAAGATATCGCGTTTACCTATAATGGAAACCATAATGGTATGCCCAAAATGAAAAATAAAAAATATTAAGGAAAACATAAACATATTATATATCATATATAAATATAGTTTCATCTTAATGGCCACCTTTGAAGGTGTTTAAGAGAATGTTGAACAATCATTGTTTCGGGAGGCATAAATTCACCATCCACAGAAACAGTATGTTCTTTAACCATTAGATGTAGGTGTGTGTAAGTGTTGCTAGAATCCTTATTATAACAAAATACTAGTATATTGAAGATACTGGAGTTGTAACAAAGGAAACTAATAAAAAGTGTTTAAGGGGTTTGAGAAGAAAAATAAAACAAAAGGACTCAAGTGAATAGATTACCTTAAAATCGGGTAAGTCCCTATGGTATGAGCTCAAAGGATTCCTTGGGAAGACTTATTCTCAAAGTGACGCTTCAAGGAGTAAGATAGGGATGTTTAGAGACAAAATGGGTAGGGGTTGGCCGAGCGAAAGGCTTTGGGAGTGTGGGTACAGAGGTAGGGTTGGGGGCCTTTTATAAGAGAAGAGGAGGGGAACTCATGGAAAGTAATGAAATATTACTTTATTTGAAAAAGGGTTTCGGATTTAAAAGGTCCCACATTGATATAAATATAGGATAAGGTGATAAGGGTTCGAAATCCACCCATCCAATAGGTTTTGGACTTGTGTAAGTCATAGAGTTTACATTATTATTTCATTTTATTTAAATCCTTTATTAATGAGGTAATCACTGCATCATCATGATGTCATAAATAATTTAATTTATTTAAAGTCTAAAAATTATAAAAAAAACTACTATGATGTAGGAAATATTTTTATCTTTCCAATTAATATTTATAGTCAAAAATCTGACTTGTATAACCCCATGTAAAAATTGTTTTCCTAAAACATATTATGTTTGTGTCATTTTTACTTTTTCATTAAATAAAAAGTTATTTATGACATTTCCCAACCAAAGTGGCTCCATGGGGTCCCCAAGATGACCCATTGATTATATTGGTCGGCCAAGACACATCCAATGAGGGTAGAACATGTGTCATGCTCATCTCATACAATTAAAACATTATTTTTACTTTAAACTACACTAATT
Source organism: Viscum album (assembly GCA_963277665.1). NCBI lineage: Eukaryota > Viridiplantae > Streptophyta > Magnoliopsida > Santalales > Viscaceae > Viscum > Viscum album. Next base: position 2,031,085,938 of record OY728151.1, on the reverse strand, counting down.
ACCACTAATCGCGATTAAAAACATAAAATTTACTACTCACCAATGAATTATTTTAATCTCATTAAACCACATTTTACTTCTTAATGACAACCATGTATGTCGGATTTTTTAAAATCAAATCACAGAGGTGGTAAAATTTCATTTAAATGAAAAATCAGTTTCTTTAACTACCACTTAGTGGTTTCACTATTCATCAAAAATTGATGTTTTTCAGAAAGATACCAAAACATAACCCTAAGCTATATTTGATGTTCTGAATTCAAAAATTATTTATATTTTACAAAATTCAAATCATATAAGTTACATTAATTAATTTAATAATTAATTCCCACTGTCATGACAAATCGCGTGTTTTTATGAAACAATATGTATCAAAAGATTGACACCAGTTTAAGTCCAATTTCAATGTGAAAATGATTCCAATGACCACTATTGGATTAAATTGTAAAGATATATTCTAATTTAACTTTAAAACCAATTCAAATGATAATCTAATCATATAAATAAATTAGATTAAAAAGTAGTGTTGATGTAAAATGCAGTTTTTTCACTATTCATTAAAAATTGAACATTGTCAGAAAAATACCAAAAATTCACACAAAGTAAATTTTGATGTCCCAATCATAAAGAATAAGTTTATTTTGACAAAAATAGCATATAAAATTGTCAAAAGATAGATTTAAAAATGGTTTTCCATCAAAAGGAAGTAAAACAATCTTTTAAAAATATTAGTGTATTCCATGCTTAAGGTTGGATTTATTTTCATTTTAAGCCTCTAAAACACTATCTAATTCATTAATAGACGTAGATGAAAATATCTATTGTTAATTAATTACTTGGGATGTTACACTAGTACATGTTCTACACACACTTCTGACATAGAAAATTGATATCAAAATATCAGGCACATCACAGATAATTATCATTAAGTCCCCTTCATTCAACAATTCACATCATGGTATAAAATTTCATTCTATCACAACAACATCTTTGATAAATTTATTCATAATAAATAATACGAGTAATTAAAAATTAATCCATTTTGACATTATCAAAATCCTATAAACCATTTACCCATAATGGTAAATGAAACCATATCCTAATTATCATTTTCAATTAATTCATTATCACAATAATTTACCATTTACAAAATTTAAATTTACCATGGATTTTAAATTCTTAATATTCCATAAATTAATTAAACAATTAATTAGTCCAACGTCAAAAATTTCATAAAAAATTTAACCGAACTCAAATTTTCAAATTTTCAAATAAACTTGTAATTAGATAGATGATAAATTAGGTAATAGCATGATTCCATAAATTAAGTAAATAGATAATTAAATTAATTTAAGATTCAATTGAAAATATTTACAATTGAAATATCTCCACACAAAAAGTAAATTATAATTCAAAACAATTTAAATTGAATTTATACCACCTACCAAAATATTGATGAATAACTATTTCAATTGGAAATATCGACATGATTTAGAACAAACAAGATATTATAGAAGAATAATATCTAAACTCAAAACCAATATATAAAATTAACAAGATCACATTCCATTAATCATATAACCAAACCCATCATCCACGGAGCAAATTTACCACCAATATTTTAGAATGAGTGACAGGAGATAAAGATATTTAATAATGAATAAATCAGATTACCATAGAGATTAGTATCCCACAACATATATATTTAATTCATCATAAATGGAGGTTGAAATTACATTGAACTCATATGGGATAATATAATATTAATTGGGATCTATATAGTTGTGGGTGTGGGTCATTAGGGATTAATACTGTGGATCCATGATATTTTCCTCATGTAGGTTGTAACATGGTTAGAGAAATAAGGGTGACTAGTTTGACAAGCCATGAACCAATTGTGTTAATCCCCACTATTTGTGTTCTCATACATTTCAACCGTAGGGGAATAGTTTTGGAATACCATTTTCTAACCATGCACCTCCCCTCATACTCCCAAAATTCTTCTATTTCATCAAAAAATCCCGAACATAAAACCAACCAAGATACATTTATAATAAAGAAAAATTTTAGTTGTAAACACAGGTGAGTTGGCCCCAGAATGTTTAGGGATCTTGCAATTTTAAAAACTTGAAAATATTTGAGTAACAGTCAACCAGTAGACATAGATGTACAAATGTGTCTATGAACTGGTAGAAAAATAATTAATCCCATCAAAACTGCTACAAAAACTATTCAGTATGGAATTTATAGAAACAAATTAGAGTAAAGATTGATAGTAACTAGAAACTAATAGAATAATAATAAAAACATACTAATGAGTTGAAAAATAATAGAACAAAAATGAATAATCAAGATGTGAATTAGTGGAATTTTAATAGTCATATATTATATATATATATATTTGAATATAGTTTACATTATTCATCCAAATACATGTATTTTTAGATCATGTGAACAAAATCTATTCAATTCACTAGAATGGTGATACAATGGTTGAATATATCCTAAAATATTTTAATATTTGAATCGATTATTCCCTATAGTTATTAAACGAGTTTTATATCAATACCAAATATTCATTTATTTATAATGATATACATTTTTTTATTTTTACTACTCATATGAAAAAATATATTATCATGTAGAATCCTTGTTATATATAAGAAAAATTTACAGTGGTTCTAATATTTGGAAATTTTTTAGTACTCTAATGAATGAAAATTATGGTTCCTTCAATAAAGAAATTGAATATCTTTGATGATATATTAAAAAATAAAAAAATTATATCCAACTATTTTAGTTTATAAAATTATCATTATTGTATTATTAATACCTTAAAATATGATTACGAAAAAATAGGAACAATTGAAAAAAATGAGAATGTGAGATAAAAAAAGTTATTATCAAGATACTATCAACTCTTCTCACACTATACTAGTGTTTATAACTTACTCTTCCATTTGATCTCTGATTGATTAATTTATCATGGGGCTTCCAACACCTCTTATCAAGTAGCTTAAATATATTTAATTGTTCCATACTTTAATTACTAATAAACAATATACTTTATTCTATTATTTCCCATAACTAAAATCATCATCTTAACTAAAATGGTACAAGAAAATACTGTGAAACTTTTTCAATAGAATATCATTCATTCGGTTGATGTCAACGGGTCTACCATAACTGAATGTGTTTCTCATTAAAATTTCACTCCATTAGTGACCATGTTACCAATTAATAATTGTCATCACATTTAATGTTTAATTGTTATGAATGATATCAGGTGATTTTAACAACCAATTTCATCCCCCATATAGTTCCCACTATCTCCATTGACCATGTCATGTTATACTAAATTTAGGAAATTAAACATCGCATATTTTTTTGGATTGTTCATATATTGTAGATAACCTCACATATTTTATCATCTAATACATTATAGTGGGGGATAGATATTTTTAATTTCCTTTACAACTCATATGAAACCTTAATCATGTTGATACTATCATTAATTACTCCTTTTACATCGGTGATCATGGCAACATAGATCTTCTTACACACATGGAAAAATGAAATCTTTTTCACCATTCCCCATACCACAAATTTCTAAAATGAATGTGAGTTATTCTACATTCATTCAAGAATCTCACAATAAAAAATAGAATCAATTTTCTGGAATCCTCATTAATACTATCAATTACATCATTTGGGAGGAAATAAAGGCCTCCCTTATACAAAATCCATCATTATAAGATAAATATAACAATGAACCAACAACATGAAAAACACAAAATCAATTCATATCCATAATTTATTACATTTAATCTAAAAAATTTCATATCAGAGGTAATCTTGAGGGTAATTTATAGGTTCACCTAGGATTGAATCAGGGTCGTGATCATCATACAAAATATAAAACTCAGGTTATTTTTATTATGTTTAACACCACCATCATCCACTCCTTCAGTATTCAGAACAATGTTATGAGATAGTTAAATCTTGAAAATGATGTCAAAACCTACAAATTGATGTTAACTATTTATTAAAAACTTCAAAAAGTATTGAAAATCATATATAAACATATTATTAATACTTTATATTACACCAATAACATACATAGACTAAAACAAGTTAGGCATCCACTAGATCTATGGTCGTCCATTGATAACTCGACCATTCATATTTTAATAAACAATTTATGATATATTGCTCACTAAGATCATATTGTTATTTCGTCAAAATTATAAAAAAATATCACCTCTATGAATCTTTGTGAAATGTAGTATCTAGCTTAAACAGTGTAACATTCCAATGTATATCTTCATTATTATTTTGTACCTAATATTTCATAAAAATAATGTTTGTATATTCCCATATAACCACCTCATCTCACTATCATTACATACCTATTAAATAGTTTCTATACAGATTCATCAAAAATTATGTAATCCTTAGGATTAATGGGATTTTTGTAATCATCCACACCTAGTTTATGAATTTGTTCATGGACTGAAGATCCTATCAAATAAAGTGAAATTAAAACCAAAACATGAATCACTAAAACTACTAACATTCTATAATATTTATTAAACTAATATTTTATATTCCTATACCTTGTTAAAACTAACAATGTTTTATTAAATCAATGTTACCCTTAATGAAATATGATCAATATTTTCCCACCATAATGACCTCATTTTTTGAAAAAGAAAATTATTTTAATTTTTTATTGGTATAAATTTATTTATATAACTATAGAAAAAAGTAATACATTTTCAATTTTAATTATTTACATAATATACGTCGTACTTATCTCATAAATCATCCTTGAGATCCTAATTTATAATTATAATCGAAATTGAATGAGATTATATAAATCAATATTGATTTGAATTCATAACATGTTCTACTTATAGATATCTTGGTTACTAGGACCTTGTTCAAACATCATCTTGTATCATGATATAAATCAACATAGATAGAAAACACTCCTATCACCCTTATATTTCATGTTATGAAATATGATTTCTATAAAAATATTAGACAACATCGAACAACAATCACATTATTTATGAAAGTTTAGAACAACTAAAATCTCTTAGTAGATTTTTAAATTATCATACATACATGAAACTTTGATTTATCTCTAACAAAGGGACAACCAAAATACATGATTTTATATACAAAAATTCCACATTTTATTTAAAATTATTTTGGAATGAAACTTATAAGGGGATCATTTTGAAAAAATGGGAATTATTGATCTGAATAAATGTGAATAATTTATACACATCACGAAAGACCCCATTTCCCCCAAATAAAATTCATAAATTCTCCAATGTTCAATAAAAATCTATGTGATCAATTTTATTTGAAACAAATTTTCAATTTAGAATATCACAGATAATTATGAGGGATATAAGGTAGTTCAATATGTGCTTTAACAAAAATCCTAATAATTCTTTTCTATATAAAATTGATTGTGGTTCATAAGGTTTTTTAAAATAAAAAATAATTTTAACTATCCTAAAACATTTTAATTCTAAAAAACTTGGTAGCTTTTTTAAAGGAAATTTTAATTGTGAAATATTCTATATAAAATGTTTCCGACATGGTTTTGAACTCCAAATTAAATAGAAATTAAAACACCATACCATGATAATATATATCAATTTTAAATTATTAGGTAAATTACCATAATTAAATTACAATTACATGAACTTAAAAAAAATAAAATTGGAAAAAAATTAATCTAATAAATATATATCATTTATTATCTTTATATCATCATTTTATCTCTACCATTTAATTTTTAAAATATCACCCAACATATAATGTAATATTCCATAAAATTTTTAATCGATTCATAAATATAATACAACAACAATAATATTAGATAACAATAATCCATCAGTTCATTTAAGTGATTATTTTACCATAATTTTTATTATGTGTCACACCTCAATCCTTGAAAATAAAATTATTTTAAATTTTGGTGTATCTATAAGGATGGTAATATTTATTAAAAAAATTGTTTAGAATACTTAAAGAATGATGAAATAATAATTATCATAGTAATTCAATGAAAAAAATGAATATAAGATACCGTTAGGATAATACCATAAATTAAATATTTTATAGTGTTCAATTAAAATTAATTATGGTATCCAATTTATTAAAAAGATATATATTCTATTAACATCATGTCCCAATCATAGTAATTCATTATTTCACTCAATTGACATGAGATGGATTTTCATCCTCCCCAACCAATCCGAAAACACCATTGAATATAACATTTTAAATGAATAATGGGCCAAAAATCTTTTTTCATAGTTCTCCAAGAAGGATATTGGTATTTGATTTAAATAGTAAAACCCTTTTTCAAAACATATTGTAACTATCCTGGGTGATAGAGTCATGAAATTATATGAATAGGTCATTCAAAATTTAAGTATTCTAAAATTATCATGTATTAATTTTCTATATCCCAGTTAAATCCAACAATCATCACTCTCTATCCAAAATAAAATCATTGTTAATGGCCTTTAATACAAAAAAATTTCTTTTTATGGAACTCCATTAAAATTTTAAATTTATTACCTTTGATCCTAAAACAATTCTAAATCCCTATAATATTATTTTATACAGTCATAGATTCCCAAAAATCCACATCCCATTTGATTGATTGTTCATTCTAAAAATTTGAAACCATATCCACGAAAATTTATTATATCAATATGATGGATATTTCCTTATCAAAAATTGTTTATGAGTGATAATTTGTTTCAATTCAATGATAAAACCCATAGTTATCTATTAATGTTTTTAACTTATTATTCTTTAAATTAGTGAAATTTTATTTTATTATTTCCTTGATATTATTAGATATTTAAATGATTTTATTCATTAGGAACATAACTACATAGAGTAAATATTTTATCGAAGACAAGTTTCCCAACCCACATTGAAATATATTCATGAACCACATGTTATTATCAATGACTATAAAAGGATGGAAAATTTCCCATAATGTTCAATTACCAAACATAAAAAAACATTTACATTTGAAATTCCATTTTATGGAATATATGTTATTATATAAATAATTTCCCATTTATTGATATTATTCAAATCCTATGAGAAATGTTTTTCATATTTTAATTTCCTGGGCTTAATAAAAAAATGATTCAAGGACTTCTTGGGTAGTATTATCAAGGAAATTATGTCCACAGTAATGCAATTTTTTATACATCACAATATCCTAGAACATCATTAAAAATGTAATATTTTTTTGTCAATATGTATGATATTATTATTAATGAAATAAATTAGAAATTTTTTCTTATATTTGAAATGTAGGTTATGTTATTTGAGTTTTTTGGCATGTGTATTGGGTATCATGGATTTATGGTCTGGAAACATGTTCTTTGATATATTCATATCCATTATTTTAAATTTAATATCTTTTCAATGGTATTACAATATCATAATACTTTGTTTGTTTTAATAATTAAATGGATAATATTTTATTGAAGAGTGGTATGTATAAATATTGAACATGGATCAAAATAATTATAATATAAACATATCAAAACAAATAATTAAATTTTCAAATATCATTTCATTTATGAATGATTTTTTCTATGAATTATATTTTATCACTCAATCATAGTAAAAAAAATTGTACATATTCTCTTTACTAGTGCCAAAAACCAACACCTATAAACACATAACTAACATAACACATAAACTTAATATGAAAAATAGAATTGAGGGAAATGATCGGCGGTGAGGTTGTGAGTTTATCCATGATAAGGATAAATTATTATATACAATAATAAAAAAAATAAGATTATTTTATCCTTAATAATTTGTGATTATAAATAAAATCATATTTTATATAATTCATTGATAAGTCTATGATAATGAAAATATCCAAATATAAATTATTAATTACCATGATGTTTAGTGTTTTTGGATTATTTTTTGATAACATTAATTTTAGAGATATAAACCACAATAAATCTATATGAAATATAATAATGTAAAATAATTCCATCAAATACATTTAATTTTAAAATTTTAAAATGTAGAACCAATTTCATTTCCTATTACCACTCAAAATTTGTAATATGAATGTGTATATTGTTTTCTTGTTCACTCTTAACAACTGAATATTACCCCATAAAATCATTATTTATCCTCTCAACCACGGGAAATTGAATTTCCACTATGGAACATTTTAAAATGTATGTTGAACCACTTAATCCAAAGGGAATTAGCATTTATATAAACGTTACAAATAATAAATGAGTCTTACTATAGGAACCAAATGGCATGTCAACAAAGACTATATTTAATTTTTTTATTAGAATAGGGAAGATGAGTTTATAATATTTTTTCCCCAATGTTTCTATGGATGGAAATGAATGAAATTTTTTTCATTAGTACTGTATATAAATATAAAACGACATTATCATATATCTCTCAAATTACCCTAATTATATAAACTAGATATATAATGAATAATAATTTTTCATATCAATTAATGTTTATTAATATCATATTAATATTTTGTTAATTATTAATGTTTGTCCGATATTTTACCCGACACACAACCGGTGTCTCCAAAATATTACGGTGCACACAATATTGAGTTATACTGAGAAAATAATATAATATTCTTTTTATTTCTAATGGTTGTTAATGGATTGCCATTTTATTAGATGGAATGAATATAAATAAATAAAATAGTATTTTACAAGTTTTTTAAATGTATTTACATTTATCCAATAAAAGTTAGTGGATTAAAATGATAATGAATCCAATTTTAAGCATAGAAATATCATATATTTTTATTAGGTTGGTTTACCCCCTTTTATGGTGAACCCTTTATATAAATTGATTTTTATATTTTGAATGTTCTATTTAACAAAATAAAAATATTCTAAGGAATGATGAAAGAAAAAATTACATTGGATGAATCTTTGGAATTAACATGATGAAATTCATCATTTAATGAATATTGAAAAAATACAACATTTTAATTCAATAAATATTTTCATGTAACATATTTATATAGATTGATTATCATTTTAAATTGATTTAATTTGTAATTGTAAATATTGTTTACCATTTAATAAAAATTTGAATATTGAATGTATTTTCACATTTAAATTAGGAATAAATACATGTCAATCATTTGATATATTTTACTTCATAAAAACCTAATTTCTGGTTTTAAAAATGAGAATTAATATTAAATTTATTAATTAAAATCTAGAGTATATAATTTTGAAAAATAGATTCCATATTCTAAATTATAAGGTTAAAATTATATAAATCGGTACCTCTAATTTTTTGACCTTATGAATAGTAACTTCAATAATTATTATTTATAATGGTTAATGGGTAAATCTGGAAAATAGGAGAAAAAAGTAATATTATAATAATATTACACTATCATAACACATTTCATATTCCTATTAGATGATATATGTCTAACAATTGGCATACATGGGTTGATTTTAGAACCTCATGGAGCCTCTTGGGTGTGAAAATGACATGCTATAAGAATTAAATTAAAGTAATGAAAAATATAACATAAACATGTATATTTTACAAAATCTATTTTAATATAAGATTAGATAATAGATATGTTTGACTATAAATATTAATAAGAAATAATAAAATATTTAATGCATTATGGTATTTTATTAATAATTTTTATACATCAAATAAATAAATTTATTAATGATGAAACTATGACGTAGCGACTACCTTATTAATGAATGATTAAAATAAATAATATTATAAATATTAAAATATATATTACATGAGATAATTTATTTCATCTTTGAATTTTATATATGACTATCCAATTTTAGGATTGTGTTAATGTATTTTTTTTTGTACCCTAGATGTTATGTTTTTTTTTCAAAATGTCACGTATGAATAGTGTCAAAATTGACATAATTCATAACATAAAATTTAATAAAATTTATTAAATGTTTAAAAATTCCTAAAAATATATTTTTCTACGAAATGGTTTTTATTAGTCCAAATAAGCCACAAATAGATTTTTTTTTGGCTTTTTACATGTTATAATAAATTAATTTACCCACAAAATGTAAATAATAAAATATCATGATAAGATTAAAAAGGGTAAAATAATTGTTAAAAAAATATAAGATTTTATAAATGTTAAAAACATGTATAATTTTAATTTTATGATGGGTATATGACTCGAACATAATCATAATGCTTAAATAAATGTGTTTTGGACACTTATAAATAGAATATAAATTTACAATAAAATAATATTTTAGGACTATCCTTATGGACCGTCCTCCCTCTTATAAAAGTCCACTACCTCTACCCACATACTCATAACAATAAACCCCCTTGTTTCATCCAAACACCACTAAAATAATCATACAGCATCCCTCACTTCCACTTTAAATTATTAACATGGGATGAAGACAATTCATGAAATCATTTTTATCTCAGATCATAGTAGTTGCCCTTTTTAGAGGTAGTATATTCTCTAAAGTTCATTTCATTTATTTTACATCTTCACTTCCAATGATGTGCACATTAAATGATTAAATAATAACTCTAAAATCTTATATATCATAGTATGTTTTTATAAGAAATATTGTTACTATTTTTACACACATCTCCATCTAATGGATACGAAAATACCATTTCTGTGTATGGCGAACTACTACCTTACGAAATGATGATTGTTAAATTTTATCCTAACACATATAATGGAGGCCATTATAATGAAATTTTATTTATATATTTTATATTTTATTCTATTATTTATTCTATTATGCAATAATTTTTATTTACGACATACCTTTATGATTTACATAATGTCTAAATATGATAATTTCATTTGAGGATGTGTGGACTACTGCCCCCTCAAAGCGATATGACTCATAAATTACATAAATTGAACATATATAGGATGTCATAAATGATATTATTTAATATATATAACAGAAAATAAATACCTAAATAATAATATAACATTTTATTATTTATTTTTCATTCCTTTAATGTGACAATGTAATGAAAATAAAATTCATGCGTATGTAGGGTCTACCATCACAATGAACGGTGGATTTAATTTCTTATCTCTAAATGTTTTGAACAATTATAAATATAATTATAAAATATATATATGATATTTGAAACATGAATAATTTTTTATATATAATTTATTTTTGATCTTATGGATAATTTGAATAAAAACATGTTCTTTTTGACTCTTGTACAGATCATTGACCCGATGTCCGATATAAACTCAATTAATAAAAAATTTGGCATAAAATGTTAATGAGATATATTAAATGAATAATAGAGTATAAAATGTTTTAAAATAAATTATAAATTAACCTAGATTTTTTTTCTAAAAATTAAATAATGAACGAGACATGACGAATACAAGGTAAGGGAATTTCTATACGCAATCATCACTCTTTTGGTTTTATGAATACTTCGTCCATTATATAATTACACGATTGTCTGAGAAATAAAATTTTATTTATTTATGTTTTATCTTAGACTTACCATTGTAGGAACATACCGTTGATACACATAATCACACCATTGACACAATATTATATCAGTTATACGAACACTGTACAAGAAATCAGAACTCATTCCCATTTCATTGAGTTAAATATTGATGTCATTGGTTTTGTTTTTCTAAGAATACGTGTGAATTATAGTTTATTGTTTTATATTGAATATACAAGTATTTTGGGTGTATTTTAATTTTTCACACATAATTATGTCATTATTATATCCTCAATCTAAGGATACGATCATTTTAAAGGATTTTGTATGTATGTACATTCCATTGTTACTTACATATTGTTATACCAAAATTCACATTTATGTGGTGTTATATTTCCCTTTGACATATTATATCATGAATCACTTTAATCGCATGATATTATACATTTTTATTAATTTTATTCTTTAATTATTTTTATTCATGTATTTTTTGATTATGTAAGGGGATTCCTCTCATCCTCTTTTCATTGAGGGATATTTTGATTTATTTACGATCTTTTGTAACACCCCAAGGTTTTTAAAAATATAAATGTAATTTATGAAACATTATGTTATGTTGATATTTATAACTTCCATTTAAATATAATTTTTTAATCTTCTATGTTTTGAATTTCAAAAAAAAAAGTCATTTACAATTTTGTTCAGTATGTTATTTAGAGTCTGAAGGAACCAACTTGTTTTTTGTAAATTGTAATATACCTTTATGAATACTAATATGAATAGTAATAGAATTATACTAAATATTAAATTCTATTATTGTTTTACTTTCTTATGGTTTATAGATAATGAAATCTTTTTTTATTTTTCAATGTCATATAAAAGAAGTTATAGTTTCAAAATTGATAATTTTGGAATTTAGTGTGAATTTATTTACAAATTAAAATAATAATATATAGAATTTCTTGTAAAAAATATTACATTTTTAATTATGCATGTTGGAAAATGATAATAGTAAATTTTGAGGATTTTTCTAAAACATTATATTTTTTTGGTGAATTGTAAAAATACAGTTTTGAGTTTATGTTAAATAATGACATCATTAATGAAGTAGTAATGATTTCATAAATCGGGTAGACTATTGTATAGTCAATTAACATAGGAATTTTCCCTAGTTTCTAATTCCTTGGGACAATACGATGGGAAAGCCAATGGTTTTGAAAATACAACTAATGAGGTGTCCCTTGAAAATTATTAAAATATTTCCTAACTTTTTCTATAAAATACCAACTCATTCCATCATTAAATTAAATAAAAATTTCTCACTAACAAATATATGGCCTCCTTACCTCCTTAGTAGTCATCCCGCGGTTTCATGAATCCATCAATCTCCCAACCATCATGTTCTATGTGTTTTTCTACAAGGTATGCAAATTCTCATCTTCTTTATTTTTCCCATTCATATTCTCTTTTATGTGGTATAGAATCCCAGAATCCATACCATATTATTAATTTCATATTATTGGAACCATATTATATTTTATGATTAATTTATGGAGGGGTGACCTTTTTCCACTCTCTTTTTAATGTTTTATAAAACCATTATTCTTAGCCGTTAGGCTGTAGAATTTTTGAATGGGATTTCTCAACTATTATTATATTTTGAGTTCCATTATTTTCTCATTCGTTCTTCAAGTACTATTACCCATGAGAAATTAAAGCTCCAAAAAAATTTATATTATTTATATTATCATGGTCATTGTAAATTCATCATCATTCTAATTTTCATCTCCCACATTTTCAATGATTAAAAGCAATGCCTGTGATGTGTTTAATTACCGACATCGTGGATGATCTGATACAATTTTTCTGTAATTCTTTCAAGAATGATCATAAAACCATTTTTATGGTTGAACCCGTTTATAATATATTTAAAATTTATTATCCATGGTTCATGAATGAATTTTTACACCCATTATTAATTTATAAAACAAAATGAGGTTATTATTAACAAAGAACCACTAAAATGATCTAAACAAACATAGTTAATGTTTTATCTAATGAATCATCTTCATATAAAACATCAATATAATAAATTTAATAATATATGATAATGGAAATATTTATACAAATTTAAATTCCAATTCTTGAGTTTAACTTCCAATAGGTATGAATAACCATCATGAATGAATCATGGAAATCAATCAAAAGAAACACTCCCAAAATAATGCATGGAATACAATACTAACAATTAAAGGGTGAAATGTTGTTATTAAATAACCATATAATATTTTATAAACATGAATATGTTTCTGTATGATATTAATAACACTCTTTTATCTGTTATACAGGTGGTTTAAACAAGTTGTAAGTACGAAAAACCCAAGGTAAGGGAAATCTTAACCTATTTTACAATCTTTGGGTTAACCTTCTTCTTTATTCATTATATGGTATTAAAAAAATTGGTGTGATAAAATTTTTATTTTTATTATGTTTCTCAATGTGTATTTACATTGTATATGCATATCAATTCTATTCTATTAATTCCCACTATGAATTATATTTTAAAGGACTTCCCTTTTAAAATACATTTAAAACTATAATTAAAAAAGGTTTAAATATTAATTTTTTTTGTGTATGGAATGAGTAGTTTTAACTAAATTTGAGATAATTAATTACCATAATATGTTACATGGAGATTATTTATGTCGGTTTGATCCCATTATAGCTCAATATATTTTGGGTTGTACAGCATTATAGATCAAGATATGTTGGGTTGAGGCCAATATATAACAAGATATGATGGGTGGGACCCATTATAGCTCTCAAATTCAATTGGTACTCTAGATATGGAATAAGGTGTTATTCCATGTGTAATAGTGAATATAAGAGTTATATGAAAATATTTACCATGGAAAAAACATTATGTTTTTATGTATGTGAGTTTTTATGATTGTGGGTTTTATTGGTTTTTATGTTATCACATGACTAACACTTTATTTTTTTATCCATTATTTAGTATTATACTCATCACAAGATTCAAAATGTTTTTCAAAGGATATATGGATGTGTTAGAAAAATAAGTGAGTTATGATGAAAAATATGGAGGGTTGTCAATGAAATCATTTTTTGATCTTTAATGTTATATATTATAAAAAAAATGGAAACTATTATTAGTAGTATCCTCTTGTATGATTGCAGTTTGTTAAGTATTTATGGTATCCTAATTCTCTAAAACAATATTCTAAAAAATAACTTAAAAATGTAATAATGTACATTCTTGACTAAAATTTAAGATTAAGTAATGTTTTTGGCTAGGTCATTATATTTGGTATCAATGTATGGTTTAAATAAATTTAAGGGTTGGGATTATATTTAAAGAATACCATAACTAATTTTTACTCTATGGTAATTTGAAATATTATTTCATTTAACGATTAACGTGATGCTTAAACTATGTTATGTTTGTAAAGAATTGTTTTCTATAGAATGAATAAGGAAACTAATGTAGGAAGGCATAATGAGTCTGATGTCTATATGAATCTGCAGCCCGGAATGGTGGTAATTAGAACCAAGTAGTTTGTTACAAAAATTACTCAGTTGAATCAATAAATTAATGGGGGTGGTATCCATGATATAGAGGACCATGTTTTACCCTGATGAAACATTTATTTTGTAGAGGATTTTATGAGGTGACATCCTCTATTATTTAGTGGAACAGAAGATCCTGTGATAGCCGAAGGATGGATCAATTCTATAGAAAATATATTTTATGGCATGAGATGTTTAGAACTTCAAAAGGTAAAACTACCCATTTATCATTTGGATGGTTAAGTCAATCAATTATGGTAGATGGTTAATAAAAAAAGAGAAATAAATGATCTTGATAGTATGGAATGGGATGATTTTAAGAGTATTTTTCTAGAAAAATATTTTCCAAAAACTCTTCAAATTATAATGGAGAAACAATTCAAGGAACTGATGCAGAAAGATGATGATTCAGTGGTTTCATATGAATCAAATTTTACAAGACTCAATAGGTATGTACCACGTTTAACTTGGGATTTGGAAATTAAAATTAATATATTTTACATTGTTTTGAAACAATTATTGCGAAGATCTCTATCTTTACCAGAGTTTATAAGCTATGATGAGCTTGTTCATTGTGACAAAAAATTAATGATGGAGTTTGATGACACATAAGTTCCTTGGATGAAGACAATAAAGAGTGGTTAGGTTGGTGGGAAATAGGGATGAACTCCTCAAAGTAGTATAGGGTATGAAAATGAATAACTCATCCTGTGAAAATTATGGTAAAAGGGATCCTGAGGAATGTCATTAAAATTATGGGAAATGCAACCAATGTGGAATGTTTGGATGCATGTGTCGTTACTTTAAGGAAAATGATCCGAAAATTAATTATAATCTGATGGTGAGATTCATTAAGTAAAAATAATTGGATCATTTTTCTAATGTCTTTCATAAGCTAGTTACACATGTAGGGAATCATCAAGATAGGATATAGAGGTGTTTTGATTTTAAAACCACATTAGCCTATGTTGAGCCATAAAATGAGTTTGTATCAGGTAAATTGCTTGTTTTTATAGATTCCAGAAATATTTTGTTTGATTAACGTTCTACACATTCCTTTATTTATTGGATATTTTTGGGAGAATTAGGGATTCAACATCTTGAAATCAGACCAGATGTCATGGTAAAAACACCTAGAGGAAATATTGGGGAAAAATAAATTATAAGAATATGCATATCCTTTTTGGTGGAATTAGATTACCTACAATCCATATTGTATATCCACAAGTATAGTTTGATTTAATTCTAAGTATGGATTTTCATTCCTTTTAACATGCTATGATTGTTTTTAGAAAAAAGAAGTTTTCTTTAAAAAATAATTACAAATTTTTTACATGAATGAACCCATACCGTTAAAATAATATCTGGGAGCTATGAAACTGATAATGGATGGGAGTGAATGTTATATTTCTTGTATTTTTGAAGAGAAGGGAACTATCGAGATAAATGATGTACCAGTGGTAAATAAATACCTAGATGTTTTTCCTAATGATTTGTCTAGGGATATTCTTAATCGGGAGGTTTAGTTTAATATTGACTTAGTTCCAAATTATAATCCAATTTATAAACCTCCTTATCAGAGGACCCAAAAGGATCTTATGGAATATAAAAATTATTTTCCATAATTAATAGATAAAGGCTTCATCCGACCCATCTCTTCACTATAGGGTGGTCTTATCTTGTTTGTTAATAAAAAATATTGTTCAATGATACCTTTAATCTATTATAGAACCTTGAATAAAATTAATATTAAATAAGTATCCTTTGCCTCATATCAATGATTTGTTTGATCAGCAACGGGGAGTGCAGTATTTTTCGAAGGCTGACTAGAGGACGAGGTACCATCAGTTGAAATGAAAGGATGATGAAATCCATAGGAATACATTCTATACTATATATAGTCATTATGATTTTATTTGTTTTTCCTCTTAGGATAATTAATTCAACTACTATATTAGTAGATCATATGAATAGAGGATTCCGTGAGTTTTGGGATAATATTTTGGTTATATTTCCTGATGAAATTATGGGTTATTGTAGATGTATAGAGGAGAATGAAAAAAATTTAAGGGTTGTTTTGAAATCCCAAAAATAAAAGAAACTTTATGGAAAATTGAGAAAGTATGATTTTTGTTTTCAATAGATTTATTTTCATTGGTACATTGTAAATAACTATGGAATAATAGTTGATCCTACCAAACAATAAGAGGTTCATGAATGTCCAATACCTAAAAATTTTACAAATATTTGTAGTTTTCGTGGATTAGCAGGTTATTAACGATGGTTTGTGAAAAAAATTTCACAGTTATCTAGCCCTTTAAGTAGGCTAACACGAAAAGGGGTTATGTTTTTTTTGTTGGAAGAATGTGATTTTTTTTCTTGAACTGGATAAGAGATTGCAGAATACTCTAGTATTGGCCTTGCTTTTCCAAAATATTTTTTTTCCATCTTCAATGATGCTTTATTGAATGAAATTGGTTGTGTACTGATACAAAAGGACCGTGTAATTTCTTATGATTCAACACAACTAAACACTAACGATTTAAACAATCCCACACATTATTTTGAATTGGGTCCAATAGTTTGTGCTTTGAAAATTTAGAGGCACCATTTATTCAGAGCCAAATGTCAAATATATTATGACCAAAAAAATATGAAGTATATATTTATTTAGAAGGAATTAAACATGATTAAGAGAATATGGATTGAACTGATAAATGATTATGAGTTTATGACCAATTATCATCCAGGAAAATCATAAAATTTAGATGATGCCTTAAGTCAAAAACAGCATGCATCATTAACCAGTCTATGTTTGGAACATGATATCTTGATTAATGATTTGATGAATTTTAGCTTAAAAGTTGTTGGTGCACGAAATACATGTTTTTCTATTTAGGTTTCAGTGCATTAATCGTGATCAGATAGAATTAAGATAACACGGAAGGAAATTTGTGAGCTATAGAAAAAAAATAGTATTAGATAAATTGGGTATGTTTCTTGAATTTAACCCTAATAAAGATTATTTTATATGATTTGTAAAACGGTAGTGTGTGCCATGTTTTTCTTAGTTAAATAAATATTTTTTTATGAAGTTCATAGTTCTCTATTTTCAGTTCATCCTAGAAGTACAATGATGTATAGAGACAATCAAGAATATTACCAGTGAAATGTAATGAAATGGGATATTGCAGAATTTGCTACGAAATGTTTGACAAGTCAAAAACATAAAGCAGAGTGTCAATTACCGAAGTGGGTACTTCATCAATTTCATGTGACAGATTGAAAATGGGAGAATATATACACGGAATTCATGTTGGGACTACATATGACTTCTTGAGTTAACAATGAGATTTGTGTTATTGTTGATCAACTGATAAAATCCACACATTTTGTTTCTATTCGAGATACAATATCATTGGATCAACATTATTGACCATACTGCAAATAGGGTGTCAGGTTACATGGAGTTCCTCTTTTCAATTAATCTGATTGGGATCCCTATTTCACTTATAACTTTTGGATGTGCTTTTATATAATTTTGGCCATAGAATTAAATTTCAGTACATCTTTTCATCTTCAATTATATGGGTAGTCAAAAAGAACGATTCCGACTTCAAAGAATATATTTCGGGAATTTTAAATGGACTACCATGGAAGTTGGGAATGTAATCTTTCATTATATGGGTTTTCATAAAATAACAGTTTTCATTCTAATATACAGATGGTACCTTTTGAGGAATTGAATGGGAAGTGGCGTGGAACTCTAGATTTTTGGGATAACATCAAGGAAAGGATGTTGATATGACCAGAATTGGTAGAGGAAGTGGCCTAAAAAGTGAAGATGATCTAGCAACATATGAGGAAAGATCAAAGTAGGTAGAAACTTTATGCAGATAATAGAATGAATGAATTATTTGTTGAGGTATGTGACTATGTTTTCTTTAAAATATATCTTTGGTAATGTGTTATTATTTTTGGTAAGAAAGGAATGCTATGTTCGTGATTAATATATCTTTTTGAGATCCTAAATAATATTGGACCAGTTTCATATGGAGTACCTTTTCCACCATGTTTATCTCATGTTCATAATTTTTTTTGTTTTGATGTTTATAATGTATGTTCCAGATTCATCACATGTTTTCAGCCTAGAAGCAGTTCAGAAGGAAAATTAACTTTTTTATAAAGATAAACCAATAAAAAATCATGATAGATAGGAACAAATATATTTTAATAATTCAATCCACCATGTAATGTTTATTTTGAGAATCCACATGGTTGAAGAAGCAACATGGGAATCTAAAACACTGTTCAGAAAGATATGTAGAGTATGATGGAACCAAATTGTTTTTCTAATAATAATATACCCTTATGAATAGTAATTTGAATATTAATCTGAACCTAATTAATTTTAAATTGTATTATTATTTTTTTAAGGCATTAAGATAATGACATCTTGGTAAATTTCACAATGTGATATTAAAGCATTAATAGTGTAAAATTGATAATTTTGGAGTAATGTATAATTTTATTTAAAAGTAAAATTTTTAATATTTAAAAAATTATTTTAAAATAATAATGATAAATTTTTAAATATACACTTTCAAAAATTTTAATGGTGAATTATAGGGATTTCTTGAAAGAGATTATTTTCAGTGAATAGTAGAAAAATATTTTGAGTTTCCATGTGTTAATGAAATCATTAATGATGTAATTATGATGTAATAAATCTAGTATATATGAGTAAAAAAATTAATATGTGAGGTGTCCCATCTGGATAATTCTAGGGGAAAATAGCAATGGAAATCCCATGGTTTTGAAAATACCTCTAATGGGGTGTCCCATGAAAATTACTAAAACATTCCCTCACTTTTTCTATAAATAACAACCCATTCCATCAATAAATAAATTCCAAATTACTCATAAACGAATATATGGCCTCTTTAGCTCCCTAGTAGTCTTCAAAAGCTTTCCTCAATCCTCCAAGGTCTTAACCATCATGTTCTAGGTGTTACTCTACAATGTAAGAAAATTCTCAAGTTCTTTCTTTTTCCATTCATATTATTTTTTATGTGGTATAGAATTGAAGAATCCATTCCATGTTAATTTTTTCTTGTTTATATATCATTATTATTTTTAATGATTCATTTATGGATGGGTGAAACTTTTTCCCTATCATTGTATTGTTTTCTAAAACCATGTTACTTAGCAGTTATGTTTCAGTTTATTGTAGGGGATTTCTCAACTATTCTATTATTTTATGTTCCTTTATTTTGTTTTTAATTCCTAAAATCCCCTTACACAAGAGTTATGAAAGCTATATAAATGATGTATATTATATTTTTTCTCATGTTCATGGAAAATTCATAATCATTATTATTCTCCTCTCCCACTAATTCGATGAATAAAAACATTATCTCTGATATGTTGAATTACTGATATCTTGGATGATGTGATTTCATTTCACATTAATTATTTATATTCAGGTCATGAAAACATTTTTTCTATTTTAAAAATGTTATAGAATATGTATTATGTCTTATAAATTGTTATATATGTCTTTTTTACAATAGGTTTTAATTTATAAAACATAATGAGGTCGTTATTATCAAAGAACCTCTTAAATTATCTACCCGAACATCATTAATGTTTTAACTTATGAATCATCCTCATTTGAAACATCAAAATGATAAATGGTATAATTTATGGTACTGTAAATATTAAAATACTATACAATTCCAAAATCTATAGTTTCACATCCAATTGAAAAGAATATCAACCATGACCCAATCATGGAAATCATGCAAAGAGACACATCCAAAACAATGCAAGGAACTAAATACTAACAGTTAACAGGTGAAATTTTATTATGAAATAATAATAAAAGGTGTTACAAAAAATAATCTGTTTATGTAAGATATTTATAACACACTTAAAACCATTATACATGAGGTTTAAACCAGTTTTATGTATGAAAAACCCATGTTAAGGGAATTCATAACCCGATTTTTATTTTTTGGGTTAACCTTCTTCTTTATACATTAGATGGTATTATGATTATTGTTGTGATTAATTTTTATGTATATTAGGTTGAAAAATGTTTATTTATTGTGTATACACATATCCATTCCATTCAATTAATTATCAATACAAATTATATTTTAAGGGAGTTCCCGTTTAAAATCATTTTAAAACACTCTTTAATAAATTTTAGAAGGATTGTTTTTTATGTATATGGATGGAGTAGTATCACTTGATTTAAATATACTTCATTACCATTATATATTCATTGGAAATTATTTATATTTGGTTTAGTCTTTTATAGCTCTATATAGGCTAGGTTGATCCCCATTATAGCTCATGATATGTTGGGTTGAGCTCATTATATTTCATGATATGACGGGTGAGCCCCATATATCTCTCCAACGCATTGGGTACTCCGGATATGGAATATAACCAATGGTTTATTATGTGTTTTTGGGTGAATGTAATAGTGATATAGAAAATATGTTCCAAGGAAGATACATGATGTTTTTATGCATATGATTTTTATTGATTATGGGTTTTATTGGTTTTTATGTTATCAATTGACTAATAAATTATTTAATTATATATCTTACTGAGTTTTATACCCATCCCACATTTCTAAATGATTTTCATATAGTATAATGATTTTTAATAAAAATAAGAGAGTCATGTTGAAAAATTTTGAGGGTTGTCAAATAAAATCATGTTATGAGATTTAATTTTTTATACTTTAAAAAATAGTAACTATTTTTAGAATCATCATCTTGTATAATTGTGGAATGTTATTTGTGTATGGTATCCTTATTCTTTAAAATAGTAAACTAAAAAAGTTACTCACTTTGTAATATTATGTTATCATGACTAAAATTCAATATTAAGTATCATTTTATTGTATGGTTATTATACCTTAATTTATAATGTGTATAATAAACCCATTATACTTTAAATTTTATTTATCGGTATTCAAAATGAATCCTTTTTTTATGATACATATTACTAGATGACAAAAGGATTGTTTATTTTTAACATATGTGGCGATACTGACCATTCCACCACCTCGATTATTATTTGATATGTGGATTCCTCTACAAGATGTATTGTTTCAAAAACAAATGTAAATACTATATTATTTTTTATTATTTTTGGTATTGAAAATGGTTTTGAAGTTGGATTTATTATATAAATATATTTATAATATGTCTTATTATTGTTAGATTGAAATATTATTTCACTTTATTCTTGTTCATAATCAATGTATAAATTATGGTTCTTGGGAATTTCATATGTATAAGGATTGTTCCATGATAAAATTAGGGTGTGTGAGTCTATGGTATATCTCCAATGCATTGGTTAAGATGAAAGAGGTAAATGTTAATGTTTCTCCAAATAAAATTTGGGAATATACAGTGATGGGTATTCCGAACATATCGATGAAGGCGACTCCTTTTGTATCTATGAAATCTATAGTGTATGTATGATATTGATAAAATAATTTACCTTTTTGTTTTATGATTTTTTAATGTTTTTTGGAAAAAATTATTACATGATGTAAGCTATGTAGTTTATGTTTTATGGGTGAAGATTATGATTTTTTGAAACTGTTTTTAGGGGATTAGAATATTCATGGACTGATTTTTTATTCTTTATTTTATACTATTTATTGTGATTCATATGATCATATTATGTTTTTGAAATGTATTTCACAGGGTATAAGGAAGGATAATATGATGGAATAATTGAAGATGTTTTTTAATAAACATATTTTATTTAAGTAGTAATATTATTGTGAAAAAATTGGATAGTGTAGAATTGACTACTTTGTAATTTTTAAGATGTAATATAACAGTCAAGGCTTAATTATCTAAAACTATACACATGAGATTATCTTTACTGTGTAATAATCTAAATTATTGAACATATCAAATCATTATGTAATGTTTAAGTCAATGGATTAATGTTGGTATCAATGTTCAGTTTAGGAAACTTTAATTATTATGAGTTTTCGATAAACAAATGGTAAGTCTCTATGCCAATTATTTTAGTTAAATCAATGTTTTATAAATTTTTAAGATAAAGTAATATCGGTTACAAATTGAACGAAGTGGATCTAAAACCAAATTTCTATCTCTTCCTTATGACATTCTTTCAATAATTATTGCAAAATTATGTTAAGATGATTGCGAAACTTTTTCTAACACACATCTAACTTGCAAGCAGTTGTTTGAGATATCTAAAACCTACACAATACCTCGATACCATCATAGATCATGGGTTATATTTAATCAAATCATATTTTCTCAATATTATCATATTTTCATGAATGGTTAATATTATAATGGGATTTTCAAATATTTTTCCATATCAAAATATTTTGAAGCATATTATGATTTGGAAAATGTTTCTGAAGAAGTAAACCCTTGTGAAAACTATTAATATTTTATTTTTAAATATGTTATTTTTGAACATTCTTATTGTATTTTAAAATAACCATTGACTGAATGTTTCATATCATACATGGTCTGACTGTTTTATAAAAATCATGTTATATCAGTTTTTTAAGAATTAGATGTCATACAAGATTATTTTCATAAAATTGTTTTATATGAATAATCATATCACCCATTCTGTAAAAGGCGTATTTGGATAATGGATGAAAATGATTTTAAAGGACCTCTAAATATTTTTTTTCAATGAATTGACCTTATATTTATTTGAGAAATATGAAGATAAACCATGTGGATACCATGATCAAGATATGATGTTTTTTTATATTGGGAATAGTTTTATATTTTCATATTGAGGTGAAATTTCTTTCAACATATATAGGACATCATTAATAATGATGTTGAGGTCATTATGAGTTACTATTAAAATTATAGTTATATGAAATCTATTGAGGTTAAAACATGTTAGGGTTATTTTTTAGTTTCATAAAAAGGGACAACTCACAAGATGGGTGATAAGCCATCACGTCTGGAAAGGCCACAAGAATCATACCCACAACAGATGGGAAAAATGGTGCATGACCTATCCCTATTTTACATGATGTCCCTGGTTATTGTAAATCATTACCTTCTGTTAAATGAATTTATGGATTATGAATAAGAAGATTTTAGATTATTATGTTTCATGAAATGAATATCCTTAGTATGGGAAAATGATTTGTTGATTAAGTGATAAATTAAATTTTGGAAAACGTTTTCTATTTTTCGAATGATATATGCCTATGAAAAACAGAAACAATGGGATTATATTTGAGGAGTAATGGTTGATTTTTATTTTTGAAGAATCTAGGTTTTTATTGAAGACATATAGAGTTATAGGTTTTTTATGTAAGTGATAAACCTATTTTGGAAAATTTGTGACTATATTAATTACTTTTATGTATGAATATTTAAAAGTACATTTGTAGAAAAATGATAAGAGTAATCGTGGAAGACTATGTAATCAATTCGTTTTCAATATTTGATTTCATTTTTAGTTTAGATTATTATTTTTTAGGAATTAAATAAAAAATCATCTGTTGAATTGTTTTTGTTATTCATTGGGATATTGGTTGTAAAATTATTGATATAATGAGTATTATTTAATGTTTATAAAGGATTACTATTTTTGGGGGGATTATCTAATCTTGTAAAAACCATTCTAGTTTTTGTTAATGTTTCAAGATAGGATGAATAGATAGTTAATCATTTCAGGATTATGGGATTGTATGGAAGATGATTTTTGTACTTTAGGTGTGACCAATTCATCTTGAATATGAATCATTTTGAGGAAAAGATGAAGTTGTGATAGAAATTTATGAAAGGATGAAACACTAATTGACATGAATGTAAGATTACCTATGTTTTAATAATTCTCGTAAATAAATTCCTCAAACTTATAAAAAGGACCTTAAAACATAATCATTTTCCATTTAATTTTCTTAACCGGTAATCAATGAACATTTAACCTATCACACATTTATGGTTTTGTGGTTGTTATCTTTCTCCTAATCATGTCTTCTGTCACTCCCCATCAAAATAAGATGTTTGGTTTACCTTCCATATACATTTTTTCATAAGGGTACTCCTATTATATGTTATCTTAGGTGATCTTTTTTACTTCTCCTTCTTTCATTCAATTTGATATTATTATTTACTATATTTCTAATGTGGTATTGTCAATGAATTTTCATATCCAAATTTAATAAATTGTGAATACACAATTTCCAAAAGGGGGAATGATGTAACAAACTAGGTACTTATTGGATAATAAATTATCATTTTGATTAATATTTATAAATAAGATATGAATTTTATGATGAAGAAGAAACATTTTCCAATAGCTCACGTGACACACAATAAGGGGTGTCTCTAAAATATCAATTTGCACACAATATTGAATTATACTGAAAATTAATATAACAATATTATTATTTTAAATTCATGTTAATGCATAGTCGGTGTATTATAAGGAATAAATAGAACTAAATACAATATTATTATTCATGTTTATTAAATTTATTTACTTTTATCAAATAAATTTGAGAGGCATAAAAGCGTAATGAATCTTATTTTAATCATAAAATACTCAAATATTATTAAGTAGCTGTTATACCATCTTTTGATGGTGAACCACACTTAAAAATAGTTATTGTATATTTTATATGTTCTATTTTTAAAAAAAACTTATTATTTTGTATATGTACATCAGGATATTCCTTTTCTGGATTTTTTTTTAATTTTCAAATGTAATGCATCAATTAATGAATAGTAAAAAAGACGACATATTAATAAAATCATCATTTTTCATCTAGTTTATTTATATAGTTATATTATATTTTTCATTGGTTTTATAGTTTCAGTGGATAATTTTTTTAGCATTTAATCCAATTTTTTTCATTGAATGCAATTTCATATTAATATTGGACACAAACATATGACAATCTTTTGATAGTTTATTATTCATATATACCAGATTTCATGTATTGACTACAGAAATTAATATTAAATTAATGTTAGCAACATTTTTGTTCTGAATTTGGAAAAATGGATTAATTATATTTAATAATGATCTCCAAATTATGTTAATAAGTATGTTTTATTTTTCGACATTATGAATAATAACATCAGTAATTTTTTCTATTTACTATGATTAAAGGCTAAATCTATGAAATGAGTTTAAAAAATAATTTTATAATAATATAAAACTATATTAATAAATGTACTATTTATGTTGGGTGATATATTTATGACCATGGGATTTTATGGATCGTATTTAGGACCTTATGGATCCACTTGGGTGTGATAATGACTTGTCATAAGAATTACATTAATGTAAAAAAAAAATATATCATAAAAATGTATGTTTTAATAAAACAATTTAAATGTAGTTTTATATGACTAATAATATTGAATATAAATAGTCATTATAAATATAAAATGATGTTATACATTATAAAAATTTATTTATAATTTATAGACATTATATAAATAAATTTATTTATTATATAATGATAACATAAGGATTACCTTATTAATGAATGATTCAGTTATATGATATTATAAATATTGAAATAAATATTATTTTACATAAATTTTTTCATCCATGAAGTTTTTTTATGTATTTGAAATGTTATTTTTGAGTTAATAGTTTTTAAATTAATCAATCTGTTATGCATTTTGGAAAACATCAAAGATGAATAGTGTTAAAATTATCATTATTCACAACATCAAATATATAATACTTTATTAAATGGATAATTTTTTTTAAAAAAATCTAATATTTAAGAAAAATGGTTATTATAATCCCAAATTTGTCATAAATGGATCTTTAGGGTGTTTCTGGAAATTTATGGTAATTATATTAATCGTGAAAGTGTAAATAATTAAATATCATTGTAAGATAAAAATGTGTAAAATTAAGGTTAAAAAATATAAGGGATAAAAAATATTCAAATCTGGAATAATTTTAATTGGATGATGGGGATATGATCCAAAAGAATATTTTATTTTAAATAAATGATTCTGGGAACATTAGAAATATAAAATAAATTTATAATAAAATAACATTCCCAAACATTCCTAACGTGATCCTCTTTCCTCATAAAAAAGGATCCTACATCTACCCACATTCTCACACCTCTCAATCTACTTGTCTCATCCAAGAATTTCGCAAATAATATTCCAAAATCCATATATTACATAAAAATTAATTAATAATGGAAGAAGGAAATTCATGAAAGCCTTTTTTCTTAAATAAAAATTGGTACTTGTTTTATAGGTAGAGTATTCTTTAAAGTTTCTTTCATTTATTTTCATTCTACACTACCTATCATCTTATTAAACTATAAATAATTAAAAAACGTTATCATCAATATACATGGATGAATATATGATAAATAATCATATAACACTTAAACATATCTCCCTCTAATTGATAGAAATATAATGTTTATGTGTACGAAGAACTACTGCCACATGAAATGCTGATTGTTCAATTTTCTCCTACCAAATTTTTCTTAGAGACCATTAGAAAGGAAATATATTTATATTTTATATTTATTAAATTTATTTTTTTCTCTAATATTATATAACTTTTATTTATAACATTCCTTTATACCATCCATAATGGGTAAATATGATAATTTCATTTGAGAAATTGTGGACTACTGCCCACTCAATGTGATATGAATCGTTCCTGCCATACATGGAATGTACGAAGGATGAGGTAAAATGAGATTATGTTACATATATAACATATATATAATACAATAATTATAATATACCTATTTTTCTTTTAATTTTCATTTTTTTAATCTGAAAATAAAACAAATGTAGCATTCATGCGTACGTACGGCCAACCATCTTCATGAACTGGGAATTTATTTTATTATCTCCAAATGTTATAGACTATTATAAAAACATAAATTATGGGTATATATTTTATTTATATAATGATTAAAATTCTGGATATAAGGTTCTTATGAACACATGGAATATTTACATCAAGAAAAGTTCATTTTTGACTCAATTACCAATCATCGAAAAAACATACGATATAAACTAAAATAATTAACTAATATAAATATCATGGAAATAAGTGATATAAAATGAATAATAAACTATAAAATTTTTATAAGGCTAATATATGTTATCCTATTTTTATTATTTAGGAAATTAAATAATGAGTGGGATAAGTATTATTCAATGAGAGGGAATTTCTAAACACAAATTCAACTCATCGGTTATTACACATAATTAGTCGATCCTATTATTCCATTACTATGTGGGGAATCATTGATTATTTATTTATGTAGTTGTTTCCACTTCTCTTTTTGTGGATATATTATTTTTTACACAATCTTGTCATTGATAAATTATTAGATCATTTATGTGAACATTTTATAGGAAATCTTAACACAATCTAATTTCATTGAGTTAAATATTTATGTCATTGGTTTTTACAAGAATATGTTGGAATGACCTTTGACTATTGTACACCAAATATACAATTATATTGGGTGTATTTATATTTTTCAGACATTATTATTTCATTGATTTATTTTTAATCTATAGATACGATCTTTATCATTGATTTTGTCCCATATTACATACCATTGGGACTTATTTGATGTCATTGACCAATTCAATTTTATATCGTGTATATAAAACCCATTAACATATTATATCATGAATCACTTTGTTATCATGGTATTATATGTTTTATTTAAATTTTATCATAATATATTTATATTTAATTATTTTATCAAGGGGTAAGGTACTTCGTCTCAATCTCTATTCATTGTGACATGTTTTGATTTATATATGTACTTATTTTATAAAATGTATAATAAACCCAATTGACTTTTAATTTCATTACACATTTTTCAAACAGAATAATTTTTTTACAAATCATTTTATTAATGAATAATGGAATGCTTATTATTAACATCGGTGGAAAAATGATATTTCCATCACCGCGAGAATTATTTGATATATAGATTCCTATATTAATAGTAATGTTTATAATAATAATTTTAATTACTTTATTTCTTCTTACGTATTTCTTCATTGAAAATGGTTTTGAAAATGAATTTATTATATCAATATTTTGATGTTATGTCTTATGATTTCTATGTGGAAATGTTATTTTTCCATTATGCTTATTCATATGATATGAATATGTTATGATTCATGGGAATTACTTATGTATACGGGTGGTTCTATGAAAAAATGGGGTGATCCCCTGATAGATCTCCAATTCATTAGTGAATGTGACAAAGGTAAATATTATGGTTTATCCGAATAGATTTTGGGAATATACTATGATGGGTATTCCAAATATAACTATAATTGTTACTTTCTATGTAGCTGTGAAAGCTAAAATGTAAGTATGATATTTATTCCACAAGATACCATTATGATTCATGATTTATATGATTTTTAAGAATCCTATGATTACATGATGTAAGGTATGTATTTAATGTACAATGACAGTAATGTATTCTTATATGAATATGTTTTTATTAGCTTTAAATAATAATTGACTAATGGTTTTATACATTACATTATATATCTTAAAAATAATTTTATGTTTTTCCCATGATTTTGAAATTATTTTCACTAGGTATATGCATGGATAAGAGAAAGGAAAAATTATATAATTTTTTTTCAAGAAATTAATTCATATTTTATTTATTGTGTTTTATAAATATGAAAAAAATAGATAGATTAAAAGTGTATAATTTAAAATTTTCAAGATGTAATGTAATTGTTTTGGCATAATTCCCTAAAACCATAATCCTAAATGGATCCTCAATTTGATTAAATGTTAATTCTATATAAAAACCCGATGATTTTATAAGGTTAATGGGTATTGAATATTACTAATAACAAATTCAGTTGTGAATTTTTGAAATACCTTACCCTTGACTTCACATTGTCCTATGCAGTGCACAATACACATTTAAAATATTTAGTATGGATGATTTCATTAACATCATTGTGAGGATGATTAATTTTTTGTATGAATGTTTGTTTTTTAGAATCTAATACAGAAACTGTGTACACAATCATGAAAAAGTATTGGAGAGATTGGATTCCTGAAGATTTTTCTAGAAACCCTAGTATATATTTTATATTCCTATGTATATAACAAAGTGATCACCCCAAGTCAGTCTGAAGGATCAATTTTACACACCAACTAATTTTATTGTCTCTATTATTATTTTAATTAATATTAAACAAAAAATATATATTAAATTTAGGAATAATGATATCTGGAAAATTTAAATATAATAATATATATATATATATATATATATGAGTTACAAGAATAATTGATAAATATAGAATATTGTGAATGATAAATGTGACCCACTAAATAGAAAACTCAGTGGGAACTGACATCACCTCTTTATTAGATTCAAATTTTCATAATAAAAATACTCTATAGATTTCATGAATATAAACTTATATCTATGGTTTTGAATATATAGTGTAATTAAATAACACAGAGATACCACACATCCACATCCTCGATAGGTGGAAAATATTGAATATGAGAAACATTGGGCTTGGGTGGGATGTTGAGAGACAAAGGCATGTTTCCCACTAAGATCCACCACGACCTAACTCTATGATATATGAATAAACAATAGTTAATGTAAAATTACTTGTGTTCATTATAGGATTGATAGATTTCAATGTTATATGGGTAATTTTATGATGATCATGAGAATAACACCCCAGGTAAATAAAGAATATTCCATTTTTATATTTATCCATATTTGTGAAAAAAATTAATATTACTTTAAAGGGGATGCTATGCTCGATGGTGTACCCAATACGCAAAAACGAGTTTCTTGGGAATCTTACGTTGCACTCTAATAATAAAATAATATTATTTTAAGTTGTAGTTAACGCATAGCCATTGTAATGGCGGGAATGAATAGAACAAACTACAAAATTATTATATATGTTTTTCAAATATTTTTACTCTTTACAATAAATATTAGAGG
Organism: Viscum album; assembly: GCA_963277665.1. NCBI lineage: Eukaryota > Viridiplantae > Streptophyta > Magnoliopsida > Santalales > Viscaceae > Viscum > Viscum album. Next base: position 2,031,054,785 of record OY728151.1, on the reverse strand, counting down.
ATTAAAAATGCGAATGAATCCAATTTTAAGCGTAAACATTCTAATATTCTTTAAAAGGAAGATTAACCGCCTTTTGATGGAGAACCTATTTAAATCAACTTTTTGACAATTTTATGAGTTATATTTGACAAAATAAAATTCTTTTTTATAATCGGGACATCAAAATTTACTTTGTATAAATTTTTGGTATTTTTCCGATTCAGTTCATTTTTTTATGAATAGTGAAAAATGTTGTATTTTAATTCAAAACCCCTTTTTAATCTAATTTACTTATATTATTAGATTATATTTTTAATTGTTTTTAATGAGAAATTAGAATATATTTTTACCATTTAATTCAATGGTGGACATTGGAATTAATTTCACTTTGAAATTGGACTTAAACTAGTGTCAATCTTTTGATATATATTGTTTAATAAAAGCAAGCTATTTGTCATGACAACGAGAATTAATTATTAAATTAATTACTGTAACTGATATTTTTTGTATTTTTTAAAATAGACTTCATTTTTGAATTCGGAATATCAAATATAGCTTAGGGTGAGGTTTTGATATTTTTCTGAAAAACATCAATTTTTGATGAATAGTGAAACCACTAAGTGGTACTTATAAAAACTGATTTTCCATTTAAATGAAATTTTACCACCATTGTGTTTTGAATTTCAAAAATCTGACAGACATGTTTGTCATTAAGAAGTAAAATGTGGTTCAATGGGATTAAAATAATTTTTTTGGTGAATAGTAACTTTTTTGTTTTTAATCGTGATTAGAGGTAATTAGTGTAGTTTAAGGTAAAAATAATGTTTTAATAATATGAGATGAGATTGACACAAGTCCTACCCTAATTGGATGTGTCATGGTCAACGAAGACAGTCCATGGGTCAACTAGGGGACCCCATGGAGGCACATTGGTTGAGAAATGACATAAATAACTTTTTATTTAATGTTAAAGTAAAAATTACACAAACATGAGATGTTTTACTAAATAAATTTTTACATGGGGTTATACAAGTTATATTTTTTACTATAAATATTCATTAAAAATATAATACAATTTCCTACATCATGATAGTTTTTTTATAATTTTTAGACATTATATATATTAAATTATTTATGACATCATGATGATGTAGCGATTACCTCATTAATAAAAGATTTAAATAAAATGAAAAGATAATGTAAAATCTATGACCTTCACATGTCCAAAACCTATTGGATTGGTATATTTCGAACCCTTATCACCTTATCCTATAATTATATCAATTTGGGACCTTTTAAATCCGAAACTCATTTTAAAATAAAGGAACATTTCATTACTCTCCAAGGGTTCCCATCCTCTCTTCATATAAAAGGCCCCCACCTCTACCTCCTTACCCAAACTTCCAAATCCTTTGGCTCAGCCAACCCCAGTCCATTTTGTCTCTACACATCCCTCTCTAACTCTTATAAGGCTCACTTTGGTCAGAAGTATTCCGAAGGAATCCTTTGAGCTTAAACCAAAGGGAGTTACCCGATTTTAAGGTAATGTCTCCACTTGAGTCCTTTAGTTTTATTTTTCTTCTCCCACCCCATAAACTATTTTTATTCCTTTAATTTGTAACAACTCCAGTATTTCCAATATACTTGAATGTTTTTAGGTTATGGATTCGAGCTACACTTACACACACCTTCGTCTAATGGTTAAAGAACATTCTGTTTCTGTGGATGGAAAATTACTGCCTCACGAAACGATGATTGTTCAATCTCCTCTTAACACCTTTCATGGTGGCCATTATGATGTCACTAAATTTATATATGATATATAATCTGTTTATGTTTCCCTTATGCTTCTGTATTTTTCATTAATGGCATACTTTTATGGATTCCATTATGGGTATATGTGATATCTTCATTTTAGAAAGTGCGGACTACCGCCTCTTCAAAGTGATTGGATTCGTTAATACCATATGTGGTACGTATAAAGGATATATTTAATGATATTATATATGATACCATACTGTAATTAAAATACTATTATGTATCATTATGTTTTAATTCCATTCAATATGAAATAGAAATGGAAGTAGCGTTCTTGCGTACGTACGGCTTACCGTCTCCATGAACGGTGCATTTCATTTATTAACTCTAAATGTTATGTAATATTATAAATGCATGAATATACAGGATATATATGATATATATGATATTTAAATCATGAATACAATTCTGGATATAATGGATATTTTACCACATGAACAAATTGTAATTATAAAGAGTTTATTTTTGACTCAAATACCAATGATCATTAAAATGACCGGCATTAACTTAAATAATAAAATAGTGTTCATCACATGGTAATAAGTGATATAAAAGTAATAATGAACTTGAAAAAGAATCGTAAGGAAGTATAAATCAACTCATGTTTATTATTAAGGATATTAAAGAACGAACGAGTCAAGTCGGGCCCGAGGTAAGAGATCATTCCCCTCTCGTTCTTTTTTATGTACACTCATTTATGTCATTACTTTTAAGCTAATCTTTCTTATGATTGGGATGTTCTTCTAAATTACTCTTACTATACATTTTTATTTTCATATGATGAGTGACCCTATTTTTTCTCATCAATCCATTTTGGATGTTTTAAGTGACACTATTAGGCTGCCGAGTTTGCGTAAGGGATTTCTCATATCACTTTTAGCCCCGTGAGATTTATGCTACATTTGCCACCATTTCCTTTGATTGGTGTATGCACTTACCATTATTATACTTCTTGTGTAATATAATTTCATTTATGGGTATTTAAATATTCATTTTATTACCCTTCTTCAATTGGGTGTACATTTTGAAAGTTACCCATGTCGGTAAGGGAACCTTTCACACTCCTCTTTTTAAAAGACTTATTTTTTTATGTATTTTAATTCACATACTACTATGTTGGGGTATGTTCTTATATATCCTTATTGATGTAAATTTTATGACCAAGTGATGAGATTCCCTTTTTATATCTCATCAACTCTTTTTTTGAATTTTGAAGTGACGTCGTTAGGCTGTCGAATTTTTGCTAAGGAACATCATAACCCAATTTCGATTCTTTGGGATAAACTTGTACACCTTGAATATGTCGTTATATGATTATGTGTTAATGTCCTCTGATTATTTTACACATAATACCCACTTATATTTCGTGTATTATTTTGTCACACATAATTAGGTAACTGATTTATCCTTAATCCAAGGATGCCATCTTTGTATGGGACTTCGTCTCAATATTCATTCATTGAGGCATATTTTATTTTATACACAACTTCTTTTATACGGTGTATAAACCCCTTTGACTATTACATTTATCCAAAAGTAATCTTCTTATATGAATTATTTTAAAAAACTACAAAATGGAATGTTTTTTGTCATATGTATATGGTGACAACAAATTCCTCACCGCCATAACCATTATTTGAGTTACGGCTTCCTCTACAAGCCATAAATTTTTTAAAAGAAAAATAAATTCCATGTTTTACTTTTCTTTTATTTTTGTATTTAAAATGGCATTAATAATATTTTTATTATAACATTGTGTTATTGAAATGTGGAAATGTTATGTTTCCTTTATGTATGTTTTATATGATACGATTATGTTATTGTTCTTGGGAATTATTATAATGATGGGTGGTTCCGTGATAAACTATGGGCGGGTGAGCCCGATATAGATCTCCAATTCATTGGGTAATGCGAAGGAGTGAAACGTTAAGGTTTTTCTGAAGAGATTTAGGGAATATAATGAGGTGGGTTTTCCAAACGTAACCAAGAGGGTTACTCCCAACTTAAGAATATTATGAATGCCTCATGTTACCTTTTATGACTTATGATTTCAATGATTTATTCATGATTTGATGAGGTATGTCAAAGTGCCTATATTTTATGGGTAATTTATGATTTCATTATTATATATATATGTACTCTTGATTCCTTTCCATATTATTTTATAACCCTTACTGGGATTTTTATGCTCATCCCATGTTTTTGAAATGTTTTTCACAGGTCAAGGGAAAGGTACATGATGTGATGATAGTGTCAAGGATGTTTCAAGAATGAATCCATGTTTTATTTTAAATATGTTTCCATTGATGGGAAAAATTAATACTATCTTTTATGTAACCACTTTGTTTAAATGTGTAATGTAATGCACGTTTCATGATATAATTCTCTAAAACTCTAAACTTGAAAAGATCCTCAATGTATAATCTTGTAATAACTCAATTATAAGTAAGGTTTAAGGCTAGGGCCTTGTAGTTGGTATCAGAGGTCGGTTTAGATAACTTTAGAGGTTAGGGTATTATTTAAGCATAAGTGACATTACCATAATGGTTAGGATTTTAATAAGAGTCCTAGATTTAGATAAAGTGAATGAGTAAGTATATCTTAGTGTTTATCTTCCTAATTAGTACATGATGTTTTTGTTGATATATTCACAGTGACCTTTTTGGTTTTAGTAAATGGCTGGATCTAGCAGGCACCAATGTAACAGTGGATGTGTAGGAAACTCTGATAGTTTTTTGAGAAAGAAAATAAATGATATGGGAGCTGAAATGAGAACTCTTATGTTTATCCTCAACCAACTATCTAGAGTCATGATTGACCACCTAAACCTTGGTGATTTCTCTAAGGCATCATATATGCGAGAAACAAATCCCTACGGTACTAAAGGTAATAATAAAAAAGGTAAGTGTGTTCAGAAACCTATGTGTCAATGATGTGGAAAGAAACACCTAGGAAAATGTTTCCAAGGGACAAAAAATATGCTATATATGTGGAAATGAATGTCATAAAGAAAGAACCTTCCATGGAAAAATGATGCATCCAGTTGACTCGAGGAAAGGGAAAGAAGTTCTTTCAGAAGGATCAATTGAATGTTTAAAATGTGGTGTGCATGGTCATTATGCAAACACATGTCCTATGATGAAGTTTCGTGAATGGGATCACCAAGATTGTACAAATATTCGTTTACCAATACCTAATGCCATTCAGATGGAGGATGAAGAAACTGACAATGACCAATCAAAGGTATGGATTATTTTATAACTTTTGTTTTCCTATTTTGGAATCTTAGGATATGATTAATGATTTTATTTGTAGGAAAGAAGTATTTCAGAATAAGATGGAAAATAATGGTTAATGGATCATGAATATTATTGAATGAATAAGAAGTCAACATATAAGGGCTTCAAGAGTTATGGTGAAATTCTTAAGAGTATTATGTCTCTTTTGATTATGGGGTTACATTAGAAGACTTTTTATAGTATGTGTAACCCTGATGTTTAATATATGAATTTTTTTTCATTGAATTGTTATCTGTTCTTTTGTGTACATAGTTATAATGAACCATTTGGGTTTATATGATCCTTACTTTTGAGGTAATTATGGGTTACTATATGTTATGATTGAAGTGAAAGGCATGAGATAAAATTGAGGTTAAATTATGTTATGGTTATTTTTTGATGATTTTATCTCTTTTTGGGGAATTATTTGTGAATTATATAGTTTGGAAAAAGGACAACATGCAGACCGTGTGACAACCCGTCATGTCGGACAACGCTGCAGGAATAGAACCCACAACCAAAGTGCAACTGGTATTTATCGCCTACCACCGGACTACATGAAGTCCCTGGTTAGTATGACTTATTCCTTTTATTTATGTAACTTTATGAATTTTGAGTAATTTTATTTTGGGTTATTTATTAAAGTGATTAAACTATCATGGAGGATATGTGATTAGGTTAATTACTATTCAATATGAGACTTTAGGAGAAACTGATGTTTTTTGAGATAAATGTTACGATTTAACTTGGAAACTATGTGACTAAATCCTTGAAATATTTGGGCTCAATCTTAGATTGGTTTACTTTGAAGAATTTTGTGGACAAATTGTTTATCGAATGGTCCTCGTTGAACTTTGGGTTTTGTTGGACAAATTTTGGAGATTAACAATAGCTTTTATTTCTATAGAGGATTATACTTTTGTGGATTCTGATCTCATACTAACAATTTTGTTTTCCGATTTTTTCTAAAGACATGGGAAATTTTTAGTTCTCTTTTTTGGATTAGGTGATCATCCAGAAGATGATTATAGTACTCTTAATGCGAACAAGTCTTCCTAAATGCTCATCTTTTGGAGAAAATATGAGTTTGATTAATGAATCTAGTAAAAGTAGAAAGTCTACTTGACAAGTAAGTATGTTTCATTATGATTTAGTTAAACTAAAAAATAAATTCCTCAATGAAGAGTAACTTAAAACAAAAGTGTTGTCTGTTAACCTTTCCTACTGGGGAATAGAATACCGTTTAACCCATCACAAGTTTGTGGTTTTCTAATGGTTAACATTCTCCTAGACATGATTACTATCACTCTCCATCAGAACATGACCCTTTGTTTTTCCTCCATTTCCATATTTTCATACTTGTAAACCTAGTATGGGTTAACCTGGGTGTTCTTTTTACATATCTTTCTTTATTTTAATGTGATTTTTTTACTCACTCTTGTTCCGATATGGGATTTTCAATGATGTTTGCAAGACCAATTTTAAAATTGCGAGGACGCAATTCCCAAAAGGGGGGAAGGATGTAACACCCCAAGTAAATAAAGAATATGAAATTTTTATATTTATCCATATTTGTGAATAAAATTTTAATATTACATTAATGGTATTCTATGCTCGATGGTGTACCCAATACGCAACAATGAGTTTCTTGGGAATTTTACATTGCACTCTAATAATAAAATAATATTATTTTAAATGGTACTTAACGCCTAGCCATTGTAATGGTGGGAATGAACAGAACTAACTACAAAATGATTATATATGTTTGTCAAATATTTTTACTCTTTACAATAAATGTTAGAGGATTAAAAATGAGAATGAATCCTATTTCAAGCGTAATCATTCTAATATTCTTTAAAAGGTTGATTAACCGCCTTTTGATGGATAACCTCTTCTAAATCCACATTTCCAAAATATTATGTGTTATATTTGACAAAATGAAATTCTTCTTTAGAATCAGGACATCAAAATTTATTTTGTGTAAATTTTTGGTATTTTTCCAATTCAGTTAATTTTTTATGAATTGTGAAAAATGTTGTATTTTAATTCAAAACCTCTTTTTAATCTAATTTATTTATATGATTATATTATATTTTTAAATGGTTTTAAAGTTAAATTAGAATATATTTTTACCATTTAATCCAATGGTGGACATTGGATTGAATTTCACATTGAAATTTGACTTAAACTAGTGTCAATATTTTGATATATATTGTTTCATAAACACACACTATTTTCCATGACAACAGAAATTAATTATTAAATTAATTACTGTAACTGATATGTTTTGAATTTATTAAGATATACATCATTTTTGAATTTGAAATATCAAATTTATCTTCGGGTGAAATTTTGGTATTTTTCTGAAAAACTTCAATTTTTGATGAATAGTGAAAACACTAAGTGGTCCTTATAAAAACTGATTTTCCGTTTAAATGAAATTTTACCACCTTAGTGTTTTAAATTTCAAAAATCCGACATACATGGTTGTCATTAAGAATTAAAATGTGGTTCAATGGGATTAAAATAATTTTTTTGGTGAATAGTAACTTTTATGTTTTTAATCGCGATTAGAGGTAATTAGTGTAGTTTAAGATAAAATTAATGTTTTAATAATATGAGATGAACATGACACATGTCCTACCCTAATTTGATGTGTCATGGCCGACCAAGACAATCCATGGGTCATCTTGGGGACCCCATGGAGCCACTTTGGTTTGGAAAAGACATAAATAACATTTTATTTAATGTTAAAGTAAAAATGACACATACATGAGATGTTTTACTAAAACAATTTTTACATGGGGTTATACAAGTCATATTTTTGACTATAAATATTCATTAGAAATCAAAAAATATTTCCTACTTCATGATATTTTTTATAATTTTTAGATATTAAAAATATTAAATTATTTATGACATCATGTTGATGTAGTGATTACCTCGTTAATAAAGGATTTAAATAAAATGAAAAGATAATGTAAAATATATGACCTACACATGTCCAAAACCTATTGGATGGGTATATTTATAACCCTTATCACCTTATCATCGAATTATATCAATGTGGTACCTTTTATATACGAAAATAATTTTAAAATAAAGGATCATTTCATTACATTTCAAGGGAGCCCCTCCTCTCCTCTTATAAAAGGCCCCCACCTCTACCTCCTTGCCCACACTTCTAAAGCATTTGGATCAGCCAAACCCTGCCCATTTTGTCTCTCCACATCCCTCTATAACTTTTAGAATCCTCAATTTGGTCAGAAGTCTTCCCAAGGAATATTTTGAGGTCAAACCAATGGTAGTTACCCGATTTTATGGTAATGTCTTCACTTGAGTCCTTTTGTTTTATTTTGCTTCTCCAACCACCTAAACACTTTTTATTCATTTCTTTTGTAACAACACCAGTATCTACAATAAACAAGGATGTTTTTATGTTAAGTATTCTAGCTACACTTACACCCACCATCTTCTAATGGTTAATGAACATATTGTTTCTGTGGATGGAAAATTACTGCCTCAAGAAACAATGATTGTTCAATCTTCTCTTAACACATTTCATGGTGGAAATTATGATGTCACTACATTCATATATGATATATAATATGTTTATGTTTTAATTAAGATTCTGTATTTTTCATTAATGGCATGTAACACCCCGAGATTTTATGAAAAATATTCTTTTAATTTCATTAATGTCTTTTGTTTTATGCTACACCAAGATTACCTTGCACTATACGCAACACCGTATTAGCTTGCAGTATACGCAACACTATTCTTCGATCGTGTTACACACAATTTTGATAATAGTTATTCTATGAATCATTGAGTATATATATATATATATAATTTATAAATTAAATATGGTTGGTTTATGTTATACAAAACAACGAAGGATTCGTTCACAACACGCAACCCTGACTTGGCTTGCATTACACGCAATCACGACCTTCCTCGATAGCGTGTGTTGTACGCAATACCGGGTGTTACTAAACAACGATATATTATTATAATATTATTATGAACTAGCCGTTATGAATAATAATAACTAAATTTTGAATTTTATAACAATATTATTCATCATACACGTTTTCTAGAACATGTTATAAAAACAAAATAAATTTTTCGGGTAAAATAAGTATTTTTCAAAAAATACAGTTTTGCCGCCTTTGGATGGCGCACCCACATTAAATATAGCTTTGGAAATGTTTATAAGTTTTATTTGACAAAATAAAATTATTCTTTGGAATCATGAAATAAAAATTTAATTTGGATAAATTTATCATTTTATTCTGATGACTTTCATATTTTAATGAATAGTTAAAACACGCTATATTTTAATTAAAAACAAATTTTTTCATCGTAATATCTTATGTGGTTAAATTATAATATTTAATAGTTTTAAAGTAAAAATAGAATATATTATTACCATTTAATATAATGTATGTCATTATCCTTGATTTTACCTTGAATTTGTAGGTTAAATCAATTCAATCTTTTGCAATGTTTTAAAGAAAAACTCGTTTTCTTTCGACAACGGGATTATTTTAATTTAATTTATGAAACTTTTGTGTATTGAATTTGGAAAAATGGATTCCATATTTAGAATTAGTGGGTCCAATTTATGTTAGTAAGCTACTTTTTATTTTTGGGAATTATGAATAGTAACTATGGTAAATTTTATTTACCACAATTAAAGGTAAATCGGGTAATTAAGGGTAAATAAAATATTATAAAATTACCCTATCACATGTAAAAATCCTATTTGATGACTAAAAGTCGACCCATATCACCTAAGGGTCTGATTATATTCATTTAATGAACTTTTTTCATTGAAAATAATTTAATTATTATTAAAACCAAAGAATATGACAACATGTCACGTTCTTAAATCTTATAAGTATAATAATTTTAATTTAGTGATAAACTTCATGAAACATAAAAAATGAATAGTCTCCAGAAAGATAATAAATTTATCTACATCATAGGAATTTATTTAGAAATTTAAGGGATTAAATAATTATCATTTATTATGACACAAAGATGATGTCGTAATTGTCTTATTAATCAAATATTGAAATAATTGATGTTATAAATACCATAATAAATGTAATTTAAGACTTTTTATGAATTAAACTAATTTTATATGTTAATATTACATGTTATTATTGATTTAATTAACTTTTTTAGAACTAATAAATCTGTTATAAGTTTCACAAAAATCAATTACTAAATAGTGTCAAAATTGACAAAAAATTTGTTTTTAAAAAACATATTATATTATTAATTGTAATTTTATTTCTAAAAATCGATGGTTCTGCCAAAATGACTTATATAAGGTTATATATATTAATAATAAACAACTTGGGGTTAATTTGGATTGATATAGTAAGTTTATTTACCATATAGTGTAAGAAAACAAGAAGACACGGTAAAAGTAAAATTATCTAACTAAATGTTAATTATAAATGACAAGGTTAAAATAGGAACCTAATGTTGTCTAAATTCTATTTTATGAGATTATTTAGACCCATAACCACCATAGATTCTAAATAAATCAATTTGGAGCTATTTAAAACCGAATTTGGCTTTATAATAAAATAATACTTTTAGTTATTCAAAAGGTGCCCCTCTCCTCCCTTATAAAAGGGAACCCCCTCCCTCTCTTCCTCACACCACATTGAGCCATCATGCTCGGAAAACCCCTGCCAAATTATCTTCTCCACTTCCTTAGCAACATCCTAGAGGTTCTGGTCTTCCTCAAAGACCAATTTTAGTACCCTAAGTGGAGGACTCAAAGAGGCGCTTCAATGAAGAGGTAATGTCCGTTACCGATTCTTTTAACTTTATTTATTCTTCCACTTATTCTTATTAGTTTGTTTCATTATGAAGTAATAACATCAGTATCACCCATATACTGATATGTTATTATACATATGAAACAACTCTATTTCACCATCTATCCATCCTACGGAAAATGAAATCATCGTGCGTGCGTACGTACGGAATACCGTCTCCACGCAGTGGTGTAATCTATTTTCCACCACCACCTTAATTGGACATGTATAATGGTTTAAATATTAACTATATATGATTATTTTAAAGTGATATTTATTTTTAAATAGTATACATAAACTAAAATAAAATTCAATGATCATGAGAACCATATCATCGCTCGTGCGTACATACGGACTACCGTCTCCACGACGCGATGAGATTCATTCTCCTCGTTAACCATTCATGAATGATTATAAAGTATATATAATAAGTATTCATGAAATATATGAAATAATAATACTACTGGATTTATGTATATATATATTTATGTCATCTACTTAATTCCACTCAATTCAATAAGGAAACGAAAACAGCGTTTATGCGTACGTACGGCCTACCGTCTCCATGAACGGTGTATTTATTTCCATTTATCGATCCATTATATATATGTATATTATGAATATATATTATATATAAATCATGTTTTATATTATTGAATTAAGTAATCATGATCTAAGTAATCATATGAATAATTACAAATTAAAACAGGAACGACAAATGAGACGATTTTACCCAAAACGCTACTTTAACATGAATTTACAATAGAACGTGTAATATAAAGTCATAATTGAACCATATATGATATAATAACAATGAATATGATTCTGTAATAAGTCAATGAAATTATTTAAATCATTATACCGGAGGTTCTGACACTTACGAAGAAAATCGGACCTAAGGTAAGGGAAATATCACAATCTCATTTTTATCCGAGATTGTTTATACTTTAGTATTTACTGGGGTGTATTTTATCATCCACATCCATTTTTCATCAATATGTAATATTATTTCCATTCACCAACAATTTTTTAAATCCAATTTTACCCTTCGTTGAGTTTTTAGTAAAGGATATGAAAGGACTCATTTTTCGTTTTTCGTACGAGGTACATTTTGACTTTTCCGAAAAAAGTACGAAGAATGTTTTTTTAACTTATACGGTATGAATGGATTTTTAAAAAAACATTTCCATGAATCTTCCTTTATAAGTTTTCAATTTTATGTTTAATCAACTTCTTTTAGTTTATAATTGTATGACATGTTAAGAAAGGAAAAGTGTTTTTAAAGTAGAAAGGATATTTTTCTCAAGAATAGAGTTCTAGTGTTTTATCAAAATTATTTTCCATATAAGATAATATAGGGTTCTGTTTATATCCCTCTTATTACATTGGTTTGATTATGTTGTGATGGAATTATTTTTATGAATTCCTTTATCTTATATGAATAGTTTGATGATGTCACAATGTTTACGATCTCATTTTTTTACATCGGTTATGTAATGATGTATGATTTATAATTTTGTGCAACAAATAAGAATGTTATCATTATGAGATGGGTGGGACCTATATCTCTCTCCAATGCATTGGGTAAAGATTTTATATCTCATGAGATAGAAACGGCTGGAATGGTAGGTTATACCGGTTCAGTGAAACAGGATTGAAACGAGGAGTGAGCTCGGTTCAGAAAGGGACTTTGTCCACTAAGATAGTATTTGCAATGAGTATTGACTAACAAGAAATGATTCTCTATGATTATGTGTTTATGCCACAAAGTTTCAAGTTTTATGTTATGATTATTGGGATTACATTTCACTACTATGATTTATCCCATGTTATGAAATTATGATCTCTTTTGCAGGTTAAGATATGTTCTTATGAATATGACGTGATTGATATTTCTTTTGTTTACCCTTACTGATCCTTTTAGCTCACCATTTTATGTTTTCTTTTCCCCAGGACATAAAGAAAGGATTTAGGTTTTAAAAAAAGAAGATCTTTATTGGAGATGTTGAATAACTTTCACCACGATTATAAGATTATATTCCGAGTTTCCAAAGACACTAAACTATTACGGTCATTTTGTTTGTATTTTTCTTATGTACTAAGTATTCTGCAAAAGTAATGTAATGTCCATGTACGTCAAGATTCGGGTCTCTACCGTTGGTATCAGAGGAAAAGTTTAGTCAAACTTTGGAAACTAGGATGCAAAAATGTTAGTAAGATCCCTAGAGATATTTCTAAGGTATGTCTAGGGATGTCCCTAAGGATAAGTATACGTATTGGATATAGTCCTAGAACTATGGTAACGATATTAGATTAAACCAAAGATGATAGATATTGAAGTTACTCACCCTTTATTATGATTTTTTCCTCTCACAGTATTCTTTTTGGGTTGTAGAAAATGGCTGGAAACAATATGATTCACGATAATGGAGGATATGATGGACAGTGGAATGATATTCTTCATGAGAAACCAAATGAAATTGGATTCGGAAGTCCAAACATCATTATTATGCCGAATCAATAATCTCATAATATGATCAATAAAGTAAAATTTGTTAAGTATCTGGACTCAGCTAATAAGAGAAATATGGAGTTGCATGATGATCATAGAGGAAAGAAAGTTCAACTTCCCCAATGTAAATAATGTGGGAAAAGGCATCAAGGAGAATGTTTAAAATGAACTGGAAGATTCTTTGGGTGTGGAAAAGGACACAAAGCCAGTAAGTGCAATGGAAAAGGTTCATTTAACTCCAGGGATGAGGATAATGGTATTGCTAAAACATCAACAATGGTTAAATGTTTTAAATGTGGAATGTACGGGAATTATGCAAACCAATGCCCTAAGGTAAAGTCTCATGAAGAGAATAAATATGTTCATATGGGTAGTATTTATGTTGATGATGATGAAGAGACTAAAAAGGATATGTGAGATGAAACATTTGTTGAAGCTCGGTCAATGGTTTATAAATGTAGTGGAATGATTACATGTTTATCATGTGTAATGTTGTATAAGTAATCTCATGGTACTATGGAATAAAGAGACGTCTAAGGATTGTTACAATGTTTTCTTTCCTTGAGTTTTTGTAGTGTATGATTAATGGTACCAGTATCCATGAAAGGTTATTCAGATATTTTTGGAATGTAGATTATATGTTCATAATGAAGGGATAAAGAGAAAAATAAATGTTTGATCGTATTCATGAGTTCAGGACTGATATAAGGAGAAGGTTATATCATGGTTTGAGTATATAGAATTTTTGGATTTTGGAATGTGGAAAGAGTTAACTTTTGACTGCATTCATGTTTTCACTATGGTTCAATGGGTATTCATTCTTCAAGAGAATACATGATTAAGGTGTTCACATGTTTGTAATTTGACCAAGAAGATATATCTTATGATATATGTGGGATAAATGATGGCATTCACGTGATCATTTTCTTTATACTATGAGCTTTGACTGAAGTATTTTAGATAAGTCTAAAGATTGGAATGGATTATGTTGGACATAAGTTAGTATTGTTTAAGGATAAAACTTTTTTGATATTGTTATAGTAATATAGATTTAGAAAATGGACAACCTGCAGGACGGGAGACAGCCCATCGCATCGGACAAGGCTGTGGGAATCGAACCCACAACCGAAATGCGACTGACCTTTATTGCCTAACACTGGCCTACAGGAAGTCCCTGTTTAGTAGAAACTAGTTTTATTATATTAATATGTATGATATATGAAGTATAAGTCCATTTTAGAAACCATATATGATTAATCTCACTATGGATGGACTTATTTATTTTTTGATAACTTTTCTATCCTTTTGTTTGAGACAGATGGAATGACCAATCATTCTATCACATGATCTTCTAATACATCACGAATGAAAAATTCAACTTCATTTCTTTAAGAGATGAAGTGGAAATTGTCCAAAGAATGACAAACGGTGAGACTATACCACAATCATGAAATTATTTATTCTAATTCCAATTTCATCAACTTTAGGGAAATGATCTTGAAAACTAAAAATGTTTTCCTAGTTCCCTTATATCAGATTAATCAGATGGTACCTTATATCATCACAAATCAATAGCTTTGTTATTTTTTGCTTTTTCATAGCCATGTTCTCTACCACTCTCCATCAGAACTTGATGGTTAGATTTTTCTTCCATATCCATATATTCACCTGTTATATCCTACGTGGAAACCCAATGATGAGTTAATTTGGGTAACCATTACATTTCATACTTTAGTTTTTAAAGCCATGTTTCGGTATTCCTTTTTACGATGTGGGTTTTTATTAAACAAACATTCGAGTAGTAAACCATTTATAACCCCGACGAATTTCGAGGAAGAAATTCATTTTAAGGGGGGTAGAATGTAACACCCCGAGATTTTATGAAAAATATTCTTTTAATTTTATTAATGTCTTGTGTTTAATGCTAAACAAATATTACCTTTCACTATACGCAACACTGTATTAGCTTGTTGTATACACAACACTATTCTTGGATCGTGTTACACACAATTATGATAATAGATATTCTACGCGACATTGAGTATATATATATATATATTCAATGTATAAATTAAATATGGTTGGATTATGTTATACGAAACAACGAAGGATTATTGCACAACACGCAACCCTGACTTGGCTTTCATTACACGCAATCGTGACCTTCTTCGATAGCGTGTGTTGTACGCAATACCGGGAGTTACTAAACAATGATATATTATTATAATATTTTTATGAACTTGCCGTTATGAATAGTAATAACTAAATTTTTAATTTTAAAACATTATTATTCATCTTACACATTTTCTAGAACATGTTATAAGAACAAAATAAATTTTTCGGGTAAAATAAATATTTTTAAAAATATACAGTTTTTCCGCCTTTTGATGGGACACCCACATTAAATATAGTTTTGGAAATGTTTATAAGTTCCATTTGACAGAATAAAAATATTATTTGGAATTAAGAAATAAAAATTTACTTTGGATAAATTTTTCATTTTATTCTGATGACTTTTATATTTTAATGAATATTAAAAACATGTAATATTTTAATTAAAAAAAACTTTTTTCATCGTAATATCTTATGTGGATAAATTATAATATTTAATGGTTTTAAAGTATTAATAGAATATATTTTTACCATTTAAGATAATTTATGTCATTAGCATTGATTTTACCTTGAATTCGTAGGTTAAATCAATTCAATCTTTTGCAATGTTTTAAACAAAAACCCGTTTTATTTTGACAACAAGATTAATTTTAATTCAATTTCTGCAACTTTTTTGTATTGAATTTGGAAAAATAGATTCCATATTTAGAATCAATGGGTCCAAATTATGTTAATAAGCTACTTTTTATTTTTGGGAATTATGAATAGTAACTACGGTAAATTTTATTTACCATAATTAAAGGTAAATCGGGTAATTAAGGGTAAATAAAATAAAATAAAATTACCCTAGCACATGTAAAAATCCTATTGGATGACTAAAAGTCGACCCATATCACCAAAGGGTCTGATTAGATTCATTTAATGGACTTTTTTCCATGAAAATAATTTAATTATTATTAAAACCAAAGAATGTGACAACATGACACTTTCTTAAATCATATAAGTATAATAATTTTAATTTTGTGATAAACATCATGAAACTTCGAGAATGAATAGTCTCCAGAAAGATAATACAAGTATCTACATAATAGGAATTTATTTAGAATTTTTAGGGATTAAATAATTATCATTTATTATGACACAAAGATGATGTAGTAATTGTCTTATTAATGAAATATTGACATAATTGATGTTATAAATACCCAAATAAATGTAATTTAAGACTTTTTATGAATTACACTAATTTTATACGTTAATATGACATGTTATTAGTGATTTAATTAACTTTTTTCTAACTAATAAATCTGTTATGAGTTTCACAAAAATCAATTATTAAATAGTGTACAAATTGACATAAAATACTTTTTAAAACAAATATTATATTAATAATTGTTATTTTTTTGCTAAAAATCTAAGGTTCTGCCAAAATGAATTAGATAAGGTTATATATATTAATAACAAACATCTTGGGGTTCATTTGGCTTGATATAGTAATTTTATTAACCTTATAGTGTAAGAAAAAACAATGAGACACCGTAAAAGTAAAATTATATAACTTAAAGTTAAATATAAATGATAAGGTTATAATAGGAACCTAAACTTGTCTAAATTCTATTGTATGAGAGGATTGAGACCCATACCCACCTTTTCTTCGAAATAAATCAATTTGGAGCTATTTAAAACAGAATTTGGATTTATAATAAAATAATATTTTTAGATATATGTTTTCAAGTATTATTCACTACAAGGACTTATTTATTGTTCATGTGATATATACATTCCTATTAAATTGTGATATGAAATATCTATTAAAACTGAAAAATTGAATAAATGAACGTTTACGTCTTGTTAAAACAATTTTAATCAATGTTTAGAGAGACCTAGAGATTTCCATTCCTTATTGTTTTCACCTATTGAGGTTGACAATTTTTTTATATCTATTGCTCTAACGTCTGACTTTTCTAATAGAGAAAATTCAACTTTGGCGTATTTTAGTTGATTGTTTGGAGAGTGGACATTTGAATGATTTTAAAATATATTAACCAAATAGTCTAATAATTCTTGATTATCATATGAATGTTCAACATTGTGACAACATCTTAAGGTTTATGAGAGATATGGAATGAGATATTGTTCACATCATGCCTTCGATGTATGATATGACTAGAGTGATTCATCTACAACATCTTAATATGTTCACAATGGATTTTGTCCCCCAGGAATATGTGTTCATGATCTATTCACTCAATATGAAATATATTCAACATTATACAACCACAAATAAGAGGGTGAAGCTTCAATAATATATGCTTCATGAAACATCCATCAGTAGGTGGTACATTCTCTATAAAGTAAGTAGGAATGAGATATATATTATATTGTATTTATGATTATTTTTTTTGATCCATTTCATTCCCATGATAATGATGTTTTGATGTCTTGTGACCTCATGCACCAAACATAGGAGAGCATGTTAGTTCTGGATTTCACTAATCATTTCATTGACATGTAGTGCTTTTAAAAATATTTGGATGGTGACGAGAACTAAAGGGAATGACATTTTCAAGTTGTTATTCACTATGAGATCATTTCATAGGTGAGCTTGTTACATAAGTGGTTTTTTGAGGATGTGATAAACCAGTTACACCACATGTAACCTGATTTGAGATATGACATGAGTAATGTCAAGGGAAATTTTGTAGGGAAAATTATGAAGTCCTATTGTAGTGGAATAATTCTTAGATATTATTGTTTTTTCTAGGGATGTAGTCTTTATTGTAGTTAGGGTAGTGTAAAGCCATTTTAGGACGTTGTTATAATTTATTGCAATTAGTGTGGTAATATGGGATATATACTTCCTCAATGTACATACCATACATGGGATGTGACATTCATACAGAATATTGGGACACATAAGAAGTTGCCTTTATGGGAATAAAATAGAAGAAAAGTGGAAGGGGGATTTAATAGGTATGAGATATTTGGAAGGACTCATCTAACCCTCACCAGATATGTATCTATAGTTTCACATGACATTTTTGTTGTGGTAGCGGATGTGGTAACCCACTTCATGAATTACAGTATCATGATGAGGATATAGATCAAGGGAATTTTTATTTATCCTAGGTCTCAGGGACAAGATTGATGAATGTTATTGTGACTACATATATTATAGTGGATTAGGGATAGTCTATTATTATAGGTATGATTCATGAATCATCTACACATTCAAGTATTTTTTGATATAAAAGAATAACCGTTTTCTTTATATTCCAATTTTAAATGAATTGGGATTGGATTTGGGAACAAGGAATGTTTTTAAACATCAAAATACTATTGGCTGTGTTATTAGAGAATATAAAACCATTTATATATTATTACATAAATTTTTTTTATTACACTTTCTTTTTGTAATCATTCAGGATGGCAATGACATGCTTCAATTTGATTCACAATATAGACTGTATAGTTCTATATGCGGCCCATATCTACTATTAATAGAGGTTATTTTCTTTTTTTGTTTCTATATGGAGGAATCTATAATGACCTTTGTGTGTATAATATTTATAAAAGTATAGGATGACTGATTTAGTGAATATTGGGTTGTCTAATGAATGAAATTGTCATACATTATGTAAAGGATAGTGGAATGAAGCATTTTTCATTTCCTCCAGTGGTAGAACATCTTCATGATGAATTTCCAGAAAATTTGTACATATTACCTTTAAATAGAGAGATCAATATTTCCACGAACTGTCCCCAGGGGCCCATGCCATGACAACCACAAGCCCGCCTCCCATAGGATATGGGCTATAGAGAAGCACTAATTAGGCATATACCTATAAAAAAAAAGGCATTACCTTTAAACCTGCAAGCATACAGTCCAATAACACAACATGATACAAGAAAAAAGTAAACTATAATGAAAAAAGTGTGATTACTGCAAGTAAATATGCTATAATACAACCCCAACTGAAAATTACAAGTTAAACTGAAATTCTTATCCTTTTATCATCCGCCAATGATTATACGTGAAGGGTAGGTATAGCTAACGACCATTTCTCTTTGTAGAACGTCACGTCAAATAGTCCCCCCTTGAGAACCATCCAGTCATGGATCCCTATTCCTCGATTAACTATATCCATCGTCGGCCCATTACATAGATATGTTTGGGCATATCCCATACAAGGTTGAGTATACCAAAACCCAGTTGGGACCCCGAGACCCCTAAGGTCTCCCCGAATACAAAAAGTATATTCTAAAAAATAAGACCATAAAAAAAATCATGAAGCAATAATCATCTTTAAATATGTATATGCCCATACATATACTTAGGTTATGAAATATACTCATCTCATTCATTATGAGACAAAAAACTCCAACCTTTTAGACATTAGCATGACTGTTCCATGAATGAATGAACACCATGAAAGTAACACTTCAACGGTAAGAGCCACAAATGTAAAATGACATGCAAAACAACACAAAGGTAATACCATGATGAAATGTAAAAAATATGTAATTACTCAACTCACACCATTTATAACTTATGTACAAGTGTATAGATGATTAGATGTATCATTAGATCATCATACATTGTCAATAAGCTCAGTTGTTGAGCCACATATGATTCGAATAAGTTACCACAAGTAGGATTCACAGAATCTGACCCATATAGGATTCATAGATTGTTTCTGATACAAGATTCATAGAATTTGACCCACAGAGGATTCATATAATTTTACCCACACATGATACCTATAATTTATTCATGTACAACCAACCACAAGGTTCTACGCACCCAGTACACTCATGTTTCCTCAAAACATCCCCTCTGGTTCTCCGTCATACCTCGATCACCACTAATATCCTAAAAGGTGCAACCCAAATGACCACCATGTAATTAGGGTCCTAATGAGATATATGGAACATTAATTGGATTCCCGATATGAAATTTATTAACATATTAGTTCTGAGGTCCGGGTTGCATTCAGGTTCGATCTGACCCGGCTATTCTCCAAATTTCATTAAAACACAAGTAGAGTATACCTAATGGAAATTCTCGATCCAATGATCCTATATCCATAAGAATGTTTCATCAAAACGGACATCTAGTTCTCAAGAAATGGCCCTCTATGTGTTAATGGGTCATGATGGACCTGGGTCCGGTCCAACCCGATTGACCGACCATGTCAGGGTTGACATGATCCGGTTCAGGTTATCCCGACCTGATTAGGTGAGACTGCAGTAGGCTCAGACCACTGGGCAGCAGTTCAGCCTAGCCTCTAGGGGTCCCGGCTTGCTAGGTCTTGGTCTAGCCCTCCCGCATGATTCACAACATGGGGTTGGGTGGAGTTATCCACTATGGAGGGCCCGCTCTTCCCTCCACTAGGGGGAGTGACCCCTGGTTTCCCAGAATGGTCAAGAGTGTCATTCGGTCTCCTCCATAGCAGCAGAACCACGTGGCATCTTCAGATGTCATGTGGGACACAGTGGAGCGGGTCCTACCACCTGTGGTGACTAGCCACTGTCATCAACCATCTTTGGAGGCATGCGACAGTATGTCGCTCCGCCTCACAGGGTTGGCCGTAGTGCCGGCCTCCTCCCACTGTCTGTCATAGGTGAGGTGCTGAGACCAACATTTTTCTGCGGCGCACTAGTTGTGCCACCCTCCTCTTCCTCTTCCGACAGGTGTGTCTACCACCTCCTCCAACCACCATGGCTTATGATCTGAGACCGATTCCTCTAGCTGCACGGGTGCTCTTCCTGCTCCCTCATAGCGGGAATGTGACAGCCACCGCCTTGATCCCTTCCAGCACCGGTCGTCGGTACCGCTGCACCTCCGGCCTTCAGTGGGTCACTGGGTGAGGTTAGGTGGCCCATTTTTTCATTATGAATGTAACATCCCAAAATGTCTTTATTTGAAATCCTTCTTAAACTAATTAAATGTCTCTTTATGCTTATATAAAATTCCATCTTCTTTGGTTTTATGTTAAGAATTTTGTCTGTTGCTTTTATAGCCGATGAATAGTTATCACATGATTAGTATAAATATATGACTTTAACAAACCCAATTTACTCAGACAAAAGACGAGATGGCCTCATCCAGTAGAATTACTTCATATGAAGCCCATTTTTCATAGCTCAGAAAAGAGGTGGCGTCCTTGGGATTCACTCTTGACCAATCCCAAGCTGAGCTTCCTCATGTCACAATCAAACGAGACCGTCTATGGGAAGAGTTGATGTTGATAGAGATTACCACTCGATCAATGTTATCCGAGCCACCCCAAAAGTCTGTCACCAGCGCACATCTAACCATTAGGTCATATGGGGCTATTTTGAGGGGTTATGTAACAAATTTCTAGTACTTTTTTCATGTATATTATTTTTTTATATAATAATGAATATACCTCCTTGTCAGATTTGATACATTGTAAATTGGTTTTATAGTACAAATAGTGTTTTTAGTTATTATTTAATTAATAATTCTATTTTACTAAATTAAGGTAATTTTTAATTAAATAATATTTTAATAAAATGTTATTATTATTATTAAATTTACTTTTATAAAATATAAATTATATTATAATTTAATGAATGCATTTATAATATTTATTATGGCTTGAAAGAAATTTCTGTCAAAACCCATGAATTTTCTATAAATGTCGGTTTTTATTTTAAAAGTGAAAATTAACAAATTTTGAAAATTATTTAGATAAAATAAATATTATTTCTGGAATCAGGATGTCAAAATTATTCGAAGGAGAATTTTTCATAATTTTCTGAGAGAGTCCATGTTTTAAGTAAAAATTAAATACCGTTTAAATATATAATATGTATTATGATAGCATAATGTCCCAATAGTTATGTAATAAAATAAAATAATCCTTATGTTCTGCCAATATATGTTTTAATATTAAAATAATGTTATTTTGGGGTTTTTTGACCAACATTTCAAAGCATTAATGGACCACTCATGACTTATTAAACATCTTGTCTTTTTAAATTATTTTCCATGGGAGTGTTACTCACCTCCACATAAGAAACCTAATTATTTTAAGAAGCTCGGTCTTTGTAATTATAAAATATTGTTTTCCTCTTCCCTTTTCCAAAAACTGTGGGCAAAAACCATGGGATGGTTTGTGGTTTGGATTAATTTAATGTAATGGGACCCAAACCTAAATAATAAAGAATTCACTCACCTTTCCTATATAAACCCACACAAGCTCCCACTTCCTCCTCACTCAAATCCTTTGTAGTTTTCCATCCTCTGCCCTACTCTCTCTAGAATCCACCCAAGGTTCCCCAAGCTCCCATGAAGCCTCTCACAAGCCTCTCTCTAGCCATTGGAAGTAAACTTCCAGCTAAGGGTTTTTCTTGTTTTCTCATTTTTGTCCAATTTTCATTAAGTTGTTTTTCCATTTTAATTTAAATTATAAATGTTGGGGTATGGTTTATATCCTCCCTAATAGATCCGTCTTAATGTTTGAATGATGGGATACCCCTTTCTCTCTCAGTAAAAGCCTCCCATGTACACCCGTTACTATGCTGAAATTCCAAAAGGAACATCTCTCTCCTCGTTTACATTCAAAAAATATTTTTGTATCCTAAATCTAAATTCAATTTCAATTTTTGGGACATGTTTCTATATGACCTCCTTACTGTCCATTACATGTAAATATGTTGAGGAACCCCATTCCCTCTCATCAACCATTTTTTTGAATTCTTATGTGACACCGTTACACTGCCAAAATCGGACCGATTTTGTAAGCGAATTCCATTGTGTGGTGAATAACATGCCAATTTCTTCATCAAGGGTATTCACCTTTATTCACATTTACTTATTGATTATAATCTTTCAAGTATGTATTCCACATTATTTTATCGTTGAATAAATGATTATGTTTTATGAATCCATGTTTTATGATCCATGTGGAACACTTATGCATGAAATGAAATGTTTAATAAGGTTGAGCCCTTATAGCGCTTCAATGCATTGGGTAAAGTATAGTATCATGATACGTCATTCTCAATGAGTGTTTAATCATTCTAATTTAAGTTCAATGAGTTTTTACTAATGTTTTATGTGAAATTAGGATTTACTCATGCTCCATGTGCAATGAGCCTTGGATCATGCTAATTCCAAGGTAAGTGTTGTTGCCACTTTTCCATGTTATGATTATCATGCTTTTTCATGCCTTTATGTTCAAGTTTCTCTTCTCCTCTACTTATATTCGTATTGTATAACATGTATTGTACTCCTCATGTTATTCCATGGGTACTCCCTTACTGGGCTTTATAGATCACCCTTTTCTTATACATGTCCTCAGGTTTTCTCAAGCAATGCTAAGTATGAGGGAATATAGTGGTCATGTAAAGGATTTTTTGAACAAATATGTTTTATTTCATGTTTTAAGTTTTTATATAATGATCCTAATCCCCATAGACACTAAACCTCTCAATAATATTTGTTGTATCAGGTTAGGTTTTTTGTAGTAAATCATGTTTAAGTTTGTAATAAAACCAGGGTTGTCATGTTTGGTATCAGTGGATAGTTTTAGTTATTTTTTGGATTAGGATTAGAAATCCCTATTAAATCCATTAAGACAAGACTAAATATAATAAAAACATACCAATGTTTTGGTAAGTACTGAGTATGTGGTTTATCAAGAAAATACATCCTTGTCTGGATACGAGTAGGTAGAGGCAGCTCTGGTACAGATGTAACCTAGCAGTAAAACCTCAAAACACCTCATTGAGCTAGACTCAAAAAATAATTGGTTCACGACAATGGGCCATGCTGCAATCTTGTTTACGACACTCCCGGGGGATATATTTTGAAAAATTCAAAAGAATAGTATGAACCCTTATTAATGGAATTAAAAAATTACCCCTAAGAATATATGTTAGAATGTAGATCATGAAAACCCTAGATTGAAGCCTATAGACTCATGAGTTAAGGAAATAAAAGTTTATTTATTATTCATCAACTTTTGTCTTTGGATAAATCATTATATTTTACCCCTAAATTTCTTTTTATTCCAGCCAATGGCCGGTAATAGGGGTACTCGGGCTAACAACCTTTGTGAAGATCAGTGTGATGATTGTACTAATGAGATGCCTAATCCAATGGAAGAGGGAATCACGAAATTTGTCACACTTATCTCTTAGCTAACTATTGTTTTTAATAGAAACACAGGTCAAGAAGAACGTTCAACCCCCCCCCCCCCCTAAGAAATAACAAGTCGCTCTCTAGAGCTTCATGTGAGAAATGCCTCATACTTTTAGTTGATCATCAGATCCCATGATTGATGAAAAATGGATCAACTACATTGAAATGATCTTCTCCATACTTCAATGTTCTGAACAAGAGAATGTTCTCCTGGTGGATTATCATGTGGAGGGTGATGCTGATCAATGGTGGACGCTGATCAAAAATACGAAGCCTGAGGAGGAGATCGAGTCGTTGGAATGGAAGGATTTTTAGAAGATGTTATTTGATAAATATTTTCCATGCACCCTCCAGCTTATGATGGAAAGGGACTTCCCTTCCCTCAAGAAAAAAGATTAATAATCTGTTGTAGTGTACGAGGAAAACTTCAGAAGGCAGGCATGATACACTTCCGGCTTTTTCGTTACCCTAGAATGCAATGTAGTCCGCTTCTTTCATGGGTTGAAGCCTAGCCTATGGAATGAATTTGCAATCCTTGGCTTCGACAGCTATGTGGAAATTGTCTGATGTTCCCTCAAGGTCAATTAGAGATCGAAGAATCACAGTGTATCATGGGGATAAAAAGCATAAGGTGGACTTCAATACTGGTGTTATGATGGATAAATCCAATGGTGCTAAGAAGTTCCAATTCCCCACTTGCTAAAACTGCGGAATGAATCACCCTGGAAATTTCCTTAAGGGGACGGGGTAATGCTTCAGGTGTGGAAGAGAAGGGCACCTTGCTATTAACTGTCAGCAAGAAAGACCCACGACTATGACAGAGGAGGGTAACGCTCCATTCGATCCTAAATGCGTTGTTTAATGCTACAAATGCAAAGAACATGGACATTTTTCAAATCAGTTCCCTAATCCAAGAGTTTTCGGAGGCAACCAACAACCTCCATGGTAGTGAGGAAGATATTTTTCCATCACATTTACTGATGTGAACCCCAACAATGAAGTGGTGAATAGTATGCTATTTATTCATTCAAGAATAGCGAAAATACTTTTTGATTCATGATCTACGCATTATTTTATATCTCGAAAGTTTAGTAGATAAATCCCAGCACCACCACCAATCATGGAACTGAAGATGTCAGTGAGTATGAAAAATGGGGAAATCATTGCATCCCATGAATATAAGTCTTCCCCTGTTATAATCTGTGGATTTAATTTCCTTGTGAACCTCGCCATATTGTCTATACTGGAATTTGATGCAATTCTTGGCTTGGAATGGCTTACATTATATAAAGCCAACATAAATTTTCCGGAGAGGGAAATCACACTCCATAAGGAGAATCGACCCCCGATTCTTTACAAGTGTTAGGAGGATGATGAATCTCTATTAGATCCATCCTCTCAAGTATGGATATTACTACCCTATTAGCATGCGTATCTGGATCAGATGATTGAGTCCAGGGAAGAAACCATCCTTTATCAAATGCCTATTGTGAGGGAATTCACGGAAGTGTTTCCTGAGGAACTTCCTGGTCTTCCTCCTAAAAGAGATGTTGAATTCTCAATTGATCACATACTCGGGGCATTACCAATATCCATGACACCATATAGAATGGATATTGTAGCGATTTAAAAGCTGAAGAAACTACAACAGGAGAATCTGGATAAAGGGTTTATACGCCCAAGTGCTTTACTATGGGGTGCACCAGTCCTCTTCGTCAAGAAGAAGGATGGGTCAATGCTCTTTTGAATCAATTATTTTGAGCTCAACAAAACCATGATAAAAAACACATATCCTAACCCAAAAATTGATGACTTTTTCAATTAGCTGTGTGGATCACAATAACTCTCCAAGGTAGACTTGCGGTCAGGATATTATCAAGTTACGGTGAAGAAGGAAGATATCCCCAAGACTGCTTTTCACACAAGATACGTGCACTATGAATTCATAGTAATGCCTTTTGGACTCACTAATGATCTAGAAACATTGATGGAATTAATGAATAGAGTCTTTATAGATTACCTCGAAAAATTTGTGGTTGTCTTTATAGATGATATTCTAATATACTCCAAAACCAAAGAGGATCATGAGGAGCATTTATGAACTGTACTAGAAACTTTGCTCAAGGATAATATCAATGTAAAATACAGAAAGTGTGAGTTATGTTTAAAGGAGGTCTCATTATTGGGCCATATCATCACAAGATATGGGATATTTGTGGATCCCTCCAAAATAGATGAAATTGGGGGATGGCCGAGGCCAACATCGGTAACAGATATCTGTAGCTGATTGGGGTTAGATGGATATTATCGACGATTTGTGAGAAATTTATCACGATTGTCCAACCCTATTACCAAGCTACCTCGAAAGGGAGTAAAGATTTCTTGCAGTGATGAATGCAAAGAAAGCATCAAGGAGTTGAAAAGGAGGGTTATCACTGCTCCCGTGATCACTTTACCCACAAGTGAGGATCCTTTTGTGGTTTTTAGTGATGCATTAAAGAAGGTCTTAGGTTGTGTGCTGATGCAGAATCATAATGTGATATCCTATGCCTCAAGGCAGTTGTGAATCCATGAGAGAAAATATCCAACTCATGATCTAAAGTTGGATGCAATGATCTTTTCCTTGAATATCTTGCGGCATTATCTCTATGGGGAGAGATGTGAGATATATACTAACCACAAGAGTCTTAAATATATATTCACATAGAAAGAGATTAATATGCGCCAAAGAAGATGGATAGAGGTTCATCAAGGATTATGAATGTTCAATACATTACCACCCTAGGAATGCGAACAAGGCTGTAGATACCCAATGTAGAAAGGACCCAGCAATTCTGTCAATGATTAAAATTGAAAAGGATCCAATCTTCTTAGACCTGAAGAAGATGGAAATGGTAATCATAATGAATGGATCATCATCCATCCTTTCAAAATGGATTGCTCAACCGTCTCTTTTGGAAAGGTTAATGGATGCTCAAAAGGATGATGTGGGAATTCAGGAAAAGGTGGAAGCTATTGGAAAAGGGAAATCCTTGGAGTTTAATGTTAATGAAGAAGTAATTGTGAATTTTGGGAAAATACTATGTGTTCCATCAAGTCCGTAGCAGAAGAAGGAACTTTTGGATGATGCACGTAGTTCAAATTTCACTATTCTCCCAGGGAGCACAAAGATGTATCGAGATCTCAGAGAAAACATTTGGTGAGATAATATGAAGAAGGAGATCGCTGAATATACATCAAAGTGCCTGGTGTGCCAGCAAGTGAAGGCAGAGAGGCAGAAGTCTAAGGGGATTATGCAACCGTTTCCCATACCATAATGGAAATGGGATAACATCACCATTGACATTGTCACCGAACTTCCGAGGAAATCCAAAGGCAACAATGAAATCTGGGTTGTTGTGAATCGTCTTACCAAGAATGCACACTTCATTTCTATCCGGGAGGATTTCTCTTTGGATCAAATGACACAGATATATTTCACTAAAGTGGTAAGGCTGCATGGAGTACCAATATCATCCTCAAACTGATGGCCAATCCTAGAGGACTATCCCATCACTTGAGGACATGTTGAGAGCATGTTCAATGGAATTTAAATGAGGATGGCATTAACATATTCCACTGGTTGAGTTCTCTTATAATAACAATTTCCAATTGAGCATCCAAATGGCACCATATGATGCCCTTTATGGGAAAAGGTTCAGAACACTGGCATGGTGGGAAGAGGTCTGTGAACTTATGCTTCTTGGACCAGAAATGGTCGAAAAAATGGTGGAGAAGGTGAAAAATATTCAGCAGCATATCAAGGCAGCCCAAAGTCGATAGTAGAGTTATGTAGATAACTATCAATGAGACCTTGAGTTTAAAGTTGAAGACATGGTGTTTCTACGCATATCTCCGTGGAAGAAGGTCATGAGGTTTGGAAATAAAGGGAAGTTAAGTCCAAGGTACATCGGCCCCTTTAATATTCTTGATCGTGTTGGGGTTGTGGCCTATCGACTAGTACTTCCACCTACCATGGCCAAAGTACATGATATCTTTCATGTATACCTCTTAAGGAAGTACATAACGGATCCCTCACATGTACTCTATGTTGAGGTGGTACAATTGGAATATTATCTTTCTTATGAGAAACAACCAGTGAAGATCTTAGATCATAGAGGAGAAGTTCAATGAAATATGAAAATTCCCCTCGTCAAGGTGTTGTAGTGAAACCACATGTTTGAAGTAGCGACATGGGAATCCGAGTAAATCATTAAGCTGAGTCACCCACATCTGTTTTAGTGTGGGAAAAGGAAAATTTCGAGCGAGAAATTTCTTAAGAGGGGAATATTGTAATGACCCAAAATTTCATTAATGGAAATCCCTCTTGATCTAATTAAATGTCTATTTATGTTTATATAAAATGTCAACTTCATTGGTTTAATGTTATGAATTGTGATCGTCCCTTTTATAGTGGTTGAATAGTGATCACATGATTAGTATAAATATAGGGGTTTATCAAATCCAATTTACTCAGAAAAAAGAACATATAGCCCCATCCAGTAGAATTTCTCTATACGAAGCCCATTTGTCAGAGCTCGGAAAAGAGGTGGCGTCCATGGGCTTAACTCTTGACCAATCCCAAGGTGAGATTCACCATGTCAAGATTGAACGGGACTGTCTACATGATACGTGGATGTTAAGAGAGATTACCACACGAGAAATGTTATCCGAGCCACCCCAACAGTTTTTCACCATATCACACCTCACCCTTAGGTCTTATGCGGTTGTTTTAAGGGGTTTTGTAACAAATCACAAGTACTATGTTCATGTATATTATTTTTTTATTTAATAATGAATATACCTCCTTGTCATTTTTGATACATTGTAAATACTTTTTAAAGTAAAAATAGTGTTTTTAGTTATTATTTAATTAAGAATTCTATTTTAATAAATTAATGGATTTTTGAATTAAGTAATATTTTATTAAATTTTTATTATTATTATTAAATTAACTTTTATTAAATATAAATTATCTTATAATTTTAGGAATGCAATTCTAATTATTATTACGGTATGAAATCCATTTCGGTCAAAACCCGTGAATTTTTGATAAATGTCATTTTTTTATTTTAAAAGTAAAAATTAATATATTTATAAAATAATTTAGATAAAATAAATATTATTTCTGGGATTATGATGTCGAAATTATCCAATGGTGAATTTTTTATAATTTTCTGAGACAGTCAAATTTTTGGGTAAAATTTAAACACCGTTTAAATATATTTATGTGTTTTATGAAATCATAATGACCCAATAGAGATGTAATAAAATACTATAAGCATTATTTTCAGCAACTATATGTTTTACTATTAAATTAATGTGATTTTGGGTTTGTTTGACCAACTTTTCAAAGCATTAATCGATCCCTCAAGACTTATTAAACATATTGTCTTTTTAAATTATTTTCCATGGGAGTGTGACTCACCTCCACATAAGGAACCCCTTTATTTTAAGAAGTTCAGACTATGGACTTATAATTTTTTTTTTACTCTTCCCTTTTGAAAATAACAATGGGCATAAACCATGGTATTTTTTTTGGTTTGGATTAATTTAATGTAAGGGGACCCAAACCTAAATAATAATGAATTCTCACACCTTTCCTATATAAACCCACCCATGCTCCCAATTAATCCTCACTCAAAGCCTTTGGAGTCCATCCAACCTCTTCCCTACTCTCTCTTGAATCATCCCAAGGTGACCCATGCTCTCATGAAGCCTCTCACAAGCCTCTTACTAGCCATTGGAATTGCACTTCTAAGTAAGGGTTTTTCTTCCTTTCTTATTTTTGTTCAATATTCATTAAGTTGTTTTTCCCTTTTAATTTCAACTATCAATGTTCGGGTATGGTTTTTCACCTCCCCCATACTACCCTCTTTATTTTTTAATGATGGGAGACCCCTTTATCTCTCATTAAATGCCTCCCATGTACAACCGTTACTATTCCGAATTTCCGAAAGGAACTTCTCTCTCCTCATTTACATTCAAGAAATACTTTTGAATCATGAATCTAAATTGCACTACAATTGTTGTAATATGTATCTATATGACCTAATTACTTTCCATTACATGTAAATATGATTAGGATCCCCTTTCTATCTCATCAACTATATTTTTTAATTTTTATGT
The DNA here is from genome assembly GCA_963277665.1 of Viscum album. Classification (NCBI taxonomy): domain Eukaryota; kingdom Viridiplantae; phylum Streptophyta; class Magnoliopsida; order Santalales; family Viscaceae; genus Viscum; species Viscum album. The sequence continues at coordinate 2,031,023,906 of OY728151.1, read as the reverse complement.
CACGACGTTACGCTTCAGAAATCGCACTGATTTTCTAAGCCAATGCCATTGTGTGGTGAATACCATGCCCATTTCTCCACCAAGGGTATTCACCTTTATGAAAATTTACTTATTTATTATAATGTTTCATGTATGTATTCCATATTCCATTATTGTGGAATCAATGATTATGTTTTATGAATCCATGTTTTTTGATCCATGTGGCACACTTATGCATGAAATGAAATGTTTAAGAAGGGCGTGCCATTATAGTGCTCCAATGCATTAGGTAATATAGAGTATCATGATATATCATGTTCAATGAGTGTTGAATCATGCTAATTTAAGTGCAACGAGGTTTTAATCGTGCTTTATGTGCAATGAGGATTTACTCATCCTCCATGTACAATGAGCGTTGGCTCATTCTAATTCCATGTTAAGTGTTGTTTCCACATTTCCATATTTTGATTATCATGGTTTATCATACTTTTATGTTCATGTTTCTATTATACTCTATTGATATGCCTATTTTATAACATGTATTTTACTCCTCATGTTATTCCATGTGTACTCCCTTATTGGGCTTTATAGCTCAACCTTTTCTTATGGATGTCCTCTGGTAATCCCATGCAATGCTAAGTACGAGGGAATGTAATGGTCATGTAAAGGATGTATTAAATAAAGATGTTTTATTTCATGTTTTATGTTTTTATGTAATGATCCTAAAACGCAAATACACTAAACCTCTCTATCTTCTTTTTTGAATCAAGTGATGTTTTAGGTAATAAATCATGTTTAAGTTTGTAATAAAATCAGGGTTGTCATAATGAAGGTGTCATTGAACATCCTGGCACATCACAGTTTCTTATAGCACATCAATATTTAGTTCCATCCATCCTGAAAAATCTCTCATGATGAACGCACAAATTAATAAATATATCAGAGAGACCGGGCCATTTGTTTTGGCCTACTCCCTTCACGTTATCTTGATAGAAATACGTTGAAGAGACTGAATCGTCCATAATTGAAATTAAATAGTTTCAAATTCCAATCTATAATAGTTATAGGGAGCTTTTGTTTGATGATGATGGGTCAACGATTGTCGTTCCGCAAAAAACTTCAATGGTAGCTCGATCGTTGATCCTCCATTCATTGCTTGGTGGATTTGTTCCACCAAAGGTTCTTCAAAGGCCCTCTAAAGTTATCTAATCCGAATTCAAATATTTTCCAATGATTGACCAAGAGGAAGCAGTGAATCCCTACTCATTAACTTATGTTAAAGGTTTATTTAACATTTCTTTAATGAGACTTCATTAAATGGTGGGTTTCATGGTTACACAAATTGTGTAACTGGTAAATTAATGCCCAATATTAAATTCCCAACCACCCACATGTGGTCCCCACCACCAATGAATTAAAAATGATTGAAGGAGTATAATAATAAAAAAAAATTGTTTTTTTAATCATCCACAAAAACCAAATAAACCAGATATTCCCCTCGACCAATGGCGGTCGTAGTGAAGAATCCTTTAAGTCGGAATTGTGAGTTCAATGGTGCCCTTAGATTTTAATTCCATGTATTGATTCAAAATTTAGTAATTCATGATCTATATGTTTTTTGAAAATAACATTAAGAAAGATTAGTATTTCAATATGGGAACACCAGGCCTCAGAATCAAACACTGCCAATTTTCAAAAACTCATAATAATCCCAAATAAAATTAATAAATAAAAAAATTACATGGAAAATATGTGTTTTTCCATTCTCACCACCTCAGGTCTTTTTGTTACCAAAACCTGCAACAAAAAGTAGGGAATCAAATGGGGGTACTGATAATTTATCTAATCCTCTTGCTCCCATGTGCTCTCCTAGAGGTTCTCGTGCTGTCAGCAAACATGCACCATAGGTATCAATCATTAACAAAGGACCTTCTCCTGTAGACCCTCAATCTCCACTAAAACCTCTTTAAATGTCACCCCATCGACGATGTACAGTTCACCCTAGTAAAAGACATGTGATATATCGTGCGTGTACCTCCTCAGCTACTATGCTTGAAAAATATCTAGCACCCGATGCATCTAAAGGGGAAGAGGTAGGTGTTACACCACCCTGCCAAATCTGCTGAGGAACTGAAAGGGTCCGATGCACCTTGAAGAAATCTTTTTTCCCGGCCCAAATCTCCACAAACCTGGATGAGGAGAGACCCTTATAAATACATGGTCTCCCTCCTCGAACTCCAAAGGTCTCTGTATCCTATCAGCAAAAAAAATTCTACTCTTTGTAGTTATCATCAACTCTTGGATGATCTGCCCCTTCTGTATGTTAGCTCGTACCATCTCTAGACCCACAAGTGCTGACACCCTGGAGTCTGTCCAACATAGAGGTGATCAAGAAGGTCGACAATTATGATCCTCGAACTGTGTCATACCAATGATGGAGTGATAACTATTGCTCTGCATGAACTCCACCTATGGAAAGTGACCATCCAAACTGTGGCCAATGTCTAGGATGCAAGAACGATGCATATCCTTTAGTGTCTATATGTTCTACTAAGTTTGACCATCTATATAAAGATTAAAGGTGTTTCTCAAACATAGATGAGTCCCAAACACCTCTGGAAGTCCCTTCCACAAACTAGAAGTAAAACGTGTGGCACAATCAGAGACAATCATTGAAGGCACTCCATGAAACCATACAATATCTTTTATATAGAGGCATCTGATACCCTCTACTGATCCCTGATCTCGTATAGGTTGGAAGTGGGATGACATAGTTAGTTATTAAATGATCACCCATATGGAATGATGTCTCTTGGATGTATGTGGATGTCATATCTAAAATTCCACGGAAATACCATCCCACTTCCATTATACCACCTCTAGTTATTGCATTATGCTTGCTAGAAAACTAGTGCTCGACCTTCACTTGGTGACGAGTGACGCATCATGAGACAAACTCTGCCACTACATTCTTCATTTCTGGAAACCAATGCTGACACTAGAGGTATTGGTATATTGTCTCCAATATAAGATGTAACTAAAGATGGAAAATATAGAAATACATTAACAACTCCTCCCATAGCACCTCTGGTTCCATGGTGCGTCCTCTAAACTGGATGACGTTCTCACCACCTTCAGAAAATCCATCAGGTTACTATCTGGTGGATATCTGAGCATGTTGTGCCTCATAGTCTATGTCCCATTGTTGTGCCTCTAGAACTCAATGAAGAAGGGGTGGAGTGATAGTCATAGAAAAGAGGTAAGCTTCTCCATCTCTATCCATGAATGATATCAACATCATGGATAGCTACTCTAGCACCTCACTCAGCAACTGTAGACCAACCCTCTTGCTGTGTGAATCTAATATCATCTTCCCCATCCTAGAAGTATAGACTATCAAAAAGTCATTGTCCTCTTATAACTCTAGAAATTGCATCGATCTCAGGTTCTGGTCCTTCTGTGTGAAGATATACTTGAGACAGTTGTGATCAGATTATACTGTAAAATGTTCTCCCATCAATTTATGCTAACTCTAGGAAGTCGAAAGCACTGTTCTCCTCTATAGTATCAGCTATCATGAACCGTTAGTGATAACTTCTCACTCCTACATCACGACACCCCCATATCTGGTCTCTAATGCATCACAGTATACTACATACCCAATACCCTCTTCTAGTAGCCTCACGATTGGGGGCACTCATTAGTCTTTGGGGAAACTCCTGAAAACACATTTCGAATCTCTCCATCTATACTAAGGGATGTGCCTTAATCATAGACACTGAAAAGGTTGCAACAACTCTAGAAAAATAGGCACAGATCTTTAGTAGTGTCCATAAAACCATATGAAACACCGCACCTCGATCAGAATCCAAGGTACCTGCGATGCTAGCACAACATATATCTTTTCCAGAATCCACTGCAACTCCAGCCACTGAGATAACACTTCCTAGAACGTGAACCTCTCATATCATGAACTAGCACATCCAGAGCTTACCATAAAGTTGGTTCTCTTAGATTGTATCCATATCTATCTGCAGAAGATAGGAATTCTCCTTCTCCGATGCTATGTATATAAATATGACATCATTGAAGACCACCACATAACAGTCGATGTATGCCTAAAAGATCATGTTAATGAGTCTCGTGAACATTACTAGTAATTTTTCAGGCCTAATAGTATAACCATGTACTCATAGTGTCCATACTGAAATCTGAAGTTCATATTCTGCACATCCTCATCTCATAATGAATGCTCCTATAATCATCCACTACGGATACAACCTAAAGGGTATATTCACCTCCCGATCAGTTGTCTCTACAACATTTCATGTCAAATATAACACATCTAACCACCCTCCAGTCTTGGCTCCCTTAGCCTCGATCAACGTTGTCTATCGTCTGTACAAGACACAGAAAGGTTCGGGCATAGCCCATGCAGGGGTGAGTATAACCGTACATAGTGGAGACTGTGAGACACTGATGGTCTCATAGAATCCACAAAGGGTAAACCACAAACCAAGACCAAAAACAAAAACAATGATACAAAATTAAATACTATATAGGTATATTCACATACATATACCTATGTTATCAAATATGCTCATCTCATTCATGAGGAAACACAAGGGTCCAACCTTTTCTCCATTAGAACAACTCTTCCACGAAGGAACGAACAACATGAAGTTAACACCCCACGGGAATGTACCACAAGGGTATCATCACAAGTAAAAAACAACAAAGGTAATACCCTAAAGAAAATTACGACAAAGGAAGAGAATTATATCACACCATGTAGAACTTATTTATAAAAGTATATATGATTAGTTGTATTGCTAGTTCATCTTTCTTCGTCGAGAAGCTCTACTGTTAACCAACACAAGATTCATATAAGTTGACCCACACAAGATTCATAGAAGATGACCCCCACATGATCCATATAAGCATTCTCATATAGTATTTATAGAATTTTACACACACCAGATTCATATAATTTTACACACACGGGATAGGTATAAGTTCTTCATATACAACCAGCCATAGGGATCCCTGCACCTGGTGCTTTCAAGTTCCATATAAACAGCTCCATTAGACATTAGGCATACCTCAACATCCACTATTCTTACCAATGGTTTAAACCACTGTTCATATATGTCATAAGGGTACCAACATGATAAACGACGTTTCAATCAGACACCAGTTCTAAATGTTATTAGAATTTTAGTGTCAAGGTTCTGGTTTGATATGAGTATGATCCAAACCATCTATACTCCAACATTCTGAAAAACTCATGGGGATTATACCTAATGTTATGTCTCGATACAAGGATCCTAATGCTTTAGAAAGTTCATCAAACAGATATCTGTTTCTCAAGATATGTCCCTTGAATTGTTTTTCTGTTCAGTTGGCCCGTCGCCGGGTTCGATCCGGGTAAACCAACCCAACCCGACCCGGACTGACCTGACCTGACCTCAACCAACCCAAGACATTTCAAGACATCCCGACCCAGTACGGAAAGGCCATGGTGGGCTCGGTTCGTTGATCTGTGGTTTGGAAACGCCCGAAAAAGGCGCTAAATGATGGGTGTAGAGCCCACTGGGTAGGTGGCCCGACTGCGTGAGGAACAACACACAATTTGGTAGAGCAGCCCATTAGGGTGTGGCCCACCCTAGCTTCCACCCAGGGGAGTGTCCCCCAATTTTCCCGAATGTCCTCAAGGGTTGTTCAGTGTCCTCCTCATCGGCGAAGCCATGGGCCACCATTAGATGTCAGTATGGAAATGCTGGAGATAGTCATGCATCCCATCACGGTCAGCTAGTATGAGCCTCCTCCAATGGTCTGTTGTGGCTCGCTTCCTCCAACCGCACACATGTCATTCCCCCTACTCTTCCATGACCAGAAAGTGTATTGGTCGCCTCCTCCTACTGCCACAGTGAAAGAGCCGCAACATGTTCCTCTCGTGGCGTGGGTGTGCTGTATTCTCCCTTGTTGCAGGCTGGTGTCGGCCGCCACCTAGATCCCCGCTGACACCGGTCGCAGGTACCACCATGCCAGAGGCCTTCTGTGGGCCACCAGGTGAGCATTAGTGGCCCATATTTTCAATCCAATTGCATTGTTGAACATCCAGAGACATCATGGTTGCTTCTATCCCATCAAAATTGGGTTCTTTCCATCCTGAAGAATCGCTCGCGAAGAATGAAAAAATTAATCATGATTTCGGAAGGACCGGGTCTTGTTTGTTTGGACCACTCCATCTGTGTTATCTTGATAGAATTATTTTGAAGAAATTTAATCATCCATACTTCAAATTAATCATGTTCAAATCCCAACCTCGAAACATAGGAGAGAGAATGCAGTTGATGATGACCTGTCTACATTCTTCATTCTGTAACAAGCTTCAACTATTGCTCGAATGTCAATCCTTCATTCATTTCATGGTTGATTTTTTCTTCAAAAGGTTATCTAATGGATCTCCAATGTTCTGTTTTTTCAATTCAAATCATTTCCAATGAATGACTAAGATGAAGGTGAAATACCATACTCAATAACTTTTGTTAATTGTTTATGTAACTTGTTATTAACGATACAACATTAAATTGTGGGTTTTATTGTCACAAAATTTATGTTACCATGAATTTAATATGTTATATTAAATTCATGACCACCCTCATGTGGTACCCACATCCAATAAATGAAATATTATTGAAAGAGTTTAATAAAAATAAAACATTTGTTTTGTATTCTTTAATGAAAACCCGCAAAACCATATCTTCCTCTCGACCTACTCTGGTTGAAGTGAAGGTTCTATTAAGTGAATCCTGGCATTGCATGTTCAACAGTTCACTTATTTTTTAATTCCATGCACTAGATCAAAAGATAGAAATTCCCACTTGTTACATTTACTGAATGTACCTTAAATAATGAGTAGAAATTTATTTCAGGCACACTAGGCCTCGAAATCAAATGTTGTCAATTTTGGTAAACTCATAATAATCACAAATAAAATTAATAAATAAAACAATTACATTAAAAAATCTATATAGTTGCAAATATTTTGATCAATTTGGTTTTATGAGTAATGTTAGTTTCTATCCCACCATGTAGAATAGAACTACCAAATCAATGGATGTTGAATGTCTTGTTGGATGATCTAGAAGAAAATTGTTAAAAATGGTCGAATACATATTAATGAGGTTCTCATATATAATTCAGCACTAAGTCTAATGGGAATTTTATCTTCTATGTATACCATCATAGATCAAACTATTTAACAGTAAAGAACATGTATCCACTTCTACACATCAATGTTATGTTTTATTCGATGATATGTCTTATGATCATCTCCATGATTTTTTTGTTCTATATACAATTATTTGATGGTGATATGATAATGCAGTCCTCAGACTAATATTATGAGTAGTTATGAAATTTATGAGTTCATTGTGATTCCATTTAGTTTAACTAATTCATTAAATTTTTTAATAACTTTATGAATTATATCGTTTATCTTTTTTTGGATTAGTGTGTGGTATTTTTTTAGATGTGATCTTATTTCAATCCCAATCATAATATGATCATAAAAACATAAGAACACAATAATGACTACATTGAAATATCTTCAGCATTATGGAATGATAACCCAATGGTGTTTAATTATTGACAAATTACTATTCATGGACCATCCCATCTAAGAGGAAGGATTATTGGTGGGCATTAAAAAAGATGCAGCCTTCTTTTTGGGAGAAGCCCAATAAGGAATATGTTATTATGATATTTATTGGTTTATAAGGTTATTATCTAAATTTTATCCAATTATTATCCAATTGGGATGAAACAATCTTAGGCATGTCCCAAAAGTGGTCGAAGATTGTTTTGTCAGTTTATTATGAGGGAGATTGGTAGGACCTGAATGGAAGGATGACCTCAGCACATATTGTATTATTATATGTCTTTTCAATCCCTTAATTTTTGGTTTTTGGTTGTTGGGTGTGTTTAGAGGAGGGGGAAAATGAATTTGCAAAGGTTCATTTGCTGATGTCTAGAGGTATGGTAATTACATGCTGGGTAATCACAATATGTAATGTTAAACATTTTTTCATGAATTTTGGTGGAGTTTCATGACGTGAACGTATTTTGAATGGTATGAATAACATTTTCACATTGTATAATATTGTTTGGCTTAAAAAATAAAAGAAAATTGATAGGATATTCCTTTTGAAGGGAATCCAAGCCCTGTGTATTAACTAACATGAAAGGTTATTACACGTAGTGCAATACCTCGAGCATTTGTTGTTATATTAATTTATTCATCTAAACCATTAATAATTCTACAGTGGTTTTCTATTACACTCATTAAAGATTAATAATATTCTCACAGAAGATTCATTCAATCCCCACTCCACCCCCGATGACATTTCAATTTAGGTGGTTGATTATTGGCTATCTTTGATAGATCCATGGTTAGTTTTCTTCACTTTCTCATCTGATTACACTTTTTATTTTCCTAATATTCTATTCTATTATAAATGATGGTCTAGTTTGGATGTTATGGCATAGTATTAATAATATTCTAGTTTATAATTTGTTTATCCTTGTTTCTAGTATTGTGGCTATTTCTTTCAATAATTTTTCATCACCTTCTTGTTTACATACAAGTTGAAAAGATTCTTCATTTATGGGTCTTACTTAATTTCTCATTGATTGTGAATTATGTTAGAGGGATATTAATTTGTTTCCTTGTGGATTATAATTTTTCCAATCAAATCATATTTAATAATTTCTTAATTGAGATGAAACGGGAAGAAGGATCTGATGCACAATTTTTTTTCTAAATTGGATGTTATTATGATTTTGTGGATAATATTGTCTAATCTCAATGTGGAACATCATGGTAGTTGGTGGTCATTGGTTTCACACAAAAACAATTTTCATGTTGGTTAATTACTTTTGAAAACTTTTATATTGAAATTTTTAAATCCAATATAAATGTGTAAGAAACGGATTCCCAAGGATTACCCAGTTTCCATAAAAACCCCTCAATTAACACATGGAATTAAATAACAGATTCCTAGTTATATAAATAATTGTTTTATGAATTGTCTTGGTGGGTGATGTGTTGTGTGGGATATTTTTGGTTTTAAGTGTTAGAAAAATGAAATGTCAATTGTGTATTTTGTGGTGTGTGTATATGCACGAATTTTTCCCGTGCTATGTTTGTGAAGCACATGTGTTAGTAGTTGGTTAGATTGGGTGGTTTGGTGGAAAATCATATAGATGATACATCAACCTGACCATGTAATGGAATATTAAGAGTACATATTAAATTATTGTAGAATGGATGAGAATTGTTACACATTGGGGTCTACGATTAGGCAGTGTGGAGACTGGGTTCATTGTTTCTTGTTTTGTGTTGTTTATGGTAGATTCCCAGAAAGTAGTGGAATAAATTAATAAATAATTATATAATAATGTTTTGAAAATTATTTGTCTAGTTTGGATAAAGGAGTGAATAAATTAGTTCTGAATAATTAATGGTAATGGTAAATTATATTTGTTAGAAAAATTAATGGAGGTTTCAGCATGATGTATGGTGTTATGCATTTAGAGGTAGCAGTGAAGTTGGTAGTGTTGTGAGATTTTTTTTTGATAAACCATAAGTTAGATTTGTGTGTTTGGTATCATATATGTATATAAATTTATTCCCATCATGATTTCTATCTGCACCCACCCCAGTTAAGATATGTGATTGAACACACCCATCATCATGGGGATGGGTTCCATTCCAAAACATCCTAGTGGTTGGATGTATTTTGATCACCCTCTCTTCCATACCCCTCTTCTTGGTAGTTTAAAAACATGATTCCCTGATTTGGTTGTTCTTTTTGAGGTTCAGGTGTGTGTAGGAGGGTTGTGTTTTCCCTAGTGTTTTTAGGGTGAGATGTGTTTTGTTTTCTCTTGCACTTTTGGGATGATATGTGTGATTCTTTCCCAGGTGGCTTCAAGATGATATATGATTGGTGAGTGTTAGGTGTCTTCTGGTGGAATATAGTGTGGTTTGAGGCCATGTTGCCTACATTTTTTATTTGATGTGGTTTTTAGGATTTTGTTTCTTCAGGAAGGATGTGATGTGGTTTTTGAGGATCATGTGTGCATATGTGGATTGTGGTTTGGTTTTTGATGCCCAGGTTTCTATAGGTAGGATGTGATGTGGTTTGTGAGATAATTTGTGTTTTGGTGGGTTGTGATGTGGTTATTTCTAAATAGAGTGGATAGACAGGACTTTTCTTTTAATAATTTGTTGCTAAACAAGTTGAATGTTGTTTGAGGGTACCCATTCATGGATTTTTTAATATATTTTTTTTCATGAATTGTGTTACATTGTAAATGTACCTTGGTGGGAATATGGGGATTAATATACCTTATTAGGTGTTGTTAGCTTCTCCTTTTTTCCCATTGGGGCATTAGTATGCATCCTTTCTTGTGTGTAGGATATACATAGGTTTTTCTGATGGAGTATACCATTATTCTCACCCAATGTATATAAAAAATCATTCTTGTTTCTATTAGGATTACATGAATTATGATTGATGATATTAGATTAGGCCTTGGGATAATTGCTAAATCAGGTCATTTTCAGGATTATGGGATCTTTACATAGGGGTTTTATTTTAAATGTACAAATCTATTTTATGCATTAATATTAGAATTTTTTTAGTTATATATATATATATATATATATCATGTAATTGATTTTGGGATGGTCCATAATATCTCCATATCTATTATTCAAAAAGTGCATTTCATTCCAAATTGTGCCAATTGTATACCATTGGGTAAAGTCACCAACCTGGAGACTACAAGAGGAGGGACCCAGGGGACATTTTCTCCAATTCACATTGTTAGATTGGAAGTGGTGACATTGGATGGTGGTGTTTGTGACACAATGGTATTTGAGGTGATTATAGAGAGATTGGATGTAGATTATAGTTAAGAACAATTATGATTTCAAGGGTTGGTATGGAAATAGTGATAGGGGATATTTGAGGGTGATATAGGTTAGGGAAGACCTGCTTGGACATAAGATTTTAGAGCCCCCATGATTTGACGCAAGGGCATAGAGAAAATAAACGAACAAGTTAGGATACACCATTTCCAGGGTAGATACACTTGGAAAGGTACATTCATCATAAGGATTTTTGTTGTTATTTGAATTGTGATGCTTTTGGATGGTTAATATCGGTAAAAATGAATGAAATGAATTAAACAAGTTAAAATGAATGATAAAATCTACACCACTCAGGATTAAAAATTCTTTTTTAAAATATGAATCCTAGTGATTGTTTGCTTGTGTATTAGGCATCTAAGTCTCAAAAGGCTGATCAGGGTAATCAGTAGAGGGTTGATTTAGTGGTAGAGGATGACCACGGGGAGCGAACCATATATTCATTCTTGTAGTAGATCTTAGGAATGCATGTGCATAGTGTTTCAAACATGGAGACAGTGAGATGATTTAACAAGGTTGAGAGCACCTTTAGTTTGTCCTTGGATCTGACAGAGTATTGAGATCCTTTGTCCCTCAGTTTGATGTGAGTAGATCTATGTCAGTGGTGCACAACATATCTGGAAGAGATGAAGGAAGCTTATATTTTATGGGTTACATTTGAGAATAAGTTTAAAATCATAATTCCAATCATATAAAATGAAGAATGAGAAGACTTAGGATACATTATCCCTATAGCATGGTATTATTATGGTACAGTTGATGTGGATCATGATCAAGTATCTAGTTTATGTTTCCCTTGGTCTATTTTTAGAAGATCTTCCTCTTGTGAGAAGTCTTGAATATTTACTCCTTCATTAAATTTATTATGCAGATACTCACATAACATTTACAACATATCTAGAGTTCCATAAAATGAAAGAGATCATCGAGAAAAATAACTCATGAGGAGGTATAATTTGTGTAGCGTCCCATAATATTTCATTGATGATAAGGGTTGTTAGTAGCAGGTATCCGACACTTGGACCTTTGAGTTTCCAACCGACATTTTTTTGACCTCACCATATTCCTTTTCAACTATATGGTCATTATTCACTTCCTGTGAAAATGGGACCAATGTTTTTCATCTATGGAGTCCACTTCTATCATAAGAATGAGTTCCTAGTGGTTTTTCCAGCTCATTATGGTGGAGGTGGATAGGTTTAGTGATAGCCTCATCAGTAGTTTATAGACATTTTGTATTAGTAGTAGGTTATACATTTTCAAACTACACCAAGTGTATACCAAGTAGGTAGGGTCTAACCATGATATGTTCCTCAGGGACCTCAACTTGATCGTGGTCATGGATGCAGTTTTTAGAAGTAGGTAAGAGGAACTGAGTGTTCTTAGTTGCAGAAAATAGATTCACAGGCCTCGGTGTAGAGTACATTACATAGAGGCCGAAACATAATTTTTGATGTGTTCCATGGATGTAGACTAATGAGGGGACCACATTAGTAATAATGGAATCCATTCTTGATATAGTTGAAGCAATAAAATTCCATTCTATTTATCAACTGGTTTTATTATATTCATCTAATTATAGACTTCTTATATAAGAGACTCTTGTTTTCATATAAGGATTGTCTTTGTTTTGTTTTTGTATGTGGGTGGGGTTTATAGGTGCGTAGTCAGCATGTGGATCCCCTTCTCTCCTTGTTTTCTGAACTTCTAGAAGAATCAGTGGATGATGAAATGGTTTATGTTATCATATTCATTGCGGTGTTCTTCGATCATTTACCTAAGGAGAATGTGACTCAACCACCTCAATGTGGTGTTCTGATCATGGTAGAGTTACAACCAAGTGCTTCTTCAATTTTAATGGATCCCAATAAGATCCAACCTTATTAGTTGCTGGATTTGAGGATTCAGATAGATGATTAAATAAATAATGGTTTTATCTAGACTATTGTGTCACCATGGGTTTATCCTGGGTTGTTTTCAATGATTTAATATGGTTCTACAAGATTATGCATAGACTACAAGAGGCTGAATGAGGTGACAATCATGAAAAATTATCATCTTCCAAATATATATGATTGTTACTACCAACTATGTGGGGTATTTTGGTTTTTTATGAATGATATATAGTCTAGATATTACTATTTTATGGTTAAGGATGGATATATCTTGAGGAATTATTTTTTATGTAGGTATGGGAATGTCATGTTTAGACTCATTACATTTGTGTTATAAACACCCCAACCCTATTACTGAGTCTTATTATCTCAATATTTCATGAGATCCAATAATAGTTCATCATTGTTTTCATCGATTATATCTTGATATACATGAATTCAATGGAGGAGCATGTCGAGAATCACAGAACTATTGTGTAGGTACATTGACACCCTAAAATCCATGGAATGTATTCCAAGTGTATTTTCTAGATAGGAGATCTGAATTTCCATTGTCTTGTGGTATCTCATCAGGGTGTGGTAGTTAACTCTTCAATGGATGAATTTGTTATATATTGGAAATTTCCCAATAATGTGGTAGAATTTTGCATTATAATTAGTTTTTTAGGCAACTATTGGAGGTCTGTACCTGATTTCCCTAATATTGAAATTAAAATAACAACTCTGACTAGAATGGACTAGACATTTTTCTGTAGTGACCAGTTCTCCGGATCATTGATTTTCCAAATGGGGAATTTGGTTTGTTCTTAATTGAACTAGTTTCTATATGATGTTGTAATTTTTTAGGTGTTTTGTAATTCATTCCATTCGCATTTGTGATGCGTCTTGATTCAGCAATGGGTATTGATCTTTTATGGATCAATGAAGTTCTGAACTGATGAGTGTAACAATTCCACCAATGATATGGATTTGGAAATAATTATTTTTTCACTAAACATACGGTATAATTTCCTCATTTGGGAATGAATTTGGGTCTTAATGGATAATATGAGCTTGATGTATATCATTTACCATCATGATATTTATTTAAATTAGGGAGGTGGATTATGTTTTATCATGACTATGATTTTGTGAAGTCCTACACCTTTTGAAAGGAGAATTTCATGGCTGATTCTATGAGAAGGAATTCATATATGGAGGATTTTCTAGTGTATTTGAATGGTTGGAAGACAATAGAGAAATTGTAAGTCTTTACATAGATGCAAGAGTGGAAGGTCGTAAAGGTTATTCATTTCATAATATGTTGTATTCTTCTCTAATGAAGTATGTGGAAAAATTATAGTGCAGAGACTCAGAGGCCTAGGTGTTGTGGGATCATGTTGACCATGGTGATGTCCAGAGCGATGCCCAAAGGATGGTCGGAATTGGATGTTGTTTCATGGAATGTTTTTTCTGTCCTTCTAGACAATCACAATAGATTCATTTGTGCATTTCATAGATTTCCTTTATTGGATTTCTAAATATTTTATAAGATTCACTATGTAATTAGGTTGTATTTTTGGTGGAATTGTATGAAATGGGGAGTGGTGATGTTTGTGGAAAAGTTCATAGATTCTTAAAGGTGATAGCTGAGAACAGTGTTTTTGGTGGTTTTTTACAGCCCTTGGATGGTACCGAGTAAAAATGGGATCACATATCAATGAATTTCTTCATAGTGTTACATAGGGCATAGGGAGGCCATGACATTTTCTGGGTGATAGAAAAGTGCTGGAGGAAATATCCTAACTTATTAATTCTTAAGGTGTCAAGCATAATGGATTTCTCATCTAAGAGGTATGCGGACAATTTTTTGTGTTTTCATAGTGTTTCGAGGTCCACTAACTCATATTTGAATTACAAGTATACCTCATGGGTCTGGGGGATTATATAAAATCATTAGCACCAAGTTACATCTCATCACATCATTCCACCACAATAAATATTTGATAAATTAGGAGACTATGTATACATTGAAGGATATTTTTCAGGCACTCATCTTGGAATCTGGAATATCATGGTTTGTAACACCTTAATTTGGTAGTCATCTCATAATAATATCAATAAATATTCAATTAATATGGTTCCATTTGATTTTTTGTATGGGAGATTCTTTTATTCTCCATTGGGATAGATTGAGGTTGTGGAGGCTACTTTTGAAAATATCTTTGTGGTGCAATGAATGACAGATAATTTTTATATCATTCGTGGGAGAATTAATTAAATGTAGGACTATAAGATGTTGATCACAAGAGGAGGACCATGGAGTCGGATGTTGGGGACCACATGTTCTTTATGTTTTCACCTCGATATGGGAAGTAGAGGTTTGGCAGTGTGAGTAAATGTTATCCCATGTATATTGGAACAATTAAGGTGTTAGGGTGAGATGGTAATGTGAATACCATTTGGTGTTACCACCATAGTCATATATAATTAATTATGTCTTCCACATATCTCAACATCATTATTATATTCACGATGAATTCCATATTCTTGACTGGAGAGTGTGATATCAAGGACAAAACAATTTACATTGAGTGGCATTTAGAGATTCGAGATCCTCAGGATATGGATTTTCATGGACATAAAATCCATTGCATCGTATGTTGATGAGTCAGGGATTTATGGAAGAGAGTTATTGAGAGTGGGAAACACAAATGTGTTCCTAGTATCGAGTTTTGTTTTGAGTTTATCTTGTTTTGTTTTATTTTGAATTATAATGTTGGTGCCTTTTTTTAAAATATTTCTTTCCATTGGGTTGTGTTGTGTATTGTGAAATATGAGATAATGTGCTAACATGTGAACATGGGGAAGAACAAATTATTCATCTAGAATATTAACATTGATGATATTAAACCCATGTGGGTGAGTTAGTGACCCCAAAATATTATAGTATCTTTACAAGGGGGAATTAATTCCCTTATACGTGTGTTTATATAGTGTGGTTTTTGTTCTTGTGTGGTGAGACTTGTTTTTGTAGGGTATCATTTATCTATGGACACATTATTGTATGTGGTTTGTTTCCACACATGATTTGGAACAATACATGGTGGTTTATCATTGATCATTAATGTTTTTTGGTGTTTCAAGTGTAACAATATCCTTGAGAGGTATCATTCAAGGATGGTTTTTCAGACCC
Source organism: Viscum album (assembly GCA_963277665.1). NCBI lineage: Eukaryota > Viridiplantae > Streptophyta > Magnoliopsida > Santalales > Viscaceae > Viscum > Viscum album. The sequence continues at coordinate 2,031,007,858 of OY728151.1, read as the reverse complement.
ATCTTTTTTCATCGATTGTTTTTGGGATTCTTGATGTACATAATCATATGATATGTGTCTAATATATTTGTCTATGTGTTACTGGTATGTAACATTTTCAGTTATGGATGTTGTAATTGTTCATAGGAGGCTCAGAAGGATTTTTTTCATTTTATTGCAAAAGTATGGACGTATGGTGATTACCCATCATGTAATCACATTACATGGTATGAAAAAATATTTCAAGCCATTTCCTGGAGATTTTTTTCCATTCAGATTTCTATATTTTGTAACGATGGGTATCGCGATGAGTAATATTTCATGGATTGAAAACTAATATAAAATTTAGGGGTCGTGCATTTTTTGGAAAAAAAACCATGTGTTTGACACAACATAAATGGGTATCACACATCATGTAATACACCAATCATGTGTAATTTTAAAAATATTTTCATATGAATAAATTTTAATTCTGCCATGGATATCTTTTAATTTCATTCTCGATAAATCCTAAGTGTCTTGGGGAGTCCTTCGAACCCTACTCGTTACTCATTGATCTTCAAAAACCATTGGTAGTTCATTAGAGATCCGTTATCGATCCAAAGTGAGTATTATTCTCTTTACAATATGTTTATTATTTTTATCTTTCATAGATTGACTACCATGTAATGGGTTGTATTGAGTTGGAATTTTTAGCAACGTTTTCAAAGTCTTCTGGTGTGTAATATGTTGATTTGTGTTTCTAGTTGTATAGTGGCCACCTGCGGTCATTATTCTTCCCCGATATAGTGTAATGAAAGTTGAATAGATTCTTCATGGATGGGTTTTCCAAAATTTACTTTTATTATTCATTATGTGGGAGGGATCTAGGTTTTTCCTTCGAATTTTATTTGCATCACACTAATCAATGATTATAATTAGTTAAATGAATTCAATTGGTTGGGGGGCCTTACGCGAATGTTTTTTCTTTCTTTGATGTTATTATGATGTTGTGGATTGTACATTATAAACTCCCCTCTGAATGTATTGGTCATTTTTTTGTCATGATTGCACACAAATCAAGATTCAAGTTTGTTGATTCTAATTAAAAACTATTAAATGGGAATTTTTATTTCACATACACTTGGATAATAAATAGATTCCCCAGTATTACCCATTTTTTATGTAAAATATTGAATTAAAATGTTGAATTAAATAAATAATGTGTTGTTATATTTAGAATAGTGTAATGAATTTTTATGTGGGGAGATGTGTTTAATGGGGTATTTTTGGTTTTGTTTTATAGATTGATGGAATGTGAACATGGTATGTTGTGATGTCTGTATACTCATTGGTTTGTGTTATGGTATGTTTGGGAATCATTGTTGGGTGTTGTGGGTTAGTTTGAGCGGTGTGGTGGGTGAACAAGTAGACTATACATAAACATGACCATGTAATGGGATTATAGGTGTAGATATTGATTGATTGTGGAATAGATGGTAACTGTTTTTAAGAGGTATGTGATCATGTTGTGCGTAGATGTATATCTATGTTTGAAATTTAGTGTTATGCTTCATAGTTTCATGTATAATAGAGGAATAAATTAATATAAAACAAGTTATTAATGATTGAACCTTTTTGGAGTTGGTTTGGTTATTAGTATGAATAAATGTGTAGTGGATAAATATTTGTAATGATTAATTATGTTGTATAGAAAATTGAAAGGAGGATGTGGGTTGATGTGTTCGGTTGTGAATTTATAGGTAGTATCAATGTTGGTAGTGTTTTGAGATGGTTGTTATTGAAAACCCATAGGTTGTTATGTAGTTTTTCATATCATATATGTATATACTTGTATTTACCTAGTGATTTATACTAAAAAGCACCCTAGTTGAGCAGTTCGTGTTGAACACCAACACCATCACGGGGGGACATTATCCTTCCCAAACATCCATTTGGGAGGATGGATGGATGGGCTAATTCTCATTTATACTTCCCCATCCTAATAGTGATAGCCCAATATTATTTTGGATGATTATGATATTCTAGGACAAGGTATGTGCTGATAGGATTTTATATCTATGGTTTTTTCATTGTGATAAGTGTTTTGTATTCCAAGGAGTTTTTAGGATGATATGTGTTTTGATTTCCCAGGTGTCTTCAGAATTATATAAGGATTCTGAGGCCCAAGTGTCTATAGTCATGATGTTTTGTGGACCGAGTCCTAGGTTTCTATAGTCAAGATGTTATGTGGATCGAGGCCCATGTATCTTCTGGTGGGATATGATGTGTTATGTGAGGACCTTGTGTCTATAGCCAATATGTTATGTGGTTTTTGAGGCCCATGTCTGTTCAAGAATGATTTGGTGTGTTGTGTAAGGACTAGGTATCTATGGGTGAGATATGTTGTGGTGTCTGGGGCCCAGGTCTGTGTGCATGGAATGTGATGTAGTTCTTTCAGAAGAAGGGGGAGCACATGGGATTTTTTATTAATAATGATATGTTAAACCAATGGTAAGTGGGTCGGGAAAGCATAATAAAAATATTCTTATAATATTAAATTACATTACTTGGTTTCAAGGGGATAATGTTGTTATATTGTTAGTATTGATGTTATAAGTTTTTGGGGGTTGTTTGATTCTATTGTTTACTCATAGGGGAATTAGTATTATTCCTTTTATGTGTGAATGATAGAATTTTATTTTTCCTAATGTGTATAACTCTATACACACACAACATATAAAAATAATCTTACAAGATTCTATGAGGATAACATAGACAGTGTGGGATTTTATTAGCTTATCCATTGAAACATTTGTTGAGTTTCTTCATTAGATTTGTTTTGGGTACATTTCATTGGAGTTATAATGTACATGAACTAGTTCTATTTTATGCATTCAAATTGGATGTTTTTTTGTTTCAATTTTATTTATATCCCATGTATCTGTATTTTAGAGGATCCATAATATCTACTAATATTATATATAAATTTAAAATTTTATGCCTTTCATATTTTGTGACATGTATACCCTTACAACATGTTTTCAACATAGGTCCTACTAGAGGTGGGACATAGGGGGTAATTATCTCCATTTCATCATTGTTAGCCCAATAGGGTTATCTCTAAGGGAGGGGGTCATGACACTTATCCCTACATAATCAATGTTATCTAAATAATATAATGTGTACTACGACACATCTAAGGTTGGACATAGAAAATTTATAATATAATAGAATGAAGTGCTTGATTATGGATCCATTGGAATAATAATACATTAGAGTAATCACCCTTACCATGATTTGGTGTTATACCTATCATAAATTACCTACCATGGTGGTTATATTATCTCATTGGTGAGTGTTTTAGGTAATAAATGGACAACAAGAGCCTTAGTCAAGCTATTCATAATCAATTCCTCAACATTCTGAAGAAGAATTGCTATTGTTAAAATCCTAGGAGTCATAACAACATAAGATTATGAGAAGTGAAAATTGAAAAAGACTAGGAATTTATAGAATATATTGGTATAGAGTGACTAATGTGGTTTAGTAATAAATACATCCATAGAGGTCAAAATAAATTCACTATGTAATCCGCGATCACAATTTTGAGTGATATCATAGAATCTAAAATACATAAATTGTATCCCGAAATGGGTTAATAAAGTAGATGCTATTATGATGCACCAACCACACATAAATTATGCACTAATATTGTGAACATGTAACAACCAATGATTTCATTGTATGTTATCTCTTCAAATTAATTCAATAACTTGCGTTACACGCAACACGGAAATCGAGTGCACCACAACCTACCAAACTAGCCATTCAAAAAGATGTTTTGAATAGTATTAACTGAATTCCCAATTTTATATACTTAATATAATTTCACAATCCATATTATGTGTTTCATATACAATAAATAATAACAAAATAATTTTTTCTAGATAAAAGAATTATTTTAAAAAAAATGCAATTTTACTTCCTTTTAATGGAGATAAATATTTTAAAAACAAATATATGTCACTTTTATATATTCAATATAATGAAATTAAATTACTCTTTAGAAACCAGAAAAAAAAATTTATTTAGGAGAAATTTTGTGTTCTTTTCTGATAACTTTTGTATTTTGATGAATAGTGAAAAATAAAAAATTTAATTGAAAACAACTTTTTTGATCGAAATAATATAGACTGTTAAATTATAAATTTGAGAGGATTTAAATTATCATTAGACTCTATATTTATCATTTAATATAATTTAAGTCATTTTATCTATTTTCATATTTATACTAGAAATAAAAAACTATCAATCTTTTGATAGTTATTATTTCTTAAAAACACGCATTTTTGTTTTGACAAGGTGAATTAATTTTAAATTAATTTCACCTTCTCATGTGTTTTGAATTTAGACAAATGGATTCCATATTTAGAATTAGGAGGTCCAAATTGTGTAAATATTTAACATTAATTTTAGATAATATGAATATTTATTTCAGTAAATATTTATTTACAACAGTTAAAGGGTAGACATAGTAAATTTGGGTAGAAAATTATTATTATATTAATATTAAATTTCCCTAAAAAGTGTCATATTACTATTTTATGATACATGACTGACAATGGGCATCCTTAGGTCTATTTTGGGATCACATGGATCCAAAACTAGTCTAATTATTATTGAATTATTTTATTTCGAACATGATTCATCTTATCTTTGACACTAATGAGCTATGAACCTTTATAAACTGAAAATAATTATATAATAAAATAATATTTTTAAACATTACTATAGAGGACCTCCTCCTTCATATTAAAATTCATCATCATTAACCCTTTTCTCACACCTCCAAATCCCCATGGCTCGTCCATACTCTGCCTAATTAATCTCCCAATATCACTATCTTTATCTTAGTAGCCTTACCATACTCATAAGGAACATCAAGAAATCAATTTGGTTAAAACCAAAGGGAGTTACTCAAATTTTGGGTAACATATCTTCTTAAGTTATTTTATTTTATTTTACTTCTCCAACCACCTAAATTTTTTTTATTAATTGAGTTCATTATAAAAATAGTATCCTCAATGATTTTTCAATCATATACTACCACCTCTTATGGTGGCCATTATGATGGATCTATAATTATATATGATATATATGATTTTCATTTTATCTATAATCAATTTTAATTATCTTTTATAGAATACCTTTATTGATTTCTTTTTTTATATATATGTTAATTTAATTTATGAAAGTGTGGACTACCGCCCCCTCAAGGTGATAAGACTCATTCATACCATACATGGAAGGTATAAAGGATGGGGTCAAAGACCATACATAATGTATATAAAATAATATATTATACATTAATAATAATATACCTATGTGTCATTTGGTTTTTCATTTCATTTAATAAAAAAATTAAATTGAAGTAGTGTTCGTGCATACGTACGAATTACAGTCTCCATGAACATGAAGAGATTCATTCCCCATCATAACCATTCAGGAATACTTTTCATTTTATTATTAAAAATAATGTTTAATAACAAAATATCATTATGTATCAGAATCAGATACATATTATCTATAAAAAAACATGTCTTACATAAAAAACATATAAAGGAGAACAAATCGGTTAACACTTGAAATAATGATATTACAAAATTATTATTAGCAATGAAATATTACAAGATCAAATATGATATCATATTTATGTATGTTATTATTGTATAAATTAAAAATAACGATTAAACTATATAAAGGAGGATAATGTTCCATCGACAATGGAAAAGTACAAGGTAAGGGTTAATTGCTCAATCTCATTAATTTTTGACATTTTTTATGTGTAAATATTTTCTAGTATATATTTATTATCCATGGCCATGTTTCATTAAAGTCATGTCAAAATTTTTATTTTAAGGTACTCTTTATGTAAAACATAATTTTAAATGTTTTAAATATTTATTCTTCTATATCATTATCATTAAAATCCATGTTATAAAATGGTTTTAAGGATTTATTTATATGGACATGATTGTTTTAAAATTATAATTCCCCTAAAAAATTTCAATGTGGTATGGGACACTTTGATTCAAATATATAATATAAATTTCTTTCATTATAAATAATGTTACTTTTAAATGATTTCATAATAAATGGGTATTTCACTCAAAGAGTTTTAATGATCAATTTCAACTATATTATAATCCTTTATGGAATATTATTCTTGATTGAGTTTGATTTATTATAATACAATATTCTTTATTGTATTGAATGTGTTATGATATGTTTTACCATGGATGTGATAATTTCATGCCATTCATCGATTATGGTAAATTTATTGACATTTCATATGTTAATTATAATATGAATGTTTATGTTATGATCATCCTTTTCAAATAAGTAATTTATTAGACATAGTAAGTGACTGGTGGGACCCTCTATAGCTCATAGTTGCATTGGTAGGTCTCACAAGACAATTAGACCTGGAATTGGATGAGACCTTTCCCAATTTGATATATGATTTTTGCCAAGGCGTTAATCAATTTTAGATGTCTTGGTCGAGGCCTTGAAAAAATGTTTCCTAATGTCCTACATTATACATTCCCTCATTATGAAAATAATATTGATGGTTCATGTAATTATTAGACTAGTATAATACCCATGACTATGTTTTATTATGGAATTATTTACTCAGCTCATATTCCTTCCATAAAGTGTTAATTTTTATTATTTGTAAAGGAACGTGTTGTCAATTATTCAGATGCATAATTTTTATGTTATATTCCGATGTATTTCTTAATTTTTCCAAGAGTATAGGAACACCAATTTCTTATATTTTATTTTCCTAGGATACCAAGTAGTGTTTTACGTTTCAAAGGTAGGTTATTGACATGGTTAAAATTTCCTTCTCAAAAGATTATTTATGTGGTGTGATATGTTATAATGTGTAATGAAACATTCATGTATGTAATATATTTTCCAGGACTGCTAAATTTATTGACCCTTTAGGACTTTATTCCTTGTAATCATGATTATGTATTAAAATAATGAACCAACTCCGGGTATTTGGGTTCGGGCCATTACAGTTGGTGTCAAAAAAATTATATCAGTAACCTTGAATCATGATTTATATAAAAAATGATTAGAAAACATTACCCTAAGATATACATTAATGATTAGTATATACGAACATCCTAGAATTATGGTAATGTAGTGATTTTTTATTACAAGCAATACATACCTATCTGGATACGAGAATGTAGAAGCAGCTGTTGCACATATTTACCTTGGAGTGAAATCTCCTACAAAGAGTTTCGGGCTTCACCCAGGATATCCTGGTACATGATAATGGTCATTGCTACACTATTGGTTACGACACTCCTGAGGAATATGGTTAGTATAATTCATATTGTCTTTACAATACATTATGGAAGGATTTATGAGTAAATACATCCTCAACGAATTTTTCTATGATTATAGATTATATGCATAATATTTTCAATTTACATTAGGTATTTTCGATGTTTGAATTATACATTTTGAATCATAAATTAACCTAGTGTATATAATTCTTGAGAAATGGTTCCCAGTAGAAAGAATGAAAACTCCATCAATACTCATGATCCAAAGAGTAAGATGGGTCAAATAATTCATGGTATTAAGTCAACATTTAGATTGGAAATAGTCCTCTACATATTATCATCTTATGAATAAATAATATCATATATTAATTAGATTAGTAATGAATTATTTGAGTCCTATGTATTTTATGGGAAGCACGATAAGAAAAGGATGGTATAGAGAATGATGGATAAAGGGAAGAGGGGAAGGAAGGATTATACCATATGCGATAACTGTAGAAAGAATCACCTAGGTAAATACATGAAGGGAATAGGTGTTTGTTATAAGTGTGGAGAAAAAGGACAACAACTACATGATTGCATGTGTAAGAGAATGATTTCAAATGTATAGTGATTCATCTAAAATTAGTTAGTACAATACATGAATCAATGTCCCAATCATCAGTGTATATCGCAAATGATGTTGTTGGATAATTATAATGTTATTATATTACCACAGATGATGTTAAATGAGTAGTGTTCTTTTGTTGATATTAAATAATTATATTATTTGAGTGTTGTATCAATGATGTACAAGTTATAATAATTTTATAGTATATAAAGTTACTACTTTAGTACTATTTCATTAAGGATTTGAGATAGTTTGGTAAGAAGAAAAGTGACTCAATAACAAGTTATACTTTTTGAAAAATACATGGTTGAAGAATGATAAACATTAATATTTTTCTGATATAATGTTATTTATTTTATAATAATAGATGATTTATTTGGATGAAATATAATGGATATAATTGACTACAATGAAAATAATTAATGAATTTTTATTCCTTCATTGTTGGTGATTATAACATTTTTGTATTTATGGAGTATATACATGATTCTATGATTTAAAGATGGTATTAACAAGTACATACCAAATCAAATATGGATTTTTCGAAATTCATTTTATTACCACATTTTAAGATAATACACGATGAAGGTATTCCCATGTATATTATGTGACCTTCGTTAAAAATTTTGTACTGTGAGATTGGAAAAAAGTATTGTGGATAAGTCTAAAGTTTTGAAGAGATTATGTTTGAAATTGGATACTATTATTAAGGTTAAATCATTTCTTATGATCTTTTCTGTCATAAAAAGGATTATTCGTAGGTTGGGTGACGACTTGTTCCATTCAGCGCAACCGAGAGACTAAAACCCAGTACCAAAGGTAGACAAGGGTACATCACCAACCCCTGGCCTATATGATGTCCAAGTTTTTATAATAAAGTTTTTTTTAAATATTATAACAAATGAATTAAAAAATTATTTTTTTTAACCCTATATGATTTTGATAAATAAAATATTTGTGAAATCTATTATCTTTTGGAGTGAATGAGGAGTTTGTGGTAGATATTAGTTGAAGGATGAAACTCAATTTGTATAGTATATTTTTCTCCACTTATTATATGAAAAAATTTATTCATACAAATTATGTAAGGGATCATAAAACCAAAAATGTGTTATCCTAAAACCTAATGTTTTGTTGAACCAATGATATTTTTAATCATCATAGACTGAAATATTTGAGGTCCTTAATTTTAATCTTTTTTGAGATTGATGACCTCAATCACACCTTATAAATATTTATGTTTTTACTCTAATTATTTTTCTCAAATTTCCACAAATGTTCTCAGAATCATGATAGTAATTTTATGGTGAATTTTTTATTTCTCTTTCCCTCTTATTGAGAATAAATTTCCATAACCCAATTTCCTAAGTTGGTTTTCTAAATTTTTTATTTATTTTTAACCATTTAATCTCACAGAAAAGATTCAAATTTTTATGACACAATTTATTGTAGGAGGGGATAATGTAACACTATAAGATTTCATAGTACGCTATCTCTTTAAATTAATTCAATAACTTATGCTACACGCATCACCGAGTTCGAGCGCACCACAACTTACAAAAATAGTCGTTCAAAAAGTGTTTATCAATAGTATTAATATAGTTTTAAATATTATATAATCCATATAATTTTATAATCGATGTAATGTGCTTCATAGAGAAAATATATGAAGAAATACATTTTTTTAGATAAAATAATTAATTTTCAAAAAAATGTAATTTTACCGCCTTTTAAGGTAAAACCTTTTTAAAAAACCAATATTTGACAATTTTATATATTAAATTTAATAAAATTAAATTATTATTTAGTAGAGGGAAAAAAATAGTTTTCATACATTTTTGGAACATTTCTGATAACTTTCATATTTTGATGAATAGTGAAAAATACGAAATTTAATTGAAAACAAATTTTTTAATCAAAATAATTTATATTGTAAAATTATACACATGAGTGTCTTTAAAGTATCATTAAATTTTATTTTTATCATATAATATAATTTAGGTTATTGGATGTAATTTCACATTTATAATGGACATAAACAAGTGTCAATTTTATGATAGTTATTATTTTTTAAAACCAAACATTTTGTTTTGAAAACATTAATTAAATTTAAGATAATTTCTGCCACTTTTGTGTCTTAAATTTTTAAATATGGATTCCATATTTGGAATTAGGAGGACCAAATTGTGTAATTATGAAACTTTCATTTTTAGACATTATGAATATTTACTTTTATAAATATTTCATTTACCATGGTTAAAGGGTAAATTTTATAAAATAAGGATAAACAAATATTTTTATAATCATATTAAATTACCATAACATGTGTCTTATTATTAATTTTTGATACATTTCTGACTAGGGACATCCTTTGGTCGATTTTGGGACCACATGGAGCCCCATTAGTGTGATAATGACACATTAAATTAATTAATTTAACGTATAGACAAAAATTACATTAACATATATCTTTTTATGAAACAATTTTTACATGAGGATATATAAGTTATATATTAAAAAATAAAAATAAATTTTAAAGATAAAAATATTTCCTACATCATGGTTATTTTTGATAGTTTTTAGACATCATATAAATAAAATTACTATTGACACATTAACAATGCAGTGTTTACCTCATTAATGAGTAATTTATATAAATTATATTATAATAATTAAAAAACATAAAAAAGTTATCCAATTATTATTTTATTATTTTATATTAAAAATTATTCATCTTATCACTGACATTAATGATTTTTGGTTTTGTAGAAACAGAATATAATCATATTATAAAATAATATTGTCAAACATTCCTAAAGAGCCACTCTTCCCTCTTATAAAAATCCCTCAACTCTATCAAATTTCTCACACCTATCAATCCCCTTGAATCATCCAACCTCAACCTAATTGAAATCCCTACATCCCCCTTTTCCTTTTAGAAGCCTTACCTTGTGTATAAGGCACATCAATGAAGCCTTTTTGTGCAATCCATAGTGAGATACACGATTTAAAGGGGACATCTCCTCTTATGTTATTTTCATTTTTTTATGTCTCCCACCCCTAAAATATCTTAATTAATTTCTTTTATAACAACAGAAATATCCTAAATATACTGGGTTGTTGTTATTAGAAGGTTTTTATCTACACATACACAAACCACCGTTTAATTGGTATAGAACATAATGTTTCTGTGGACGGCAAACAACTGCCTCACGAAACAATGATTGTTCAGTCATCTACTACCACATCTTATTGAGGCCATTATGGTGGATCGATAATTATATATGATATTTATGATATTTATTTTCTCTATAATCTTATATATTTCTCTTTTAGAGAATACCTATATTCTTTTCATGTTGTTTATATATATATGATAATTTTATTTGAGGAAGTGCGGACTACAACCCCCTCAAAATGATATGAATCGTTCATACCATACATGGAATGTATAAAGGATGATGTTAATGAACATACATAATATATATAAATTATTATATTATATAGGTAAAATAATATACATATGTATCATTTGATTTTATTTTCATTAAATAAATTAAATGGAAGTAACATTCGTGCATACGTACAGATTAATGTCTCCAGGAACACGATGAGATTAATTCTGCATCCTAACCATTAAAGCATAATTTTCAATTGATTATTAAAAATATTGTTTAATAAGTTATTATCATTATATATATTAATCAAATAAATCTTATCCATAAAAAACATGGATTTCATAACAAATCAAATAAAGGAAAATGAATCAGTTAACAACTGAAACAATGATACTACAAAAATATTAATAACAATGTAATATTAAAAGATCATATATGATAAAATATTTCTGTATGTTTTTCATGTATTATTTCATAACAATTATCTATCTAATATACATGAGGTTACTGTACCCTTGACCAAGGAAAAGTAAAAGGAAAGGGTTAATTCCACGATCTCATTATTTTCCGAGATTGTTTATGTGTAAGTATTTTTTGTGGAATATTTATTATCTATGATTATGATTCATAGAATACATTTAAAAATTATTCATATAAGGTAATCTTTAATTCTAACACATTTTAAATATTTGATACATTTATTCTTATAAATTATTCTCATCGATGTCCATGTTTTAAATATGGTTTTAAGGATTTATTTATATGGTCATGATTGTTTTAAAATTTTAATTCCTTTAAAAGGTTTCAATTTTGTATGAGACACATTGATTCAAATATATATTTTAAATGTCTTCCATTATAAATTTTGTGACTTTTAAATCATTTCAGGAAAATGTGTTATTTCACTCAAAGAGTATTACTGATCATTTTCAACTATATCGACATCATTTACTGGATATTATTCTTGATTGTGGATCATTTATTATAATATAATCTTCCATATTTTATTTATTATGTTATGATATTTTTTACTTTGGATGTGATATTTTTATACCATTTATGGTTTAGGGTTAATGTATTTACATTTCGTATCCTATTTAAAATAAGAATTTTATGTTATGATTCATTCTTTTCTTATGTGGAATGTATTGGACTTAGTAAGTGAGGGGTGGATCCCAATATAGACCCTCAGTGAATCATTAGGTCTCATGTTACAATTAGACGTGGAATTTTTCATGGCCTTTCACAATTTGATTTATTGTTTTGGCTGAGGACTTAATCATTTTTAGACATCATGGCTTGGACTTGACTAAATGTTTTAGAATTCCCCACATTATACATTCTTCACTATGAAAATAATATTGAAGGTTCAATTGGTTATTCGACCGAAGTGGGAATTTTAGGGAGATTGTTTTGCACTGTAGTATGTGGGACTATTCCCCTGGTTGGGACATTAGGTCCCAGATTTGGTCCCCATGTCCATTAAGGACTTCAGGCCACCCAGGACATTGAGTCAGTAAGGCCTTCGTTCCACCTCAAGGACATAGAGCAACCATAAGTGTATATACAATTAAGAGAACCTACAATGAAAAAGATCTAGAAGATGGATTAGAAATGATATTTCACCAAAACAGAAGCTAAAACTATTGAATGAATGAGATTGTATAGAACCTGCCATCAGGAAAATCATGTTCACGCATTAGAATGCCTAGACGAACAAACATGTGATGGTGGAGAGCTAATTTCATGACGAAGATGCTATGGATGAGTAGATTCAAGTATTTAGTATGAATTGCATGTAATGTTAGAAAACAACTGTATATGAATTCCTATAAGGCATATGAGACATGTAATACATACGCCTACAGGACTTGTAAGGGTTCCACATCAGCCCTTGAAATGTTGATTATCAAAAAATCAATAAAAAATGATGGTCGTTGGGCCATTGTAGTGATAGCACAGTAAATATTAATATACTATTACTTGGCCCCTAACATTCTACTCGACTCATTCAAGATATTATTCACCCAAAAAACTCCATTGAATATTAAATTATAGAAATATATTATACCTACATGGTGTATAAATCCACCAACTTCAACAATTGTGATATAGAGCTTATTACAAGTCCTTGACATGTAAAAACATAACATGAGGTATTACTCCTACCATTAATTCCACCACCAACATCCACACCTATATATCCTTAAAATTAATTACCTTTCACAATAAACATAGATACTTCATTTATTTTTATAAAATAACTCATCCACTTCACAACGTTCCAATGTTTCATTCCAAGGCCTGCCACGTACCATCTCATAAATCCCACAGTATGAGAAATGGTAGTTCAGGTATAGAAAATTGAATACATCATCCTTCAAATAGATGGTATGTATGGAAAATTTTCCATGTAATCACCCTCTTCATTCATCATCATTGTTTTATCCATTTATAGTTTGAAATTGATTTTCATGTGAATAGAGACAGGATTGGCATCAATTAAATTAAATATTCATTGAACTATCCTAATGTCATCAGCCTCGGATGAGATTATTTTTCTAGTTTCTTGACATCTATTAATCTTTATCACCACAATCATTCCATATTATAAATGATTGTTCTTCTTGAACTCCATATACAATATCTTTTTCAACCCAATAATTCTCTTCAAACATGATCATGAAATAACCAATTCATCCACATACAAATGAATAAAAATATTATTATCACCATAATATATTATGTGGGGACATTAATACATGACACATCATTTTATGAATTTTTAATCACGACTGTATCACTGTTTTTTCCACTTCCTGGGTTCCAAAATTATCCCATTTAAGATCTTCCTTAGTTTCCAAGCACGGTATTCAATCCGAGATATAACACATCCCTCTGGAAAAGTCATATTTATGTCATCATCTATTTCTCCATGACGGAATTCTGTTTTCAATTTAATCTTCTCAAGACACTTTTATTTAGCCTCCACAATTATGGGCACATACCAGTTGGTGGAATTTTTTCCTACATGTGAGAAAATTTCAGTGAAATCCACTCCCTCCATCTGTTAATATCATTTCACTAACAACCCTTCCTTGAACATCATTTTTACATAATTTTCTTCCTTGAATAGGTAAACCCATTTTATTAATTCCGTGTTTTCTTATAGATGTGGTTTCAAATACCATGTATTATTTTCATGTAATATTGAAATATCCAATTTCCTGGAAAACTCCTACATTCACAAATACTTTAACTATATTACCTATTTAAAAAACTTTAGTTCTTCCACTATATTCAATAAAACGTTCCTTAATGATGGTGGATACCTCTAAACATTCTGTCTATCAACTTTTGATATCATAAACTCCACATTATGAGTAATATTCAATGGTTATGAATCCTCATGATAAGGTGCACCATCAAGCTCAACATTATCATTTTACATAGTTTTTTATTTTCAATATTCATCTTTAGCTGCAGAGATATCCATTATCATGAAATATTTATTAAATATTACATTCTTTGTATTATTGAAAATATTATTTAGATCATTAAAAAAAATAAACCGCATCATATTCACTGAAAAAAATGATTATAATTATAATCATTCATGTCCATTACATTATCATGAATATGTAATTTTTTTTGAAAAACAATGACTCACAAATATGAGGTTCTTCCCACTATACCAAACTCAAGATCCTCATGAATGTATTCTTCTAGTGGTAAAGATGGATTCATATTCATGATATATTCTAGGATGCTATCCATATCGTCCTAAATTTTTTGGGTATCCTCAAGTGCAACTTAATTGTTATGGAACATTCATTTAATGTAATATTCATCACATTGGATTTTTTTAATGGTGTTCATCGGATAGACATCAACAATTTAATTCCATTACTGGATAAAAATTCGTTGAACTCATCACTATTGTAGTCTCCATCATTTTAAAACATCATGCATTTCAGCATTGATCCAAAATCAATTTTAACAATAGACTCCAACATTTTTAATCATGTTAAAAACCTAATATTTTATTTTCAGAATATAGACCCACAACATTCTAGTAGAGCCATTAATAAATGTCACATAATATTAGGAACCTCTATGGTAATTTATTTTTTCATGCCCCCAAACATATTTCGGCAACATGTTGAGTTCCCCATCCTTCGTTGTTCTTGTTCATTTCGAAAATGATACATTATTATAATTTCCAAGGATAAATTAATCGCATATACAATCATTCACAAACATCATCTTTAGTAACATTCCATTCCTTAGAAGAACCTTCATACCCGTCTCAATCATATGTCTTAAAAAGTAGTATCATCTTTTTGAATAACCAAAATATTTTATAGATGATACAATGTCTATGATAATATTTTCCTTGTTGGACATTTGAAAATTATTTTATCCTCATGTCATGACTAAATATCCCTTGGAAATAATTTTTTCACCAGTAAGAAAAAGGTATTCAATCATGTATCATTAGGATTCCCAACATAAATTTTTTTTATTATTAATTATTAGATATAAATGAAATTTTCAGGAACTGGTAGACTACCACTATTAGTATTCATATTTTCATCACCTTACCTAAAAATCTCTAAGCATTCATCTTCTGCAAGATGGAATATCCAAAAAATTTATAATTTTTTTTTAATTAATTCCACTATGGGAAATGAAAAATATTCCCTTTAGTCTATATTATAGGACTACATAGGGATATCCATGTTCATGACCAACTCATCATCAGTTCCTTCATCCATCTTTTTTGTTAATTTTTTTAGGTGCATTATATATTTCTCTCCACTCATTTATAATGATTCCATTATTAAAAATAATATAATATGTTGGAATGGTCTACTTTTCCTAATATTTTTTATTTCCTATGGAAATTTAATATTCATTTATGAGTGTACTGTAAAGATGCAAAATTTCCATGTAATGTGTTGAATTAAATGGAAATTGAATGAGTCCGCAAAAAATAATGGTATTTGATTCTGATTCCTGGTTTTCAGTAATCAATTTATAAATTTATGTTTGGGTACGTTCTGCAAATGTACGAGAGGGTTTTTATAACTTTTCAACCATTTCTTGGAAGTGAAATTCGAAGGAACCATTGAACTCGAGGTGCCAGTATTCAATGAAAGAGACATTCACCTCGACGACAGTGGGTCGAGAATGAGAAATAGTTTTTGGGTTTTTCATGGAATATAATAAAATAAAATGAACTACAATTTTTTTAATTTTGAGCCACCGTGCTAAAGATAGAGGTGGGTCCACCAGAACTAAACCACTTTGTGGGAGTTGATGTGTGGGGACCACCCGACCATAACCTCCCTTGAGAGGTTATGGTAGTGGGGCCCACCCAAACCTAACCTCTCATGAGAGGTTACGATGTGGGGACCACCTAGGACTAAAACCCATTAATAATGGTGGGAGAGGAAAACCTCTCAACTCCCCCCATTAATGAGGGAGAGTCTCTCCATCCACTCCTTTATTGGTGTCACCCTTCCTATATTTTAATTATGCCAACCTAATGAATTAATTATCTAGAGACAACATAATTAATTCACCCAATTAGAATTTTTATTCCAATGACTTAACATATTTTATAATCTATTATTATTGGATACATTTTATTTGGATGGAAATAGGGGAAAGATCTTTTGAGAGAAATGATCTCGTCAACAATGAAGAAAGAATGTGTTCTTCCCACGAAGAATTCCGGCAAGAAGAGTCTTTGAATTCTTCCTTAGATGTACCTTAACGAAGAAACTGATGTGAGAAATCTTCGACGACTGAACCTTCCACCTCATCGTCGTCAAAGAAATGAAGCATTAGCTCGGGATTAGAAGTGTGTGACAGACGCGATGAATGACAATAAATCTATCTTGTTCTCTGCGACTTAGGAAATATACAATGAAAAATGGTAGGGGTTTATTCATTATTTTATTAACACTTCTCATGTTCCCCCCACATTTTAATTGCGGGGTTGGGAATATTAATTAACAAGGGATTATGGGAATTGAAAATATCTTCCATGATTTTTCTTGTTTATGTTATTTGTGAACCTCATGCTACCACTCTAATGAGGAGAGTGCGAGCCAAACTAACATGGAATGTCCTCTCCATACCCCTTATGTTGATTTGCGGTGTTCTTCAAAACTGAGGAAGGAGACAATGGTGGTGAAGGAGATGATGGCGATGAAGGTGACGAAGGAAAAGGTTGTGCTACTCGTGGCCTCTGCGACCCACACCACCCTCACGACGCTTCAGCTCCCCGGCTGAATTTCCCTTGAATTCTGCACCCTTCCGGATGAGCCGCCCTGGGCTGGGATGCACCACCCGGGCCGTGCTGTCAGCTATCCGAACCGGCCCTAGCCACCCAAACCTCACGGCGCCCTCCGGACCGAAAAAACCTAACACCAGCCAGTCACGCCAGCAGCCAACTTCTGAGATGTCCTGGCTGAACCGGCCCCCTGCATTCCTCGCGGAACCCCGGATGAGTCGGTCTCCCACGTGTCTCGCAGCGCCCTGCCCGATCTCGTCCCCCACCTCCTTCGCGGTTCCCTAGCTGAACTGTCCCAAGCCCTCGCGGCACCCTCCAGGCCGAATCACCCACATGAGACCCTCTGGGCTGAACTTCCCTCACACTAACCCAGAGCCGGTCCGCGGCATCGCAGCCGGTCCGCTCCCTCTCGGATCTCTACGGATCCTCGTCACCTACTAGATTGTGCATAGTGGTCTGGGCCAAACCCAATGGACTGGCCGCCAAATGGGCCTGGTCGACCCAAACCATATCCGACCTAACCCGGGCCCACTACAAACCTTTAATTTCTTTTGAGCATATCTATGTCACCAGACATCCATTTGAAAAACTGTCAGTGACGCTAGAAGTCTTGGAGCATGATGGTCTCTTTGAGTATACCCCACTCGAGTTTGCGGTATAGTTGATAAATGGTCAGTTCAGATCGTACATGAATCCAAATGGGCCCCGATACTAAAAGGCTAATAACTGACAGAACGGGCGTCCGATTAAAACACCGTCTGTAGCTTTGAGACCCCTATGACATTTCAGGCATTTGAGAAACATCTTAGTGGGACTTCAGGATAGTATCAGCATCGAACAGTAGCTTGTAGAGGGGATCATAATGCGACGAGAGAGATTTTGTGCTTGAACCGAGTAGCTGGAAGAGACATGGTGACTGCTAACCGTTTGACACAGAGGGACTCGAATGGCCTGGTGGGGAGCACCTGGTTGTGGTGGAAGACCCACGGTGGTGGAGCACGCTTGGTGATGCGGAATGCCCACAGTACACGATTAGAGGAGTACCCCTGCAGACTATAAGGTCGAGCACCTGGGTGTTGTGGCAGAACCACTGTGTGGAGCGCCTCTATGTGTCACAGAAAACCCATGATACATGACTGGAGAAGTACCTGGGCAGTCCATGGTTAGTGGGATGTGCATCTGTGTGATGTGGCTAGCCCACTATACTGGTTTGAGCAGTATTTCTATAGTAACTGAGTTTTCAATAATGTGAATAAAATCTTGGTAGAGCTGAGTCAGTAACTTTTCTATTTTCCTCACCAATGAGATGGATTACATGATAAATTTTGAATATGTATGGGCATATACCTATGCGGGTTATCAATTGATTTCATACATTATGGTTTATCCTTGTTGGATTTTGTGAGACCTTGAGCGTCTTGGGGTCCTTAATGAGTATTTTTATAATCACCCCTAAATCAGATATGCCCGCACCTCATTGTGTTGGATGCAGACAACAGAAAGTACTGACTGAGTATGGGAGTACCAGGACTAGACGTCACCTAGAGGTAAACCATATGGCGTGATGGTACAAGGAGGAGATGGATGAACCTAGAGTTCTGAGGAGGCTATTTGTACCTAACCTTCAGGTATGAACCTTGGAGGATGACCTAGAGGATGTTTTTATTTTCTTCAGTTGTATATTCAGTTTCATGTAATTTAATGTTGTGATTGTATTTCCTGCCCTTTTATATTCTACACACTTTTTTTATACATTTACATAGTGTTTTGTTTCCATCGTGTGTTCTATTGTGTTTTTTTATAGGATACAAAGGCAATGCCTTCCCAGTTTTTTGGAATTAGGACCTTTGTGCTAGTCTCCAGCTCCTTTCCTTTGGAAGGTGGGTTGGGGTTGTCACAGCACAGGCCCTGGGGGACGGTTCATGAAAAATTAGTATCATAGGATTCTGTTCTTCCACATGACATAGGAATCTGATCATTATTTTCTATGAAGAAATAGTGTTATGAGTTGTGCATGTGGTTTTCAGTTCAGGGAGTCCGATGTTAGTGCGGAGACTGAAGTATCCATACCCCATTACCCTGACATTTGATTTCCGACTCAGTGAATGAAAACAATGATTTTGTGTGTGTTTTAAAAAGTTTTCTTTATGTCAGATCAACCATGTCAGCTCACCAGGTATAATATTTTGAACGTGTCGCATCTGTTTCTTTATGGATTCCTCCCCACGGACGACAATCTATGGTTCCTACAGTTGTATGTACAGATAGCCCACTGAGAGATGAGACCTCGGTGCAGGGCCATTTCCCAACGGAGGTACCAGTGGTGCCACTTCTCGTTGGGACACCGATGCCACTAGCCCCAATAGAAGACGATGAAGACCTGTTGAGTGCATTTCATGAGTTCCAGCGCTATAGGACACCCAGGTTCTGTTGAGATACTGACCCACAGGTGGCTGAGGATTGGATGGAGGTTTTGGTGAGAGTTTCCTGACTAGTCGGGTCACCAGCCTACCTCATGGGGATTATTACTGCCAGCCTTCTACAGGCAGCAATGGGATGATGGTGGATTTTGATGCTCCATGTTCACGACGATATGATGATACTCTAGGGAGACATCGAGGGATTATTTCAGGAAATGTTTTTCCCATTGACTCTTCGTGCTGTGTGCATACAGGAGCTACTTTGTCTGATATTGAGAAAGAAGAATGTAGCTTCATACTCAGTGAGGTTCACTAACATTTCACACTACCTCACCGATATAGTGAGGGACCCATTCTTCAGGGCCCAGACCATTGAACATGGGCTCAGAGGGGAGATCATAGCATTGATGATCTCTCTCAGAATCCCGACGCAGGTGGGGGTGCTAGGGGGAGCCCTCTTGGTGGGGAGTTTCCTTGTTGAGTAGTCTCCAGCAGCGAGATCCACAACCAATCGACACATAGAAAATTCTTCTGCAGCTGGTAGCAGAAAGGTGTTACAGAGGTCCAAGTGGACCAGACCTACATGTGGATGACTATATGATTCAGGTTCGGTTGTGCAGGGAACCCAGAGCAGAGACATACATTCTAGGATCGTGCATTGTTTCACATGCGGCAGGTAGGGCCACATGGCTCATGACTGCCCGACCCGCCGTTTGGATGATTAGAAGATGGTTGAAGGACCTCCTAGGTAGAGATAGAGATTCGATTAAGGTAGTCTGCATGGTGCTGGAGGACATGGCAGAGGAGCTGGTCCTGCAACTTGTGGTGAACTACGTTTCTAGGTGTTACCACCACCACCACCAGGAGGACCACCCCAACCGCATGGAGATGGTCGGCATGGGATAGCTTAGCTCCAAGTAGCTGAATCATACGATCACGGAACTCTGATGATAATTTGAAGTATGATCTGTGTCTACTCCACCATAGCTACAATACTTAAAGAAAAAAGTGCCAGTCACTCTATAATTTCCAATTCCCTTGTTCAGATATCAGAGATTCTGACAGAGCCTTTGGCTCGATACTTATTTCTAGAGACTCCTACAAGAGTAGATTCAATAAAAACTCACTGTTTCTGGTAGTGTAAGATTACTATAAGAGATGAGATCATTAGTTGGTATCTCCTAGTAGCAGCGTCAAGGCCTTATGACATCATCCTGGGTAAGGACTGGTTATCTACAGTTCATTATCATATTGACTGTATTAGGCTCAAAGTGAATTTTGTCCACACGGATAGGACTATGTTTACCTTCACCGGCGAGAAGGGAGCCTATGCAGTGAAAGATGGACTTTCCCAGAGGAGAGTGCAGATGATCACTCATCATTTGGTGTCACATACCCTCAGAGCAGTTGATGTGGAGAGTCTGAGTGATCCTACAGTGGTGGAACAGTACACGGATGTTTTCTCTGATGATGTACTAGGACTACCGCCTCATAGAGAGATGGAAATTTACATTTCCTTGTACCCTAGGATGACATTGATATATACACCAGTGTATCGGATGGATCCTGCGGAGCTTTGCGAGTTGTGGGTACAACTCGAGGACTTGCAGGGGAAGGGATTCATCGGGCCTAGTGTTTCTCCTTACGCATTCCCGATTCTATTCAACAAGAAGGAAGAGGGAATCATGATTCTTTGTATTGACTATCAGCGCTGGAACTAGGAGACCATGTAGAAAAAGTACCCACTATCAAGGATTGAAGACCTATTTGAACAGTTAAATGGAGCATGGTGGTTCTCGAAGGTAGACCACAGACCATGCAATCACCAACTCAGAGTTCGAGATGCGGATTTGTAGAAGACGTCTCTCAGATGTCAGTATGGCCACTACATTTTCTTGGTTATTCATTTCAGCATAACCAATGCTCCAATAGTGATCATGGGACTCATGAACATGATTTTCCAACCATACCTTGATCAATTTGTCATAATCTTCATCAACAACATTATGATATACTAGACTACTGAAGATGAGCATGCCTATCATTTTCCGGTAGTACTGGACACACTCTAATAGCACCATATTTATGTTAATCTCTCTATTTGCTACTTCTGGATCCGATAGGATTACATTCTAGGACATGTCAACTCGAAGTCTGGAGTTTCAGTGGATCAATGTATTATTGTGGTGGTACATGCTTGGGAGACACCGAGGAGTGTGATAGAAGTACAATGTCTCTTAGTATAGGTACGATACTACCAAATATTTGTACCATACATCTCTAGAGTTGCAGCAACACTATCAGGCTTGATGATGAAGGGGAAACCCTTTGTGTGGTTATTGAGATTCCAACAGAGCTTTCAGGAGGTGAGGCAGAGGATGAATAGTACCCCCCCCCCATTGAGGATTCATGAGGAAGGCGTAGGGTACGTAGTCTACTACGATGCATCAGGGACCAGACTCAGATGTTTCCTGATGCAAGAGTGAGAATTTATCACTTATGGTTCACATCAGCTAATACAACATGAGAAGAACTACAATACCCATGACCTGGAGCTAGTAGTAGTGGTCTTCACCTTGATGATGTCACGACACTATGTGATGTGCGAGCATTTTACTATGTACTCTAACCACAAGATTCCAAGGTATATCTTCTCTCAGAAGGACCTGAACATAAGACATCGATATTGACTTGAGTTCCTCTAGGAATTTGACTAAGCAATAGTCTATACTCATCGGAAGGGGAACATTGTTGCAGATGCAATCAAAAAGAGATCTAGTATACAGCTGCTAGGTGAGGCGATGGAGCAGCTGGCTCCTTTACAATTATCCATTGTGGATAGAGATGGAGAATCCTTCATTCACTCTCTTACAATAACCCCCCCCCCACTTTATTAGAAAGTCGTGGAGGCACAACATCGGGATGTTAACTGCAAGACACAACGTGCTCAGATATCCACAGGATAGGTACCTGATAGATTTACTGAAAACGGGGAGCACACCATCCTCTTCAATGGATGTGCATTAGCACCAGTGACACTTCAAAAGGATTTTTTGAGGGAGTTCAAAAAATCTCTTATATAGGTACTTCAAGAAGTGGTGAAGATGTACTAGGATCTCCGACGAAAACACTGGTGGCTGGGAATAAAGAAATCATTTTCATAGTTTGTTTCTCGGTTCCTAACATGTCTGCATGTGAAGGCGGAGCATCAGGTACCAGTAGGATTGGTTCAGACTTTAGTGGTCCCAAAGTGGAAGTGGGATGGGATATCTAGGGATTTAGTTACAGGACATCCATGTACATCCATAAGACATTACTCAATATCGGTGATCATCGACCAACTCACCAAGTTGGCCCACATCATACCGATCAAAGAGCAGGGTTCAGTAGAGGGCATGGGACACTTCTATGTACAAGTGATTGTGAGGCTATATTGAGTACCTTCGATGATTGTCTCTTATAAGGAAGAACGATTTACTTCCCAGCTATGGAAGGGGTTGGAGGAAGATTTCGGGACACAACTTCATTTGAGCACCGCCTTCCATCCTCATACGGATGGTCAGATTGAGTGGAACATTCAGCCACTTGAGGACATGTTGTGTGCCTGTGTTCTTGACTTCAGTTGTAGATGAGAGGATCACTTGCCTTTGATGTAGTTTTCATACCACAACAACTATCACTCCACCATTGGTATGGAACCTTTCAGGCATTGTACGGGTGACCTTATAGTTCACCTTTGTGTCAGACTGACCATGGAGAGTTAGCACTAGTGGGACCAGAGATGGTACGGGCTACTACGAAGAAGCTGTAGATCATCCAGGAGGAGATAAAGACTGTAAAAAATAGGTAGAAGTCGTATGCTGATAGGATACGAAGACCTCATGAGTTTGAGGATGGCGACCATATCTTTGTACGAATCTCACCTGGATGAGGTCTACTGATATTTGGCCAAGTCATGCATGTTATCTATGAGATTCATCGGACCTTTTCAGTACCTGAGAAGTGTTGGCGAGGTGGTTTACCACTTATCTCTTCCACCTCAGTTGAATTTGGTTCATGAAATCTTCCATGTATCCCTGCTGAGGAGATATGTGCACGACCCTTCCCACATCATCGACCATGGCGAGGTGGACTTCGAAGATGGGGGGACTTTTACGAAGGTTCTAGTAGAGATTGTGGATCGACAGGATCTGGTCCTTCACAGACCGTCGATACCTCTGGTGCGCATTAGCTGAAATCACGGGAAACTCTAAGAGAGCACATGGGAGTGGGAAGCTCAGATGCTTGCTCAGTACCCCCACTGATTTCCATAGTTATGAGTTGTAGCTTATGGGGACGTAAATCCCTGAGGTAGGGAGAATGTTAAGACCCAAGAATTTTGATGTAATTTTTTTAATTAAATGATAATTATACATGTCTGAAAAAATTGACTCTATGTGATCTTGAGGCTCGGTGTGCCCAGAATCAATTTATGAAGTTTCTTTCGGGTAAATTAATAAAACATATCAGTGGGTATTTATATCTTTTGAACCGGTTCGTAGAATTGAAATCTGACGGTACCGTTGAACTCGCAGTGCCAATATTCGCTTATGGAGACATTCACCTCGACGATAGTGGGTCAAGAATAAAAGATAGTTTTAGGGTTTTTCGTGGAAAATAATAAAATAAAATGAATTAGAATTTATTTTATTTTTGAGCCACCATGTGGATGTTGGAGGTGTGGTCCACTAGAACTAAACCTCCTTATGGGAGTTGAAGTGTGGGGACCAGCCAACCATAACCTCTCATGATTGGTTATAGTGGTGGGGACCACCCGAACATAACCTCTTGCTAGAGGTTACAATGCGGAGACCGCGAAAGACTAAACCCCCTAACAATGGTGGGAGATGGAAACCTCTCAACTCCCCCATTAATGAGGGAGAGTCTCTCAAACCCCCTCCTTTAATGGGGTCAACGATTCCTCTCTTTTAAATATGCCAACTTCAGGAATTATTTAAGAGGAGACAACTTAATTAATTCACCCACTTTGAATCCTTATGCCTACGACATAATAGATTTTATAATCTATTATTCTTGGATACCGTTTCCTTTTTTTTGGAAAAGGAGGAAGGGTATTTTGAGAGAAAATCTCTCGCAAACGAAGAATGAATAACGCATTCTTCCAATGAATAATGCCGTCATGGAGAATCTTTGAATTCATTCTCGGTAGCACCTTGTTGAATCAACCTACTTGGGACATCTTCAACGACCAGACCTTCCACCTCATCATCGTCAATGATCCAACACACCAGCTCGGGATTGGAATTTTGTGGCAGATGTGGTGAACAATGACAACATCATCTTCTTCCCCTCGATTCTATCAACGAACAATGAACAAAGGAATGGGTTTATTCATTATTTGATTAAAACATCCCAGGTTCTCCCATCTTTTTCCTTGTGTGGTTGGAAATAGAAATCAAAGAGGGATAATGGGAATTGAAAATATCTTCCGCACTCATTCTTGATTATGATCTTGGAGAACCTCCTGCTACCGCTATAATGTGGAGATTGGCAGCCAAACTAACATGGTTTATCCTCTCCAAAATCCTGGTGTTTATTTGCAGTGTTCTTCAAAATCTAGGAATGCAACAATGTTGTTGAAGGTGACGAAGGAATCATTGGAAAAAAAGGCAACAGTTGCGCCAGGTGCGACCTCCATGAACCTCGCCAGCCACGAGACACTTTGGCGCCCCTGCCGAACTGCCTCCATGGTCTCCTCCCTGCCGGCTGTGCCGCCCTGGCCGTGTTATCCGCCAGCCGAACCAACCCCTTCTACATCCGCCATGTGTCACCCTCTGGACTGAACAGGCCCCACGGTCCCCGACTGTGCCAACCTCCAGCTTCTGATCTATCCTCTCACTCACCTCACGGTGCCCCGGCCGAGCCGGCCTCGAGCATCCTCATGGCGCCCCGGCCGAGCCGGCCTCCCGCACACCCCCATGGCCAAGCCTGTAAGGCCCCATCCTTAAACCTTACTTAATCTTGATTTATTACAAGATTACACATTGAGGATCTATTTGGGTTTAGAGTTTTAGAGAATTAGATCATAAAACTTGCATTACATTCCACATATAAACAATGTGGTTACATAAAGATAATATTCTTATTTCCCATCAATGGAAACATATTTAAAATAAAACATGGATTCTTTCTTGATACCTCCTTGACACTATCAACATATCATGTACCTTTTCCGTGACCTGTGAAAAACATTTCAAAAAAACATGGGATGAGCATAAAAAGCTCAGTAAGGGATATAAAATATGGAAAGGAAACATGGGTACATATATACATATGAATGAAATCATACATTACCCATAAAACATAAGTACATTAACATACCTCATCAAATCATGAATAAATCATAGAAATCAGAAGACATACAGGTAACTTGAGGCATTCATAACATTCTTACGTAGGGAGTAACCCTCTTGGTTACGTTTGGAATACCAATCACAGTATATTCCCCAAATCTCTTCGGAGAAACCTTAATGTTTCACTCCTTCGCGTTACCCAATGCATTGGAGAGCTATATCGGGCTCACCCGCCCTTATTTTATCACGGAACCACCCATCTTCATAATAATTCCCAAGAACCATTATATAATCATATCACATAAAACATGCATAAAGGAAACATAACATTTACACATTTCAATCACAAGATATCAATACAACACATTGATATAATACAAATATTATGAAAACCATTTTCAATACCAAAATAAAAGAAAAGTAAAACATGGTATTTATTTTTCTTTTAAATAAAAGGTATGGCTTGTAGAGGAAGCTGAAACTCAAATAATGGTCACGGTAGCGGAGAAGTCATTGTCACCGCATACGTACGACAAAAACATTCCCATTTGTCATTATGTAAAATTCTTCGTATAAAAAATATTCCTTTTGGATAAATGTAAAAGTCAAAGGGGTTTATAAACCGTATAAAAGAAGGTTGAGTATAAAACAAAATATTCCCCAATGAAAGGAGATTGAGACAAAGTCCCATACCTCGGGTCCGACTTCACTCGGTCGTTTTTAATCTCCTGAATAATAAACTTGAGTTAATTTCTACTTGTTTAAGAAACTTTTTCATGTTCATTATTCCTTTTATATCACTTATTTCCACGGCACGAACACTATGTAATTATTTAAGTTAATAATTGTTGTTTTAACGATAATTGGTACTTGAGTCAAAAATAAACCCTTTATAATTCCAAGTTGTTCATGTATCCATTATATCCAGAATAATAATCATGATGTATATTTCATATATGTCATATAAATCCAGTATATACATTCATTTATAATATTACATAATCATTTAGAGTTAAGAAATGAAATGCATCGTTCATGGAGATGGTAAGCTGTACGTACGTATGAACACTACTTTCATTTCTATTTCGTATTTTATAGAATGGTATCCTAATGATATTAAGGTATATTATAATTATAGTTTAATATCATATATAATATCATAACTCCATCCTTCATACGTCCCACATATGGTATTAAATGAATCAAATCACTTTGTGGTTGTGGTAGTCCGCACTTCCTTAAATGAAGATATCGGGTTTACCCATAATGGAAACCATAAAAGTATGCCAAAAATGAAAAATAAATAAGTTTAAGGAAAACATAAACATATTATATATCATATATAAATATAGTTTCATCTTAATGGACACCTTTGAAGGTTTTAAAAGAATGTTGAACAATCATCGTTTCGGGAGGACGAAATTTTCCATCCACAGAAATAGTATGTTCTTTGACCATTAGATGTAGGTGTGTGTAAGTGTAGATCTAATACTTATTATAACAACATCCTAGTATATTGAATATACTGTATTTGTTACAAAATAAATGAATAAAAAGTTTATAGGGGGTTGGATAAGTAAAATAAAACAAAAGAACTCAAGTGAAGACATTACCTTAAAATCGGGTAAATCCCTTTGGTTTGAGATCAATGGCTTCCTTGGGAAGACTTATGACCAAAGTGAGGATTCAAAGAGTAAGAGAGGAATTTGGAGAGACAAAATGGTAAGGGGTTGGCCGAGCCAAAGGCTTTTTATGTGTGGGTAAGGAGGTAGAGGTGGGGGCCTTTTATAATAGGAGAGGAGGGGCACTCTTGGAAAGTAAAGAAATGTTACATTATTTTCAAATGGGTTTCAGATTTTAAAGGTCCCACATTGATATAATTCTAGGATATGGTGATAAGGGTTTAAAAATATACCCACCCAATAGGTTTTGGACATGTGTAAGTCTTATATTTTACATTATCTTTCCATTTTAATTAAATCGTCAAATAATGAGGTCATCGCTGCATCATTATGATGTCATAAATAATTTAATATATTTAATGTCTAAAAATTATAAAAAAAACAATGATGTAGAAAAACATTTTAGCATTCCAATGAATATTTATAGTTCAAAATATCATTTATTTAGACAAAATTAAAAATATTTTACCTAGGTGATACATTCATTGTTACATTTAACATTCTTTTAAAAAATAAAAAAATAAAAAGTCACTTTCTCACAAAAGTGATTTCATGGGGCCCCCATATTTGGCACAAGGCATACCATGGTAGGCCATGAGACAACCAGTATCATTAGGACACATTTTGGTGTCATTTTTTATTATTATGATATTATTTTTTTATCCTTAACTACCCGATTACTCATTAATCAAGATAATTAAATATAATTATCATCGTTACTATTCATAATGTTCAAAAACAAAAGAGTCTTAATTACATAATTTTGAAATTATGATTCCAAATATGTAATCCATTTTACCACATTACAAACACATAAATTGAAATAATTTATTTAAAAATAATTCTCGTTGTCAAAACAAATAGCTGGTTTTTTTGAAACAATATCTATGAAAAGTTTGGCATTTGTTTATAACCAATTTCAAAGTGAAATTAATCCTAATGACCACCATTGGATTAAATGGTAAAATTATATTCATATTACACTTTAAGACCAATTAAAAATATAATCTAACTATATAATTAATTTAAATGAAAAAATAGTTTTGATGTAAAATGCAGTATTTTTCACTATTCATTAAAAAATGAACATGGTCTGAAAAATACCGAAAATTTATCCAATGTAGATTTCAATGTCCCAATAATAATGAATATGTTTATTTTGACAAATATAGATTATAAAATTGTCAAAAGTATGACTTAAATAGGGTTTTCCACCAAAAGGCAGTAAAAATATCTTTTAAGAATATTTGTGTATTCCATGCTTAAGATTGGATTTATTTTCATTTTAAGCCTCTAAAACACTATCTAATTCATTAATAGACATAGATAAAAATATCTATTACTAATTAATTACATGGGATGTTACATCCTTCCCCCCATTAGAAAATTGCGTCCCCGCAATTTATTTACTTATCAAATAAATGGGGGTACTTATCCCTCATTGCATTTTCAGATTCCCATGTTGCCACTTCCATCATGTGGTTTCTCAACAAAACCATTACCTTATTAATCACCTTATTCAGTAACACTTTCTCCCTGTGGTCAAGAATCTGGACCGGTTGTTCTTCATAAGATAGGTTCTCTTCCAGCTGAACTACCTCTTGACTCAAAACATGAGATGGATCTGGCATGTACTTTCTCAGCATCAAAACATGAAAAACATTGTGTACCTGAGATAAACTCAGAGGTAAAGTCACTCGGTAAGAAACAGATCCAACTCTCTCCAGAATTTCATATGGTCCAATGAACCTTGGACTCAGCTTTCCTTACTTACCAAATCTCATAACACTTTTCCATGGTGACACTTTGTGAAAAACATGATCACCTACCTCAAAAGAGAGATCCTCCCTCCTGTTGTCTGCATAACTCTTATTCCTACACTGAGCTATTCTCATGTGTTTCTGTATCAGCTGAACTTTTTCTGCCAACTCTTCTACCAATTCTGGTCCCATCAACCTCCTTTCACCCACTTCATCCCAGAAAGCTGGAGTTCGACACCGCTTCCCATATAATAACTGAAATGGTGCCATCTGTATACTAGAATGAAAACTGTTATTATATGGAAATTCAACCAAATAAATATGTTGGTCCCAAATTCCTTAATAATCCATCGAACAATATCGTAGCATATCCTCCATGGTGTGAATTGTTCTTTCTGACTGCCCATCTGATTGCGGATGAAAACTTGTACTGAAATTTAATTCATTACCCAACGACTTCTAAGGGCCATTCTAAAAGTTAGAAGTAAACCTTGGATCACAGTCAGATACAATGGAGAGAGGAACTCCATGTAACCTGAATATCTCTTTAAGATACAAACGGGAAAGTTGATCTAGGGGAAAAGTATCTCGTATAGCAAGGAAATGAGCAGATTTGGTCAAGCGATCAACAATAACCCAGATTGCATTATTACCTCGAGATGTTTTCGGTAATCCCACAACAAAGTCCATGGATATATTATCCCATTTCCACTCTGGCACTGGTAACGGATGAAGCATCCCTTTCAGTAACTGTTGCTCTGCTTTAACATGCTGACAAGTCAAACACTTCACAGTAAAATCAGCAATATCTCTTTTCATTCCATCCCAACAGTAATACTACCGAAGATCTCTATACATCATAGTACTGCCTCGATGAACTGAAAACGGAGAACTATGAGCTTCACATAACAACTCTCTCTTCAACTATGAATCACAAGGCACACACAATATTTTCCAAAATCTCAAAACACAATCATTATAAATGTTGAATTCAGGCAACTTACCTTTCTGAACCAGCTCTACCTTTTTCTGCAACTCACTGTCTTGCTTCTGTGCTTTCTTGATTCTGTCTGATAGAGATGATCTCACTAATACCTGAAACAAAACAGACAAAAATCCTCCACCAACAAATTCTATGCCAAAGTTAATCAAACACATAACCAGAGGATCACGTTCCAAACACAACATTGCTAATGAAGCATTACTTTTTCGACTCAAAGCATCAGCCACTTTTTTCGCTTTTCCCGGATGGTAATGAATTGTATAATCATAATCTTTTATTAATACTAGCCATCTCCTTTGTCTAATGTTCAATTCTTTCTGAGTGAATATATACTTTAAACTTTTTTGATCGGTATATATTTCACACTTTACTCCATACAAATGATGCCTCCATATTTTTAAAGCAAAAACAATAGCAGCTAATTCCATATCATGCGTAGGGTAATTTACTTCATGAGTTTTATACTATCGTGAAGCATAAGCAACTACCTGATCATTCTGCATTAGGACGCAACCAAGTCCTTTCAATGAAGCGTCATTGTATATAACAAACTCACCATTCATAGAATGTAGGGCCAAAACTGGAGCATTCACCAATCTTCTTTTCAATTCCTGAAAACAATCATCACATACTTTTGTCCAGATAAACTTAACACCCATCCAAGTTAGCTTAGTCATTGGACTAGATAACCATGAAAAATTTCTAACAAACCTTCGGTAATAGCCTGCCAAACCAAGGAATCTACGAATCTCTGTTACATTTGTTGGTCTTGGCCA
This sequence comes from Viscum album, assembly GCA_963277665.1. NCBI lineage: Eukaryota > Viridiplantae > Streptophyta > Magnoliopsida > Santalales > Viscaceae > Viscum > Viscum album. The sequence goes on along the minus strand of OY728151.1, from coordinate 2,030,976,227 downwards.
TTCTTCAACAACTTTGGTTTTTGAAGGATCAACAGTTATGCCATCTTTAGAAACAATTTGACCAAGGAAAGAAATTTTTTGCAACCAAAACTCACACATTCTGAATTTTCCATACAGTTTCTTTTCTTTTAAGGTTTGCAAGATAACCCTTAAATGTCATTCATGCTCCTATTTACTTTTAGAAAACACCAAAATATCATCAATGAAAACCACCGCAAACTTATCTACGAACTGATGGAAAATTCTATTCATTAAGTCCATGAATACAGAAGGTGAATTGGTTAGCCCAAAAGGCATTACTAAAAATTCATAATGGTCATATCTTGTACGGAACGCGGTCTTCGGAACATCTGCTTCCTTTACCTTTAGCTGATGGTACCCCGATCTCAAGTCAATCTTTGAAAAATACTAAGCTCCCTGGAGCTGATCAAACAAATCATTGAGATGAGGCAAAGGTTATTTTTTCTAAACAGTGATGTTATTCAAGTCTCTATAATCAATGCAATGTCTTATTGAACCATCATTCTTTTAAATGAACAAGATAGGATCACCCCATGGTGATGTGCTATGTCGAATGAAACCATTATCTAATAACTCCTGCAATTGTTTCTTTAACACTAAAAGTTCAACTTGAGCCATTCGATAAGGGGTTTTGAAATTGTCTTAGCATCAGGAACTAAGTAAACAGTAAATTCAACTTCCCGATCTGGTATTATTCCAGGAAACTCATCAAGAAAAACATCAGGATACTCATTTACCATTGTCACATCATTAATATGAACAGTTCCCTTGTTTTCAACATTATGTGCAAGGTAACATTTATTTCCATCTTTTACAAGTTTCTCGGCCACTTGATATGTTATCAACAGTAAGGGATCATTCTTGTACACAAACTGAAAGTATTTCTGAAAATAATCTTCATTAGATCTACAGTCAATCTTATCATGGTAAATAGAGAGCCAATCCATACCCAGGATAACATCAAACTCTACTAGTGGTAGAACAATAAGGTTTTCAAGTAGGTTCTTCCAACAAATAAGGAAAGCAAGATTCGTATAAATTCTTTTTTCCTCAACATTTCCCCCAGGTTTTTTTACCACAAGTTCATGAGTCATTTCATGAGATGGTATTCCCATTTTACTAGAAAATGTTTCAGAGATGAATGAATGTGTAGACCCTGAATCAAAAAACACACTGGCATAATCTGAAAAAACAAACAAAGAACCTGATACAAATTAATTTGATTGCCCGACATCTGCTGAAGTAGTTGCAAAGGATTTCACCACCCCTTTCTGCTTGTATTCTAACTACTACCCATCACTCAAGATCTTTGTCGGACACTCGTTTGCATTGTGACCCATCTCATTTCACTTAAAACATTTCACTAAATGTAAATCAAATTTGGTCTTACCTTCACATTGATCTTTTTCAGTGCAATCACGAGCCTTATGTCCCATCTTACCACATCGGTATCACTTTCTAGAATTCAGAAGACATTCCCCAGCATGCCTTTTTCCACATTTATCACAAACTAGAAACTTAGTTTTCTTACCATCATACTTTTTTGATGAATTCTTACCTTTCTCCTGCCACCTCGGTCTCTTCTTCTGTTGATTGTTATAGAACACTTGATCATCGGCAAACTCCATTTCCACCTTCTCAGCACATCGAACAAGCTTTTCATAACATTTAAACTCACGAGAATCTAATGCCCTTCGATATTTTGGCTTTAATCCTAAGTAATAACGATTGATTTTACAATCACGGTCTCGGATAAAATTTGGAGAATACCTTTCCAATCGAGTGAACATTTCTTCATAGGCAGCCAATGAGTCTTCCACTTTCTTCAATTCCAAGAATTGCTTTTCCATCCTAAGTTGAACAACCTTAGGAAAATACTTCTCAAGAAACATACCTTTGAATTCATCCCAGTCAAGAGTATCAATCTCATCGGCATCCCTGATATTTTTAACCATAGACCACCACTGAAGAATGAAATCATACTTTACCAATAAAACAAATGAACATTAACATACCTCATCAAATCAAGAATAAATCATAGAAATCATAAGACATAAAGGTAACTTGAGGCATTCAAATTAGGTATATGGTATATATGGCTTAGTTGGAAGAGAAAACTTATAGTGTTCGTAGACACCCTTTATATTTTCTCTTGTCTATGATAATACTATTATTTTTTTTGGGATGAGTATGGGTTCCTAATGTATTGCATGAGGAAATTATGAAATAATTTCATGCTTCTATATGTGATGGATATACTAATTAAAAAAAGTTGTATTGTGATATTTTTGGTTAGTACTATGTGTCAATTATAAATAAAGTGGTGTAATTCTCTGTGGAAAGTTGTTTCAAATTTATAAAAATCATATCTGAGAATTAGATCCAGGGTTTTTAATTATTTTCCTATTCCTAATTAGAAATAATATGATGTTATTCTAGATTTTTTTGACAGAACTAGATAGGATAAACCTGTAAGAATTATGTTGTTTGGGTGATTGATGATCAATTGAAAAAGTTATTTCATATATTTACTATAAGGGAGACCATAAAAATTGATGATATTTCTCGTCTCAACCAACTCATGGTTGTTTTGTTGAATATTGTTCCGAGTATAATCATTCCATTTAGAGATCCTCATTTCACATGGGGTTTCGTGAAGGGAGATTAAATTCCCTTGTAAAGAAGGTTATTTTTAGAAATACATATTATCTTGATACATATGGTTAATATGGGATAACCATTTGTGTTACAAAGGATGTGATACAAGACTATGATTTAGATTTGAATGTTTTTAGTGAATCATATGGAACTCATAGAGATTATATATAATAAAAACATAATTAAATAATTCAAATGGATGAATTTGAGGATTTATATGGAAGGCCACATGATTCTCTACATTTCTAGTCTGATGTAGGAGAGTCTGCACATTTTGGGCATAGTCTTCTGCAATGTATGTTTGAGAAAGTTCATCTGGTCAGATAGTTGATGGTGGTCAAATTTGAAAATAATATATCATACATTAACAATAATAGATGACCTATAATGTTTGTGTTTGGTGAATATATTTTTCATTTATTGACTTCTGGGTTACAGAAACTCCCTAAATAAAAAGTGGATGATGGTTCCCTTGTTTTTTAAGTGATATGAGATAGTGTATAGGGTTAGTCTAGTGGCATATTGTTTCTCCACTACATAATGATATTATGATCATCATGATGTATTTAAATGGTTTTATCTTATGAGTTAATTTTCTCACCCATATAGCATGATAAATGTAGCAAACATCAATATTACTGATGATGCATCCTTTGAGGATCATCAAATTCCAATTTATTATATAGTAAGATGTATCAGTTGGGTTGTAAAATACCATTATTTTTACTAAATTGACTTTACATGGGAGATTAGAAGGATATTGGAGATATGAAGTTTGATATATGACCACAGGGGATATAATTGTCTTCTAAGACCCTATAATTTTTGTCGTAGTAGCTCAAGGATGATCTGTTATATGGTTATGAGGTTGTGCAATCCAGTTTTTTCTAGGTACATTCCACTTCTTGTATATTTTCAGAGCTTTTTGGCAGTGTATATTTCATAGCTAAAGAGAATATGTAAGGGAAAATGTATTCATGTATTGGGGATAATGGTTTTTAGAATTTATTTAGTAAAGGACTAAATTTTTTTATTGTTACCACATGTTCATTGTATGTTTATAATCCTTAAATTTTGAGCAGGTTTTTAGGATTTCACTGAACTAGAAAATGTCATCAGGACATTTACATGACTCGTAATTGGGATACATAATTTGTAAAATCATCCAAAATTATTTCATGAAATGTTTCATGAAATGAATTGATTATTTTTTATGAACCAATTACTAGTAATGTATTTTTCAAGTGAATATAATAATAATATGCGGTAAGTGTTTTTTGGTTCATTAATTTAAATATTAGTACACGACATTTAACTATATTTCATGAAATTTAACTCACCTTTAATTAAATTAAATGTTTTTATATGGTTGTTTTTCATTTTATTTCATGTGAATCTTCATATTCTCGACCCTATGGTAGCATTTATGTGATTATGAAGGGACAACATACCCTCGAGGAATCATTCTTGTGTGATCAATCCCTTGTAAGTGGATTTGTTATAGTTTTCACTTCTATCCATTGTTTCTTCCAAAAATTGTTTTCTAATATCATGATTGTGTGCATTTTTTGTGTTTATATTGTTTAGTTTTTATCTAAGAAATTTCTTGCGATAATCTGAACCATCTTCAACATGGTATTTTTCTATTAGAGGCGTTTTTAATCATTATTTAAATGTATGGTTTCTAAACCATAACTCTATGGTTTGATAATTATCATGTATGGGAAATATTTAAAACTCATCGACATATCATGCATTGAATGAGATAAATGAATGACATTATTTATTCTTTGGAGTCCCTTTATATCAAATTTATTATTGACATGGTTTGTGGGTTCTCTTAAATTGAGTGATCCCTTGAATATAAATGAATTTATTAATGGTTTAATGTGTGTTTAACATGACCTGGATTGTGGGTGAATTCATATAATAGATTAAACATTAAATTAATTAATTATTATGAGTATTTGTTTATTATTTATTATCAACAACATATATATATAATGAGTAATCTATTGATAAAATGTGTATTTATAATTAAACATGTTCCATTTGTTGTGATATTCTGATGTCCTTATATATATGACTTTATCTGTGACTAAATAATTCCATTATTATATACAATTTTCTTCATAGAGATACAAGTATAAATACATATATAGTGAGATATTAACATTTATACATGTAAAAATGTTAATATAGATGCCATGTCCTAGTAAAACATGCTGAAATGCATATAAAACTGGTTTGGAGTTATGACACATGATGAAAAGATTATATACTAGTATAGACATAGTGCGATTTTCTGAAATGATTATATATTGGGCTCTCGATGTGTAAGTGATGAGATTCATATATAGTGGTATTAACCAATAATTCTGTGATTTATAAAATGGTGTTATTCTTATGGTTGGCATGGTTATATGAAATTCTCAAATATATAACACCTTGGTACTTTAGAAGTTATGATTTAACATAATTATATTATTATGTATTAAAATGATGCGAGACATGCTTACTATAATTATGTAATAGATCCTAAGTAGGATAATGTGGTATTCATTTTAAATTTTAATTAGTTAATACACTATTTTTATACTATTCCAAAAACTTATTATTCGAGCAGTTATTCATTGGAATGGTGTTTTCGGCCTACTAAGTATCCCCACAACCTATTTTGGATGACATTTTGGAATCCAAGATCATTATGTAGATCCATGTTGGAATGGAAAATTGACATTTTTTATTATTCTATTCTCTGTGGATGAGATGATGTTTGGAGATGCGGCAGATGTGGGGTTTGGGACCACAGAATGTAGAGTCTTTTGTTGATGATTATATATTTTTATTTTGAATTACTTCTATAATAACATTTACTACATCACTGAACATCATCAAATTATTCTTTTATTAATTAATTGTTTTTAAGTGTAATTAAGTTTGGTATTCCATTTTATTGTATTGTATCCTTTGTATTTGCACTCTAATAATAAATTTATATTTACTAGTATTGGATTCCTCCTAATTGTTTTAGCCTTGTAATCAAGGGGTATATTCTCTCCACTATACTTATCACACCCTGCTATGAGTTTATATCCTTTGGTATATGATAAGGTGCATGTGATCTCTCACAACTAACCATTTCATTCCAAATAAGAGGGTACCTGATTCAAGGATGTTAGAATCGACCAAAGATAAACATATATGAGATTACAAGAAAATTGGAGTAACTAAGATAGAATAGCGATAAAGTTTATGTTTTCTAGGTGGATAAATATATTGAAAAATGAGTGATTGAGTGATGATAAGGAAAACAAGATTAATTAAATATATTAAATAAAATTCATTATAGAAATTTATTAAGATAATGAAGAAATAAAAAAAAATAGGAAATATTATATTCATGTGATCTAAAAAATATATTAAAAAAATTTAAAAATTTATATTTTGTGTTATAATATTATCAAAACGATGTTAAATATTATTGTAGAGTTTTGAGGATGATTTTGAATAATGATTTGACATCAAATTTTTTATATTTTACTTCACTATTACTTGTTTTAATTATTTTGAGTGATATTAAAATATTTAAATAAAATATATGTGATGATATAATACATATAATAATTGAAATTATTAGGTTATGTAGATCTAATATAAGTTTATTTTATCATTATCTGAAATTTATTGGTTAATAGTGGGAGATATTAAATGAACCAATGTTGAGAAGTGTTTAAATTATGAGGGAGATCAACCATTATGTTATAATAATTTCACTTTAGATTAAATTACATGGTGGTTATAACATGATGTTATAATAAAGTTATGTTTGATCAATAGAATATTGAAAACAAAAAAAAATTATGGATCCAGATTTGGACTACTAGAAGAAAAGATTGGTTGACTTGAATGAATGAATAATTAATGTTAAATGTAGAGGTTTAAGATCATTACATGATTTTTGATACATTATAAATATAATAGAGTAATTAAAATCAGAATATGGGGGACATGGGTTGTGGGATATAAGTTGTAGATTAACAAAAAAAACTTATAAATATAACATTAATTTTTAATATCATTATCAGAAAAAAATTCTCCACTCAGTGGGAGCCTTAAATTAACTAAGTATGTTGTCACATTGTTTTTGATCATTGTAAAAAACTTTGTGTGCAATTATTTTTTTAAGTGTATATATAATTTATTATAAATATTGGTGCAAGAATATTATAAATATCCATAAATTCAATATATTGTTAATCTGTGATAAAAAAATATTATATAAAATAATTATGCAAATTTTAATTGGTAACATGTTAGTCACACAAAACTAACCAACATTCTTCTAATGGGTAGTTTATGATAGTCTTGGACAAAAAATAAAATACAAAACACAATTCAATATAATTTTTTTATTAAGTAATTTTTTTCATATTCTAGATGAGATTTCTCCATTTATTATCCCCATTATCCAAGTGATAAATATATAAGATAACATTTTAATCCACTGCTTAGTAGATAACATAAAATGTATTCTCTATTGTGTTTATCAAATAATCAAAAATTACTTTTTGGCTTCCCCAATAATGGAATAGGGATTCTCCAACATGATGTACTCAATGGATATTTATTAATTCCATGGTGTTTTAGGGGCTTTTGAATGGGTCTTGTTATTTTTCATAGACTAAAAACTTTTTCATAGTATCACTATGATATTTTTTACACCAAATAAAATCCTCCTTGTTTAATCCCTAGGATGATCAATGACTAATCAATCACACACATTATTCACCTAGTTCATCATAATTTATTCCATGTAATTAAAAAATTGTAATAATAATATGAAAATGTAATACTAAGTTATGACTACTCAAATTTAAATATAACATGCATTATTTTATAATTAATTAAACATTAAAATGTTTATATTAATCGAATATAACATTTGATTATAAATTATTTTCCTTAAATTATTTTATATAGTTATTTATAAAATTATCCTAAAAATTAGTTAAACCTCAGTATAATTAAAATGGAAATGATCAAACCTCAACAAACATAAGAATTGTAATAATTTACTTCAATATTTATTAAAGAATAAAAAAAATCACACTTCGGTATAATCCAAATGGATAATTATATAGAAGATACATGAGAGTTATTTAATTTTAGTTAATAAATAAGTTATAATTTTTCCCATATAATTCATTTTGACACTACTAATAATTAATGATAATAAAGTAAATATTCACAAGGAGAGTGTAGTATCATATTATAATATACCCTCACAACATTGTATCATGTTTTTTTTAAATTTCATAAATCTATGTATTTTAAAAAACATATAATTGTAAATAAATTAGAGAAAAATATGTTATCAAGGTAATATTTTTCAATTCTGAAAGACTATATATTTTAATTTTAATTTTTAAAAAAATGATTGTAATTATTTGATAATTCTACCATCAACACCTTTCTAGTTATTGAAAAAATCCAATAAAAACATGGTGAATATATATTTATATTGAAATATATATATATGTCCCCATGAACAGTCATATTGCACTAAACCTGAGCTTTTTTAAAAACAGTCCTCAATGAATCATGATCTTTTTGAAATAAAATTTCCTCTCATTAAAAAAATATTATCCCATAGTTACTAACTAATTAAATTTACATATATGAATAAATGAAGACTCATTAAAAATTTATAGTGATTTCTGGTTTTAAAATTTAAACCCAAATATAAGAATCATATAATGATAACGAATAACAATACATTGTGATATTATGATATAAAAGTAATTAATATTTATGAAAAATATATGAATATAATTCCCTCCCATATGATGAATATGTGAGACTAACTTTTAGTTAATATGAATCTTCTCTTTATACGAAATATTTTACCTCTGATATATTTGTTTCTCTACGTTTCTATATCAATATGAGAAATGAATTCTACTATCTAGTTATCATATCCACATCATTCTCCAATGGCCCGAAGTCCTTTATTTTTAATTGTTTTGATAATACACCATTCAAGGGGTGAGGTGAAACCTTTTCAAGGCCCATATGAATATTTAGTATATAGATCATAGGCCTTAGAGGAATTCATTGCTCATAGGATTCATTCATTACATAAAACCCAGACTATCTACTTGGAAATGCTTCTTCATAGCATCATCATTGTGAAATCTGCTCTTCACCTTTGGATTGTTGTTCAGCTTGGCATCCCCACGCATGAGAAGTCTTATCCCGATATCAGGTGTCATACCCTCTTATTTATGATATCTATATAGCATCTACTATGGTGAAAGGATCCTTGCTCATCCAATTTTTGGTGATTGTTCCTTTTAGTTTTCCAGGTTTGAATCTAGACATAAGGTGACATGATGGTATTGAGGTGGAAGAAGGGGGAATATGACCAATAAGGTATAAAAAACATTACGAGGAGGACCTATTAAATAAATTAAATTAAATTATACAAATTTAAAAAATTTTAACATAAAATTAATAATACTAATTTCAAAATTAGTATAATATTACTAAAAAAATAATCGATTATATAATTTAAAATGTTAACTTGAAAGATTAAAATTAGATTTCATAAAAATTATAAATCAGATTATAACGATATCATAAAATAAAAAATAAAAATATTTAAATTAGTAATATATTAATATAAGTGGAAGAAATTACATTGTAAAATATATTGATATAAAATTTCTTATCTTGATATATCAATACAAAATGCTGTAAATTTTACCTTTGAAATCTTAATTTTAATTTATCAAAAATATAAATGGTAATATTTTCTATGTGTAATAAATTTAGGAGTAAATTTATATATTTTTAGTTAAATTCATTTAATTTATTGATAATATAAATCGTTGTGAATATACCATTAACATTTCTCTATAAAAAAAATTTCACCATTTTTTGCAAATGAATTTTAAAATATCAGGGATACTGAAACATAAAAAAGGAAAAATAAAAATATAGAAATTATTATATACATAATATATTTAATATATTAATTTCATTTATAATTAGTCTATTTATTAAAAATGATATCAATATAGTAAATTTTTATAAAAAATAAAATAACATATCTATTTTGTGAGTTTTTTTAAAGAAGAAGTTTCTTTTATATATTTGATTGACAAGTCAATATGGTTTGAGGATCTTAGATAATAATATATCATAGGTGAATATATATTGAAAGAAATTAGATAATCTAAAAATTCATTTACAATGTGTTATATCATTAATCAATGAGCATAGAAACATGATGATGAGAAATATTGTGCATCCATAGTGGTACTTGTATGTAACTGTTTCTTATCAATATTCCAAATTAGTATAAAATCCACAATAAAATGAAAATTTTAAGAATTTAACCTCTAATATTATCTATAATATCTAATTTATTAGTGAATATAAATCATTATAACAAAAAAAATTAATTTCATAATACCATATGAAAAGATCAAATTTTCTTTATGATGAAAAACGATCAGTTCGTGTGATTAATGTTTTGATTGTTTGGAACTATATTAGAATATCATAGACACGCATACATGGTATATATTCTTTTCTAAAATTACATATAGGTGTATTATATTTCTAATCATTCAATTTATTAATATTTGGTAAATTAATTTTAATTATTAATTAACATCATGTTGAGGGGAGGTTTCTTCTATAATAATAATAATAGAGAAATATGTAAAAAAATTGTATGTAAACATTTTATATAATTATATAGATTTAAAATAGTTTCAAACAATACTTATTTTATATAGATTCTGTTGGTGTGTTTTATTTAAATATATATACTCATCGAAAATTTATATTTAATTTCGTTTGAAAAATATTCACAATGGATTATTTAAATTTAATAAAAAATGATTTTACCAAAATATCCGTCTATTATGATGATGTATTTATAAAATTTTTATAAAATAATATTTGATATTACATTAGGAAAATAATATATAATATAAGTAAGAGTCTTTAAAATACATCATTTAGTGATTTTATATTTTTTTAGTCTTCAATGTTCTCGGGTATGTTAATAAGAATATTTTTTAAATTTTATATAATTAAAACCATGTGGTTTTAAAATATATATCTCCACCAAATAATAATAATTTATAACGTATCACTTAACATAGTTTTGAAATAGAATGATGTTATGTTCATTTATAAAATCTAATAATATATATAGAATCAATAATAAATAATGATAAGAAGGTTTCATAGTAAAAAATAAAACAATTTTTGACATTTCACATCACAATATTCATTTTCATATTCAGATAAAAAAATTAATATTTCATATAAAATATTTATTAAAACAATTTCATTTCTATAATTGAACGATAATATTAGTAGTTAATTAATGTCCAATCCTTAATTTGTTACAAATGATTTAACAATTTTTCTATTGAAATATTTAATTTCTCATCCACCATGGAATCAAATACTATCAAATCATTAGTTCTAGATATTATTGATGCATCCATTAATTCATTTCATGAGAAATATCAGTTTTTACCAATTGACCAATTTCTCCAATGATATTCTAAAATTAATGACTCCTAATGACTTTATTATTTATAATATAAAAGGGAATTGTTTTATTTATCAGTCTATAAAACACAATCATTAATATGAGTTCAATTTTTTCTCATTGTACATGTTAATATCTAAAATTTTAATTATAGTTGTATTTGATTTAGGTTATAATGATATTAATTTTGGTTAATTGGATATAAAATATGATTTGGTTTCTTCTATATGTATTCATTTAATATAAGGGTCAATTAATGAAAATATAGTATTTATTATATCTTAAATGTCATGTGTTAACATTTATATATCCAATCATGTAATACAAGTGTCATAGTATCTAATTAAACTTAATTCATGTTATATTTAATTAAATATATGAAAATTATATATTTTATTAAAAATGAATACATTTTATCCAAAGAAGCAATATTCTGAATACATAACCTTCCTCCCATTCCTCAATTTAGTGGGTGTTAAAAATAACCAAATTAAGGAAAAGTCAATTTATAGTATAAAAGGAAATACTAAAAGATTCTAAAAAAATATTCATTCCAATCATATATTTAAAAAACATTTTTGTGGTAATTTTAAATACTGTTAAATTTATTTATTCAACTGCACTTCTATATTTGGACAATGATGGTGAATAAAAATATTTTTTAATTTCACATTCATTAGAATATGATTTAAAATTGAAATTTAAAAATAAAAACCATGTTAACATTATATTTTAATATATGTAGGGGTTTAAAAAATACGAATGTTTGAAAAAATATTTAATAATTAAATATTTATTCTAGAGAATGTGAAATAAAACAGGTCCACATATGTTTAGTGTAAATATCGACTAAAATATAAAAATATTCATTTTTGCTAATACACATTGAATAAGTAATACCAAAATAGACCATGTGGATTAAATATAATTATCTATATGTTGAGAAATCAAAAATTTGACTAAATAGATTCTTTTTTTTCATTCAATATTATAATATCATAAAAAATCAAAAATAATAAAACACTATTAGAGGTTGATACTTTATCAGTACTGTACTACAATTATTATCTATTTTTAAACATTATACTATTATAAAATCCTATGTCATAGAAAAAAAATAAATTAAAAACACTTTGAAATTAAATTTCACATGTCATTGGAATTCAAATCATATAATTAGAACAATACCATGACTTTCGGTAGATTAAACATACAAACCATAAAATAAAAATATGATAGTTCTATCTTTTTGAAATTTCAATGTGTAATGATGATAACATAAATGAACTATGTTCATAATAATATTAGTATGTCCTAAAATATAAATTAAATTCAAAATTAATGAAATTATAGTAATAAAATATCTATTATATTTATAATTTTACCTTCTTCATTATCTCAATATGTTAATATTTCACAACTCTAATTCTAATTTTTTTTGAAATTGGGTGTGTATAATGTCATGTGATGAGAAAATTCACTATATATATAACACGTGTTTGATACACTAGTACTCGTTATATCATCCTACAATATATTAAACCTATTTTTTTTAACCATATAATATTGGGTCTAGAAATTTCACCAAAAAAACATTGGGACCTAAAATATCTCAAACCTTATCATGTCTAATATATTATAATTAATATGTAATGTAATCCATGTGTGTTCTTATTGAAAGAAACAAATTCGATGAAAATAATTCCAATTAAGAAACCTCTAAAAATAATTTTATATTGGGTCACATAATCTAGTATGAAAATATATAAAAACAATTAGACCATCAAGATGTAAAATATATTCACAGATAAATGAGTTTATCAAAATTCTAGATATTTTTAAAACATTTACATAATTTTTTTTACTAAAATATAATATATTTGATTGAAAGCATAATTGTAGTCCCCAAATGTTGATAATATATATATAAACAATCTAATATAAAATTACTCTTTGAAATTTATATACAATGATTATAAATTATAACATCACATTTATAATTGTTTTCATTAGATGAATTACCACCATTATTTCAAATTTTTATTTTCATCTCAATGGAAGTCACAAATTTATCAAAATGTTAAATAAAAAAATATTATACGGTTTTTCAGAAGGAGAGTTGTTATTTTAATTATCTAATATAATAGAAATATAGTTAATTATATTTGATTAAAAACATAAAAAATTATTAAATTTTCATCTGTTTTCATTTAAATTATTTTTGAATTAATAGAGATGGAATAGAAAATTTCATTGGTCATATTAATATATCCTCAATATTTTTTTCAATAATATAATATCAATAATTAACCATTCATTATTAACAAAATTAGATTTATCATTCCATTAAAACACAATTGATTGTACACTAATTTTTCTGGATCTACCAAGGATTCTGAAGTTATATATAAAAAATAAAAATCAATAAAAATCATAAATTATCATAAATAAAGTAATTTATGTTACTATTATTAAAAAAATAATAAGAAGTGTGATTTATCTCAATTAAAAAAAACCTATTAGTTTTACATAAATGATAATTTGATATATGATAATCGACAATTTTAAAAATTCTTCAATATTATGAATAGATAATCATCCACTATTACATCCTTTTTAACATATAAAAAATTACTCTTCTTCATTAACTGGGGAATAAAAAAAAGAATGTGTTAGATCCTACACATAGTAAGAGTAAACAAAATAGATATCGACTGATGATCACATGTGGGAGTGAGATAATCATGTGGATATATGAATAAATAATTGGAACATAAAGAATAATAACTAAATCAAGATTAACTAAACATGGATTATATTCTTTAATAATAACATATATATTTTTAGTTAACATAATAAATAATATTTTTAGAATTGTGATGATTTCATAAGACAAGAAATTAGTATCCTCTTAAAAAAAATAAGAATGTTTAGAAAAATACCCTGTAAACATCTAATGATATTATTGTTTTCTTAAATTATAAATATATTAACATGGGATGTATTATAATGATAGTTATAAATTTTCATAGTGGGTTGGGGTATAATTATAATTTTTTGAACTCCATAAAAACACTCTTAATGAGATTTTTTATTATAATTAGAAAATATTGTTTCGATCGATCATTAAATTTGAGTTTAAGAAAATGAAAACATGTCAAAATATTTTTTAGAAGGATTTAAATTTGATTAAAAACATTCCTTTCAATCACTACACAACATAGTCTTTTAATACAATATAAATTTTTAATGGGAAGAGAAATATTTTCTGAATGAATTCAGATTCAATTGATGTAACTTAAAATGAAATTATCTTCAAGGAAGAATGTAATTAACAATAAGGAATAATCCTCATGAATAATACCATATCTTATACTAGAAAATATTTATATAATAATGTTTAAAATAATTGAATAATTACTAAAAATTGATGAACATACATCTATATTAGAATATAACAAGTATTTTACCAAATTATACACTTTAAGAGATCATGAAAAGGCTATATATATGATGAATACGATAGAATCATATATAATGTAATCATAATGATGTAGTGTGTTTTCAGGTAATGATAATGAGGTCATTAAGTATCGTATAGTTATATCATTAACCAAAATGTTTATATTCTTTATTAATGTTTTTTTATTGATAATAAACTAACAAAATTTAATCTTATCAAATGTATCTTGATCTGAATCCATATAGGTGTTTATTTCCTAAATGAAAAGGAATATTAACTATGAATTTTTTCATCCATGATAAAATCAATATCTCCCATACTAATAGGGAATGATATACTGTTTCAGATCATCAGAAACTAATTTTTCATAACATTATTGATATATTTTTTCCAACAAAATAATAATTTATAACATTGAATATATAACGAATTTATTCCTAAATACAAGTACATCAATATATAGTTTACTCTATATGAGGTTCAATAAAGAAAAATATCTCTTAGAATATGATTGATAAGGGACATATAGTTCTATAACATAGAGCATGATTCAATCATAAGGTTATTTATGATACATAAATTTATATGTTAGTTATTCAAACATGTGATTACCAAAAAAACATTCTCATATATATAATTTTGTTTAATCACCGTGTTCCAAATATTGGGTGAGATAACTCTATTATATCCCATCATCAAATTCTTATTAGTGATCACAAAATTTATTTAAGAGGCCATAATACATAACAATGTTTTCAATTACCCGGATCTAATGTGCATTGAAGAGTCATATACTTTGAGGATTATAAGAACATTATTTTAATTCAATTTTATATAAATATGAAATTTATTAAATGTAAAATTATTAGTAATACAAATTAGGTTGTCAATGTTAATCAAAATAAGTAAAAATTTAATGGACCAATATTCTCATTCCCAATAATCTCCCACAACATGGAAAATATACATCCCATAGAAGAAAAAATACACACAATAATATTCACCTGAATGGTCTTGTATTATAAACAATATATTTAATTACTTCTTTTTTTGGAAATGTATTATTTATACATATATCTCCAAATTTTGATGAGATCAATGAAATTTAATGATAATCATATTAAAACATATATTTTTCTAATAAAAATAATATAATGTCATCTAATATAAAAGTATGAGTAATCTAAAAATGGAAAGTGAAATGAATATTAAACAATAGTATAAAAAATATATAACTATAAATGTGAAATGTAACTGAACGTAATTTTTTTAAATTTTCTCATATTAAAATTTATTATTATATCTTATAGTAGTCCAAAATTCATGATAAGGGGGTGTATTGGTAGCATGATCATATTCTCAAAATGATTATTCAATTGTTAAGGAATCTAAAAACGTTTTCTTCATTAACATAAGAATCTCTAGGAAATATATTAAATGATGGTTCATTAGAGCATCCCAATTTATTATTATATGAATACATCCTTAATTAAAACAAAATAATACAACTTGATACAACATTAACAGTTTCTAAAAAAAATCATAGGAAATAAATTAACATTCAATCATACTCCAATACAAATTGTGTTGATATTTAACACTAAAATATGTATTATCAAACCATTCTATTACCTCATATTGATTATAAAAATGAGTGTGTGTGGGAACACTAACACACTGTGGATTAATAATTTTATCAATTATTGGAGGACTATTAATATATTGAATCTCATGTATTCTCAAAAAACATTCAGATCCTAAATGAGAAAAAGTATATAATAACCCTTAACTTGAACTAGAAACATTCCCACTAAAAAACTGATTTTTCATAGAATCCTCATATTACTAATATCATATGATGAACATTTTGTATTTTATGATGTAAAAATTGTTTAGATATTAATCTACTCAATAAATCAAGATCACTCTATGAAAATCATATGTATATCAATCCATGATACTGTGGTTGTGGTTACTTGATCAGATTTTGAATTATATGCACTTATGATTTCCTCAAAACACTTAATAGAACTATCATGTTTACATACGTAGTTAAAATGTTCAACCATTATATAATTTATCATAGAAACCATAAATTTATTGCACTCTTGGGTAAATAACTCAAAAAAATATTCATATATAGAATCTGATTATACCCCAATAAACAATAAGGAGGGTTCTCCATTATTCACATAATAATTTGATACAACATTCATTCCATTTATAGTGGGGGGGGGAACACTATTTAACAAAAAAAAATTTATAATATTCATCAATATTCTATTATAAGGGAATATCAAGAGATATTACTAATTGAAAAATAGTCTTTTATATTTATTCTGAAAATTAAACACTTATCTATTAAACTGTGTGAGGATATTATATTTTTTACATTTGATGAAAAGGAGATGCATCTATAGGTAGTTGTCATTCTCTATAATAAAAATTCTCATCCATCTAATTGAAAAATATTACGGGGAACATGAGTACTACTACTGTACATTAAACAACATGCTCAATTGGTGTAGGTTTTTCTATACTATAAGGCCACTGAATAAGAAAAAAACTATTATATACCTCATATTATGGTTAATTATATACCATCATCTATGGAATAAATCCAACAACTCTTCTACAAATATTTTAATCGAATTATTTACATCAAGTAAGATTTTATGGGATATTTACATAACCAATAGTTGAATTCTCAAAACCCTGTATATTTAACTCCATAAATATATGATATAATATTATGTTAATCTAGTCATGATTGAAAAATGTCCTCAGAAAAACGTAAAATGAGACCAATAGACTTAAAACATTTCTCATTCTCATCTTGACAACATGAAGCTTTATCTTCATTTACTCTAAGTATAATTATATTACCCTTTCCTAAACTTTAGATGAAGAAAAATTTACATTGTGTTCCAACATATGTAATGTTACTATGATGACTACATAATATAATTTTCATGTTAGAAATTAAATAACACTTGTAAATTAAAATAATCTTGATCATTCTATAAGAAAAAGTTTAAATATATATATTTTTATAAAATATGGGGTTCATATGTCTCAAAAATCATTAACAAATACCTATCACGATATCATACAGAATGAGGAGAAATATATATATATATATATACTATGAATTAAGATATTATATAACATTATAATTCATTAAAAAAATAATTTTTAAACAATAAAAAATTGATATTAATAAAATATTTTATATCCTTCAATAGTATTGTTGTCATTTGAGTTGTTTAAAGTGAACTGGATATCATGTCCTTAAATTTATGATCATTATTTACAATTAAACATATTTTAAAATAGTATATCACATCATGAGTTAAATGACATATAAAGTCCATTTTAATGGATAATGAAAAAAAAAACCTTTTGGTTTTTCAGTAGTGAGACAACATCCACCATTTTCCAAAACTAAATTAGGAATTTTCAGCAAACACCCTGAGATCCCATAAAAAGAAAAACACAAATATTACTCAATCAAACATGAATTTCATTCTATAAATAATGAATATCACTTCAACTTCAAATTCATCTACAATATCTAATTTTTAATTGAAATAAATTTTAGAACTCACCAATACATAAATGATGTAATTTTTTCCTATAATTGGAAGTGGACACATAATATTTTGTATTCATTTTTTGACCAAGAACAATAGAATTATTACAGTTAAAACGTTATAGGATATTTATATTAAATAATCAAGAGAATAAATTATAATGGTGTTAAATGACGTATAGAGAGAAAAATTTATATTTGGTTATTTAGGATAGAATTGAGAATCTTTTTTAAATATTTTGTTTTAATAATTTTAAATTTTATTAAATAAAATATTTCATCACATACAAAATATCCACATAAAATTATAATATAACAATATAAGAAATGAATAAAAAATATAATTAATAAATCACTCTAAAAAATAAACTAAATGTTAAATTTATTTCAACATTTTTAAAAAACAATGATTACAAACAGAGATATAATATTCATAATGTTAGGAAAACTATCTCTCCATTATAAAATCAAAACCAAAAATATTTTGTTTTTCCTCATACATAATTGCATGACGATATTGATTATTTTCCAATTTTAATTTGATATGTACCATTTAGACCCAGTCCATTGGAAAATAATAATAAATATTATTGTATAATGTTGTGTAATTTCATAATGGGTTTTTATAAATATTAATTGAAATATTATTATCACATGAAATTTGATCATTGTAATAATAATTTTTAAAGTAATTAAGAGTTAGTTTCATCAACAAAACATTCTCTATGAAATTATGGGGAGATATAAATTATTCCATAAAATTTGAAAATGTAAAAGAATATTATTTCTAACTAGAACAAGAAATCAATGAATTTTAATAAAAGTGACTTGATCATGAGGTAATATTTAAATTTTTAAATTATAAATCAAAATCACAATAGGATTATGATATTAACAAAAAAATAGATGGTTTGGATAATTTAAGGATTGATAAATAGTTCCTTGTAAGCATATAAAAATTAATTTATCATCAATTATATATTATTCAATTTTATTATTTTTAAATCAGTCACATAAAAAATTATATAACAATATAACTTTTCTACAACAAAATATATATAATAAAATTTAAATTTTATCTATATTTTTTTCTCAGATGCTTTACCAAATTCATTAAAATAATTTTTTATATTATTAAACATTTTTTTTATAAAATATTAACTTTTAAGAAGAAAATATTACAAAAAAGTTGTATTCATATTTATTCAATATAATTCCAAAATATAATTAACTATGTTTAAATAAAATAATGAAATTTAATTCTCCCATTATAATCATTTAAAAATCAATTTTCAAATGATCATAAATGTGTGTCAAATTTTATTATTTGTAGAATAGAAAATATAATCATCAAAAAAAATTTAGACTATTAAATGAAATGATGATATTTTATTAAAAATCATAAAATGTTTCAATAATTGAGAAAACCAATTTTGTAAAATCAAATAGTTCATAATCATACAAAAATAACACAAATCATATTTATGTCTACAATGAGATTTAGTATATAGGATCATGTCTATTGTATAAGGTACCGTATTATATTTTGGATTGTTTCCTTTAAAAAGATTACTTAAAAGATTCCTTACATTACATGATGATGGGGTTTTCCCTGATGTTAGATCCCTGTACCCACACTCTTAGACCCGGTGCTGAAATTATAATCATTACATTTTTGGCTTCTATATTGATAATAAAGAATACAATTGTTTCTTCCAAACAAAAAAAATGAAAAGAAAACATCAGACCACATAGATTCTCATGGACATTTTATATTTAGTGTTATATAAAATTAATAATAACATCAACATTTTCAATACCTTTGTCTTTAAATGATATTTTCTCCGAAATAACATTTCTTTTATAATATGAAATTATTTGATAATCATAATCTATATAAATTACCTTATATAAATTATTCATTCATCCTCAAAATTTATAACCTATGTAAGTGGAAATGCATGATGTGTGATCTCATGTTCTCATAAAGAAATAGAATATATAATTACAATTGAATTTCATCAATGATAAAATTAATACTATATGGGTATTATATCATAATCAAAGTGAAATTTTATAAAAAAATATTCATAATCCTCAATGCCTGGATCCTAAAATATTCGAAAAATGAATAAGTCCTTGAAAATGGAATGATTTATAAATTTATTTTACATGAGTCATGTGATAAAAATCTTGATTATAGGAAAAATAAAAATCCCAATAAAATAATAGACAAAATGAGTCGGTAACATGGGTCATTATCATTATAGAACATTGAATACCCCTTAAAATCCCCTTAATGTTAGAATAACCATATGGATGACATATAATATTATTATTCATTGAACATAATCAGTAACTATTAAATTTTAACTCTATATTGGTACACCCATAATATAAGTTATATCATGCTCACACAGTATTGTCAATGATCTCCTAGGGTATATAATGTCTAAGAACTAAAAAATGAGAAAAATCCATTGAGATTTTGTCTTAAATATCATATAATGAACAACTAATCTATTAAAACCAGAATAGACCATTGAATATAAATGGATTTAATAAGAATATCATTGAAATATCATTAATATGTATATTTTAAAGAAGATCTACTATAATATATTTGAATCATTCTAAACTAGTTAAAGATAAATGGGTTCCATAACAACATATTTGAAATATGATTAACCTGTGAAAAGAATTTAGTCCATAACAATCTCATTGATAAAATATTAATCCATCAAGATAATTTTTTTATCCTATCAATACTAAATATCATAAATGGAAAATAGTTAAAAAGGGTTATGGATGTTGATGAATGGAAATACCATTAAAATATCATTCCAAAAAAGTAAACATTTCATTTTGAAAATATTTTTTTAAATTGAGCATTCCAAAAATATTTTAAAAATTATATTATAAGAGAAATACCACTAAGTCATATAATGGATTCTTTAAAATACATTTAAACCCTTTGATGGAGAAAATATCACTTTCGTTTTGTATGAAATATTAAACTTTTAGAAAATGATATTATATTTTAATAAAATAGAATAATTATAATGTGATAATGAATGAAACTAATGGTCATGATAGGTGAATTTTTTTTCATGTCATATAGTTCAAAACAAATCGTTTTTTATTTATTTAGTACATGTTATTTTAATTTTTTTTAAAAAGGATAAGAAAATTACGTTGAAATTTTTATAGAAAAATAAAAAGATCATTATAATGTTATTTCATAAAATAAAATGAGAGTAAATTACATTTTATATATAATTAATGAATTGGTTTTGGCGGTTAAGCATATTTCTGACTAAATTGGGAAAAATTTCTATATTTACATAAAAAATTCAAAATTAATTAAGTACCAAAAAGTTGTAAATTTTATCTATTACTTGTAAAAATCAAGAATATATAGACATTAATAAACATATTGAGTAAAATGATATATATATAATATTATGTCATCATTTTATTTATAATCATAAATAATTTTAATAAATGATGAGATTGTAACATAAGACTCTGACCACCTTGTTAAATTTTAATAGAAATCCCTGTGAAAGTATGAAAATAAATTCACAAAATGTATACCATGAAGGTATAGATATTAATTTTATTAAATATTATAAGGGTATAATATACACATCATAAATTTTGATTGGTGTATAACATAACATATGTATGAGTGATGGAAAATTAAATCAAAAATCCATTACAAATTTTGTAACATAGAAACCATATTCCCTGTGAAATAGAGATTGAAATATGTATATGTATATACACATAAATTTAATTATATTAATCCCAAAATAAAATCATGGTAATTATATACACATTACAAAATAATAATTAGCGAATATAGTATAATTATCATAAAAATAAATGTGAGATAAGAAAACCCTTACTTAAGGCTTATTTTTGGTTGATCGAGATTTAACTACATCTATATTAGCATAAAATAATTTAATCTCCTATGATATAAAAATATAAAAATATGAAATCTCTTATTTAATCATTTTATAACATCTACTCCCCCAATGTTTTATAATTATTCATTATTTTCATTTTTTTTATATGTTAATTCCCTAATTTTATCGTTCACTCATTATTTTGAAAGTTTCAGTTCTAATGAATATTATACTGTTCATTAATATCCAAAATAAGAACCTTGAATCACGTATCATATTTAATAAAAAAGTATACCTTTTGATACAAATAATTAAATGTGTATTTGAAAAAATATATATTTTGAATCAAGGAGATGGTATGCCTTACATTTTCTTGAGAAACATTTTTATTTTTTACATATTCTTTTAGAAATGATGTAGGAATAATTTTATTAGTATAAAATAATCATAACCTCATATATAAAATATTATTTCATTATATGTACTTATATACATCATCAATCTTGTGGGGTTATGATAAATCTTCACATCACTTCTTGAATATGGTAGTCCACACGCACACGAATGATGATATCCTCTTTTAATTAAAAAAAGAAACTTATATATATTATATTAATATATATATATATATATATATTTAATCAACATAATAGTTATTTTTGGTATATAACATATTATAATTCACATTATCATTGTTACCTTCCATGAAAATAAATAGTGAAAAAGATGAATCACATTGCATCATGAAGTGACATTCCCCCATACACACAAGAGATGTTATCAAATACCATACTGAATGGATGGTAAAAAAGTTATATATGATATATTATATAAATATATATAATTATTTCAGAAATATAATGTATATATATATATATACTTTAGATCTATTGTCATACAAAAATGTTAGATTTTGAATTGAAAAAACAAATAACATTTGTTTGGGATGATATAGAACACTGTATACATGAATGATTATTTCAAATAAAAAATGAGAGAAGAAGATATGTTTTTAGGAAATAACAATTTTATAAAAACACCCCAGTATATATAATTAAATGATTTTATTATATCATTATCGTTTTATTAAATATTAATCTGCAGGATAATTTAATATATTAATAACTGTCATTGAAGAACATGACTTCTTATTCGGTTATTCTTCTAAGGTTTTCACCAAAAATTTTCATTGGAGATATTTTGCCTAAAAATTGAATTATAAGATGATGGGAGGTAATTTGGGATGTTTATTCCGGAAATATTTTTCAAAAAATTTCTTATTTATGTTTTGAATAAGATTAGAGAGGGGCCACCTTTCATATGTGAGGTGATTGTAACACCTGTAAAATTTATAGAAGATTAAATCATAACAAAATATTTAAAAAAAATAAAATATTCACTACTATTTTTATCTTGATCGTGAATTTATTAGGTCTCATTTTTCCCACCAATTTTTTTTTAAATTTTTGGGTCACTCTAGACCCCAATGATTGCATTTTTACCATTAGAAAATTATCATTTTCCATAACTATGGTAATTAAATTTTTTTATCAAGGTTGACGAATTATAAATTCAGTAAAATCCTATGAAAGTGAATAATGTTTTAGAATCTCCATTTAAAATGGGTTAATTAATTATATCATTATTGGGAATTGATAAAAAAGTATTCATCAAATATTTGAAAAAGGTAGAAATGGTAATCATAAAGGAGAAACATCATAAATCCATTAATAAATAATTTTCCACCATTTAATTCACTACATTATAATGGATGGTCAATGAGATAATGTGAGAAATCAGCAGATTATGGAAACAATATGAAAAGTTAAATCCTTAGATTTTAGGGTTAATGAAAAATTTGTTTTATGATTTGAGTCAAGACTATTTGAAAAATAAAATACAGATTTTAAAAATCAGTTTTTGGATGATAATCATAGTTAACATTTCTTTTCCATTCATAGAAGAACAAGTATGTATATAGAAATTAATTAACACTATTGGTAGGAACATATTATTAATGATATTTCATAATATACAACACCATGTATTTTAGTTCAGCAAGTAAAAGAAGAATTGAAAAATATAAGCTACGATGGAACTATTACCCACTATATAAAAAAATCGGTAATATTTGTCATGAATCTTAATGTCCTACTTACAAATATTTCATAAGGGAAAAAAGTACTATTTTGGAATTGGTGGAACATCTAACAAAGTCCTTACAGTTCATTTATATTTAAGATTAATTCTCACTATATCATCTTTCACAGATATACATCATATAAGTGTTGGAGATGCATGGACTACAACTATCAAATGTATTTGATCAAGATATTAAATTCTCCTTAATGTTTGTGAAAAAAATGAAATAATCTCTAGTATTTTTGTTGAACATAATCATGTCTTATCACCATCAAACATATGTCCAGTCTGATTAGAATATATAGAAACATGAGAAAATTTTGAGACCATCCTAAATTGACTTGAACAGATGATGGGATCAACATATTCTTATGTTCGATTTATTTTACAGTCACTATTTCCTCTAAAAAAATACCAATTTCTCTTAATGAATGTATTTTTGTTAAGAGGTGAAAAACACATACATATTAGATGGAATATTGTGTATGAAAACTACTAGGTCATGAAATTTCCGAGGAAATGGTGGAAATGACTAAGACCATTTGGTAGAAAATCACAGCTACTCAATGTTTTTAGAAGAAAAATGTTGAAAATTATCGATGAGGCCAAAATTTTGATGTTATAGACTTGTTATTCATCTCCATATCCCAATATATGAATGTGGTGAGACTAGGGAAAATTGTAATTTTATTCAATGATACATATGTAACATTGAAATCTTTGATCTCATTGGAGCACTATCCTACTAATATATGATCTCACATAACATTATTCAAGTACATATTGTCTTCCAAGTATCCCTTTTGATAATTTATTTTTCATAACCATTATATATACTCAATATATAGGTGGTACCAATCGAGAAAGTCCATCCATATAAGGTTAAACTAGAAATGGTCTCAGATCATAGGGACACAATTATATAGAATTAGGCAATGCACCCAATCAATGTGTTCTAGAGATATCGAATTATTGAAGGTAAAAATTATGAACTAGAGGATTTTGTGAAAAAATGTTACCCTAGTATTTTTAAAACAGTGAAGTGAAATTTTTTTGGGTGGAATTTTTTAAATGGGAGAGATTATAATGACCTGAACTACTATAAATAAATTTCCCCTTAAATTTTAATTAAATATATTATTATTAAATATGGTTATTGAAAAAACATTCACATGTTTGGATTTATTATATTTTATTAGATTTAAAAAATCTTTATGCATAATTATTATGGATAATATTGTCATTGAATAGTTATCCTAGGATTAGTAAAAATATTTGGTTTTACAACATGAATTTGACACACACAAAGGATGTGATGGCCTCAACCACTAGGATTATACCCTATAAATTCCATTAATCGGAACATATGGGGGAAAAATAGAATCTAGTATTATCCCATGACTAAGACCAATATGATAACCAACAACATAATCATGAGATATACCATTTATATGATATGTTGATTCTCATTGATATCACTACCCAAACCATGTATGCAAAACCACCATATGAAAGTCTCATGGGAACACACCTTACCCATATAGAGTTTGTTATTTTAGTAAAAGGATAAGTATAAAGACACTATAAATAAGAGTATAAAATTATTTTTTATCAAATAATCAAAATAATTTCATTCTATTATTTTTACATTAATTTTTTTTTAATTTTAATACAACAATACAAAAGTTGTAAAATTTGGTAATATTCAAATTAAATTGAGGAATTTCTATTTATAAATTATTAGATTTTTAATATAAAAAATTATCTTAAATAAATACTATTATTAAATAATACTTATTAATTTTAAATTATCATTTAATTGTAAGGATGTCAACTGTAAATTTTAATAGGGTGCCAAAACTATTATTTTCAAAAAAATCCAATCATTTCACAAAAAATTTTGGTTCATATATAAAAATTGAATGAACACAAATTTAGATTATATATTTTAAAAATAATCATTATTTCTGAAATTATAATTATAAAAGTATCCAACATTGATTTCATCGTAATCTTTTATGACAGTCAAATTTTCAGATAAAAATTAAATATATTACAAATAAACATTGTGTATTACGAAATCAAAATGACCTAAAGGTGATGTAATAAATTCTATAAAATGTATCCCACAAAAAAATATATGTTTCCAATTTTTGATAATCTGATTTTATTTTCATATGATTACCTTTATAAATAATTTACAAATCCTATATAATCAATAATATTTTTTAGGTTTTAAAATTGTTTATCTATGAGGATGACTCGCCTCTACAAAAATAATGGGTACTTTTTTCAGATGTAATACTTATAATATAATAAAAACCACTTTCATGTGGTATTGAAAATCCAAAAAATGTGGGATGGTTTTTGGTTTTTGTTATTTTATTATATAGAGTCCAAAACTGATGTTTGAGATATATTAAAAAATACCAACTCATTTCCCACATAATCCCACACTAAATCACATTTCCCTTTTTTGAAATTCCATTCAGAACATCATTAATTTAACACTCAACTCTATTGTCCTCTTGGGGTACCCCAAAACTCTCATGATGATCATAATAATCATTTTGATCAAGCACTCAGGTAAGGGATCCTAAAATTGTATTTTTATTAATATTGTTTTTATATAATGACTTATATTACCAATTCATAATGATGGTATAATTCATTATATGTCCATATTACATCACATTTTATGTAAAATATATGCGATACCCCTTTATATCTCGTGAATATATTTTAAGATTTTTATAAGATGTCGTTATGCTATTAGAGTTTTAGAAATATTTTCCTAGCCAAAAAATTGTGTATCGAATATCATACCCATTTATTTTATGGGGTTCTCACCTTTACGCATTTATACATATTTATGTTCGTACTTATAGTTAATTTATTACATAGTACATGATCGTGGAATAAAATATTATCAAGAATTAATCCATGTTGTATTATCAATGTGGCATAATTGAGAATGATAATGAAATGATAATTATGAGTGTACCAAAAATTATATACTGCTTCAATGGTTCGGGTAATGTTCTATATCATGAGACATCATTTTGGGACATTGAGTGAACATAATTACATTATTTTTATTTTCCAATCATGTTGTCTTTGATGTTATCCTATACCTATGTTTTTAATGTAGTGTTTTATGTTGTGTCCATATTTTCGATGTTTTTATTATTATGATAGATCTTATATTATAACCCATGGTATTTATATTCCATATTTTTTTAACTATTGAATTTTTTTACTATATTCATTAGTTATTAACTGAGAGGTATTTATAGATAACACTTTTCTTATATTTATAGCCCTAGGTTATCCCATGATTTTTGAATTTAGAGGATGTAAAAAACTAATCAATAATGTTATTGTTTTTTCTAATTTATTTTTTTCTGTAATGTAACTAAACCCTAAATACATTACTCTTATCCATGTTTTGGTGTTTAATTATGTTTAGTTTTGTTTATTAAATCATATATTAATGTGATATAATAAGAAAACATAACATATAAACTCTACCTCATCAAATCATTCATGTATTTCAAAAGGGACTATGTTCCATGGAGAAAATATTTATTTTATAAAAAAAGAGAATTCATTTGATTTGGAGATGTACATAACTATACATGATCACTCACCTAAAATAAAAAAACCATATACTCTTATGTGCATATGACTACTGATGAATCATATATCCACCCATCCAATTTTGGACCAGTTGAGTCATCTATGTTGTCTTGATGTCACAACTTAGTCTAATCCATGATGCAATACATAATTCCACTAATAAAATGTAAAACAAAAAGAAATCCAAAAAAATATTTACAAGTATTTATATGTTTCATGGTATAATAATATTTTTTTTAATGAGAACCCCACTATTGTATTGTTCTCCACTAACTATCCATAAAAAAGAAATTCACTAGCCCTATTAATTTCCTAAAATATTTTAATTATAAATTTTTATTTTCAATCAATTTAAGAAGATAAGTTATGTTAATAATAATCTAAGATACCGATCGATTTCATAATGTATTTCTTAAAAGGGATGGTTAACAAGTGGCCTCGGTCTTTTAAAATTGATATTTTAATGTCAACAATCATTAGAATTTCGTCAATGTAG
Organism: Viscum album; assembly: GCA_963277665.1. Taxonomy (NCBI): domain Eukaryota; kingdom Viridiplantae; phylum Streptophyta; class Magnoliopsida; order Santalales; family Viscaceae; genus Viscum; species Viscum album. The sequence goes on along the minus strand of OY728151.1, from coordinate 2,030,947,724 downwards.
TCATAGTAAAAGTATTTCAAATTTTATTATTGTAATTGTGGATGAAATGATCTATTTTTTGGAGTTGTTCCATTATCACCCATATATTCTTTTTCTCCTTAACTAACCTTCATTTAACATTTAAAAATAAAAAAATATATGTAACCATTTTTTACATTTGTATTGGAAATGAATATAATATACCAACATGATATATATGTTCTTTTTTTCCATACAAAAATGTGAGGTGTCTCAAGACAAACACTTCTACGCACCCTTTTTTGAAATCCCACAAAATCATTCCTTTCAACTATTTATACATTTATATATTATCAAGATCATAACACATTTAAAATTTCTATAAGCTGAAATTATATGTTCCTTATAATTCAATGTTACAACCATCCATTATAGAAACAGTAACACTAAACACCCTTCCATTATACATCCCTATATGATGTACCCACAATTAATTTTTCACATCAGAGTGAAACCATCATGATGAAATGGATGACCCTTTGTAACATACTAAACAAAATCATGATCAAGTGAACAATAATGAAAATGAATACATTATCTTAGATCGAGAATTCAAGATGGATATCCTCTATGGGCGGCATTTGTTTTCACTAGTCTAAAGCCACAATATAAAACATATACTATGATTTCCAAATAAATGACTATTAAAGGATTTCAATTAAAATGGAATGTTAAACAATTTTATGGACAATTTATTCAAAACTCCATCCATATGTGCTACCATAAATTTATATCAATTTTTGTGAAAATGTTATTGTTATTGTAATGATTCTTCAAATATATGAATATATCTGGAGTTACAAAATAATTACATTTTTTAAATCATGCAGCTCAATATCCAATTCTAAAATTTCTATTTATTATCTCATTTCATTAATGTGTATCTAATTTTGAGATTATGAAACATCTTTAACCCCTACAATAGAGCACAACTCATCCTTGAAAAAATGGATCACAATAGATGACATATTATTTTTTCAGAATATGAATATATGTGGATAGATTATAATTATAATCCTACATTATTTTCACGAATATATTTATATATTATTTATTATAATGGAATAAAATGAATTTCTTCTTCAAATCTATCATATTTGAGTCTAATAATAAAAAACATGAACAATTCATTTGCAGTATCTTATTTATCAAAATAATTTATGTATCACATTTAAAATATAGAGATCTTTCCCAAAGGTAAAAACATATATCAATTAAAAAACCACATTAGAATCATTATAAAAAATTAAAATTATATGTAAATACACATATGGTATCCATAAATCTCAAATGTATGACTTTGAAGAAAAGATATTATTCCCCTTGATTCCCTACATCCAAGAAAAACATTATTATGATCCACATTTTCTAGAGAATAAACCAAAATATAATCACCAAAAACAACTGAATCAGAATCTACATACCTTTGAAAATATTATTCATCAATTAAATAAAGATTCAATCAGGATTCTTAATCCCAATATAATGAAATATTCATAATGGACATGTCTACCTAAAAAAGTGTTATTCATAATATCATCCTTCCAAGCATACAAGTGAAGAAATTTAAAAAGTATGTTAATTACATAGATACATTGGGTTCTCCTCACTTGAAAAAATATTTCAACAATTTATGGATGTGGATATATATTTATCATCATAACATATTCATGAATATGATAGTATACACACCCCAAACTGTTCCACACACATTTATCACAAAAATGATGTTGCTACCCTTAGAAATATGCATAGTATAATGAATCCATTTCTTTATAACTATTCTAAAACATTAATTCCTGAAATTGTATTTTTTTAATCCTATTGGATGGATGTGATATAAGACTGTTTAGTGTTAAAATATCTATCATGAACTACACTTCTATTTGGAGTAGATACCAGATAAAAATATTTTGAAATTCATCATGAACAATTTGCTTAATTTTAGGAATATTTCTACTTATACGAATATCCACATATGAAAATGAAAAGAATAATAAATTATAAGAGATTGTTATTTCAATAATTAATAGGGTACTATCTCTACCATATATTAGATTTATCTTTTTTCTAATGATATTATCAATTGCATAATGAGTTTGGAAACAATCCTTTCATGTATGATATTCGTTGATGGTGTTTTTTGATTTCAACCAATCCATATCCAACAAAATATTTTACAAAATAATATCACATATAGATAAATACTTATGAAACATATATTCATCTATAGAAATATAACATGACTTATATAATATTTAATACCACTCATTTTCTCTATAATTAAACTATTAGTTGAAAACAAATTATCTCAACCCAAAAAAAATATCACCAAAAGTAATATAATAAATAAACTAGTGGAATGAACATGTATCAATAAAATTATTTCATTAGTTTAGAAATCAAAATATATTTACCTCCCTCATAATAGTATATTTATAGATCACCCATGATCAATTTCATGGCTCTATAAAACAACATACATTCCATGACATTCCCTTAATTACACTGTTTAGAATGAATTTTTGAGATTTATGTTATCATTGGAATCACATTTTGTCACCTGGTTTGGATGATGAAAATTTTTATAGATATTTAATGTCAATGTACAAAATTTCATAAAATAATGAAATTTGTCTCTTGTAGTAGACCATTGAGAAAATATGAATGTATCATTGAATGTGACATATTTTAATGTCATTGTGAGATGTTATTTGCGGTTTCATACAACATCACATCATATTCCTATATATAAAACAGTAATAACATCCCAGTATTTTTTTATATAGGATGAACATTCATTGATCCAATGATCTTATTTTGAGGTGTCTCAACACTCTCAAAGTAGGTGTCTGTCTTCTGGTTCTACCAAGTGTTGGAGTTCACACATATTCCCATAGTAATATATATTCGTCCTCCTATCGTATTTGCTAACATATCCCTTTCAACCACTATCTCTCTATTTATCAATTTTATATAGTGTTTAAAATAAATATGGTTAATTTTAGAGAAAATATATAAATGAATCCCTTAGTAAAAAAATAATTTGATCAATATTTTACAAATACATATTTCATAGTAAAAGGGAATTAAAAAAATTAATTATTCGGCATACTCTATTATCAATATATATTCCTATTTCAGAGCAATTATATAAATTTGTCTAACAATTTTAAAGGTATGTGAATAGTAATTCGTAAAAAATAAATCCTCATAATCATTGAATGTCATTCCTTTTTCAACTTTAGTCATGAAATCCTAATTCCACAAGTTCCATGGTAGATCCTCAATTAAATACATCACTAATGAAAAATCATACACTATTGGAGACCAAATAATAATAAAGAATGAATTAATATAAATGAATCATTATTTTACATTCTCCTATTTGGAATCCCACAAAAATGTCGGTTGATTATTCTTTTGGAATTTAACAATGATGTCCAAATTCCAAGGGAAATTATTAATATTACTTTATCCAATGGCCATTTCTAGAAAATTCTTTTTAAATTTTGTTGGTTCACCTATGTCTTATATGAAATATCATTTATAGAATCCACTTTTTAATATCCATATGAACTAACAGATTTCGAAATATATACCAAACAAACCCTCCTATTAATCTCATAGAGTAAAAATATAATTCATAGAAATTATAATTTATGACAACAAGGAATTTCAGAATCAGAAATTTCAAAAATACATTATTTTATATAATTTTAATAACTTTTTCAAATACTAGAGACATTATTTTTAACAAACCCCCATTTAACAATTTTAAAAAATCAATATATTTCAATAATTCTATAAAATGTTTTACAAATAATAAAAAATGAATTACATGGGGAAAATGAAACTATCGACACACTCAATTCACATCACAGTTTCAACACCCAGGTTGATGAGATAAAAAACAAACTCGATGTGTCTTAAAACATTTATGTATGCAAACATTCATATAAAATTATATTCAATATAATAATGTAACATAAAACTTTTTATTCTTTAAATTTAAAGTCATTATGATATTATCTCCTTCCTAATATCCCAAATATAAATTGATACAATTTTATACTAAAGGACTGTCCAATGCTAATAATAATTTTCCCAAAATGGAAAAATTATCGACCACGTCAGATACCATTTATAATATCATACCCTTATATATGTGATTTAGATTTTACTGTGGTGTGACTAGTACATAGTTGGTTTCCAAAATACATCTTATACTTGAAAAATATAATAATGTATTTTAAGAATGTTGGGTGTTGATTATACCTTTACAATAAAACAAATTAACTAGTTTAAAAAAAGCCAAACAATGATTTGATACATGAATTAATGAATAAAACCAATGGTATAATAAATAATAAAAACCAATATCAGAGTTAAAACATATTTATATTATAGGAATGTAATGATAATATGATAAAAAACTCCTAATATGACTTTAGTTCAAAGTCCACATGACTTTCCATTGGTATAATGATGAATCACAAAAGACCATATATTTATATCCACTAAAAATGTCATGACGGATGTCATCTAAAAAAGTACATAATTTCCCATGAAGAGGGTGAGTATAAACTCAATATGTTATCCCCAATAACATCCCAACCCCTTACACAATGACATAACATTTATGCACATTTTATATAATATAATTGAAACGATGTTTAAAAAATTTAAATCAAATCCTTTAGCTACATAAGATTGAAAATAATTATGTATTTAAAAAAATTGTTATCTTGAATACCCAGAATAATATCTCTTCTCACAACAATTTTTCCCAAGTGAAATTTCCATTCACCTGAGTGTTATTTTAGAAACCCTAAAACTCACCACAAGGTAATAAATTCATTTTTCACCAATGGTACACTCCCATTAGACACGATCATGAATATGAATTAAATCACAAAATACCATTTTTAACCCTACACATTCCAAAAACAATTCGATTTAAATATATTATTTCATTAATTTGTTTCAATAAATAAGCCTCAAAATAAAAATTATTTTAAATATTTATTTTAAATTTATCAGTATGATAATTTAACATGGAACTTAATTTTTTCACATTTTCAATAAAATAGGAAAATATCAGTTTCCATCATGAATCATACAATATTTAATAGTATTTTCAATAAATTCATCTAACAATATATATTAATTCTTCTTCAATGTAATTTGGATTTTATATATAATCCACCTTACTCTAAAATATTGGAAAAAATAAAAAAGATGATTAAAAATTAATGATCTGATCACAAACCATGTTACCATCAAATGATCTATCATGAAATAATCATGTCTAACATAGAAGATCATATATCTATCAATAAATTACTAAATATTAATTTCATAGAGAGATATTAAGAAAATATCAAATAAGAACACCAACAAATAATTACATTCTAGTGAATATGGATCTTCGAATCATTATGGATCATCAAAGAAATTTTTTATGATCGAAGATTATTATATCTATGGAAATCAGAGAAAAATAAATTTGATATATTTATAGAATATGGTATTAATAAGGGTTAGAGGACATAATTATTATTATATCAAAACATTCTAGGGTTCTAATTATACGCCGCATGGTTAGGTCATATTGATTAGAAAACATTGTACCACCCAGGTTTTTCTATTTCATTGAGGTAACAAATAACAGTATTATATCATATATTTAATAAAAATATTTTAATTAGTTATTTTCCATAAAATCCATACATTCAATTTCTCCCCCAATAATTCAAACAGTTTCTTTAGAGTGTGTGGCAGAAATTCACCTTCTCAGCGGCAACTGTCCTGCATTACATGATTTCTTAAAGACGGTTGACATTTTCATTTAACCATACATCAGTATAAAGACCTATAAAATATTCCAAATCCCATAAAAACCACTTGAAATAATACATAATCATTAAATTGACTTAAAACACAAGTATTAAGGGTTTTGTTCATTAATCTATATGAGCAATAATATTCAATACTTTTGACATTACATTTTCACATAAATTATATTCGTCATAATCCCCTTTATCCATAATAAGTTAAATAATTTAGTATAATTTAAACATAAATAATTTATTTTATTAATGTAGTTAAAATTATTTATTACTCTTGATCAACAATGAAAAATTGAAACATCATTAGTGCATTGTGCTTGCTATCATCTCCAAAATGTTAAATCTTATGATTTTCATCCGCCTATTTTATGAATACTAAATAGTAAAAAATGGTTTAGTAAATATGATAAATATAATATAAAAAATATATATAATTAAATATGATCACTTATCTTATTTCCTTATATATTTTTAATATATATAAACTATAATCATGTGTATATTAATAATAGTTCATCCAAGTGAAAAAAGTTTTATTTTCCAAAACAACTCATCATGGTTTGAATAAAAAAATTTATTTACCATATTAAATTTAATTACATTAAATTATTAGTATTATTGATGTTAGAGAACTATTTTTGAACACTATTTAATGGTTTTGAAACATAATGATTTTTGAGATAACAGAAAAAAATCCTCAATCAACTGCTGTAGTGAATAAAAATGTATTATGATTGATTATAATAAGACAATTAAAGGATTGTCTAATAATAGTTAAATATGAATGGTTTTCATTGTATATATATAATAAAATTCATTTAATTATTATTTATATTTATTTAATGTGTAAAAACATTATAGAACATGCTACAAATTGTATCTCAATACAATATTCATTAAAAATCATGTACATTCCATCACCTAATACCATTTAAGTGGTCTATATTCTTACTACATGATAGAAATATTATTAATTATTAATATTCATTATATTTGAAATTAAACATCAAAATATATCTCTTTTATGATTTTAAATTGTGATGTTTCTTTAGAATGAATGGTTTTCATCTCTATTTTCCATCATTAATATTTTTAAAATGTTCAGTTCAAATTTCATATTATGTTGGGGTAAAAAAATCAATAATATACTATTATTACCCTTGATTTAATTCATCATATTTAATTAAAAATAAAATTTTCAATCTTCAAATTACTTTTCAGAAAAAAAATCTATTGTCATAAGGTTATTTCATAACAATTATTATTTCTTGTGTTATAATGCTTTTTAATTAATTTTGGAAATGATTTCATATGATATAAAATATTTATCTATTTAGTGAAAATATATTTAGGTCATGTTTTTTTGAATCAGGGGTTCTATATATTTTTTACATTTAATATATTCGTAGTTTAATTTGAATCAATTTACAAAATTATTCCCACCACTATATCATCACATTACATTCACACCAATAATCTCATGAAATATTTAAATCAGAATTATATTTTATATCATGAGTATTATTATTTAGTTTTTTCTATATTAAATGTTTTTTTTTCATATATGATATATAATTATAACATATTTTTTTATATAATAAATCCATAATTTATTATAACACCTTTGGAACTTGCTAGTTACACATCGCATTTCCTTTTTCTAATTTTTATTCAATAATAATGTAATTTAACTCTTATATATTATATATTATAAAATCATATATACATATTTGAATTATATTTTATGTATTTTGGTTATTAATTTTGTTTTTTCAAATTTCAATTACCACTTTTCTGTAAAGAAAATATTTGTGAAATATCTATTTCTAATTCCACGTAAAAAATCACAACCGTAAAAAATTTATCATACATTGAATGATTTCAGATCCCCACACTAAATATTATGAAGAACCATATTGGTTCAATTATATTATTATAGAAAATTAAGAACATTCATACTTTAAAATGGACCCTTATGTATTTCTTAATGTCTGACCCCAATAGTTCACTTTTAATAATTTTTCACTAGATATGTATCATGGTATCTAAAAAAGGAATTTCCATGTTAAAGACATATATACCATTATAAATAATGTATTTATTTATAAAATTCGATTCATTATCCTATTTTCAATTCTTCTGATTTATTTTTTGATTTATTTTTTGAAATTAAATATTCTAAACACACATATCATGTGATTGCTCGTGATTATTATTTCTCTATGGTTTTCCCCTAACGTGTCATGTATATTCCTGATTTTCTTTATGAGTCAGATGGTTCGAATATTATATATCCCATAAATGAATGGGATAAGATTTTCATGTCAAAAGATAAAATATATCACGTATGAGGGTTTAGAAGTAGAATAATATAATATTTGATATGTGGGCCTATAATAATATAGTTTTACAATGAAATGGTTAATGATTTAAATGTCGTGATATGGTTTATATAGGATTAGGGTGTGAACCAGAACTATTATTTTACACAGACTACTATTTTTATTAAACTTTTTGGAGATCATAACCCATTATATATCCTTCCATGCTATTTCATAGAAACATGGAGTTAATCTATTCAATAATTGGAGATTGTAAAACATTTTGATTGAAATAGAGATTGAACCCAATCCACCAAAGTTATATTTTCACATCATGAAAATTTTCATCAAGGTTACTAGTATGTTATATTTATGATCTCATGTCTTATATGGAATCTATATGATTATTAATATAAAAAAATTATTTCATATTTTTATTACATGTTTTCTTTCTTATTATCATTATTATAATGTTATCTTTTTATTCCACATTCCCATTATGTAATCCATTGTTTTCATTTTTATTTATTTACTATGATTTCATGGTCACTCTTTTAATTGTGATTTTTCCCCTGAGTATTCTATATGTTTTATTTTCAAAATGGATTTTATGAGTACTATCTATCTGTATAGAAAATATTCATATTTTATCATATAAGATAATGTATTTTTGTATCTAATATTACAATGGAAATGGACCTTGAGATCCATGGATTATATTATAGGGAATTAATGATGTAAATCAAGAAAAATAGTTATCTTATAGTGAGGGAACTTTATTATGATTAATTTATAATTTAAACATAGTATATTTCTTTTTCGTAATAATCATTTAAAAAAAATTATAATAAAATATTATAATGTAATAATGTAAAATTATATCTTAATTTTAAGGAAGACTATATCATTAGAAAAGATATATCAATATACAAATATATTGTAGTAGATTATTTATTAATAAATTATTCCAAAACATTTCAATAATTAATCTCAAAATATTAATAATAAAAGAAAACGTGTTAAAAGATATCTATATTCATTAATATTCCATAACATATTTTAATATAATTTACAATAAATTATTAAAAATTATATTCCAATTCATAAATTATTTTTTAGAAAATCTCTTTATGTGTTATATCATATACAATAATATACTAGGAATTTTAAGATATGGTTGAAAAGAATAAGAAACATGAATAGTTTATGCATTTCTATTCATAATTTAGAATGATAACCTAATTGTTTCTTACATTAACAAGATTTGATAAATGTTTTCTATTTTTTACCTAATCCATCCTAGATGCCATAGTACTATAAATCATAAAATTGAACCTAAATATCCATAAAGGTGTTCCTCATCCACATGGGTTAGTGACTACAAACTATTATAATAAAATATAATACAAAGAATTAATTTTCTATAAAATAGAGGATGTTGAAAGATATATTGATATTTTGATCAAAACATTAAATAGAGATATTATGAAAAAAATGTGTATAATAAATTATAGAGATTTTCATTATAAAGTACTCAATACATAGACATAAAAACCAAATTAAATATCACTACTATCACAAAGGATAATGAATATCCACCACCTCTACATTGTGAATTCCCATTTCTCAGACATGGAAGAAGTAATTTTTAAAAAACCTGATGGAAATGGAACAATTCAATATGTAATTACATATAGGACCTAGCTATGTGTTACCAAATAGTTTCAATAATAATAAATAAAATATTTATTTATATTTTCATCAAAACAAAGTCATGGAAAATTACATTATTTTTATATTTAATAATAACATGATTCATTTCAAAGTTTTATAATCATTTAAAAAATGGATTAAATGTAAATTTCATATAGAATTGTTTATTCAAGTTATTTGGAATGAGTAAAATAAATCCATAATCAATACACATTGTATAAAAATAATCACAACAAGTCCCATGGTATTCTAACCTACAACAAATTCTTTCATAGCTATATGATCCTTACATTTCTCTAATCACAGATCATGAAATGTATGTGTAAACTCATCCTTATACCTCCAAAAAACTAATACACATTAACATACCATCAATGTTGAGATGTAAAGATCTATGTTTTTATTTAATTTTCTAATAATCAATCAAATGATAGTTAATCTACATCCTAGGATACATGTCAAAAATAACCCACTGACTACCCATGGTTGTGTATTCTATATCAATCAAACTATAATAAGAAAATAATTCCCATTAATATAAATAATTTGTTTAATTAAATTTCTTATTTTTATCAATATGTCATGTAAATTTCAAAACAATAAGATTGGGATTTCATCATTTGTGTCTATTTCAAAACAAAACCAATAATAGGTTTTCTTATATTAATTCTATCATTTTTAAACAAATAAAAATCATTTCAACAATTCTACCAATTATAAAATATGCCAAAACATCAAATTATAATAGATGTGAGGGGATTTATAAAAATATATTACCTTTAATCATATAATTATTATTAATAAAAAATCGTGTTTTCATAAATCAGTTTAAATTTATTTCAACCACATAAATAAATTAATGGTATTAATTATATGTCAAATATCAAACGAAAACACCTAACATTAATAATTGAATCAATGAATCATACCTATATATACGGTTAAGAAATAATGAAATAAGGAACTAGAGGTCAATGAATCAAATATATAATTCGGATGAAATAAAATAATCTTTAGATCTATAAAAATGTTGATTATATAATACATTCTAATAAGAAATTAAGAAGATACTATAATAAGGGACATGATATAATATTCACATTCATGGAGGTGATTAAATTTTAAAAAACACCCATATATTCTAAAAGTGAATTGATTTTTGTATCCAAAACCATATATTAAGATCCTCCTATGAAAACAAATTTTAGTAATGTATGATGTCTGTTCATTGGGGGATAAATTTGGAGTTCTAGGTCTTAAAGTATTTTTTGGGAATAATATAATCTTTCATGCCTAGTTTCTTGTAAAGGGTCGCCTGGTTTGACAAACCATGAACATTAACTGTGTACCCCGTTTGGATTCCATGTCTATGGAACATAGTTTCTACTATATGGGTTTTTTTTAAAAAGTTGTAGATAACATGAAAAAATTAACAATACAATGTTGCATTGTTTTTACTTGTTTGAGAGGGGGTACCTTGTTTGGGAAAATTGTGTGCCAACTATTAATGTCCTAGAAAATAAAAATATTTTTTCAAATTTCTCTGGAATCACACCCAAACAACATCCAAAAATTTAAAACCAAAAAAGCATAATAGAAGACATAAAAACATGTTCCATGATGTTATAACATCCTCACCATAATAAAACTCTCTCATAATGAATAATATCATGATGTTTACATGTTAATGATATGTGGACACAACTCCCTCATTTGTGTCTCAATATCACACATATCATCATAATAAGAAATATACATCCATATCACAAGTGATAATGATATCATCCCCCTAACAAGAACATTTATCCTATAATCGCTATTCTGTAATTGATTCTACGTCAGTGTCAAATTGGGCTAAACAAAAATATCAGTGATGTATAATACATGAGATATATCTGAATGATACAATTAAATATAAGATACATGGAACACATTATGTATCTTGGTACGCAATGGGATTCTTTTTAAATGGTATTGAACTTTCATATCATTCTCAAATTACTCAAAATTTTCCCAAAATTTAGGACCACGGTTCTTATGCCTCCCATGTTTTTGATGAACTAAATGAGGTGAAACTCTTAAAAATAGTTGGTCACAAATAAAAAACTATTAATTTCTATGTTGATCATTATAATTTGATTTATATAGACTCTATTATATTAAAGATATCTTACAAATAAATGAGATATTTTTTGATGTCTCTTGGACCATTCTTGGTCCAACCAAAGATCCTTCCCTAATAGACAACCAACACAACAAATATTTTTATGGTTGGATATAAAAGGCCCCAAAAAAGCCATTATAATAACACATATGAAACTATTTTCATAATATAACTCAACCATTACAAATCCCTCATTCCATAATGAAATAGTTTGTAGGGTGTTGGATCAAAATAGGTAATAAATAATCATTAAATATATATCTATATATTTATCCATCTGTTGATAGATCACCATACTCAAATAAAATTGGGATCTCATTGCTTTCCAAAGGCCTCCCAAAAAGGGATATGTAAAATGGAGGTTAATGTCAGATAATATTATATATGGAAGTCAATGAAAATAAATAATCTTTTACATGTAATTTTTTCCCATATCATTGAGATTTTTGTTATTTCAAAATGTTATAATATAATCATATGTGGTCTTCCAGTCAATCACATCCTATATTGTTTTATGCATTACTGTATAACATGAAAAAAAAATCTGAAGGTCCACAACCATATCCACCCAATTACATATAATCATGGATGTGTCTAATGAAATATTTAAGGATTTGGGTGCTCAGAATTGGATAGTTGAAATGTATTGTAGGAAAAAATAAATTCAATTATATCATTCTTCATTGCTATACACTAGAATCATCACCTCATATTGTATAATGAAATTGTTTTCTGTTGTGAATAAAAAACAAGAAATTATGGAAGTATCCCATCAAGAACATTTTATTTGAAAAATATTAAATAAACTAATTATGAAAACATATAATACCCTTATTTGAGATTGGGAACACACTAGTTGTATCCTGACCATAAAGACAGGTCATAATGTTATATAAATCACCATCAAGAAACATTTCCTAAAATCACTTGTATAATAACTAAGATCATCCATGAATTATCCAAGAAAATGTATATCCCTATTTTCAAAAAATAACTATATGAAACTACTCATAAAAATCCATATTTTTTTTATTTCAATGATTAATTGATTCATAGGGTTATAGGATTCAATCTCAATGAATCAACAATGAAGATCTATTTTCCTAGGGTATAAGTAATCTTAAAATCAAAGGATTGAAGGTACTACAGCAAAAACATTTGGTTGGTATTCTAATATTTTTTTGAGAAGATATAACATAATCTGTTATAGTCAGATTATTAGGTATAACATTCTACAAAAAGTTAATGTTACCAACTTTTATGTGCATGAATCCGAAGTATTAGTAAGTGGTCATGGGTTTGATAATTCTTATTATGTTGAAAAATCATCCAAGCTATATATACTACCTCATGATAACACTAAATAATTATAAAACCAAAATCAAAACCTAATGCATTAAGAATGTTCACAAAGCCATTCTATCCTCCTGGATAGTTAACTCCATCACATACGTAAATATAAATATTGATTCAAAATAATAACTCTATATTTTTTATTTGAGGAAAACATTACCCCAAACATATGAGAGTGGCCATTATGGAATCTATATTCATTATGTACTCTATAAAACAGTGATAATAGAAAACTATACCAAAAAATATCTGATTCTAAAAAACATTTTGTGGTTTATCCTATGTTATAATAGCCATAATCTTTTAATGGTCAATTAAAATACCGTGTTATGACACAAAATTTCCCATTAAATTCAATTACCATAAATAAAATTCACATTTAAATAGATTTCAATATAGTCGGATATTTGTAAATAATCCATGAAATCATATCATTTGATACACATAATCCTCCTTAGAGTAAGAGTAAACTAGGATACCATGAAAATAAGGCCACTATAATCATATAAATATACTCTTACATGATCGTATTTATCAAATCCAAAATTAATTAATAAGATTTTGTTATTTCATATTGAATTAAAAGATACACATAATGGGTAAAAACTATTTAGAAGTTGGTTTTTTATTGTCATGTTCATTTAAATTCATCTTATGAACACAGGATAATTGATCAATATATAGGGAAAACATTATCTATTTCAACTTGTTAAATAAATAATCAATATGTGGAAATATATATTTTTTCATTATATTAAATGAATTAGAATTCTGGTAATCAATATAATATTAAAGTGACCAATCACTATTATTGTTACAAGAAATTATAACATACTAATGTGACACAAATTGGAATATAAATCCATTCTCAAAAACATGTTAAAACTAATCCTTAATCTCATTAATTTCAGATAATAACATTATGTAAGAAGGAATAGACACTGGATGTGTACATTGGTAGAAGTCAAATGAAAAATCTACCTATATAATCAGATGGAATATAGGTAAATCATAAAGAAATACAACATGAATCTCCTCAAAAATAGGAGGAAGATCATCCGTTATATATTTAATGTCTAAATAAAAAGTTAGCGCTGATATTACTTTTAGAAATACTAGATAAGATGATATGTATTTACATTACCCTGAGTACAATTATCAATGAAAAAATATATTACCCCACATAGAACACAAATGGAAACTCATAATATATAATTGTTAATTAGATCAATATTTTAAATGAGCCAATCCAAACTGAAAATGACATCATATGGTATCATTTTGAGTATGAAAAAAACATCGATAAAATAAATCACTATTAAAGATAATTTTCATATAAGATAATAATGACCCTTCGCTATAATTATTTAAAGGTGTGTTATATTATACATCATGTAAGATAAAGGATATGTAGGTATATTATAGGTTCAATATTATTACTTGATATAAATAAGTGGGATTCAAAAAAATAATAGATGATATTTTCATACAAATATAGTAGATATATTTAGATGAATATTTAATAGAAAAAGATATTATCCATAAAATATCCATTAAGGCTTATATTATATTGGTATTATATATAAAATCCTATTATTTCATGAAGGATATGTAATGTCTCACATAGAGATCTTCGATATCGTACTCCTATTAGGTATACCCTACCTGAACCATTCATCCTCTCCTGGGGACGTAAACATGATAAAGGTTGAGCTTCGATGGTCAGTAATGGTAAATAAATGATATATAAATCCATGATCATATGAATTTATAAAATAATAAATTTATCATAATTATAACTTACAAATTACATACGTAATATTTAATTGATCAGAAGCATGATTCATGTTATAAACATTTTAAATTAAGAATTGAGGGTCTATAAGAGTGATAAATGATAATAAATCAATGGTTATTAATAATATAATTTAATTAATGTGCGTAACTATCATAAATATAGTAATATATTTCATATTTTAGGATTAACTACCATGAACAATATTATATTTGTTTAGGAGAAACATGTTTGTCATAGTTGATCTGGACTCAAATATATCCCATAGAGGACTATGCCCATAAAATTGTTTCCCATTGTTATCTCATGATATATAAATTATTAAAAATGAATTGGATGTATTTATATTTACCACATATAATGTCATAATATTCTTGAATACATGTTATATAAGAACAAAAATTATATCAAAACCCGCAAAATGAAAATGGGTTTCATAAACATTTCCTTAATTCAAAACACATGGAAATAAAATATAATTCATAATTATAATTACCTCATAAAGAGAAAAAAATAGACAAATAATATCGATAATATAATTGAATAATATATCCATTTATGTGTAATTAAAAAAAATGATATCTAAGATGGAAAATAATTTTTATATGTTCACATGAAATATTTATAGAAAAATATAAAATTTTAATTTCCAAATCATATTGTTTTAATGAGAAAAAAATTATTAATGATTTTTTTTCATTTTATATAATCTTTTATTTTATAAATTGAATGATCATATAATTATTTCATCATCATGATGAGAAATATAAATCATATTGAATGTGATTAATAAACATTCAATCAATTATTTTCCATATAATTTAAAATAATCATTTTTTATAAAATGAGAAAAGGATCCTTTCCAACTATTTCATAAAAAGTAATACATGAGTAAAAATAATATTAATAAAATAATAATAGAAAATTTTATCATATTTTGTGTATAAATTTTTTAATACATCAACTTAAAATAAAAAAATATTTGTAAATAGAAATATCGAACGGACAATTTTAAATAGAACATTCCTTTAATAGCTAATATTAGTGAATTTGTCATTGGTCAAGTTAATATATTATATGAGTCATCATAAAATCCACATAAATATGTGTAAATACAAAAGATTAAAATCAAAATTAATATCATGGGTATTCATAACATGTAATAATAAATGATGATGAATTTTAACACAATGAATTGAAATAATGTTATGAAATCCCCAACAATATTGTAAACAATCGAATCGTACATGCCATAAATGTAATGAGACATTTAATTACATAAATTAAAAGTGATTCATGAAATGATATATTAATAGGTCATATAAACAACACACAATGGAATTATATTTTTAAAAATTTGTATACATCACCTATGTAGAAGTTATATAATAAAATCATAAATCAAATTAGACATTAATTAAACATGTTAAATAGTCCTGTATAATTATTTAAACAATGTTGATAATTTATTAAATAACTGTATTCATATTTATAATAATTTATATGATCTTTTATAGAATATTAAAACTCATTCATAAATATTATTTTGTATTTTTATTTTTTCAAGGTCAATAATTTCATTGTATTATGGTCAATTTGGTTGTGTATAATAATGGATTTTCATGTAATGTAGAAAGAAAACTCAGTAAGTGAAATTAAATTGTATTCTTGTACATTAATATATTTAAATTGTCCCTTATATCATTTTTATTTATGATGTTTTTATGATTCATTTGATAAAATGTTTATTTCAAATTTTTACTTTATATTGTTAGTTTTTTTGGAAAATCAGGATCTAGTTTCAATATATTTGATATTATGTATATATATTAGTTTCAGAACATTTACAATGTTGTAATATAACATTTATAACCTAATTTTACTAAACTATTAATTATATGGCCAACAATGATGGTGGTAACTGAAAAAATCATTATCTACAGAGAGAGTTAACCATTATATTTTGGAAATATGTTTTTTTCATTGAGTAAAATAATATGTGAATAGGGGTTGGAAAAATATATTTCATTAGAAATAAAAATTTCTAGTATAAAAATATTACTATATTTTATTAATAATTAATGTAATAATGATTAAAATTGAATGTAGAATGAGAAAAGAAACCATGATAGGATGTTTGAATGTGTTACCTCTTGAATATAAAGTCCTTAAAGGACTCCTTAAGGAAACAAAATCATGATTGGTTGTTTTTTAGTGTTACATCATGAATATCAATTACATTTTGGAGGAATTAATTGGCGTGAATTTTATTTTTAATTAATGTTTTAGTGTATAATTAATGATATAAAACACATTAACCACTTATTTAATGTAATTAATTTTTGGTATTTTATGATTTCACATTTTAAATTTAACCCACTATAGTATCTTACTAATATTACAAAAAATGTTTTTATACCATGGCATGATAACTTATATCCAAATTTTTTACCTCTGATCCCAAATATTGAATATTTATTACCTGATTCAACTTCTTATAGTGATAGAAATAAATTCTATTGATAGTATGATAATTACTCATAAAAAATATTTTAGGTTAACATTGTGGATTTGAATATTACAAAGAATGTGTTCCTAAATAAAAAAAATTATACATTATTTCATTAAAAACTAAATCATGATTAATAATACGTGATTATAAATTTTCAATCATAATAATGAAATAATTATATCCTAAAGAAATAGGATTCGGTAAAATCGTTATTTTTACATTTTAACAAAAAAATTATTTTACATATAATTGTAAAAAATTTCTCTATGGTAGTTTTGAGGATTTGAGACCAAAAATATGTTGATTTATTAAAATAAATTTAGATTATATAGTAAAAATTAATTTTTTATTTTATTTTTATATGAATCAATAAAATCAATATTTTAAGAAAATATATATTTGTATAATAAAATTTCATTACTAAAAAATTATGTCTACATTTACTATGATTATTTACATTTCAATTGAATAAGAGAATTATATTTATCACTTTATCTAATCAATTAAATTCATGCCATCTATTTTAACTACTGTTTTATAATCGTCACCATTAAATAATAATATTTTTGAGTCTGTTTAAGCTCAATGATTTGTGAGACATAAACATTCGAAGATAGTGATATTTTATTACATCAAGGGATGTAACATTCTTCTATCAATAATCAAATTTAGTGCTAAAAATTTACAAATTTGAATGGTACTTATAGATTTTAAAATTTAAAATAACCATCTAGAAACACAATAGTGTAATAATGGTTAGTAAAGCTTCTTCATAAAAATATGTAATGGAAAATGTGACGGTCACCACAAAACAAGGCTTCAGTATAGGCTAAAATTATTCAATAAATAATACATGAACATGGAAATGAAATATAAATATTATGTTCTTGATGGTGGCTAATAGAGAGAATATTCGTAAGTCATTTTACCATCAGGAATCCAAATATTTTTTTACATTAGAAATACATTGAATTCATGGTAAGAAGATTAAAATAATAATTTTTTTGTTCCATAATCCATTTATAGGATGTAAAGAAAAAATTTACATTATGGATTTATGACAATATCACATATACTTTTATTGAAGATAGAGTGTGTTCCATTAACCAATTCCCTCTAAAAACTCAAAACAATTTCACACCAATTAATAGATAATATTGTAATGTGGATGGAATTAAACCTTTTAACCATTTATTTGAGGGTTACAGCTCTACACCCTTTCTAGACACAACCAGATATCACATGAACTATGTGTTTCCCTTTTTCAAAAACTATTTTAATATAATCCAATAGAAATTCCCAAAAAATGTGGTCATAATATTCAAATACAACTTTAATATATTCCTCATTAATGGAATTATTTTTCCAAATAGGTTATCACATATATTTCATTTTTCATTCGCAAAATTAAAATAAACCATAATTATACTACATTTAAAGGCCATAAAAATCCTAAGGGTTATCCTTGATTTTTTAAATTATATCAATAAAATATAATAGAAATTATCTATAATTTATTTATTCAAACATGTTATACCAATTGAATTTATTACAACAAAGGTATCCCAAAATATCATTAATTTTGATTATCTTCCGTAACATAAAACACTAAATCTATTTTTATTAATTTAATCATTTTATTTAAATTAAAATCATAAACCATGAAAGTTTCTATAACTCATAGTTGTATTGAACTAATTTATGATATGTTTCATGACATTTTATAACTGAAATAGCAATGGAAAAATATTTTAACAACAAAATTCATGAATCCAATATTGTAATAGTTATATCACTTTTGATGTTAATATGGTTCATTTTATTCATCCATTCAGAAAAAACCAAAAAATAATGTTTATGAATTAAACTATAACAATCAGAGTTTGTAATGAAATATTATCCAAATTATGATTAAATCATGAAGTATTCTTCCTAATTTATGAATCGACCTAGTAATCTAATGATATAAATGGATATTATGAAAATTTTAAGATGTTATAATCTAATTAGAATTATCTCTAATGTTAACCATATGGTTATAATCCCTAATCAAATTTTTACTAAATATTGTTTATAATGATTCTATTATCCTTCCTCTAATACCTACTCTAATGGAATGATGTTTTCATAAAAAAATATTACAATTACTTTGACCAATATTCATTAAATAATTATAATATCAATGAATGATCTATACATCTATAGAGTCTCTATATATTATATATCCAATACACTAATTTTATGAATGATATTCAATATAGACCAATATTATCTTCTACATAGTTGTTCTCTTATGAAAACCCAACCTAACCATTTTTTCAACACTTGTGAAAGGAATAATAAGAAAATGTGATCTCAAATATTCAGTAAGTATTACCATATGATATATAAATCCATGATCATATGAATGAATAATATCATAATGTGATTATGTCCATAATAATACATTTTTATTCGATAACTATAACAGATCATAAAAATGATTCACGACATAAAAATTATCATTATAGAAAACATGGAGAACAAAAGAGAGTCATCATTATAAATCAATAATGAACCATAAGATCAAGCAATAAAAGTGTAACAACATTATAAATATAATAAATTATTTTATATGTGATGGTTTACTTCCAATATGAAAAATTGGATCATTACTTCCCTATATCCCAATGTAGATCAGGACACACCTATTTCCCAAAGGATTTAATCCCATCATCATGGTTCTCATCATTATCACAGTACATATAAATTATTATCCAATTAAATGGAGGGAGATATAGGTACCAATAAAAAATATTTAATCTATACATAAGTGTTCCACTAGAACATTAAACATATCATTACCAATGAAATGAAATTTTGGATTCCTAAACATTTATCATATTATAACCCTTGAAAATTTACATGTTTCAAATTTATCATTTCATCATGAACATAAAATAACCATAATAAAAATAACAAAATATTATACTTCAATAATATACACATTAAAATATATGTAAAATTAACTAATGTTATCATAGATGTAAAATAATTTGTACAATATGACATGAAATACTTCTAGGAAAAGATTAACATTTCCATTTTCATATCATTTCAATTTATAAAGACATGTAATAAAATAGAATATATTTACTTCTAAAATAACCATCATAGATGGTAATGGATACATAAAATCCTAAGGTGTCATTATTTTGTAAAAATAATTTAATTCGATATATGTTAAAACAACATTTCTTGTGTATTTTGGTTCGATATGTAAAATTGAACATCATTTTAAAAATGAAACAATGAATCACCTTAATCCATTTTTTAAAAACTCAGACATTAGTAATACAAAAGTTTAAAAATCACAAGAGAATAAATAAAATATTTATTGAATTAATTTTATTAAAAATTTACATTGAAGGAAAATAAATTTTAAAGTAAATTTTCAATAGATATATTTTATTAAAATTCCCTTATAAATATAATATCAATAATGTGATAATTATTAAAATAAGTTGATTATGCTTATCCAATATAAATTAAAAATAAAAAAATATGAAACACAAAATAATAAATTTATATTTCATATCACGAGTAATTATAACATGATATAAGAAATTATGTGTATGTATAACCGAGTAAATGTAAACTGAGTTTTGAAATCACTTACCACATTAAAATTAGTTGAATCGTATTCCCCCTAAAAGCAATGAAACATTTAACTCCATGAATAATGATAGATTAATAGTATTACATATCAATGATTATATATACACCACAAAAATAAATGATGTGGTGAATAAGGCATATAACTCATAAAAATAAATTTGAGATTAGAAACGCTTACATCAGCTAAAACTTCCATAAAAAATGTTAGAAAATCATGTATACTGGTTTATAAAATTGTATAATTCATTAAATTACCATATTACTACTTATAATATATAAGTCAATAATTTTATAACATTATACCACCAATTCATTAATAATATTTCATTATTTTCATTAGTTTGGGTGCATTTGTTTAATGATTTCATAGTCGGAATGATGGTGCATATTTAGAGATTTTCACTACTAGTGAAAATAAAACCACATAATTTAAATGAAATTATATTAATCCAATTAAATTTTTTTAAATATTCCCAAATATATATTTTTCAGATATGATGATGATTCATTTTGTAAAATGTTAATGATAAATGCTATGTTTATTTTGGATGGGATTCCAAAAATCATTTACTAGTGGTGATGTATTTAATATCATGTATAATTATTAGTTAAAAACGTAAAATCGGTTATAAAATAAAATTTATTATATGATTTATCCAAAATAATACTTTTATGTATATCCTTGAGGGTGGTAATGGAAATAAAAAAACATTATCCATAGAGATAGTTAACTGCCATATTTTAGACAATTGTTTAGTTTCATATAATAAGAGGAGATAATAAAATGGTTGGATATAAGATATATAAATAGAAATATAAAATTACTATATATAAATCGTAATGTAGTTATTATTATTCTATTCGTTATGGTTCTGAAGAGATGGTAGAATATGAAAATATTTTATCAGATTTTGATTGGGCATGATACCTCTTGAATAACACATCCATGAAGGTCTCATTAAAGGACATGGATTTTGTCATTGGGTGAGAAAACAAACACATGGACAATGGGAGAGTAGGTTTAAGTGTTATTTTAATATATATGAATAGGTAAAAGAATTGTTTTTAGAAAAATAGTAGTGATGGGTTGTATTAATTCTTAATGAGGGGTGGTTTTAAATGATTAAATAATGTTAATTTTTATGGAAAACCATATTTGGGGGGAAATAATTCCAAAATAATTGATTTATAATGAATATTTTAAATAAATTTTATGTTTTATGAAAATATGAAACAACTTTTAAATGTTTTAGTTTTTATTTTTTTTTATACTTTTACTTTTTATCTTAAACTCACTGCATTATTTAACATATACTATGAAAAATCATTTTTTTACCATGATAAATTTATTTTGACTAAAAATGAATATGAACACATATAATAAATTTTAAATCCATAGTACAAAAATTTATTCCATTTTACCTGGATGATTTTATAAAATAGATAAAAATGAAAACTAAATATGCTACACTAATAACTTATTAACATAGTTTGTTAAGGTTAAAATCATGAATTAAAAAAGTGTTAACATTGTGTTTTTTAATGTGACACCATATATATTTTGGAATTCTATAAATTAAATTTGATAAATAATAAGGGTTAATAAATATCATTTCATGTTCATGTAATAAATAATGCATAATATTTATGGTATTTTGTAAAGATAATTTTTTTTCTTTTCAACCAAAAATTCATCATTTTTAGAAAATTTCAAAAAATTATCCTAAGATAATTTTGATGTTAAAAATAAAAATATTAATTCTATTTTTAAGTTATATATTTTAAAAATATTATTAATAAATATTTATATTTATTTTATCAAAGGCCCAAATATAAATTTATTTTAATAAAAAAATATATAATTGAAAAATAAAATTCTATTACTAAGAAATAGTCTGTTCGGTTTTTTAGGATTAATTATATTTTTATTGAATATGTTCTAAATTTTTATATCATAATATAGTAAATCTAATTCACTCCCATCAATTTAATAGCTACATTACAATTTTCGTGCTACGATAATTATATTTTAGAGTTTGATTAAGATATGTGTTTTGTGCAACATATCCTATTGATCATAGTAATATTTTAAAATATCATAGTGTTATAGTTGTATCAAATTAATAAGTCCATATAGATAAATCATGATTGATGGTAACATTCATTGTCACTGGAACCATATATTCTTACTCAAGAGACTCTTCCACTATGTGAAGAAGTATCATTCGAGATTCTTGTGGATTTATCACCAATGATATAGAAGAATATAATTGAACAAAAAAAAATTTAGGTTGTGATGATATTGGTCCAAAAAGTGGGGACAAAAATATATGACATAATTTATAAAACTATCATGAGTGACCAAATAGAATATAGATATTAGGGGAATCATTGAATACAAGTATTTGAAACTCACACATTCCACACTAGAAGCATGTCAAATGGCCTCTACTAGGCATTAAAAGAGTTTTATAATAACCCTTATATAAAGAACCACTTTGAAAATATAAAAAAAACCTATAAAATTTATTGGAAGTAATTGATCTACAATTAGTGGAAAAATAATCTCTCATTTACCCTGACTTACCAAAAATGTCATGTTCAACCATTAAATCTCACTCCAACACATTATCATATGAAGAGATCATCAATAAAAAACATAGAATTAAAATCATATTGAAAACCCATATCTAACCATTTTTTCTTTATATTCACATTTAATACAATCTCAGTTGAAAATTTTAAAGATCACCAATAAGGAAATCATACTATGTCATGGTCCCCATAGCAAGTTCAATTTGGAAATCCACACAGTAATATATAGTACTATATTATTTTTTTATGTAAAATCCTAAAAATTCATGTATATTTTTGAATATTTATTAAGTATTATATAAACCATATTATTTTTTCTTTTTAGGGTTTAAACATGATGATATTTGGGTGAGCTTGGATAATTTTGTATAGAGGAGGGGGAATGCACACTAGCATACCATTTTACAAAACCATGCTCTAAAGCAAGTAAACCATTCAAACTGAAAATGATGGAATTGAAATGTTTATAAAAATTTATTTTTTTTCAAAAAATATTCCTAGTTTTATTATTTTTACCCCCGGGAATGATATGTATGGTTGGGAAAAGATTTAGGGAAATTTATAAGCCATGTGTAGGAAATAGTTTGCAGAGAAAAATTAAAGAAATAAAATGAATTAAAAATTTACTAAACCCTACTAATATATCCATAAACCCCATGGATCAATCCTAACACATTTATATTAATTTTGGAGGCTCCCATATCTATTCCATGGGATTATGAACTCAGTTATTCGTCAAACAATGATACATCTGAATAGATCTTCACCTATCCTTGTAAGAGATATCATCTAGATTAGTTTCCTCCCAAAGTCCAATATTTCTCTCATACTTTGATCATAATATTCCCTCATCTAGTTATTCATCTATTTCATGGTTCTAATAGAACATATTACATTGAATATCAATTTTATGTTTTGTATCTAGATCTCTTCATTCATTGTGAAATTGAACATTCATCTTCAATTTGATGATTTCTGTTGTCTAGTTTCCCTCAATGATAGTGATGTAGGTGAAATAAATTACAAATCCAATTTAAGGGATTAATTTCATATATATGGAATTATTATACATAAATTTTAATTTTTTTTAAATCACATCATCAGTTTGTTTAATTACATTATAAATTACTTAATGGAACAATTTGATTGTAAAATTTAAGGGATATAGAAAATATTAAATTTGTTAATTAATGGGATACTGAAAATGGTTAATACATTTGTTTTTGAATTAATTAGAAATGAAAATGATGATATGGTTGAAATATCCTTAATGATTTCCTAGGATATATGATTTATATTTGGAAAAAATATTTAATTCTTAATTTCAAGTATTATTCTATGAAATTAATGTGTAAAACCATAACATATTTTATATTTTAAATGGTATCCATGAAATTTGATGGTAAAAATGGATTAATGTTGATTATCCATGGTTTATGTGATATATGATATATATTTGTCATTCATTGATATATTATTTTGGGAAAAATACAAATTCTCCAAATATAAATATGTGATTGAATGATATATGAGTGTGGTACATGGAATGACTGTATGCATGCAAATCATTTTTTCCCATTTCTAGAAGCCAGTTTATGGGTTCCCGGTACCAAAACATACAACTATAGAAATGTCAGACAACATAAAATAACATAAAATTACACATCATAATAACCGGATTCATCTCCGCATCTCAAGTAGGATTCCTCTTCACTGGTAGCTGATTCCCATTCCAGATGCCTCAAAAAACATCCACTTTGAACCCGACTGCAATGTTGTTCAAGAACAGATTGATCTGGGGGTTCTTTCTTTGTCTTGCAACCCTTTTTAAGAACCAAAGTCACCTCATTATTCCGCTTTGATGAAGATCTAGTCTGCATCAGCCTTGGAAGAAATGAGTATTCCTTCCTTGGTCTTCTTCTTGGAGTAGCAGAAAATGGTCCATCAGTTCTAGCAATCATCGGATTCCCACTTTTAACAACATCACTAAAAGATAGACCAACTGGACCACACATATTATCTTTCCCTCCCCCCGAATCCTCCCTTCCAATTCCAGCTCGCACCCTTAAATTCGTAGTAGTAAACTCTGAGCTGTTTGTCAAATTCTGGACTGGAGTATTACAATCCATCAAAGGGGGACGCCGATCTTCAGTAGCAGCATTTTCCACAGTTGGTTTGACATTGTCTCCAATCCTTTGTTTCATCCTCTCCACTGAAGGGTTGCGCCTTTACCCATTAGAAAATTTATCCACATTCATGACATCTACTTCCTACCCCATACCTTCGACATGTTGCTCCTCCCTGGCCTCTTCACCACCCTAAGCTGGATCCTGCACCCTAAATTCAACCTGTTGTTCATCTGAGATTTTCAGACTAACATCTCCTCCTATCATATTAGCCTCCTCCAAACCCGTTTCCAACAAATATTCAAAAATCCCATGGAAATTGTTACTCAAAGCTAAAAATGGTTTGGCCAGGGATCAAGGCCTTTAGAAGACTTAGCACAAGTGGTGAAACCCTCCACAACACTGACCATGCCACCTTTCTCACTCTGCGGTGAACTTCGACCAACCATGGAAGCAACAGGTACTCCCAAGTCCTTCATTAGCCTTTGAAAAACCCCAGACACCAATGGATTATCCTGCATGTCCATAACATTGGATTCTTCAAGGTCCATGCATTCCTAAAAAGACACCCGAAGGGGACTCGAAGGATTGACAACCCCCTTCTCACTAGAACAACGTGGCCCCTGACCTTTGACAACCTGTTCTGTAGCAAACGAAACCAGTTTCTCCTTAACGCCCTTACAAGTACCATCCTCCGTTGTCACCGAAGATGAATTCCCATTTCTCATTAATAATGATAAACTACAAAAAATAGAATTGATAAGATACTGTTCTAGGAATCATTGGTTAGGGATACTAATTTATACTCACCCCCAACTAGGGCTGCCTGATCAAATCCAAAATAAACATCATGTATATAGTATCGGAAAAGTTAATGATCCCGATAATATATGGATGAGTTTTGATAGATCTTGGATGAGGGTACCAGATATGGGTTCATGTCCATCATGGAGGATAATTCAGTGTAGTTATTTTGGGGTTTCATTTTGAAACATGACACATAGTGGCATTACCTATCAATTTTTTTAGTTGTGGATATTTTCATTTTTTCTGATTCATAATTTTATACTCATCCATTTTGGTAATGGAATTATATAGGTTGTTAGATATTTTATTTTGGTTATTTTATTAGTTATTTATGCTACTATGATACCTTGATAAAGTCAGTATATTCTTCCCATGTCTTCTATATTATACCATAACTATTATTCGACATCATATAGAATATTAGTAGGAAATCCTACGGTCTTGGAACTGACTGACTTGTGGCACTAATATGTGGAAACTCGGTTAAGATGTTACAATGTGATCTCAAAGGGGGTTTCCTTTATTTTTGTATTATTAATACATGGAAATGGTATAAATGTAATTTCTATAGGCCTTTGTTATTATCTAGTTCATGGGAGTAGTTAACCCATGTTTGTGGGTATTACTAAGTACCCAATATGGGATCGATTTGTTTATATTTGATGTTATAGTTTAATGTTATTTCGACACTAGTGACACACATTTTAAGTGAATTTGGTTTCATATGTCTGGATATATGTGATTGTAATTGTAGAGATATTCCTCTAAGATGATGATTGTTGAGAGGAAAACATTTGGTTATCGATGGAGATGACACACCCGATGTGGAACATGGGGCTATAGTTTTTCATGACTATGATTTTGGAGTGAAGTTACATGAGAAAGTTTATTTTATATATATATATATTATAAAAAAATACTAGGGTGGTTTTTAAAGATTATGTCCATCCCATTATTAGTATTTCATTTGCAACACACTCAAAAGTTTACTATAGAGGAAGGACATGTAGTTGTTGAGTTATGTTTTGATTCCCTTAGGAGAATACATGATCAAATAGATATTTCTATTCAGAAGAGAGTAAAATTGGAAAATTACATGTCACATGGTCAATGAAAGAGTTTATAGGACATCCTAAATCTCTTTGTACAGATAAAGAATATGATGATGAAGGACATTCATGTGATGTTTTAATGAATATTTACACTGGGAGGATCATGATAGGAATGGAAATAGTGTTCATGTGGATGACTCAAGGAGGGAATTTTCATGATGGACTATATTGGAAACTTCACAAATTCATAGAATATTTCTCCAATAATTTCATAAGAAAAGTGTATGTCTACTAAAAAAATTAATGGGCTTAAAGGTGAGATTATATTTTATGCGAATATATTTCTACTAAGAAAGGTCTATGATGTAATGAATCATGATATTATTTTTGTTGGTATAATGAATGATTCATCTGGTGTAGGACATGTGGTTTGGACCTGGATATTAGGAGTGAAAAGAAACAGTGAGAATAAACGGACATTATGGGAATATTTACCATGATATTGGAAAGAAGAGTGTCCAATGGAAATGATCAGTTAATCAGGATCATACAAGAGTGACATACCACCAGTGTGGTAAGCTGGGTCACAGTCATAGTTTTCTCCCTCGATGACACATATAGTGAGAAGCATGTCATAGGATGAGAAATCAATAATGGTTCTACAAGAATCTATGACATATGGGTAGTGATGGACCAGCTAGATAGAACCATTATATGTGGAAGGGATCTTTTACATCATAATAGTCTATTAGTTATTGTTATAATGGCCATGGTTGTTAAGGAAGTTGATTTTGTAACTACGGGAAATAAAACCTATGTTAGTAGAGTGGTGTAGCTCATGATAGTGAGTCTACATCACTGTGAAGAGAAATTGTGAAATTTCATACAGTTCAACCAGCACTTGTCGATTGTGAGGCTAAACTATTAATGCATAGATGAACTATTCATATATATTCTAGACGTTATGGATCCTTATTTCATTTTGGTGCCTCCAATTATTTTATATCTTCATATATAATGAATTAATTTACCTTATTAGTAGTGTTTTTAGAATGGTTTTTACAATTGATACCCCATTCAGAGAATGGTTGTGTGGAATTTTTTTATAAAAGGTGTGTTCTGCCGAGTGTGGGTACTATTCATTCTTTTAGAATATTTTCATACATTATATTTCTAGCTTCAATATATGTTGGGTTTGTATTAGTTATATCATATTGATTCCACATAGATTGTTACCTATGAACTGTGACATTTCTATGTCATAATGGTGAAAATTATATTATCATGTCTTTTTTGTAACAAAGGATGACAAGACAAGGTACTTGTTCTTCAATTACCATAAGTCAAAAAATATTTATTTTGATAACTAGTTTAATATTTAGTGCACCTATGACTTATTTTAAAATTTTCTATGTGAATGTTTTCTGTAGGATTTACATTCGATCAAGGTTTCTTCAGTTGAGATTCTACCCAAATGACATAACTAGTACTACTTTTAGAAGTAGTTATGGCCTATTTGAGTTTTTCATGATTCTATTGCAGTTCATTAATGTTCCAAGGATGTTTATTGACTTGATTAACCATATATTACACCCATTCCTTGATCAATTTTATTTCTTTATCTGGATGATATGTTGTTTTCTCCAAGAATCAGGATGATCCTTCCCAATATCATAAAATCACCCTGAGTACACTAAGAGAGTGTTGTGTATACACCAATATTTATAGTTACAACTCTAGATTGATTTGGTACACTTAATTTGTGAGATCATCTTAGATGATGTTCTGTATGTTGACCTAGAGATAGATGGAGTAGTTTTTTCATAAGATCAACCCATGATTATTTTTGTTATCTATATCATTATAGGTTTATTAGTATATTATAAGATGTTCATACAAGATGTTTTCGATATAGAAGAACAATATTAATGATTTAACATGAACGTATATAAATTTCTGTAGTTTGGGACTTGTGAGAATGCTTTACAGTATTTAGATAAGTATATGACAATTGCAACAAACATGATATTACCAAATCAAGGGGTGGAATATACTATTTTTAGTGATTCATTTGTAATTGTTATTGAATTAGGGATCATGAAGGTGGACCGAGTAGAAGAATATGTGTCAAGGTATTTGAGGCCACATGAATGGAACTACCATAGACATGACCCAGAATTTGATATAGTGGTCTATTCATTGATATTTTGGTGGAAATATATGTTGTACAAAAAGATTACTCTATATAATGAAACAAAGATCATAAATTATATTTTTCACAGTCACATTTGAATTGTTGGATGAGAATATGAATTTATTATACTAAATCATTTTATTTGAGAATGAATATAATCATATGAATGGAAATCAGTTTTTTGATTATTGTAATAGTATAACATAAAAATAGGATGTTCAGGAATCTATATCGTTGTGGAAGATGATCACATATTTGGATGAGATGAACATTGTGGTTTAGGAGATCCAGGATCATATGAATACCATGTGAGTAGTAGTGGAGACAATGTTATTGAGATAAATAAAGGATTGGTAGTATAAATAAATAGAGTGTTTGGACATGAGGGGAATCCTTGAAGGTGTGGATTCACCATCAGAATTTTCAATAGTATTAGATGAGAATATTTATGTCCAAGGTAATATATTTTGTATTATGAGTAAGAGAGAGGAGGAAATTCTTCTATTTCATGCCCCGATGTTGGTGGTGAATATTGTTGAAGAAAAAAAATGTGTGTTCTATAAAAGACATATTTGTGATCAGGAATGAAAAATAATATTTCAGGGGGTGTGACATGATTCTACACCTGTCAGAAGATGAAAGATGATAATTAAGGACCTGGTGGTTTACTACGGTCATTTCACATTCTGGAATTGAATTTTAATTACAATTACCATAGACATTGTTGTGGGTATTTTGAGGATGCCATAGAATAATGATGCTCTTTGGGTGGTTGTGGAAAGTATGAAAAATGATGAACGTTTCATTCCTATATGCGAAAAATTATATGTTGATTAGTCAGTATAGTTATATTTAATTATTTGTTGTTGTAGACCCAACAATCCAGTGCATTTGATTACCATATCATGTATTCAAGTCTGTGAATCATGATTTTTGCATACCATTATAGTGAATACATTTCTATGTCAAATATTGAAATATTAATATCCACTGATTAATTTTCAAATCGAATGGTTATATAAAATCTCAATATATAATTAGATCCTTGATATATTATGTCATTATTCTTAAAGAAGTGTCTTATAGCCTAGATAAATCTTACTAATAGGACACAGTAGAAATTTGACTATCAGGTGTTTGGGGATTATAAGTATTGAGCCTCCTTCTCATGATATTTGAACATTGTGATCTCATGTAGTGAGATCATGATGACTAACCTACCACTAGGAACCCCACATGTGTTGGGTGTCATTGGATGTTCATAACTACATGAATGTGTAATCCACTACTAATTTGAGATCGTTACTAATGTGTTACAATTGACAATGTACATTAATACCTGTTGAAACCCATGATATTGAAATCATGGATAGGTAATTTGTGTTGGTTTCATCATTGGTGGCATGACATTGGTTGGATAAGTTAAACATGATTTGTAGATTATAGGTTAAGAATTTATATACCTTGGTACATATTGATCATGATGGTAGAATCATGATAAATCCATGGAAAACGTAGTCCATGGTAAATTCATCAAGATAAATCAAAAAATAATGAAGCAAGAAAACAATGATGATACAACTGTACATTCAGCTTTATGATATATTAATGACAATGAGATATTATTGTATAGTTTGCGTTTTTATGATGGTCGTCACTACTGTGACAATCATTATCACTTTAGTGGAAATTATGGGTTGCTAGAACCTTGTCATGGTTTGTAAATAGTGTTATTTTCTATCAATATAAGGGCCTATAAGGGAACACACAAATGTTTATTCAAGAAAAATATATATTCAGTGAATACGAGTTTTGATATGCACAGCCCCGCCACTATGGCTTGAGGTTTTTCTATGGAGATACGATAACCAATAAAATTAATAAATTCATATTATTAATGTTAAACATAATAATTATTGTATTTATTTATTAATTTTATTTATAATTATTATGTTAATAAATTATAAATATTATTTGAATGAGTATTAAAAATATTCATTGATCAATTAATATTTATGGGAATTACAAGCCGAGTTGAAGAATCATTTATTATCTTTTAATATATTTAATATATTACCAGAATTTGATAATAATATATATTACTCAGATTAGCAGTCATAACCTATCAAATATAGTGTTCTATGTATTTGAGGGAAAGAGTGGTAATACAAATTATTTTAATTACACCCAATAAATATAAGATGAGAGGATTTTTCTAGTAAAGATTCATTGTATATATATATAGATATATATATATATATATCTCCTCTTACCTCTCCTACAACAATTAGATATAAGATCTAGATACAAGGAGCACAAATGAAAATATCTCCCAGGTATTGCAAGTATTCTGTTGTGATGATCATCATATCATCGAAAGGCATTGTCAGATATCCATAATAGCACTTGTAATTTGAAGAAAAATGCTCTCATAGTTTCTTGAAGCACATGTGGATGATCTATATTAAATCAAATTTTGATTAGTCGTGTAGTAATCACTAATGATGTGATCATTTTTTTCATGACTTCATATTTAAACCAGGTATATTTTGAATTAATTTTTTCTTAAAACACTTCATGTGTGATCTTGAGGAAGTAATCCAGCAAAAAATTGATCGATGTCGACCTATTTATTTCCATCGTCAATTAAAATTTTTAAAAATCGAACATTTGGCTTCTACTGTGTGCCTAATTTGACATTTTTTAACAGATCTTCTGATGAATGTTTTTAACCAAAACAAAATTAAATTTTCATTGATCCTTATAGTGGACATCGTTATGGTCTTATCACCATAGAATGATTCAAAATCTGACCTAGAATAGCCAAGTTACGATGTCCAAAGTTATAAATGTGGATTGAAATAACTAGATTTTGGGTTAATTTCAATTAACATATAATTTTGTTATATAATTTATAATTATACATAAAGGTAATTTCTGGTGAACCATGTCCTCAGCGGTATTCTGATCATTGCAATAGATAATTAAATACCGGTTGTTTTATTATAACAATAATTTTTATGTTATTATATTAATATTGTTGTTATGTTATTATTATTTTCATAATCCGATAATAAATGAATTTGAAAAAATATATAAAGGTAAAAGACTTGGGAGGGATGGTATTTAGTTCAAAATACAAGAGAAAAAATATAGACTATTTGTGGGGGGTGTGCCTCACATGTTTAACAAAAAAATAACAAAGAAAATACATGTTAACTTCTTGGACGGTTGTGAATCCCACCCTATTTCCACTCCCACAAGGTAGAGAGAGACACCCCCTTTTCCATGCTCCTCTACCCCATAAAATTTTCCACACCCTTCACTGGCATCCTCCTTCACCACCCTCAGCTTTCCTGGACCTTCCTCTATTGGGGATCCTTCAAGGTAGCACTGATCCAAGGTTGACCTCCTCCAATGATGTTTTAATTATAATTAAATAACTTTCTTGGGAAAAAGACCATTAAATTAATCAATTATGACCCTTGGGTAATATTGGTTGACAATAATTCATCCAATATGATTTTTGAAGGTGATAGGGTAATTTTATTATCTTTATTATATTTTTTGTTACACAAATTTACCTGATTTACCTTTAACATTGGTATATAAAAATTACCCAACATATTATTCATAATATTAAAGTAATCAATTGACATATTTTGGACCACCTTATTCCAAATATGGAATAAAATTTTCTTAATTAGAAACACATATGTTTTATTAATTAATATAAAATTAATTCCTGTTGTAAAAACTAGAATGTGATTTTTATTGAAATTAATCTATCAAAAGATTGGAAAGTGTTTATGTCTAATTTAAATTTGAAATTATTTCTAATGAAAAAAATTGTCTTCAATGATAAAAAAATTAATCCAATTACTCTTAAAAACAATTAAAAATATAAACTATCTATATTAATAAATTATATGAAAAGAATGTTTTGAATACCAATGTTGTATTTTTCATTATTCTATAGAATATTAATTTTGTAAGAAAAATACCAAAAATAAATCCAAAGAAAATTTTGATGTCCCACATAAAATGAAGACGTTTAATTTTTTCAAATATGAAATAAAAATATGTTAAAAACAATATTTATAATTTTTGCGCCAACAAAAGATGGAAAGTTGCATTTTTTGAAAAATAATTATTTTATTCAAAAAATGTAATTTCATATTATATCACATTCGATAGAATACATAAGATGAATTTTAATGATATATAAAATTAAAAATATGTTTAACAATATTCATAGAGGCTAGTTTATATAAAATTAAATAATAATATATAAATAATATATTATTTTTTAGTGAAACTCGGTATTGCGTACAATGCAAGCAGTCGAGGAAGGATGCTATAGCGTGAAATACAACCCAAGTCAGAGTTACGTATAACATAATCCAAGGATAGATATTTTATACATTGAAAAATAATATACAGTGTTGCGTGAAATTAATTCTATCAAAATAACATGAAAATTAGTGTAACAAAAATCATCTATGGTGTTGAGTATACTAATAGCTAATAAGGTGTTGCGTACAGTAGAAGATAGTCCTAACGTATCATAGAACATGAGATATACAAAAATATAAAAATAATATTCCTCATAAAATCTCTGTGACATAATTTATACACCAATTAAAATGAATTTCCCCCTCGAAATTTGCTAGGGGTTATAAAAGGTTTACTACATGGTTTTTTTCATGGAATTCCACATAAAAGATAGGAATACTAAAACATCATTTTAAATACAAAAATTAAGAGACATAATGGTTACACAAATTAAATTATCATTGGATTTCCACATACGATACGTTAGTTGGGGTGAGATTAAATGGATATGGAAGAAAAAATATGACCATAATGTTCTGATGTATAGTGATAGAGAAAAAGTTTTGGAGATAGTTAACATCCAAAAAACCATAAATCTATGTTGATTTAAGGGACCATTTGATTCATCATATAAGATGGTACATAGATACCATTTTTTGTTTTCATTTTCCTTTACATAATGTTAAATAATTTTTCATTAGAATAAATACAGACAAGATTTTGGTATAATCTCATTGTTGTTCATGACATGAAAAATCTCGACTTAATCTCTAATTTGATGAAACTCAGTTGAATTTATTATTCTTGAAGTGTTATAAATAATGAAATAAAACAATAATTAATTAAATCTATTACAATAAAAAGGTTTTCATATGTAATAAAATATTCCTTACTCTACCTATAGGTAGATAATACATTAATTTAATAAACACCAAAAAATATAACCAATACTATCCATAAATATATAAAATTTTGATCCTTCAAAAATTTAATATATAAAACATTGTAATTCTTTGAACTGAATCAAAATAACATTTATCTCCCATATCTCAGATGTTTGTTCATTATTTTCACAATGCAAACATGATAACACCTACATCATGTATTATCTTGAGTCTTTGTAATAACATTAATTATCTTAAATCCATAGTGAAAATGTGCATTATATCAAAATTAAATCTATCCAAACACACAAAATAAAAAAATTCTATATTCTCAAACCATGATATCAATTTGTTCTTATATCATTCATGAGGTCATTAATACTATAAAATATCTCAATATCTCATTAACCCCTCGTTATGAACATATTAGGTTCTTTCCAAAAATATTTCAATGAATTTTCATTGTTACCAATACCATATAATTATGAAAAACCACAATGGACCAATACATAGATATTATGGTATTCCATAATAATATAAAATAGATTCAACAAACATATTTTGGTTTCTTAATTCATAAAGAATTAATCATTCCATCACTTCTTTCTCGTAATCAAAATCTCCAATAGTGATATCATGTGATTTTCTGTTTTTATTTTAATTTATAGTTTGTTGACATTGATAATCATACATAACCCTTGGATTAGGGGTATTAGTTTGTGTAATTTCCTAATTCCTTGCACTTGTAGAATTAATGTGATGGTGGGGTGTTCTTTTTATTATTTTCCCAATTCACATCATTAGAAAAACAATTCTCATTACATCGGCACTCAAATTCTTCATGACATTCATTTCTAAACTTAATAAATTTTCTAGTCCATTTTTGAAAATTTTAACCATGATCATTCTAAGCATGGATCATATTGAAACATTCATATATTTTCACCATTGATTTGATATTTTACATTGAACTCCATGTTTTGTTTCTTGTCAAAATCATGAGATTCATATGTAAAACCAACTTCCATTTCTACCATGTATTAAAACTCACAATATATTCATTGATATTAAAGTCTGTCACAGATAATTCCATTCGAAGACACTATTTTATTCCACTAATGTATTGATCATTATTACTTTTAGGTAGTATGATAAAACAAGAAGCATATCTTGAATGTCTTGTAAAATATTCCTTGTATGTACCAACAGATTAATCATCCTTTTATGTATGATTAGGTGAATAATTTTTTATATTTTTTTCAATAATACTAGGGAAGTACATTTTGAAATAAATGGTCTTGAACTAATCCCATTCCATGGATTATCTTACATCTTTCTACATATTATTATTGATTAGAGTGCACCACTTGTATGCTTCAACTTCGAAATGATAAAATGACAAAATAAATTTTTCATGTTCTAAATATCGATGGAAGAATAATATATTTTCAATGTTATTGATCCATTTTTCTAAAACATGTGGTATGTAAGTCCAAATTAATGAAGGTGGGCGTTCCTTCATGATGAAATAAATTAAATGTTTTTCCTTTATCTACTCGTTTGGATGTCATAATGATTCATATATTGCATAATTATAGAAAAAGTAATTTTCATTCAATCTCCCGTAACATTTGGTTGTTCAGAAAGAAAATTATTACATTTCCATGATAATTGATCATTAACATGGTTCCATTGGGTTCTAGGCATTGTCTAAAACACAAAAACAATAGTATGATAGAATGAATTCAATCTAGTAAAACACCATAATAAAGGTGGAATAAATTCAATCTCTAACATCTTAGGAATAATCATTGTTTAATAATGAGCATTACCATAATTTCCGGGCAGAAGCCTGTAGTTAGACTTACCCTTAGGGACATCCCTAGACATAGCTTATAAATATATCTATGTATCTTCTAAAGGTTTTCACATTCTATTGAAAAAAGGATGACTAAACCTCTACTCTGATACCATATATGTATTCCTGAATTACTTGGTCATTACATTTATTTTTCACAATACATAATAAATTACTAAAATATATACTCAAAGACAAAATAATTTTAGCGACTTTAGAAACATGTCACATAATATTTTAACACAGTGAAAGATCTTAAACATCTCTTATAAAGAACAACCCCTTTTGTTTTCCAACCTAAATCCAATCATTATATCTTATGGAAAATAAATCATTAATAACGTGATCTAAAATTCTCAGTAAAGGTAGACATAGATGACATAAAACATTCAATAAACATAAGAATGTAAAAAAATGAACCAAATGTTTAAATATCAAAATAATGAGTCATGAAATAAATCGTGATTGTACTTAAAGTATAGAACATAAAGAAACATTACCCATGATAAAATAACATTGGAATAAACCATTGAATTGTGAAAAATAGGTAAGTTAATAATTTCTTTTTAATAGTATCCAATGCATTGATTCCAAGACCATCATGGTGTATATAGTTCATTACATAATCATGATTACATGTCTTTTCAGCCATGGATTACTAAAGAATATTTACTTATTGTTACAGCCCTGTATTACTGAATAGTACTTACATGCCATTTCATCCACGTATATCTCATGATATATCAATCTTTACCCAATGCATTAAAAAAAATATATGCCCCACCAATCTCATAATGAAATCTTTTTATCAATTCCCACAATAAGATAAATCATTCATCATATCATATCCCATAAAATAAAATAGGATTTTAAAATATTATTTTATCAAAACATTATCCTTATAAAATATCATTCCATCATTAAAAAAATAAAATCATTGTAATAATAGGGATAATAAAATAACCGAATTTAATAAGTATCATCTTCGATATAAAATAATTTTTATAAAACACAGAAACTTAATTTATGAAGAAAATATTCTATCTTCTTTAAAAACGTTTTCAATTCACAAAACACTAAAAAAATTTAAAAGATAATAATTAAGTAGAAAATATAAATGAATTATTTTAAATGGTGCTTTATGGAAATAAGGTTTTATGAAGAATTACAAATCTATTCATTCTCTATAAGTTATAAAAACATTTTTTAATTTATCATTCTAGAAAAATTCAAAAAATACCTCATATAGAAAATGAAAGAATGATTCCATTTATATCATTTAATTTAAATTCACCAGTGGATTAAATTAAATTTATAAAATTGTAAAATAATAGATATAGTATTATATATTTTGGAAACATGAATGTGTATGATATATATAGCCCGACAAATACTTACATATAAACAATCTCAAAATATAATGAGACAGTGATATTAGTTCTTACCTTAGGTATAATATACATTTTATGTATATAAAACTCTTGTATAGTGGTTATAAGAATATTTTTAACAAGTAATCAAACCATAACATTATTAATGATATCATATATTATTCACATACGTCTTAATATTAACCGTTCATTTATCAATTTCATTTTAAAGAAGCGTTTTTGGTAATAATCATTTTATTTAGAAAACACGTTTTTACTTTTATTTATGATATTATTACATATTTAAATATTTAATTTTTTCTAAAACGAAAACAGTTTTATATAACATATATATATATATTCATTATATAAATTCATATTATATATATATAAATTAAAAGGAATTCACATTTCTGGGAGACGGTAGGTCGTATGTATGCATTACTGTTGTATCTATTCCCTAATTGTATTTAATGGAAGCATTTAAATGAAATATATATATATATATATTATAAATATTTTGTCAAATATTTCCTTCATATTTATTATATATACATTATAATCATTCTTGAATGCTTAATAAGGAGAATGAATTTCACCGCATTCGGGAGAAGGTAGGCCGTACGTACGAAAGAGCGACGATACCATTCAATTAAAGGTTAAATGGTACTGATATTATATTATTTATAGAGAATAATTATCTTGTTATATTCATTATTTAAATCCATTATACTCATAATTAATCCCATCCAAATTATGTGTTGTTGAAGAACAATTTACACCACAATGTGTAGACGATAATTCGTACATACGCACATATATGGATATTGTTATTCATAGGATGTATAAAATGATGTATGAGGCTGTTACATAATTATAATTCCATCTCCTAATTTATAAGATAAATTATTTTTTAATTTATTATGATAAAAATATATTAATTGGAAGTAGAATAAGAAATTCATTTTGTAATAGGTGATAAAACAATTACCTCTTTTTCGAGTATCTCTTTTTTATTTACATAGATTGTCCCTCTATGAGGGATTTCAAACAAATGTGAGGCCCTTATAAAGAAGTTATCAATTTTGGGAGATTATTTGATGAGATATTTGACAATCTAAATACGTAAAATGTGTGATTAAATGGGTATATGTGGTGGAATTTTATAAGTGGGAGTAATGGAACTTTAGGAATGTCTTGAAATATTAATTTAATATAAATTTATTTTTGGTTTATAACGCTCTCAAACTAATTTATTTTGAAGATAAATTTAGTATGGGTCAACATCATCTCAACAAATAATATTTAGACATGTTTGGATTTTATATTAATCTTTATCATTTTGATTTATCCATATTTAATCTATTTAATTTTTTTTGGTAATAAAAATCGGAATATTTAATGGGTATAAATATTTACATATTTGTTTTCAATTTTCAAAAATTGAATAATTTATGAAATTTTAGACTATATAATTTTTACTTTTCAATTTTAATTTTTTCAGATATCTAAATTATTTAATAATATGTTATTTTTATAAAATATCAATATTTATAATTTTGAAACTACTCATTTATTTGACATTAATAATCATCCACAGAGAATATAAATTCAAAAAAATTAATATACTATTAACATTTAATAGTGTCCAAGAAAATTCATTGATCACATTAAATATTTCATAAGTAATTTAATTTAATTTTTATTATACAATTTATTTGATATTTATATCTGAATAAAAAAATTATACATCACTATTATCTCAACATTAATGGTAATTATTTAATCTATAAAATTTTTAAATAATTTTACATAATGTATATAATTTCATTATCTATCTGGAGAATATTTAAGTTATAATATTAATCTTGTATGTCACTAGGTTAAAAATATTATAAATATAAGAGATAAGTGAGTGATATGTTGTCAGTTTCATTTATTTAAATTATAATCACATCACATTCATTAAAAAATAACCATTAAATGATGAAATTATGACCCTTATGTAACATTGTTAGACTTTAATTCATCCATTATGATTGTGGATGGTGTTAGTTTAATTATTTTATCTTTATCATATTTTTTGTTACAATAATTTACCTGATTTACCATTATCTATGATAAATAAAAATTATTATAGTTACTATTTCAAATATAAAAGTAACTAATTAAAATATTAAGAATCCACTAATTCAAAATTTCGAATCCATTTTAAAAATACTAAACCAATATGTTTCATTAATTAATTAAAAATTAATTTCCATTTTTAAAACTAGAAACTGGTATTTAGATATGTAAAAACTCTCAAAACAATGACAAGTGTTTATGTTCAATTTAATTGTTAAATTACATCCAATGAAAAAAACTGTATTAAATGATAAAAACACCACACAATTAAAATTTATACCAA
This sequence comes from Viscum album, assembly GCA_963277665.1. NCBI lineage: Eukaryota > Viridiplantae > Streptophyta > Magnoliopsida > Santalales > Viscaceae > Viscum > Viscum album. The sequence continues at coordinate 2,030,906,708 of OY728151.1, read as the reverse complement.
ATTACAAATATAATCTAACTATAATATTAAATTAGATGAAAATGTTTTATGAATTAAAATGTAGTATTATTAACAATTCATTAAAATACAAATTTAATCATAAAAATAAAAAAAATAAAAAAATTAAATTTTGATGTCCCACATCTAAAGAGGACATTTGTTTTTTAAAATAAAATATAAAAACAATTAAATAATATTTTTAAAATTATCACCCCATTAAAAGGTGAAAAAATGCATTTTTTAAAAAAAACTTCTTTTATACGAAAAATTGAATTTTTCTTATATCATGCTATAGAAAATGCTTAATATGGATTATAATGTTTCATAAAATTAAAAATGTGGTTAATAATATTCATAACAGATTGTTTATATACCATTAAATAATAATATTTTAATAATATAACGTTGTTTAGTGAATCTCGCCATTGCGTACAATGCAGGTATCAAGGAAGGTCACTTTTACATGTAATGTATCCCTACTCAGTATTATGTTTGGTTCACGCTTCATTTAGTTTTTCATATAACATAAGCCAAAAATAGTTCTATTTTACATTAAAAAAAATCTATATCCAATGTAGCGTGAAATTAATTCTATCAATGGAACTACAAATTTTGTTTAACAAAATCCATGTATAGTTTTGCATTTACTGTAAGATAATACATTATTGCATATAGTGCATTCTAATATTTGTGTAAAAATACAACACTACAATTAAAATAAATTAAAAATAATATATCTCATAAAATATCAGGGTGTTCCAATTTGGTGGTTAACTAATTCTAGTGATCAGTGTTGTTGGTTCAACGATATGATGGTGCTGGTACTCCCTTGTGGAATTAATCGGTGGTTTTCTTATACCTCTATGCATTGGTAGATATAGGACCCCCTCATTGTGTCAACCTATTTTTTAACGTTGTGTTTTTCTGTAGGGGATGGTAATCCCCTAATGGATCACGACATGGGATCTACATGATATTTGTATTGTGGAATAGTGCTCCCCAACCCTACCAAGGTACATACCCTCAATTGTTATAGGTATGATATTATAGGAGATCTCTTGTTGGACCGAGATATAGGTCCAATATCAATGTTGTTTTTTCTCTCCTACTATGGTACGATGAAGTTCCTCCAGATGTGATTTATAGATAGAATCCAATCTTCCCTATTATGACATAGTGCGGGTCCTCCATCCATGGATTTAGAATTCCATGTCGATTACAAGTTAGTGAACTATATATATTGTTTATGTAGAGTCGGTACTCTCATGTCGTATTAGGAGTCGATGACAAGAACTGAGAAGAATATCAAATATATATATATTGTGTCAGTGAAAATTGTACATGTACGTACACAAAAAAAATACTATGATGAAACATGTAAGAGATATACAATGAAGAAAATAAAATTAGAGCATAGACCTACCTGAAAATAATGTACAGAAAAAATACTGACAGTCTAAACATGTAAAAACATTCATAGAATAAACAGAATCATTAAAATAATCCATCCTACTCCTATGGGGGGTATCACTATCAAATGAATCTTTCATAATGCTCCTTAGACCAACGTTTTAAAAAAACTGGGTCAGTAAATCCCGCTATGCCCCTCCTACCTTAGGTCATCTAGGGACTCTATAAAAAGGGTTGTGATTTTCAAATGACAAAAACTTTGTGGGAAATTGCAATGAATATGTGACTACAAAAAAATCATTTGGTTCCAAAAAATCCCCAAAAGGAAAAGGGACAGACTAAAAGTTAGAAGTCTGATAATCATAGCTCAATAGAACCCAATCAATAGTGACAATCAATATCATACCACCCTCAAATAAACATGAAAACTCAGTTTAAAACATAATTGGTGTCATCCCTAAAATGCGATGTAACTCCTCGACCCTGGTTACCTAGAGTCGGTGCATTATTAAATAACATTGGTATTATCTCAAAAGATCAATTCTAGAAAGACAAATTAGTTTAGTAGCCTTGGAATAACTAAATACATTCATAATGATTATATAACATCATAAAATGGAATACTACTACAAAATTGAGATCCCATATACTATCCCTGCAGGTCAGTTATGATATACTTCTTCACATCCTGGGAAAAATAAAACATATAAAGGGGTGAGCTTAGATACTCTGTATCTAAAATAAATATAGCAGAAACATTCCTAAATAAGCACAAACATTTAAGGAATTATATATAACTAAAAAAATCCTTTTTAACAAAAAAATCATCATAATATAGAAAATATCAATCAACATAATTCCATTTACTTACTCAGAAGGATATTCTACTAGTCGAATAGTCACATGAAATATAAATATCCACTTTTACAATGATGGAATTCATAATGCCAAACATTCATAACCACATAGTCAACGCCCTGTTCCAAGACTGTAAATAAGAATTTTTGAAAACCTAGTTCCAATTATGTATATTGTCTCATGAGACCTACCAATGCATCGAGGATCTATATCAGGATTTACCTGTCACTTACTAAGTCCAATGCCATCCCCATATGAAAAGGATTAAACAAAACATAATCATTCATATTAAAACTGGCATATGAAATGTCAATACTATTTCCATTAACCATTAATGGTATGAAATAAAAAATCCATAGTCAAACATATCACTAAACCTTAAATACAATATGGATGTTTTTATCATAATAAATAAACTTGAAAAAATCATAAAATCTATCTAAGGATGTTGACATAGATGAAATCAAAACATATTTAGTGAAATGTATCTTCCTATTTTGAAATATTTAATGGTCACATAATTATAATAGAAAACATTTATATTTGAAAATATTATTATAATCTTTTATGTGAAGTATCGAGGATATTATAACGACATAAAATAGTCGCACCCACTATATATGTTAAAAAAAACATTCTTACTAAAAAAACTGTAGAAAAGGTCATTACGTACCTTGTTTGGAAAATGACAGAATGATTCAATTATAAGCATATTTTAAATTTCATAAAATGGTATAAATGATTTTATCACATAGTCTAGTTAATAGTAAAAATGTTTTGGAATACATTTTAAAAAAAATGTACCTGGATGATAAAGAGGTCCTAGTAGATACTTACGTAAAAATAACAACAGATAATAAAGAGATTGTGAAATTAACCCTAACATTTTACTTTTCCTTAGTCGAGGGTAGGTTAAACTCTTTTATAATGGTTAAATAATTGTTATTAAATTATAAAAGAATAATATAAAATAATATGATATCATATATGATCTTTTATCATTGATTTGTTAATAATATCATATTATGTATCGTCGTTTCGGGTGTTAACTGATTTGTTTTCCTTTATATGATTTTGTACATAAGTAATGTTTGTTATGGATAGGATGTATCTATTTCATATTAATAATGATAATAAGTCGTTAAAAATTATTTTAAATCAACTAATGAAAATTACTATTTAATGTATACAATGGGGATTAAATCTCATCGCGTTTGTGGATACTGTAATCTATATGTACACATGAGCGACAAAATCATCCATTTGATTTTAAAATAATATATAAGTTGATGGTATGTAATATATACATAATTATTATCATTTATTATTTATTATTTACATTAATTACATATCATTATTATACCCATCCAAATAATAATGTATTGAATAACAATTACACCACGATGTGGAGACGGTAATCCGTACATACACACGTATGGTGACATGTCATTAAAAGGATGGAAAGAATAATGAATATTGTGTTTCCATATTTATAATAACAAAATATTATATAGAAGATACATGATTTATTATTTTATAATGTAAACAACAAAGAAAGGGGAAGTGTAAGAAGAAAGCAACTTGAAATAGGTGATAAAATATTTTCCTCTTCTTCGGGTTCTTCCTTTTGATTTGATCAAAATGGATCTATAGGTTGGATTTATATATAAAGGAATGCATATAGAATTAAGAGAGGACCGTTTATATAGTATTTGGTTAGGGGTTTCTCGATCCAAATGGATTTTATGGTGTGAATTAGAGAGAAGGGGGAGTTCCCTTTTATAATAAGAGTGGGTGGCACCTTAGGAATAACTAGAAATATTATTTTATAATAAAATTATTTTAGGTTTCTAATTTCTTAAATGTGGATTATTTATTGGATATCGTGGTTATGGGTCTAAAACCACTCTACCAATAGTTTTTAGACAGGTTTGGGTCACTATATTAACCTTATATGTTAGATTTAACTCTTAGTTAAATAGTTTGACATTTACCATGTCTCTTTGTATTTTTATATATTATGCTTAATAAACATACTATATAAATACAAGAGAACCCCATGATATTCATTAATGATTCAAATATCATTATATATGTCTTTTGGCCGATCCTTATATTTTATGAAATATAATATCAATTAATAATATTATATTGTATTTTTAAAAAAAATTCTGTCAATTTTTCAATTATTTGTATTTTGTATTTGCTAAATTCATAAGAACATTATTACTTCGAAAAAATTTCATTTAAAAAATAAAATTATGTCATATTAACCAAGAAAATTAGTTTTATTCATAAAAATTCTCAAATTAAATTTATTTAGATATTTATAATATAAATTATTTTAATATTTTATTAATTGGGTAATTAGTACATCATCATTGTGTCATAAATAAATTAAATAATATAATATCTAAAAAATATAAATAAAATACTATTATGTATGAAATATTATTATCTTTGAAATTAAAATTTAATTTACAATTTATCTTATGTGTAGCTGTATATTAAAATTTTTTTAGTTATTAAACATTGAATTTAACACTTTTAAATCTTCTATGAATTAAATAATAATAAATTTCTTATTCTATCCAAGGGGACCAAATAGGTTCAAGTTTTTTTCCTAAGGTTGTTTTTGGTCTAATTATACTTATTCAATAGAATTAGGACATGTGTTTGGGTAATAATTATATAATTTTTTCCCTTAATTACCAAATTTACTTTTAACCATGGTAAATAAATGAAAAAAGTTATTTTTCATCAAAAAAATATTTTTATCTTATTGAATAAAATTTTACTCCAAGATATTAACAGAGTGTCTCTAATATTCAAAAATCCATTCACAGAAGCTGAAAAATTACGTTTTATTTAATTTACAAATACTCTTAGGATGTAGTTAAAAGACGGTAAAAAGTTCAATAAAATTTTTATATTTCTAAAATTATTATAAACTAACTCAAATGAATTAAATTGAAAATATATAGGTATTATGTATCTATTTTATCCTAAAATAATTTTAAATAAAATAAATAATTAATTCGATAAGAATTTGGTTTCAGACAATGACTATGTTTTTTCACTATTCATCAAAATTTGAAATTTTTCAGAAAAATACCAATACATTAACCTAAACTAATTTCAAATTTCCGAATTCAATAATTAATTCCATTTTGAACGATGAAATTTATAAAAATAAATTTTTTTAACTATTCATAACAACTAGTTTGATTGGTTGCGGTGTGTTATAACTTGAAGTTGTGTACAACACACACTACTGTATTATTCCAAGAGAAGCGTATCATGGAAGATTGGGGTGTTACATTCTCCCCTCCAAATAATTTCAATCATGAAATTTATAGAGTATTTCTGCGTAAAATTACTCGGGTGGTTCTTAATCATAAGTTCCTCGGGTTCCCACGTTGCCTCTTCCATCATATGGTGTCTCTATAGAACATTTACCAGACAAGTCGTCCGGTTTCTCAACACTTTTTCTCCTATATCAAGAACCTTGACAAGATCTTCGTAATAAGACAGATCGGGTTACACTTCTAATTCCTCATAGGCGAGTACATGCGTTGGGTCAGTCATGTATTTTCTCATTAGTGATATGTGTAATACATTGTTAACTTTGGAAAGACTTGGTAATATTGCCAAAAGATAAGCTACGACCCCAATTCCTACTAGAATTCTGAATGGTCTGATGTACCTGGGATGCAATTTTCCCTTATTATCGAATCTTATAACACCCTTCCATGGAGATACCTTCAGGAAAACATGATCTCAAACATGAAATTACAAATCCTTATTTTGGTTATCAGTATAGCTCTTCTACCTGCATTGAGCTGCTTTGATGTGGTTTTGGATTACCTTTTCCTTTTCAATTTTTTTCTCCACAAGTTCTATGAATACAAGTTTTCATTCACAAACATCATCCCACTAGGTCAGTGTGCAACATCTCTTTCTGTATAATGCTTTATATGGTGCCATCTGAATACTTGAATGAAATATATTATTATAAGAAAATTCTACCAGAGGTATGTATTGATCCCATATACCTTGAAAGTCAAGTGATCATGATCTCAACCTGTCTTCTAAGGTTTCAATATTCCCTTATGATTTTCCATCAGTTTGGGGTGGTGGGTGGTGCTCAAATGAAGATCAGTGTCTGGGGATTTCTAAAGAATTTTCCAGAATCGTGATGTAAAATGTGGATCACGATCATAAAAAATTGACAGGGGTAATCCACGATCTCTCACATCTTCACTAATATATACTCTTTCTATAAGTTCAAGTGGTAAATCTTCTCTTATATCATGAAAATGTGCTGACATGGTTTGTCGAACCACAACGACCCATATTGCATAATTTCTTCTTGGATTTTTTGGTAGTCCCATGATAAATTCCATAGTAATATTATCCCATTTCCACTCAGGTATGGGAAGAGGTTGCATGACTTTTCCAGGATTTTTCCTTCCAGCTTTCACTTGTTGAAAAACAATACATCTTGAAAAAATATCAGAAATCTCCTTCTTCAAATTGTCCCACCAAAAATGTTCCTTCACATATCTATGTATTTGTGTGCTTACAAGGTGTATATATGAATTGGAGCTATTAGGATCATCCAAAAATTCCATTTTTATATTTGGTATATCATGAACACAAAGTCTCTTCCCAAATTTCAAAATTCCATCTTCAAATACCAAGTCAGTCAATCTCCCATAATTCACAACTGTAATATTTTATTGAAACTCTTTATTATGGGTCTTAGAACTCTTTATCCTTTTTAGTAAAGTTGTTTTGTCCACCATTTAAAAAATTATTGATGTCTCACCTTCCATTTTAATTCCCATATCCTACTTTTCTAGATCCATGTATATAGGATCCTTTTCAACTCTCATTGTATCCAAAACTCCATGTTCCATTCAACTTAAATCATTTTACACCTTATTGTTCTTCCCCAGGTGGTAGTGTATAGTGAAATTATAATCCTTGAGTAGTTCAAGCAATCGCCTTTACCTCATGATGAGTTTTTTTGTGATAAAATATACTTTAATCTCTTGTGATCAGTATAAATATCACATTTTTTCACCATAGAGATAGTGTCTCCAATTCATTAAAGAGAATATCATAGCTTCTAACTCATGATCATGAGTAATATAGTTGTTCTCTTGATTTTTAAGCTATTTTGATGCATAGGCAATAAATCTATAATTCGGCATAAGGACACAACCCAATACATTCTTTGAAGAGTCACAATAAATAACGAACACATCCGTCCACGATGGTCGAGTTAATATAAGAGGATTGACTAATATTTTCTTCAGTTTTTCAAAACATTCATCACACTCTTTTGTAAAAACAGATTTAAATTTTTTTTCATGCTATCTTTATTAATGGGTTAGCCAACCTTGAAAATTTCTGGATGAAATATAGATAATAACCTACGAAACCAAAAAAACTGTGTACCTCAGTTATACTCGTCGGTGTTTTCCATTCATGGATTTCTTTGGTCATATAAGGATCAACAGATATTCCATCCTTAGAGTCAACATAGAAAAAAAATCTATTGATGCTAGAATTCACAGATGATAACATCTCATATATTTCATGTCATTTAAGAGTCTTCAGAATAATGCGCACATGATTTTCATGATCTTCATAGAATCTGGAGTATACAAATATATCATTGATAAATACCACTATAAATTCATCAATATATACTTTGGAAAACATATTAATTAGATCAATGAAGACAGAAGGTGCATTAGTCTATCTAAAAGTCATTACTGTAAACTTGTAATGCTCGTACCTAGTTCAAAATGTTGTTTTCAGAATGTCTTCCTTCTTCACACACAACTGATTATATCCAAATCAATGTTCAATATTTTAAAATTGTTGAGATCCATGAAGTTGGTTGAATAAATCATCAATTCGAGGAAGGGGATACTTGTTCTTTATTGTTATAGCATCTATCTCACTGTAGTCGTGGCACTACCTCATAGATCCATCTTTAATCTTAACAAAAAGTACAAGAGCTCCCCATAGAGAACCACTAGGGTGAATAATTCCCTTATTACTCAATTCCTATATTTTTTTCTTTAGTTACAGAAATTCTACAATGGAAATTCTATGAGGGTTCTTCGATATGGGCCTTGATCAAGGAATTAAATCAATGGGAAACTCAATTTCTCATTCTGGAGGATATCTATGTAAATCTTCTGGAAACAAATCAACATATTCTTTCACAATATGTATATCCACTATTTTAGAATTCATTTCCTCACCCACAGTTATTTCATTCTCTCCCTCTCCAATAATTGAATTTAGTTGAGCTATTAGGGATGGATCTAGATAAGAATTAAGTGGTGACGATTATGCTATAAAGATAAGTTTTTTTATCATCATCATAAAAAATAGTACCCTCATTCTTATAACTATAAATTTTTTTCTTCATGGTCTGATAGAAAATCCATATTGAGGATTATTTTAAATTCAATCATGGGTATAACGATGAGATCAACAGATAAAGATCATTTATATGCCCTATTGGGAACTAATTCACAAAACATTGTAGCAATGATACTTCCCAAATATGTTTATACTAAAAACTCCCTTGTTAAATTAAATTAGAAATGTCTAATTTTCCTAGAAAACAGGGATGATATGAATCAATTTGATGATCCAAAATCAAATAAATGATTTTATAAACATGAGGAAACCATTAAATTACCTTACACCATGTCTTTCAGAGCTTCAACCTTAGCAGTAGTGATAGCATAATCTTTCCCTTAATCCCTTGCTTCTTCTGAGGTAAGTTCCCACGATGATTAAAACATTCATTTTCATAATTCCCCTTACTCTACAATTGTTGCATTAAACATCGACAGCCTCTTTCTTCCCCTTGCAATCAAAATCTTAGTGGCCTTTATCAACACACTGGTAACAGACTCCCATTCTCATCAGGCAAGTACCATGGTGTTTTTTCCCACATTTATTGTAGGATGGATAATCTACTTTTCCCTTCTTCCCATTATTTCCATTTACATAGTGTTCAGAAGATCTCTTTTTCTCTTTTATTCCTTTGAAGTCCTAAGACATAGATAATTATTTTCTTGTCTTGATAGCTCATTAGAAAATATCTTCATACGATGAGAAGGATTGTGAGACTAAAGATAGAATAAGAAATGGTTTTAACCCATAAATGATATTATCAATCTTACTTCGTGGGTTATGTATATAATCTACAGCATTCCTCACAAACCTAGTAATGATATATTCACACATTGCGACATTATCATACTCATATTGCCTTAGACTCGGAAATTTCCTTTCCATATATGCTCGATGATCATGAGGAAAGTATTTCACTAAAAAAAAGTCTTTAAACTCTCTCCATTATATTTTTGATACTTCAACATCTTCTTTTGTGTTTTGAATCAAATACCACCATTGATCAGCATCTCCAGTGAGGGGGTAAAATGCCCTGACAACGTTTTCCCTTTCACTACACCAAAAGGCATTGAATATTACCTCTAAAATATTTATCCATTGATCAGCTACTATTTTATTTTTACACCCATTGAATTTTGGTGGTTGTTAACACATGAATCGATCTAACATTGATCCTCCACAATATGGATCTGGTTCCTCCATACGGGTAAGTTTATTATTCATAACGTTAGTGAGTTTTCCAAGTATGGTGATTAGCTGATCAGCACCAACTGCATCACCGGGTCCACTATTATTATCTTGAGTAGGAGGAAAATCCTTACATGGAGTGCGTGCATTGATACGGTTTACATTCCTTCCACTTGGCACAATTTCAAAACAATGGAATAAACCAGATTAGATTATGAATTGAAATACATAATTACAAACTTTCAAAACAGTTAACATAAATTGATCATTTTACGTATATAATCCAAAATCATAATAATAATTTCTTTGAGGATGTATATACTCATAAACCCTTCATAATGTTTTGTAATGAAAATGAGAATTATCTTAATCATATCCCCTGGAAGTACCGTAACCAAGAGTGCAGCAAAGCCCATTGTCGTGCACCAGTTCCCGTTTGAGTCTAGCTCAAATAAGTGTTTTCGAGTTTTACACCTACGTATATATGTGACAAATCCGCCTCTGCCTACTCGTATTCAGACAGGGATGTTTTTATTGGGAAACTCACAAAATCTATACTATACCAAAATTCTTGGAAAATATTATTTACTAATCCTCAATGTCTATCTTAGGGTAATGTGTTCTAATCAGAGATTATCAAAATCTAGATTTCATGTATTATACTAAAATTTATTTGATACCAACTGTAACTCCCTGGCCATAGTTACGTAGATTCAGTGCATTATTACAAAATATTCTCAAGATCACTAATGATAATGTCTCGAAGGACCTATTAATTTAGTTGCCTTGGAAGTAATAGATACATTCATAAGGTTAACACTACATCATAAAATGGACAACTAATACAACATTATGTCCATGGACAACAATAAGATACCATATACTATCCCTGCAGGCCAGTTATAATATAATTCTTCGCATCTTGGGAAAAATAAAACATAGAAAGGGGTGAGATCAGATGCTCAGTAAGGATAACAATATAGAAGAAACATTCACAAATAGGCCTAAACATTTAAGGAAATGTATAGAACTAAAACTAAATCCAGTTCAACAAAAATTTCATCATAATATGAAATATATAAATCAAAATAATTCTATTTACTTACTCATATGCATATTATAATAGTCGAATAATCACATGCAATATAAATAGCCACTTTCATAATGATGGAATGCATAATGCCATCCATTCATAACCACATAGTCAAGGACTTGTCCCAATACTAAAATTAATATTTTGTTGAGGCCTTTTTCAAGAAACTATTTTGTCTCATGGGACCAACTGATGCATCGTGGAGCTATAGAGTGATCCACCAATCACATACTATGTCCAATGCATTCCTCATATGAAAATGATTAAACATCACATTAACATTTATATAAAAATGGAATACGAAATCTCAATACATTATCCATAAACCATGAATGGTATGGAATAAACATACACAATAAAAAATATCAAAAAACCATCAATACTATATTTATGTTTTGTATAATAATAAATAATCTTCAAACAAACATAAAATCCATCAAAGGATGTTGACATAGATGAAATCTAAAACATTTTAGGGAAATATCTCTTTCTATTTTGAAATCATTTAAAGGTCGTGTAATTATAAAAGAAAAAATTTATATTTGAAAATATTCTTATAATCTTGTAAGGGAATCTTCGATGATGTTATAACAGCATAAAATAGTTACACCCACCGTATATGTTAAAAAAACTTTCTTACTATAAATTTTTCGAAAATGTCATGATTTACCTTGTTTGGAAAACAACGGAAAGATTCCTTTATAAGCATATTATATAGGTAAAATAAGTGTATAAATTACATTAAACTGTAGTCTGGATAATAGTAAAAAAAATTTGGAATACATTTATAACAAACATGGATGTCGATAATAAAGAGCTCGCAGTAGAAACTTACATAAAAACAACCTCGGATAATAAAGAGATTCTGAAACTAACCATTACCTTGTAATTTTCCTTGGTATAGGGTAGGGTAATATCCTTTATAATGGTAAAATAATTGTTATAAAATTATACATGAATTATATACATTTATATGATTTCATATATGATCTTTTGAAATTTCTTTGTTAATAATATCATTGTATTTATCGTTGTTTCTGGTATTAACAAATTCGTTTTACTTAATATGATATGTTACACATGTAATGTTATTTATGGATAAGATGTATCATTTTAATATTCAGAATTATATTAAGTCATTAAAAATTATTTTTTATCATCTAATGAAATTCATTCTTCAATGGATACGATGGGGAATGAATCTCACTGCGTTCGTGGAGACAGTAATCCGTATGTATGCATGAGGGACAATATCATTCTTTTGTATTTAAATAATATATAATTGGATGTTATATCATATATACAGAATCATTATCAGGTTATATTTATTATTTACATCAATTACACATCATTATTATATCCATCCAAATAATAATTTATTGAATAACAATTACAACACAATTTGGAGATGGTAATCTCTACGTACGCACTTATGGTAAAATGTCAATCAAATTATTTATAAAATAATGAATATGGTTGTACAATATTCATAATAACATAATAGTATAACGAATATATTGGTGTTATTATTCTAGAATTGAAACAACAAAGAAAGAGGAAGTGGATGAAGAAAGGAATTTGAAAGAGGTGATGAAATATTTACCTCTTCTTTGGGTTCTTCCTTTTGATTTTATCAAAAGGGCTCCATAGGTTGGCTTTAAAACTAATGGAAGGAATCTAGGATGATGTTACGACATTTAAGATGGTATTTGGGCTGGGTTTGGCTGAGCCAAATGGCTTTGATCGTGTGAATTAGAGAGAAGGTGGGGTGCCCTTTTATAAGAGGAGAGAGGGGACCTTTAGAAAAAGCTAGAAATATTATTTTATAGTAAAATCATTTTCGGATTATAATGGCTCGAAAGTGGAATATTTAAATTCTGAGGTGGGTATAGATCTAAAAACTCTCATCCAATAGGTTATAGACAGGTGTGGGTCACTATATTACCATTATCATATAGATTTAACTCTTAGTTAAATAGTTTGACATTTACCATGTCTCTTTGTATTTTTATATTATATTCTTAATTAATTTACTATATACATCCAATGATACCCCAATTGGTTAATTAATGATACACATATCATTATATAAATGTTTTGACAGAACCATATATTTTTAGGAATAGAATATCAATTAATAATATAATATTTGTTTTAAAAACACTTTTATTTAAATTATGACATTTTTTGGTATTTTGTTTTCTCTAAATTCATAACATATTTATTACTTCTAAAAAAATTCATCATACCAACCCTAATATGTCATATTAACCGATAAAATTAGTGGTATTCATAATAAGTCTAAAATTGCATTTATTTGGATATTTATAATATCAATTATTTTAAAAATTCATTAATGAGGTAATTACTCCATCACCATTGTGTCATAAATAAAATAAATTATTTAATGTGTAAAAAATATAAATAAAATACCATTATGCATTAAATTATTTAATATTTTTAATTAATATTTATAGTCGAATTTATCTCATGTCTAACCCAATATTAAAATGGTTTAGATATTAAACATTGAATTTAACACTTTTAACTCTTCTTTGAATTAAATAATAATAAATGTACTAATCTAATCCATGTGGACCAAAGAGGATCATATTTTATTCCTATGGTTATTCTAGACGAAATATACTAATCCAATATAATTAAAACATGTGTTAGAATAATAATAATATCATTTTTTCCCTTAATTACCCTATTTACTTTTAATCGTGGTAAATAAAATAATCAATTCATTATTCACCAAAATTAGTTTTATTATATCGAACCACATTTTAATAATTTATATTAACTATGTCTCTCTGATTTTCGAACATCAACTAACAGAAGCAGTACAATTTTGTTTTATATAAATTTGCAAATACTCATAAAAGGTTGTTAAAAGACAGTAAAAAGATCAAGAAAATTTTTATATATATAAAATTATAATAAACTAACTCCAATGAATTACATTAAACATATATAGGTATTATGTATCAATTTTGATGTAAAATAAATTTAAATTAAATAAATAATTATTTAAATAAAAACTCGGTTTTAAATAATGACTCACTGTTTTTCAATATTCATAAAAAATTGCATGTTTTCATAAAAATACAAAAAATTCACTATAAGGAAATTTCGATATTCTAAATCCAAAAATGCAGTCCAGTTTGATAGATAAAATTTAGAAAATTTCAAAAAGTGGGTATTACTAATCATAAAGGATATTTTTATTGGTTGTGGTTTGTTAGAACTCGAAGTTGTGTACAACACAGGGTATTGTATTATTCAGATAGAAGTTTATCGTGGATGCTTGGGGTGTTACATGAGACAACAACGTAAGGTCTTCCTGAGTCACCTTGATATAAATTTCTTGTAATCCATGTCTCGTGATGTCTTAATTTCATAGCCCCCAATATAATTCCACCCAAGTCCCTATTGGTAACAAGAAACCATGAGAAATAAATCCATTAGTTATGACTTCATATTAGGAACCCATATGAGATACACACTATATCAGAAAACACTCAATAGATTCACCCCTAATTCCCGTCACTAGAGAACCAATTGTTTCCACCTCTCGCACATTAAATGTAATAAGAACCCATACTGAGAGGCCTTCTCTTAACCACTGCACATTGTTTAAGGAGAAAATCACAAAACTATGCACCACATATATCCTCCATAACAGCAGATAATAGAGGGACACACATCTCACCACATCCCTAAACTCGATGGAGTACTAGTTCCAATACCAATATACGAAACCTCAATTTCTCCTAAGAGATGTATCCAACACCTCAGTCTATCGATGGAGTATTAAATCCTAACTATGTATAAAATGTAACAATTAGAGTGTGTCTCTCTTTTGAATGAGGGGGAAAACTCCTATTTAGGAATAGATCCTTGCCGAAACTCAGAGATGGAGGAGTACACCACCATAGGTGATGACCAAAACCATAGTGTGGTAGTGGAATGTAAATCATTCAATAGTGGACCCACACCCTGGTTTGATTGGGTAGTACTTCTCCACCAACTAAATTACTATCGGGGAGTTGCACCCTAACAAGATATGTGAGTACTGACCTCGAACTACGGGACCCACTAACTAGTACAAAAGGGGGAACAAACTCTCTTAGAATAACACTTATGGAGGAAATTAACCACTCCTTGATTGTTGAGTTAGTACTCTATGTATAGAGGACCTAGGCTGAATCTATATAAGGGAGTTATAACTCTATCTGTAAAAAAAAATTTGACTAAACATGCCCTAGCACGTAATAGTAGTAATGACTCTAGGAATTGATGAATCATACACTGGTCATATATTAGAGTTCCTTCTCTATCCATACAATGATTATGGAGGGCCTTCAACCTATCATAATAGGGGAGCATTGTCTAACAATTCATACATAATTTGGTACTCACACCAGTATCCATTAAGACACTACCATCCACTTACTCACTACCCAAATGTAAAATAACCCATTCACAAGGTGTGGGGACTCCCATATCTACAAATTCATAGATGTAAGGGAATCATATACCCTGAAGCCAAAAGGTAGAACTAGTCCCAATTTATCTTGAACGAACCTTAATGATCATAATAATTGGTTATTCACCTCCTAAAAATTGACTTTATAAAAGCATACTTCTTAGTTTTTATTGGTCAAAACAATGTCCACCACCATGTTCCATGTAGAAAAATGGCAAGGATAGGCTGATCAAAAGCCTAAATATGAGTTATAAATAATATGATATGAAATGATGAAGAACTCAAGATGATATTCAAGGAGTATAAGATGTTCTCAAGGGACAACCCGATGTGAGAAGCCCCCCAAAAAACCAGTTGTGTAACCTATCAATATGGTTTCCCAACCAATGCAGGGGTAAAAAACAAGTAGATTTTGTACATGTCATGTCCTGGTTCACCCCATCCCTGGGAATTTACCTCTTCCACGGGGCCTTCCAATCATGTCTCTCACAATCTATATATCCCATAATATAAGTTATGTTACTCATAAAAAGATACTTGGTCATGTGGTGTGCCAATTTCCATATATTGAAACCTGTGTATGTGTACTTTGTCCTTGTTGTTGTACATGACAATATATTTTTCACAGGGTTTCCTATGAAATGTCTCATGGACACACATATTGGGATGAAATTTTTTTTGTAACCATGATTCATGGTGTGTAGATTATAAAAATAATCTTCACTAAATAGTAAGGTCTACCATGAATGTCTCACTACACTACGTGCCATATATGTGGATGTTTTGTCATGGATGACCTATGTAAAAGTCTAATTGGCCCCGGTTTACCTAAAAACCTATAGATCTACCTATGTGGGATCTCTAGATTTTGAAAGTGGGCAAGAAAAACATTGAACAATGAAAAATTAAATTGATTGGGGAAAAACATGAATCCTCCTACCTCGACTGAGAAGGTCAGATGCATCGAGGGATGAACAAAGCTCAAATCATGAAGATTCTCAATCTGATGGATATCATAAACATAAAAAATATATCAAAAATGATTCATCAATTAATTTTGTTCCTATTTTCATGAATCTGTCAATGTGTTAGAATAGGAGGGGTTCTACCAACTTGTGTTAGGAGAATTCAAGGTTGTCGGTGGAGGAATTGATTTTAATACATTAAAATCTATTAAATCATATTTTTAATGACTCGTCACCATAATACCCCAAGTCTTACCTCCTCGTACATATTAAATTAGGTTGTGCATATGTTAAAGAAAAATTTATGAAATCGTTAATGGTCATTGAATTTCAATCAGAGAATCCACATAGGATTTGTTCATGTTAATTTTGAAAAAAAAATTCACATGGAATAATATATTTAATATATTTAAATTCACCACATAATGGCTCTCTGGGCTTCAGATACCCATGATAAATTAATGGCAGGATTCCAAAAAAATATAAATAATCCAATTTATTATAGTTCAGATAGGAGTCATACTATTATGTCCACTATATGACTTCTCATCCCAGAAATTTGACAAGGGAATAAATTTTGCTCTCATGTAGAACTCCCAAGAAAGCATGTTTACCTGCGGTTCCCATAATACATTCTATAATTCACAAAGGGAAAACACCAAGCTATTACACCCTCATGTATTTATTTGACTAGGTAAAAATAGTGAAACTAGTGGGACCATGTATCTTCATCATTGACTCACGCAGAAGCACTAGTTCCCATGGTCCATCTGCAATCATATGGTTTAATGGTACTCTACCTATATAACCTGACATAGAAACTGACCTAGACCATTAGTTCACATCCATCGCAATATGAACTAAACATAATCTCCTCAATCGTATTTCTTTAATCATGATGCTTATCATGCAACTATACAAAAAATATATGAGATTAGACTCATATAACAATGAAAATATTGATAGGAATACATGTGGAATTCACACCACCTATATCAAAAACTCTAATGGAAGGAAATTAACTAAAAAAAACCCTACCCTAGATACAAAAGTATTTGGAACTCATCCACCACTTCTCAATAATATCCTCATTGGGAAGCACTAACACGCCCATGTAGATTTGGTCGTATCACAAAAATGTTTCCCAATGGGGGGCCGAATCGATTTTTCTCATGGGAGTAAATCTACCTCAAAATGTGCGTTTACCACCTTAGTCATCTAGTGTACATAGTGATTCCAAGTGTAGGAGGGTACAAAAGAAAAAAATGGCTTCCCAAACACTCAATTGTGTCTTTTCAAGCCTTTTTCTGGAACAACCAACATGATTACCAAGCCTCCAACCCTAATGATCAAGGGAATCATCCCCCACACTTCAATACAATGCACTTCGGGTGGAACTGCATCATCCTCACGATTTTAATCACATTATAAAAACCTTTCTTATAGGGGGATATTCCCCTAATTATCACACAGTCAAATCTATGCCAATAAACACCCACTAATGGTTCTATTGACACCCTGTGTCACCCTTGATAGACCACGATAATGAAATGAAATGAAATAGTGATTAATAATAATGTCCATAATAAATACAATATAATTTTGAATGGAAATAAAGGGTATCTCTATTCATCATCAGAGATTCTGGTTTATATGCCTATATTGCCTTCATTTATCCTCCCCTACATCCTCGAGATACATGATCCTAGTGTGGAACACCATTGGGTGGTGGTGGAATCAATATGATCAATAAGTTACCTCTTGATACAATCCTACATCATCCTTTATGTATTCTATATTGAGTAAATTAATTCCCTAAATGATGAATTTACCAAGGAAAACTAGTGAGAAACTCCCAATTAGATTCATGATAGATCAAAAAAAATATCTAACAACATGTCATCAACCATTATAAGCATAAAACCCCATTACTTTTAGATGATATGATCCTTGAATTTTCTCATGCACTAAAGCCCCCAGGACTATGTCTGGACATCGATATTCCCCTTTCAAAATGATCACGTCTTCCTTCATCTACAAGTTATTGCAGATTCCTCAACCCTGAAACCAAAAATGAGTATGACATTTCACTCACCTTCCACCAAAATTATCTATACAAATAGATCTCAATGTAATACAACATCATAAGAGGGAAGTTATTGGGAGACCACACCATCCTTGACATCTATTCAATGGATCTACTCAATGGTCAATTATGTAATGAATCAATCTTAAACCATATACATGGAGTTACTCAATTGGTCTCTAAAACCTATATAACTACCGAGAGATGTCTCATATTAGATTTTTGAGATATAATTCATGTTCATAGAAAAATATTTACCCTAATATGGACATAATTTCTACTACAATGATAGTTTTGATTGGGGTAGTTTTGGTAATGTGGAAGTACAAAAAAAATTAAATTTATTTTAATTGGTTAAAATATATTCCTAAAAAGACATACCTATAGTGAACATGATAGAACCATGAGGAACCCCTCATACACTCCCACATTTGAAAACACACAAAAATGAACCCAAATCAAAGCTACAAATCAATTATTATCTATGTTCATGATGTCAATCACCATTAGATTGAGAAGACGAAATATCAAGCCATTTTTCTTCCCCTGATGATTCAAAAAAATTCGATTCAGGTTTGAATATTTTATTATAGTAGTGATACCCTATCGATGATGAATAAGATCTATGATACACACTGATCTCAGAGTGCATGGGTAAAAATATTAACTAAAGAGTTTCTTCAAATATACCTATGTGAGCATCACCTTGTCATAGGAATGCATCACTATAATCTACCATCACCCTCTCGAACCATGTATAGGGATCATTACTCCGACAACCACATGACTGAGATTTTTCATCACTATGTTTAAAACACATGTCAAATCCTCAAACCATTTATCAGATGCATGGGGGTCTAGATAAAACCAGAATCATAGAGGTTTGTTCCAATAGAACTGATGCATCACACTCATCCAACTCTCATCATTGGCCTAATATACTGGCATAACCACCTACTCAATAGGTGGTGGATCCACTAGGAAACCACCCGAAGGTAACATCTCACAATTAATTCTCTACAATTAAGCCTCAATATAGAGTATATCGTCACAACAATTCATCCTAGAAAACCTATATGGCTCTTGTCATGGCTATGTACTTATATAAAATGAATATTCACCATGATCAAATAGTATGAATAGGTAGATGGCTGAACCATGACAACAAAAAACAGCCAACATCAAATCCTAAATGACTCTGGTAATATTATCTACATGTGACTGTCATAATAATGTATAGAGTCAAATAATAATGTAATTTCAATCTGAGTGAATGGATATGTACACCACCGAACACACAATGGATCCTTTGACTAATATTCAAACTCAAAACATCCTAAAATGGTTTCTATGCATCCCAATCCAAGTGTATGACACTATGGTCCCAAAGATGAAAAAATAATTAAACCACTGTATCACAGACCACCCAATGGGGCCAATGAAAAAACTCCACAAACCTGAGCACTGTTTCATATATCCCGTCTAAAATGTCTTCCATCCAATGTTGGATTACGTGAAATTTTGAGCTGATATAAATAGTGTCACAATATACTCAGAACATGGATGTGTTCCTCATCCACAAATTAGCCAACAATGACCCTCATGAACCATGAAAACAATTATACATTTCAAGTTCTGGGTAAATGGCCACAAAGATGTGTGGTTTTACCATGTTCATATACATGACCATGTCTGTGTAATGTGGTAGTGTTGTTATACATGAACTTGTGATTTTCACAAAAATTGACATTCCATGTCCCATGGTTACCCATAATTGGATACAACATGGCGTGTAAACTCGGTAAATACTGTGTAGATCCTAAAATTCATCTTCCGTAGAACAGAAGGGTGGTTAAACATGTCTACCTATAAATAATTCCTTATATATTATAGTTACAGTTGGGAATCACCTTCATAAATTTTATGACTCACCCCGATTTACATCAAAACATGTCGGTCTACCTAGGTGGTATCCCAAGAAAATAGATTTATTCTCTAAAAATTATAAAATGAAAAAAATGGGATCATGAAAAAAAACCGTAATAATCCTACCATGTGTGTGAACTATTGAATCTTTGGGTGAATAATTATTCTCAGATCGTGATTCATCCCAATATGATAGCGATCGATTCCACGAATGAAGATCCTTAGTGGTTCATCACTTCAATTTTTCATTTTTTATATCCGTCAACAATAGATGTATAAGAGGAGGGGTTACTCTTAATTGAATCATGTGCACCAATGCTTGGGTAATGAATTTATTTTATTCAATTGAAATCAATTGAAATCAATTAAATTCCCCTTTTTAAATCCATGTCACCAAAACACCCATGTTCTAAACACCAAGCTTTTATGAAATTTGGTCACTCCATGGGTAAATAAAATGTTATAAAATAATGTATGGTAATAAAAATTCAATATGGGACATCATTCATCAGTTAAAAATTGTTTTATAAAAAACATCATGCATGTGAAAAAATATATTTGATAATTTTTAATTCACAATGTCCAAGATATCCAGGCCCCAAATTCCCACACTGACATTGCACTTGGCCTGAGAAATATTAATAGAAATATTCCAGAGTAATATAATTAAAATAATAATTCATGTAAATATAAATTTTAGAATGTGGTTATCCTTATTTAAATAATCCAATTCATGATAAATTTTATATTGTTACAATTTATATAATATACTTCATTAGACATTTATTCTTGGTGTTATGTGTAATATTTTCTATAATAATTTAGTTCTACATTTAAAATATCATGCTTGAGATATCATATCCTTGAACCAAATGGATTGTGAGTCAATCAATGGAATATGATTTACGATGATATAATCTTCTTCGATCACACCATTCATTCATTCAATGTTAATATCTAATTGAAGAGATTGTTTGGATCACTTGTGGATGGTTCCTACATATATATCTCTTAGATATATTTTTTTCACTCTAATGTGGGTATAGACAATCAAAATCATCATAATTGAATGAATATCAAAAACATGTAAATTATTGTAATTAATTTAACTCTAATGATAACAATAAAAAATCTGCTATATTTTTTTGACATATAATTAAACTAGATTAATAATTTATTGTAAATATACATTATTAATAGTCATCTTGTTATTATGTATTATTATTTTGGTCTTATAAAAACCGATAATTTGGCATGGTCTTGAATTTTTACCCCTGATCCCCAAATATGTGATACAAAAATATCATCATCTTGATTTTTTTATCCTCTATACTGAAGAAACAATATTTTACCCATGTATTTTGTTGATAATAATGAAAAAATATATTTGACACGATTCATTAGTGTATGTAATTTATATAAAATCTATGTTTTAGTATGCTATAGAATATTTGGGAAATACATTAATGTTTTTAATTCTTGACTATGATGTGAAATAATTTTTTTCTTGAAAACATCATCATTTTTATATAAACATATTCATTGATGATGTAGAACTTGGATAATAGTGATTAAATTTATTTTCATAATAGTATCTAATACATAGTCAAATTAAATTATTATCTTATCATGATAATTTTATTATAAATTGTATAATCTGAATTAGCTACAAAAATAAAATGATCCTACAGTTTCTTTCATTGTGTAACATAATTGTTTTGGGAATAATCATAACTGGTTCGAGACTTATTAACATAAATTGAAAATATAATTTATTATGGATAACATCAATCAATTGTCTTATGTATAATGACGAAATGTTTTCGTTAAAAATATATAGATCAAATTTTATCGAGAAATCAACATTTAAATTATTTTCAACCAAAGGTTAAATAGATGTATAGATTTGGTTTTCCTTAATAATATGTCCTAATGATAATTTTTTATTATGATGTATTAAATTATGAGCGGGGGATTGTTATGTAATATATTTTTTCTTATTAATAATCTGATTCGTTTTATCCCTTTTTTTCCAAATATATGAATTTAATGTGTTCTGTACATATTGGAAAAAATTATATTTAGGTATATTTTTATTTTTAATTCATTAAAATCAAATAATATTTTTTTTCAATTAATATAATTTTTTGATAAAAAAACGTTGAATATTCTAAAAGTGATTTCACATGAAATTATTTTGTAGTGGGGAGTGTGGATATAATCGGAGGGTTGCCACATTATATTATGCAAACATTCATTGATTCCAAAATAAGATTTCATTATTCTTAATTCATGTATAGGTACAATAAAAAATATCACTGTATAAATGTTTCAATTCACTTCCGACCCCTTAATAAATCATTATTTCAATAATTTTCCAAATTCTAACATAATTTAGAAATAATTATACTCAAACACCTTTAATTGGTGGAATATTTTTCTTTGTATACATATTTTATAGGATTATTTATATTGTATTAATCTATTTTCATATATCAAAAGTTGATGTTCTGCCTTTATGCAATAACAAATCCATACATATAAATTTATAATTATCAGATAAAAGCAGGTTAAAAATTCCATCCCAACTATTGTCGTCCCTTATTCACCAGAATAATACATATGAAAATGTATCATATTATTAGAGTATAAATTTTATTAGAGTTGTATAATTCAACATAAATAATACTATGAAACTAAAATAATATCAATTTTAAATAGTATATATTTTATGAAATAGGTAATGAACTATAATATTACTCTTTTTCAGATATAGATATCAAATGTATTAATAAACAAATTTACAGTCCAGATGAATAATTATGGAATTCCATGTGGCCCAATGATTCATCAATTACACAATTCATAGGTTTCCATATGTGATTTACCACCGATTATCAGACCAGTTGTTCAACTATCCAATTTAGACTCAACATTCTATTTATTTACAAGTAGTTTTTAGTCAATTTGTAAATTTAATATCAACAATTGTATTGTTGTGAAAAAATTCTTAGTTAATGAAAATAAAAAGATCACTATCATTCATCTGATTCTATAAAAGAATTGTTTTTTTTACAATGAAATGTTATATTATGAAGAGGATGTGTAGCATAAAATTATTCTTAGAATGATTTATATTAAATTATCTTTTATCGGTAGGATGAGATGATATATAAAATAAAGAAATGTCATGTTTTGAACCATTTCTTGGATAGATTGACAATAATTACATATTTCTATTTTTTATTCTATTAAGGTGTTTTTTAATTACATTTCTATTTATACTCTATGTTTTTAATAAATGATTTTACTCTCAATTAAACAAAAGATTGAAAACCATGTTATGTGAATCTTTTTAAGAGAACTGTCTCTAGATCCAGAATTACCAAAATAATATATCCATATTTTATTCTAAATATTCTATAGATATGCGTAGAATACATGATATAGAATATGTAAGAATTGGTGCTCTCTTATATTTTCCATATTCCCACTTCATCTTCGGTTTTACATTTTAATTACACAATAAATCCATAATATAAAATATATTATCTGTGGTTAAAGGGATTTTAACATGTAATGCATTGTGTTTCATTTAGTTGGTTTTGAACCTTATGGAAATTTAAATATAAGTTTATTGTAAGATCCTAAAAAATTCAATAGATATATTGAAAAAATTTGCAGGATCTTTTGGTTGTTCTTACATACCTTAGTTTAGAGTTATTATTTGGGGTGCATTTGAGTGAGGTTTTAAATTTTTTTTAAGGATATGAGATTTGAATGGTTTATAAACGATTTGAGAAAACATGTTCTTAATCCCATGAAACCATGTGGCCCTAGATAGTGAGGTAAGAATGGTTAGCACACAGTTTCCCTAACTGTGTTTTCCTTCTAGGAAAAACCATGTGTGACATTTTATTTCATCCAAAAAAATATTGTAAAATTACCCAACCCCAGAAACACAACCATTTTGACTAAGTCTCATTATTGACATATTGTGGATGACCCCATAGAATTCCAGGGTGTTTTTAAGGCTGTTTGGCATCCATTATTCATGGTTTAAATCCTGAATAGATGCTCTTATATTCTCTCAATAAGTGGATTTCATACGGATGCTTTCCCATCAATTCTTCTATCATTACTACACATTTTCATGGAATATATCCTATATTTTCTTGGATATAAATGTATTTTGTGATATTCTTATATAGGATTGTGGATCTAGATCTATATTTATGGGATCTTTATTTTTTTGATCTAGATTTTTGCTTAGGGATTTAGATCCAGAACATTTTTTTACGTCGTTCTTCTACATGGATTATTGGGATTTCTGTTGGGAAAAATACATTAAAAAATCATGGTATGTGGTATAAATATATTTCCAATGTCAATAATTTGATATTTATATGAAATATTGTATAATTCCTATCATCCATTAGAAATAATTTTCCTCGAATTGGGTTTATTAGATTGACCAATTAAGTTATCAATGAATTTTTGAAATAAGAGAATTTTTTAGGAATTAGTCATGACACAAAAGGGCTTCCCTAAAATATAATTAACTCTGTTGAATTGAATATAAGAGGTAGGGGTTGTAATATGGATAATTAAATAGAGTATAAATACTTATATTTTGAAATGGAGAAGTTGAGATAATTTATTGTGGGTTAATTATGTGCCTTTGATAAAATGATATAGAAAATTAACTATAAGATTAATTATGGAATATTGAAATTATAATGAGATAATTAATTATATAATATTATTTATTGAATATGAAATGTTATATTGATAAATTGATTGTATAATTAAAGAATGTGTTAAATTACATTGTTAATTGTTGAGATAACTAATGGAAAGGATGTGTTTAACTGATTGTTTAATTTTTCATGGGATTGTGGGTATAATTAATTGGAAAATTAATTATTTTATTATTAATTCGAAAATTGTAATTCTAAATTTAGATGTACAAATATTATTAAGGCTAGCATACATATGATTAAAGAGGATTGGATTATGGTTATTCTAAATTGACAAGTATACATTGTAACATGGTCATTATACGTATGAGTAAAGAGAATGGGAACATGGTCATTTAGTTGAGGGGTAATCATCGTAACATGGTAATAATACATAAATTTTTTATATTAATATTATTTTAAATGAGTATTTTAAAAGCTACGATAGAGAATGGAAATAATGGCACACCAAGTTATGGCCTCACAAAAGAATACTTGAACTACGACATGAGTAAAATCACGTACTAAGATATTATAGCACCATGAATACATCAATATTTAGATAGAATTCGGTATAATGATATGGCATTACCTAGGGAACACATCGGGCTCTGGTATGAGATGAAGTTAGTATTATGGTACATGTAACCATGGATATACTAGAGTTAGGGTAATTAGATATGAAAAAATAAAAATGTGATAAACTATTTATTATTTCATTGTACATATTTTCTAGTATAAATGCATAGAATATGTTTTGAATGGACATTTATTAGAAACTGATGGTGGTTGAATAATTATTTTTACTCACACACTATTCATCTTTCTAGAATGGTACGTGAATAGATAAAATTCTTGTTAGACCTGATAGGGGAAAATGACCTCGCATAGGTGGATGATTGAGGATGGATCATGGAGAAGGAAACCAGAAATTGTTCCAAACCATCTTTTGGAGTTCTAGTGTATTTATTTTCCATATAATTACAAATACATTACACTTCTGTTGGTATACAATATTTTTCCATCTAGTTGTGCATTGTTTTCTTGTATGGTTATCTTGTAACTTGAGTCATTTTCGGTTTATATATATGATTCCTCTATTGTTAATTTATTTCTATTAGGGTTTCACTCTGATAAATGATGGTATAGTCTGCCCCTGAAAGACTTCCAAAACTCTCAATATTATTTTTAATTTTCTAGCGTATAAGGAGTTGATCGTAAGGTCAAGTGGAAATCAATCTTGGGGTACCATCTTGTAGAACATAGGATGGAAAGATAAAACGTGGTATCAGATATCATTTTTTCATTCATCATCAGTTGTCTTAATAATTTGTGAAATGGTATATAAGATACTAGTAATAGTAAAATCAAGGTAATGAGCTCATGCATATGCGTTTAATACCCTAGTATGGGATTAAACCCATGTATTCTAGGTGGGACAATTTTAAATGTTGCCTGATGTTACAGTAGATTTTTATTTCACCTTGAGTAATGAACATGTCAGGTGATGTGATTATTTCTTCTGTGAATATATGATTACTAATATGTGGCCTATAATAGAACAAGAGTTTATTTTTCAGGCCTCATTCTCAACACTCTTTGTTATTGTGATAGACATCATTTTAAGCATGCATGGGGAAACTTTTTATGATATGTTGTTGTACATAAACTATTTTTCCATTTTTCTGAGAATAAAAATATATATAGTGCCTTCATAAATTGTATGTGGTTCTAATAATGATGAAAAATGAGAATAATTGGGTATCTAAATGGTAAAATTGACTATGATTATTTTTTACACTTGTTAACAAAAACCTATGACTAAGATTGTTAATGGTATTTTTAGCGCCTTAGTTTTGACCATGTGAAGAAGAGGGGGAAAACGACTTGTTGTGATTATTTCCTCTTATTTAAAAATTATATGGTTTGGATATGAGACCTAAAATGTGTTTTTGGAATTTTAGAGAGTATGCCTTCATGCTGATTGTTGAGGGGATAAATAAGGTCCATGCCTAGGAATTTGTTTCGAGTGAGGGAACATAAGGAACTCAAAATTCTAATTGAAGATAAAGGGGGGATGTTTTATGATAACTTTTCTAACTTCATAAAATTAAGTGAATGTGATCTAGGGGGTTGTGAAATATATGTCTCTGTTGACAAGGGTGTTTTATATGTAGCACCCTTTTACATTTACTGGAGAGGGTGGACAATAGGGAGATTAATTCTAGGAATAGTCTATAAAGAAAATACCTGACCATTTGGAGACACATACTGAGAGTAGTGTCATGTAAGCTGTCTATATTCTATGGGGTCAGTGAATTTTTTTTGGGGAATTTTGGATAGTATAGGATAGACAGATAGTATGTTATAGAAGGAATTCATGGAGTGGTTATTGGTGAACATTTTTCTAGATACACTGAGATGAGAAAAAGATATTGACTTCTTGCATCACACACACAGGAGAACCATGGTGATGGACAATGTCAAGGGATAAACAGATCTCCAATGATTTGATCTAAATATATCTGGAGATGAAGAATCTATGAAGAAATGTTTTCCGGATGAAAATATGTGCTACATTATGTCTCAATTTAATATCATTAAGCTGATGTTATTTACAGAAGTGGTGGATTAAGATCTCATAGTTTAAGGGGACCTAATAGAGGATTATAGTGCTTCACATATTGTTGTTTCTGGATAATCAGGAGTTGAAACTTCTGTTAGCATGATGCACCATTATAAAAACTATAGCCAAGGATGTTGGGAAAAGATTATTCATACATGTTGGTAGGTTTTCCAGGACACTACTGGGGTGATCTATCATCAGTGAAATAGGTCGGGACACTATTGTAGACACTATTTCCCTCAAATAGTGGACTATTGATATTGTATCAATTTTGGAAACCTAAAACAATTATTCTGGTCATTGAGACATATAGTTAATGAAGGAAGGGCTGGAAAGAGTCAGAGTATGGTTAGTGGATCTTATACTCCAAATCCGGATGGTAGTTGGACTTTTACTAGCCATGGTGGTAGTGGAGTTAGAAATGGTGCATCTAGGATTAAGAGGTCATTTTAGTAAAGTGATTCTACTTGGGTTTGTCATAAAACATCACAAGGAAGAGGGGTAGCATAGTTACATGTGGTACAACCAACAAATGTGAATAACATGGTTGGACCCTCAATAGTGAGTGGTACTATTCTACTATCTTCTACTTAATCTAGTTTCCTCTTTGATAGTAGTGTCTCTCATTCCATTATATCAGAAAATATTTTTGAGGGTATGAGCTTGATAAAATAGTTTCCTACCGAGGTAATGACTATAAATACACCATTTGGAGTACAATCTAGGGATATATCACATTTCATGTGATGTCCACCAGAGTTTGGGGAATGTAATTTTTTATGAAATCTCTATTGTCGTGATATGATAAGATTCAATCCAATTATTGAAATTGAATGTCTAGTCACATACCTATCCCACGTCGACTAGTGCCATAGGGGGGTTAAATTTAAATCTCATAAGGGTAAATAGTATATTCATTGTGGAGAGTGGGATAACTAAGTAGGCTGAGCATGGACAATTTCTCAGCTACTAGATGAGATCACAACTCAAATTGCTATTCTATTCATGGATGATGAAATAATAGGAAATATGTTCATCCACCAGTAGTTTAACTATTTCAGGATGTCATCCCTAAAGTCTTCTGAAGTAAACCATATGATAGAGATATGGAATTCTACATTGATCTCATAGTGGGGGATAATCTAATATCA
Source organism: Viscum album (assembly GCA_963277665.1). Taxonomy (NCBI): domain Eukaryota; kingdom Viridiplantae; phylum Streptophyta; class Magnoliopsida; order Santalales; family Viscaceae; genus Viscum; species Viscum album. The sequence goes on along the minus strand of OY728151.1, from coordinate 2,030,877,724 downwards.
ATTCCAGCACAATGAATAGAAGATACTATGATTCAGGATATTAAGATGTATTTTGAGGAATTGGTCTATAAGGGAATTATCCATCCATTTATGACACTATTGGTCTTATCTATTATGTTCAAAATGAATGATGCCATTAGTTTTTTGTTTTGTATTGATTACCATAATTTGAATCAACAAAATATGAAGAAATATTTTCTTTTTCCACATATCAATGATCTATTTTTATTAATTGAATGGATATTGTGAGTTCACAATGATCTATTTGAGATCACAAAATCATCACTTGAGAATGTAGACATATGATATACTGATGTATACTTTTAGAATTTGGTATGGCCTTTATGTGTTTCTGTTAATTCCTCTTAGGATGTAATATACAATAAAAGTTTTAATTTTTTTGATGAATAGCTTCTTACCTCCATATATTGATTAGTTAGTGGCGGTGTTTTTGGATGACATCCTAGTGTCCTATATGACTCGTGATGTTCATCCCCCACATCTTGAGATTTTCTTGAGTACACTAGGAGAGCATAATATATAATCCATGATATGTAATTTTCAGTTTTGGATTGATCATGTACACTATTGGTGAAAATGATCAAGGAATATGGTATGTTATCAGAGACAAAGAATGTTTAAGTAGTGGTTTCTTGGGAGAATCAAAAAAATATTTTTGATATTCGAATGTTTTTTCGATTTGATGAATTTACGTGAGATTCAACCAAGACATTTCCCATTTGGATGTATTACATTTGGGCATGTGCAAATAAAGTGTAATGTTTGAATGATCATAGGCCAGTGAGTGGGTGTATTAGTAGTTGAGGATGTACTAATCCTCGTAACTAATTTTGATCCTAACTGAGTCAGATGAGGAGTATATGGTTTATTATGATACATTTAGGATCATACATGGAGTTGTACAGATTCAGGGGGATTGAGTTTTGGCATATGAGTATCTGTATTTGCGACCCCATGAATGAAATTAAGGTATTCATAACCTCAGGATAGATGATTTATTTTATGATCATACGTTTTAGAGACACTTTATTTTTGGAGAAAATGTTTTATATTAATACAAATCACATGATAATAATGATTATATTTCCACAGTGTGATTTGATCATTTTTCATCAGTGATGGGTAGAGTATAGGTAGTCCATTTTTTTGAAATGGATTATACACTCGAAAATGGAATTATGGTGGTTTATTTCATTAGCAGGATAAAATATACTCATATAGTTCAGGTGTTTAGTGTAGAGTTGAAGATGCTAAACATGCTGGATGAAATGAATGTGGTGGTTCAATAGAGCTAGGATTAGATGACTCTAGTTTTTGTTGTAGTGGAGTATACCCTTTTGATATGAATATGGGATAGATAGAATAATTATCTAGAGTTCTTAGCATTTTGGGAAGGTTCTAATTGTGGGTATACAACTTTAGAATGGTTGATAGATGAATATGAGAACATTTGTGTGAGTAATCATGTGGTTTTTCCTATGATAATATGTGAAATGAACATGGTTGAATATCATTCATTATTATGGGAAGTGCATCTAGGTGTAACCAAAATTTATAGTGACCTATTATGACAGTTTTGGTGTCTAGGCCGGAAAATGACATAGTGTGTATTTTTGACAAGATGATTCACCTATCGGTAACTGATGATAGAGCATCAAAGTCTAGAAGTTTCACTACAACATTTTTCTATTCTGTAATAGAAGTGGGATGAAGTAACTAGGGATGATGTGGTGTCTCTCCTAAATATTATTCAATAGAATGAATCATTTATAGTCATTTTTTATCATCTGAAAAAGGTAGAAAATTTATTTTTTATAAGGTAACCCCATACTCTAGAGAAGATGGGATAATTGTATGTTAAATAGATAGTTCTTCCACATGGAGTGCCAGGAATTATAGTTTCAGATCATGATTCATGCTTTACATAAATCTTCTGGATGGGAAAGAAGAATTTTATTTTCACATAGTTATTATTTTGTATTGATATCCACCCATAGATAAATTTTCATTCATAATATTCTATAATTCATTATGAGGATATTGTACAGTCATATGTTCATGAATTCAGTGGATCTAGTAAAAAGAACATGGCTATTGTGGAGTTCTCCTATAACAACACTTATCAAAAAATTATATACATATAACCGTAAAATATTTATTATGGTATGCCATATATAACACTACTATGCTAGATTGAGGCTGGTGAATCAATGTTTTTGGGATCGGGTCTCTTCTAAAAGACATATGATTATATACAGTTGATTAAAAAATGTATGTCTATATCTCAAATTAGACAGAATTTATATTTTGATAGATGCAAATAATCACTATAGTTTATTGATGGTGATCGTGTTTTCCATTGGGTGACCATAGTTTTGGTCACTACCATATATTGAGAAAGGGCATGTTATCACCAAGTATGTTGGACAATTTGATATAGTATAGGGAATCAGGTCGGTGGCATATAGATTGGCTTATCCATGTACATATTTTTTCATGAATGATGTTTTCAACGTATCAAAACATTAGCAGTATCACCCCGACACTTATCATGTGACCAAAGTGGATGATTTTAAACAAAAGTTAGATTTTTTTCCTATGAGGAACATCTGATACGTGTGATGGATTTCAATGAGAAGGTGTTTTAAGGAACGATTGTTCTTATTGTTCGTGTGTTAAAGAACCATGGATGTATACAAGATGAAACATGACAATGAGAAGTAGATACGAAGTCTCAATGGCCTAATAATATTGGCTAGAATAAATAAAAAAAAGTTGGATGATTAAATAGAGGATTAGTTATTATATGCTGGGGAGATTGTATGTTCCGGAACTTCACTGGAGTCATCTTGGGCTTGTTTTTAGGTAAATTTTGTTTTTAGATCCTTGGTTTGGAATTATGTTTTGTGGTGTATTTGGGTGGGTTTTTAGGAAAGGGTAAGGATAGGGGTCTATGCATATTTTTTTCGTGGTTTGAAATACCGTGCCCATAATTCTAGGTAAACGTGTGACCTGAGAAAGTAAGGTATTCGGGGTTAGTGGGCGGTTTCGCTAACCATGTACATTTTTTCATTTCATTGAAATATTATTTTAAAAATGCCATGAACCCCAAAATAGCCCCCACATTAAACTAGGATCGAGCTTAAAATATGTTGGTTGATCCAGTGATTTCTATAGGGGTTGTAGGTCCATTTGAACTCCATTATTCATGATACTAATATTGAATCAATGAGCCACTCTTACTCTAGAATGTTTTTTTCATCCAAATGCATCTCGTTTTAATTATTCTATCATTCCATGATATTTTAATAGAATATATTCTCAATTTACATGGATACATAAATATTATGTGATATCTAGATGTAGGATTATTTTTTTGATCTATATTTCTTATATCTTGATATCTTTAATCATGATTTTGGTTTCGGGATGAAGTCAAAAACGTTTAATCCATATCATTATGCATCTCAAATTTTACGGATATCTGTAACACCCCGACCCCAGTTACCTAGTATCGATGCATTATTAAATAACATTGGCATGATCACAAAATATCATGTCTTGAAAGACCGATTAGTTTAGTATCCTTGGAAATACTATATAAATTCATACGGTTTACGTTACATCATATATGGAAAACTACAACAACATTGTTTAAAAAGACAACACTCAGATCCCATAGAATATCTCTACAGGTCCAACATAATATAATTCATTGAATCCTGGGAAAAATAAAACATAGAATGGGGTGAGATCAGATGCCCAGTAAGGATAAAAATATAGTGTAAACTTTCATAAATAAGCATAAAAATTTAAGACAATGTATAAAAGTAAAACAAAAGTTTTTTAAACATTAACTTTAGCATAATATGGATATGAAACAATTAGAATAATTCCATTTACTTACTCACATGGATTTTCTACTTGTCGAATAACAACATGAAATATCAATATCCACTTGAATAATAATGGAATGAAAAATTAAAAACATTCATAACCACATAGTCAAGGCCTTGTGCCGAGACTACAAATATGATTTTGTGAAGGCCTTCTTCCAGGACGCTAGTTTGTCTCATGAGACCTACCGAATCATCGAGGAGCTATAGCGAGCTCCACCCGTCACATACTAATTCCAATGTATTCCCATATGAAAAGGCTTAATCATAACATAAAAATTTGTATTAAAACTAGAATATGAAATGTCAATACATTCCCTATAAACCATGAATGGTATAAAAATAACACATAAACAATCAATCATATCACAAATCATTCAATACAATATGGATGTTTTGTGTCATAACAAATCAACTTCAAACATGTTTAAAATCTATCAAAGGATGTTCAAATATATGATAATTATTTGTAAAACTCTTTGATAGAAATATACCATTTTAATGACAACATTTAAAATTCACACATTTTAAAAAGGAAGACAATTAAAGAAATTTTCGAATCAAACTTTCCCATACCACTTTCATCATTTTGATAGTAATTATCAATTTCAAAACATTCATCTTTATATGAATAAATCTTGAAAAAATATTTTGAGAAAATGGACATTAATGAGAATGATATAGAAGAATAAATATTTAATATATATAAAAGGATGTTTTAATTAAAAAGTTCTTTAAAAGAATCCTTTTGAAAAATCTTTCATGGAACATGGAAATGGATAATAAAAATGTCCTTGTAGATACATACGTAGAAACAACCTCGGATAATAAAGGCATTGTGAAATTAACCCTTACATTGTACTTTTACATGGTACAGGGTAGGTTAAACTCCTGTATAAAAGTTATTCAGTATTATTAAATTATAAAATAATCATATAAATAAATATGATATCATATATGTTCTTATAATATTTATTTGATAATAATATTTTAGTATTATCGTCATTTCAAGCGTTCAATTTCTTGTTTATTTATATTTTTTGGTATATAAGACATTTTTGTTATGGATAGGTTGTATATTATTAATATACAGAATGATATAAAGTCCTTAAAAATTATTTTTAATCATGAAATTAAAATTAGTCTTGAATGGATATGACGGAGAATTAAACTCATCGTGTTTGTGCAGACGGTAATCCGTACGTATGCACGAGTGACAATATCATTTTTTTGATATTAAAATCATATATAATTGGATGTTATATGATATATATATAATAATTATCATGTCACATTTGTTATTTACATCATTTATACATCATTATTTTACCCATCCAAATAATAATGTATTGAATAACAACTACACCACAACGTGGAAACGGTAAGCCGTACATACCCACGTATAGTGACAATTCATTCATAGGATGGATAGAATAACTAATTTGGTTGTACCATATTTATAACAACATCACAGTATATAGAATATACTGGATTAATTATTTTATAATGGAAACAATAAGGAATGAAGGAGCGGAAGAAGAAATGAACTTGAAAGAGGTGATGAAATATTTACCTTCTCTTAGGGTTATTCCTTTTGAATTGATCAAAATGGATCCTTATGTTGGATTAATGACTAAAGGAATCCCTCTAGGATGTAGTTGGGGAAGTGAGAATATATTTGGGCAGGGGTTGGTCGAGCTAAAAGACTTTTAAGGTGTGAATTTGAGAAAAGGGGATGTGCCCGTTTATAAGAGGGGTGAGGGGAACCTTAGGAAAAACTTAAATTATTTATTATAATAAATTCATATTCGCGTTATAATGGCTCCAAAGTTACTTATTTGGTGGATAGGGTGGGGATGATTCAAAATAATTTAAACCAACAGATTTTAGATAGGTTTAGGTCACCATATTAACCTTATCATTTATATTTTACTCTTTGTTAAATATTTTGACATTTACCATGTCTCGTTGTATTTTTCATATTATATGGTTAATTAAATTAATATAACAACACAATAGAACCAAAAGTGGTTCATGATTAATATATATAACCTTATCTATGTCATTTGGAAGATCTTTAGATTTTTTAAAAAATAATATCAATTAATAATATAATAATTTTTTAAAAAACTCATTTATGTCAATTTTGATCGTATTTGGTATTTAGTATTTGTTAAATACATAACATCTTTATTACATCGAAAAAATTAATTTAACCTACCCTATCATGTAATAATAACCTATAAAATTATTGGAATTCATTAAAAGTCTCAAAATACATTTATTTGGGTATTTAAAATATCAATTATTTTAATATTTCATTAATAAGGTTATGACTGCATCACCATTGTGTAATAAATAAATTAAATTATTTAATTTCTAAAAATTATAAATATAATACCATTATATAATAAAGAATTTTGGATTTATAATGAATATTTATAATCGAATTTATCTTATGTATAACCCTATATTAAAAATCTTTTAGTTATTAAACATTGATTTTAACTCCTTTATCTCTTCATTAAATTAATTAATATTAAATGTCCAAATCAAATCCAATTGTACAAAAAAGGTTTATATTTTATTCCTAAGGTTGTTTTTGGTTGAATTAAACTTATATGATAGAATTAGTACATGTTTTAGGGTAATATTAGTAACCTTTTTACCCTTAATTACCCTATTTACTTTTAACTATGGTAAATGAAAGTAAAAAGTAACTATTCACATAAAAAATTTATTTTATTGAAAAATATATTACTCACTAATACCAACTGTGTCTCTCGGAATTTTGAAATTTAACTCACAAAATCAAAAAAATTTAGTTTTATGAAATTTTGCTAAAGCTCCAAATAGGTGGGTAAAAGACGGTAAAAAGTTCAATAAAATTTTATATATCTAAACGTATTATTAAATGACACCAATGAATTACATTGAAATTATATAGGTATTATGTATATATTTTTATTTAATATAAATATAAAAAAAATAACTGATTATTTAAATAAAAAGCTATTTTAAAAGATAGCGTAGTGTTTTTCAGTATTCATCAAAAAATGAATGTTTTTTTAAAAATATCAAATATTCAACCTAGGATAATTGTTATATTCCAAATTCAAAAATAAATTCTAATTTACCAACATCAAAAAATATATTTTTCTTTAATTTATTGAAAATTATTTCTGGTTGTCATAACCAAAAACCATATTTTTATGAAATAAGAACTATCAAAAGATTGACACTTGTTTATGTCCAATTTCAATGTGAAATTACTTAAAATGACCAGCATTGAATTAAGTGGTAAAAATATAATCTAATTATACTTAAAAACCATTAAAATTCATAATTGAATACTATAAATTATTTTGATTCAAATGATGTATTTAGTTAAAATATAATATTTTTCACTATTCACCCAAATATGAATGTTATCAGAAAAACACGAAAAATTTATGGAAATTAAATTTTTATATATTGATTATAAAGTAGAATTTTATCTTTTCAAATTTAATATATAAATGTTTCAAATAATGTATTTAAAAAATACAACATTAAAAGGCGGTAAAATTTCATTTTTTTAATAATACTTCTTTTATCTGAAAAAAATGAATTTGTTCTTACATTATGTATAAGAAACTCATAATATAGATTCTAAAATTATAAGGATTATATAATATACATAATTAAGATATTACTATTCATAACCACTATTGAACGACTAGTTTGGTAAGTCGTAGTGTGCTTTAACTCAGTGTTGCGTGTAGTGAAAGTTGTTGAATTACTTTGAGAAAATAATGTACCATGAAATCATGGGGTGTAACATTCTTACCACCTTCAATAAATTGAGAACTCGCAATATTAAATTTTTCTTCAAAAATAATAGTTTTAAAATAGAAAAAACCTTTGTTGGAAAACAGACATCAGAAATTGGGTAAATAAAATTTAGTCTTAATAAGAGGAAAAGGGAAATGAAAGGGTCACCAAAAAATTATGATCTCGATTAGTAGAACATTGGTGGAAATTAGAGTCACATAATTGGAGGAAAATGTAAATATTTATAGGGAGTTATTGAGGTCATCAATCACCAACATGTGTAAAATTGAGGGTCTCAAATCCTTCAATCTATGTTGATTTAAAATACCATCGGTTCAACCAATCAAAAGTTATTAGGATAACACATTTTTTGTTTCAAGATCCCTTAAATATAGTTTATGAAATAATTACCCATAGAATAATAGGGTATATATATATACATGATAATTAGACTATCACCCTTCAACTAATTCCTATCAAAAACTAATCTTTCAATCAAAAAAATTTCAAAAATAGATTCCTTCCATCGTAATCATATAGGGTTCAAAAAATAATGAATTTATAATTCACCTATCATACCATTAAAAAATATATTATACAATAATAGGACTTCACATGGTCCATTGGTAGGTGTTAAATCCCAATCACACTATATTTGTGGGTTCGATTCCCAATGCTTTGTCCAACGCAACGGATTGTCACTCAGTCTTTGTGTTTTACTTTTTATAACAATCCAAAAATAACATTAACAATAGTATCAAATTTCATAATTAATTTATCCAACCTATAGACTTATCCAAAATACATCTATCCAAACTCACATTCCAAAATTTATAAGGATTCTAAACAAAATGAAGATCATTTTTCCCACATTATAACATGTGAACACTTTCATCGTGTATTATTTAAAAACATGGTAACACCATGAATTATCATAAAACCATGTTTATTACATCCATGCTCCCTTTTCTTTATATAATATTGGAAGTATTCGATATATCCAATTTTTTTTATTATTCCAACAATGTAGAAATAAAAAAACTACTAATCAGTTTCATAGAAGTCAATAATATCCAATATAATTTATTCAATTCAACCATCTCTTATTCCAAAATCACTACATCAATATCGGAACCATATTAAAAATTATCTTTCTATAGAAAATTTATTTTCAAAAAAGTTTATCTTACTATTAAGTCACATTTTGTGGAACCATATAATCTCAAATCCTTAATAAAATAGTATTGAATTATAATCCTTATTTATCTCCATAATTCATATAACCATTATATTGCTAATATAACACTTAAATTAAATATTTCTATAATAAAAACATAATAACTCTAATTATTCCTCCTCAAATGTGATAGTATCATAACTTTATTATTATCCAATAGTATCATTTGGGTCATACTATGATGATTTGGAAATTGGTCCGCGTAGTGTCCCAACTCCTTCCAGATGAAACATAGTACATTTGAAACCTTTTTCTTACCCTTACAGTCACATACTTGGTGGAATTTTTCACCACACTTATAACAAACTCCCATTCCATTCGGGTAAGTTCCAGGGTGTTTCTTCCCACAATTATCACATATGATAAAATTCTTTTTTTCCCTGTTCCGTTTATCCATCTTTCTCAATACCATACTTTTCATCTCTTTCATTCCTTCAAAGCCATATAACTCGGATATTGTTTACTTATCTTTTTACCACATGATAATATTTCTTCATATGATAAGAATACATGGGAGACTATTTTCCTTATAAATTTATTCTTAATACTCTAAATGATATGATACTTATTACTCTTTTGATCATTAGTATTTTTGGAGTTCACATTACTTCTACTGGACGCCATTTCTATACAATGGAATACACTAGTTCATTTTATGAATTATAATTAATAATTCCAAACATGTAAAATTCCAAACATAAATTGAACATTTTATGGATATAATCCATAATCATAAAAATATTTTCATTGAGAAATTATATAATCATAAACACTTTATATTGGTTTGTAATGAAAATAAGAATTATCCTATGATTATCCCCGGGGAGTGTCGTAACCAAGAGTGTAGCAAGGCCCATTGTCGTGCACCAGTTCTCATTCGAGTCTATCTCAAAGCGATGTTTTTGTGTTTTAACCCTAGGTACATCTATGCTAGAGCCGCCTCTACCTGCTCATATCCAGACAGGGATGTATTGGTTGGAAAAATCACAAAATCTATACAATACCAAAATTCTTGGATGTTATCCTATACTAATCCTAAATTCCTATCTTAGGGTAATGTTCCCTAATTAGAGTTTATCTAATTCTAGATTCCAGGGTTGGAACTGAAATTTCTTTGATACCAACTGTAACGCCCCGACCCCAGTTACCCAGAGTCTGTACATTATTACATAACATTGGCACGATCACAAAATATCAGGTCTCTAATGACCTATTAGTTTAGTAGCCATGAAAATAGTAGATACAATCATAAATCAAACATTACATCATAAATGGAAAACAAAAACAATATAGTTTCCATAGACAACACTAAGATCCCATAGACTATCCCTACAGGTCATTCATAATATAATACTTCGCATCCTGTGAAAAATAAAAAACAGAAAGGGGTGAGCTCAAATTCTCAGTAAGGATAACAATATTGTAAATAAATTCATAAATAAGCATAAAAATTTAATGAAATGTATAAAACAAAAAAACAAAATCCTTTCAAACATGAACATTAGCATAATATGTCAAAGAAACAATCAGAATAATTCCATTTATATACTCACATGGATATTCTACTAGTTGAATAATCACATGAAATATCAATATCCCCTTTCATATTGATGGAATGCATAATTATAGACATTCATAACCTCATAGTAAAGGCCTTGTGCCAAGACTACATATAAGATTTTTTCAAGGTCATGTGCCAAGACACTAGATTGTCTCATGAGACCCGCGGATGCATCAAGGATATATATCGGGCTCCACCAATCACATAATATGTCCAATCAATTCATATATGAAAGTTTCTAAACATAAAATAAACATTCATATTAAAACTCGCATACTAAATGTCAATAATTTCTCCATAAACCATGAATGGTATAAAAATAACACATCCATAGTCAAACATATCACAAATCCTTCAATATAATATGGAAGTTTTATATCATAATAAAATAAACTTCAAACAAGTTTAAAATCTATCAAAGGTTTTTGACATAGATGAAAATGATTTGTAAAACTCTTTGAGAGAAATATCCCTTTTTTATGAAAAAATTTAAAAGATACACAATTTATAAAGGAAGACATTTAAATACATTTTTGAGTCAAAGTGTCCCATACCACATTGAAACTTTTGAAATTAATTATCATTTTAAAAACATTCATGTACATATAAATAAATCCTTAAAATATACATTGAAAACATGGTCATTATTGAGAATGATTTAGAAGAATAAATATTTAAAACCATTAAAATGTTGTTTTAGTAAAAAAGAACTTTAAAATAATCCTTTTGAAAATGCATTCATGAATCATGGACATGGATAATAAATATGTCCCAGCATATACATACATAGAAACAACCTCAGATAAAAAAATCATTGTCAAATTAACCCTTACATTATACTTTTCCTTGGCCAAGGGTATGTTAACCACCAATATAATAGTTAAATAATTGTTATTAAATTATAAAAGATTCATATACATAAATATGATATCATATATGATCTTCTAATATTTCTTTGTTAATAATATTTTATTTTTATCATTGTTTCGTGTGATCACTTACTGGTTTTATCATATATGTTTTCTTACATAAGACATGTTTGTTATGGATAGGTTGTATATTAATCATATACAGAATGATATCAAGTCCTTAAACTTTATTTTTAATCATAAAATGAAAATTAGTCTTGAATGGATACGATGGGGAATGAATCTCATCTCGTTTGTAGAGACGGAAATCCAAACGTATGCACAAGCGACAATATAATTAATTTGATATTAAATTATTATATAATTGGATGGTATATCATAAATATAGAATCATTTTCATGATATATTTATAATTTATATCAATTATACATCATTTTTATGTCCATGTAAATAATAATGTATTGAATAATAACTACACCACAACGTCGAGACGGTAAGCCGTACGTATGCACGTATGGTGACATGTCATTCAAAGGATTGATAGAATAATGAATATGGTTGTACAATATATTAAATAAAATCACCATATATAGAAGATACTGGAGTTATTATTTTATAATGGAAACAACAAGGAAAGCAGAAGTGGAAGAAGAAAAGAACATGAAAGAGGTGATGAAATATTTACCTCTTTTTCAGGTTTTTCCTTTTGATTTGATCAAAATGGATTCTTATGTTGGTTTTCTGGCTAAAGGAAGGACTCTAAGATGTAGTGAGATATTTTGAGAGGATATATGGGTAGGTTTTGGATGATACAAAAGGCTTTTAAGGTGTGAATTTTGGAGAAGGGGAAGTTCCCTTCTATAAGAGGGGTGAGGGGCACGTTTAAAAAATCATAAAATATCATTTTGTAATAAATTATTACCCAGTTTATAATATCTCCAAAGTGAATTATTTAGAGGATAGGGTTTGAATGGGTTGAAATATTTTCAACCAATAGATTTTATACCGGTTTAGTTCAACATATTAACTTTATCATTTATATTTTACTTTTAGTTAAATATTTTGACATTTACCATGTCTTTAATTTTTTTTATATTATATGGATAATAAAAATACTATAACAAGCCAAGAGAACCCCACGATGTTTATTATTGATATATATAACCTTATCTAAGTCATTATGATGAGCCTTATATATTTAGGAATAATATAACAATTAATAATATAATATTTGATTTAAAAACTCTTTTATGTCAATTTTGACAGTATTTGTTATTTTGTTTTAGTTAAATTCATAAAAGCAATATCACTTTCAAAAAAATTCACTTAATCGACTCTAACATGTCATATTATCCTCTAAAATTAGCGTAATTCATTAAAAGTCTCAAATTACTTTTATTTGGGTATTTAAAATATCAATTATTTTAATATTTCCTTAAAAAGGTAATTACTACATCACCATTGTTCAATAAATAAATAAAATTATTTAATGTCTAAAATTTATTAATAAAATACCATTATATAGGAAATATATTTTCATTATAATTAATATTTATAATATAATTTTTCATATGTATAACCCGATATTAAAAATGTTTTAGTTATTAAAAATTGATTTTAACACTTTTAACACTTTTTTAAATTAAATAATAATAAATGTCCTAATTTAATACATGTGGACCAAAAAGTATTATATTTTACTACTAATGTTGTTTTTGGTAGAATTATACTTATCCAATAGAAATATTACATGTGTTAGGGTAATATTAATATCATTTTAACCGTAATTAACCAATTTACTTTTAATGGAGGAAAAAAAAGAAAAACAATTACTATTCACCACAAATTATTATCATTTTATTGAACAAAATTTTACTTATTGATATCAACTATGTCTCTCAGTTTTTTGAAATTCAACTCATATAAGTGGTAAAATTACATTTTATTCAAATTTGAAAAAGCTCCAAGGAGGTGGGTAAAAGACAGTAAAAAGTTCAATAAAATTTTAGATTTCTAAACATATTCTAAAATGACTCCAATGAATTACATTGAAGTTATATAGGAATTATGTATCTATTTTTATCTAATAAAAATTTAAATAAAAATAATAAATATTTATATAAAAATTCAGTTTTAACCAATAACGTAGTGTTTTTCACTATTTATCAAAAAAATGATGTTTTTAGAAAAATAACAAAAAATCACACTAGGATAATTTTGATATTCCGATTTCAAAAAATAATTCTATTTTACAAAATTAAAAACCTAGAATTTTCATTAATTAATTTAAAATTAATTCCTGTTGTCAAAACAATAAAGCGTATTTTTATGAAATAATAAATATGAAATGATTGACAATTGTTTATGTCCAATTTCAAATTGAAATTAAATATAATGTCAAGAATTGTATTAAATGGTGAAAATATTATAAAATTATAATTCCAAACCATTGAAATGTATAATTTTACACTGTAAATTATTTTTATTAAAAATGATGTTTTATGTAAAATATATTATTTTTTACTATTCACCCTAATATGAAAGTTATCAGAAAAATACAATAAATAATAGAAACTAAATATTTATATAAAGATTATAAAGATGAATTTTATCTTGAAAACTGAATATATAAATGTTTCAAATATTTTAATAAAAAAATCCAACATTAAAAGGTTGTAAAATTGCCTTTTTTGAAAAATACTTCTTTAATCAGAAACAAATGATTTTGTTCTTACATTATACATATGAAACTTATAATATGGATTATAAAATTATAATAATTATATAACGTTAAAAATTATGTTAATATTATTCATAACCTCTTTTGAATGACTAGTTTGGTAAGTCATGGTGCGCTTGAACTCGGTGTTGGTGTAGTGAAAGTTATTGAATTACTTTGAAAAATAACGTATTATGAAATCATTGGGTGTTACAACATATGTTGGAAAAAACCTATCAATGAATTGAGGTATGTGGACTAAATCTAATTTCTATTTTCATGGATTTGATTTATATATGGACCAATGTAGAATTTCTAGAATCCTTTTGCAATTTTTTTCATGAATTGGTTATATTAAATTAACCTATTGATTTATTAAATACTTGTTGAAATAAGTGATTTATTGGGAAATTAATAATGAAACTATGTCAATTCCCTATTACATAATTTATTTAGAGAAATTTATTAAAGGATATAGGGGTTTAAATCTAGATAACTAATCAGAGGAATAATTATTTAATTTTAAATGGATAAGTTGATATAATTTATTATGGAATAAATATGTGCCTTTGATAATTTTATATTGGTAATTATTTTGGTATTATTTATCGAATGTTGAGATAAGACTGAGAAAATTAAATCTATAAAATAAATTATGGAGGATGAAATGTGATATTTATAAATTAATTGATGATATAATTAATGGTTTAAATCACATAGATTATTATTGAGTTAACTAACAGAATGAAAGAGTTTAATTAATTAATTTTTTAGTAATTGGATTGGGGGATATTACATTTCTAAATTAATTATGTGATATGGGAATAATGTTATTCAAAATTGAGAAGTGCCAATAGTAACATGGTCATCATTCTTAAAAGTAAAGTGAATGGGACATGGTCATTATAAATAGAAAAGTATACATTGTAATAATGAAATTATATATATGTGTAAAAGGAATGGGAATATTGTCATTATATTGATGTTTATGTATGGTAGCATGGTCATCTTACTTTTTTTAATAAAATTGGAAACATTGGAAATGTGGACTTAAATTGTGAAATTATTGAATATAAATAATGGAAATCCGATTTATGGCCTCACACAAAAATACATGAACTCTGGGATGAGTCGAATCAGGTACTAAGATATTATATCACTAAGAATACTTTGAGAATTGGTTAGAAGTAGGCATGGAGATATGATATTAATTAGGGAATAAAACTGTCTATGGTATGATTTGAAGTTAGCATTGAGGTATGAGTATCATTGGGAACCCTAGAGTTAATGTAGTTAGAAAACAATAACTAAAAATGCGATAAACTGTTTATTAATACACTATAAATATTTCTATATAGAACTGCATGCACTATCATTTAACATAATTTTTTGTAGACATTATTGGTGGTGGCCTATTGATGTATACTAACACCATATTCGTGGTTCTTGATAGGTTACACATTTGATTATATTGTTGTAATACTGGAAAATGGATAAGGCCCTAAGATAGGTGCTTGATTTGGGATGGATCTTGGAGAAGGGAAGAAGACATGGTTCACAACCTACATGGGGTTGTCATAGTGTCGTTATTTTCAGTTTCATTATATAAACATGACAACTTAGTTGGTATACGTGTTTCTTATTTCTGTTCTGTACTATTTTTCCATCGGCTTGGATTATAAAATGACTCTTTTTCGAATTATATATATATTCATCCACTTGTTAGAATTTATTTTTACTAGAGTTTTATTGTAATAAAAGAGCATATTGTCACCCCATGAATGACTTTCCTGACCCTACATGGAAGTTGGAAGCCTCTAGAATATGGGGAGGTGCACTAGAGGTCATGTGGAAAATTGGCTTAGGGCGTCGTCAGATGTCACCCAGGTTGGGACATTAAACATAATCCAGTTCAAGTTAGTTTTTGAGTGAAAATGTAAACAATGGTAAATGATAACATAAAACACTATAGAGTTAATGTTATGGGGACGCATATGATCTAAAATATATCATTTTCATCATATTCGTTAAGGTTCAATGATATATGGAAGTAAAAAATAGGTCTATGGATGATAACTTTTGGAGATTATATCCATTAATAGAAATGGATTGTGATCAAATTATTTTTAAATAATAGATACTATGAAATTGTTTTTACTCCAAGACTCTATTCAATGAAATCCCCAAATGTTATGTGTATTTTAAATTTTAATTCGTAATTTTTTTAATAAAATTATTAAAAAACTAATCTTACATATTGATTTGATAATTCAATTCCTAGAAATAATAATATGTTATAACATGAAATATAATGTATTATTATGTTTCTCCCAGGGAGTCGACCCACTCACTACCACAAAGATAAACCATTGGAAACAAAAATAATTATGGATATGCATCACATGAGACAACATTTTGTTATCATTATGTTATGAAAAGTATATCATGTATGAACCTATTTTTATAATATTATAATAACCATATATAATTTAAATTTAATATTTTTAATTTTTATTACAACCACAACCATGATATAATATAGATTTATTTAGTCACAATATTATTTAACACATGTTGTTGATGTTGATTTGTATTTTATTGGATGATAACACACCTTTTTAAATTTTACTTTTTAAGAAGGAACCTAATTATTATATGACTTAAAAGATTTATTTTGATTCCATTTTATAGGAAAATAATTATAATTTAAATCAATTATTAATAGTTATTACAATACATATATTTAATATCAATATCTATTACAAAAAATATGAATAAATCTACTAAACTGTTTTTATTTAAATTTTTAAAACTCCAAAAAATTAAAATATATATGGTCACAACAATATTCAAGTGATATGATTGTATCATCATCATTTGAAACAACATGTTTCCCTTGATCACTTCATCTCCAATATATTATCATTTGAGTTATGTAATTTGAATATAAATAACAATTCCGATGAGTAGTATAGTTACAAATAAATATTAATTATATGAAATTGTACCTAATTAAAAATGGTTCTTAATAATGTATACATTGAAATAATTGACTAATAAATCAATAATTGTTTTATGAATTTTTTATATCAATATTCATTATTTTACATTCTAATTGTTTTTACTTTTTGAAAATGTTATGTTATATTTTATGGACAAAGAATAAAAAATAAAATATTTTTTAAGAAATATAAATTTTATATTTTGTAAGTATTTATTATTTAGAAATATTATATATTTTATTCATAAAATATCCCATTATTAAAAAATGAGACATTAATTACTTATCCTTAAAAATTGTTCCATAAATATTAATAAATATCCATAAAATGTATATGGTCAATCAGGATCAGATTAATTAGATAGTAATGTTCCATATTCACAAGGGAAATGGTTGTCACGATCCATCCCCCATGTCCTGGGTTGGGACTACCCCAAGGCCACCTCCCAAATGCCAGCGACTGGCGGCTCAAACCGAATACATTATTCCACAATTGGGATGCATTTTCCTGAGTACATGTACGCATGCACACACACACACACAACAACATCCAAAAAGCATAATTTAAAGGTAAAACATTGCACGAAAACACTATGAAAACCCCATGCAGAAAACACCAGATGGTAATGTACATGGTGAAAACCTAGAACATTTTAGAAATCACACGAATAGAGAAACAGAACACAAGTAAAACCCAAGGTCTCTGGATCTCATTTATCGGGAACCCAACCTAAAGGGTAGGTGTATGGTATCTACCTAATGTCATGGGAGTATGCCTCGTCTATCTTTTATCACTAAACACCATTTGGTCCTAGTTCTCTATTATATCCATCCAATTTTCGGTCATCTTCACAAGATATGACAGGTGCCGGAAAATCCCATCCTGGGGTGAGTAAAACAATACTCAATAGGGGGCCTCAAATCCACATTGGTAAATCACAAGAGAAAAATCACAACGAAATGAATAATAATATCTACATAGGTGTATCCCCACACATATACCATGGTCATCTATATTTTCTAATCTCACCCACTATCAGACATATGGCCCCATCCTTATAGCCATCATAAATAATCTCTTAGAATATTTGATATGAGTGACACAAACCTCGATAAAAAAATCCATGAGTTTATCCAACCCAGATGGCCCCGTCTGAGAGATAGAATCCATCTGCTATAACTCTAACAACTCTATATGGTATGTCCGAGAGAATTTTATCCCTTGGTATCATTATTATAGGACACGCTTTCCTGACATTTATTAGAGGTTCATTCATCAAAATATTACACATAGCAGAAGACAAAGGAACTACGAGTGAAGAGGTCATATCATCATCATTTCATAGAGTTGTAGGAGATCTACTCTATACTAACCTATGATACCACAATAACTCTTGTTAGATGTGTCAAAACCCTCAGTTTGTGGAGGGAGAACAAGCTCTTATCTAAGTGTCAATCAAATCATGTGGAGGGTCCCACTCCTCAAAGTTGTGACCTACTGTCGACGGAGCTCGTACGCTTATGGAGGACTTGATCCCCGTCAATGATCATAGATGAGAGATTCATAATACATTAATGAGGACTCTCTCTGTAGTATAAATAGGGGAGTACAACTCATAAAGGACTTGCACCCTGTTACTATAGGGGAGTACTACATCGTATTTCGAGGACCCATACACTACCGTAGAGGGGAGTAATACTCAGTGACTAGAGGTCATGAACCCTAGTACTAGGGGTGTATTGAATCTATAATTTTATTCTCTAGGGGGAACCTACACCATTGTACATTAGGGGAGTACCACCCCACGGTTTGGGATCCATCTCCCTACCACGACAGGGGATTACCGACTCTACCCTAATAATTCGTATGGAGAGCATGCACCCTAGATCAGTAGGGGCTACTATCTCCTATAATATATGACCCACTCTCTATCCGATAAGGGTGTAATATCTCTATATGTGATAGATATGGAGGACATACACCCTAGTACATTAGGGTAGTAATGAATCCTATGTTAGAGAGAATGTTCCTTGTCCCCATGGGGGAGTTCCTAACCTTCCTTCACAAACATCTCTGAGAACCCACACCATAGTCCACCAGGGGGGTAGCACCCACTAGAGGGAACTAATATATGGAACATTACCCACAGCCATTTCATGAATAGTCCCGTATCTACCTACATATAATTATAATGAGCACCTACACTATGATTCGTCTTGGGAGTTTCCTTCTGAGCATCCATTCATGAGAACTACCCACACCCTGATCATCATCCGTTCGTATAGGGACAAACTAATCACCCCATCAATAGGTCATCCTATATCATCCTCAAAAACCAAACTAGTGTAACTTCAAAAGATTGAATCATTCCAAGGGTCCCAACTGCACAGAGTGGGCCATCGCCCACATCCCTATCGGTTTCAGAGCGGGACGACTCCTACAGACTAGACACATCATATGCAGGTAAATCCGACAATAGGCGGCACAAGATAGTGATTCCACCTTGGAAAACCAGTCTTCTCATTGTGACAGGTTCATCCAGAAATTTCCGAATCATTTTTGCGGGACCAGATCATGTTGTATCTTCGGTCATGGCTCCTTCATGAAGCTGCTTCCACCACCCCCTATGCATTGTTCCACCCCTCCATTCCGCACACAGCCGCTGCCATCACCCCCACCAACATGCTTTTATGTGGATAACCAAACAAACATAGGGGGTCAGTACTTCGATTCTTAGGGTGTTTTGGAAACCTCGAGACACCCAATTCCCTGGCTGGGGTTCAAATCCTTGTTGTTATCCAACCCGATGCGATGATATTCGAGCGGTGATATTTCCCACGGCACCTCATTGCGGTCACCACAACCATCATTGCACCTTTTTCATGCCATTTCACTCCTAAATCCCCTATGTCATTTCGTTTCACTATGGATTGAATGTGCAACAACCAATAAATCACCATGCATTGTGTTGTGGTCCATGTGATGAGTTCTCCTAAAAAACTAAGAAAATAGGGGAGAAAAAAATGCACAAATCCACAAATATGGACCAGAAATCGATCAATATATTTTTCAATCAGGTTTTTTTAGTTATATAGGTCAACCAAAACATTCATAAAAAATATCTCCTATTTAAACCCCAGAAAAAGAACCCATTTACATGAACATTTGAACCTTTAGTCAACCTGTTTGTGAGTTGATTTGTATTAATCGTTAAAAACCATGAATGCGGAAGATACATTCAAATAAAGACCCCAAACATGATTCTTTTATTTCATTGATGAATATAATCTCTATATTTTCATTCTTCATCTTGGTTTGATCCAGATCGTTGATTTTTCATTGTTGTCAATCATTGATCTTTGTTCTCAAATTCGATCTCTAAAGGATCCATCACTGCTACTTGATTCACCAGTGTTTTTCATTGGAGATAACCCCTCTACTGTCCGTCAGAGAAATTTCAGATCCATCTTTGTTTCTCCAACCCCAACACATCATTAAAGGTGAAACATGTCTCAAAGTTTCTGTTATGTTGTGTCGTTGTTCCATTACACTATTTCATAAACGGAACACCCTATCGGTTAGACTCGAGTGTCCAATAATTTTGATGAAATGATTTATAATTTTCAATCAAAATAATATAAATCATGTTTATATTTTTTAAACATTTCGTTAAATTATCAAAAAGAAACTATTTAGATTGACTCGGGCCGGTCAAAGTTAATTCCATTCTAGGTGAATCATGTCATTCTGAGTTCAATGGTGCCATTATATTTATGATCTAGGAAATGGTTCAAATTATAGAAAAAACTGATCAAAAATTTAATTAATAAACATAAACATTGTCCAAAATTTCATTCTACCCACTCTAAGGATCAAAGTTACATTCTTCCAAAGAGCCTAGTCTCATTAAAATCACATTTAATTTTCATAATAAAATATATGGGATTCCATGAGATTACATTATAACCACCTTATGAATTTTCATCCATGGAAAAAAATCATATACTCAGGGGAAGATAACTGAGTTCATACGGGGTCTATGTGCTGTGTGAAATCACACACCTCGAGGAGAAACATAGATCAAATACTCTTATTTCTAGATTCTACTAGGTCAACATCATGAAAATACAAGAACATGTTTCTTTCGCTGCAACAAGTGGTAAAATCACTGGGTACTATGATCCATCTACAATCATGGGGTCTATCGACTCACCTATGTGCTATCCTGAAGTAGATATAGATATAAACCAATAGTTCAGTTCCACCCATGGATGAAAAGCTCTAAATCCTCCACATTAGTTATTTGTGTAGGATTGAGTCTAAACACATCAGGGTATTTGTGAATAAAAGATAGTGGATAATGAGAAAACTCTGGGTCTTACAAGTTCGTATATCTATAACCACCAGTGTCCAAAAAAATCACCGAAAGAAGAACATTTCAACACCCACTAATGGTATCCATGCTGAGTATAGATGGTATTTAACAATTCAATACATCAGAATTATCATGGGTTCATACTCTACCAACATGCAATGATTCCAAGCAAGAATCTTCTCTAGAGTCCACCCATTATTTACATTGTTTTCATTTCACTTGAAGAAAACATAGTTTTCACTATAGCGGACACACCACATACTTTTCCTAATATATTCAATCTATGTATGATCATTATAATTTTACAACAATAATGACATCCAATTTCTTTTATTCAATGACAAATAGATCCTAACCACAAATCTAACGTACAAGAGTCAGATGACACTATCTGCGCCAGTTTTTGACCAATGGTTCTCATATATCAATATTCTATAAGAATTAGGGTCATGTCCATGGTCTAACTAGAAAATCAAAGTCTCAAATATAACCTGAAAAAAAGAAGAATGTCCAGTACATGTGTCTATAAGAAATGGAATCCAAACGAAAAGACACAAATCATACATCGAATCTCTTCTGGTTCTTCTTGGTCATATGGCATGACTGCAAGCAGTATTCTTTTCCCACACCCTCCAACTCCCAATGCTTGGAATGGATCACCGCTTACTGCTCATCCATCTCATCTTACTCACTCTCTATTTTGCGTAAATTCTTTCTCAAAGCATTGTCTCATCCAAGGTGGTTTTTCATCTTGTTCCCTCTCATTGGAATGACGAGTAAGAGATTCCCAAGTGAGAATCCCCCGACCATTTCAAGTGTAACACCGCCTCTCCAACTGTTGATTTGTTCCTTGGCACTACTCTTGTTTCACTAACTCCTGTGTCTGTGTTCAATCATGGGTATGAATCCTACGTCACGGTCATGCTTCATGTCTTCTAGTATAACCCAAATATGCCCCTATCTTATGATATTTGTGGTAGGTCAGATCCATATACTCCTCCACCCAGAAAAGCTCAACCACCAAGGCTCCCTCCATCACCCCATAATATATCAAGATGCTATGGGGTATCACCGTTGACCAGATATCCCAGCGTTGTCTCTGCTCAATAGATTGGTCCCCCATTTAAGGGAATAACATCATATCAATAGAGCAGAGATAAATATACCTGAATCTTTCTTATTATTCTTCACTGATAACGTTTCCCTATTGTAGGGGCAGCTGCTCATGAATATATACAGAGCATAATTATCCAGGATGATATTCTCATTGAAGAGACACTCAAAATGAAAATAGGTGAGGTTCATCTCATTGTGCGTCTAGATCTTGAAGATTTATCATCTCCCCCTGATCCCTGAATAAGGATCATGATAATGATTTCTATCTGGTCAAGAGGTGTCACCGCTAGGAGAAACACTCATTTAACTGACACAAGACAATCCTTATATCCCTGAGATTTTGATCTGGCCTCAGAGCCTGGGAGGCCTCTATCTCTATAACCTATGGAGAACACTCATCATGAAAACAAATCTACTAGTAGCACTGGTATCAATAAATTATCAATAGTTGGTGGCATCACTGGTGTTCCACCAAGAGGTTACGCCTTAGAATTACTACCCTTCATTGATTCCACCACTTGTGGTATCATTACGATCACATTATAGAATACTATATGGAAATAATCATGGAGGGATCCTGCAATGAATCTAGATGATCCAAGGTTAAAAGTGTATATATCGAGAGATGACTCAATAAGGACATGGAAATAAGAACGATTCCAATGTGATAGGTGCATCCTTTATTTCCCCATAACCAGTGTTTCCAGGTACTCATTCGGAACGCTGGTTTCCAGAGTACGGCATTGTGGATACATCATCTGCCATACCAACACTGGAGTCCCTATCATAAATGTCGAACATAAAACTCAAATCCAATTTTCCCAAAAACAAAAACAATAGACCCATGCTCTTTATGATAGAACTGACCACCTCTGATTCCAATTTCTCAGAACTCATCCCTCGAGACCTAGGTTGTGACTACCCCAAGACCACATCCTAATGGACATGAGATGGGGGATAGAACTTAAAAAGATTATTCCAAAAGTGGGATGCATTTTCTTGAGTACATGTATGAACGCACACACACCCAGTCACTTCCCATGTAGTAAGGGAAATGTTAAACACTGCAAGAAACAACTAATAAAACCAAAACTACTGGACAATAGAATGTATAATATAAGGTGGACTCCTAGGAAAGTATAAAAACCCATAAAAAGTAAAAATAGAACCAAGTACAACCCATGGTCTCTGACACTCATCTACTGACAACCCAACCAAAAGTGTATGTGGAGGTTAGATTACTAAATTTTTGGGAGTACACCTCATTCTCCCCCTCTCACTAAACACCACCTAGTCCTGGTCCTCCTTGGACTCTATCAAAGTGTCTCTCATCTACACAAGACATGACTTGTGTAGGTAAATACCATCAACGGGTGAGTGAAATAATACTCATTTGTGTTCCCCAAAACCACATAGATATTTCACAAGAGAAAAACAATAATGAAATGCACAATAATCCCTACCAAGGTATATTCACATACATATACCAAGGTCATCAAAATATACTCATCTCAGCCATTATATAACATATGGCCCATCCATATAGAGAGAAGCATGATTCAATTCGATGATTTGAAAGGTGATAGAAAAATTTGGATAACACACTCCATGTTCGTAGCGATCATTGATGGCACCCATCTAAGAGACACACTCCATGAAGAACAACTCTACCATCTCCAAAATGGTACATCTGAGAGAACGTTCTCCCTCAGGATAATTCTTCTAGGACTCGATCTTGTACCTAGCACTAGAGGTCTAGTCTTCATCTTCATATGCCCCATCCCAACACTATAGAAATCCATGTGAAGAGGCCCGCTCCACATAACTATTCACAGTTGAGGGAGCACTGCTCTAGACTAAACTGTGATACCCCAGTCGCCCCAGTAACATGTCTTCCTGGCCTCAGTCTGTCAAGGGAAAACTAGATATTATCTTGGAATCATTCACATCATGTAGAGGGGGCCTCTCTTTGTAGATATGTCTTACTGTCAAGAGATCTCCATCTATTAAAGTGGACCCACTCTGCATCGCTACTTGGAGAAAAGGGAGTACTACTATGTAACTGGGTTCCTATTACATGGATTCAATAGGGGTAGTACTAATCATGATCAACTATAACACTGTTACAATAGGGGAGTACTAATTCATATATCAAGGAAGCACACCCTACCCTGTTGGGGAGTGCATCTCAATAACTGGAGGCCTCGCACACGGGTACCAGGGGAGTACTGATTCTTTCAGTTTACTCTCAATGGGGGACCGACACCGTAGTATGTTTGGGGAGTACTGAACGTCTAAATGACCCACTCCATGACATGAAAGGGGAGTACTGAATATTCTAGAACATTCTGTAAGGAGGACCCGCACCATGGAATGGAAGGGGAGTACTGAGTCCAATTATAGAGCACTCACTCCCTACACAGTAAGATAATCCTAACTCTATATGTGTAAGATATGGAGTACACACTCCCTAGTCCTTCATGGGAGAACTTACTCTAAAGTTAGAAGACCTACTCCCTAGTCCTGTCGGGGAGTGCCTACACATTAATTATGATCATCTCTGTGAACCCACACTCTATCACTTCAAGTAAGTAACACCCCCGGAGGGAACTACCGGAATAAAATGAACCCAAACCAAGGTCATGAGGAGTCTCGTCTCTACCTAAATAGGGGATAATGATGAGATACGCCTAGAGTTATCAATTTAGTAACTATACTAGAATCTTTTATAGAGAACTACACTAGAATTGCTTAATTTCAAATCATTCTGGGAGATCCTACTTATCCAATAAATATGTGGTCCTCCATCAACCCAAAAAACTCAAACAGATTAACTCAAAAGGACCATCTCTTTTCCAAGGTCCCAATACTGAAGTCATATCATAAAATGAAATCTTTGTTTAGTAAGTTGCAGAATTTTTAGTGAAAGGAGGGGTGGCTAGGTCTGGATCAGGTCATTGCCAGTCTGTTTGACCTGACCCGACCCAACTTAGGGCCCACCGACCCTACCCAAGTACAACCCCACCCAGGTGCGGACTAGCCCCAGCCAGACCCACAACATTGGGCCATGCCCAAACTGGCTGGGCATGGCCCCATCGACCGAGCTGTGTGTGGCATGATGCAACAACCTTTCCAACATCATAGTGGGTTGTCTCCTACAGAATATGCACTGCATAGCTGTGTTCATCAAGCATAAGGCAGCGCCAACTTGAAATTCAACCACGGCCAACTGGTCCACTCGTGTGGAATTATTGATTCAGAAAGACCATAAGCAGTTGTGCTGGTACCACCATCGCCCCATCCATAGTGAAATGTTGGGTTTCACGGAATACCTAATCCATAGACTATTTGATGTGCTTTGATGGTCTGTTCTTCTATCTGGAGTGTTTCCCAAAACCCTCGGGTATCCCTCTACAAAATATGGGGTTCAAATCCTCTTTGTGATTCATCTCACCATGAAGTCATTGGAGCCGAGATATTTCCCATGTTGCCTCATTCCATTCACCAAAACCATTTTTTCATCTTTGTCATGACATATCCTTCCCAAATACACTTAATAGGATCATGGAACTATGGATCAATTGCGCAATAACCGATCGATCACAAAGCATTGAATGGTGGGCTAAGTGAAGGATGCTAGAGAGGAATGAAGAATAGAGGGAGGAAAAAATGAATAAATCAAAAAGATTGACTGAACCTTGGTCGATGATCATTTCAGTAGTGTTAATTTATATTATACGTGTTACAAAAAACATTCATAAAAAATTCGTTTGTTAAAACCCCAAAAAACGAACCCTCTTGAATGATTGATCAAATCGCAGGTTATCTAGTTTTCATGTTAACAATTGTTTTTATTTTATAACCAATAATGGGGAAGATAAATTCAAATTAAAAACCCTTCCTAGATTATGTTCTTTCACAGAAAATGAATGTCTTCGTGTTGTTGTTATTCATCTATGTTTGATCTGAATTGTTGATCCCGCAACATTTGTGTTCATCGATCATAAATCCCAGATTTGATCAATGAAGGAATCATAAAATCATCTCGGAAAACAATCATTCATCATTTTTTGAGAGAACCTCCACCATCCATCAATGAAATTTCAAATCCATCTCTATTTCTCATACCCTAGAATCTCATTTAATGATAAATGTGTCGCTTTATTTTTGTTACATTACATCATCATGTCATTATGATGTTTCCTAAACGAAATATCCAATCTGTTATGCTCAGTTGGAATTATTTCATTGTAATGATTTTGAATTTTCAAACAAAACAAAACAAATTATATTTATTTAATTTAGTTTTATATAAAAAATTCCAAAAAATAGCTTTTCAGGTCGACTCACAATGGTCGATGTTATGTCTTTTCTCGGTGAATCTTTCTGTTTTGAGTTCAATGGTTTTATTAAAATTTCAATCCGAGCATAGGATCAAAAATAGAAAACCATGCTCACTTGTTTATTTAATAAACATAAAAATATCAAAATTTCATTCTGGCCACTTCAGGCCTCATAATTATGTGTCGTCTTAGATCTTGGTCACTTAAAAATATAATTTAATTTTTCAAGAAAATTTAAATTTAATTTCATGCTAGTAAAATGGAATATGGTTTCAATTACGGTGTGTAATTTTGTAGGAATTCAAAGGCTTTAAATTATTTTTCATATATTATATTATACAATTAATGAAGGAAAAAAATAAAAAACTATAAATTTTTATCGGGAATAATAAAAACCAAATTATAAAAAAATTGTAGTGACTCTTCATTTTAGTATTCATTCAAATATACTAATAAACAAAAACATATTAACACATCATATAACATTTTTTTTGAAAATTACATTAGGTTCCATAGATCTTAATTGATCCACTTTTAACATTATCGAAAGATAACGAGTCCTTTTATGGATATAGGTAAATCCAGAATTATGCTATTAATTATAATGGTTAGTTAAATTTGTTTGTTTATAAAATATTTGGTAACAATAACTCTATGGGTGATTGTGTCAAATGTTCTCAATAGAATTGGATTCCGCCTCACTATATCACCCTCTTCCAAATATTATATAATTTTTTATCAATACACAATGATTTATGAGAAATAAATTCAAACAATTACGAGCAATTTTTATCAATAATTATCTATGAATTACAAGAATTCATTAACACATGTATCATTAATTGTAAATGTAACATCCCAAGTAAGTAATGAATAATAGATATTTTTATCTATGTCTATTAATGATTAATATAGTGTTATAGAGGCTTAAAATGAAAATAAATACAATCTTATGCATGGAATACACTAATATTCTTAAAAGATTGTTTTAGTGCCTTTTGATGGAAAACCATTTTTGAATCTATATTTTGACAATTTTATAAACTATTTTTGTCAAAGTAAACTTATTCATTATGATTGGAACATCAAAATTTACTTTGTGTGAATTTTTGGTATTTTTCTGACAAGGTTCATTTTTTAATGAATAGTGAAAAATACTGCATTTTACATCAAAACTTCTTTTTAATCTAATTTATTTATATGATTAGATTATCTTTTGAATTGGTATTAATGTGTAATATGAATATGTTTTTACCATTTAATCCAATGGTGGTCATTGGAGTCAATTTCACTTTGAAATTGGACTTAAACTGGTGTCAATCTTTTGATACTTATTGTTTCATAAAAACATGCTATTTGCTCTGACAGCGGGAATTAATTATTAAATTAATTAATGTGACCTATATGTTTTGAATTTTGTAAAATATACTTCATTTTTGAATTCGGAATATCAAATATAGCTTAGGGTGAATTTTTGGTAATTTTCTGAAAAACTTCAATTTTTGATGAATAGTGAAACCACTAAGTGATAATCAAGCAAACTGATTTTTCAGTTAAATGAAAGTTTACCACTAATGTGTATTGAATTTTGAAAATCCGACATACATGGTTGTCATTAGTATGTAAAATGTGGTTCAATGAGATTATAATAATTTTTTGGTGAATAGTAACATATTAAGTTCTTAATCACGATTAGTGGTAATTAGGGTAGTTTAAGGTATAAATAATACTTTAATAAAATGAAATGACCTAGACACATGTCCCAAACTCATTGGTTGTGTCATGGCCGACCATGAAATGCCATGGGTCAACTTGGGGACCCCATGGGTCCACTTTTGTTGGGAAATGACATAAATTACTTTTTATTTAATGTTAAAGTGAAAATGACACAAACATAATATGTTTTACGAAAACAATTTTTAAGTGGGGTTATACTAGTCCAAATATTGATTATAAATAGTCATTGGAAAGCTAAAAAGTTTTACTATATCATAGTATTTTTTTAAAATTTTTAGACATTAAATAAATTTAATTATTTATGACATAATAATGATGCAGCGATGACATCATTATTTGACGATTTAAATAAAATAGAAAGATAATGTATAATCTATGAACTACACATGTCCAAAACCAATTGGATGAGTGGATTTCGAACCCTTATCCCCTTATCCACGAATTCTATCAATGTGGGACCTTTTAAAACCGATATACATTTTCAAATAAAGTAATATTTCTTTACCTTCCAAAAGTGCCCCTCCTCTCCTCTTATAAAAGGCCCCCACCTCTACCTCATTTCACACACTCTTCAAGCCTTTAGCACGGTCAAACCCTGCCCATTTGCTCTCTCCAAATCCCTCTCCTCATCCTAGAGGATTATCTTTTGGCATAATCCTTTCAAAGGAATCCTTTAGGCTCAAATCAAAAGGAGTTACACTTTTTAAGGTAATTCTTTCTCTCATGTTCATTTGTTTTATTTTGCTTCTCCAACCCCCTAAAATCTTTTTATTTACTTCTTTTGTAACAACACCAGTATACTAAATATACTAGGATGTTGTTATATGATTTATTTGAGCAAAAATCTCACACAACTACATCAAATGGTTAAAGAACATACGGTTTCTGTGGATGGTGAAATTCTGCCTCCCGAAACGATGATTGTTCAACACTCATTTAACACCTTCAAAGGTGGCCATTATGATGTCACTATTTTTATATATGATATATAATATGTTTATCTTTTCCTTAAGCTTCTGGTTTTTTCATTTTGGGCATACCTTTATGGTTTCCATTATGGGTAAACACGATATCTTCATTTTAGGAAGTGCGGACTACCGCCCCCTAAAAGTGATTTGATTCGTTAATACCATATGTGGGATGTGTAAAGGATAAAGTTAATGATATTATATATGTTATTATACTGGAATTATAATATACTCTTATATCATTATGATTACATTCCAGAAAATATGAAATAGAAATGGAAGTAGCGTTCATGCGTACGTACGGCTTACCGTCTCCATGAACGGTGCATTTCATTTCTTACCTCTAAATTATGTAATATTATAAATGCATGTATGTACTGGATATATATGACATATATGATATCTACATCATGAATACAATTCTGGATATAATGATCCTTTGACCAAATTAACAACATGTAAGTGTAAGAAGTCTATTTTTGACTTAAGAACCAAATACCGACAAAATGAACATTATTAACATAACTGATTACATGATGTTCATAACATGGATTAAAAGGAATAATGAACTTGAAAAATATTCATAATCAAGTAGCGATTAACTCAAGTTTATTATTCAGGAGATTAAAGAACGGTCGGGTCAAGTCAGATACGAGGTATGGGACTTCGTCTCAATCTCCTTTCATTGAGGCATAATTTATTTTATACACAACTTTCTTTTATACGGTGTATAAACCCCTTTGACTTTTACATTTATTCAAAAGGAATATTTTTTATACGAAGCATTTACTATACGACAAAAGGGAATGTTTTTGTCATACGTATGCGGCGACAACGACTTCTCCGCCGTCGTGACCGTTATTTGAGTTTCGGCTTCCTCTACAAGCCATACCTTCTTTTTAAAAGAAAAATAAATACCATGTTTTACTTCTCTTTTATTTTAGTACTGAAAATGGTTTTCATAATGTTTTTATATCAATGTGTTGTATTGATATCTCATGATTGAAATGTGGAAATGTTATGTTTCCTTTATGCATGTTTTATGTGATATGATTATGTTATGGTTCTTGGGCATTATTATGAAGACGGGTGGTTCCGTGATAAACTAAGGGCGGGTGAGCCCGTTATAGCTCTCCAATGCATTGGGTAATGCGAAGGAGTGAAACGTTATGGTTTCTCCGAAGAGATTTTAGGGAATATACTGTGATGGGTATTCCAAACGTAACCAAGAGGGTTACTCCCTGCGTAAGAATGTTATGAATGCCTCAAGTTACCTTTATGTCTTATGATTTCTATGATTTATTCGTGATTTTATGAGGTATGTTAAAGTGCCAATGTTTTATGGGAAAAGTGCGATTTCATTCTTATGTATATATGAACTCATGTTTCCTTTCCATGTTTTTTTTATAACCCATACTGAGTTTTTATGCTCATCCCAAGTTTTTGAAATGTTTTTCACAGGTCAAGGGAAAGGTACATGATAAGATGATAGAGTCAAGGATGTGTCAAGAATTAATCCATGTTTTATTTTAAATGTGTTTCAATTGATGGGAATGAAGAATACTATCTTTATGTAACCACTTTGTTCATATGTGGAATGTAATGCAAGTTTTATGGTCTAATTCTCTAAAACTTTAAACCCGATAAGATCCTCAATGTGTAATCTTGTAATAACTCAATATTAAGTAAGGCTTAAGCCTGGGGCATTATAGTTGGTATCAAAGGTCGGTTTAGATAACTTTAGGAGTTAGAATTCTATTAAATGATTATCCAAAAATATTTCTTTGAAATGATATAGAATTTTAAGATTACCATGTTGCTTCATCTAAGACATGTTTGTTCAGAATGGTTTTCCGCAGAGGAAACAGGGAAGCAGTGCTAGGAAGTCATACAGAAGGAAATAACCTTCCGAATCAGCATCCAGAAATGGTCAGAATTGGAACTGAACAGTTTGTTGCAGTAATGGCGCAGTTGACTCAAGCGATAAATGGCGGTGGTATCCATGCACGAGATCAGCCAGATCAACCGCAGTGGAACATGTCAGTGGTGGAACATTTCATGAGGCAACATCCCCCATCATTCAGAGGATCATATGACCCTGTGCTAGCAGAAGTGTGGATTAATGCACTGGAGAAGATTTTTGATGTCATGGGGTGTTCAGACAATCAAAAGGTTAGTCTTGCTATTTACCGTTTGGAGGGTGAAGCAGATCAGTGGTAGTCTATGGTTAAAAATATCAGGGACACCGATGAGATTGATGCTCTTGACTGGGATGAATTCAAAGGTATGTTTCTTGAGAAGTATTTTCCTTAGGCTGTTCGACTTAGTATGGAAAAACAATTCTTGGAATTGAGGCAAGAGGAAGACTCAGTGGCTGCCTATGAAGAAAGGTTCACTCGATTGGCAAGGTATGCTCCAAATTTTATTCGAGACCTTGATAGTAAAATCAATCGTTTTTACTTGGGATTAAAGACAAAGTATCGAAGGGCATTATCTTCTCGTGAGTTTAAAAGTTATGAAAAGCTGGTTCGATGTGCTGAGAAGGTGGAAATGGAATTCGCCGATGACCAAGTTTTCTATAACAACCAGCAGAAGAAGAGACCGAGGTGGCAGGAGAAAGGTAAGAATTCTTCAAAAAAGTCTCATGGTAAGAGAACTAAGTTTCCAGTTTGTGATAAATGTGGAAAAAGGCATGCTGGGGAATGTCTTCTGAATTCTAGAAAGTGCTACCGATGTGGTAATATGGGACATAAGGCTCGTGATTGCACTGAAAAGGATCAAGGTGAAGGTAAGAACAAATTTGACTTACAGTTAGTGAAATGTTATAAGTGCAATGAGATGGGTCACTATGCAAACGAGTGTCCGACAAGGAGCTTGAGTGATGGGAAGCAGTTAGACTACAAGCAGAAAGGGGTGGTGAAATCCTTTGAAACTACTTCAGCAGATGTCGGTCCATCAAATGAAGTTGTATTAGGTACTTTGTTTGTTTTTTCAGATTATTCCAGTGTGTTGTTTGATTCGGGGTCTACACATTCTTTCATCTCTGAAACCTATTCTAGTAAAATGGGAATACCATCTCAAGAAATGACTCCTGAACTTTTGGTAAAAACACCTGGGGGAAGTGTCGAGGCAAAAAGAATTTATAAGAATCTTCCTATCCTTATCTGTGGAAAGAACCTACTTGAAAACATTATTGTTCTACCTCTAGTAGAGTTTGATGTTATCCTGGGTATGGATTGGCTCTCTATTTACCATGCTAAGATTGACTGTAGAGCTAAAGAAGTTTCTTTTCAGAAATACTATCAGTTTGTTTACAAGAATGAACCCTTACTTTTGATAACATATCAAGAGGCTGAAAACTTGTAAAAGATGGAAATGAATGTTACCTTGCACACATCGTTGAAAATAAAGGAACTGTTCAGATTAATGATGTGCCAGTGGTAAATGAGTAGCCTGATGTTTTTCCTAATGTGTTGCCTGGAATAATACCAGATTGGGAAGTTGAGTTTACTGTTGACTTAGTTCCTGATGCTAAGCCAATTTCAAAACCCCCTTATCGAATGGCACAAATTGAACTTTTAGATTTAAAGGAGCAATTGCAAGATTTATTAGAGAAAGGTTTCATTAGACCTAGCACATCACCATGGGGTGCTCCTATTTTATTTGTTAAAAAGAAAGATGGTTCTATGATACTTTGTATTGATTATAGAGCCTTGAATAATATCACTGTTAAGAACAAATATCCTTTGCCTCATATCGATGATTTGTTTGATCAGCTCCAGGGAGCTCAGTTTTTTTCAAAGATTGACCTGAGATCGGGGTACCATCAGCTGAAGGTAAAGGAGGCAGATATTCCGAAGACCGCGTTCCGTACGAGATATGGCCATTATGAATTTGTAGTAATGCCTTTTGGGCTAACCAATGCTCCTGCTATATTCATGGACTTAATGAATAGAATTTTCCATGAGTTCTTGGATTAGTTTGTGGTGGTTTTCATTGATGATATTTTGGTGTTTTCTAAAAGTAAAGAGGAGCATGAAAAACATTTAAGGGTTATCTTGCAAACCTTAAAAGAAATGAAATTGTATGGGAAATTCAGCAAGTGTGAGTTTTGGTTGCAACAAATTTCTTACCTTGGTCACATTGTTTCTAAAGATGGAATAACTGTTGATCCTGCAAAAACAAAAGTTGTGGAAGAATGGCCATGACCCACAAATATAACCGAGATTCGTAGCTTCCTTGGTTTGGCGGGCTATTACCGAAGGTTTGTTAGAAATTTTTCACATTTATCTAGTCCAATGACTAAGCTAACTCGGAAGGGTGTTAAGTTTATCTGGACAAAAGAATGTGATGATTGTTTTCAGGAATTGAAAAGAAGATTGGTGAATGCTCCAGTTTTCGCACTACCTTCCAGGAATGGTGAGTTTGTTATATACAGTGATGCTTCATTGAAAGGACTTGGTTGCGTCCTAATGAAGAATGATCATGTAATTGCTTATTCTTCACGACAGTTGAAAACTCATGAGGTAAATTACCCTACACATGATTTGGAACTAGCTGCTGTTGTTTTTGCTTTAAAAATTTGGAGGCATCATTTGTATGGAGTAAAGTGTGAAATATATACCGATCACAAAAGTTTAAAGTATATATTCACTCAGAAAGAGTTAAACATGAGACAAAGGAGATGGATGGAATTAATCAATGATTATGATTGCACAATTCATTACCATCCGGGAAAAGCAAAAAATGTGGCTGATGCTTTGAGTCGAAAAAGTAATGCTTCATTAACAATGTTGTGTTTGGAACGTGATCCTTTGGTTAACGATTTGATGAACTTTGGCATAGAAGTTGTTGGTGTAGGAAGTACTTCTGTTTTGTTTCAGGTATCAGTGAGATTATCTCTATCAGATAGAATCAAGCAAGCACAGAAGCAAGACAGTGAGTTGCAGAAAAGGGTAGAGCTGGTTCAGAAAGGTAAGTTGCCTGAATTCAACATTGATAATGATTGTGTTTTGAGATTTGGGAAGAGATTGTGTGTGACTTGTGATTCACAGTTGAAGAGATAATTGTTATGTGAAGCTCATAGTTCTCCGTTTTCAGTTCATCCGGGCAGTACTAAGATGTATAGAGATCTGCAGAAGTATTACTGGTGGGATGGAATGAAAAGAGATATTACTGATTTTACTGTGAAGTGTTTGACTTGTCAGCAGGTTAAAGCAGAGCGGAAGTTACCGAAAGGGATGCTTCAGCCTTTACCAGTGCTAGAGTGGAAATGGGAGAATATATACATGGACTTTGTTGTTGGATTACCGAAGACATCTCGAGGTAATAATGCAATCTGGGTTATTGTTGATCGCTTGACCAAATCAGCTCATTTCCTTGCTATACGAGATACTTTCTCTCTTGATCAACTTTCCCGTTTGTATCTTAAAGAGATAGTCAGGTTACATGGAGTTCCTCTCTCCATTGTATCGGATCGTGATCCTAGGTTTACTTCTAACTTTTGGAAGGGCCTTCAGAAGTCATTGGGTACTGAGTTAAATTTTAGTACAACTTTTCATCCTCAATCAGATGGGCAGTCAGAACGAACAATTCAGACATTGGAGGATATGCTACGAGCTTGTTATATGGATTATCAGGGAAGTTGGGACCAACATCTTTCTTTGGTTGAGTTTTCATATAATAACAGTTTTCATTCCAGTATACAGATGGCACCATTTCAGGCATTATATGGGAAGCGGTGTCGAACTCCAGCATTCTGGGATGAAGTGGGTGAAAGGAAGTTGATGGGACCAGAATTGGTAGAAGAGATGGCAGAAAAAGTTCAGCTGATTCAGAAACACATGAGAACAGCTCGGAGCAGGCAGAAGAGTTATGCGGATTACCGGAGGAAGGATCTATCTTTCGAGGTAGGTGATCATGTTTTTCTCAAGGTTTCTCCTTGGAAATGTGTGATGATATTTGGTAAGAAAGGAAAGCTGAGTCCAAGGTTTATTGGACCATATGAAATTCTGGAGAGAGTTGGATCAGTTGCATACCGAGTGGCTTTACCTCCGAGTTTATCTCAGGTACACAATGTTTTTCACATTTCGATGTTGAGAAAGTATATGCCAAATCCATCTCATGTTTTGAGTCCAGAGGTAGTTCAGCTGGAAGAGAACCTATCTTATGAGGAACAACCGGTACAGATTCTTGACCACAGGGAGCAAGTGTTACAGAATATGGTGATTAATCAGGCAAAGGTTTTGTGGAAAAACCACATGATTGAAGAGGCAACATGGGAATCTGAAAATGCAATGAGGGATAAGTACCCCCATTTATTCGATAAGTAAGTAAATTGCGGGGACGCATTTTTCTAAAGGAGGGAAGGATGTAACATCCCATGTAAGTAATGAATAATAGATATTTTTATCTATGTCTATTAATGATTATGATAGTGTTATAGAGGCTTAAAATGAAAATAAATACAATCTTATGCATGGAATACACTAATATTATTAAAAGATTGTTTTAGTGCCTTTTGATGGCAAACCATTTTTGAATCTATATTTTGACAATTTTATAAACTATGATTGTCAAAATAAACTTATTCTTTATGATTGGGACATCAAAATTTACTTTGTGTGAATTTTTGGTATTTTTCTGACAAGGTTCATTTTTTAATGAATAGTGAAAAATACTGCATTTTACATCAAAACTGCTTTTTAATCTAATTTATTTATATGACTAGATTATCTTTTCAATTGGTCTTAATGTGTAATATGAATATATTTTTACCATTTAATCCAATGGTGGTCATTGGAGTCAATTTCACTTTGAAATTGGACTTAAACTGGTGTCAATCTTTTGATACTTATTGTTTCATAAAAACACGATATTTGCTCTGACAGCAGGAATTAATTATTAAATTAATTAATGTGACCTATATGTTTTGAATTTTGTAAAATAGACTTCATTTTTGAATTCGGAACATCAAATATAGCTTAGGGTAAATTTTTGGTAATTTTCTGAAAAACTTCAATTTTTGATGAATAGTGAAAGCACTAAGTGATAATCAAGCAAACTGATTTTTCAGTTAAATGAATGTTTACCACTAATGTGTATTGAATTTTGAAAATCCGACATACATGGTTGTCATTAGTATGTAAAATGTGGTTCAATGAGATTTTAATAATTTTTTGGTGAATAGTAACTTATTAAGTTCTTAATCACGATTAGTGGTAATTAGGGTATTTTAAGGTATAAATAATACATTAATAAAATGAAATGACCTAGACACATGTCCCAACCTCATTGGTTGTGTCATGGCCGACCATGAAATTCCATGGGTCAACTTGGGGACCCCATGGATCCACTTTTGTTGGGAAATGACATAAATTACTTTTTATTTAATGTTAAAGTTAAAATGACACAAACATAATATGTTTTACGAAAACAATTTTTAAGTTGGGTTATACAAGTCCAAATTTTGATTATAAATAGTCATTTGAAAGATAAAAAGATTTTATATATCATAGTATTTTTTTATAATTTTTAGACATTAAATAAATTTAATTATTTATGACATAATACTGATGCAGCGATGACATCATTATTTGACGATTTAAATAAAATAGAAAGATAATGTAAAATATATGAACTACACATTTCCAAAAACCAATTGGATGAGTGGATTTCGAACCCTTATCCCCTTATCCACGAATTCTATCAATGTGGGACCTTTTAAAACCGAAACACATTTTCAAGTAAAGTAATATTTCTTTACTTTCCAAAAGTGCCCCTCCTCTCCTCTTATAAAAGGCCCCCACCTCTACCTCATTTCACACACTCTTCAAGCCTTTGGCTCGGCCAACCCCTGCCCATTTTCTCACTCCACATACCTCTCCTCATCCTAGAGGATTCCCTTTGGGCAGAATCCTTTCAAAGGAAGCCTTTAGGCTCAAATCAAAAGGAGTTACACTTTTTAAGGTAATTCGTTCTCTCATGTTCATTTGTTTTATCTGGCTTATCCAACCCCCTAAACTCTTTTTATTTACTTCTTTTGTAACAACAACAGTATCTTCAATATACTAGGATGTTGTTATATGATTTATTTGAGCTACACTCTCACACAACTACATCAAATGGTTAAAGCAAATACGGTTTCCGTGGATGGCGAAATTCTGCCTCCCGAAACGATGATTGTTCAACACTCATTTAACAACTTCAAAGGTGGCCATTATGATGTCACTATTTTTATATATGATATATAATATGTTTATGTTTTCCTTAAGCTTCTGTTTTTTTCATTTTGGGCATACCTTTATGGTTTCCATTATGGGTAAACACGATATCTTCATTTTAGGAAGTGCGGACTACCGCCCCCTAAAAGTGATTTGATTCGTTAATACCATATGTGGGATGTGTAAAGGATAAAGTTAATGATATTATATATTTTATTATACTGGAATTATAATATACTCTTATATCATTATGATTACATTCCAGAAAATATGAAATAGAAATGGAAGTAGCGTTCATGCGTACGTACGGGTTACCGTCTCCATGAACGGTGCATTTCATTTCTTACCTCTAAATTATGTAATATTATAAATGCATGTATTTACTGGATATATATGACATATATGATATCTACATCATGAATACCATTCTGTATAAAATGATCCTTTGACCAAATTAACAACATGTAAGTGTAAGAAGTCTATTTTTGTCTTAAGAACCAAATACCGACAAAATGAACATTATTAACTTAACTGATTACATAATGTTCATAACATGGTATAAAAGGAATAATGAACTTGAAAATGATTCATAAGCAAGTAGAGATAAACTCAAGTTTATTATTCAGGAGATTAAAGAACAGTCGGGTCAAGTCGGATACGAGGTATGGGACTTCGTCTCAATCTCCTTTCGTTGAGGCATATTTTATTTTATACACAACTTTCTTTTAAACGGTGTATAAACCCCTTTGACTTTTACGTTTATTCAAAAGGAATATTTTTTATACGAAGCGTTTACTAAACAACAAAAGGGAATGTTTTTGTCGTACGTATGCGGTGACAACGACTTCTCCGCCATCGTGACCGTTATTTGAGTTTCAGCTTCCTCTACAAGCCATACCTTCTTTTTAAAAGAAAAATAAATACCATGTTTTACTTCTCTTTTATTTTAGTATTGAAAATGGTTTTCGTAATGTTTTTATATCAATGTGTTGTATTGATATCTCGTGATTGAAATGTGGAAATGTTATGTTTCCTTTATGCATGTTTTATGTGATATTATTATGTTATGGTTCTTGGGCATTATTATGAAGACGGTTGGTTCCGTGATAAACTAAGGGCGGGTGAGCCCGTTATAGCTCTCCAATGCATTGGGTAACGCGAAGGAGTGAAACGTTAAGGATTCTCCGAAGAGATTTTAGGGAATATACTGTGATGGGTATTCCAAACGTAACCAAGAGCGTTACTCCCTACGTAAGAATGTTATGAATGCCTCAAGTTACCTTTATGTCTTATGATTTCTATGATTTATTCGTGATTTTATGAGGTATGTTAAAGTGCCAATGATTAATGGGAAATGTATGATTTCATTCTTATGTATATATGAACTCATGTTTCCTTTCCATGTTTTTTTATAACCCATACTGATTTTTTATGCTCATCCCAAGTTTTTGAAATGTTTTTCACAGGTCAAGGGAAAGGTACATTATAAGATGATAGAGTCAAGGATGTGTCAAGAATTAATCCATGTTTTATTTTAAATGTGTTTCCATTGATGGGAATGAAGAATACTATCTTTATGTAACCACATTGTTTATATGTGGAATGTAATGCAAGTTTTATGATCTAATTCTCTAAAACTATAAACCCGAAAAGATCCTCAATGTGTAATCATGTAATAACTCAAGATTAAGTAAGGTTTAAGGCTGGGGCCTTATAGTAAATTACATTACAATATGAAATGATGATTAATAAATGAAATGTAATCTGAAAATTAATTTAAATGAATTTTCATGTTGGATCATTGGACGTCTTACTCAAAATATCACCATTATACTAAAAATACTTTTCATCCCCTTCAGTTATTATTTCCTATCATAGTAACTAATATTTAGTTATATATAATTATTAGTAACTACCTTTAATATATGAAAAGCATCCAATGGGCATTATCATCGATAAAATTAAACATTGATAACGGTAAAACATTGTCAAAAATTATATTTTTGTCAAGGGAAATGATAAATTTTGATATATAAATAATGGATCAATTACATACAATATATATATATATATATATATATTTATTCTTGCATGTTCATAATATTTCACCAATTATTAAATAAAATATATTACCATAAATATTGAAAAAAATATTAATGTTGTTATAAAATATCACATGACTTAAATTATATAGAAGAATATATCTTTTATGAAAAAGTTTATAATTAATTATCCAAACAAATGGAATATATTTATATAAATTTTATATTGAATAATATTTTTATATATTAGTAAAAAATAAAATTGTTTATATATATATATATTAATATATAGTAATATATACCATATAAATGTTGTGTATATATATATATGCGTGTGTGTGTGTTGATGTGTTTGTGTTTGTATGTTTCCCTATATATATAATTATATTACATATCTTTATATTAGAATTTTATTATATTATTTTTAATTTAATTTTTATATTTTAAAATAAAATATTAAGTAGAAAATCATTTTAAAATATTATTAATGTTGGTTTTATATAGTTATTAAAATATATAAGATATTTCTACATATTTATTTATATTATTTGATTATAATAATTTTAAATAATAATAATTAATTTACATTACAATATATATAGTTGTGTGTGAGCCTCTTGGTCTATCAATTTATATATATATACATATTTATTTACAAATGTTTATTTATATAATATATCCATGAATATAAAATGTTAATGTATTTTTATAAATTAAATATATATATTATTTAAAATCTAATGTTAGTAAAATTTCATATTACAATGCATATTTATGGAAATAAAATTTTTCATTTATTATATATAAATATGAATAATATTTAAAAAAAATATTTTTTATGAATTTAATTATGTATCAATATATTTAATATAAATTATACTATATATATATATAAGTATATATTTATAAATAATTTAGGATATATATGTTAATTTAATTAAGTAATATTTATTTTTTTGTACTAATGTGACTATGAATACAAAAATTATGCATTTATTAAAGTATATATATATATATATATGAACCCATAAATATATATACATATGTTCTTATTAATGTTTATTAATATATATGTTGGATAAAACAACAAATTTATGGTATTAGAATTCCATTTATGTATTTTTTTCATATTATTTATAATCTAATTGGTATCTAAATGAAAATAATTATTTATTATGTAATCCCTTCATAGTTTTAACATATTTGGTAATATATGTAATCGTTATTTTTTATAAAAAATATCTTATAACGATTCTTATTTTCTGTACTAAATATTATTCAATGTGATAGATGGCATCTTTAACGAAATAGTATTGACATTGATAATGATCATTTGATTTTACATTTGATACAAAAAACAAACTATTGTCCCTTTTCATTATATCTTATAAACCAATAGAGACCCTACATAGAAACAATCAAAACATCATTATCTATTTGATGAATTTAATCTTTAATACCTTGTATATCCTAACAAACATTGTTTTTGAATTGTTAATGATAATAAAAAATAATTGATGATATTTCATGTTAGTATGAATCGATTAGTAAAGATACATATATAAAAATATATACAGACACAGAACACTAATTAAAAAAATGATTATACAAAATTGACTTCATAATGTATATTTCATATATATTTTCTATAAATGGTTTTAATATATTAATACCTTATATTTATCATCTATATATGTATAAATTATAAATATTATAAAGCACACATGTAACGCCCCCACCCCAGAATCACAGAGCCGGTGCATTATTACATAACATTGGCATGATCTCAAAAGATCATGTCTCAAATGACCGATTACTTTAGTAGCCTTGGAAGTTCTAGATACATTTATAAGGTTTACATGACATCATAAAATGAAAAACTACAACAAAATTGTTTCTGTAGACCACAGTCATATACCCTCAGACTATCCCTGTAAGTATGTCAAAAAATACTTCTTCACATCCTGAGAAAAATAAAACATAGAAAGGGGTGAGCTCAGATGCTCAATAAGGATAAAAATACAGCGGAAACATTCATAAATAAGAATAAACATTTAAGGAAATGTATAACTAACACAAAATCCTTTTAAACATGAAAAACAGTATAATATAGAAAAAATAAAATTAAATAATTCCATTTACTAATTCACATGGATATTATACTAGTCGAATAATCACATTAAATATAAATAACCACTTTCATAATGATGGAATGCATAATTCCAGACTATCATAACCACATAGTCAAGGCCTCGTGCCAAGAATACAATAAGATTTTGTCAAGGCATTGAGCCAAGACACTAGTTTGTCTCATGAGAAATTCTGATGTATTCAGGAGCTATAGTAGGATCCACCCATTACTTACTAAGTCTAATACATTCCTCATATGAAAAGCTGGAAACATAACATTAAAATTCATATTATAACTAGCATACGAAATGTCAATCCTTTAACCACAAACCATGAATTGTATAAAAATAGCACATCCATAGTCAATCATAACTCATTCGATACAATATGTAAGATTTTATTGTATCATATAAACTGCAATCGAGAATAATAAGGTATATCGACATAGTTGAAAATAATCATCATAACTATTAGAGAGAAATATCCCCCTTTTTTCTTGGAACCATTTAAAAGTATCATTATTTATCAAGATTCTGTTTAAAAATATATTTTTGAATCAAAGTGTTCCATAACACTTTGAAACTTTTAAAAGGAATTTTAATTTTAAAACATTTATTAACATATAAATAAATCCGTAAAACCATTTTTAAAACATGGACATTAATGAGAAATATTTAGAAGAATAAATCTTTTAGACATTTAAAAAAAGATATTTTAGTTAGAGTTTCTAACGAAAAGAGAGAAACCTGAATAAAAATAATTGAGGTAATAAAATTTTTTTAATATCATGAGAATAAAGGGATTCATGATATTCAATGTCAAAGTACATTATATACACCATATAAAAGTGATTTGTTGTATAACAACAAAGAAATCTCAATGGAATGAAATTTGAGATGAAATCACTTATAAAGAGTATATCTTTACGTTAAGGATAAATCAATGACATAATTATGTGTGAAAAATATAAATACACTAAATATGATCGAATAGTCAGTGTAAATCAATCATAGGACATTCACATATATTCTTGTAAAAACAACACCAATAAATTTGACATATAACTCCACAAATGGAGATTGAGTTAAAGTT
This sequence comes from Viscum album, assembly GCA_963277665.1. Classification (NCBI taxonomy): domain Eukaryota; kingdom Viridiplantae; phylum Streptophyta; class Magnoliopsida; order Santalales; family Viscaceae; genus Viscum; species Viscum album. Next base: position 2,030,834,581 of record OY728151.1, on the reverse strand, counting down.
ACTCCTTATAAAGTTCATATCGACGACTTGATAATTTATCAATGGAGTGATTATGTGTATCAAAATTATATCCACGGAAATGGGAGTGGAAATTATGGCATAAGAAAATGAATACTGATTCCACAAATAATCTTAGAGTAAAATAATCAATGAAGTATGCATAAAGCTGAATGAGTGGAAATTGAAATTTCATATTCCCTTATCATTTTGGTAACTTATGAAATATACACCCATGAAATAAGGATCATACAATGTTTGTCTAAATATCAATAAATTAATGTATATTACACAATTAATACAATCATGGGTAGTACACACACCACATGCAATAAATAAGTGTTGAACAATGGAAATCTCACGGAATTAAAAGTGAGATAAGAAACCCCCTACATTGTACTTTTTCCTTGGTCGAGGGTAGGTTAACCTCTTTTATAATGGTGAAATAATTGTTATTAAAATATAGAAGAATCATATACGTTAATATGATATCATATATGATATTTTAACATTTATTTGTTAATAATATCTTAGTATTATCATTGTTTCGGGTGTTAACGGATGTGTTTTCCTTTATATTATTTGTTATGTGAGCCATATTTTTTGTGGATGGGATGTATATTATTCATATCTATAATGATATCATGTCTCTAAACATTATTTTTAATCATAAAATGAAATGTAACCTTTAATGGATATAATGGGGAATGAATCTCATCGTGTTCTTGGAGACGGTAATCCGTACAAACGCACGAGAGACAATATCATTTTTTGATATTAAAATAATATATAATGGGTTGGTATATAATATATGCAGAATAATTATCATGTTATATTTATTATTTACATGAATTACACATCATTATTATACCCATCCAAATAATAGTATATTGAATTACAATTACACCACGACTTGTTGACGGTAGGTCGTATGTACGCACATACGGTGACATGTCAATCAAAGGATGGATAGAATAATGAATATTTTTGTACCATATTTATAATAACATCATTTTATATATAAGATACTGGGGTTATTATTTTATAATGTAAATATCAAATAAAGAATAAGTTGAAGAAGAATTGAACTTGAAAAAGGGTGGTGAAATCATTACCTCTTCATCGGGTTCTTCCTTTTGATTTGATCAAAAGGGATCCTTAAGTTGGCTTTCTGGCCAAAGGAGTGCCTCTAAGATGATGTTAGTGAAGTTGGGAAAATATTTGGGCAGCGTTTGGCTAAACCAAAAGGCTTTGAGGGTATTAATTTGAGAGAAGGTGGAGTGCTCTTTTATAAGAGCAGTGAGGGGCGCCTTAGGAAAAGCTACAAATATTATTTCATAATAAATTAATATTCCTATTATAATGGATAAAAAGTGAATTAAATAAATTATAAGGTAGGTATAGGTAAAACAAAACTCAATCAATTGTTTTTAGATAGGTTTGGGTCACTTTATTAACCATATCATTTTGTTTTAACTCTTTTTGTTAATTAGATTGACATTAACCATGTCACTCTATATTTTTATATTATATTCTTAAAAAACATACTATAAACATCCATGAAACCAAAAAGTGGTCCATTAATAATACACCTATCGTTATATAATTACTTTGGATGAGACTTAGATTTTTTGGAATAAAATATCAATTAATAATTTAATATTTGTTTTAAAAACTCATTTATGTCAATTTGGACACTATTCAATAATTGATTTTTGTTAAAGTCGTAAAAACTTTATTAATTCGAAAAAAATTCATTTAACCAATACTAACATGTAATATTAACAAATTAAATTAGGGGATATCAACAAAACTTTCAAATTACATTTATTTTAACATTTATAATACAAATTATTTGATTCTTTCATTAATATTGAAAATACTACATCATTATTGTGTCATAAATATAAGTAATTATTAATTGTATAAATTTTTTAAATGAAACACCATTATGTATGAAATATTTTTATATTTCTAATGAATATTTATATTCGAAAATATAACATATATAACCCTATGTAAAAATTGTTTTGCTAAATAATATATGCTTATGTTTTTTTGTATTTACATTAACTTAATTAATATAAAGTGTCATTATCACTTACAAGTGGATCCATGGGGTCCCAAAGTCTACCCAAATATGTCCATGGTCGTACATTTATCAAATAATAGGGTTAGGACATGTTTCAGGGTAAATTAATATTATTATAATATTATTTTTTACCCTTATATTCTAGATTTACCCTTTAACCATGGTAAATAATATATTTACCGAAGTAATTATTCATAATTTCTAAAAATAAGAGTCAACTATTTACAGAATTTGGACATCCAAATTCCAAATATGGAATCCATTTTTTCAAATTCAAAACATAGAAGTGGCATAAATTAGTCTAAAATTAATTCCTTCTATTAAAACAAAAAGAGTGTTTTTAAGAAATAATAACTATCAAAAGATTGACACATGTTTATGTCAGGTTTAAATGTGAAATTACATCCAATGACCAAAATTCTATTAAATTGTGAAAATATATTCAAAATATACATTAAAACCACTAAAATTAATAATTTATCACTATTAATTATTTCGATTAAAAAAGATGTTTTTAATTATAATTTAGTAATTTTCACTATTCATAAAAATATGAAAGTTGTTAGAAAAGTACCAAAAATTCACCCTAAGCTAATTTCGATATTCCGAATCCAAAAAAAAAGTCCACCTTGAAAGATAAAATCTATAAAATTTCAAAAAGTGGGTATTACTATTTATAACGGCTAGATTGATTGGTTGTGGTGTGTTAGAATATCAAAGTCGAGTACAATGCATGCTAATGCATTATTCAAAGGAAAACATACCATGGGAGCATGTGGTGTTAAATTCTCCCATCATTCAATAAATTGTGACCTAGAAATTTTTAAAATTGGGCTTTGGAATATAATGTAAATTCCTACATCTGAATAATATTCAATAAAACTATCACTTTAAATGAAAGGAAGAAAAGTACAAAGGGCACACGAGATAACCCATACTAGGATTCCATGTAGAAAAAATGGATATGGATTATAAAATAAGTATCATGTTCTAATCGAGAGTGATAGAAAACATAATCAAGAGAAAGTTAACAATAAAAAACCACAATCTTGTGATGGGAAAAATTGTCATTAGTTTCCCAATAGGAAAAGTAAACAGACATCATTTTTATTTTTTATTTTTAAGTTACATTACTTAAAGATAAGGAATTAATTTCTGAGATTGACTATGAACATAAAGAGATATACTAAATTTTTAAGTAAAGTTTAATTATTTAATAAATTTATACTACTAAATCATTTTTAAAAGATGAGTATTCCGGAAGACTTGGCCACACTAGATGGGATAGAATAAACATCTTATAAAATCACATAATCCACGAAGAATAAACTATATATTTACCTTGTATTTAGTGATTAATGAAAAACAAAATGGTATGTATAATATCAGATGATCCCCCAAAAGGTTATTCTATTAGAGAAAGAAACACCAATCTTAATTTCTAAAAATAAACCAACAATACCACAGTGTTAAATAAATATCATTAAATAAACAATTATACTTAAAATAATTCAACAAAATCCAAAATAATAATGAATCAGAAAACTTAGAAGAATTTGGTTATGTAGTCTTCCACGTTAAATGGTATCTCCAAATGACATCAACTACTCTTAAAGTCACATACATAAAAGTAATTAACATAATCACATATTATCTATTATAGGTTATTCACATCCATAAATAACCGAAATAACTATAAATCCACAATAAAATCATAGATAAAAATACACCATTACTCCTCAAATTAAATCCCACTGTATTCTATTTTCCATGGGCATATAGTGTTCCCAACAAAGTGAACATCTTCCAAAATAACATTTATCACATAATAACCAAATCATTTTCCAATACTAAGGGTATTAATTTGGTAAGATATAAGATCCCAAATCAACTTATTATTGATCAATAAAATCATTTCACTAAAAATAATTGTCACACCAACTAGGGACTTCAGGTAGTCCGGTGGTAGGCGATAAATACTAATCGCACCTTGGTTGTGGGTTCGATTCCCCCAGCTTTGTCCGATGCGATGGGTTGTCACACGGTCTGTGTGTTGTCCTTAAAAAACAATATTTTATAACATTACCAAAATGAGATAAATTCCTTAAAATAACCATAACATAATTTAACATAAAATGTTATCTCATACCTTTAATTTTCATCCCAAAATATAATAAACTGTAATTTCCTCAAACACAAAGATAATATAAAAACAAATGGTTATTTATAACTATATCCACAAGAGAAAAGACAATTATTCCTCAAATATCATTCCCACATGATAAATTACAGGGTTACACATATAAGAGAATGTTTACCAAAGTAATCTCCACAACAAATAGTACTAATACCTTTAAACATTTTTCCATCCATTTATTTCCTCATTGGTTCTTCCTTGACCAAGAGGTTATCCTATTGAATTGGGCATTCACTCGGGTAATGGAAAGGTCCCCTACATTTAGGAAAAATGACTATAAATGGATTCTTGGGACCATTTTTATTTTCTTCCATAGTACTCTTCATTTTTCCTTGTCAATTCTTCACTTTATGTCCTTATTTCTCACATGTAAAGAATTTATTTGTTCCATTGGGACACTTTCCTGGGTGTCTCCTTCCATATTTCCTGAATTATGGAAATTTAGGATTCTTTTCTCCATGGTTTCCACTACTGGAGCTCTTATCATTAATCACATTTCTCTTCTTTGTTGAGTCTGGGAATTGTTTAATATATATATTGTTGATCATATTTTTGGAAAATTGATTGTCATGAAGATGATATCTTTTACTCCTATCAACATTACATTTTGTTTCTCATTTCCACCATCGTTCACACCTTGTACATCATTCCCAAAGTCGCTATGACTTCCTTGGAATCCATCCATTGACAAAAATAAGAAATCATTGTTTGAGTAAAATTATTCATAAAATCATTTAAAATATATCATGTCACCGAATTCTCAATTTGAAACACAATAGGAATATACAAGGTCATATACTCTCATCTTATATATAATACATAAAATCGGTTTGTAATGAAAATGTAAATTATCCTAATCATATCCCCCGAGAGTTTTGTAACCAATAGTGCAGCAAGGCTCATTGTCATGCACCAGTTCCTGATATAGTCTAGATCAAAGCGGTGTTTTTCGGTTTTACCACTAGGAACATATATGCCAGAGCTGCCTGTACCTGATTGTATCCATACAGGGATGTATTTCTTGGAAAACTCAAAAAATATGTACAATACCGAAATTATAGGAAGTTATTCTATACTAATCCACAACATCTTTCTTAGAGCTAGGTACTCTAATAAAAGTTTACCTAAATCTAGCTTCCACAGTTTGTACTAAACTACCTCTGATACCAACGGTAATGCCCCGACCCCAGAAGCACAGAGTAGGTGCATTATTACATAACATTGGCATGATCACAGAATATCGTGTCTCGAAATACCGATTAGTTTAGTATCCTTGAAATTACAAGATATGTTTATAATGTTTACATTACATCATAAAATAAAAAACTACAACAACATTGTTTCTGTAGACCACACTCATATCCACTCAGACTATCCTTGCAGGTAAGTCAAAAAATACTTCATCACATAATGATAAAAATAAAAAAAAGGGGTGGGCTTAGATGCTCAGTAAGGATAACAATATAGTGGAAACATTCATAAATATGCATAAACATTTAAGGAAATGTATAACTAAAACAAAAGCCTTCTAAACTTGAAATTCAACATAATATGAAAAAAATAAAATTAAATAATTCCATTTACTTATTCACATGGATATTCTAATTGTCGTATAATCACATGCAATATCAATTCCACTTTCATAATGATGGAATTCATAATTCCAGACTATCATAACCACATAGTCAAGGCCTCATGCCAAGACTACAATATGATTTAGTCAAAGCCTTATTTCAAGACACTAGTTTGTCTCATGATAACTACCGATACATCAAAAAGGTATAGCAGGCTCCACCCATCACTTACTAAGTCCAATGCATTCCTCATATGAATAGTTTGAAACATAACATAAAAATTCGTATTAAAACTAGCATACGAAATGGCAATCCTTTAACCACAAACCTTGAATGGTATAAAAATATCACATCCACAGTCAAACATAACTCATTTGATACAATATGGAATATTTTAATGTATCATATAAACATCAATAGAGACTAATAAAGTATATCTATATAGATGTAAATAATCATCAAAACTATTCGAGAGAAATATCCCCCGTTTTTCTTGAAACAATTTAAAAGTATCATCATTTATCAAGAAGTTGTTTAAAAATAGATTTTTGAATAAAAGTGTCCCATACCACATAAAAACATTTAAAAGTAATTTTAATTTTCAAACATTAATTCCCATATAAATAAATCCTTAAAACCATTTTTAAAACATGTACATTAATGATAAATATTTAGAAGAATAAATATTTTATTCATTTAAAAAAAGATATTTTAGATAGAGTTTCTAACCAAAAGAGAGAAACTTGAATACAAATATTTGAGGTAACAAAAACTTTGTAATATCATGAGAATAAAGTAATGTTCGATATAATATGTCAAAGTACATTATATACACCATATAAAAGTGATTTGGTGAATAACAACAAAGAAGTCTCAATTGAATGCAATTTGAGATGAAATCTATTATAAATACTGTATCCTTAGGTTAAGGATAAATCAATGACATAATTATGTGGGAAAATATAAATACAGTCAATATGATTGAATATTCAGTGTAAATCAATCAGAGGCCGTTCACACTTATTCTTGTAAAAACAACACCAATGAGTTAGATATTTAACTCAACAAATGGATATTGAGTTAAAATTACTCTTATCAAGTTCATATCGATGACTTGAGAATTTATTAATGAAGTGATTATGTGTATCAAAATTATATCCACAGAAAGGGGAGTGGAAATTATGGCATAAGCAAATTAATAGTTATTCCACACATAATCATAGAGTAAAATAATCAATGAATTATGTGTAAAGCCGAATGAGTGGAAATTGAACATTGAAATTCCCTTATGAAATTTTATAACATACGAAACATAAAACCATGAATGTAGGATCATAAAATGATGATGTAAATATACATAAATTAATGTATATTACACAATGAATACAATCATGGTCAGTACACACACCACATGCAATAAATATGTGGTGAACAATGGAAATCTCAAGGAATTATAAGTGAGATAAGAAACCCATTAATTTGTACATTTTCCTTGGTCGAGGGTTGGTTAACCTCCATTATAATGGTTAAATAATTTTAATTTAATTATAAAAGAATCATATACATTAATATGATATCATATATGATCTTTTAACTTTGATTTGTTAATAATATCTTAGTATTATCGTTGTTTCGGGTGTTAACAGATCAGTTTTCATCTATATTATTTGTCATGTGAGCCATATTTGTTATGGATGGGATGTATATTATTCATATATATAATTATATCATGTATCTAAACATTATTTTTAATCATAAAATGAAATTTATCCTTTAATGGATATGATGGGGAATGAATCTCATCGCGTTCGTAGAGACGGTAATCTGTAAGTACGCACGAGTGACAATATCATTCTTTTGATATAAAAATAATATATAATTGGATTCTATATATTATATAAAGAATCATTATAATGTTATATTTATTATTTACATGAATTAAAAATCATTATTGTACCCATCCAAAGAAAAATATATTGAATAACAATTACACCTTGATGTGGAGACGGTAGGCCGTACGTATGAACGTATGGTGACATGTCAATCAATAGATGGATAGAATACTGAATATGGCTGTAAAGTATTTATAATAACATCATAATATATATAATATACTGGAGTTATTATTTTATAATGTAAATAACAAATAAAGAAGAAGTGGAAGATAAAAAGAACTTGAAAGAGGGTGGTGAAATCATTACCATTTCTTCTGGTTTTTCCTTTTGATTTGATCAAAAGGTCTCCTTATGCAAGATTTCTGTCCAAATGAGGGCCTCTAGGATAAAGTGAGTGAAGTTTAGAGAATAATTGGGTTGGTTTTGGACGAACCAAAAGGCTTTTAGGGTATGAATTTGAGAGAAGGGGGAGTGCTATTTTATAAGAGGGGTGAGGGGAACCTTAGGAAAAGCTAGAAATAATATTTTATAATAAATTAATATTCATTTTTTAATGGATAAAAATTGTATTATTTAAATTATAAGTTTTGAATATGTTGATAAAAACTCAACTAATAGGTTTTTGACAGATTTGGATCACTTTATTAACAATATCTTTTAGTTTTAACTCTTTGTTAATTAGTTTGACATTAACCATGTCACTCTGTATTTTTATATTATATGGTAAATAAAAATAATATAAACTTCCAAGATACCTCAAAGTGGTAAATTAACAATACCCCTATCACTATATAATTACTTAGGCCGAGACATAGATTTTTTGGAATAGAATATCAATTAATAATATAATATTTGTTTTAAAAACTCATTTAAGTCAATTTAGACACTATTCAATAATTGATTTTTGTTAATGTCATAATAACGTTATTAATTCAAAATAAATTCATTTAAGAAATAATAACATGTCATTGTAAATAATAAAATTAATTGATGTTATAAAAACTATCAAATTATATTTATTTTAACATTTATAATACCAATTATTTAATTCATTCATTAATACAGAAATTACTGCATCATTATTGTGTCATAAATATATTTAATTATTCATTATATAAAAATTATAAATGAAATAAAATTATGTTGGAAATATTTTTATATTTATAATGAATATTTATAGTCGAAAATATAACATATATAACCCTACGTATATTTTTTTTTTGCTAAAATATATATGATTATGTCATTTTTGTATTTACATTAACTTAATTAATATAAAGTGGCATTGTCACTTACACGTGGATCCATGGGGTCCTAAAATCGACCCAAATATGGCCATGGTTGGAAATGTATCAACTAATTTGGTTAGGACACGTTTTAGGGTAAATAATTATTATTATAAAATTATATTTTAACCATTTTTACCGAATTTACCATTTAACTATGGTAAATAAAATATTTACCGAAGTAATTATTCAAAATGACTAAAAATTAGATTTAACTATTTAAAAAATTTGTACATCCTGATTCTAAATATGGAATCCATTTTTCCATGTTCAAATCACAGAAGTGGCAGAAATTAGTTTAAAATTAATTCCCGCTATCAAAACGAAAATCGTGTTTTTAAGAAATAATAACTATCAAAAGATTGACACTTGTTTATTTACGGTTTAAATTGTAAATTATGTCCACTGACGAACGTTTTATTAAATGGTAAAAATATATTCTAAATATATTGTTAAACCACTAATATTCATAATTTATCACTATTAATTATTTCAATTAAAAAAGTTGTTTTTAATTACAATTTAGTAATTTTCACTATTCATCAAAATATGAAAGTTATCAGAAAAGATCCAAAAGTTCACCCTAAGATAATTTAGATATTATTAATCAAAAATTCAAGTCCATTTTGAATGATAAAATGTATAAAATTTCAAAAAGTGGGTATTACTATTATTAACGGCTAGTTTGATTGGTTGTGGTGTGTTTGAATCTCGAAATCGCGTACAATGCTAGCTAATGCATTATTCAAAGGGAAACATACCGTTGAAGTTTAGGGTGTTACAACACATTTATATAATTTATTGATAATTTTAATATAAACATTATATAGGTGTACATTGTACAATTTATATATAATCATTTATACATTTTCCTTAATGTAGTATTAGTATGTATTATATATACTTATATATTATATTTTATAATTATATTATTGATTTGTATTTTAATTATATGTATACATTATTTGTAAACTATATAAGTTAAAATATATATTTTATATGCTTACATATTTGAAATTATCAATAAAAGATTATGTATCCATGTCTATATATATATATATATATATGAATATATTTATTTATATAGTGGTATACATATTATATATATATACATATATATGGAACCTTGAGGGTCCATTTATAACAACATTCATATTTTTTAAGTGTTTTATTTTCTGAAATAAGCAAATTGTTGAAGAAAAAATCAGGAAAATTGATTAAAAATGTATGGATGTTAATTTTATGATGATAGAATATAAAGAAAAACTTATAGAAATCTTCTAGTACATAAAAAATAATGATAATTTCATTTATTGAATATTTCTCCCATGTTTCCATTTTGTAATAATCATAAAATTGTTCATAATTTTTTAATGAAAGCATATTATATTACAGATAATTTTGGTGATAATAATATTGTAATTAACACATGGAAGATTTAAATAATCCTAGTGACAGTAATAATGTTATGATATATAGGGGAAAAAATTTAGAATAACTATCTTTAATAACATAAATAATGTAGAGGAAATTTTAAAATTGATCAATTTTGAAATTTTAAATTATTTAAATTATTTAATGTTCTAGAATTCAAATTACATGCCATCGAATGATAGTTTCTTCATGTATAATTTACTATCAACCGTACTAAAATAATATGATCTGAGAAAAATAAATGGATGGTTATATAATTTCAAAAGTACATTATCACTTAAAGACATTTTACGTAATTAAAATTAACATCATTATTATGTATTTAAAAATGAAAATTATATTCTATGGTTATGAATAATGATTTTTTCCATAATTACTATATATTATTCTAAAGGGGGTATGATTTAGTTTAAAAACCCGATGATAATTGATATTTTATATATATAAAAAATATTATGTTTCTAATTTTTTATGGTACATTCAATTCATTTAAATATTTTAATGAATTTTTGCATGTATTTTGACAACATTCTTATTGAAATAGTATGTTTAAAAATAAATTCAAATGAGGAATCATTGAAATAATGTAGATTCTTATTCGTTAAAAAATTAATCATTATGATCCTAAATATTAAAATATGAATTTAATCATTTTTCTGTAAATATATTTAAATGATATGAATATTTTATATATTTTTTGATAAAATCTCAATACAAGAATGTTATGGTAATAAACTACAATAAGAATCATGATTATAAATGAATATCATTCAAAATATGTTTTCTTGTTATATTTTAAGGATATTAAAAAATTTTGTTATATTAATGTATATTTTATCCATTTGTTAAATATATTTAATATTTTATAGATAATACTGTTTATAAATAAAATTTTCCGCCAAAGATGATATTTTTTTGAACTACATTTATTGAAATGTTTAATGAATTTTTAATGATAATTATATTGGGTAAAATATTTAATGAAATTTTAACTTCTATATATAATAAAAATGATTACACATTGTTAAGTAGAATCATTTTATTATGATTTGGAATCATAGGAAAATGAAAATAATTGATATGAAAAAATTATTACCCATGAACAAAAAAAATTGCCGTGAGTGGGAAATATGGCATGCCACATTCAATAATACAATTTGGTTACCAATTTTCTAAGTAAAATGATATTATCCAAAAAAAGTAATCCATTACAAAAAAATGATACAAAAATATGTAAAAGATGATATTTACAATATTTCATCATCATTTTATGAATATTTATATTTATTATTTTTAATTAATTTCTAAAATATTAGATATATATATTATATTCTTTATTGAATGTTGTTGATTTTTTAAAAAAAATTAATCATGTTTATGTTACGTGTTATTAGTATTCAGCTATGAGAATGATTTGAAAATTACATGAATCTCAAAGAATTTAATGAATTGGTGTTAAAAGGATCAATGTAAAAATACTATTTTATTTATATATTGGTCTAATAGTTGTGGTTATTAATTTTATATTATTTATGAAATTATTTACATAATATAATTGACCATTAATTCATTATCAATTTTTTTATTAAAAAAATTAACCTATAATCATTAGATGAATAGAGAATATATGTTGAAATTATATTATGTATGTTGTAGATGTCCTCTATAATATAATTATTTATTATTATGATATAATTTGCATGATGCAAATTTTTCTGTAATATAAATGTATAGATATACATAACTTATTGAATATTATATAATGATTTTGAAGTAGTAAATTATTAATTATTAATTTCTAGAATTTAATTTTAGAGTGATAAATATAATGAAGAAATATATTGAAATATGTAATGAATAACACTCAGATTTAAATCGAATCAGGATCTAAATATTTTATCACACTGAGCACATGAATGTTTAATGGAGTTTAAGAAGTTTTATTTCCGAAGTACTGATCAACAATAAATATAAAACACATATTTTTTTACATATTTTTGTGAACGATATTCCATAAATTTTAACTCATAATTAAACTAGTTTATGACATTTAATAATATAGATATATATATATATATTATTTTCTAAAAAATATATAATGAGGATATTATAACATGGATTTGTGAGAATATTTTATTCAACTATTATAAATGCGTAATCATATAACCGTATCAGGTGATAGTGTAACAATACAGATCATAAATAGTTTATTTCTAAAAGATTACATATAGATGCAAAAAATTTATGAAATATTTTACATTTCTTTATTAATTACAATAAAATGGTTTTCTATTGTGTTTTCAAAATGAAAATGGTTATATTTCAGATTGAATATTTAGAATGAATATATCAATGTAAAATCATGAGTATTATGTAAATGGATTTCATTTATAATGTTTTAGTATATTTCATGATTATACTCTTACCCATATATTATGAAATTACATAGATGGATTTATATGATGTTCCTATGAAAATTTACTAAAGGAATCAAGATTATTCTATTGAGATATTGTTGGATGACCAAATCCCCAATTGTGGATTAATATGACTCTGTAGAGTCACTGCAATACTATATAATGTGGTGGATCATTTTAAATATTAGAGGTGGGGTGAATATGACCCTTAATTCTTTGTTATCGATTCTTCTCTAAGTAACATTGTGAGCTCACTAAGACACCCATCCCATTCTTCGACAATATTTAATAATATTTGACCATGATGGCGGGGAAAATCATGTATCATTTGATCTAATATTATTTTCATAAATTACTATTATTTTTTAAATCCATTTGTCTTCTTATGGATCTATTTATAAATTTTATGTTTTGGGTTTGATTTCACTATATCATAGAATAATGAAACTATAATAATATTATTTTATTTCATAATAAATAAAGTAATCATTGGAAGGAGGTTTGATCACTATTGATTGAATTTTATGGTATGGTATATGACCCACTGATCATCACTTTATATTATATTTGATTTAGAATATAAAATATTCAAGTTATTAGGTTTCAAATAATGTTATATTTTATTAATGATATATTATATTTAACCTATAGAAATCTATGCTCATCTTGTATTATATTTAAACTTAGTTTGACATTTGGTATATTTTTATGGATTTACACAATTGAATTTATTATTTCCCTAATGGATATATTATTTATAAATAATTTAATTATTAAATCGGGATTTATAGAATTATATAGAAACTTATATTTATGGTTGATGGATAATACGACTTTGTATATACATGGATGATAATCAATCATGTAATATATTTTGTTATTTTTATATGATACATGATTTTGAATATTATTTGTATAGATTATGTATTATTTTAATAAAATTCATTTTTTTCAATTTGAAAATATAAATTGTAAAAAAATAAATTAATACATGTAATCATAATTTTTAAATTATTTATTGCAGTTTATTCAAATATTTATGTATGAAATTAATTTTCTAATAAAAATATAAGTTATAATGTAAAACCATTATTTAGAGAGGCATGTTACTTTTCTAATTATTATTAATTTTAATTTAGTTGAAAAGTTTTGAAAAATACTATTATATCATATTTAGTTATATATAAAAATAAAATATCACTTATTTTTTATGTAATAAATGATATAAAAATAATTAACACTAAATTAATTAATATTCAATTCATTATAAAATGTTTTTTTAAACATTGAATATTTTTTAGTTTAAAATTTAAAATCCACATATATATGAATTCATTTAAACTAAATGGATTCCAAATATTGATTTAGAATTTATAAATTTGGAAAGATGGATCATAATAAATTTTTACCAATAAAATATTGAGTATTGTGAATTATTATCATTATTAATAAGTGTTAACATCTGTTGTCTAATTTTACTTAGATATATATAAATGTATTTGACCATTATAAAATATAGAATAAATTTTATATTATATTTTTATACATGAATATCTAAAAATCATTGCCCCACATAACACTCCCAACAATCATGGAAATCGATTTTCACCACATAGATGAAATTCTTTTACAATGGTATGTCTCTATGATTATCATATAAAAAAACACATGAACACCCATTTTATGAAAAAAAACTAGTTCAATACTCTCATTAATGTATAAAAAATTAATTTCATATAGAACTTTTATACATTATTTTTTTCCTATTACTTCAACAACATGCCTAAAATTTTAATTTCTAAAGGATATTTCACGTGACAATCTAAATTATCATTTGATGTATTACATACCATCTAACATCCTTTCTCCACCATTTCAGTATACCATCATAGAGTTGAATTTTAATTATATGAGTATCATTGAATATTTATATATGATATTCTTAAATATTTGTATGTTTAATGTTTATCGGTTATTTAATACCCTCTAATTTAATCTACAAAATAATAATTATACTCATGTTATTTATAAGAGAACAACCTCATTGAATGTAAAATAATATTTTTTCCACTGATATTCAAGCTCATAAATTTTAATATATGTAGTGATAAAATATTTTATTTTATTTATTTTTTAATTTAATAATGATAAATTAGTTAATGAATATATAATATTCACATTATGTTTGCATTATTAAACAAACCACAAAAAACTAACACATCAAAAGGAGATGTGATTATTAATAATTCAAAATTACATTTCCATTTATTTTAATCATATAAATATTTCTAGTTATGATTAATATTCTTATAATATTTTTAATATTTACATTACATATTTTTATATTACAATATTATAAAATGACACCTTCAATATCTATACTTTCAAATAGATAGTACAATATTCGTGTTGGATCATTTTAACAATTAAAAAATTATATTATAAATTTATATTAAATATTAATTCCGAAACATTAATTTTTTTATTATTTATTATATAATGATTTATTTTGATCTACAATTTAATGAATAATATTGATATAATTTCATATAACCACACCATTCATTCTATTAAAATTTAAAGGCCATAATGATCCATGATTCCATCATCAAATATTAAAATTAATTACATAAAAAATTAATTATATAATTATAAAAAATTTAAAAAATAAATTCATGTCCCTCATATTATTTTCGTCTAACATAGTTTTGTATAATATTGATGAACATCCCCACAATTACAGAATAATTTCACAATGACCAGGATTATTCAAACATGATATTGAAAATTGATAATTAATAAATGATATATATGAATAGAATAATTATAAACTAATTTTTTAAAGTTTAAATATATGTATATAATTTTAAAATAATTTATTAATTTTTTTTAGGATTTAGTTTCAATAATTTTTTTGGAGTGTGAATAATTATAGTCAGGGTTTCATTGGCCCAAATATAATTTCTTGACAATTTTTTCATACTATGTTACATATTATATATAATATATTTTAAATAATACAGTTAGAATGTATTTTTACATATTTTTATAATTAATGCTGTAATATGATCAATAACATTCTTCCTCTTATAATAGAATTTGATTTAAATATAGAAAGGGTTTTTGTAAACTCAACTCTCATCATTGAGTTGTAACTCTCATTAATAAACAAAATACACCCAGGAATGGTTATATTTATCCAATAAATTTATATCATAGAAACATATCTTATAATATTTTTATACTGAAACATAATTCAATATGTTACATTGATTAAAATTATTCCCAAAATGATTATCATTGTTTAGAAAAACTCACATCCTATATAATGATAGTATCAATCCTTATCCAGTATTTCCTTACATTTAGTGTTTTCATTTATATTTAAAAAACATAATTATGTGTTATTTATTATGAACATGGTATCATCCTTATATGTATTTCATAATGAATATTAATTAATATTTTTATTTTTTTATTTGTATACTGATATTTGAAAATAAAAAAAAATAAATTTCATTAAATTATAAGTTCTTTTATCTTACAGTTGATATTTCCATGTGATCCTATTTATAAAATTTATGGACACCATTATTGAAGGTTATAATTTTTTAAAAATTAATGTTTTTAAAAATATTTATCCTAACATTTTAAAAAATAATATTTAAATGTAACACAAAATATTAATTTTTATGAAAATATTAAACGTGTATTAAAAAATCCAATTTTTAGTAATTTTTCATCAATTTGATTTCATCACTTCCCAATTACAAACATTCCATGAGTGTATCATTCATTACATATATTGTAATGGTTTCTAAATTAATGTAATCTATAGTTATTTTTAAATTAAAATGGATATTTCATATTTTTTCGATTGTTATTTTCACATTTATCTCTAAATAAAATCTTTAATCTATTTTGTCATACTACATTCACACCATCAATATTATCTCATGATACCATACTATTGGATTATCTATATAGTTTTCATTTTATTTTTTATTTTCATGTAACAGATTTATCTACTAGCTTAATTATACATTGATTTAATTATGTATTACTACCATAAATTAAAAATAAAAACGTACATATACGATGTTTGTTACCAGATAGTTAGCTAATGTTTTTAGTGATGAATAATCTCTAAATATGAAATTTTCATTCTACCTTGGAAGAATTCATTGGTAACCATTTTCTAATTCGGTGAAAAATCATTGTATTATGCTTTTATTACAACATAGTGATTATATTTTGTGTTACACATAGTAATTTATCATGTTCATGTTATAACCAAATTAAAATATTTTTCCTCAAATAATTAAAATTATTTTTTTCATCATTTAATTTTTTTTATGTTAACCCATTTTTACATATTTTAATTTTTTTATTTTCATATTTATATTTTAATTCTTGATTCCTAAAAATGATATCCTCCAATTTCAATTTTTATACCTAACGTAGAATTTGATATCACAACATTCTGATGTTTCCATTTCCCAATGAAATTATCATTTGTAATGTGTATATTGTTTGATGAATGTTATCACGTGAATATTTTTTTTGAAGACATTTTAGGCTTGTTATGGAATAATAATTTTCATATATTGTGGATGGAATGCCTGTGAGTTGATAAATACATTACTTCCCTTCTAATTTTTTTTCATAAATTTTCATAATAATAAACTAAAATTAACTTATGAATATATTTCACACAATATTTACAATAAATTATATTATTGAGATTAAATAGTTAAATGGAGAATAATACATTGTATACGAGTAGAATATATCTACAATTAGGGTTATGTTGATATATAAGGACTATTAAAAGATAGAAATAATTAATTGGCCATTTATTTCAATCCATTTAATAAGTCAATTTGCTAGTTATTGTAATGTTAATTATATGTGGGTTGGGGATATGAGATTTGTTGTTAAATCCATATGCATAAACCTAAGGGATATGACTATGTATAAGATGACATCCTTATGGTTTAATAATTTAATGATTGTGATGTTGTTAATGAAATTAAATCCATATATATAAATTTAAAAGAGGTGTAAAATATAGTAAAATGGAATCTATTGATAATAATAAATAATTTTGCTACATGAAATCCAACTCAATAATCACCCTAGTTAATAATAACTATTCATACGACCAGACCACTGGCTAGATACTTCTGGGAGATATGATTTGTTTAATAAAAATATATATGAATTTCATTATTTAATCCTTATTATATTAGTATATTGAATATTATAGAACTAACAAAAATTAAAAAAAAATTTAATTATCATTAAATTAGATAAATGTAACTGAAAATATATTAATTTCAATGGGAATGCCATTTAGATGTTAAATTTATTATGAAATTAACGTTAAATAATTCCATTGTGGTGTTAATCACTCAGAAATACAATTTATAATATTCGTTATAAATTAAAAATGCTTGATGTAAATTTAATAATATATGTCTTGAAAAATGTGGACGTTCGCCCATTGAATATCATACGGAATTGATAACTAAAGTGAAAACTCATTTCATAATACTAGAAAAAAATTCAGATTTTTAATTTAAAATGGGAAATAAATATTTCTTATACAAACCAAAAATTAAAATTATAAATCATCATTGTTTTATATGTGGTGATGATTATAAAATAATGAAGATAAAATTTCCTATGGGTCCAATATGAATATAGAGAAACGAAGTGGAATGTTTATAGGAATTAGAAGATGCTTTATAAGGTGAAAGAGAAGAAATATTGAAGCATGTTTATATAAAATAACATTCATTCATTTGATATGATTAATGGGAAGTAAATATTTTTTAGGCCTACAAAAGATATTATAGCAGATAGCTCATCTAAAAATTAGTATGAGTTAGCTATTATTTTGGATTTTTGTTAATCATTTTATTATAAATTAAAAAATATATTTTAAGGGATGAATTTAATTATTTATTGATAGAATATATTTCCTTATAATATTATGATAATTTTTGTTAATTGAAATTGGATATTTTCAAAATCTATATTCAAAAACAACACTGAACCAAAATGAACCCTAAAAAATTATGCAACTCTTATCCTAATTTTTTTATTTCATGGTAAATTAATGTGGTAACAAAAAATTTATATAATAGTAGAAATACATTAATAGAATTTTTAAAACTACATGGATGAGGAAATTCCATTAGTATATCTAAATAAAATTAAAATCATTATATTCATAAAAATATATTCTATTAAAAATTATATTATCTTTTACTAAGATGATTATAATATTTTGTTAATATAGTGGTTTAAATTAAATTTTATTATACTATATGTATGAACCCAGTTCTTCCATTAGCGTCTATATCTAGTTTTTCAGGGTTATATTAGGGATATTTGAGGAAAAGAGGTCATGGAATGGATATATGCCTATTGCACAACATAACATGGTTTTACACACCGTGTATTTTCAACAACATGGATTGTAATATGGGTACACTCCGTGTACTTGCTAGAACAAGCCATGTGATGGTATGAAAATATATGTATGGAATATTTTTGTAGTTTCCAGTGCACATTGTGAATGTTTATTTTTAATTTTTTAATCATGCATTAGTGTTCAATTTTGTCTTTTGGACAAAAGGGATCACCCCTCTTGTTAACCATTAGTGTCGGACGTAATGTTTCCTCCAAAATCTCTATAAGATCTCTGATTCAATCATCATTAGTGGAATTTGAAACCGATAATTAATCTCAAAAATTACACTTCATCAATTATTCCAAATTTATTCTATCAACATAGATTGGGAAGATTTTTATTTTATTCTCTTTTTAATAAATAATTCATCAAATGTTGAATAGAAGCCTGATTCTTGATGAGGAGAGTCTTACAAGTATGAGGTAGGTGGTCTTGTGCATTTCTCTAGATGTAGATATGAATATATATGGTGGGGTGTCAGAATATAAATTTTAGGGTGTCACATGATTGATATTTATCTATTATTGATGCCTATTATTGATTAGATAATTGAATAAATGTTTGAATCCATGATTAGGTTTTATCACCTCGACTAAGGGACACCAAGGGTTTTATTTCCTATGGAGGAACAATGTTATACATTTGGAAATGGATGCCCATGGGCATTCCTTTCATTCCCTATTATGTGTTGTCTGAAATGGAAATTAGTTAATTGATGGAATTTTCATGTGATTTATTATTCTTGAATTCTTGTATAGTTTATATTACATGTGGATCGTTATAAATCCATCCCATGTGCGTATTTGAAACCCCAAGCTTTATGAGGATGATCCTTGATTTTTTTATATTGGATGCATTTGGATTAATTTATTCTATGCCATCTGGAATGGCATTTCTATTTCTATGTGTGAGGTTTTACTATTCCTGAGGGAATGTTTTTTCTATGACTAAGGGCATGGATTTTATATGCCCGAGGACGAGGGATAAGTTACTGTTACAATTTATTGAGTGATCCATAATGTAATGGATGACCTCAGTATATCATTGAACTAGATAACTAAATTTAATGATATTTGTCTCATATTCTGTGTAAAAGAACAATCTTGTATTTAGACAATACTTTGTCTTTCATGGATGATCTGTAGATATATTTTTTGTTTATACTTATAGAACTATTTACATTTTGGTTTTTTCCTGTAACTATATTCACAATAGTACACTACATGTTATATATACATTCAAGGATTGAATGGAACATATCATGGGTGGATTCATACAAGTATTTAGTATCACACCATGTGTAGGACATGTTTTTTCCCAAAATGATTATATTGTTGCAGGTGTCGATAAGGATATGAACCCTTCTAAATGTACTTGAATTTCTATTAGGAGAATGTGGTCATGGGAGATAGAAGAGGCTTACGATTTTTAGGAATGAATTTTGATACTTTTTTGTTTTGGTACTTGTATTGTGTATTAACAATGTGTTTACATTTTCTGGATGTTTTCATATAACATGTGACATGGAGCATCATTCTTTGTTTGCTATGAAATATGGTTATTTTTATTATTATTCTTCCATTATTTATTTCTATTAGGATATTAATACTTCATCTATTATATAGACAATATTTATAATGTGTTAAACTCTACCAATGAGGGAATAGTTTCCCAAAAATGACACATATGCCTTCTCTACTTGTCAACAACATCTTGTATTTGGGGAAATGCTTTTGAAGGAATGTGGAAAAATGATTACAGGGAACTATTGAGTGGAATGCAGATCTAGGGCATTAAAAAGATGTATCAGGGGATGGAATTTTATATTTTTCAATACTATTATTTGATAATTTACTCAGAAAGTAATGAAATAGAGTTTGGTAATAATAATTTCCCAGGAGTAGCTACCCCATCTACAGGGAAAATCCAAATTACCACGAATTGATTTTTGATTTTTTGATTTTTAACTATTATAGTTGATTCAATTTACCCATTGGGTGACAAACATGTTTTATGATATTATTATTGATATCATTATTGATCTATAGTGTTTCATTAAAAAGAGATGAGGGTATTCAATCTCATTAATCTTATAGGAACTTGTTAGAAATCACGTGTCATGAATTATTAATATGCCATTTAGATACCACTACTAAATTAATTATGTTGTGATAGATGGTTTTCTAGATATTTATTTTATTATCATAGGTGGATTGAACGTACTATGGTTCAAATTGGTAGGAGACAAAACATTGCTCCATGAGGTGTAGGGGTCCTCATGGATCGAAATTTAGTGGATCATGGTGAAGACTTGTATTAAATCATGATATGATGTGCTATATATGGATGTGAAAAATTGATTAGTGGGGGTATGCTTCCCCATGGATTGAAATTCGGCATTCCGTTTTTTTACATTTTAAAAATTGGGGGGTCCAAGAATTATTTAAATGGTTAAACCCATAAACCCAGACAACACGGAATGTGATGTTATGAACTCATGAAATGTGATCTTCTATTCAAGAAGAAAAACTTATCATAAGTACATTCCATATTGAATGTGACAGTGTGTATGACTATCTGATGAAGATCCTATAATAAGTATCTTGTAAAAGTTCATGACCATGTACTTTTGGTACAAATAGTGTAGTCTTACCCAGATAGACCCCATGTGAATCGAGTCATGTTAAACAAAATTGTCATGATGGGAGTCATTTATACACACCTTGTACTATTCATTCACGCTGTGTAACTGGGGGTTTTACATAACCCAGATGATGGCAGTATATGACCATGTGAAAACATGTGGTACATTACATGAATGGTTTTTACATATTATGTACCACTTTTTACATAATGTTTGGGGTCATTCCCTATATTTCCCCCATTTTTTAGTTTTGGACATGCGAGTAGATATTTATGAGTTAGTTTCCACATAGAGCATGAGACTGAAACCTCTAAAGCATTCTGCGGACTCCAAATTGGTTTTATGGGTCTTTTTTCAAAGTGGAGAGGTTTTACTCAATATTCCATTTAATTTTTTATCATATGAGTGATATTGACCATTGATGATCGATTGGGTGTTTGAAACAACATATTTGAGACTTTCGATCTGAGTTCAGGTTTGAGTTATCTATCATATCTGATGTTTTCTTTGGGTATCCCTTGTCAGAGCCCTATCATATGTAATGTTCTAATGGATCCTTGTTTTATGATTCCTCTTTTGACTACGGTTCTAGGATCCCATGTAGAATTCCACACATAACATTATTGGTGTGGATCTCGTGTAGGATACCTTCACTCATGTTTTCCTAGAAGATGACAATTATTATGCCTCTAAGTTTTTGACTGCCAAACCCAACCTTCATAGTAGGATTTTTTTGTATCCCTCTTTGTATGACACATTGACCTAGCCCTTGGGGAAGTTAATGGGGTGGTAGTCTATAGGAATTTGTTGACCTATCTTGTATTTTTATCTGTAATTTGGAGAAGAAATTTTTTTTGCATATGAAACATTGATATGGGAATGAAAATTGTGGAATGCAGAGTTTAGTAGGATAGTCTTTTTATGGGCATGGATATCTTATTCCGAGGTCATGTGAACCTATAATTTTTCAATTGATGGGTGACATAGTACACATCATCTTCTTTGTAAATTGTTTTGTAGATGATGTTCTTTTGATATTGTTCCTATGTGAGCCATCTGGTACTAGGATGCATAGGGTGGATAGCTTATGAGTAGTAAGGAGAATCTGTAGAATTATATTGAAAAAATGGGTTAAAATATGTTGACATATGTGGTACCCATCAATTGTTAAACTCTAAAATGTGTTGTTGAGTTCAATTAAATTGTGGATCTTTTAGTTTTTCTTTATGTTCTCATGTTATCTCCTATATATACTGACATGGGAGTTATGGAACCATATTCATCTAACTACTCAGTATGATATTCGGGACATGGGTTTTTTGACATGTCTTGTGGTTTAATTTCATATTGTATGACTGGTGATAAGGCATCGTGATCATTGTTCGTGAACGACACACGTGCATTTATATAGGTTCTGAAATAGTGTGTTGGGTGGCACTAGTTATTTCTATCAACATCTATGATAGTCATAAGTGGGGATAATTTTGACTATTCTATTTAAATAATTATTTTGAGGTACAAGTACCTCAATTATGGACTATTCAGATACAATTGATATTATATGAATGCCATTGAGACTTGTGAGACTTGTTTCAGGTTGATGTTCACCTAAAAATAAGATGTTGTTTTGTTTTTGTTGTGTGCACAGTCATTGTCAGTTACTGATGCTCATAAATGGACCTAGATTATTATGTGTGAATAATCATAGAAATCTGTTATGATAAAGGCATTGTAGTTAGAGAAATTATGATGAATGTTAATGTATAGATGATTTAATTTTAGTAGATGGGCCCCAAGTGGGTTGACTATCATTTTATATTAATCCTTGAAATCATATTACTATGATTTTTCTTTAGAGATGATCATGTCCCCTATCTTGACATCGCCCTAAATTCAATAATATATTTGCGGTTATACATTGTTCTATAGTTGAAATCATCTAGGGTAGAATGTAATATGTTTTGGTGGTGGGAATTGGATGAGTGTTTTTATATGATGCTCATTAATACTGATTGATATCAGTGTTTCTATGTAGGAACACATTGAATGGAATCTGGATTCCTGCCACATTCCACAACCTGACCACCATGATTTTTCTACTTTAGGTTCTATCAATGTTCATATTTAGACATTTTTCTTTGTACCAACGTCCCCCTTGTAATGAGAGTATGGACCACCATGGTGAGTTTTGTGGAATCATGGTTGATGAATATGATGTTATCTCTGAATTATAGTCGGGCATAGAAGTGATGCATTGAAAATGGGTAATGAATCAAGTGGTATGGATATATTTATCAACTTTTCGTATGCTATTGAATTATATTACTAAATGATCAATATATTGTTTTATATAGGATTATCAATGATATATAAGTATGGGCTTCGAGGAACATGTTGTTGTGAGTGCATGGTGCCTTGGTAGAAGGAGTTGTGTTCTGTTATAATACATTGTATTTCTAAGCCGTGAATTTTAAGGATAAGTCATTATGTGATGACTTACTTTTTATCCTTATTGTTCCTCATGGATGGTTCAAGGAAACCAGTTTGAACACTCCGCCATTCTAAGGTTGCTGTGAAGTGAATGTTTGAAATTCCTTTCGATGGACGATATTGTGAGCAATTTTTTTATAGTTAGACCATTATATTCTATGAGGCCACTGTTATGACCTTAGTTTTTTGTGAATCCAACCACTAATGGGAAAAAATACCTTTTAAATTTCATGATATCTCTGGGGTGTGCATTGTGGTGTTTTTTAGTGGTGGAGATGCCTTGGTAATGATGAATTTTGATTTTATCTTTACAATCTCATGAAAGTTTCACTTTTGAATCCTTCAAATTATGGAAACTATATGTGTTTATGAGCTTGAGATGTTGTACATCAGTGAGATTGTATGAATCCATCGGGTCCCTCAGTCTATAATTTATGATAGGATGTATGGAATAATTATCATTTTTAGAATGGGATATTGTGGGTGTTGGGTACAGAGGTGGTTCTAAAACAACATAGAACCCCAAGACATATGGACAGTCTGATCACACAATTCAAGTGCTAGAGGACATGCTTCGGGCATGTATCCATGATTTTTGGGGTTCATGTGAGACACACATAACCTTTGTTGAAATTTCCTACAACAATAGATTCTAGGATACTTTTCAGATAGAGAAATATGTGGATTTTAAGGTATCCTAGATTATCACCCCTGTATTGGTTAGAGGTATAAAATGTAGCTATCCTAGGACCTCATCTGGTCGAGGAGACCACTGAAAAGTTATGGGTGATTTGAAAGAAGACAGATACTACACAATCTCATCATAAGTTATACACTGATCATCATAGAAGAGCTTGGGGTTCGCAGTTAGGGATCACATTTTGGTATGTGTTTCCCATTAGTTTGGACAAAAAACGATAAGGAGACATGGTATTATATCTCTAAGATACGTTATCATTTTTGAGGATTCTGGAGTGACTTAGGATTGTTTCCTATAGGTTGTAGTAACCACAGATGTACAAGGATCTTCACGACTTCATCCACATTTCTCGGTTGAAACGTTACATTTCAGACGCATCTCACACTTTTCAACGCAATGAAGTTGGACACCTGGTTGATCCTCCATTAAAGAGGATCCGATATGAAGTGTGGATCATAACACAGAGGGTTACCCTGGTCGATATGATCCTTATATACGAGTTATATGATAGAATAGTTGCATATATGATGAGTCCTAGGATATGGTGACTAATTTACGATCACTGTGCCATGGTTTTTTCTCCAATGTTCCATAAAACCCTAGGAAGGTAAATTCAGGGAAGAATTGAATTAAATGGGTACCTAGATCCCCTTTTATGAACCTTGTTATTGAATTATGGTCTGGATCTTTTCTATCCGTGTTAAATATGGGATAATTTAGGAAAATAGGTCAATGTTTCATTTCACGATTCTTACATGAAAAAACTAGGTTTTACATGGCATTTATTTTCAAGAACATTCCATGTAATTCCTAGTACTTTCCATGTCATGGTCTGGCCCAGATCTATATAGACACGACATGTAGTTTCTAGTACATGCTATATACTTTTATTTTTATTTTATAAATTGGAATGCAGCATTGTACATTTTCATTTTGCTAGAATGGATCATTCATCAAGTGATCTAGTAGCTCTGAACATTATTTTGTATCCCATACCTCTGTCTAAAATCCAATTCTATCACTATCATAGGTTTTTGAACCCAATAGGTATGATCTATATTCCCCTAGAGTCATTGTTCATGATTTCTTCTCTCATCCTGGTTATCGAATTTTGGGATTTTAATTTTATTTTGTAGATCCACAATCGTATAGGCTGAATTTAAGACCGATGATAGATGAGGATAGTCATACAAGTTTGAGGTAGGTGGTCTTGTTCATTTTGATAGTTTTCTACTTTAATATATATTTTGTAGTACCACACTCCATATTTTAGAGTGTCTCTTGAATTCCAATTTCCTATTATTACTTCCTATTGTTGATTAATTAATTGGTTATATTATTGAAAATATGTTTGGTTTTTATCACATTGGTTAAAGGCCACCTGTTGGTGTGTTTCCATTTGATTTTCAATGTTAGTTGTTTGGCCTAGGATGCTTGTGATAATTCCTTTGATTCTTGATTATGGGTTGTTTAAAAGGGAAATTGGTTAATTGAAGGTCGTTACACATGTGTTGTTATTCAGGATTTCATTTAATAGTTTATCTTACATGTTTCAAGTTATATATTCAGCCCATGTGACTATTTAAATGCCCAAAACCTATGAGGTTAGTCATTGATTATTTATATTGGAAGACATTTAATTCATTTTTCTATTCCTACGGGTGTGGGTTTGTAATGTCTAAGTGAATGTTCTATCTATGCCTGAGGGAAGGGTTTTCTATGCCTAAGGGAGGGGTTTTTTATACCTAAGGGAAATGGTTCAAATAATATTACAAGGACATGAGTGATCCCAGATATAATGGATGGGATCAGTCCCACATTTAACTTGATAACAAATTGGTATGATATATGACACATATATCGATCTTAAGAACATGTTTCAATTCATTCGTTACATATAAATTATTACATGGTCTCCATATCCATCTCTTGTGATTACTTATAGAACGATTTAATTTTTAGTATCTTCTAGTTCCATCTTTAATTAGTGTACACTATATTATATATATATATATATTCACTGATTAATAAACACATGTCATGGGTGGTTTCCTACTAGGATTTAGTGTCACACACTCTTTGGGTGATGTTTTGGGACCAAATATATTATATTTTTGTAGGTGTTGATAAATGAATGATTACTTCTATAGGTACTAGATTTTCAGTTAAGATAATGATAGTATTGTACCAAGATGTGGTTTCAGATGATTCTTAGTCTCATATGATCTGTGTGAATTTTGGTTAATTGTATTTCATATTAACAAATTATATAATGTTTTGGATATTTTCTTCAAACATGTGACACGGAGCATCATTATTTGTATAAAATGGCATCATGATATTTTTATTATCATTATTGGATTGTAAATTTTTGTTATGATATTAATACATCCTCAATTATATTGATGTTTTTTCACCATGTTACACACTTCCAATGCAGGAATAGATTCCATACTACCACAACCAATCCTTCACTTATAGTTATCAACTACTTATGATTTAGGAAATGCACTTGAGGCCATGTAGCTAACCAGATACATGGCACTATTGAGTGGAATCCAGATTTCAGACATTACACTATAAACAATTATTTAACATAAATCCATACAATATATATTAATTGGATCATATTAAATTTATTTAATTCATGGAAGATAAATATTTCATTAATGTTTTATGTGTTATGTATGATTATACTAAAATTGGGTATTATCACATAAAAAATTGGATAATATAATTTCACTTTAATATTTTCATATATTAGTTTTTTAATTTTTTAATGGTGAAAATTTCAATTTTTGTTATAATATTTATTTACCTAGATAAATAATAGTCACAATAAAAAACAATTAATTATTTTTATAATGAAACAAATATATCCATTATAATTTTCTTTTAAATTATTTTATTTTCAATATATATTTGTAAAATAATGTATAACCATATGTAGTGATAAACTAAAAATAGATTAATAGAGAGACAATATTAAAATTGATTATGTTAAATTAATGACTTGAAAAATATTTCTCTTTAAAAAATATTTCTTATCCAATTATATTTACAATTATTAAGGTGAATTTTCATATAACTATAAATTTAATTATATTAATGGATGGGAAACCTAGATTATTAAATATTGATATTTGGTAAGAATGATAAATATATATATTTACAAATGAAGTGACTACCATTGATAATTTTTATAAAGTTTATAAATTATTAATATTACTAATAAATGTGGTTAATATATTACAAAATATAAATTAAATAAATGTATTCAGGATTACCTATTCTATATAAGAAGTTATTATTTAAATATCAGTAAACACATTTGTCACTTATCTCAAATAACTCTAATAATATTATAATCATTCTTTTACCTTATGTTTTTTTCCAATGCTTCTTCCCACCTTTTGAACTATAAAAGGAGTCCACTTCCACAAGATTAAAGGTAACATAAATTATAAATATTATGACCACTTCCTAATATAACTTTCTTATAATCATACTAATTATTCATATTCCAATATACTTAAATGGTTACTCAAGTCTATCATATATGTTGCATAAATCAAATTAATGCAAAAATTATGAGTGATAGAATGACTATTTTTTTGACATCCTCTGTTTTTCCATCTCAATCACTATAAGTCACCAATCTGATATAGAGAGGATGAAGACTAGTAATAACCGTATACATTCATCAGTGGGGGGATTATACATTAAATATAATTTTATATAAAATATAATACATTTTAAATAAAAATACAATAAAAACTAATCTAATATTACACAAACAAATGAATTACATACATGTAAAACAATAATGAGCAGATCCATATATGGAAGGATTAACCAATGTATAATGATGTTGGGAAAAAATAATTATACAATGGGTTATTCTATATATAATATCAGTCCTCCACTATATCCATAATCTTATTCTCATCCATCCACCTCAACACTCAATTGCTTCACTAGGGTTATAGTCATGATATACTCAATGTCATTGAATTAACCAAATAAGGATTTTTTAAAATTCGTAGAAAGATACCTATAATTCATTATTAAAGTAGTTTGATATTTTATAAAAATATTATTCCAATTAAATATAAATTTATAACTTCTAAATAAATATAGATTCCAAAACCTAGTCATCATATCATAACCAAGATTCCAAAAAACCAATGGTTTTATGAGAATTAGGTCCTTCTTAGAATGAAAATGATGGAATTTAATTACAGTGAATTGACCCACCAATAAGCGTTATATCCCATTATATTTCTTATGGAATCGATTCTGACCAGTCTCTAATATAAATATATATATGATTCATTATAGGTATTTCACTAAGATGGTCATAACACATTAGTGCCTGACATCAAGCCTACATACCATCATTCCCATAACATTATGCATCAGGTCATTCAATTTCATCATCAACACCATCTCAAGTGGTATACATTCCCCTTGAATGTAATATACAATGCTTGATGACTACCTATATAATCTAAAAATAATGTGACCCTATGATAATTTTAATAATGGAAATTATATTTAATAGAATATATGATAGATAACAACAAGCTAAAAAAAGTAAAAAAATATTATATCTTATTTATGGCTCATAAAACATATCAATTGAATTATTGGGTGTGAATATGAGTAGCCAAATTTTGAAATACATATAATACTCAATACAAATTTTATAATTAATTATGAATAAATAATCATCCAACTTTTAGTAAAGTCATATAATGCATCCAATAATATGATTCATTCATAAAAGAGTTTTATTTATTTTTGGGATAAAATATTATATTTAATATTTTCCATGATTAAAAAAATAATTTTCTTAAATATATATAATTTTTCTAATATCATTTCAACGATAATATAGTTTTATTATATGGGAATCTTCCAAATAGTTTTTTTGATAACTTGTGAAAATACTATTTTTATTAAACCCTTTATTTTCTACAAAACATTAAAAACATTAAAATTTTATTATAATTTTTCGAAATTCACATTGTTTCTATTATATTTGTAAAATTACAATTTATCTTTTTGAAATAAATTTTTTTTGGGAGATATAATAAATATAATTTATATAATTATGAGGTAATTTTTCTGGAAATACTGATTTTCATTAAAATATTAATTTTAATATTAAATTAATTTTATCTTACAAATACAAAAATCATATATAAATAATTGAATAAAATTTAGTTTTATGAATTATAATGAATTATATTTAATTTTATTATAGAATTACAAAAAATTTGGTGAATCATATAATATATTAGTGTTTTGTAATGGATTATATACATATTGAAACATATTTTTTTAATTCATTTGTCAAATTATGTAATTAGTATATCAATTTTCAATAATGATATTTTATCAATATAATATTTCATTAAATTATTTACAAACAATGAAATTCATGAAAAACAAAATGTAAGGATCTATTTGGAATGAAATATCATCTTATTCCCATTTATTAATAAATTTAATCCTTATATGTAAAATTATAACACTTAATAATAAAATGTTTTTTTTGTAAATGTTGGTGTTAAAATATGATAACTAAGGGATTAAAAAATAATTTATTTTATGAAAACCAATAATCTTAAAAAAAATCTATTGCATGATGGAATTATAAAAAATACAACCTTGTATTATGTTTAATGACCATTTAGAATTATTTTTATAGAAAATAACATTATTATAACTTTATCATTTATAATATTCCAGAATATCCATAGATGTAAAATATAAATGTAAACCACATCCCCCACTTCATTAATACTTTTTAGCAATCTATATAGACCATACCCATAATAAATCAGTTTTTAAAATAACTATACAAATTATATAATCCATTCCCCACCCAATAGTCTATAGACTAGATCAATGGTTGGATATCTACAGGAGTTCCATTAAAGAATAATTAATCAACATAACCGATCATGATATATTTTATCTCATTTTTATCTCCATGAAATATTTTTTTCTATCATAAAATAATAAATTATTTATTCCAAACAAACATAAAATTTATTATTGTTATTAAATCATAATTATCCACTGTATTTTCCATCCAACATGAAGTGAAAATATCCCTTGTGTGTACATACGGCTTATCATCTCCACATAGAGAAATATTAAATTTTCCAACATCATATTTTATGAATGGTTATTATGATGGTTTTAATGTTTATATATGATGAATTTGAAATAATTATCCTTACATAATTATAATGTCACATCAAAATTCATTTCATAAAATCAATTAGAAATCAATAACATCATATTCCCATACAAGTGGAAGACCACTTGTATGAAGTGTTGTTATTTGTTTTTAATTTTTTTTACATAGATGTAAATATGTAAATATATAATTATTATTAATGTTTAATATGATACAGTAACAATTTTATATAGGTTTTTATTATATACCTTTATTTTTTTACTTACATTGAAAAATTTATGTTTTGTATATCCGTACTTATGACATACTCTATCATTGGATGATATAATTTATTTTTATTTCAATTTTTTTGTATGAATAATAATATTTATATATTAAATAAATAATATATTTGTAACATGATAAACTTAATGATTCATACAAATGGAACACATCCCACTACTACCTATGAAAACCTCAAATAGGCTAGAGGGATGGTGACATGTGCTGAGTATGTATAAAACACATTAGAGGACATAGACAAGATTACATTAACACAAAAAAACACTAAACCCATATAATAGAATAAAAAAACATGCATCGATACATATAAACCACATAGCCATATTTTTAATAAAACTAATGGAATATAAAAGGCCTAAATAAAAACACACTAAAAGGATTCTGTAAACATTTATTACCTATTACAAAAGAAGGATAATGTATAAAATATAACTCATGGACTCTACTTGGTCTATTATAATCACACATAATATCCTCGTTTTAGACCCTCTATGACACAATTAAAATTTCTAACATTAACATTAGATATGAAATGTGAAAAATATTCCTATGTAGGAGTGAGTATAACAATATCCATTTTGACACCATGAAAACACTATGCATATTAAACAAGAATAACATTAAGCATTAAATTTTTATATATCTACCAAAAAATATATCAAGAAAACCCATGTGAAATAGGTAATGAAGCAATATCTCAATGTAAAGTCACATATGTTTTTCTATCATAGGATTCCGATTTCCAAACCGTACCGTCGTGCCAGGTCATTAAAAACATGAGACCCACTTTTCCCTCTCCCTTTTTTTATCCTCTCTCGATCCCCCTTGACCATGGTGGGATTTGTAGACCCAAGGGGTCCGAAAACCCCTTTTAATTTCTTCAGCTTCAACCATGGTGTCTCCCATTTTATTTTGAGGAATGTATTTAGGGTTTTGTCCATTTCTCCTTTATTTCTCTTCTCCTCTCCCAATTCTTCCATTTTCATTTTGGGGTGTCTTATTTTGATGAACCATAATGGATCGATATTCTGTTTGTTTTTTGTTCTCATTGGATCTATGGTGTGTGAAATGTCCATGGGACATAGATCCCTCCACTATGATAGATTCATTACCTTAGCACCCCATTGAGTTAGGTGTTTCCATCATTTTTCCGTTCCATCTGAACGCATTGTTTCCTGCATGTTTCCGATTATTATTTAAAAATTATTTTCACCTATAAAATACTCATGGGTAGATAGTTGTGGGTATTTCTTATTGGTAGAATTTATTAAAAACGTGGTTTGAAAGATATTTTTGAATTATTCCATGGATTATGGAAGCTAGGTTGTATGATGAAATTCCATGCGTTCTTTTAGAATTAAACATTATTTTTAATTAAATGTTTAGCCAAATTAGGTTCTGATATTGTTGTTGGATTTTTATTTTTAATCGCATGCATGATTTGGTTTTTAATAGGTCATTCATGTTTTTTAAACTAAATGGAATTGTTGGGTTTGATTTTGAAATCATGTGGTGTTTTTGATAATTACATATAAAAGGTTTTCTTTGTCACATGGAGGGTTCCATTAAATGTCAGAACATCCATGGTTACCTAATATGAAGAAATGGATGTTCATTCAAATGATGGTGGAACTCTAAAACTCCATTCTATAAAAATGTTTATCGTTTCTACTTACCTCTTTTATATCTAATTGGTTCTATGATTTCCAAATGAGGGAAAGTGTTTCCTCTAGTGTATTGAATGATTAAATGTATTTGTTTCAGTTTTATTCCACTTTTCCAAGAATCAAGTTTTCTTGAGTGATTGAAAATGGGAAATATCATTTGGGGTTTTATATGTGTGTGGGTGAATGTTTCTGTAAAGGGATTATTGGAACATTCTTATGGACAATGGGATTTCACATTATTTACATATATCCTTTGAGTTATTTTTGGTAGAATGTATTAGGATGTGAAAAATAATGGTTCCTTTTCAAAATTGGAATTTTTTTGCGAATATATTTAAATGTATTAAGGATGTGATGTCCCAGTTGGAATTTTATATGATGCGATATATATATTTAGTCGGAACCTTTATAAGAAGGAATTATATTTGGGGGTTTTCATACTATGTTATTCATAATTTGGGTTGGAATGTGTGGTGATGGTAGGTAAGGTTAGTCACACATATGAGGTCCTCCACATTACAATATTTTACCACCACAGGTTCATCGTAGTATTTTAGTGGATAGAGTGACAATATATTACATTCCCCAATTATGCGGGTTGGTTGTAACATCCCAATTAATTAAAGAATTATGTATTTTCATATCTACGAATATTTACGAATTAGATAGTGTTTTAGATGATTATAATGAGAATAAATCCAATCATATGAATAAAATACTCTAATATTTTTAAAAGATAATTTTACCGCCTTTTGATGGAGAACCATTTTTAAATATATATTTTGACAATTTTATAATCTTTATTAGTCAAAAGGAAATTTTTCATTAGAGTCGAGAAATTGAAATTTACATTGTATAAAATTTTGGTATTTTTTTGACAATGTTCATTTTTTAATGAATAGTGAACAATAATGTATTTTACTTCAAAAATGATTTTTAATCTAATTTAATTATATGGGTATATCATATTTTTAATTATTATTCAAGGTTAATTATAATATATTTTTACCATTTAATCCAATGGTGGTATTTAGAATTAATTTCACTTTGAGATTGGATATAAACAACTGACAATCTTTTGATAGATATTGTATTTTAAAAACACTCTATTTGTTTTGACACAGGAAATTATTTTTAAATTAAATAATGCAATTTATGTGTTTGGAATTTGGTTAAATGGATTCCATATTTGGAATTATAAGGTCTAAATTATTTAATTAAGAGTCCTTTGTTTTTGGACATTATGAATAGTAATGAAGGTAATTATCTTTAATTATCGTGATTAATTAGTAATCAGGAAGGTAAGGGTATTACAATAATATCATAATAACATAAAATGACCAAAAATGATTCCTAATGCAACTATTTGTGTCATTTCTGACCATGGGAATCCTTGTGCCATCTTTGGGACCCCATGAAATCACTTTTGTGTGATAGTGACATTTTATCATTTTATTTTAAAAGAAAGGAAAATATAACAAAATTATGTAACACCTAAGTAAAAAAAAATTAATTTTGTCTACATAAATTATATCTTAGATTATAAATATTTATTAGAATTTTAAGAATATTTCCTAAATCATGGTATTTTTATTATAATTTTTATACATAAAATAAATAAATTTATTTATGACACCATGGTGATGCAGTGATTACCTCATTAATGAACTATTTAAATAAAATGAAACAATAATTAAAAATATAAGACATTAACTTGTCAAAAACCTATTAAATTGGTGTATTTCGAACCCTTATCACCTTATCCTATAAATATATCATTTTTGGACCTTTAAAATCCAAAAATCAATTGATAATAAAGTAACATTTCATGACTTTCCAAGAGTGCCCCTCCACCCTCTTATAAAAGTCCCCCACCTCTACCCCCTCACACCCACATCTCTCAAGACATTGGATTAGACAAACACTGCTAATTGTATCTCTAAAAATCCCTCTCTTCATCCTATAAGCCTTAAAATAGGAAGAAAGCTATTCAAGTAACCATTTTGTATCAAACCAAGGGGAGTTACCCGATTTAAAGGTAATGTCTTCTCTTATGTCATTTTGTTTTATTTTTCATCACCAACCCCATAAAACCTTTTTATTCATTAATTTAATTACAAAGACAGTATCTTCAATATACTAGGATGTTTTTATGAGAATATTTTGATTTACACTTACACAAACCTCTGTCTAATGGTTAATGAACATAATGTTTCTGTGAGTGGAGAATTACTGCCTCACGAAAAGATGACAGTTCAATATTCTTTTGACACCTCTCATGGTGGCCAATAAGATGTCACTATATTTATATATGATATTTATTATATTTATTTTATCCTTAGGCTTCTATATTTTTCAATTATGTCATACCTTTATGGTTTCAATTATGGGTAAATGTGATAATTTTATTTTAGGAAGTGCGGACTACCGCCCCTCAAAGTGATTTTATTCGTTAATGTCATATTTCAAAGATATAAATGATGGAGTTAATGATATTATATATGATATTATACTGTAATTTTTATATACCATTATATAATTATGATTTAATTTGTGATGACCCAGACCCCCCTTGGTCCCTTCCTTTGCCAAAAATCCAGTTTCCTTGCGGGGTACCGATCGGTGAGACCGATCGGTGAGACCGATCGGTGAGACCGATCGGTGCGACCGATCGGTGAGACCGGCCGACGTCGGCCGGCCTTGCCAAGTTGTTCCAGTAACGTTCCTTTTTCGCAAATAGGGTTTTAAACCCTATTCTGCCTTGTTAAAAATGTCTTGGGAATCCGAAACGCGCACAAAGGTTTTAATTAAATGCTTCATTAATTCATGGGTCGGTTAAAACCACCCAGTGCCATTAATGATGAGTCAAGCCACGTGGTCAACCCACGACTCCCTCGTCTTCCGTGGTTTTGTGTTTTATCTCAACCGTCCCCAACTCTTATAATTAAGGGTTAGGCCGTGGTTTTCCCCCTTCTTCGATCGTGGCTCTTCTGGTGCATCGGGACCGCCGCATCGTTATCCGTAAAGTTCCGCGCCCCCGGCCTAAACGTCGATCATCTATCAACAAGTAGGGAATTTCTCTTGTCTCTCACTTTTGTGTATCATGCGGGGTGGGCGTTACTTTTGTTCCTATGGAATTGGTTGAACCAAACCCTAATGAAGATAATAAACAAAGTTATAAAGGAAGAAGGGGAAGGGGTTGTGATCGTTGTTATGCTTTATCTTGTGATCATCCCTTTTGTTGTACTGGTTTATGTTTTTTGAAAATTGAGGCCGTTGGTGGTCGTGTGTGTGCACTTGAATCCCCTCATGATGTTTTAAATGGGTTGCTGAAATTGTGAACTCCTGCTGTGAAAATGGTTAACCACGTATATCCGGCTGAATAATTGAAAGCACCAGGATCGGCCCTTCTGTGATAACTCCCGGTTAGAACACACGGAATTTGAAACCATGGAGTGTGTTAAATCGTTTAAATCTGAAAATCCCTGACTTGTGTTGGTAGTGGTTAGTGGTTGTTTTCCCTTCGGGTCGTTTGCTGGAAATGTGGGAGGGGATGGGATCCCCTGTTCTTTTTATACTCTCGGTGGCTGTGTGAATTTGCGGGATGGGATCTCCTGTTGGCATGGTTTTAGTGGTTGTGAGTTTTTATCACAAATTGGGGAGAGATCCTCTGTTGGCAGAACCGGGTGTGAGTGTTTTGGTTGATCTATGCTTTGACGTTTTCCTTGGTTATGCTTATGGTAGTTGCCCAGTAGTGCTTAAAATTAATTGAACATTTTGACTGAACGTGAAACAAGAATGGGACAAATGGTTTTGTGGGCAAGGGTCGTGAATTGTGACTCGGACGCTGTGGTATTGTGTTCTGTAGGTTGGCTAGGAAAACCTAAGTTTTGGGTGAGTGTTTGTTACCTATATCTATACTTGTAGCTTTGTGTTTCTTATTCGCGCCCCACCCAAGTTGAGCTCTTAGTGCCGAACACCCCCATTTATGGGGGAAGGGTGTTTTTCCCAACACTATACTTAGTGGATGGTTATTAGCTCCTTTTCTGCTCCCTTTCCCGGATAGCCCAAGTACCTTCGGGCAGGCTGTGATGGCCTAAAGTCCATTATTAGCCCAAGAACCATCGGGCAGGGTGTTGTGGTGGTTGGCCAGGTGTGTGCGGCAGGTGGTTTCCCAAGTGTCTTCGGGATGAGGCCCAGGTGTTTTCGGGCGTGGCAGTGGATCCTTTAGCCCAGGTGTCTTCGGGCGTAGCGGTGGTTGTTCTGGCCTAGGTGTTTGCAGGCATGGTTACATGTGACAGTTGAGGCCCAGGTGTGTGCGGGCGGGATTTGGCAGTGGGACTGCGTGTGGTGGTGTCCCAGGTGTGTGCGGGCGGGATTTGGCAGTGGGACTGCGTGTGGTGGTGGCCCAGGTGTGTACGGGCGGGTGTGGCAGTGGGACTGCGGTGAGAATGGCGGGATTGGTCCGATGCGTAGGATGTCTCAATAACCAGTGGGGAAGTGGCGCGGGGTACCCAAACATCGATGTGCTCTTATTATATATATTACTTGACTTGCGTTATTTGGGGAGTGAGCCTTGGTGAGGCCTGGGATGGATAGTTTGCCTTGTTAGTTGTTTGGTTCACTCTTTTCTCACGGGACTTTAGTACGTTCCCCCACTTGTGCACGAGAGTCTTGGTTTTCCCTACTGATTGTACTTGTATGCTCACCCTACGTTTACTTTCAGGTTTCCAGGAGGACTACCAGGGCTGCGCGGGACCCTATTAGTCGGATAGTTGGAGTTGTCGCTGTTGTCGTACCTTTATTTTCTTTTGGTATTGTACTTGAGAGCTTTCTTTTTCTTTTGTACTTGTACCTTGTTGTAAACTGTTTAAACATGCATGGGGACTTTATTTGGGTTCATTTATATAAACTTGTTTCTTTTCCTTTTTGGGAGGTCGACTTGTCCTTTTTCCATATCCTAAATAATAAAAAGGGTAATGCCTTCCATTTGCGAAAATTTTCTATACCCTTGGTGCTAGTCGCCACTCCGGGACCTATTGAAGGCGGGTTTCGGGGGTCATTATCTCTCCTTCAACTTAAAGAAGGAAGGGCCTGGCAATCCGCTGACTCTTCCCTCCTTTTGGTGAAGGCGGGTCGTGACAGAATGGTATCAGAGGCAGGTTGAGAGATAGGACGGAGTCTGGAGTTAGGCACAGTAAGGATTGCATGGGATGGTAAGGAAACAGCGTTGGGTGACCTTGGTGCGTGAATTAGGCCAGGGAGGACCGGCTAGGACACGGGATTTTAGGGCCCCCCGTGATCCGATGCAAGGACTCTGGACCTACCGAACGACCAAGTGAGGCCACACTGATTGCAGGGTAGAGACCCTAGGAAAGGTACATGCATCATAAATGACTCGTGTTTTTGTGTTTCTGGGATGTCTTGGGAAATTAAGAATAAATTAAATCTTAACAAGTTTTGAGAACGGTTTTCTTTGCACTACTGGGCTTAGGCATTCCTTGTTTACCTTGCAGCTATGGCACCTGGAAGGCGACCACGTGTGGTACAGGCGATCGAGACTCCTGAGACTACTTTGGCCAATCGGCAGAGAGCTGATCGGGAGGAAGAGGACGACCAGTGGCAGAAGACTCTTCGAGCCTTTCAGCGACAGGCCCTCGAGAAATATGAGGGCAGCACCTCCGACATGAAGACGGAAGGCTGGCTGGAGGAGCTAGTCATAGCCTTCGGCCTGATTCGGGCCTCGACGGAGTACTGGGTTCCTCTGGCTGTTAGCCAGATGCGAGGAGCGGCACGTCAGTGGTGGATGCTTCACCTGGGGAGTAGGAAGGAGTCTGAGGTTGCTTGGGCGGACTTCGAGAGGGAGTTCCGGGCGGAGTTCCTCTCCTCGACAATGAAGGCGGAGAAGAGGCAGGAGCTACTCTCCCTCCAGCAGGGGAGCATGTCCGTGAGGGAACTTGGAATCAAGTTCAAGGACCTCCTGCGTTTTGCCCCGGACCTCTTTCCCGATGAAAAGTCTCGGGAAAGATGTTTGGAGGAGGCGCTCCGACCCTCCCTCCAGTATGCTGTTACCCCCTTTACCCTTCCGACATACTTAGAGGTTCAGAAGAAGGCCGAAGTGGTGGAAAGGATGCACGCTCTAGGCGGACTATCACGAGAAGGGATCCAGCTGGGACCATCGAAGGGGAAGGCCGTCAGCACCAGGCCTCCGGCATCGGGACCCTCCAGGTTCCGACCCGCAGGGAGTAGGCCGCAGCAGTTTCAGTTTCGATCCCCTGGCCCACGTTCTTTTCCTTCAGGTTCGGGACCACGGTGCTTCATCTGCGGGAGCCCTGGACATCTTCGGAGTCAGTGCCCCGATCGGGTGCAGTACAGCAGTGGCAGTCATCCCCAGCGTCCGCCGCAGCAGCAGTTCCCAGCCAGACCCTTCCAGCAGCAGCAGTAGGGACAGCGAGCTCCCGCTCCTCCGCAGACAGACATAGGAGGGGGAGGCCGACCTCAGGGCGCTCCCCAGGGACCTCGACCAGGGCGTGGTCGGGGAGGTGGCCGACAGACGAGGGGCAGGGGAGCTGGGCGTGGACAATTACACGCCGCAGAAGCAACAGTTCCAGCAGGGCCAGAGGTTGTTCGAGGTACGATCAGTGTGTTTAGCACTCTTGCTTATGCTTTGTTCGATACCGGAGCTTCGCACTCCTTTGTTACACCCAGTCTAGCCCGCGCCTTGGGTCTAGATGCCGAGAGACTTCCAGTGACCCTGGTGTTGAGCACACCAGTTGGAGGTCAGACCGACTTGCTGTTCGTTTGTCGGGGATGTAGACTGATGTTGGGGCCACATCAGTCGGTTAAGGATCTCCTTCTGCTACAGATTCGGCCGTACGATGTCATCCTAGGCATCGACTGGCTATTTTCTGTGTGCGCCGTCATCGACTGTTTCCAAGGGAGGGTGGTGTTCTCCGGTTTGGACGGCCAGCGTGTTACTTTCACTGGCAAGTGGAGCTGTCCGAAGGGAAACAGGAGGGAGGAACCTCTCCTCTCCTTGTTGACCGAACTGACGATAGAATCAACAGATGAGGAAATGGTGGAAGTACCAGAGATCGTTCGTGAATTTGTGGACGTCTTTCCTGAGGAGGTGACGACTCTACCCCCTCGACGTGACATCGAGTTCGGGATAGACCTACAGCCCGGATCTCGACCAATCTCGATGGCTCCTTACCGGATGGCACCTTCGGAGCTACGGGAGTTGCGGATACAGATTGACGATCTGATGAAGAGGGGTTATGTTCGTCCAAGTGCATCACCGTGGGGTGCCCCAGTCTTGTTCGCAAAGAAGGCAGATGGTGGCCTCAGGTTGTGCATCGATTACAGGAGGCTGAATAAGGTAACGATCAAGAACCGCTACCCTCTTCCGATGATATATGATCTTTTCGACCAGCTGAAGGGGGCAGGATGGTTCTCGAAGATCGACCTACGATCCGGGTACCACCAGCTGAGGGTGATGGATATCGACGTCTCGAAGACGGTGTTCAGGTGCAGGTATGGGCACTTCGAGTTCGTGGTCATGCCCTTTGGTGTTACGAACGCCCCAGCCGTGTTCATGGGGCTTATGAACTCCATCTTTCGGGAGTACCTGGATCGGTTTGTGGTGGTGTTCATCGACGATATCCTGATCTATTCAAAGTCAAAAGAGGACCATGCAGAGCACCTGAGGACGGTTTTGGAGGTCCTCCGACAGCACCAGCTCTATGGGAAGTTGTCAAAGTGCAAGTTCTGGGCACGAGATGTGCACTTCCTCGGACATGTAGTGTCTGAGCAGGGAGTAGCAGTCGACCCATCAATGGTTGAGGCAATTGTTTCTTGGGCAGCACCCAAGAATGTGGCGGAAGTTCGGAGTTTCCTCGGACTGGCGGGCTACTACCGGAGATTCGTACCCAACTTCTCCCGGGTAGCAGCCCCTTTGACGACTTTGACCAAGAAGGACCAGGTTTTCCTGTGGAGCGAGCAGTGTGAGTCATCCTTCAGCTACCTAAAAGAAAAACTGGTTAGTGCCCCAGTGTTGAGATTTCCAGAAGAAGGGATGGCCTATGAGGTATTCTGTGATGCTTCGGGACAAGGCCTGGGGTGCGTATTGATGCAGCGACAAGGGGTGATCTCTTACGGGTCCAGGCAGCTACGCCCCCATGAGCGGAACTATGCCACCCATGACCTGGAGCTTGCAGCGGTAGTGTTCGCATTAAAGCTGTGGCGACATTACCTCTTTGGGGAGCGCTTTGTGGTCTTCACCGATCACAAAAGCTTGCGCTATATCTTCTCCCAGCGTGACTTGAA
Organism: Viscum album; assembly: GCA_963277665.1. Taxonomy (NCBI): domain Eukaryota; kingdom Viridiplantae; phylum Streptophyta; class Magnoliopsida; order Santalales; family Viscaceae; genus Viscum; species Viscum album. The sequence goes on along the minus strand of OY728151.1, from coordinate 2,030,792,886 downwards.
CTTGCGACAGCGGAGGTGGGTCGAGTTTCTCCAGGACTACGACTTTGAGATCTCATACACTGAAGGTAAGGGAAACGTTGTGGATGATGCCCTGAGCAGGAAGCCGCATCAGGAGGTGGTTCGGGAATCTGCTGATGCTTGGAGGGCGATGGGGGAATTGGCTGCCTTGCACTTGGATGCAAGGGTGGAAGGTACTAGAGGCTGTTTGTTTCAGATGACGGTACAGTCCTCTTTGTTGCAGCGAGTGGAAGAGTCTCAGTGGGGAGATCTTGAGGTGGATGTGTTGTGGGATCGTATCGATCAGGGGAATGCCTCGGAAGGATGGTCGGAGGACAGCCGACGTCGGATGCTCTTTCATCGGAGGTTGTTTGTTCCAGAGGTGATGCGTGATGAAGTCCTTCGTGAGTTCCATAGCTCAGCCTTGGCAGTACATCCGGGTGTTTCGAAAATGTACCAAGGCCTGAGGGGAGAGTTTTGGTGGCCCGGGGTGAAACGGGCAGTGGCAGAGTTCGTGGCTAAATGCCTGGTGTGTCAGCAGGTGAAGGCTGAACACCGTGTTCCTGGTGGTCTGTTGCATCCTCTAGATGTTCCCGAGTGGAAGTGGGACGACGTCTCGATGGACTTCATCACGGGACTACCCAGAGCTCAGGGCGGGCATGATGCTATCTGTGTAGTGGTGGATCGATTGACAAAATCTGCTCACTTCTTGGCTATCAAGGAGTCAGGACCCGTGAGTACCTTAGCACAGAGGTACGTGGATGAGGTGGTGCGTTTGCATGGAGTTCCGAAAACGATCGTCTCAGATCGGGACACTCGATTCACCTCACGAGTCTGGAAGGGGTTACAACATGCTTTTGGCACCCAACTACGCCTTAGCACTGCTTTTCACCCTCAGACTGATGGGCAGACAGAGCGGACTATCCAGACCTTGGAGGACATGCTGCGAGCATGTGTTCTGGATTTCGGAGGATCATGGGTACGACACTTGCCTTTAGTAGAGTTTGCCTACAACAACAGTTTTCACTCTACTATTGGCATGGCTCCTTTTGAGGCTTTGTATGGAAGACCATGTCGTTCACCCTTATGCTGGGCAGAGGTTGGTGAGACTGGTACTCTTGGACCAGAAGTAGTGCAGAGCACCACGGAGAAAGTCCAGCTAGTGCGGGAGAGGATGAAAGCAGCTCAGGATCGGCAGAAATATTATGCGGATCGTCGGAGGAGGCCCCTGAAGTTCGAGGTGGGAGATCATGTGTTTTTGAAGGTTTCCCCTCGACGGGGGAAGCGGAGGTTTGGAAAGGGGAGTAAGCTCTCCCCTAGGTTCATCGGACCTTTCGAGGTGCTGAGGCGAGTTGGCGAGGTAGCATATCAGCTGGCCCTACCACCTCAGTTGGAGAGGGTCCATGACGTCTTCCATGTCTCTTAGCTTCGTCAGTACTTACATGATGACTCTCATGTCATCAACTGGGGAGAGCTAGATGTGGGAGGAGACGCGACCTTCGAGGAACGGCCAGTCAGAATCAAGGATCGCAAGGAGAAAGTGCTCCGTGGACGAACCGTCGGCCTGGTTCGTGTGTTGTGGAGACATGGCGGCCTCGAAGAGAGCACGTGGGAGAGGGAAGCACAGATGCGTGCCCAATACCCCGAGTTGTTCTGAGCTTTGAACCTTTGGTGCCTGTTGTGACAGAACGTTTGACCTTTTGTCTATGAAATGTGCTAGTTCCTTTCCTCTGTTATGTGTGGAAAGCCCCGGCTAAAGGGAAGGGGAAACCCGACCCCTAATCAGGACGCATTAAGGTGGATGCGATTAAACCCGTGCGGGCGAGTCAGTGCCGCCCAAAGCGGATAATATCTTGACATGGGGGAGGGGAACTCCCCAAACCCACATGACCGGGCGGTTTGGCGTGGTATGTTGCTTGGTTCTTGACAGGGAGTGTTTTAAATTAGCGGGGGTCCACTCCTAAGAGGTATCTTCGAAGATGGTTGTCCGGATCCTCTCTTTCCTTCTGGTTTGTTTTGATTCTCGGGGACGATAATCGTTTAAGAGGTATCTGATGTGATGACCCAGACCCCCCTTGGTCCCTTCCTTTGCCAAAAATCCGGTTTCCTTGCGGGGGTACCGACCGGTGAGACCGATCGGTGAGACGGATCGGTGAGACCGATCGGAGAGACCGATCGGTGAGACCGATCCGTGACACCGATCGGTGAGACCGATCGGTGCGACCGATCGGTGAGACGGATCGGTGAGACCGGCCGACGTCGGCCGGCCTTGCCAAGTTGTTCCAGTAACGTTCCTTTTTCGAAAATAGGGTTTTAAACCCTATTCTGCCTTGTTAAAAATGTCTTGGGAATCCGAAACGCGCACAAAGGTTTTAATTAAATGCTTCATTAATTCATGGGTCTGTTAAAACCACCCAGTACCATTAATGATGAGTCAAGCCACGTGGTCAACCCACGACTCCCTCGTCTTCCGTGGTTTTGTGTTTCATCTCAACCGTCCCCAGCTCTTATAATTAAGGGTTAGGCCGTGGTTTTCCCCCTTCTTCGATCGTGGCTCTTCTGGTACATCGGGACCGCCGCGTCGTTATCCGTAAAGTTCCGCGCCCCCGGCCTAAACGTCGATCATCTATCAACAAGTAGGGAATTTCTCTCGTCTCTCACTTTTGTGTATCATGCGGGGTGGGCGTTACTTTTGTTCCTATGGAATTGGTTGAACCAAACCCTAATGAAGATAATAAAAGAAGTTCTAAAGGAAGAAGGGGAAGGGGTTGTGATCGTTGTTATGATTTATCTTGTGATCATCCCTTTTGTTGTACTGGTTTATGTTTTCTGAAAATTGAGGCCGTTGGTGGTCGTGTGTGTGCACTTGAATCCCCTCATGATGTTTTAAATGGGTTGCTGAAATTGTGAACTCCTGCTGTGAAATTGGTTAACCACGTATATCCGTCTGAATAATTGAAAGCACCAGGATCGGCCCTTCTGTGATAACTCCCGGTTAGAACACACGGAATTTGAAACCATGGAGTGTGTTAAATCGTTTAAATCTGAAAATCCCTGACTTGTGTTGGTAGTGGTTAGTGGTTGTTTTCCCTTCGGGCCGTTTGCTGGAAATGTGGGAGGGGATGGGATCCCCTGTTCTTTTTATACTCTCGGTGGCTGTGTGAATTTGGGGGATGGGATCTCCTGTTGGCATGGTTTCAGTGGTTGTGAGTTTTTATCACAAATTGGGGAGAGATCCTCTGTTGGCAGAACCGGGTGTGAGTGTTTTGGTTGATCTATGCTTTGACGTTTTCCTTGGTTATGCTTATGGTAGTTGCCCAGTAGTGCTTAAAATTAATTGAAAATTTTGACTGAACGTGAAACAAGAATGGGACAAATGGTTTTGTGGTAAAGGGTCGTGAATTGTGACTCGGACGCTGTGGTATTGTGTTCTGTAGGTTGGCTAGGAAAACCTAAGTTTTGGGTGAGTGTTTGTTACCTATATCTATACGTATAGCTTTGTGTTTCTTATTCTCGCCCCACCCAAGTTGAGCTCTTAGTGCCGAACACCCCCATTTATGGGGGAAGGGTGTTTTTCCCAACACTATACTTAGTGGCTGGTTATTAGCTCCTTTTCTGCTCCCTTTCCCGGATAGCCCAAGTACCTTCGGGCAGGCTGTGATGGCCTAAAGTCCATTATTAGCCCAAGAACCATCGGGCAGGGTGTTGTGGTGGTTGGCCAGGTGTGTGAGGCAGGTGGTTTCCCAAGTGTCTTCAGGATGAGGACCAGGTGTTTTCGGGCGTGGCAGTGGATCCTTTAGCCCAGGTGTCTTCGGGCGTAGCGGTGGTTGTTCTGGCCTAGGTGTTTGCAGGCATGGTTACTTGTGACAGTTGAGGCCCAGGTGTGTGCGGGCGGGATTTGGCAGTGGGACTGCGTGTGGTGGTGGCCCAGGTGTGTGCGGGCGGGATTTGGCAGTGGGACTGCGTGTGGTGGTGGCCCAGGTGTGTGCGGGCGGGTGTGGCAGTGGGACTGCGATGAGAATGGCGGGATTGGTCCGATGCGTAGGATGTCTCAATAACCAGTGGGGAAGTGGCGCGGGGTACCCAAAACATCGATGTGCTCTTATTATATATATTACTTGACTTGCGTTATTTGGGGAGTGAGCCTTGGTGAGGCCTGGGATGGATAGTTTGCCTTGTTAGTTGTTTGGTTCACTCTTTTCTCACGGGACTTTAGTACGTTCCCCCACTTGTGCACGAGAGTCTTGGTTTTCCCTACTGAGTGTACTTGTATGCTCACCCTACGTTTACTTTCAGGTTTCCAGGAGGACTACCAGGGCTGCGAGGGACCCTATTAGTCGGATATTTGGAGTTGTCGTTGTTGTCGTACCTTTGTTTTCTTTTGGTATTGTACTTGAGAGCTTTCTTTTTCTTTTGTACTTGTACATTGTTGTAAACTGTTTAAACATGCATGGGGACTTTATTTGGGTTCATTTATATAAACTTGTTTCTTTTCCTTTTTGGGAGGTCGACTTGTCCTTTTTCCCGATCCTAAATAATAAAAAGGGTAATGCCTTCCATTTGCGAAAATTTTCTATACCCTTGGTGCTAGTCGCCACTCCGGGACCTATTGAAGGCGGGTTTCGGGGGTCATTATCTCTCCTTCAACTTAAAGAAGGAAGGTCCTGGCAATCCGCTGACTCTTCCCTCCTTTTGGTGAAGGCGGGTCGTGGCATAATTCCATAAAATATGAAATAGAAATGAAAGTATCGTTAATGCGTATGTACGACTTACCATCTCCATGAACGGTGCATTTCATTTCTTACCTTTAAATGTTATATAATATTATAAATGCATGTATATACTGGATATATATGATATATATTACATCTTCCTCATGAATATAATTCTGAATATAATTGATATTTTTCCACATGAACAACTTGTAATTATAAGAAGGTTATTTTTGGCTCAAGTGCCAAAGATCGAAAAAATGGCCGTTATTAACATAAATAATTATATAATGTTCATAACATGGTAATAAGTGATATAAAATGAATAATGAACGTGAAAAAGGTTCTAAAGCAAGTAAAAATTAAATCTAGTTTATTATTCAGTAGATTAAAGAAAGATCGACTCATGTCGGACACGAGGTAAGGGATTTTGTCTCAATCTCCTTTGATTGAGGCATATTTTGTTTTATACAAAACATTATTTTATATGGTGTATAAACCACATTGAATTTTACTCAAGAAGGAATATTTTTGTATGAAGTGTTATACTAAATGACAAAAGGGAATGTTTTTTTATTACGTATGCGGCGACAATGACTTCTCCTCAATAGTGACCATTATTTGAGTTTTGGCTTCCTCTACATGACATATCATTTTTTAAATGAAAAATAAATACCATGTATTAATTTCCAATTATTTTGGTATTTAAAAAGGTTGTGATTATGTTTTTATTATATCAATGTGTTGTATTGATATCTTGTGATTCATATGCGGAAATTTTATGATTAATTTATGCATGATTTATGTGATACGATTATGTTATTGTTCTTGGGAGTTGTTTATGAAGACGGGTGGTTCCATGATAAAATAAGGTCAAGTGAGCCCAATATAGCTCTCTAATTCATTTTGTAACATGAAGGAGTTAAACAATAAGGTTTCTTCGAAGAGATTTAGGGAATATACTGTGATGGGTATTCCAAACGTATCCATGAGGGTTACTCCCTATGTAATAATGTTATGAATGCCTCAAGATACCTTTACGTCTTATTATTTCTATGAGTTATTCAAAAGCCTCATGATTTCATGAGGTATGTTAATGTTTTTATGTTTATGAGTAAAGTATGCTTTCAATTATTCTTATGTATACATGGACTAAGGTTTTCATTCCATATTTTTATATCCCTTACTGAGATTTTTATGCTCATACCATGTTTTTGAAATGTTTCTAATAGGTCAAGGGAATGGTACATGATGTGATGATAGTGTCAAGGATGTGTCAAGAAAGAATCCATGTTTTATTTTAAATATGTTTCCTTTGATCGGAAAAGTGAATATTGTCTTTCATGTAACCACCTTGTTTAAATGTAGAATGTAATGCATGATTTATGATCTAATTATATAAAACTCTAAACCTGAAAATATCATCAATGTGTATTCTTGAAATAACTCAAGAATATTTATTGTTTAAGGCTGGGGCCTTATAGTTTGTATCATAGGTCGGTTTAGATAAGATTAGGAGTTAGAATTCTATTAAATGGTTATCAAAAACAATTTTTTATAGTCAAATTGATATGATATAATATTTGAATATTACCATGTTTCTTCATCTAAGACATGTTTGTTCAGAATGGTTTTCCTCAGAGGAAACAAGGAAGTAGCGCTAGGAATACATACAAAAGAAAATGGCCTTCCAAATCAGCATCCTGCGATGGTCAGAATTGGAACTGAATAGTTTGTTGTAGTAAAGGCGCAGTTGACTCAAGAGATAAATGGTGGTGGTATCCATGCAAAAGATCAGCCATATCAACTGTAGAGGAACATGTTAGTGGTTGAACATTTAATGAAGAAACATCCCCCATCATTCAGAGGATAATATAACCTTGTGCTAGCTGAAGGGTGGATTAAAGCACTGGAGAAGATTTTGGATGTCATAGGGTGTTATAACAATCAAAAGGTTAGTCTTTTTTTTTTACCATTTGGAGGGTGAAGCAGATCCATGGTGGTCTATGGTTAAAAATATCCGAGACAATGACGAGATTGATGCACTTGACTAGGATGAATTCAAAGGTATGATTCTTGAGAAATATTTTTTCTAAGGCTGTTCAACATTGGATGGAAAACAAATTCGTGGAATTGGGTCAAGAGGATGACTCAGTGGCTGCTTATGAAGAACACTTCACTCGAATGGAATGGTATGATCCAAATTTTATCCGAGAACTTGATGATAAAATCAATCATTTTACTCAAATTTAAAGCAAAAATATCGAAGGGAATTAGCTTCCCGTGAGTTCAAAAGTTTTGAAAATCTTGTTCTATGTGATGAGGAGGTGGAAATGGAGTTTTCCAATGATCATGTGTTCTATAACAACCAATATAAGAAGAGATCGAGGTCGAAGGAGAAAGGGAAGAATCCTTCAAAAAGGTATGATAGTAAAAAAACTAAGTTTTCATTCTATGATAAATGTGGTAAAAAGTGTGATGGGGAATGACTTTTGAATTCTAGAAAGTGTTACCAATGTGGTATGATGGGACATAAGGCTCGTGATTGAACTAAAAAATATCAGTATGATGGTAAGACCAAATTTGATTTACAGTTAGTGAAATGTTTCAAGTGCAATGAGATGGGTCATTATGAAAATGAGTGTGTGAAAAAGAGCTCGAATGATGGGATATAGTCAAACTATAAGCAGAAAGATGTGGTGAAATCCTTTGCAAATACTTCTGTAGATGTTGGGCCATGAAATGAAGTGGTATCAGGTAATTTTTTGGTTTTTTCAGATTATACCAATGTGTTGTTTGATTTAGGGTCTACACGTTCTTTCATATATGAATAATTTTCTATTAAATTGGGAATTCCATGTCATAAAATGACTCATGAACTTGTGGTAAAAATGACTGGGGGAAATATAGAGGCAAAATGAATTTATAATAATCTTCATATCCTTATCCGTTGAAAGGAACTACTTGAAAACATTATTGTTTTACCTCTATTAGTGTTTCATGTTATCCTGGTTATATATTGTCTCTTTATTTACCATGCTAAGATTTATTTTAGAGCTACATAAGATTATTCTTAGAAAGACTTTCAGTTTTTGTACCAGAATGAACCCTTACAGCTGATAACATATCAAGAGGCTGAGAAACTTGTAAAAGATGGAAATGAATGTTACCTTAATGATATTGTTGAAAATAAATGAACCATTCAGATTAATGATGTGCCATGGTAAATGAGTATCCTGATGTTTTTCCTGATAAGTTTCATGTAATAATACCAGATCGAGAAGTATAATTTACTATTGACTACTCCTGATGCTAAGCTAATTTAAAAACCCCCTTATCGAATGGCTAAAATGGAACATTTAGAGTTGAATGAGCAATTGTATGATTTATTAGAGAAAGTTTTCATTCGACCTAGCACATCACCATCGGGTGATCCTATATTATTTTTTAAAAAGAAATATGGTTCAACGAGACATTGCATTGATTATAGAGCCTTGAATAACATCACTATTAATAAAAAATATCATTTTCCTCAAATCAATAATTTTTTTGATCAGCTCCAGGGAGATCAGTATTTTTCAAAGATTGACCTGAGATCGGGGTATCATTAGTTGAAGGTAAAAAAAGAAGATATTTCGAAGACCGAGATTCGTACAAGATATCGCCATTATGAATTTTTAGTAATTCCTTTTTGGGTTAAACAATGCACCTGCTGTATTCGGGGAACTTTTGAATATAATTTTCCATGAGTTCTTGGTTAATTTTTTGTTGTTTTCATAGATGATATTTTGGTGTTTTCTAAAAGTAAATAGGAGCATTAAAGTCATTTAAGGGTCAATTTTCAAAAATTAAACGAAATGAAATTTTATGGGAAATTCAGCAGCTATGTGTTTTGTTTGCAAAAAATTTCTTTCTTTGGTCACATTATTTCTCTATATGGGATAACTATTGATCCTACAAAAACAAAAGTCGTTGATGAATGGCCAAGACCCACAAATGTAACATAGATTCGTAGTTTTCATGTTTTTGCAAGGTAGTAACGATGTTTTATTAAAAAAATTTCATGGTTGTCCATCCCATTAACTAAGCTAACTCGGAAGGGTGTTATGATTATCTGGAAAAAAGAATGTGATGAATGTTTTTAGGAATTGAAATGAAGATTGGTTAATGCTCCAGTTTTGGAACTACCATCCAGGAATGGTGAGTTTTTTATCTACAATGATGATTCATTAAACTGACTTGGTTGTGTCCTAATGTAGAATGATAAGGTAATTACATATGCTTCACGTCAGTAAAAAAACTCATGAGATAAATAACCCTACAGATGATTTGGAATTAGCTGTAGTTGTTTTTGCTTTAAAGAATTGAAGGCATCATTTTTATCGAGTAATGTGTTAAATATATAACGATAACAAAAGTTTAAAGTATATATTCGATAAGAATTTAATGAACAAGGGATAAAGGATATTTCTATAATTAATCACGGATTATGATTGTACAATTCATTACCATCCTAGAAAAGACAATAAATTAGATGATTCTTTTATTCGAAAAATTAATGCTTCATTAAAAATGTTAAATTTGGAACATGATCCTTAGTTAAAGGATTTGATGAAATTTGGAATAAATGTTTTTGGTGTAGGATGTTTTTTTGTTTTGTTTCAGGTATCAGGGAAATCTTCTCAATCAGATAGAATCAAGCAAGCACAGAAGCAAGATAATGAGCTGCAGAAAAATGTAGATCTGGTTTAAAAGGGTATGTTACCTCATTCAACTTTGATAATGATTGTGTTTTGATATTTGGGATGACGTAATGTGTGCCTTGTGATTTAAAGTGGAAGGGAGAGTTTTTATGTGAAGCTCATAGTTCTCTGTTTTCAGTTTATCCTGGTTATACAATGATGTATAGAGACCTTTGAGAGTATTACTGGTGGGATGGAATGAAAAGAGATATTGATGATTTTACTTTGATGTGTTTGACTTTTCAACATGTTAAAGTAGATCGGAAGTTACTGAACGAGATGCCTCATCCTTTACCAGTTCCAGTATAAGACCCCAACCTTAAACCATACTTAATCTTGAGTCAATACAATATTACACAATGAGTATCATTTCAGGTTTAGAGTTTTAGAGAATTAGATCATTAAACATCCATTACATTCCACATTTACACAAAGTGGTATCATAAAAGATAGTATTCATTTTTTTCCATCAATGGAAAGATATTTAAAAATAAAGCATGGATTCTTTCTTGACACTTCCTTGACACAATCGTCATAACATGTACCATTCCCTTGACCTGTGAAAAAAAATTCAAAAAAACATGGGATGAGCATAAAAAGCTCTGTAAGGGTTATAAAAATATGGAAAGGAAACATGAGTTCATATATACAAAAGAAAGAAATCATACATTACCTGTAAAACATTTTCACTATAACATACCTCATCAAATCATGAATAAATCATAGAAATCATAATACATAGAAGGTAACATGAGGCATTCATAACATTATTATGTAGGGAGTAACCCTCTTGGTTACGTTTGGAATACCCATCACAGTATATTCCCTAAATCTTTTCGGAGAAACCTTAACGTTTCACTCCGTCGCGTTACCCAATTCATTAGAGAGCTATATCGGGATCACCCTCCCTTAGTTTATCACAGAACCACCTGTCATCATAACAATTCCCAAGAACCATAACATAATCGTATCACATAAAACATACATAAAGGAAACATAACATTTCCACCTTTCAATCACAAGATATCAATGAAAACATTATCAAAACTATTTTAAATACGAAAATAAAAGAAAAATAAAACATGGTATTTATTTTTCTTTTAAAAAAGGTATGGCTTGTAGAGGAATCCGACACTCAAATAATGGTCATGGCGGTAGAGAAGTCATTGATGCCACATACGTACGACAAAAACATTCCCTTTTGTCATTTAGTAAAAATACTTCATATAAAAAAGATTCCTTTTTGGATAAAAATAAAAGTCAAAGGGGTTTATACACCGTATAAAAGAAATTTGTGTATAACACAAAATATTCCTCAATGAAAGGATATTGAGACGAAGCCTCTTACAAAGACGATATCATTGGTTTAAGGATAAATCAATTACATAATTATGTCTGACAAACGGATACACCAAATATATGTGGATATTAAGTGTAAAAAAAATCAGAGGTTATTCCCACATATTCATAGAACGACATATTATAGGAGTACAAGTTTATCCCAAAGAATCAAATTTGGGTTAAGAAGTTTCCTTGCAAAAATTTGATAGCCTATCGGCATCACTACAAAATTCAGAAAATGATTTGACGAGAGATAAAAAGGGTATCTCATCACATGGACATAAAATTTAAATCAATAAAGATATATAAGAACATATACCAACATAATAGTATGTGAATTGAAATACATATCAAAATAAGTCTTTTAAAAATAGGAGGGTGAAAGGTTCCCTTACCGACATGCGTATCTTTCGAAACATACACCCCGTGAAAGAAGGACAACACAACATTTATGTAAATAAACATAAATGAATTTATATTACACAATGAGTAAAACAATTGGCAGTACATACACCACTCAAAAAAAATTGTGGAAAATGTAGCATAAATCTCACGAGAATAAAAGTGATATGAAAAATCCTTTATGAAAACTCGGGAGCCTAACGGCGCCACTTATAACATCCATAAATTGATTTATGAGATCAAATAGGGACTCTCATAATATGAACATAAGAATTACAGTATGAGGAATATAAAACCATATCCCCAAACATAAGAAATATGATCTTAAATGAAATGACATAAAAGAGAGTACTTAAAAATAAAGAGAGATGTTAGATCTCTTATGAAAATTCGGCAGCCTGACAGTGCCACTCAAAACTTCCAAAATGGATTGATGAGAGAGAATAGGGTCTCTCATTATATGAACATAAAAATTATAGTATGAGAAATATAAAATAACATCCCAATCATAAGAAAGATGAGCTTAAAATAAATGACATAAAACAGTGTACTTAAAAAGAAAGGGAGGAGTAGGATCCCTTACCTCAAGTCTCACTTGTCTTTTCATTTCTTTATATTCATGAATAATAAATAGTGGTCAATTTATAATTGCCTATGGACCTCCATTATAGATTATTATTCATTTCATATCACATATTATAATGTTATAATAGTTGTTTAATAATGTTAGTTCATATCAGACGTTTTTGTCGATGTTTGGTAAATGAGTCAAAAATGAAATTGTTTGAAAAAATATTTCCCATGTAGTTATAAGTAAAAATTTACAGAATATTATTAATGATTAAAATATCATATATATCCAGTAAATATTCATTTTATAATATTCCATATCATTTGGAGATAAAAAACGAAAAGCATCGTTCATGGAGACGGTAGGCTGTACGTACGCATGAACGCTACTTTCATTTTTTTATTTTTCGTATTAATGGAATTAAATAAATTATATATATATATATTATAATTCCAGTATAATATATATGTTATATAGGTCACATATGTTTATTAATTTCATACTTTATACATTCCATGTATTTCATGTACGAGTCACATCACTTGAGAGGGCGGTAGTCCACACTTCCTCATATGAAATTATCGCATTTAAACAACATGAAAAGAATAAAGGAATGTTTTAAATATAAAATACAAAAGCATATAGTAAACATAAATACCATATATATAATTTATATAATTTAGTGTCATAATAATGGCACCTTTAAAGGTGTTAAAAAAATATTGAACAATCATCATTTCGTGAGGCAGAAAATCGCCAACCACAGAAACAGTATGTTCTTTAAGCATTAGACGAAGGTGTGTGTAAGTGTATCTCTAATACATCTTATAAAAACATCCTAGTATATTTAAGATACTCAATTTGTTACAAAAGAAATGAATAAAATGTGTTTTGGTGGTTGTAGAAGCAAAATAAAACAAAAGGAATCAAGTGAAGACATTACCTTAAAATCGGGTAACTCCCTTTGGTTTAAGATCAAAGGCTTCCGTGGGAAGGCTTCTGACCAATGTGAGTCGTCAAAGAGTTATAGATGGATTCAGATAGAAAAAATGGGAAGGTTTTGGCCGATCCATAGGCTTTGGATGTATGGGTAAGGAGGTAGAGGTGGGGGCCTTTTATAAGAGGAGAGGAGGGGAACTCTTGGAAAGTAAAGAAATGTAACTTTGTTTTAGAATGAGTTTCAGATTTTAATGGTGCTACATTGATTTGTTTCGAGGGTAAGGTGATAAGGGTTTTATATCCACCCATACAATAGGTTTTGGACATGTGTAGGTCTTAGATTTTACATTATCTTTCCATTTTATTTAAATCCATTATTAATGAGGTAATCACTGCATCATCATGATGTCATAAATAATTTAATAAATTTAATGTCTAAAAATTATAAAAAAATATCATGATGTAGGAAATCATTTTATATTTCTAATTAATATTTATAGTCTAAAATATCATTTATTTAGACAAAATTAAAAATATTTTACTTAGGTGATACATTATTTGTTACATTTAACATTCTTTAAAAATAAGAAGATAAAAAGTAACTTTCTCACAAAAGTGAATCCATGGGCCCCCAAGTTTGGAACAAGGCATCCAATGGTCGGCCATGACACAACAAGTATCCTTAGGACACATTTTGTGGTCATTTTTTATGATTATGATTTTATTTTATTATCTATAACTAATTGATTACTCATTAATCAAGATAATTAAAGATAATAACCATCATTACTATTCATAATGTCCAAAAATAAAAGATCCATAATTACATAATTTAGACCTTTGGATTCCAAATATGTAATCCATTTTACCAAATTCCAAACACATAATGGGAAAAAATTAATTTAAAATAATTCCCATTGTCAAAACAAATAGCGGGTTTTTTAGAAACTATATTTATTAAACATTTGGCACTTGTTTATGCCCAATTAATAAGTGAAATTAATTCCAATTACCATAATTTGATCACTTGGTAAAAATATATTCCAATTACACTTTAAAACAAATTAAAAAGATAATATAACCATATAATTAAATTATATGAAAAAGTAGTTTTGATGTAAAATGCAGTATTTTTCACTATTCATTAAAAAATGAACATTGTCAGAAAAATACCAAAAATTTAGCCAATGTAAATTTCAATGTCCCAGTCATAAATAATATGTTTATTGTGAAATATAGAGCTTATAAAATTGTCAAAAAGTTGATTTAAAAGGGGTTCTCCATCAAAAGGCGGTTAATCTACCTTTTAAAAAATATTAGAATGTTTACGCTTAAAATATGGATTCATTTGCATTTTTAATTCTCTAACATTTATTGAAAAATAAAATAAAAAAATTTGACAAACATATATAATCATTTTTTAGTTAGTTCTGTTCATTCCCTCCATTACAACGGCTAGGCGTTAACCACCATTTAAAATAATATTATTTTATTTTTAGAGTGAAACATAAGATTTCAATGAAACTTGTTGTTGCATATTGGGTATGCCATCGAGCATAGTCTTCCCTCTAAAGTAATATTAATATTTTATTCAAAAATATTGATAAATGTGAAAATTTCATACTCTTTATTTACCTGGGGTGTTACATCCTTCCCCCCTTTTGGGAATTGCGTCCTCACAATTTTAAAATTGTGCTTGGAAACATCATTGAACGTCCCACATCAGAACAAGAGTCAGTAAAATAGTCACTTTAAAATAAAGATAGATAAGTACAAAGGTCACCCGAGTTAACCCATACTAGGATTCGATGTATGAAAATATGGACATGGAGGGAAAAAAGGGTCATGTTCTAACGGAGAGTGATAGTAAACTTGTCTATGAAAAATTTAACCACAAGAAAATCACAAACTTGTGATGGGTTAAATAGTATTAGATTCCTTTGTAGGAAAAGTTAATAGACAACATTCTTGTTTTTTGTTACTTCTTATTGAGGAATTTATTCATAAGGAAACATAATAACTTATCATGTTGACTTTCAACTTTTATTAGATTCCTTACACAAACTCATATTTTTCCAAAAGATGAGTATTTAGGAAGACTTGTTCACATTAAGAGTACTATAATAAACATCTATAGAATCACCTAATCCACCAAAGATAGCTATATACTTCCCATGTCCTTATACTTTAACCAAAACCAAAACCAAAAAGGTTAGTACATTATCAAATAATCCAGAACAGGATAACCCTTTATAAAAAGAAAATCTATTATTAATCTCCAAAATTTGTCCATCAAAACCCAAAGTTCATCAAGGACCATTCGATAAACAATTTGTCTATAAAATTCATCAAAGTAAACCAAACTAAGATTTAAACCCAAATAGTTGAAGGATTTAGTCACATAGTCTTCCATGTTAAATCATAACATTTATCTCCAAACAACATTAGTTGCTCCTAATGTCTTGTATTGAAAAGTAATTATCCTAATCACATATCCTCCATGATAGGTTAATAATTTCCATAGATAACCCAAAATCACCTCATTCTAGATTCATAAATCATCTAACTAAAAAGAATTAGTTAAACTAACCAGGGAATTCATGTAGTCTAGTGGTAGGCGATAAATACCAGTCGCACTTTGGTTGTGGGTTCGATTCCCACATCTTTGTCAAACGTGATGGGTTGTCTCACGGTCTGCGTTTTGTCCTTTTTATAAAACTCCAAAAATAACCCTAACATTTTTTAACCTCAATAGTTTCCTGATTCCTCTCCATTTTATCCAAATTAGTTACAATCTCAACATCTTAATTCTTGAAGTCTTATTTCACCACTATAAGATAAAATAAAACGATTCCAAAAATGAATAACATCATACATTGATCATGGCGTCCACTTGGTTTCATCGTCATCTTGATCACGTAGGTAGAAGTCCCATACATTACAACAATTATTTAGAGATCTTTCAAAATCATTTTCTTCCTCCATCCAAGTACACCTTGTACAACATGGGTCATATTGGTGTTCACAGAAAAACAGTTTTGTAAAATAATCATGTATGCCATATAATTCCAAAACATCTGATAAAACATGATTTTTATAAAAAAGTCAGAAAAAATTTGAGTTCAACCATTCTATTATTGTTCCTTTTAAAATACCATAAGTATATGCTGAGAGACTATATTTTAAAAGCAAATATAAATAGGTTGCGCAAGGTTCTCCTTCCTCAGCAGTATTTTTTAAATCATAATATGCTTCAAATTCTTGTGATAAGGTAAAATATTTGAAAATACCTTGATAATATTTTCCTTTCTTGAAAATATTAGAATATTGTGAAAATATTATTTGTCTAAAAACAACCCATGATCCCTGATGATAATTAGGTATAGTGGAGGAGTTTGATATCTCAAACAACTTCTTGCAAGTGAGTTGTATGCTAGAAAAAGATTCACAATCATCTGAACTTGACTTTGCAATAATTATTTCAATAATGTCATCAGGAAGAGATAGGAATGTCGTTTTAGATCCTTCTCCTTCCATTCATAACCAACTTTACTTGACCTAAAAAAGTTATAAAATAAGGATTTAACTGAAATAATAGATATAGGGACTAATCATGTGTCTAACAAAAACTCATAATCCATAAAGTTGTCTAAACCGACCTCTGATACCAACTATAAGGCCCCAACCTTAAACCTTACTTAATATTGAGTTAATAAAAGATTACATATTGAGTATCTTTTCAGGTTTATTGTTTTAGAGAATTAGATCATAAAACATGCATTACATTCCACATTTACGCAAAGTGGTTACATAAAAGATAGTATTCATTTTTTTCCATCAACGGAAACATATTTAAAAATAAAGAATGGATTCTTTCTTGACACTTCCTTGACACTATCATCATAACATGTACCTTTCCCTTGACCAGTGAAAAACGTTTCATGAAAACATGGGATGAGCATAAAAATCTCAGTAAGGGTTATAAAAATATGGAAAGGAAACATGAGTTCATGTATACATAAGAATGAAATCATACTTTACCCATAAAACATAGGAACCTTAACATACCTCATCAAATCATGAATAAATAATAGAAATCATAAGACATAGAAGGTCACTTGAGGCATTCATAACATTCATACTTAGAGAGTAACCCTCTTGGTTACGTTTTGAATACCTTTCACTGTATATTCCCTAAATCTCTTCGGAGAAACCTTAATGTTTCACTCCTTCGCATTACCAAATGCATTGTAGAGCTATATCGGGATCACCCACCCTTAGTTTATCACGGAACCACCCGTCTTCATAACAATGCCCAAGAACCACAACATAATCGTATCACATAAAACATACATACAGGAAACATATCATTTCCACCTTTCAATAACAATATATAAATGATAACATTATCAAAACTATTCTAAATACCAAAATAAAAGAAAAGTAAAATATGTTATTTATTTTTCTTTTAAAAAAATGTATGGCTTGTAGAGGAAGCCGAAACTCAAATAATGGTCACGGCAGCGGAGAAGTCATTGTCGACGCATACGTACGACAAAAACATTCCCTTTTGTCTTTTAGTAAAAATGCTTCATATTAAAAAGATTCCTTTTTAGATAAACGTAAATGTCAAATGGGTTTATACACTGTATAAATGAAAGTTGTGTGTAACACAAAATATTCCTCAATGAAAGGAGATTGAGATGAATTCTCGTACAAAGATGGAATCCTTGGTTTAAGAATAAATCAATTACATAATTATGTGTGAAAAATGAATACACCAAATATAAGTGGATATTAAGTGTAAAATAATCAGAGGTTATTCCCACATACTCATAGAACGACATATTCTAGGAGTAAAAGTTTATCCCAAAGAATCAAATTTGGGTTAAGAATTTCCCTTTCAAAAATTTGACAGCCTAACGGTGTCACTAACAAATTCAGAAAATGAGTTGATGAGAGATAAAAAGGGTATCTCATCACATGGGCATAAAATTTAAATCAATAAGTCTATAGAGGAACATATTCCGACAAAATAGTATGTGAATTGAAAGACATAACAAAAGAAGTCTTTTAAAAAGAGGATGGTGAAAGGTTCCCTTTCCGACATGGGTATCTTTCGAAACATACACACCGTGAAAGAAGGACAATACAACATTGATGTAAATACACATAAATGAAAGTATATTACACAATGAGTAAAACAATGGAATGTTCATACACCTCTCAGAGGAAATTGAGGAAAATGTAGCATAAATATCACGAGAATAAAAGTGAGATGAAAAATCCCTTACGAAAACTCGGCAACCTAACGGCGCCACTTAAAACATTCAAAAATGGATTTATGAGATCAAATAGGGTCTCTCATAATATGAAAATAATAATTACAGTATGAGGAATATAAAACATTTTCCCCAAACATAATAAATATGATCTTATATGAAATGACATAAAAGAGAGTACTTAAAAATAATTAGAGAGGTTAGATCTCTTACGAAAATTCGGCAGCCTAACGGCGCCACTCAAAACATCGAAAATGGATTTATGAGAGTGAATAGGGTCTCTAATCATATTAACATAAAAATTATAGTAATAGTAATATAAATTAACATCCCAATCATAAGAAATATGATCTTAAAAGTAATGACATAAAAGAGTGTACTTAAAAAGAAAGGGAGGAGTAGGATCCCTTACATCAAGTCTGACTTGTCTTGTTCGTTTATTTATATTAAAGAATAATAAACATTGGTCAATTTATAATTTCCTAAGGACCTCATTTATATATTATTATTCCGTTCATATCACATATTATAATGTTATAATAATTTTTTAATAATGTTAGTTCATATCAGACGTTTTTTCCAATGTTTGGTACATAAGTCAAATATGAACTTGTTTGAAAAACGATTTCCCATGTAGTTATAAATAAATAATTTCCAGAAAACTATTAATGATTAAAATATCATATATATACAGTAAATATTCATTTTATACTATTCCATATCATTTGGAGATATAAAACGAAAAGCACTGTTCATGGAGAGAGTAGTCCGTACGTACGCATGAACGCTACATTCATTTTTTTCTTTGTCATATTAATGGAATTATAAATAAATGTTATATATATATATTTATATATTATAATTCCTCTATAATATATATGTTATATAGGTCACATATGTTCATTAATTTCATACTTTATACATTCCATGTATTGCATGTACAAGTCATATCACTTGATGGGGCGGTAGTCCACACTTCCTCATATGAAATTATCGCATTTACACAACATGAAAAGAATAAAGGTATGTTTTAAATATAAAATACATAAGCCTATAGGAAAAATAAATACCATATATATCATTTATAAAATATAGTGTCATCATAATGGCACCTTTAATGGTGTTAAATGAATATTGAACAATCATCGTTTCATGAGGCAGAAAATCGCCAACCATAGAAACAATATGTTGTTTAACCATAAGACGAAGTTGTGTGTAAGTGTAGCTCAAATACTTCTTATAACAACATCCTAGTATATTGAATATAATTGATTTGTTAAAAAAGAAATGAATAAAAATACTTTAGGGGGTTTGAGAAGCAAAATAAAACAAAAGGACTCAAGTGAAGACATTACCTTAAAATCGGGTAACTCCCTTTGGTTTGAGCTCAAAGGCTTCCTTGGGAAGGCTTTTGCCCAAAGTGAGGCTTCAAAGGGTTATAGAGGGATGTGGAGAGTCAAAATGGGCAGGGGTTGTCTGAGCCAACGGCTTTGGAAGTGTGGGTAATGAGGTAGAGGTGGGGGCTTTTTATAAGATGATATTAGGGGAACTCTCGGAAAGTAAAGAAATGTTACTTTATTTTAGAATGAGTTTCGGATTTTAATAGTCCCACATTGATGTGTTTCTAGGATAATGTGAAAAGGGTTCGAAATCCACCCATACAATACGTTTTGTACATGTGTAAGTCTTAGATTTTACATTATCATTCCATTTTATTTAAATCCTATATTAATGAGGTAATCGCTGCATCATCATGATGTCAAAAATAAGTTAATAAATTTAATGTCTAAAAATTATAAAAAAAAATGATGTAGGAAATATTTTTAGATTTATAATGAATATTTATATTCCAAAAGATAATTTATGTAGACAAAATTAAAAATATTTTACTTAGGTGAAACAATCTTTGTTACATTTAACATTCTTTAAAAATAAAAAGATAAAAAGTCACTTTCTCACAAAAGTGATTCCATGGGCCCACAAGTTTGGCACAAGGCATCCCATGGTCGTCCATGAGACAACCAGTAGCCTTAGGACACATTTTGTGTTCATTTAATATTATTATGATATTATTTTATTATCTTTATCTACCTGATTACTCATTAATCAAGATAATTAATGATAATAACCCTCGTTACTATTCATAATGTCCAAAAACAAAAGAGTCTTAATTACATAATTTGGACCATATGATTCGAAATATGTAATCCATTTTACCAAATTCCAAACACATAAATTTAAAAAATTAATTTAAAAATAATTCCCGTTTTCAAAACAAATAGCGGGTTTTTTAGAAACAATATTTATGAAAAGTTTGGCACTTTTTATGCCCAATTAAAAAGTGAAATTAATCCCAATGACCATAATTGGATTACATGGTAAAAATATATTTTAATTAAACTTTAAAAAATATTAAAATATAATATAATCATATAATTAAATTATATGAAAAAGTAGTTTTGATGTATAATGCAGTATTTTTCACTATTCATTGAAAAATGTACATTGTCAGAAAAATACCAAAAAATTACCCAAGGTAAATTTCAATGTCCCAATCATAAATAATATGTTTATTTTAAAAAATAGAGCTTATAAAATTGTCAAAAAGTGGATTTAAATGGGGTTCGCCATCAAAATGCTGTTAATCGACCTTTTAAAGAATATTAGAATGTTTACGCATAAAAATTGGATTCATTTGCATTTTTAATCCTCTAACATTTATTGAAAAAAAATAAAAATATTTGACAAACATATATAATCATTTTGTAGTTATTTCTGTTCACTCCCACCATTACAACGACTAGGCATTAACTACCATTTAATACAATATTATTTTATTATTAGAGTGCAATGTAATATTTCAAAGAAACTTGTTGTTGCATATTGGGTACTTCATTGAGCATAGTGTTCCCTTTAAAGTAATATTAATATTTTATTCAAAAATATGGATAAATGTGAAAATGTCATACTCTTTATTTACCTTGGGTGTTACGTCCTTCCCCCTATTTGGGAATTGCGTCCTTGCAATTTTAAAATTGAGCTTGGAAAAATCCTTGAACGTCCAACATCGGAACAAGAGTCGGCAAAACAATCACTTTAAAATAACGAAAGATAAGTACAAAGGTCACCCGAGTTAACCCATACTAGTATTCCAAGTATGAAAATATGGACATGGAGTAAAAAAGGGTCATGTTCTAATGGAGAGTGATAATAAACATGTCTAGGAGAAAGTTAACCACATGAAAATAACAAACTTGTGATGGGTTAAACGGTATTAGATTCCTCCGTAGGAAAAGTTAATAGACAACATTTTTGTTTTATGTTACTTTTTATTGAGGAATTTATTCATAAGGAAACATAATCACTTATCATTTGACTTTCAACTTTTATTAGATTCCTTACACGAACTCATATTTTCTCCAAAAGACGAGTATTTAGGAAGACTTGTTCCAATTAAGAGTACTATAATAAACTTCTAGAGAATCACCTAATCCACCAAAGAGAACTATATACTTCCCATGTCTTTAGGCTTTGACCAAAACCAAAACCAAAAAGGTTAGTACAGGATTAGATAATCCAGAAAATGATAACCCTTTATAAAAACAAAATCTATTCTTAATCTCCAAAATTTGTCCAACAAAACCCAAAGATCAACGAGGACCATTCGATTAACAATTTGTCCATAAAATTCTTCAATGTAAACCAAACTATGATTGAAACCCAAATAGTTGAAGGATATAGTCACATAGTATTCCAAGTTAAATTGTAACATTTATCTCCAAACAACATTAGTTACTCCTAAAGTCTTGTATTGAAAAACAATTAACCTATTAACATATCCTCCATGATAGGTTAATAATTTCCATAGATAACCCAAAATAGGCTCATTATAGATTCATAAATAATCTAAATAAAAAGAATTAGTTAAACTAACCGGGGACTTCACGTAGTCGAGGGGTAGGCGATAAATACCAGTCGCACTTTGGTTGTGGGTTTGATTCCTGCAGCTTTGTCCGACGCGACGGGTTGTCACACGGTCTACGTGTTTTCCTTTTTATAAAACTCCAAAAATAACTCTAACATGTTTTAACCTCAATAGTTTCCTTATACCTCTCATTTTCATCCAAATTCATTACAATCTGAGCATCTTAATTCTTGAAGTCTTATTTCACCACCATAAGATAAAATAAAACAATTCCCATAATGAATATCATCATACCTTGATCTTGACGTCCACTTGGTTTCATCTTCATCTTGCTCACGTAAGTAGAAGTCCCATAAATCACAACAATGATTTAGAGATCTTTCAAAATCATTTGCTTCCTCCATACAAATACATCTTGTACAGCTTGTGTCATATGGGTGATCATAGAAAAACAGTTTTGGAAAATAATCATTTATGAAATATAATTCCAAAACATCTGATAAAACATGATTTCTATAAAATAGTCGGACAGAATTTGAGTTGAAACTTTCTATTATTGGTCCTTTTAAAATACAATAAGTATGTGCTGAGAGACTATATTTTAAAAGCAAATATAAAGAGGTTGCGCAAGGTTCTCCTTCCTCAGCACCATTTTTTAAATCATAATATGCTTCAAATTCTTGTGATAAGGGAAAATATTTGAAAATACCTTCATAATATTTACCTTTCATGAAAATATGAGAATATTATGAAAATATTATTTGTCTAAAAACAACCCATGATCCACGATGATAATGAGGTATAGTTGAGGTGTTTGATATCTCAAACAACTTCTTGCAAGTGAGTTGTATCCTAGAAAAAGTTTCACAATCCTCTGAACATGAATTTGAAATAATTATTGCAAGCATGTCATGAGGAAGAGATAGGAATTTCATTTGAGATCCTTCTCCTTCCATTCATAACCGACTTTAATTGACCTAAAAAAAGTTATAAAACACGGATTTAACTGAAATAATAGATATAGGGACTAGTCATGTGTCTAAAAAAACTCATAATCCCTAAAGTTGTATAATCCGACCTATGATACCTACTATAAGTCCCCAACCTTAAACCTTACTTAATGATGAGTTAATACGAGATTACACATTGAGGATCATTTCAGGATTAGAGTTTTAGAGAATTAGATGATAAAACTTGCATTACATTCCACATTTACACAAAGTGGTTAGATAAAAGATAATATTCATTTTTTTCCATCAATGGAAACATATTTAAAAATAAATCAAGGATTCTTTCTTGACACATCCTTGACACAATCATCATAACATTTACCTTTCCCTTGACCTGTGAAAAACATTTCAAAAAAACTTTGGATGAGCCTATAAAGCTCAGTAAGGGTTATAAGAATATGCAAAGAAAGCATGAGTTCATATATACATAATAATGAAATCATTATTTACCCATAAAACATAGCCACTTTAACATACCTCATCAAATAATGAATAAATCATAGAAATCATAAGACATAGAAGGTAACTTGAGGCATTCATAACATTCCTACGTAGGGAGTAACCCTCTTGGTTATGTTTGGAATACCCATCACAGTATATTTCCTAAATATCTTCATAGAAACGTTAATGTTTCACTCCTTCGTGTTACCCAATGAATTGGAGAGCTATATCGGGGTCACCCACCATTAGTTTATCACGGAACCACCCGTCTTCATAAAAATGCCCAAGAACCATAACATAATCGTATCATATAAAACATACATAATGGAAACAAAACATTTCCACTGTTCAATCACAAGATATCAATGAAAACATTATCAAAACTATTTTAAATACCAAAATAAAAGAAAAGTAAAACATGGTATTTATTTTTCTTTAAAAAAAGGTATGGCTTGTAGAGGAAGCCAAAACTCAAATAATGGTCACAACGGCGGAGAAGACGTTGTCGCCGCATAAGTACGACAAAAACATTCCCTTTTGTCATTTAGTAAAAATGATTCATATAAAAAAGATTCCTTTTTGGATAAACGTAAAAGTTAAAGGGGGTTTATACACCGTATAAAAGTAAGTTTTGTATAACCCAAAATATGCCTCAATAAAATCAGATTGAGTTGAAGTCTCTTACAAAGACGATATCCTTGGTTTAAGGATAAATAAATTACATAATTATGTGTGACAAACGAATACACCAAATATAAGTGGATATTAAGTGTAAAATAATAAGAGGTTATTACCACATATTCATAGAACGTCATATTCTAGGAGTACAAGTTTATCCCAAAGAATCCAATTTGGGTTTAGAAGTTCCCTTGCAAAAATTTGACAGCCTAACGGCTTCACTACAAATTCAGAAAATGAGTTGTTGAGAGATAAAAAGTGTATCTCATCACATGGACATAAAATTTAAATCAATAAGGATATATAAGAACATATCCCAACATAATAGTATTTTAATTGAAAGACATAACAAAGGAAGACTTTTAAAAAGAGGCGGGTGAAAGGTTCCCTTACCGACATGGGTATCTTTCGAAACATACACCCTATAAAAGATGGAAAATAAAATATTGATATATATACACATAAATTAATGTATATTACACAATGAGAAGAAAAATGGGAAGTACATACACCACTAAAAGGAAATTGTGGCAAATGTCGCATAAATCTCACGGGAATAAAAGTGAGATGAAAAATCCCATACGAAAACTCGGCATCCTAACAGCGCCACTTAAAACTTACAAAAATGGATTTATGAGATCAAATAGGCTATCTCATAATATGACCATAATAATTACAGTATGAGGAATACAAAACAATATCCCCAAACATGTGAAATATGAGCTTAAATGAAATGACATAAAAGAGAGTACATAAAAATAAAGGGAGAGGTTAGATCCCTTACGAAAATTCGGCAGCCTAACGACGCCACTCAAAACATCCAAAATGGATTGATGAGAGAGAATAGGGTCTCTCATAATATTAACATAAAAATTACAGTAATATTAATATAAAATAACATCCCAATAATAAGAAAGATGAATTTAAAATGAATGACATAAAAGAGTGTACTTAAAAAGAAAGGGAGGAGTAGGATCCCTTACCTCAAGTCTGACTTGTCTTGTTCATTTCTTTAGATTCCTGAATAATAAACATTGGTAAATTTATAATTGCATAAGGACATCCTATATAGATTATTTTTCATTTCATATCACATATTATAATGTTATAATAATTTTTTAATAATGTTAGTTCATATCAGACGTTTTTGTCGATGTTTGGTACATGAGTAAAAAATGAACTTGTTTGAAAAAAGATTGCCCATGTAGTTATAAGTAAAAAATTTCCAGAAAACTATTAATTATTAAAATATCATATATATCCAGTAAATATTCATTTTATACTATTCCATATAATTTGGATATAAAAAAGAAAAGCACCGTTCATGGAGACGGTAGGCCGTACGTATGCATGAGCGCTACTTTCATTTTTTTCTTTGTCATATTAATGGAATTAAAAATAAATGATATATATATATATATTATAATTCCAGTATAATATATATTTTATATAGGTCACATATTTTCATTAATTTCATACTTTATACATTCCATGTATTTTATGTACAAGTCACATCACTTGAGGGGGAGGTAGTCCACACTTCCTCATATGAAATTATCGCATTTACACTACATGAAAAGAATAAATGTATGTTTTAAATATAAAATAAATAAGAATATAGTAAAAATAAATACCATATATATCATATATAAAATACAGTGACATCATAATGGCACCTTTAAAGGTGTTAAAAAAATATTGAACAATCATCGTTTCGTGAGGCAGAAAATCACCAACCACAGAAACAATATGTTATTTAACCATTGGAGAAAGGTGTGTGTATGTTTAGCTCGAATAATTATTATAAAAATATCCTAGTATATTGAAGATACTGGATTTTTTACAAAATAAATTAATAAAAAGAGTTTTGGGGGTTGGAGAAGCAAAATAAAACAAAAGGACTCAAGTGAAGACATTACCTTAAAATCGGTTAACTTCCTTTGGTTTGAGCTCAAAGGCTTCATTGGGAAGGCATCTTCCCAAATTGAGGATTCAAGGAGTTATATAGGGATGTGGAGAGACAAAATGGGCAGGGTGTTTCCAAGCCAAAGGCTTTGGAAGTGTGGGTATGGAGGTAGAGTTGGGGGGCCTTTTATAAATGGAGAGGAGGGGCACTCTTGGAAAGTAATGAAATGTTACTTTATTTTAGAATGATTTTCTATTTTAATGGTCCCAAATTGATGTTTTTCGAGGATAAGGTGATAAGGGTTCCAAATCCACCCATCCAATAGGTTTTGGACATGTGTAGGTCTTATATTTTACATTATCTTTCCATTTTATTTAAATCCACTACTAATGAGGTAATCACTGCATCATCATGATGTCATAAATAATTTAATAAATTTAATTTATAAAAATTATTACACAAATATCATGATGTAGGAAATCGTTTTAGATTTCTAATGAATTTTTTTAGACCAAAATATCATTTATTTAGACAAAATAAAAAATATTTTACTTAGGTGATAAATTCTTTGTTACATTTAACATTCTTTAAAAATAAAAAAAATAAAAAGTCACTTTCTCACAAAAGTTATTTCATGGGGCCCCATTTTTGGCACAAGTCATCCCATGGTGGGCCATGAGACAACTAGTATCATTATGACACATTTTTTAGTCATTTTTTATTATTATGATATTATTTTATTATCTTTAACTACCTGATTACTCATTAATCAAGATAATTAAAGATATTAATCGTTGTTACAATTCATAATGTCCAAAAATAAAAGAGTCTTAATTACATAATTTGGACCTTATGATTCCAAATATGTAATCAATTTTACCAAATTACAAACACATAAATTGAAAAAATTAATTTAAAAATAATTACCGTTGTCAAAACAACTAGCGGGTTTTTTAGAAACAATATTTATGAAATGTTTGGCACTTGTTTATGCCCAATTAAAAAGTGAAATTAATCCCAATGACCATAGTTGGATTACATGGTAAAAATATATTCTAATTAAACTTTAAAACAAATTAAATAGATAATATAACTATATTATTCAATTATATGAAAAAGCAGTTTTGATGTAAAATGCAGTATTTTTCACTATTCATTGAAAAATGAACATTGTCAGAAAAATACCAAAAATTTACCCAAGGTAAATTTCAATGTCCCAATAATAAATAATATGTTTATTTTGAAAAATAGTGCTTATAAAATTGTCAAAAAGTTGATTTAAAAAGGGTTTGCCATCAAAAGGCATATAATCGACCTTTTCTAGAATATTAGAATGTTTACGATTTAAAACTGGATTCATTTGCATTTTTAGTCCTCAAACATTTATTGAAAAAAAAATAAAAATATTTGACAAACATATATAATCATTTTGTAGTTACTTCTGTTCATTCCCGCCATTACAATGGCTAGGCGTAAACTACCATTTCAAATAATATTATTTTATTATTAGAGTGCAACGTAAGATTTCAAAGAAATTTGTTGTTGCATATTGTGTATTCCATCGAGCATAGAATTCCCATTAAATTAATATTAATATTTTATTCAAAAATATGGATAAATGTTAAAATTTCATACTCTTTATTTACCTGGGGCGTTACAGCCAGAGTGGAAATGAGGGAATATATCAATGGTCTTCATTGTGGGATTTCTGAAGACACCTCGAGGTAATAATGAAATCTGGGTTATTGTTGATTGATTGAAAAAATATGCTCATTTAATTCCTATATGTGATACTTTATCCCTAGATCAAATTTTTTGTTTGTATCTTAAATAGATAGTCGGGTTACCTGGAGTTACCCTTACAATTATATCTGACCGTTATCCTAGGTTCACATATAACTTTTGGAAAAGCCTTCAGAGGTCATTGTGTACTGAATTAAATTTTAGTACAACTTTTCATCCTCAATCAGATGGGAAGTCAGAATGAACAATTCAGATATTGGAGGATATGGTACGTGCTTGTTCGATGGTTTATCAGGGATGTTGGGACCAACATCTTTCCTTGGTTGAGTTTTCTCTTTAATAACAGTTTGTAGTCCACTATACAGATGGAACCATTGGAGGCATTATATGGGAAGCGGTGTCAAACTCCATATTTTTGGAATGAAGTAGGTGAAAGGAAGTTGATGGGACCAGAATTGGTAGAATATTTGGCAGAAAATGTTCAAATGATACCGAAACACATGAGAACATCTCAAAGCAGGAAGAGAATTTATGCGGACAACAGGAGGACAGATCTCTCTTTTGAGGTAGGTGATCATGTCTTTCTCAATGTTTCACCATGGAAAAGTGTGATATGATTTGGTAAGAAAATAATGATGAGACCAAGGTTCATTGTGCCATTTGAAATTCGGGAGATAGTTGGATCATTTGCATACCGAGTAGCTTTACCTCCGAGTTTATCTCAGGTACAAAATGTTTTTTTTTGTTTCATGTTATGAAATTACATTCCATATCCATATCTTGTTTTCAGTCCAGAGGTAGTTCATCTGGAAGAGAACATATCTTATAAGGAACAACCAATCCAGATTATTTACCATATGAAGCATGTATTGCATAATAAGGTGATTCATCATGTAATGGTTTTGTGGAAAAACCACATGATTGAAGAGGCAACATGGGAATCTGAAAATGCAATGAGAGATAAATACCCCCACGTATTCGATAAGTAAATAAACTGCGGGGATGAAATTTTCTAAAGGGGAGAAGGATGTGACAACCCATGTAAGTAAATAATTATGTATTTTTATATCTATGTCTATTTATAAATTAGATAGTGTTTTATAGGCTTAAAATGAGAATAAATGAAATCTTAAGCATAGAATACTCTAAAATTTTTAAAAGGTCATTTTACTGCCTTTTAATGGAGAAAATTTTATAAATCTATATTTTGAAAATTTTATTAGCTATTTTTTTCAATATAAACTTATTCTTTAGATTTGTGACATTTAAATTTACTTTGGATAATTTTTTTAATTTTTCTGACAATGTTCATTTTCTAATGAATAGTCAAAAATACTGCATTTTACTTCAAAACTGTTTTTTCATCAATTTTAATTATATTGTAAGATTATATTTTTAATTGTTTTTCAAGTTTAATTAGAATAAATTTTAAAATTTCAATCCAATTGTGGTCATTATAATTAATTTCATTTTGAAATTGGACATAAACAATTGTCATTCTTTTGAAAGATATTGTTTCATAAAAACACGCTATTTGATTTGACAACGAGAATTATTTATAAATTAATTACTGAACTTTTTGTGTTTTTAATTTAGTGAAATGGATTCCATATTTGGAATCATATGGTCCAAATTATGTTATTATGAGTCTTTTTTTTCGGACATTATGAATAGTAACGACGATAATTATCATTAATTATCGTGATTAATTAGTAATTGTGTAGTTAAGGGTAATAAAATTATATCATAATAATATAAAATTACAAGAAATGTATCCTAATGCTACTGGATGTGTCATGGATGACCATGGGATGCCTTGTGTCAACTTTGGGAGCCCAATGAATTACTTTTGTGTGATAGTGACATTTTATCATTTTATTTTTAATGAAAGAAAAATATAACAAAAGTATGTAACACTTATGTAAAACAATTTAAATTTTTTCTAAATAAATGATCTATTGGACTATAAATAGTTTTTGGATATCTAAAAATATTTCATACATCATTGAATTTTTTTGTTATTTCTAAACATTAAATAAATAAATTTATTTATGACACAATGATTATATAGTGATTAGCTCATTAATGAACGATTTAAATAAAATTACAGGATAATGAAAAATCTAAGACCTACACTTCTAAAAAACCAATTGGATGGGTTTATTTCGAACCCCCATCACCTTATACTAGAAATATTTTATTTTGGAACCTTGAAAATCCAAAACTCAGTTTATAATAAAGTAACATTTCATGACATTCGATGAGTTCCCCTCCTCCCTCTTATAAAAGGTCCCCACCACTACCCCCTCTTACCCACACATCTCAAGCCATTGGTTAGGCCAAAATCTACTCATTTTATCTCTACACATCCCTCTATTCATCCTAGATGTCTTACCTTAAGCAGAAAACTCTTCAAGAAACCCTTTTGGTTCAAACCAAAGGGAGTTACCCGATTTAAAGGTAATGTCTTCTCTTATGTCGTTTTGTTTTATTTTTCATATCCAACCCCCTAAACCCTTTTAATTCCTATCTTTTGTAACAACACCAGTATCTAAAATATACTAGGATGTTTTTATGATATGGATTTCATTTACACATACACACACCCCCATCAAATAGTTATAGAACATACTGTTTATGTGAGTGGAAAATTAATACCTCACGAAACCACGATTTTTCAGTCTTCTTTTATCACCTCTCATAGTGGCCATTAAGATGTTACTATATTTATATATGATACTTATTATGTTTATTTTTTCTTTATAACCCTGTATTTTTCATTTATGGAATACCATTATGTTTTCCATTAGGGTTAAACTCCATAATTTCTTTTTAGGAAGTGCGGACTATCGCCCCCTCAAAGTGATTTGAATCGTTAATTCGATATGTGTGACTTATAAAGGATGGATTTAATGATATTATATATGATATTATACTATAATTATAATATACCTTTATATCATTATGATTTCATCCCATTAAATACAAAATAGAAATGAAAGTAGCGTTCATACGTACCTACGGCTTACCATCTCCATGAACGGTGCATTTCATTTATTACCTCTAAATGTTATGTAATATTATAAATGCATGTATATAATAGATATATATTATATATATGATATCTACCTCAATAATATAATTTAGGATATAATAGATATTTTACCACATGAACAACTTATAATTATAAGAAGTTTATTTTTGTCTCAAGTACCAAAGATCGACAAAACGACTGTTATTAACATAAATAATTAAAAAATGTTCCTAACATGGTAATAATTGATATAAAAGGAATAATTTACTTGAAAAAAGTTATTATCCAAGTATAAATTATCTCTAGTTTATTATTTAGGACATTAAATAATGATCGAGTCAAGTCGGACACGTGGTAAGGGACTTCGTCTCAATCTCTTTTCATTGACACATATTTTGTTTTATACACAACATTATTTTATACTATGTATAAACCCCATTGAATTTTACTCAAAAAGGAATATTTTTTATATGAATCTTTTTACGAAATGACAAAAGGGAATTTTTTTTCTTACGTATGCGGCGACAACAACTTCTCCACAGTAGTGACCATTATTTGAGTTTCGGCTTCCCTTAAATGCCATATCATTTTCTTAAATGAAAAATAATTACCATGTATTACTTTTCATTTACATTGGTATTTAAAAAGTTTGTGATTATGTTTTTATTATATCAATGTGTTGTATTTATATCTTGTGATTCAAATGTGTAAATGTTATGTTACATTTATGCATGATTTATGTGATACGATTATGTTATGGTTCTTGGGAATTGTTTATGAAGACGGGTGGTTCCGTGATAAAATATGGGAAGGTGATCCTGATATATCTCTCCAATGAATTTGGTAACATGAAGTAGTTAAATGATAAGGTTTATCCTAAGAGATTTAGGGAATATACTGTGATGGGTATTCCAAATGTAACCATGAGGGTAACTCCCTACGTAAGAATGTTATAAATTCATCATGATACCTTTATGTCTTATGATTTCTATGAGTTATTCATAAACCTTATGATTTCATGAGATATGTAAATATGCTTATGTTTTTAAGTAAAATTTTTTTTCAATGATTCTTATGTATACATGGACTAAGGTTTTCTTTCCGTATTTTTATATCCCTTAATGATATTTTTATTCTCATCCCAAGTTTTCAAAATGTTTTTCACAGGTCAAGGGAATGGTAAATGATGTGATGATAGTGTTGAGAAAGATTCAAGAAAGAATCCATGTTTTATTTTAAATATGATTCCATCAATTGGAAAAGTGAATATTTTCATTAATGTAACCACATTGTTTAAATGTGGAATGTAATGCATGATTTATGATGTAATTATATAAAACTCTAAACCTAAAAAGATCCTCAATGTGTATTCTTGAAATAAATAAAGATTATGTAATGTTTAAGTCTGGGGCCTTATATTGGTACCCCTCATATCACTGAGTGGGAAGGAGGGTTGGACACTATGATTCGTCAGTTGATAATGGATAGTTGGCTATAGAAAAAGGATATTCACTATATGTCAAAAGGTTGTTCCGAACTGAGTAATTCAAGGGGTATCTCTAAGGATGTATATGATCTCCCATGCTTACTCTTTATTTATTCCTTTTTGTTTATATTTTCTAACTCATATTTTTATGATTACATTATTATTATATTTATTTTAATCACAACATAATTTTGTTTATCATAGGCATTTGGTTTTTGTTGTGTTAAAATGATGATCTGTTATAAAAAGGGATGTTTCATATGTTGGATTTCAAAAAGGGAAAGGTTATATTTTCATAATAAAATGTTAAAATCGCCTATTCATTTTAATATCTGTTTTTTAATCCTTTATTAATTGAATTATTTTTTGGAATGAAATCAAATGGATTATATGGTGAATTTTTTCCGATCAATTTAGATCACACCATTCTAGAACCATTTGGTGTCAGTATAACCACATTGTTTCTATGTTATCACACATATATGGTTCGTTGGTTCATGAGTTTATTGTAGAGTGGTTTGGTCTAGTTGTTGGTGGTTACCAAAGGTCATATAGATATATTGGTAGTGTAGTTCAATTTTTATTGTTTTTTGATTTGTTTATGCTTTATCGATCTATTTTAGATGGATATGATTATATATTTATTATTGATACTTATTGGTTGGACATTATTGTAAGATCAGTTTTACATTCTGTATATTGTTTTTACTATATCATAGTCATTTGGGTTTAAATAATTTCTCTTTTTCATTATTCTTTATGCCTGACACTAAATGTAGCCCATGTGGATGGAGAATGACTTTTGGACAATGTCTAAAATTGGTTCAGGTGTCGAGTTAGATAGAATCCCATCTTGGTTCAATAAAAACTATATTATTGGATGTTCTTGTTTCATGTGTTGTCTGGTAGTTGGAGATTTGGATTTTTGTGTCTGAAGAGGTAGGTTATGGTCGATTTCGTGATCACAACAACTCATGATTAGACTTGAGTTACCAGGGGTAGACCATGATTTGAGTATATCTATCTTTTTTGGATTTATGAATAAAAATAAAGGCATGTCAGTTCCATGTTGTGATTTTACACGGTGTAGTGACCCATGTGATGTCCAAGTTACCAGTTCAAGGTCCTCTAATTGTTATGCATTTCATTTGAAAAGTCCCACTGTCATGTCACTAATTTAGTCATAGATTCGGGTTCATCATTTTGATAGTTCTTTCTATGTTTTACATCACCTTGGTTTTGGATGGTGCATGTGTGCTATTGAAAAAGAATGTTGTTTTTAATTAAAAATGATTTATATGAAATGGATTTAAATTTCTGAAATGGGTTTTAAATATTAATGATTTTGATAGAAAAAATGGTTGTTTATGCATTTTGACAATGCATTGATTAGAGTGATCCTCATTGTTCCTTATAAACATTTTAACATGTGATGGTATGTTTGTGGAATTTTCATGTTTCAATGCACGGATGGAAATTTGTGAACACTAGTGAAATGGTTCATGGGACTCCATGGGTGGGTGATTAAAAATAGGGTATTGGATTTGCTTTCATAGAGTGAATTTGAACGAATAAAATGGTTCCAGAAATTGGTTTTACATTACGGAATGGGTTTAGTTTCTTAAAAGTGTCCTTGGAAGAATGAGGGTTTTAAATATACAAGTAAATATTTGATGCATAATGCAATTTTTGGGGTTTTCTTATGTGTATTGGGTTTCTGAGCTAGTTTCCTTGGATCAAGAAGTTTCTTCTAGTTATGTTATCTAATGATGATCATTTTTCCCTATGTATTTCACACTGTTTATAAATTGAAAACAAAAAGGACTCCAATGTATCTATAGAATCTAGAATATTTTTTTATTCTCCTTGAATTTTGTCTATACATTATCGTGAATAAATTCCATTAGATTATGTGGAGCGAATTTAATAGATAAAGAGTATCTTTAGGTGGTTGTGAACTCCCTTGTATCTAAGCATTCATGCTACTCTAGTTTTTCATGACGGTCTAGAATTGGACGTGTTGGATTCATTCTACATACCCTCATTTAGTGATGGGGTGACATGGGAGGTCATTATTTACATCATTATTTGATTGATCAAACCTGATGACGTGAAGGTGTAGAATATGGAGGATATTTTTTGCATAAAACAATGCTTGTGGACAGTGAGGGACTATATTGACTATTTCAAGTTGGCAGAATTCTTTTATCCATAAGAAAAATTACATGATATGGTAAAGGATTCCCTTTTACCTATGGGTCCTCATCTAGATATCCTGGATTTGATTCTCTATTATATGGACATTGGTTTTCAAATGTGGTTGGATGAATTGTTTAATGTTGAGTTGGATTCCAAAGCAGATGTAGTTGTCCATCCGATGTCTCATTTTATTTGATGGTTCCCCCTCAGTAAGGGTGTACATGATTCAAGTACCTATATCAATGGAATAATATTTTTTTCTTCTATCTTTTGGTTCTTCATGCATATTTATGGTGTGTCATTAGTGTTGTCGGTCATGGAATTCAAAGTCTTTATGTCACATCACTCTGAAGACTTTCCATTTTTGTGGCCTTTGGGTTAATTAGAAATGTTTCTTATGAATCTTTACAAGAGTAAGTAGTTTTTATTCATGTTATTCTAATTATATATTATGATTCATGTGATGTGTAATCCATCATAGCCCTAGCTATAGGCCTATGGGTGATGCTTGCTCAATGTTAAGAGTTACCAGGGTGTGTGAAACCTGAGACCGATTTTTGTTTTATTATGATGGGATTTTAATTATAAAATATTCCTTTTTCTTGTTTCCATTATTTGTAAGATCATTATTTTATTTTAAACATGTGATGAAAACTTTTTTCAATCCAAGTTGTTGTGTCTATTCAAAATGTGGCCTTGATTGCTGGACTTTCGTAGGGTTTGATCGTTCCATATATGCATTGGTTCAATTATGGATGAAATTATTTTTAAATTCATGAGTATTTTGGACATGATTAATGGAATATTTGGATATATATTTGGTTTGAAATTCATCCTATGGGTTTCCCGCTAGTTGTGGAATTCGGGGGATGTGGGGAATGTCTCAAGTACTTATATATAATGATTCCACATAGTGTGTTTTCAATTTATTTCCTTCCAGTGTGGGTTGGATTTGTGGGTAAATTGGATGAAATCATGCTAGGATTCCCCTAGTTATCAGTTTTGTTGATGGTGTGATGTGGTTATTAAGGAAATATTTCTTGTGTTTATGGGATCCCAGTTTCGCAGGTCACTTTGTGGTGGGTTTCCCAATTATGTTATGACAGTGTTGTTTTGGTTTTGATGTTCTCTTATTGGATGAGTTCTTGTAGTGGGGATAACCATCTCGTGTTATACCCTAATCGATATTTTGTGGTTTCATATACCTCAATCATGTGTAACTTGTGGATCAAAAGTTCACCCTGTGGTTCATCATTTTTCTTTAAGTTTTCATCGGGCATGGATTTGAGCTTTGGTTAACATTCATCATTGTTAAATTATGTGGGACTAATGTGTCTGTTTTGGGTATTATTATCATATCACAACCTCATATACCCTATTATTTAATCCTTTTATTATTCTTGGATCTTTCTTTATGAGGTTTGAGTTGATTCCTAGTTGAATTTTATTTGAATGTTTGGGTGGTATTTGTTCAGCTTCTGCATGGTCACTGCATTGTTAGTATAAACTATTTTCCTCAGCCAAGGTATTCTTACATCTAGTCTACGAAGTGGATAAATTAGACCACACAATTTGTGCATGGGCAAAAAATGAGTGGCTTTGTTGTGAGGTCGGTCCCTACATCTACAGTGGATACACCATTTTTGGAAAATAGTTTGGTTATACGTGAATTCAGTCTCAATAATTAAAAAAATGAAACCCTCTTTTCTCTCTCCCCCTATTTTACCCAAACCCCAACCCCCGTATCCTTGGTTTGATTTTATTAAACTAGATGTCTTGAAACCATTTTCTATGGGCTCTTCTATAATTAAAGGTTTCACCCCTACGATTTTGAGGTATGTTTTTCGGGTTTTTCCATTTCTCTACTATTTCCCCTCTCCTATCTTTATTCATCAGTTTTCTATTAGGGGTATCTTTTTTCGAAGATCCTTAATGGTTAGGGATTGTGTTTTGGTTGTTTTTACATTGTATCTAGGCTATTTGAATTATCTATGGGGCTTATATATATATATATCCTATCTAATGATTTGATTTCATCAACACCCTTTTCAGGTTGCTGTTTCAATCTTTTTCCATTATATAAAAACTCATTGATGATAACAAGTCATCAAATAATTTTTTTGTGTGATTCCCACCTCAAATATACTAGAGGAAAAATAATTATTGAAATTTCATGTTGATATAAATTATTAAAAATAGAGTTTCATTGTGATTCTTGAATTATTCCTAGGTTTATGGAACCTATGATGTTTGATGAAATGACATGTGTTATTTTAGAAAAAATTGGATTTTAAAAGAATTTTTAGCCACATAATGTTTTAATAATGATTTTTGTTTTTTATTTAGAATTTATTTGTGCTTTGGTAATCTACTTTCTTTTTTAGGGTTTGTTCATGATTTTAAATCTAAATGTGTTGGATGGGTTTGTTTTAGAAATCAAGTGGTGTTATGTAAAATAATTTCAAAATGAGTAAAATGGACACATAAAGAGATAAATTTTTTCACATCCATTGGTTGAAAATATACACACAAGGATGTGCATTGATATGAATGTGGCACTATAATTCTAATTTCCCTAAAAAGTATCTCATTATTCCATCGTTAATTTTTTACTAAATGGTTCTACGTTTTATCGATGTGGCAATGAGTTTCTTATAATTATTTCAAATTGTATTTAAAATTTTTTCCTTATTTTTTGGAATGTTTGGACATGATTCATGTTTCAGTAAGTGATTGAATTTTTGAAATCCTATTTGTAATTTTATATATGTCTGGTTGATTGTTTCTTTAAAGGTATATTTCAAAAATGATTAGTGTGAGTATAATTTCACTTTGATTTGAAATGGCT
The DNA here is from genome assembly GCA_963277665.1 of Viscum album. Classification (NCBI taxonomy): domain Eukaryota; kingdom Viridiplantae; phylum Streptophyta; class Magnoliopsida; order Santalales; family Viscaceae; genus Viscum; species Viscum album. The sequence goes on along the minus strand of OY728151.1, from coordinate 2,030,755,630 downwards.
ATTTAATTTTTTATGGTAAAATGTATTTGGATGTATAATATGAAGATATAATTTCGAAGTGTGTGTGTTTTTAAGGAAAATATTTTAATGTACTAATGATGTGATGACCCGTTTGGAACCTTGTATTTTGTGGTATAAATATATATATAGTGGGAACCTCTGTTGGAGGGAATTCCCTTTATGTATTATAATATAGTGGAGTCCATTTTTTGGGGTAGGCATGTGTTGTGACAACTGGTATGGTGAGTTACTCGTGAGAGGGCCTTCGACATACACATTATAGAAAATGAATATTTTTATTTCATAATGGCAATAAATGAACACTTCATGAATGATATTTTCATTTTTTGAATAAAATGTTTTGGAGAAGTTCTTAGATTATGGATTGTTAAATTAAATTAAAAAAACTAAATTACATAATATATAATATATTAATCATTCCATGTGAATATGGTTAGGTGGGTAGTGAATAATGAACTTAAAATTATTGTAATTAATTTATTGAAAAATAAAAATTCTTGAACCTCATTAAATCTTCTCCTACAAAACCTCCTTTGCGGAATTGGGTTTGTACTTTTAGTGAGACCAAAGGCTCCTGGAACTTTAGTAGAGAATTATGAAGATTATAGGGAATTATTTTTGAAAGATTTAATTATTTACAGTTGTGGGAAGATATGTGGTGAGTGGTGGTATTTATAGGGGAGGGGAGGGGTGTTTATTTATTTTTTTATTAATAAATTTATTATTTTCTCTGAATATTATGATGTTATATTAAAAATTACATATGAAACCATGTTTTTTACATACAATGTTATATATTGTAAATTTTAGTATTTCACTATTCAAGCATGGTTCAACTATTTAATAAAAAACTAACCAATTAACACTAAATTATTTTTCCAATAAATAATTTAAAAATGGATTCTAATCGAGGGAAATAATGTTTTGAATATTAAAAAATAATTATTTAAAATAACCATTTATTCTAAAAATATAGTTCTTAAAATTGTAAATCATTTTATAACAAAATGAAAAATTTATTAATGTATCATAAAATTATCTTCTAGTAATATGAAAATAATTATAATATGTGAATATATTCTATGATAATGAATTTTAATTTAAATCATTATATTAATTATGTAACTGTAAATAAACACTTATATTTTCTAAAAATACTGACATAAAAGTTATCATAAAAAATGTTATTTTACTTATACTATAATTTATTTAGACTATATTTTTATTTAAAAGAAAGAAAAAATTATATTTATACTTTCTTATGTGGTATTGTTTTTTTATTTTTTATGTAATTATTAATATTTTTAATATTACTTATCTTAAGGTCATATAACTATTCAATTGGAAGTGTTTCCTTAATTTCTATGAATACAACTTATTTCATTAATTCATAATTTAAAATGATTGTCTCATGTTTTGAATGTCATTTTAATTTTTATACTATATAAGATAATTATAATAATGTTATTTCATTCAAAGAGTTCTAGATTGTTACACTCATTTCCATATATGAAATTTCTCAATGGAAATTTTGTTTTACTCACAAATGTGAAAACATTTTAGGGAACATTAACTATTTATATCCATTAACTAGAAATAAGAAAATAAAGTTAGTGTGTTTGAATTAATATCTCATAAGAATATAAAACTGAATCATTAAACATTTAAATATGAATTTCCAAATTAAACTTTCATCCCATATTTTCCCCTCTGATCCAACATAATATATTCATTGGGATAGAATTATCCCTATGGTTATTATTGAATATTTCTACTTATAACATCAATAAAAAACTAAACCACGATTTGATACAAACTACAGTGACCCTATATTTTTTGAATAAATAATTACATGATATTATTTTATAGACACAAGGCTTGATGTACATGGACATTACATTACTTTTGTGGAATACATTACATAGAACACAAAAAGACACCCTTGTATCGTAGTAATTTAGTGTCTAAGGAATCTAAGAACAAAATCTTCAAATCAAGGTGAAAGATCTTCATCATCTCCCATAAATATCATCCCCTTTTGTTTTCTTACCTAAAAACATTCATTATATCTTGGAGAAATCAAAACATATAAAGGGTGATCTCAAATGATTAGTAAGGGTATGCATGGAGAAAATAAAACAAACCATATACATTAGAAGATAAAAACATGAACATAATGTTTAATCATAAAAATCATGAGATGTGAAATAAATCATCGTAGTACATAAGACATATATCATAAAGGACAGTCAACAATGATAAAATAGCAGGTGAATAAAACATGTAGTTTTGGAATACCATTAAGCACATGTTATGATTTCCATAGTAGCCAAGGCAATACTGCCATGACTATCTTAGTAGATAATGTCCATTACTGAACCAGTTTTACTTGCCATTCTAGCCTTGTTTCACTTAACAATATTTACTTTCCATTCCAGACATGTCTATCTAATGAGATATAAATCTTTACCGAATGCATTAGAGGGAGATATAGGTCCCACCCTTCTCAGATCGAAATCATTCTTTTGTGTTCCCAAAAATAATCATAAATCATTTATCATAACCCAAAGAATAAAATGTGTTGCATAAACATCATCCCATATTAACATAATATATATAAAACAAATGTATATAAATTCAACATAATTAATATCAAAAAAATTAAATAATAGAGACATTATAATTCTAACATATTCATTCTAAATAATGCCATCTTAGATGAGAGATAGTTTTTATAAAACACTTAAAATGAATTCATGAGGAAAATAACATTTCATCTTAAAAATCATTTTATTTTCTCAAAATGACATGAAATTTTAAATTAAATGCATTTTGTTCAATATACCCATGAAAACATGAATAACAATCTTCATGGAAATAAGATGTTATGAAACTGTAAAAAAATTCATTCATGTCGTATAAGTCAAACAAAAACATTCTCCTCGTAATTTTTCTTGAAAAATCAAAAACTACCTCGTATGGTAAACAAAAGAATGATTCCTTATATAACATGTAGTAAAAATCAAAGTTGGGAAAAAATACTTTAAACATAAACTTAACTTTTTAGAAATCATGGACATGGTTAATAAAAATAACCCCACTAAATACTTACAAATAAACTATCCCGGATAAGAATGAGATTGGAATAATTATTCCCAACATTAGGTCTGATTGCTTTGTACGTATCCGAATCTCCTATATAATGATTTAAATAATTTCATTGGATTCTTCAAAAATCATATTCATTTTCATGATATCATAAATGATTTACATACGGCTTTATGTTACCCATTCATTTGTCAATTAAATGTTGAAGCAATGTTTTGGGTAAAATCGTTTGATTTATCATACATGTTGTGACATGTTGTTCTTTATATTATTAGATGTATCAGGATTTACTTATTTAAAAATGTAAAACAATATTTATATATCATACACATATTAGTAGTATGTATATATATATAAATAGATAGATAAATGATATGAAATGCATCTTTCATGGAGTAGGTAGGTCGTACGTACGCATGAACGTTGTTTTCCATTCCTTATTGGCATGAATGGAAGTAAATAACACAAATATATAAATAAATCTAGTATCATTTTTATTTCATTTATTTCACAATTATTAATTATATATACATCATAATCATTCTTTAATGGTTAACATGGAGAATGAATCTCATCAAATCATGGAGATGGTAATCAGTACCAACGCACGAGCGATGATATAGTTCCCATAATTATTTAATAAAATTAGAGTGGATGATATAATATCTCATAATTATTATTATGTTATTATAATCACATATAGTTATTATTTACATCATTATATCCATCCAAGTAAGGTGGTAGTGCAGAAACAGATTACACCACGGCGTGAAGATGGTATGTTGTAAATACACACGGGCGATGATTTTGTTTATCGTAGAATGGATAAAAGGTTAAATAGGGTTGTTTCATATTTATAATGACATATATGAATATTATTTATACATATGTTATTACTTTACAATGAAACAACTAAGCAAGAGTAAGTAGAAGAATAAAGAAACTTGAAAAAATTGTTAGAAGAGATTACCTCTTCTTCTACACAGCTCCTTTTAACATCCTCTTAATGGAATAGAGTTGGTCTTTGGAGAAGACCTGAATCACTGAAATGTTACATGGGAAGTTGATAAGAGTAATGGGATGGGGTTGGCCGAGATTGAAGGCTCAAAATTGTGAGGAGGAGAGGGATGAGTTGCCCTATTATATGAGAAGAGAGGGGAAATTATAGAAATATCCTAACATATTAATTTATAATAAACTCAAAAGCCACATAAAAACATCCAAATTAACTCAAATTCAGATATGAGATAAAATAGGGTTGTAATCTCATAAAAAATAGACATTTTTTTATATTTTAAAATATATTATTTTGATTTATCCTTATTTAATCTCTTGATTTTTTTGTGGTAATAATGTTATAAATTTTAAATGGTTATAAATACTTAATTATATGTTTTTAATTGTACATAATTGGATACTTTATGAAATTTTAGACCATATAAATTTTAATTTATAATTTTTAAATATTTTTGTGATTTTAAACAATTGATTAATATGTTATTTTTATAACATAACAATAATGTCTGTTTTTACACTACTCATTTATTCTATTTTAAATAAAATCCCTACATAGAAAATATTCAATCCAAAATATTAAATAGATTAATAAATTGTCATATTTATCATTAAAATTCGTGTAGATCATTAAATAGTTCATATAATATTTATTTTAATAATTTTAAAACCATTTATTTGATATTTCAATCAATAAAATAATTTCTACTTCACTATTATGTCACCATTAATGAAAATTATTATATCGTTAAAAATTATAAATAAATTCACATGTTGTATATAATTTTATTATATTTCTTGTTAATATTTTCTTTTTGATGTTTTCTGAAGTTTATCACTAAATTAAAATTATTTCACTTATAAAATATGAGATAGTGACTTGTTGCCACTTTCGTTGGTTTTAAAAATAATTACATATTATTCATGCTCAAATGTCCATGAAATGAATATATTCCAACCATTAGGTGATATGGGTAAACTTTTATTCATCCAATAAAATTGTGGCAGGTGTTAGGGTAATTTTAAAATCTTATTGTTTCCCATAATTACCTAATTTACCTTTAAATATATTATATATAATTTACCGTAGTTACTATTCATAATGTCTAAAAACAAAAAGTAGCATATTAACATAATTTGGAATTACTGATTCCAAATATGGAATCAATTTTTACAAATTCAAAACATAGAAGATTCAATATTTAATTTAAAATTAATTCTGATGTTGAGAAAATGGGTTTTAAAAGTTAAAACATTACAAAATATTGAAATGTTTTTACTTATGAATTTTATGTAAAATTAATGATAATGAATTACGTTATATTAAATGGTAAAAATATTTTTTATTTATACATTAAAACCATTAAATATTATAATTTATCCATATAAATTATCTTGATGAAAAAAATTGTTTTTAATTATAATTTAGTGTATTTTTACTATTCATCAAAATATGAATGTTAATAGAACAAAATTAAAAAATAATCCACAGTAAATTTTTATATACATAATTAAATTATCATTTATATTTTGTCTAATTTAACTTATAAACGTCCCAAAAACTAGATTTCATATGGGTGCCCCATCAAAAAGTTAAAAACTGATTTTTTTTGAAAAATATTTATTTTACCAAAAAAAATTATTTTGTTCTCATAACATGTTCTAGGATTTGTTTAAGAAGATTTCGATTTTTATAAAATTAAAATTTTGGATAATCCGATTCATAACATCTAGTTTATAATATATCGTTGTTTAGTGAAACTCAGTATTGCGTACAAAACACGCTATTGAGGAAGGTCACTCTTGGGTTCAACACATGCCAAGAATAGAAATTGCATATACTGAAATATAATATAGTATAGAGCAATCTATTCTTGTTTTATCGTAAAAAAACATCATTGAAATTAAAAAATATTATTTCTCATAAAATCTTAAGGTGTTACATTCTACTCCCCTTAGAATGAATTTCTCCCTCGAAATTCATCGGGGTTATAAATGGTTTACTACTTGAATGGTTCCTTCATATAAACCCACATTGTAAAAAAGAATACTAAAACTGAATCTTAGAAACTAATGTGTGAATCTTAATGTATACCCAAATTAATTAAACATTAGGTTTCCACATAGGAGAACATATGTGAAAATATGGATATGGAAGAGATATATAACCATTATGTTCTGATTGAGAGTGGTATAGAACATGGATATGAAAAACTGAAAAATCACAAAGCCATAAATTATGATGATCTTAGGTACCAACTGATTCATATGATATGACAGTACTATGACAACATTTTTGGTTTTCAAATCCATTCCTTTAAAGATGAAAATTTGGAATTATAAGAAATACTTACTTGATTTTGTTACAATCTCATCGTTAGTCATTCCAAGAAAAGGTTCCACATCATATATTAAAGAATTGAAGTTTAATTTTTCATTTGTGAAGTGTTAGCTGATTATGGGATTGAATTATGGGTCATTCCATCTATCTCAAACAAATTGTTAGAAAACGTTATCAAATATACATATCTCCATATAAGGTGATATTAATCGTATATTGTTTCAAAAATTTACTTATTCAACATCTATCATAGTGATAATTAAAATAAAACTAATTTCTACTAACCAGGGACTTCATCTATCCCAGTTGTAGGCAATAAAGGCCTATCTTACTTCAGCCGTGGGTTCGATTCCTGCATCCTTGTCCGACACGATGGGTTGGAGCACTTCATATAGGTTGTCTTTTTTTATCTATAATATTATAAGAATCCTGAAATAATATAGAAAAAAATTTATATCCTTAAGAAATACTATCGGATGTCCAACGTAATCCATTCCAACCTTTAGGCTTATTAAAAATACTTCTGTCCAATCTCACAGTACGAAAAAAAACAATTACCATAGAGGTCATATTACAAGAATTTCAATACAATCATTTATCCCCCATATATTATAACGTATATCTTGTTGGTCACATACAAAAATAGTGAATACCAATAATGGAAATACAGCCTTTCCCAACGGTTCAGAACCGTTGGGAATGGCTGCAGAACCATTGGTATATGTTATACCAACTGTTCATGAAACTATAGGGAAGTAATCCGTTGGAAAAGGTTATTCCAACGGTTTACTGTGAACCGTTGGGATAGGGTGGTGAAAGCATAACCTATCCCAATGGTTGTGCCAAACCGTTGGGATAGTTTTTCACAACAGTATGGCTTGAACCATTGGGAAATCCCAAGGATTTTCCTCTTTCCCAATGGTTCAATGAACCATTGGGAAATTATTTTTACCAACGGTTCAATGAACCATTTTTAAAAAAAGGAACCAAGATGATATGTCAACGGTTTTGAACCATTGGCACAGCCTATGGTGTGCAAATTGCACAGCAGCCTGTAATTTTCACAGTAGGTCTACAATTTGCATAGCAGGCCTCATTTTGTGTCCTCCCATTTTCAATTCAATTATTGTACCTGCAATAAACTAACACATACATATAAAATTATTTTACCTGCAATAACCAACTAACACATACATATAGAGAACAAATTCATACACATTTAACATTTAATGCATGCCAGAACTATACACATACAAAATTAAATTAGAATGCATAACGTAATTATAAACATACATAATTCATTTAGAATTCAAATTAAAATTTAGATGACAATTATATGTGGAATCTGGAATTCAATTCATAATTTGAGCGGTTTTTGTATACCATATATTTTTACGTGAAATAATTTCAATTTTAAACAAAATACATAGACCTGGAGTGATAACAGCCACACCATGCCTCGGATTGAGGCGGAGTTGACTCTTACACATCCCATATGATGTATGGATCGTTTTTCTAATGTATAGACACAATCCGAATGTGTTTGGTCAGTTTTCTGTATGGCAGTTGATGTTTTTCAATAAAAATGTTCTCCTTTTGAAACAATAGGCAGCCACTTTGAGTGGTGCCGGCCACACCGCGTCTCATATTGAGTAATGGTTGATTCTTACATGCCACATATGACCCAAAGATCATTCTCTTAATGTTTAAATGGAAATAGTATGCATTTCATCGGTTTTTCGTAGGTACATAAAATGTTGTCCATTTTAAAAAAAGGGATCCACTTAGAGTGATTCCGGCCACACCGTACCTCTGGTTAAGGCGGGGTTGACTCATACACATCACATATGACCCATGGATTGTTATGCTAATGTGTCGACACAATCGAAATGCATTTGGTCGGTTTTCTGTATTCCAGTTGATGTTTTTCACTACAAATGATGTCCTTTTGAAACAAAAGACAGACACTTTGAGTGGTGGTGGCCACACCGCGCCTCAGATTAAGGAGGGGTTAACTTGTACACGTCACATATGACACATAGATCGTTGTGATAATGTATTGACACAATATGAATGTGTTTGTTCAGTTTTCTGTATGCCAGTTGATGTTTTTCAATTAAAATGATGCCATTTTGAAACAAAATGTATACAAATTGAGTGATTCCGGCCACACTGCATCACAGATTGAGGTGGGGTTGATTCGTACACGTAATAAACTCCGACATTACTGCCCTATTTTCTCAACCATTTTTTTTCTTCATTATAATCCACCATAACCTGTGTGTAGCAGTTCCACAATGAACACATGCATGTACGACCTCTCCCATGCCTCCTGTCAGTAGATGTATCTGTTATGAATGAAAAACAAATATTTTATCAAATCATGTTATAATGAAAATAAATATTTCTATAAAAATTTGTTAGGGTTCAATAAATATACATGTGCCGGTCTGATCACTGAGCGCAACTGGATCCACAGAAACTGATGGAAGACCCTGTGGTGGAACATGAGTCGATGATGATGGAATATAGAAGCTCAGAAAGATAGAAGTATATTGAAAAGAAGATGGGACAGATGTCTAACCAGATGTTGACTGAGGAGTGGGAATCATCATGGGATGTGAAAATGATGGGCAAGAAGATGCAGAAGGTAGCAAAAACATTGGAGGCATAAATATCCCGTGTGTCCTTAATGACACATCGGGATTAAAATGTGGGAAGGATGACATGTTAGTGGGAGGGGAAGGGTCTAGTCGGGTACGCGCAGCTGGTTGTCCACCTCTGGTACGAACCCTCCTCGTACCACCGACCTGAGTACTAGGACTAGTACAAGGCTCCTCGTCGAATAACTGTCGACGTATAGGTTGATCCCACAAAAATGATTACAAAAAGTTTATTCACTTGACATTATATATTCTTTAAATATATCAGTTTGAAATAACGTACTCACTACAGGCCCTAATGATGGAATTCCCAATTCTGTCATTCCACGATTGTTCTCCATCATTTTTTCCTTCATCTCTCTTTAATTGGATTTATTTCCTACTTTTGAAAACAAATTTGTAATTAATTATAAAAAGGAAACTAATGTGTAACCTAAAAATCTAAATATATGTGGGAATAGGGGGAATAATTGGTAATTTAGCTAGGAATTATTTTAGAAGATCTTAAATGTATTTAATAAATCATACAAGTTGTAATGTTCATCAAGTTAGAAATAATGTTTTACTATGTTTGAATAAATTTCTATTCCAAATTAGAAAATGAAATTCAAATAAAATAGCAACCAATAAAAATTGAAAATTAACATAATGGTCAAGTCAGATATCAATTGTTTTAGAAGGGATTGAATGGATTTAATAAATCATAAAAGTTGTAATGTTCACCAAGTTAGAAATATTGTTTGACTATGATTGAATACAATCCAATTACAAATTATAAAATGATATTCAAATAAAAATACAACCAATAGACATTGAAAATTCACATAACAGTCATGTAAGATATCAGTTAATTTATAAGATCTTGAATGGATTTAATAAATCATACATCTTGTAATGTTCACCAAGTTATAAATATTGTTTGACTAGGTTTGAATACAGTTCAATTCCAAATTAGAAAATTCAATTCAAATATAACTGCACCCAATAAACATTGAAAATTCACACAACGGTCAAGTAAGCTAAAACATATTTTTGATCAATACTAAATCAATTTGAATATTACCATCCTTAACAACCCAACTCGAGGTCAACCAAAATAATTGAGAACATGGATGAATGATTCTATATATTTTCAACCGTAACTTCAGGTTCACAATCAACTATGACAATTAATCTATTGGAGTCAACAAAATAAATAAGTGGATTGGTTCTAATGGCACTAGGGATAGTGTCAATTCCATCATCACCATGATAAAAAATATGTCTTGGAATTACTTCAACTCTGACACCAAATTCAGGTCGAAGTTGGTCTTTGACATAAATTTTTTTTTAGACATTGATGCCAACCCATATGGTTCTTCCGTAGCAAGAGTTCGAGTCATATTAATTACTCAAAATCCAAAATCATTAATAAATGTGTCATGTATCATTATCGAATCAGTCCAATGACATTTCATCATTGTGAATTGTCTATGAGAGTAATAATCCAATATTATTATTTTCTCAACAACTCCATAATAACCCACATTTTCAAATCGCAGTCTACTATCTAATGTACTGGCATAACAATCTACTATGGCAGTAACAATAACTCCATCATGTTGTGTTCTCATGTTCTCTGCTTGTTCAGTGACAATAAATTTGTACCCATTGATAACAATTGATTTACAGTCACGAACCATGGTATTAGGAGCAAAAGAAAAAGCTCTTATTTCCTCAGAGACAGAGTCAGTAGACAAACTCAATACCTCCAATATAAATGACTATTAAAATTAATTAAATATTGATATAATTATTTTAAACATTAATATTTTAGCCTTCAATTTTAACCAAGAAGAAAACTCTTTGCTATGCAAAGTCTCTCTCCATCTCAAAGATAATGAATGATGCTTCCTATTTATCATTGTTTTATGTTCCCTGTAGATAAAAAAATGAATAGTTTAATAAACATATATGTAATATATACATAATAAATTTAGTTACCTGATATAGTCATCGAACAAATCACAGTTGAACAAAATTGTGCGATGTGCCATCTCCCTTTCTTCATGGATTAATGTCTTCAATGTATATGATCTAGGAATTCATCCTTTTTTAGGAAGTGATGGAAAACTGGGTTCAATTTGCTCATACTGTTCTTCTTCATTTCTCATTGGTCTGTTCAATATTCTTCTAAGATCATACAAATACATCGAGCTGAAATCCATACATTCTTGAGCCAGGTAATTGTTCACGATAGAACCTTTGGGATGATTTCTGTTTCGGACATAAGACTTTAATGTGAACATATATCATTCAGTTGCATACATCCATCAACAAGATACATGTCCTCCGAGAATTATTTCAGTGGTTATATGGGATGTTAGATGCAGCATGCATGTGAAAAATTATGGAGGAAATATTTTCTCCAACTCAAACAAAATTAATGGGGCATTTTTCAACATTTTTTTTCAAGAAATACATGGACAAATTCTTATCACAAATATCTCTAAACAAATGGAAGAACTGAATAAAAATAACCCATACATTGGTGGATAGAAGATAACAGATTTGTATTGGAAGCAACTCATGTAGTAGAACGTGATAATAATGTGTCTTCAAAGATTTTAGCTTCAAATATCTTCTGTTGAACCATTTAGATATGTTGCTTGAATAGCCATCTGGAACACTAATATTCTCTAATACTTCCAGAAATTGTTTTTTCCATAGTTATCATCACATAAGAAGGACATGGGAGTTTCCATTTATATTCACTGATACACACATGATGCAATTATGGTCTGATGCCCCAATCCACCAAGTCACACCGAGATCGGAAATCATCTTTTTTCTTCCCCTTGTCATTTAGAAGAACCAAAATCAACATTTCAAATATTTTCTTATCAATATGAATTACGTCTAGGAAATGGGGTAACAAATTGGTTGACCAATAAAGAAAATCAAAAAAGATACTCCTCTTCCTCTAATTGTAATAGGTTTCAATGGAAAAATTCATTCTCTTTCAAGATTTCATTTGACCCTTCCCGAATGAAAAACCGAAATCTTTCAATTCATTAAGCACATCAGTTCCAGACATATGCTGAGGTGGATCATCGGTCTCTATGGTATTATCAAATATTTGATGATTCATTCTATATGTATGATCCTTTGGCAAGAATAGTCGATGTCCCATAAAACTGAAACTACAATGATGATTCAGTTTTCTGGATCACGTATTCTTCATACAAACTGGACATGACAATTTTCCCTTTGTGCTCCATCCAGACATCATTGCTTAAACAGAAAAATCATTGATCGTCCACATAAGTAAAGAACGCATCTGAAATATGTCATTCGAACATGCATGGTATGTGTGCACACCCACATCCCAATGAAGTTTCAACTCTTTTATTAAATGTTGTATGTATACATCAATATCAATGTTGGGATCAGAATGACCAGATATGAGTATACTCATGAAAGTGAAAGGTTTTTTCATACACAACCATGGGAGAAGATTATAAATGTGTATAAAAACTGGCCATGTGCTCTGGGGAGTAAGCATCCGCCCAAACAGATTAAAACCGTCGCATAAAATACCCAGCCTCACATTACGCACATCAGATGCAAAATCAGGATGTCGAGCATCAAATCTCTACCATGAAAATATTCCTCTAGGATGAACCATCTAATCATTATCCTTATTTCTCTCGGTATCATGCCATCTCATTTTTATTGATATGTCATCAGACATTGAATGATTCTGGAGTCTAGGGATCAATGTAAAGTGGAACATTACTTTTTGTGGAATGTGAGATGGTGTTCCATCAGATTTTGACTTCCATCGGGATGTGCCACATTTTATACATTCATTTTGTTCAGCGGTATCCTCCCAGAATAAACTGCAATCTTTTGGACAAACATGAATTTTGTTTCTTGAAAATCCAAGTTCCTCAACTAACTTCCATGACATATAGTTGTATGAGTAAATATCTGCATTATCAGGAAGTAAATCCTTCAAGAGGGTAAGAATGTAATCGATTGCTGTATTAGAAATCCCATACATAGTTTTCCCATGAAACAATCGGATTAAAAATTCCATATTTTTCATTTTATCGCATTGTCGATATACTGGAGTCGTGGTAGTATCATTCAATTTTTTACCCTATCAATAACATAATTTTCAATAGATGCATCTGCTGTGCTCATATCGAAGTCTTCTTGAGTTGAAATAGTTTCTTTATCATGATGACAAATAAATGGAAACTGATCATCTAACAAATTCTCCATTCCAGTCCTTTCATTTCAATCATCACCAATTTGAGATTTCATTTTCTCCCCATAGTGATACCACACAAAGTTGTTTCCTTGAAAACCATTTTCTGTTATGTGGTAGCTGAATTCTTCACGGCTCAACCAAGGTCTACCAACAAAATTGGAACATGGGAAGTTTATGAGAACACTATCTGAAGCATTGTGAAATGCGAAATCTATAAAGCTCTCCAAATTGTTTTGAAAATCGCTTGAGATCCGATCGGTTTCATACATCCAACTTCTGTCTATTCTGTAAAAAGAATTTATATAAGTCATATTGTCATAAACAATTCAATAGGATTGAGCATTAATAAAAAATAAATTTAATTAAACGATAAATAAAGAAGTTTTTAGTCGATGTAGTGAAGTATTAAAATAATGAAAAGAATAATTAATCATAAATTAAATTAAAATTTATTTATTTTCATTTTCATTATGTCCATAAGAGGCACATTCCTCAGGTCACATCATGTGTTATAGGCATCCCAAATCATTCACTAATGTTCAATAACTCATTATTGACACCTCTATGGTTATACCATTCATTACCCAAATACTTCCCCATTCAAGAGCACCCCTTGGGTGAATAAATTTTAGGCTTCTACACTAATAGGTTGTTCATGGCTTGTAAAAAGATTGAATTTCATTATGTATAGACTAAAACATTTATTTTTTAATTTGAAATTGTTAATAAAGTATGTCAATGATAACAACATTAATTAATTAAACTTGTGACTTATCTAACATTTTAATGGCTGCCTACACATGCCAGAATGGGTAGTGAAAAGCACCCCACGCTCATAAAAGTGAGTATTGGCCAAGAAGGACTCATAATATAAAATGTACAATGAGAACAATATTTAGTTGACCATAATGTTATATTAGTACAGTCATCTTGGGGGATATGGAACATACGATCCTGGTTAACTGATGAATTCAAAATCTCTTATTCCATATGTTGAACTATATCTAAGGTAAGAAATCATGTTAGGATGGGTTTACATCATTCAATTTCTTATATGCTTGTGATAATGAAGGCATAAAATAATGACTTGAGTTCACGGATTAAATGAGGGTAGAGGTTGCATACGCTGCGTAAACAGAATGATTAAATAAGGGAAGAGGTTGCATACATTGTGCATGGTGGGGGAGACACAGCCGAGTTAGAAACTAAAATAAATTCCCATCATAGGTAACAATAACAAACATCACCATCAAAAGAAAATCCAATAAAATTACTAATGACATAGAAAATATCAATAATTCACTACTATGAATGGTTTATCCACATGTTTAGAAGTAATTATATGTCTTAATCATGAAAAACCTCTACATATCCAAATTTTTACCAATAAACATAAGCTAAATATCTCAAAATATCATTAAAACAACTCATTAATAGGCTCTAACATAAATATAATCTTGAACCAACCATGGAATCTCATTCATAACACATTATCACAAACTAGTTATCTCATGTGTTACTAAATACAAAACATATTCACATAGTGTACTATAACAGATTACATTACACAAGACTTATTAAAAAAAATTCATTTTAATAAAACACTTTCCTCAAGGAATTTTAAGGAAAACATTCATAAAAACATTTCTAAAAATTATTAAATCCCTATAAATAAATTTCCATGTAAAAATTAATTACAATATGAGACAAATCATTAAAACACATACTTAGAAAATCTAGAATCCAACGGCAATGAATTTGAGATGCTTCTTCTTCGATGGAGGGTTCTGGATTTAATTAATTAAATGGATTGGAATGGATAACGTCTGGAATAAATCAAAATACAAAAAAAAGATATATACATCAAAATCAAAACTTAAAACTAAAATATGAGGTGAATAATAATAAAAACAAGGTAGAACATAAATATTTTATGTGTATAAAGAATCGAATACCTGATTTGAGACGATTTGGATGTAGTTCGACAGGTTCAGATGGGGGAAGTCACGAGAGCAGTGGAGCCACAGACATATTAGGGTTCTATCGTGAATAGGGGAGAGAGTGGGTGATTCTGTATTTGGGGAGTCCAAGAGATCATTTAACAATGGTTTAAACAAACCATTGGTAATGGGTGACCATTTCCCAACAGTTCTTCTAGAACCGTTTTGAAATGGTGTCTTGGACAGCCCTTTACCAACATTCTCTTAAACTATTGAGAAAGGGGTACCCCTTTCCCAATGGTTCTCTTTAGCCATTGGGAAAGGCTTCCTTGGACACCCCTTTCCCAACGGTTTTAAAAAACCGTTGGGAAAGGGCTTCTTTAGCAACCGTTTGTTTAAACCGTTGGTAATGAAGCATTGGTAATGGGGTAGTTTCCATTAGTGTACCTTAATCATGTATTATTTGAACATGAATTACCATATAACCCTAGCGAACACATGAATGTTTTCAAAAGTTAACTCTTTCCACAAAACAACACCCCAAAAATCTATATACTTAAATCATGATATCACTTTTTCCTTATACCAGTCATGAGCTCATTAATAATATCAAACATTATATTTTCTCCATAACCCTTCATTATGGGCATATCATAATCTTTCCAAAAAATCATCAATCACTTTTCTTTCTTACTGATAGCGTTTTCCTATGGATAACCACAATGGATCAATACATAGATATTTTAATATACCATAAAAGGACCTCAACAACATTATTTACAAATTACAACACTAATCCCTTCAATTCATTATCTTCAACGATTAGCATTGAATATGTAATTTCTCAATTTAGAAGTAACCTCTTAGGTCAGAGAAATGAGTTGTGTAATTCCCAAGTATTACATAGATCAGACATTGTACTCCATAAGAGTCTGTCACTCTATTCCCCATTTCCCCTCACAGATAACATCTCCCCCACCATTTTAGGTATTCCTTACGGTTCTTCATCACCTATTTTTAATATGTGTTAAACATCATATTTCTTCCTCTATGTTCCTCTCCACGAGAGTATGCATAATGGTCAATCATCCTCTTATTTTATGTCTTAAGAATACCACTAATGTTAACCTTGTTTATCATATATCTTGATGACTGATTCAGCATAATCACAATATCTTTCTCTCTAGGCATTACACAATTTCTCTTCTCAGATTCACCATATTTTCCATCAGATTCAATGTTATCCTAATTCTTTTTGGTTCCATCCATTAACTAAGACCAGAAACCATTACGTAAGAAACAGTTAAAATAATGAAGAACCACATAATCATAAAAAGTCACTTATAGGATGTATAACATATGACACATTATATAATCTATTACATCTTAGGTTCACCATAGTTTATTCATGTTTTTTAAGAAAATTCTAGGACTGTAAACTATACATTTACTTAACATTAGGGGAATCCCTAGACATACCTTAGAAATATATCTAGGGATCTCACTAATGTTTTTGAATCCAAGATTCCAATGGTTAATTAAAACATTACTCTAATACCAACTGTAGAGTACCAGGACATGTTGTACAAGGAAATTAACTTATTTTTTCAGAATACATTATACATAAAAAAAACAGACACCCAAGGACCGTATTAGTTTAGTGTCTTTGGAAATGCAGAACATAATCTTTTAATCACGGTGAAAAAACATCAACATCTCCCATAATTGTCTTCCCCTTTTGCTTTCTTACCTAAAACCATTCTTAATATCCTAGGGAAAAGTAAACATATAAAGGGTGATATCAAATTCATACTAAGGGTATTCATTAGAAAATAATACAAACCATATACATTTGAACATAAAAACATGAACTTAACCTTTAATAATCAAAATCTTGAGTTTTGAAATAAATCATGGTAGTACGTAAGACATAGATCATAAAGTAACAAAAATCATGATAAAATAACATGTGAATAAAACTTGTAACTGTGGAAAAACATTAAGCACATGTTATTACTTCCATATTAGCCAAGAAATTTCATCCAAGACCATAATAGTGGACAGAGTCAATTACTAAACATGTTTTACTTGTCGTTCCTACCCTGTATTACTAAACGAGATTTTATTTCCATTATATCCATGTATATATCATGAGATATAAATCATTACCCAATTAATTAGAGGGATGTATAGGTCCCATCCATCTCATATTGAAATCATTCTTATGTATTCCACAAAACAATCCTAAATCATTCATCATAACCCAAACAATAAACTGTGTTTCATAAACATATCCCATCTTAACATAATCCATATAAAACAATTGGATATCATTTCATCCTAAGAAAAATAATACCACATAAATAATAGAGACATTATACATGAAACTTAATGATACTAAATAATTTAATCTTAGATGGGAAATCGTTTTGATAAAACACATGAATTGAATTCTTGAGGAAAATATCATTACTTCTTCAAAATCATTATCTTTTCTCAAAATGAAAATATATTTTAAATGAAATTAATTTTGTAGAAAATAATAATGAAATAATTTATAGGAATCTTTATTTAAATAATGTTTTTTGAAACAGGAAGAAAATTCATTCTTTTCATATAAGTTAAACAAGAGCATTCTCTTCGTACTTTTCTATAATAGTCAAAAAGTACCTCATATGGTAAGAAAAATAAATATTCCTTACATACCATGTATTAGAAATACAAATTGGGTAAAAAAGACTTTAAAAATATATGAAATAATTTTTAGAAATCATGGTCATGGATGATAAATATAACCCCAGTAAATACATACGAATAAACAATCCCAGATAATAACGGGATTGGAATAATTATCCCTTACTTTAGGTCCTATTGAATTATTTGTATCTGAAACACATAAATAATGAATTAAATAATGTCATTGAATTATGAATGAATCATATTAATTTTTATTATATCATATATGATTCATTTACAACTTTATATTACCCGTTCATTTGTCAATTCCATGTTGAAGAAACGATTTGGGTAATTATCATTTCATTTATCATACATGATTGTACATGTTGTTCTTGATATTATTATTATATATATCATATTTTACATACATCTAGAATGTAAAAAAAAGATTTATATATCGTATAAATATTTATTATATATATATATAATATAGAGATAAATGAAATGAAATACATCGTTCATGGTGTCGGTAGGTCATACGTACGAATGAACGTTGTTTTACTTTCCTTATTGACATGAATAGAAGTAAATTATATATATATATATATATATATTATGTTGAATTATTTTGTAATATATGGCACAATTACTTATTATATATACTTTATAATCATTCTTGAATGGTTAACATGAAGAATGAATCTCATCGCATTGTGGGGACGGTAATCCGTACGTACGGACGACAGATGATATCATTCCCATAATTATTTAATGGAATGAGTGTGGATGATATAAGATCTCATAATTATTATTATGTTATAATAATAATATAGTGTTATTATTTCCACCATTATACCCATCCACGTAAGGTGGTGGTGGAATAATAGATTACACCATGGCGTGGAGACAATAAGCCTTACGTACGCACACACGGTGAATTTTTTTTGTAGGATGGATAAGAGGTGAAATAAGGTTGTTTCATATTTATAATAACATATAATTATATAATTTATACTTATGATGTTAATTGATAATGGAAAAACTAATGAAGAGGATGTATAAGAATAAAGAAACATGGATGAATTGGTAGAACAGATTACCTCTTCTTCAACAAACCTCCTTTGAACATCCCCTTAAGGGACTAGAGTTGGTCTTTTGAGGAGACCATAATCTCAAACAATGAAACTAGGGAAGTTGAGAAGAGTAATGGGAAGGGTTTATACGAGATTGAAATCTCAAAATTGTGTGTGGAGGAGAGGGATGAGGTTCCTTTTCATTAGATAACATAGGGGCACTTTTGGAAACCTCTAAAATATTAATTAAAAATAAACTCAAACCCCACATAAAAAAATCCAATGTAACTCAAATTTGGATATGAGATAATATATGGTTGTAATATCATCATCCAATAAAATTTAGACATGTTTTTATTTTATTTTAAACCGTATCATTTTGATTTATCTTTATTTAATCTATTTAATTTTATTTGTGGTAATAATGTTATAGATTTTAAATGGTTATAAATAATATCTTATTTGTTGTTAATTATACCTAATTGGATAATTTATGAAGTTTTCGACCATATAAATATTAATTTATAATATTTAAATATTTTTGTGATTTTTATACAATTTAATAATGTGTTATTTTTATAAAATAACAATAGTGTCCATTTTGACAGTATTCATTTATTTTAATTTAAATAAAATCCACATAGAGTATATATTCAAACCAAAGAATTTAATAGATTAATAACATGTCATATTTATCATGAAAATTCTTGGATCACATTAAATAGTTCTTATATTATTTATTTAATATTTTTAAAACCATTTTTTTGATAATTCATTCAATAAAATAACTACTACATAACTATTGTGTCACCATTAATGAAAATTATTTAATCGCTAAAAATTATAAATAAATATACAAGATGTAGATAATTTTAATAGAAATTGTTTACTATTTTCTTATATTTATGTTGTTTCTCACTATATTAAAATTATCAAACTTATATAATTTAAGAGAGTGACATGTTGTCACTTTCTTTGGTTTTAATAAAAATTACATCTTTTTCATGGTGAAACATCCATGAAATGAATCTATTCCAATAATTAGGTGATATGGGAGTACTTTTATTCATTCAATAAACATTTTTTAGCTGTTAAGTAATTTTATAATCTTATTTTTACAATTAATTACATGATTTGACTTTAACTGTAGTAAATTAAATTTACCGTTGTTACTATTCATAATGTTTAAAAATAAAATTTTACCTATTAAAATAATATGGACATACTGATTCAAAATATCAAATAAATTTTTACAATGTCAAAACATAGAATTTTCATTATTTAATTAAAAATTAACCCCGCTGTTGAAAAAATGAGTTTTAAAAGTTAAAACATTGCAAATGATTCAAATGTTTGTACCTATGTATTCAATGTAAAATAAATGATATTGACTAAAATTATATTAAATTGTAAAAATATATTCTATTTATACTATAAAAAAATTAAATATTATAATTTATCCATGTAAATTATCTTAATGAAAAAAAGTTGATTTTAATTAAAATTTAGCATATTTTTACTAATCATTAAAATATGAAATTTAACAAAAAAATATTAAAAAATTACCAAAAGTAAATTTTTATATACTTATTGCAACTAATATGTTTATTATACCTAATTGAACTTATAAACATGCCAAAAACTGGATTTAACGTGGGTACACCTCCAATGGCGGCAAAACTGTATTTTTTTGAATAATACAGTTTTGCCGAAAATATTTATTGTGTTCACATACCATGTTCTGTAATTTGTTTCAGATTAATGGTATTGTTATAAAATTAAAAATGAGGTTAATAATAATTATAATGGATAGTTCATAATATATCGTTTTGTAGAAAAACTCAGTATTGCGTACAACACATGCTATTGAGGAAAGTCTCTCTTGCATGCAACACAAGAAAAGAATAGTGTTTGAGTATACTACAAGATAATACATTATAGAGTAAGATAATATTAGTGTATAATAAAACACAATAAATGAAATAAATGAAAAATAATATTTCTCATAAAATATCAGGGTGTTACTTTCAACCCCCCATCCCCCCTTAAAGTGAAATTCAGCCTCGAAATTCGTTAGGGTTATAAATTGCTTATTACTTGAATGTTTCTTTCATATAAACCCACATAGTGAAAACAAATACTAAAACATAATTTTAAAACTAAACGTTTAAAATTTAAAATTTACCAAAATTAATTCATCATTGGGTTTCCACATAGGAGAACATAGGTGAAAATATGGATATGGAAGAGAAATCTAACCATCATGTTATGATGGAGAGTGGTAGAGAAGATGAATATGAAAAATCCAAAAATCATAAAGCAATTTTTTTTTTGATTATTTATGGAACCATATTATTCATCGGATATGAGTGTACTAGGACAACATTTTTGGTTTTCAAGATCATTCCCCTAATGTTGAAAATTTTGAATTAGAAGAAATAATTACTTGATTTTGGTAAAATATCACCTTTAGTCGTTCCTTGAACAATTTCCACTACATATATTAATGAAATTATGTTTAATTTTTCATTTGTGATGTGTTATCAGATCATGTGATAGAATGATGGGTCATTCCATCTGTCTCAAACAAAAAGTTACCAGAGGTTATCAAATATACATAAGTACATATATGGTGATATTAATCGTATATGGTTCCAAAAATAGGCTTATACTTCATCTATCATACTTATAATTAAACATAAAAAATTTCTAATAACTAGGAAGTTTATGTAGGCTAGTGGTACGTGATAAAGGTATGTCGCACTTCGGTCGTGGGTTTGATTCCCTCATCCTTGTCCGACGCGACGGGTTTTCGCCTGTCCTACGGGTTTTCCTTTTTCTAAAACTAAACTATTATAACATTCCATAAATAATATTGAAAAAAAAATCTATCCTTAAAAAATACTATCTAATGTCCAAATTAATCCATTCCAACCTTTAGGCTTATCCAAAATACATATGTCCAATCTCATAGTACGAAGAAAAAAATTACTAGAAAGGTCATATAACAAGAATGTGACTACCATCATTTATCCCCCATGTATCATAAAATATATATTGTTTGTCAGATTCAAAACATGTGAATTCCTTATTCATGTATTCTTGGAACATGAATTACCATAGAACCGTAGTGAAAACATGAATGCTGTCAAAATTTAACCCTTTCTACATAAAAAAATCCCAACTATTCTATATACTCAAATCAAGATATCAGTTTTTCCTTATACCAATCATGAGCTCATTAACAATATTCAACATATTATTTTCTCCTTAACCCTTAATTATGTGCATATCATCGTCTTTCCAAAAATATTTCAATCACTTTTCATGGTTACTGATACCATATTCCTATGGAAAACAACAATGGACCAATACATAGATATATAAGTATACCATAAAAGGAACTCAACATCATTATTAGTGAATTTCAATACATATTCCCTTTAATTATTTATTTTCAATTATTGGAATAGAATAGGTGATTCCGAGATTTAGACGTTACCTCTTAGGACATGTCATTGATTAGGGTAATGACCATGTTCTCCAGAGATAATACATTGAACTCCATAATAGTTTTCACTCTATGCCCCTTTTCCCCACACAAATAACATATTCCCTTCCATTTGAGGTATTCCACAAATGTTCTTCATCCCTTCTACTTGATATATAGAAAGATTCATCTTTGTAAATATATGTTCCTCTCCACGAGAACATGCATAAAAGTCCATATTCCATTTATTTAATGACGTAGAAATACCACAAATGTTCACCTTGTTAATCATATATTGTGACGACCGATTCAAAATATTCAAAATATCATTCTCTCTACGCACTAGACAATTTTGCTGCTCATTGTCACCAATTTGTCCGTTGGATTCAATGTTAACCCAATTCCTTCTGGTTCCCTCCATTAAATAAAACCGGAAACCATTGTGTAAGAAACAATTAATATAATGAGGAACCACATAACCTTAAAAAGTCACTTATATGATAGGTATCCTATGAAACATTCATTTATCTATGACAAATTTGGTTCACCATAGGTTATTCATGGTTTTTTATATAATTCTAGGACTATAAACTATATATATACTTAACCATAGGGATATCCCTAGACATACTTTATAAATATCTCTCGAGATCTCACTAATGTTTTTCATCCAAGTATCCAAAGGTTAACTAATTATTTCCTTTGATACCAACTAAAGAGACACAAGGTTTAATAAACATGGAAATTACATTACTTCTGCAGAATACTTAATAAATAATAATAAGAGACACCCATGGACCATAGTAGTTTAGTGTCTTTGGAAACAAGGAACATAATCTTCTAATAATGGTGAATGATCTTCAACATCTCCCATAAAGATCATTCCCTTTTGTTTTCTTACCTAATGACTTTCTTAATATCCTAGGAAAAATAAAACATATAACAGGTGAACTAAAATGCACATTAAGGGTATACATGGAGAAAATAAAACAAACCATATACATTTGAACTTAAAAACATGAACATAATGTTTAAACATCAAAATCATGGGTTGTGGAATAAATATTGGTAGTACGTAAGGCATAAATCATAATGGAACATCAATTATAAAAAAATAGAAATGTAATAAAATCATATAATTGTTTAAAACCATTAATAATAGGTTATGATTTCCATAGTACCAGACGCATTTCTGCAAAGACCATCATAATGGACAATGTCCATTACTGAACCGGTTTTACTTGTTGTTCCAGTCCTGTATTACAGAACTGAATTTATTTGTCTTTCCAGCCTTGTAAATCTCATGAGATGTAAATATTTAAACAATGAATTAGAGGGAAATATATGTCTCACCCATCTCATATTGAAATCATTCTTACATGTGCCACAAACCAATCATAATCATTCATCATAACCGAAAGAATAAAATATGTTTCATAAACATCAACCCATCTTAACATAATACATATAAAACAAATGGATATCATTTTATATTATGAAAAATGAAACCATGTAAATAATAGAGACCTTATACATGGTAAATAATCATACTAAATAATTTCATATTAGATAGGAAATAGTTTTGATAAAATACATGAAATGAATTCTTGAGGAAAATAACATTTATTCTTCAAAATAATTTTCAATTCTCAAAATCACATGAAATTTCTAAAGAAATGAATTTTGTTTAAATAATCATGAAATATTTAATAGAAATATTCATGGAAATAAGGTGTTATGAAACCATTAAGAAATTCATTCATGTCGTATGTTTTAAACAAAAACATTCTCCTTGTACGTTTGCTGGAAAAGTCAAAAGTTACCTCGTATGGTAAAAAAAGAATGATTCCATACATACCTTGTAGTAAAAATCAAAATTACGTAAAAAAGTCTTTATAAATAAAAAAAATCAATTTTAGAAAACATGGACATGGATGATAAATATAATCCTAGTAAATAATTACAAATAAATAATCTTGGATAAGAACAAGATTGGAATAATTAACCCTTTCCTTAGGTCTGATTGCATTGTACATTTTCAAAACTGCTTTATAATGATTTAAATAATTTCATTTAATTATAAAAGAATCATAGTAATTTTTATGATATAATATTTGATTCACTTATGGCTTTATATTACCTGTTCATTTTTCAATTCCATGTTGAAGCAACGTTTTGGTTAATAATCATTTCATTTATCGTAGGTTTTTGGACATGTTGTTCTTGATATTATTACATATATCATAATATAATTACTTCCAAAATTTAAAACATGATTAATATATCATATATATATTTATTTTATTTTTATATATAATAGACAGATAAATTTAATTTAATACATCGTTCATGAAGTAGGTAGGCCGTACATACACAAGAACGTTGTTTTCCTTTGCTTATTGACATGAATGGAAGTAAATAACATAAATATATAAATATAAATAAACCTAGTATCATTATTATGTAATATATTTAATGATTACTTATTATATATAATTGATAATCATTCTAGAATGGTTAACATGGATAATGAAGGTAAATCAGGTAATTTTTGGTAAATATATGATTATATAATTACCCTAACACATGCCAAAATTCTATTGGATTAATAAAAGTAGACCCATATTACCATTAACTAATCAAGTATACTCCATGTCCTACCATGATGTATCAAGAGAATAAACATTACCCAATTCATTAGATAACTATATAGGTTCACCAATAATAACATTTTTATTCATATTTTTCACATGAGGTATCAAACATAAACATATGTTTTACCAATGAATTGAAAAGGGTATCATAATCATGTAATAAGAGAAAAATATTGGAAGTATCATAATTATTTCCCTGAAATAATTGATTTAAAACAGATAAATATATTCAAAAGATAATAAAGGTATAGAATATGATAATTAATGTCAAACTGGTGTGTAAAGTTTAAAAAGAGTGTTTATGAAACATTACAAATTCTACACATTAGTGCAGTTTAAGGGAAAAATAAAACACTTCTTTAAAACTGAAAAAGAAATACTAGTTTCTATAAAACCCTAAATGAAATAAAGATATATTTTTCATTATAATATGATTGAATTTAATAAAATATGTTTTTATTTAAATTTTGAATGTAGTACAATTTAAATTTTTTAACAAATATGATGTTCCCTTTAATCAGGAATGTCTATTAGGGAGAATTGAGAATGGATCTTTAGTAAAACATGTATTTCCCCATCAAAGAAGGATGAGATGATATGGATATATAATTTTGGATCATATAAATAAAATTTTTATATTGTTTTTATGAATAAAAAAGAACTATATTATGGTAAATGTAGATAAATTATAACCTAATAGAAAATAATGAGGTTCAGAAAAATATGTTACAATATGAACGAATGTGATCTAAATATACAATTAAGGTCATGAATAAATAAATTATATTCATCATGAATTAAATTGATAAAATAATAAATTTTTTGAATATTTTTTATTTTATAAATTTTATTTATGGCCTTTTTTATGAGTTATAGTATTCAATTTCCTATTTCAAGAGTGTTCATTTCCTTGATTTCCATGATTAGGTTTGTTTGTATATATGTATGAATGATCATTGAAATTGTGAGTAGTTCTCTAGAAATGAAATTATATATTATTAGTTAATATATATATGTTTAAATGGTTTTATATATTGGTTTTTTTGAACATATTATGATTATTCATTAGATATAATGATAATGATAATTGTTTACATTAATGTATCCATTTTTTGAAAATCACAAATTAGTATTCAATTTTTATTTAAAATTTTGTATATAATTTTCTTCCATCACATAAAAATAGTTTCAAAATAAATGTAATAAAAATTTACAATCATTATAATGGTATTATCACCATTCATTATTTATTTAATGGGAAAAAAAATTATTTTCCCTAAAGGTGATATATCAACACATCATGGATAGTATATTAAATTTTAGATACGAAGTGGGAGGAAAAGAGGTTTATTGATTTATTATCTAAATATAGAAAAATATTTTATATATATATATGTTTATGGATATATAATGACACTATTATATGTGTAGGTTAGGATATAATAAGAAGGAAATTAAATTGAAATGAAATTCAATGAAAAATAAAGCGTTTTTACCCCTTGAATTCTTCTCCGTCAGATCCTCATTTCAAGAATTGAGTTTAAATTTTTTTTGATTAAAATGTATCCCTGATATGGGGGAGGAAAATAAAACATATATTTGGATGAAAATAGAGAATCATAAAGGCTTTATTGGTGTAATGAAAAGAGGTTGTGATGGTTGGTATTTATAGGGGAGGAGAGTGGTGTTTTTAATTGCCTAATTCATTATTTTATTTTTATAGTTCCATTACTGTTAATAGTTTTGATGCAGTGAAAATATATAGTTGTTAAAGAAAGATAATAATATATTAGGGTCTTTATTTCAGAAACGAATCATGAATTATTTTATTTTTATTATATTGTTATGTTTCAAAAATTATAGTATTTCACAATTCACCATTAAATTAAACTATTTCGGAAAAATCCAAAAAACAAACACAATTTTTTTTCAACATCAATTGTTAAGAAGTGAAATCTAATTTATGAATATAATTTTATGAATATTATACATTTTATATCTAAATAAAATCATTATTTACTCCAAAAAACATATATTAAAATTATAACTGATTTTATAACACATTGAAATATTAATTAATGTTTAATAAAATTATATAAATATTATAAGGGGGAAACATATTAATTAATGAATTTATTTTTTTAATAAATATTCGTTTAAATCATTCTATTAATTATAAAATATTAATTGAAAATTTTTATTTTATAAATATACCAACCTTTGATTTATTATTTTCCAAACATTAATTTTGAAATACAATGATATAACTATATCATATTTTCATTTCTATGAATGGAAAATTTAATTTATAATTTCATGGGAGAGGCTTATATTATATTATTCAAGTAACTATTCATAATGGTCACATCAGTATTCTGAAGGTCATGTTACAATTTTGTTGGTATATGTTCTTTATTTTTATAAATACTTCTAATTTCATTTATTCTTCATTTAAAATGTATATATTATGATTTCAATGTGATTTTATATGATTTATAATATATTTGATATTATAATAAGGTAATTTCATTGATAAAGTTCTATTTCATTACTTGATTTCAATTAGTTTGATCAAATATTTCGAGTTGATTATTGTGGATTACCTAGATACTTGCAGCATTAGTTCGTTTTTGGAATAGATTTAGGAACTCAAATGATATCGATGTTCCCATAAATTATAGAACTGGTATGTTTCAGAGATATAGTCATACATATGGTATATTTGAGAGATAAGGGATTTTAAATCCCATGAGATTCCCCTTTGGAATCCCATGTGCTATTTCTTATGAAGTAAACTAGGACTCTTCAACAATTAATTAGTTATTGAATGTACAATAAAATAATTTTGATAGAAAACTATCACTTTATTTTAATTGTGTATTTTTATACGTTGGAAGGGTAGTGTTTGTAACCTATAATATATCATTAGTATAGTGATCATGATCTCATAATAATGAAATTAGAAATCATAAAGACAATATTCTATAGCAGGTATTATCACATCGAGTACAACATGATGCCTTTTTGTCTTACTACCATCAATATGTCATCATGTAATTGATAAACCCAAATTTCCCCCAATACCTTCGAAAAATTCTATATATTTTATCAATAAGTATAAGTATATTATATTATAGAACAATGTAACATGTTTCACATGATAAATTATTTTGGAAATCGATATGGGTTACCGGAAAAATGATAATCAATCAAAATACTAATTTAGGAAATGCTATGTCTGGTTTTATTGATATGTAATGTCATAAATTAGTATCTCTGTTGGAAGAAAATTTCTGATATATATAATTTCATTTGTGTAACCAATTAATTCATTTCTAATGTTTCCTGTATTGGAATAGGATTATCTTATTTCATAATAGATATATCTATTAATGATTTTCCACTGGATTCCCTATCTGAAGAAGGAAATTGATCATATTGGATTCAATTTTTTTGGAATACAGTCATGAAATAATTTACATCATGACTGTTGCACCAATTTTAACTAATCCGAATACCAGATGATTCTATGACTTTTATCAAGATTAATTGCAGTAGGAATGTTAATATTACATAATAAATGAGATCTGATGGTAGCATACAGATCACTTTTTCATTAATAATATGAATGGAATTATCACAATAATGGTTTCAAATTGAATGTATTTATTCATGACATGAATCATTGGTTTTTCTAAATATTTTAGGGAAAAGTTATCATATACTATGAAAACTATTTCATAAGTTACATCCATTCTCATGTCTATTGGATCATTAGGTAGAATAATTATTATATTTCAACTATTAAATTATGTATACTCCATGAAATATTTATGTACTTCTAGAAACATTACGAATGCAGCCTCCTTCTATGGATATGAGTAAGAATAAAGAGGAATTGAAAATGATTTGGATATTTGTACAGATTCGACTAGTGTTGGGGATGATTGATTAAGTATTTTCAAAAATGGTTCTCTTGAAGAACCATCAATATTTAATTCAATACTGATTTAATAGAATAAATATTTTGTGTAATTCAATTTCATGTATTTTAATTTTGTTTGGGAGACCAATGGAGAGTAGTATACCTCCGTGGAAGGTATCCATATATAAGAAAGTGGTTTATTGTTCAATTGAATTCAAGGATGGTATTATTTCTTTTTTGTCATTAATCATTATTATTTCTCAACTATATATCCAAAATGATATTTAATAAAATCCATTAACCATTACTAGAGGTATTGGAAACAACAAGACATAACCAAATAGGTCTCTCAGTGTTACATTTTAATATATATAAAGAAACACCACCAATGAAATTAGATTAACATCATCCCGTCCATGTGATAGAATAGAAATAGAATGATATTTCAATGGAATTTATTTTGTTTCTTCATTGTATTCCCTGATACAGTAATAACATTTTTATGGTGACAGTACAAAAAACATATATAAAGTCATGGATTTATGAAAAAATTGGACCATGTACCCCACAAAAGGAGCTATTTTTTTAATATCGATATTGGTATTTAATTATTGGATATAGACACCTTTTTAAAAAGTCAATTCTATATATGTGGTCTATATCTGTGGTTCTAATGAAAAATTACTATGTATTTTTTTTAGAAAAAAATTTCAAGTGGGAAGTATTAGGAAGAAATATATAAATCAATTATTGATGAATGGAAGCTATAGGAAATTAATAATTTTTGATATCCATATATTTATGGAAATGTTTCTACATAACATAACTATAACAACATTTTCAATTAGAACATGTCTATAAGGTTCCCATGTGCATGATATTTTTACTATTTTAAGAAATTATGGATAGAGGTCATAGTTATAGTCACAATTTGTATAAACGATGTATACAGTATAACAATATTTTGGCTATAGACAGAGTTTAATGAAACTCTACCAATATATAAATCATAGTTCCATAGAATCAGTGAAACCAAGCTTATAGGGTCCCCATGTAAGTGTGGGATAAATTTACCAGAGGATGGTATGAATAAGACTATTTCTATAGTTTTATTTCTATAGACACAATATTCAAAAATATAATATATATATATATATGAAATAATAATTATTAATACCACTATTATTTAGCCCCTGTATACTAGTATAGGATGTCCATGGTTCGAATCATAGAATTGTCATTTAATATTAAATAAAAATATCTCAATATATAGATCTATTGATATAGATTCAATTTCTATGGTGGAAACCATGGAAGTATCCATTCCAATAATTTCTATATTACATTATATGGTGGAGACAGAGAGGGTTATTTCAAAAGCTTAAAAAGTGTGGCTATATATTGGTTTTTATATAGTGAAAAAACATGGCTATTGCTGCTATTTCCAGTGTGGAAAATATTTTTTATAGAACATTTTATGGTTTATTTAAATTGCCATAATTTTTAAAACCATTTATATTGATTCACATTCAACCATAGAAAACATTGGAAACATCCCCATCAACCGTAGATATAGATTTTCATTTTATCCATGTTAATAGGGTCAACGGCCAACTTGAACCATTGATATAGGTAATACCCATGGAATTTGATAGTGGATATAGGTGAAATTAATATTGGTTTGACCAGTTGGTTGAACATGACATCTCATTTTAAGTGGGATCATTAAACAATTGAAGTGGAAATCATGGGATGGTATAAGTCCATGAGTTCAAAACATTTTTTGAAATTCATATGGCTATTATCAAAAACATTTTCAAATGTTTTCGATATATATTATTTATATTCATTTTGGATGACAAATGCATTATTTTTCCATGTTTAGAATAACATTTAAATTCCATTTAATGGAGAAAATTAAATAGGAGAATCAAAATATTCAAGATCCCATTGATACATATATTTATAAATTCATATATTCTATGGATATCCACAAGGGATTGTATTTTTTTCCAAAAAATAGGTACAAATAATTGAGTATAATAATAATATTTTTATCTTTTATTGATTATTTTCATATTTCATCAATATTTTTCAATTTTTATTGATGATCCATTGGTTTTACCATGTTTTGATCATGTGAAGTACAAAATGTTTTAGATAATCTGTTAGAATTTTTATGGATAAAAAAAGTATATGTATTATATGTATCAAAATCATCTTCCTTTGGATGTTTGAATTGATGAGACTATGTACATGAATGTCTATCCATTTTTGGTTAACTGATATCATAGAGAGTATTGTACAATCACTCATTAAAATGTGTTTTTTTTAGGATAATGTATCTTATTAGAGTGTTTTCATACCGTATAGAATAACCACCTCAACTATTATTGGTCATTGATGATTTTAATATTCTCCAACATTAGAGGTATCTTCCTAACATAATTCACATTTTGAATTGAGAATAACTTTATATATAACAAGATATAATTTTCAAAAGGGTAAAAAAATAGTTTTTGATTCTCATGTGATTTTTTTACATTAGAAAAAATTACCATTGGTTAATTTTATTTAGTATCACCATTATTCATCTCATTAGGCTCAAATTATGATTATTTTATTTCTTGTTCGTCAAATAATCTTTTTAGGGGAAATCTATCTTTTAATTAACTATATTGAGATATAAATCAATATTAATTGGTGAATTTTCATATCCATGTGTATCTTTCATTTAAATACTATCCCTTTTGACGAAATTTTTATTATATGTCCTCTAAGAAAACATCAATGTTATTAATCAGTTTTTGGATATTTCTAGATCTGGGAATGGATAAGTTATGGTCTGGCTAAAAATGTATTTTTTATCCAAGAAATGTTTAGGCAATGATTTGTTGGTCTAATTTGGTTAAATGTTATGAATAAACTTTATTACGTCCCCTTTAAACTGTGAAAAATTGGGAAAATGGATATATCAATTTTTTGGCATGAATTTCCAAATAATGTGGCTAATATTTGCTGACTATCTAAAAACATATCCCAAGGTTTCAATTTTTCCATTCTATTCATCTATTCCCTGAGAAATGATTTTTTATTGTAAAAATTTATTTTGGGTCCGAGAAAACACCTTGGTTACCTCATTCTACATCTGGTGGGTTATGATCTCATATAAGGATACACCTCTCAGATAATTATTAATATTCGTTACATATAGAGGAAATTTTTTTACTAATAGGGTTGTTTTGGAATGTGTTTTCATTAGATCATGAACATTTTTTGTTTATGTTAACTATTTTTATTGATATGCACTACACACATTCAAAAGATCCTTATATAGAGGTTTTTTATTCAGGATCTATGTAATGTAACATAATAATATTATGTTTCTTATACATCAATTTCAAAAATAGTTTATTTTTTATATATTATCATTGATTATTTGGTTATTTTGGATAACATTATGGTATAGGATTCATCTCACAATCCTTTTCTTCTAGAAATGATGAAATGGACAAACATATTTGAGAAATCAAGGATTATTTTGTGTCCATTCCTTCTTCAAACCTCTGTTTCACTATGATTGTGGATCTTATGGGAATGTATGAAATATAGAATTCTCATATTTGGTTGTTTAATCATTAATCATTACTAAAAAAATTAATCCATTATCAATGATTTTGGTTATAAAATGGTTATAATGAATGACCAATAGCTTTAGCATGGAAATTGTTTTAAAAGGGAATGCGGTTTTTTAAAAA
Organism: Viscum album; assembly: GCA_963277665.1. Classification (NCBI taxonomy): domain Eukaryota; kingdom Viridiplantae; phylum Streptophyta; class Magnoliopsida; order Santalales; family Viscaceae; genus Viscum; species Viscum album. The sequence continues at coordinate 2,030,722,706 of OY728151.1, read as the reverse complement.
TATTTCTTTTTTTAAATGTTTCTGAAATATATTTCTCCTTGGTAGTTGGTAATAATATTAAGTCACAAGACTTATATTAATGGATTTAATAAAACTAGGAAAATTCAATGATTCAGGAATAATAATGCTAAATGTGAACAGTGATGTGGTATATATCTATCCTACTAGATTAACTCTTTCATTGGAAGCCAATTTTTTAGTGTATTTTTTTAACTAAATATCATATTTTTGTCATTGAGTGACTCCATGGAGTTAACTTCTTCCTATATACCTTCTTTTCAAGAGTAATTTTTACAATATGTGTCATAATTTCCACTATATACACATTAACAACGAAATAATGATACAGATGATATTTTTTCTATACAAATTTTTCATTATATAAATATTTTTTTATGTATATGAAATTAATTTGATAATTGAGATATTGTGATTCTTTATTTTGTTTAGAGTGGTTGATATATCATTATTTTTTATCAAATAAAATAGAACATTTTATCTGGAAATAGACATGTATAATTTATTGTAGTTTTTTTATTTGATAAATTTTTCTCATGAAACAATTATTCTGATATTTCTAGGATATTTTCATGACACCCATCATACACCATTGGTTGTATATAGATTTTTATTTATCTAATGTTGGAATTAAAATTTTTCAATAGAGTGGCAGTGAGTTTTTCTGATATTAGGGTTTTAATGTATGGCAGTTAAATCATATCAAATATAGTTAATTTTTGGGTTTTTGTATACTTCAGTCCATTTATTGATCTTGGAACCTAATTTTCATTATGATTTTTTGTTTTCACATATTTTGTGGTTTTGGAATAAATAAGTTTCATTTATTTATTATTATTTTTTATGTTATATATTGAAAACTAATTACCAGTGCTAGCTCATGGTTCATAGGAACATATTCAAATCCCATGGTGATTAGGAATACACTTTGGGTCACGTAATAATTTACTATGTGTTAGGATGGTATGTATGAGTATAATATACTCTATAATACCAAATATAGCATCGAATATGTAATGATATGATCAAATACAAGAGGGGGTGAGTTGTATATTTTAAAAAACACTTAAGGAAATTTTTTATATAAAAATCACAAGACCTCTATGTTCTAAAAATTATTGTGATTCCGGAAAAGTGATTCCGGAAATGAACCATAATAAAAGTTCACAACAAATTAAATTCTACCCTAAAGAATATAGAATCTATCTAAATCAATGTACAATTAAGGTAGTAACAGAAAGATATACTTTACATAACAATACAAAATTCACAGTTGAAAAAAATGTAGTAATACTACAACTAACAAACAATAACTCTTTTAACCCAAAGAGAAGGGTATCCACAACCCTGGATAAGAGGTACCTTGATTTATACTTTCAAGAAAGTATGTATTACACACAACAAGTTAGGCCCTCGATACGTTGATCGGAGTTTGTCTTTCTATCCCCGAAATCCCTCAACTATCAGGCAGTCGGCACATCTGTCTGCATATCCCCGGAAGCCCTCTATTGTACTCAACAACAATCGGAGTCGCACGAGGCCAATATGTATGAAGAAATGTTTGATCAAGATGTTCATACTTTTTGCACGTTGTGTGATAGTTTATAAGAACTTCTCTCTCTAGAAATCACTTCAACTGCATGTAAGCTCATATGTCAAAGATGTTGTCAAGTAATCCATTATTTTTAAATGAGCTCCTATTTATAGGCACAACTGCAACGATCGGATCTCTGCTCCAATGGACGTATTATTCCTTGAATTTCAGAGAGACCTATTCACATGTCATTCAAACAAAGGTTAGTTGATATCTGATGGCATGAAATCGTTTTATAATAGAACATGTGAGAGCATAACTAAAACTGATATTAAAAATAGAGAAAATGAAAGCTGAGAGTGATTAAAGTTAATGTTCGGCATCTATCCCGACAATTAATTCAGAGTGTATAATATAGATATATTCGGATTCTATTTTCCAGAAGAATTCAGAGTCGAATTGCATACATGTTTGTTTCCATTTTTCGTAATCAGAATTCAAAATACGAATTCGTAATGAGAATTCGTAATCAGTATTCAACATACGAATTCATAGTTAGAATTCATCCTCAAGATTTGTAATGATAATTTGTAATCATAATTCATCATTAAAATTTGTAGTTATAACATTATATAATTTCGTAATCAGAATACAGAGTTGAACTACATAAAAGTTCGTAACTGGGATTTTGGAGTAGAACATCATAAAATATCATTACAGGAATACAGATCCCTAAACAGAATACATCATTTTTATGTATTATATGATTCCAAGGTTTTAGATATTAATCAAATTTTTATATTTATGAAGAAAATTGATATCAACATTGAAAAAAAGCTAGTGTAAAATTTCCTTTGGAATGAAATCATTCCTTATGGATGTAAAATAGGGGTAAAATGAGTTTTGCCTTGAAATAAGGTGATTGTGATTTTCCCAAAATAGGAATGTTCAGGTCATAAGAAAACCATGATGACTTAACAATATCCCCCTTATATGAAGGAATGGAAAAGTCATAAGGAAAACCTTATGGACTCAACACTCAGGATGTTGTATATTTAGTGGAATGGATTGGATTATGAAACTGAAGCCTACTGGTTTCAACATGAATAATGATTTTACATTGTGATGAGGAAGCGGGTTTAAAGACTCATAATTTTAATTTGTGGATGTTTCTCTTGATCAAAATTGGAGATTGGGAAAAGAAATTACATGGATGACTTTTCCCACTCATAAAACATAATTATCCCCCTTTATGTGGAGGATAGTCTAGTTATGTGGAGGTAAAAATTGAAGGTATGGAAATGTGCTTTCATATATATATTATTCTCTATTCTCTTCATTCATTATTACCCCAATTATTGTTAGTACATCAGTTTCAATTAAATAGGATATTGATTAATCGACCAAGGGAAATAGGGATTTCATACATTGTGTGTAGAAAACTCATAATATTATTTCATTAAATTATTATAATTTGTATATTGGTGGTGATCCACATCACCAATTTTTTTTAATAATATCTTCATATCTACAATGAATTAAATGGTTCATGATTATAAAATGAAAGAGTTTATTTTTGGGTGATATTGTGGGTGTTTTGAATTCCTTCTATGTAAGGGTAGTCCCAATCCAAATATAATGAATGATACTCATTGATAATTTCAGAATTAATACCATGTTGTATTATGTTAATAAATAAATTATTTAAGTTTATTATTAATTTTTTTATTATCTGAGTTTTAAAATATGATATGAAACTATAATACAGGATCAGATAAGTCTTGAACGACCTTAGTTAAGTCATGATCGACCGAGATAAGGGTTGAAAATCAATTTTCTAAGGTGAATTTTTTATAAAATTCAATATGATTTTTGGATAATGGGTGTTTATGTGTTTGATAATTCTACAAAGTCGTGGATATAGAGGTTATGGAATGAAATTCCCTTAGTATAGGTGTTGTAGAAGGCATTGTTACCAAGAAATATTGCATAATCATATAATAAATATGTATGATTTGAAGACATAATATAATTGGGCATAGAATGTGATAAATAAATAATATAATTGGACATAGAATGTTGAGAGGGTTACATACATAAGATTGGTGTTTCCTTTATATCCTTTCATGTTGAAAAATAATAAGTGTGTTCTTGAGATAAATGGTCTCCCTTGAGATATATGACAGGTCGAGCAATATTTTATTCTGATAATTAGTTAATGACAAGGTATTGGGATGTAAATGGAATTTTAGTTATGACATATACCTCATTGGAAATGGTGCGTATTGAGTTGATCCTATGTGATTTGTTGTCACCATAGGATACCCTAACAATTGGGGTTTCTTATGAGAATGTATGATGTATTATGCATATTTTTGTGTGTTTTTAGTAGTGAGTACCTCAGTTTTATATAAAATTTTAATTTATATAATTTAATAATGTGGTAATGTTCATAGTAGTACTCTCATATGACATCATAAGACACTATTATAATTTAAAAAATTAACAATTCCCTGCTGAATTATTAAAATATAATCATTTTATTTTTTATTTTTTAATGAACCCATTAGAGAATAATATATACATTTGTTGAAAATAACTATATTAATCAATTAATGAAAACCAACACCACTCACCAAATTATATAACAAAAATAGAAATTGAATTTATAAAATAAAAATAACATCTCAAAAAACCCAAAAAACATCCATACTCATTTTTATTTTATATAATTTTTTAAATTTCATATGTTTATAATAATTATCAAATCAATAGACATAAAAAGTGTTGTATGTTTTTAAAACTCCTTTATAATGTGATATTGAAATATTTAATGAACACAAGTATCTAAAAAAATGAAATTTATCATTAATATGATTAATTTGAAGATAGAAATGATTATTAAATTAAGTCATTAATTTTATTGATTTATTCATTGATATAAATACATCAATTGAGAAATAGAAACATTATATGATGTATGTTTAATTCACTTTTAGAACTACAAACACTAATCCCAATCACAAATTTAATGACCCCAACCCCGGTATCATTCATCATGTGTTCTATATAAATAAATCGGTACTATATTCAATTATATAACATCCCAATGAACATAATAGATTATCAGATTTTGTAAATATGGTACATACATAAGTTTTAGATTACTAAATTAAAGGAATTACAACATAGAAACACAATTGTAAACATCTATAAACTCCTATAATATCCCATTGAGCCATTAATAAAATCATCAGTGATTTTTGGGGAAAAAGAAAACATAATAAATAATGATATCAAATTCACATTAAGTGTAATAATTATAGTGGGATCAATCATAAAAAATAAGAAATGTTTAATAAATAAAAAACTTTTTTAATTCTTAACCTTGAGAATAATATAATAGAAGTTAAAAATTGTTAAATAATGGAATAAATAATTACTTGATGAAGAAACACAACCATGAATATTATAATAGTAAACTAATCACATGAATTTATCTGGTACTAATATCATCATGAGGGAATTCATAATTCCATAAATCTGAAGCATACAATCCAGACCATGACCAAGTCATATGAAAATAAATGTTTAAGTCCTCAGCCAAATCTATATCTGAAATAAATAGACAAGTTCTCTCACCATGTCCACATCTATTTTGTATCATGAGAACTACGAACACATTGAGGGGAAATTGAATTATAGAAACATATCATACTAATACATATTCATGATTCATATGAATTCCTTAACCATAATGAAATATGTACATACACAATATAAATTACTTTCCCCAATCTATAAACATAATCCATGACAATTTTTTGTGGTATGGTGAATGGTGTCAAGATAGAACATCCACCGTAAATATGATCATAATATGTTTATTAAAATATGTTATAATATAAAATATATCATTATATTCAACATAGGTGTTCAAATAGATAAAATATTCTCAAATAAATTCATCGACGAATTCTTGAGAAAAATAAATTTTTTTACAGTGAAGATTTATTTTGGAATAATTATTTATATTTTTCCTAATTGAGTGTTGAAAAAATTATATGAATAAATAAATAATTTCATGATCAATATGGTTGTTTTATAAAATAATGTTCTCTTCAAAATTATTATGGACTATACATGAAATTGTGTAAAAAATCGAGGCGTTCCCTTTAATCGTGATTTCTTATCGTGAAGAATTGAGAATGGAACCACGTAAAACCACTATATTGATATAAAATATACCACAATATATGGATATAGAATTTTTTTAATTATAAATATAATTTTAAATAATTATATTTAAAAAATGGATAATTAAACAGGGTTAATGACATAGAAAGCATAACTATAATGGAAAATAGTGGTTCAAGAAGAAACCCTTAACTTATGTATGAAATTGTACTTCAGTTGATCTCAATTTAAATGGTTATTAAATTATATTCGATAATAATTTAATATTGAACCAATAAATGGTCTGACTTATTTTTTATTGTTTTTTATGTTCAATAATGGTCTTTTTGAAAAGTTATAATATTAAATTTCATCATTTAAGAGGGTTCTTTCACATTATTTTCAGGATCAGTTTTTTTATATGCATATGTAAGATCATATAAAATGTAAATAGTAGTCAAGAATTGAAATTATATCTTATTAATTATGATACATAATGTTAAAGTTTTATATTAGTCATTTTTTTGGTTGAGGATGAATCATTTGAAAAGATGTTAGTGATAATTATTTTGTTTCTTTTTGTTGTTTTTTCATAATCACCGACCTCATTTCATTAATTATATAATATTATGTATATATAACAGTTCATGAAAAGTGATGGTATGATTGGATACTCAAGAGGGTGTGGGGGGGGGGGGTTAATTGAGTTACAATTAAAAATTTCTGTTTAAAATATTTTTATTAAAATCCACCAATTCATAAAACAAGTAAAATTGTAGAGAATTTATGAAGATGGTAAATTTTCAATTAGTTTCTGAAATATTGATTACTTCTTAGTTAACATAATATGAAGATTAAGTTAGTTTTTGAAACTAACATACAGGTTCACAAATATTACAAACACTTGATAGTTCCAATAGTAGAGTTACTCTTAAACAGTTTTATATTTAATGTACTTAGCATCAGAATATTCAAAATAGTTTTATCAAAGGAAAAAAGAACAACAGTTTTAAAACAAGAGGTTCAGTCTCAAGCAGGGAATTAGTCCTCTTGAACAGTTTATATAAACTATGATCCATACCCTGGATCAAGGGTTTACAATAGTACTCATATTGTTCTGGTACTCAAACCCCTACCACAGTTCTACGTGGGAAAACTAAACAACACCACACAGGGTGTCCATGTCACACTTGACCTCTTCCACAATTCACAGTGGGATACATTAAGGTATAAAAAGTTTGGTGTGAGGATTTAGTATCCTCCAGTTTAGCCTTGGAGTTAGTGTGTGTATAAATAGATAGATGTACACACACTGATCATAAATGTTATACAATGGTTCACTACTGAGAAAATAAATGGATAATGAGTTTAGAATGATCTAAGTGATTGAATATAAACACCCAACAATTTTAAGGGAAATTATTTCTTTTTTTTTTTGAATTTTATGAGTCTACTGTTTCAGATGGTGCCAGATTCTGGGTCCCGGTGTGCCCGAAATCAATTTCTAAAGTTTTTTTCGAGTACGTTCAGTAACCGTATGTCCGGGTTATTATATCTTTTGAACCGGGGCTCAGAATTGAAATCTGAGGACACTGATAAACTCGTAGTGCCAATATTTGCTTAAGGGGACATTTACTGCAGTTGCGTTTTATATAAGATGAATGTTATAAATTGGGGTTTCTAATTAAAAATTAGAAATTAAATAAAAATGTGTGTGCAACACATTTTTATTTTGAAGGGGGTTAATGTCTCTATGTGGTGGTTAGAAGTGGGGCCCACCTGACCATAACCTTTCTTTAGAGGATATAACTAGGGGTGTATCCCACATGAACATAAACCCCTCAACTACGCATGAACCCCCCCCCCTTGAAACACCTGGACTCCCCTTTTAATAAATGAAGAAACTTCTCCCCAATTAAATTTTTTAAACCATTCACCTTCTCTCATTAACGTGAAAACTTAATTAAAAAATAACATAATTAATTAATTTCATTTTTTGAAATCTTTTGAATTTATTTTGAAAACATTAAGATAAGATATTACATTCTTTTAATTTGGTAGGAACATTTTTACCATGGTGGAACATTTGGAGAATTAGAGAGAGAGCATTCTTCCCCGAAGAACATGAAGAATTCCTTTTCTATCAAACGAAGAAGGATGAAACTGTCATTGATCGTCATACAAGACACAAGAGGAGGATCCCCCCATGAGGAATGTCAACTACGCTTCTTCTTTTGACATTTCCTAATTTAAAAAAAAATTGACGTCTGTCTACTGCGACACCCGACATCCCTGACACCGTCTTCCATGGCTCTCGACGTACAACGTCAAATACGAGGTAGGGGTTATTTTGAGATGTTATGTTTCCGAACATAGACATTCTAAATGAGGAATGTGAATTTCAAACTGTTAACGTCACAACGAGGAGGGTTTGGGCAGCACGAACATGGCCCGAACCTCCCCCATATTTTTTGATCTTGATAACGTCAGAGGCGGAGCCAATAGGATATGGTGCCGTCGCACTACGCATGAGAAGAACTGCAGTAGATGAAAATATGTGGCATGTCGCGCTGCGTTATGGAACTGAAGGTCACGGCCAGGCCGAGCCATGGAAGTGGGGGATCGGCGTTATTGTGATAGCTTCACAATGGAAAACTGCGTCCCGCATCCATGGGCCACTTAGCCAGAGAATATCTGGAAGGCCTCAAGTCGGACGGGTTGGAAGGTTGCGTTTCCTAGAGGCACATCGGCCCGTGAAACGGTCGGCCTCCTACAGGCCGATCTGAAGACTAGAGGCGCTACATGGCACTGCGTGGGAGGGAAAGCGGCCCACTATGGGGGCTGATCGCACCAAATAGAACCATTCGGCTTCGGCCGGTTGGGCAGGGAGAGGCATCGCCGGTTGGCGCCGCCGGCAAAACTGGAACAGCCTGCTCCGTGGGCCGGGTCCGTAGGTGGGATGCGCCCCACCGGGCCGGGCTGACCCCCTAGCTAGGTCAGACCTACCATACCAGGCCGGGTAGCCCCCCCAGTAGGTTCGGACCCGCCGAATCGGGTAGGGCAGACCCGCCACCTCACTGGCATTGACGGGCTGGGCTCGACATCGATTAAATGTGTATATCTTCAAGACCGTGCGCATGAACTTCGTGCTGTTTGTGACACTGGGATCCTCGTGACAAGGTGGTACACTTGCGACACTCTAAGTGAGTTGTGGAAAACATTGTAAAATGGATGGGTTTGGATCGAGGATCAATCCAACCGGGCCCCTGGAACATAAAAGTTAATAACTCTCAGACCGGACGTCTGATTAACATGCCTACTATCGAATTGGGTTCCTTATAATGAGAATGAACTTCATGATACATAAACTCAGGACGTAGTGATTGTTGATGTATCGACGCACTTGAATTTATGAGTGGATCCTATGGGAATTGAGCGTGTTGTGTGCAGAAACCCTAGAGCTAATTGAGACTGAAATGACAACTATACCGAAATCCTATGTGGGTTCGATAGTTTTGACTATTGTTCCTCTATACTGTGTGGGTCTGACAGAATAGCTGGCCTGTATCATGTGTGGGTCTGATAGCTTAGATGAGATAACTGGCATGTATCATGTGTGCGTCCCACAACTTAGATGAGATTGATGGCCTGTTTCCTTTGTGGGTCTGAATCCTGTGTGGGTCTGATATCTTAGACGAGATATGTGGCATGTATCCTGTGTGGGTTAGGCAACTTAACTAATCACGTATTCTGTGTAGGTCCGACAACATAGTTGATCCAGTGTCTACATATGATCATCTATATCTATCTACTATTGTGGAATACATGTGTGAGATGAGTCATTTCTTTAAACCATTATCATCGTGGTGATGGTCATTACTTTTTGTATGGATTGGGTTGCGATTGGGAGCGAGTGTTAGAGTCGGGATGAGATTGGTAACTTCGGTATATGAATGGGCATATACCTATGTAGGGTTGGTGGTTACTTCTTGGTTGTATATTTCATATTTTATTTATCCTTAGTTGATATTGTGAGACCTTGCGGGTCTCGGGGTCCCTACTGAGTATCGTTATATTAACCACTATACGGGATATTCCAGCACCTCGTTCTGTAGGATGCAGATGACAGACAGTGCTGACGGAGGCTGAGAGCACCGCTACATGACGGTACTCGGAGGTGGACCTTTTGATGAATTATCACACGGAAGTGACTGACAGATGTGATTGCTGAGGTGTCCATCTTTACCTAGACTTCATGTAGGAACCCCGAAGGACGATCCAGGAGATTCTCTTTACTTCCAGTTGTATTCCCATTTTTACATGTACTTTTTTTTCATTTGGGTTTGTATACTGGCCCATTTACTTTCCAGAACACTCTTTTGTATTCATTTTGACATAATTTTTACTTCATGTTGAGTACTCTGTTGTGTTTGTTTACTTTTATAAAGGCAATGCCTTCTTAGCTTCGGGATATACACCTTTGGTGCTTGGCATTAGCCCCTAGCCTATGGAAGGCAGGCTTGGTGTAGTCACGATACAGGCCCCGAGGATAGGTCGTGAAAAATTAGTATTAGAGGGGTTAGTTAAACCGTAGAACATAGAATTTGTTTCATTTAATGGAGAAAGTGTTAAGTGTTTTGGTTGTGGTTATCAGATTAGGGAGATTGGTGTTGGTGTAGCGGCCAATGAATCCATAAACTAGAAGTCTGACTTCTAACCTCTGACTCAGTGAACCGAAACACTGATTGTGTGTGTGTTTCCTTGAAAAATTATTCTTTGTGATTACTTTTTGTCAGCTCACTAGGTATAATGTTTTATCCGTGGAACCCATGTTTCCTTTCAAGATGGCCCCACAAAGGCATCCAGATAGGGTTCCATGTTTCGTAAGAGATGGTATCCCACCGAGTGACGAGGCCTCAATGCAGGGCCCCATCACAATAGAGGCACCAACAGTACCACTAACCACTGGCCCACCGATACCACCATATCTAGTTTCAGAGAGAGAACACCACCTGATTTCATTGCATGAGTTTCAACGATAGAGGCCACCTAGGTTCCCGGGAGAGACGAACCCACAGGCAGCTGAGGATTGGCTGGAGGCTATCATGAGAGTTTTCAGATTGGTAGGGACACCAATAGACGATATGTTGATCCTTACCGTGGGTCTCCTTCATGAAACAGTAGGTAGATGGTGGAGCCTAATGCTCTAGGTGTGTGATGAGGCATCACTACTATGGGAACACTTCAAGTGCCTAATCCAGACAGAGTTTTTTCCAACCACCCTTCGTGCGGGGAGGATTCAAGAGTTACATAATTTGTAGCAGGGTAGTATGACAGTAGCTCAGTACTCAGCAAGGTTCACCAACCTCTTTTGCTACTCCACAATCATAGTACAGAACCCATTCTTCAGGGCCTGAACCTTTGAGCAGGGACTCATGAATTAGATCAGGCCTTCAATGATTCCTCTAACCATTCTGACGCAGGCATGGGTGCTGGAGCGAGCCCTTCTAGTAGAGAGTTTCCTCGCTGAGCAGTCACCAGCGGTGAGACCAGCCACTGGGAGACATTTAGTGGAGTCTTTTGCAGCTAGAAATAGACAGATGATGTAGAGGTCCAACCAGACCAGGCCATCAGGTGGGATATCCCAGGATACTGGTTCGGTTGTGCAGGGCACATGAGACCGTGTCACCTATATGAGAAGCAGGAAGTGCTATGCATGCGGCGGGTAGGGCAACATGGCTCGTGACTGCCCGAACCTTCATGCAGATGAGAAGAAGATAGTAGATAGACCTCATAGGAAGAGGAATAGGTTCGACCATGGTGGTCCACCAGGAGCAGGCGGACAATGTAGAGGCGGATGATGTAGTGGCGGATGATCATCAGGTAGTGGACGGCGTTTCGCGGCTCTACCACCACCACTGCCAGGAGGTCCGTCCCGACCACAGGGAGCTGGTGGACAGAGGCAGGCTCATCACTAGAAAGTCATGGCCTACGGCCATGGTGCTCCTTATATGATTCGAGGTACTATCTCTGTCTACTCCACTCTTGCTGCAGTACTTATAGACACATTTGTGAGTAATTATTTTATAACAACTAACATCATTCAGATCTTGGAGATTCCAACAGAGTTTTTGGGTCGATCCTTACGGCTATAGATTACTATGGGAATACACTCAACGATTACGCAATGGTGCTGGTAGTGTGAGATCACTCTAGGAGGTAATAGCTTCGGCTGGGATCTTCTTAAAGTGGCGTTGAGGCCTTACGACGTCATCATGGGTATAGACTGGTTATCCACAGTTCCTGCTCAGATTGACTGTATTAGGCACAATGGGTAGATAATCTGCATGGATGGGACCATGTTCACCTTAACAGGAGAAAAGGGAGCCTTATCAGTGTAGGATTTACATACCTAGAGGATGGGGAGTCGATCACACATCAGTTGTCTTGTCTCATTCTCAGAGAAGTTGATGTGTGGAGTCTGAGTTTTCCTATCGTCGTGGATCAGTACACTGAATTTTTCCCTGGTGACGTTCCAGGACTACCTCCTCACAGGGAGGTAGACTTCTATATTGATATGTACCCTGGGACAACACCGATATCTACTCCAGCATATTTTATTTCTCCCACTGAGCTTCGTGAGCTGTGGGTAATGGTTCGGGACTTACAGGGGAAGTGATTTATCCGACCCACTATTTCACCCTATGCATCACCAAATTTGTTCACCAAGAAGGCGGATGGGATCTTGAAACTATGTGTCAATTACCATTGCCTAAATCAGGTGATCATGAAGAAAAATTACCCACTCATGAGGATTGATGACCTCTTTTATCAGCTCTAGGGAGCACGTTGGTTCTCGAAGATAGACCTCAGGTCAGGCTATCACCATATCAGAGTTCGAGATGAGGATGTGCAGAAGCTGGCCTTCAGGTGTCGGTATGGTAACCACGAGTTCTTAGTTATGCCATTCGGCGTATCCGATGTACCAGCAATTTTCATGAGTCTCATGAATAGAATCTTTCAGGCTTACATCGATCTATTTGTCATAGTCTTCATCAATGACATACTGATTTACTCGACTACTGAGGAGGAGCACGCCTACCTTTTGTGGGTGTTACTAGATACACTCCTAGAGCACAAACTTTATGGTAAAATCTCGATGTTACAATTCCAGATTCAATAGATTCACTTCTTGGTTCACGTCATCTTGGAGGCTATAGTTGTAGTGGATCCAGCGATGATCGAGGTAGTACTTTCTTGGGATCCACCTAGGAGTGTGACGGAGTTGCAGAGTTTCCTGGGACTGGCTGGTTAATATTAGATATTTGTTCCAGAATTCTCTAGAGTTGCATCTGGCCATATTAAATATATCCATTGTTGATAGAGATGGAGTTTTATTTCTGCAGTCTCTCACAGTCAGTCCTCCGGTCCTTCAGCGAGTCAGGGAGGCACAACTTGAGGATATTGACTGGGAGATGTGACATGCTCAGATATCCTCAGGGCAGGCACCTGGTGGATTTTCTAAATGTGGGGAGCAGACCATCTTCTTCAGAGGATGTTCCATTGTACCAGTTTCACTACAGGTGGAGGTGTTGAGGGAGTTCCAAACTTCCCCACTAGCGGTACATCCAAGAGTGGTGAAAATGTATCAGGACCTCAAATGATAGCACTGGTGGCTGAGTATGAAGAAGGCAGTAGTAGAGATTTTCTCACGATGCCTCACTTGTCAGCAAGTGAATGTGGATCACCATGTTACAACAAGATTGATTCCACCGTTAGAGGTTCCAGAGTGATTGTGGGATGGGATATCCATAGATTTCGTGATGGGACATCGACGTACATCCAGAGGACATGACTCTCTCTAGGTGATCGTAAATCGGCTCACCAAGTCATTCCACTTCCTACCGATCAGAGAGAAGGTTTCAAAAGAGAACTCAGAACGCCTCTACGTTCAAGATATCATACTATTTCAGGGTGTTCCATCGACTATCATCTTCGATCGAGATGCTAGTTTCACTTCCTGGCTGTGGAAGGGGATAAAAGTGGATTTTGGGATGTAGCGTCGCTTGAGAATCGCCTTCTATAATCAAATGGATGTTCAGACTAAGAGGACTATTCTGACTCTTGAGGACATGCTCCATGCATGTGTCCTCAACATTGGTCGCTGTTGGGAGGATCAAATACACTTGGTGGAGTTTTCGTACAACAACAACTACCACTCCCCCATCAGGATGTCCCATTACAATGCACTCTACGATCGAACATGAATATCACCTCTTTCCTGGACAATCCCAGAGGAGTCAGCACTTGTACGACCAGAGATGGTGTAGTCTATGATGAAGAAGGTGAAAATCGTCTAGGAGAGGATGTAGACTGCACAGAGCAGACATAATGCATATGCTGATAGTAGATGGAGACCACTGAAGTTCTAGGATGGCAACCACATCTTCCTATGAGTATCACCTCGACAAGGTCTACGAAGATATGGACAAGGCTGCAAGTTATCTCTGTGATTTTTTGGGCCATACCGGGTCTTCAGCAGAGTAGGTGAGGTAGCTTACTGCCTATCCCATCCACCTCAGTTGCACCGGGTGCTGGATGTATTCCATCAATCTCAGCTGAGAAGATATGTGCACAACACATCCCACATCATCAACCATGGGGAGCTGGACGTCAATGACAAGGAGACTTTCATGGAGGTTACAGTGAAGATTGAGGATCGACAGTAGTAGGTCCTACGTGGATGGTCGATTCCTCTGGTGTGTGTTTGCTGGCAGCATGGGAACCTCTATAAGGGCCCATGGGAGCGGTAGGCTCAGATGCATGCTTAGTATCCACATTTGTTTCCCTAGTGTGTGTTGTAGCTTTATGGGAATATAGATACCTGATGTGGGGGTAATTTAAAGACCCATAAATTTCATGTAAATTTTTTACTTAAATTATTTTGAATTTCTCGTGTCTGGGGTTTCGGACGACACTTGATTTCGAGGCCCTATGTGCCCAGAATCAATTTCTTATGTTTTGTTCGGGTACTTTTTGTAAACGTATGTGTAGATTTTTATATCTTTTGAACCGGTGCTCAGAATTGAAATCCGAAGACAGCGATGAACTCACAGTGCCAATATTCTCTTAAGGGGAACTTTACCATAGTTGCATTTTATATTGGATGGAAGTTTTAAATTGGGGTTTCTAATTAATAATTAAAAATTAAATAAAAATGTGTATGAAAAAAAAATTTATTTGAAAGGTTGTTATAGTCTATAGGTGGAGATTAGGGGTGGGGCCCATGATACTCTAAATTCCCTTGGGAGGATATAACTATGGGTGGGGCCCACATGACCACACCCCCCTCAACTCACCTTGAACCCCACCTTGGAAACTCTTGGACTTCGTTTTGAATTAATGAAGTCACCTCTCCCCTATTAATTTTTTTAAACCATCCCCATTCTCTCATTAAGGTTCCAACTCAATTAACTAATAACACAATTATTTAATTTAAGTATTTGAAATATTTTGAATTTATTTTTCAAACATTAAATGAAATCATTACATTCAATTAATTTGGTTGGAACATTTTTAACTTGGTGGCAATTTTAGAGAATTAAAGGGAGATAAATATTCCCCGAAAACATGAAGAACGCCTTTTCTCTCCAACGACGTACGATGAAACCATCTTCAATATTCATTCACGCCACAAGAGGAGGAGATGCCCGTGAGGAACGTTGATTATGCTTCTTCATCATACATTTCTTGATGTCAACGAAATTATCATCCGTCTTCCACGACGGTCAAGTTCTACGACACCATCTTCCTCGGCTCATCGAATTGCAACATCAAATATGAGGTAGGGGTTGTTTTGAGTTGTTATGTTTCTGAAATTCATCGTTCTAAATGTGAAATGTGAATTGAAAACTATTAAAATCAGAACGAGGAGGATTCGGGCCACACCAATATGACCCGAACCTCCCCCATATATTCTTATCTTTATAATGACGGAGGTGGAGCCAATAGGGCATGGTGCTATCACACCTCGCTGTAGAAGAAACGCGGTGGATGAAAAGAGGTGGCGTTCTCACGCCGTGTTATGGAATAGAAGGTCGTGGCCTGGCTGGGCCGCGGTAGTGGCGGTTTGGTGCCATTGCGCTGGCCCCATGGAAGAAATCAACGGCCCGCATCTATTGGTTGCTCGGCAGGAGAAGAAATGGCCGACCTAAATCCGGAGGTAAGGTAGGATGAACCGGGTGGCAATAGTCAGCCAGGCTAGAATGTCACGGCGCCCGTAGGCGTCGCGCGACGGAGGAGCTGTGGTGCACAATCGTAGGTGATCGCCGAGAGAACTGGACAGCCACCTGCCGGCTGGGCTGAAGACCCGTGGCACCGCTTGGCTCCACATGGGAGGAAAAGCGGCCTACTGTGTGGGCGGCTTGCGTCGGGCAGAACCAGCTGGCTTCGGCCGGCCGGGCAGGGAGAGGCAGCACTGCTCGGCGACGCCAGGTCCGCAGGTGGGTCACGTACCACCGGGCCAGGCCACCCCCAAGCCGGGTCGGACCCACGAAAATAGGCCAGGCCGACCCCCATCCAGGTCGGACCTTCCGAAGAAGGTCAAGCCAACCCCAATTCCCAATGGGCTTGACGGGTCGGGCCTGACATCGCTTAAATGCATATATCATCAAGACCGTGCATCCAAATGACGCGCCGTCTTCAAAACATGGACCCTCGCAACGAGGAGGTCCTCTTGCAATTCTCTAAGTGATTTTTTTGACAACATTGGAAAATGGCCGGGTTTGGATCGAGTGAATATCCAACCGGGACCCTGGAACAGAAAAGCTAATAACATTCAGATCGGGCGTCCGATTGACGCGTCGTCTTTCACATTGGGTTCCTTATGATGAGATAGAAATTAGGGATACATAAACTTAGGACTTCTTGATGTTTGATCTATCGACCCCCTTTTCTCAAGGAGCAGACCTTCCCGGAATCACGCGTGCTGTGAGCGGAAACCTTAGAGTTGGCTGCGACTGCGATGACTACTGTACCAGAATCTTATGTGGGTTCAACAATTCTGACTTCTGTTCATGTATCATGTGTCGTTCTGATATAATAGCTGACATGTATCCTATGTGGGTCTGACAGCTTAGATGAGACAGCAAGCCTATATCTTGTTTGGGTCGGATATCATAGATGAGATTGATGGCCTGTATCTTGTTTAGGTTTGACAGCGTAGACAAGATAGCTTTCATGTATCCTGTGTGGGTCTGACAGATCCGCTGATCCTGTATCCTGTGTTGGTCCGACAGCATTGATGATCCAGTGGCTACATCTGATCATATATATATCTCTCTACTATTTTGGCATACCTACGTAAGCTGAGTCACGTCTTTAAACCATTATAATCATGGTGATTGACTTTACTTCCTGTGTGGACTGGGTTACGATTGAGCTCAAGAGTTAGAGTCAGGCTGAGACTGTTAACTTAGGTATATGTATGGGAATATACCTATGTTGGGTTGGTTGTTACTTCGTGGTTATATCTTTCTTCATTTGTTTATCCTTAGTGGATATTGTGAAACTATGTGGGTATCAGGGTCTCTACTGAGTATCATTATACTCACCGATGCACGGGCTATGCCCACACCTCACTGTGTTGTATGCAGATGACGAACATCACTGATGGAGGCCGAGAGCACCATGATTGGATTGTACATGGAGGAGGACCTTGCGACAAGTTGGCACAAATAAGAAACTGGGGAACGTGAGTGCTGATGTGGCCATATGTACCATCCCTTTAGGTAGGAACCCCATAGGAAGATCCAGAATATGCTTTTTTAATTCCAACTTTTTGTCACTTTTTACATGTTCTTGTTATTCAGCTAGGTTTGTATAATGGCCCATTAACTTTCCAGAACACTTTTTTGTATTAAGTTTTACATAGTGTTTAGTTTCTGTTGCGTACTCTTATATGTTTGTTTACATTTATAATGTCAATGCCTTCCCATCATTGGGTTTTACGCCTTTGGTTCTAATCTCCAGCCCCTATCTTATGGATGGCAGGAATGGGGTAGTCATGGCACGGGCCCCGACGACGGGTCGTGACATTGAAGATGAGCTCTGGACTCCTTTTGATGTTTTATAAGTATTTGAGTCCTTTCTTGTGAGGATAACACAAAAAAGAGTGTCTTTGTTCTTCTCAGCTACAGTTATTAATCCTTTTTCATATGATATTCAGAAAGTCACAACAACTCATCATCAGTGTTTGTTCCAGGTGAATGATCTTCTTGAAGCTATATGGTGTTCACAGGTGTTCTCCAAGTTCTATTTTTTTTCGTGGGCCTTCATACACATGTACACCCTCGTCTTCTTGTGTTTCTATGTTTGTGTATTTTATTGTATATCTTTTTCTTGTCTGCAGATCGATCTTCTTTTTTATTCCTTGAGATCCGAAAAAGGGAATTATTACTTTTTTACATGTACGAGGTACGGTTCCATGACATCGAAAAACCAACCTTAATTAATATAAGATGCATTAAATTAATAAAATATGACCACTAGAATTAAATAATGTTAATAAAAAATTAATTATTTATCATGTGTATTGGTGATTCACGAGATAGATAGGTCATTTGAGTTTGCATCTGTATTGGTATTTCATGTGATAAGTAACGGCTTTGGTAGGTCATGTGATCAGCATCAGCTTCGGTATGTCATGTGATCTGCATCGACATTGGAAGGTCAGGTGATCATCTTCGGCTTCAGTTGGTCATGTGATTAGCATCGACATCGGTAGGTCATGTGATCAGCATCGGCTTCGGTAGGTCATGTGATCAATATCAGCTTCGGTTGGCCATGAATCAGGATCAACTTCGATAGGTCATGTGATCATCATCGTCTAGATAGTTGTATCATCGGCGCGACCATTATAATTGGTGAGACCATTGTCATCAGTGCAACCGTCAGCATTGGTGCGATCGTTGTCATCGGTGCAACGGTTTTCATCGGTTTGACCATTGTCATCAGTGTCTCATTCCATTAACTATCAGTGACACAATAATATAACTAATGGTGAGTCAAAAATATAACTAACAGTGTGTAAAATATATAACCAATGCTGAGAAAAATATATAAAATTCTCATAGAGTTTCTATGTAATCCAAAATACTTGCAGGTCAATAGTAGACCATAAATAATCATAGACAAACATACGTAGACATGATTAAACAAATACAAAAACACTTAGAAATTATTAAATAATTTTTTAAATTTACATATATGAAAATAATGATTTGTGATTATTAAAATAACTATCTCACAGAGGGTTCAACAATATCCTTCTTTTTTATAATCACCAATATATGGAATAAATGAAGAGGCAAGATGATATAACACTCAGTTTTCTCCCATTATGTAAAAAGAATATATGTCTAAAGGTAAACATTTCATCATAGCATGGAATCAGATAATAAAAAATGTTATTGTATATCAACATATCATCAGAGCTAGCAAACATGACATCAGAGCTATGAAAAAAATAGAGCTATATGCATATTGGAGCTTATATAATGTATATCATGACTATAGAACTTAATTATTATTTTGAGATTATAAATCTATATACCCTTTCTTATACTTATATATATATATATATATATACTTTTATCCCCCTTTATATATGGATACTATTTCTCCCCCTTTGTAATTATCAATAAAAAAATAGAGAGTAGAGAGAGTGAGAGAAAAATTGGTTTTATTGAAATAATATTTGAAAATATACAAGAAAAAATACACCCTATAAATAAAATGAAATACAAAACTATTTCTTAGGGTTTCAAGGTGCTTTCCCTTTACCATAGGGTGGAATGGATGGGCCAGAATGTGGTTTGGTGGAAGGATGATCTTTCCGAATGGAGAGAGGAGGTAACACAACACTGGCTGGATGTATAGTGGGTACTAAGGTCACTTGGTTATGGGTAGAAGGTAATCATGAAGGTGGTTGCTGAATGACTAGCTGAATATTGGATAAATATTGAGAAACAGATTTTTGTCCAAGAGAAACATTGGATGGACTGTGATTCTCAGCAGTAGTAAGAACAATTGCCTTTTCTTGCACATGAAGATATGGTTTAATCAGATTGATAAAATCCTAAATTACTTCTCCACCATATCTCATGGCCTTCTAAAATTCATCATTTTTCTGCATGAAATTCTCTAGAGTGTGAGTAAAATACTTCAACTATTTGACTATATCCTTAAAGTCTTGAGTAACTGGTGGTAGCCTTAAATTTTCAGCCAGGACTTTAAACTATTGGTTCAACTCATGCTTGTTATAAATTTTAGAAAAATAGTGATCCACTTTTTAAATGATCTCTTTTTGAGCCTTAGTAGCATCAGCCAAATATAGCTTCATTATCATGTGATTATGATCACTATTTATTTTCATCTTTTTCAATGAGTCCAAGTCCAGGATCCTTTCAAATTCTACTAACTCTTCTTTTAAAACATATTTTAAGGCATTAGTCTCATGTCCAATGATCATGGTCACTTTGGAGGAGCTATCCTGAGAAACAATCTGAGTTATATCGGCTTTAAATTTTCTCAATTGATATTTCTTCAAGTGTTGTATCATGTTACTAAAAACATCCATCATAACAGTGATGGTTGATATAAATTATCCAAAAAGAGATTCTATGTCACTTTTATAATTCACGAGCACTTGATTCTGAGAAGAAATGTGTCTGCCAATCATCTCACCAGTATTATACAAGACTGGCATAATATTATTTACCACTCTTTTAGTTATATAATCCACATAAGAATCAGATAAATTTGTAGGAGAAGAATCATGAGCATTAGATAATTCCTATTTCGTTGTTTCTATGAGTTCTTGAAGCATCTCATCATTAAATTCTTCAAAATCAGATCGAGAATCAGAAGAAGTAGTTCTTTCTGTAGTAACTTACAATTCCATAGCAACTGGTTCTGCCTCAACTGGATGACTTACTATTGTAATATTAATTTCTTCTTCCACTTACTCTGAATAACCCAATACTAGAACTACAAAACCTAGGTGGTCTTCCCATTCACCTTTAAAATACGTATACATAGGCTTTACAAAATCAGATTTACCAGAATTTACAAGAGAGCCTTCCCCATCTACATTAAACACAGACTCCACAGTCCTTTCAGCCTCAAGAAAAGTTTCATGCTCACCTGATTATGGTTTTGGATCATCTTGAATCATATCATGACTATCCACTTGTCGAGTACTTGTATCATCATCATCATCATCACTATTAATTTTTCCATTACTATTTACCAAATTATCATTGGAACTAAATTTGTTACTCGATTCATATTGGCCAGAATTGGATACTTCAGTGTCAACTACTTCCCCATCACCTAGAATGGGTTCTGACTCAGGTAACAAAAGAGGTGGCCTCGCTAGTCCAAATTTAATTCTTAATTTCATCGTACTTACTGTATTAGGGTCACTCCTATCATCAAGCGGTGACTCAGGTTTCTTTTCAGTATCATCATCATCATCAGATTCAACTTCTCCTATTTTAATTCCTACTGGAATCTTTAGTGTCCTTAGGAAATTCTATCTCTTCTTCTTCATCAGAATAAACATCAATGTCATCAGGTTTTAAACCGGGATCTCATATCCCCTTTGGTCTCATAGAGTGGTTAGTAGGATTAAAGGAGTCATACAACATATCTTCATCAGCAACCCATGTCTTCATCCATGGATTCCAGGTAATTTTCATTCTTTTGCAGATATCCTTTCTAATACAAAAATTACTACTAGATGAGATACACTCATCTATATCTTCAACACATCCCAAAAAAATTATCATAGTAGATATATTCTAAGAATAGAACACGTTTTTAGCCTTCTTGGATGGCTTTACCATCTCAGCAATATGAACAGTAATGTATCTACACAAGTTGATCTTTTCAAAATTTAGCAATAAAAACTACAAGAAAACATCTTGATACTTAATAGATGAAAAATCACCCTTCCTGAGACAGATTTGGTGTTGAATAAACATAAACACGATTCTACATTCTCCATCTAACTCATCAGCTATTGCTATTCGAGATTCGGATATTTCAGTCAACATCTTCAGAGTACACTGATACAAAAAATATTCAATGGTATGTGGAATAAAACTACTTCAATAATCATATATACCTTTATGTGGTACCCCCAAACACTCATCCCATTGCTTTGATGAAAAATTTATCTTTTACATTTGATAACTGAAGATAATTTTGCAGCTTATGATCCATCCAATACTATTTTTAAGTTCAAATAAAACTCATACACTAGGTTTGGGTAGTAGACTTAGTTGTTATCACAGAACTAGTCTTTATATCCTTGCATATCCAACACATTTAAAAGCACATATATACTAGATAACACCCATTCAGAACACACTTCCTTTTTGTGGTGACCACCAGAGTATCTAATTTCTGGTTCACAGAAATTTGAGTCATGATGATCGATTCTCCTCGCCAACATTCCATAGGAAAAGACCATTCAGATTCCTTGGCTTGTCTCTTTTTCTTTTCCATTTGTAGGTTCATGAGGCTTGATAGTTTGAAATGTTTTATTGGTTTGAATGTTTGGGATTCAGAAAAATTGTAGTTCGGAAGGAGATTGAAGGTCAACGGTTATTATGAATTGAAATACCCGTTTGTCCGTAATTTTATCATTTAAAGAAACAATATGAAATATAATATCTATTAAGTAAAACAATGTCATTTCGATAAACAATAATGGTTTCTCAAACTGTATAACACTATCTATAGCATAGATCGGTTTCACTGATCTCTCTCAATGATCTGTTTCACTGATCAGTTTCAAAGATCGGTTTCAATGATCAGTTTCACTGATTGGTTTCCCTGATCGATAATTCCTAACTCTTGTTTTATAAAATCTAACCATTTATAGATTATGGGATTTGAGAAAATATCATCCAATTGATGGTAAGAGTCAATAAACTCTAGAGAAGTATCACCCTTTTGAAAATGATCTCTCAAAAAGAGATTTCTGACATCAATGTCCTTAGTCCTAGAGTGAGACACTTGATTCATAGAGATGTTAATTGAAATAGTGTTATCACAATTTATAGACACATGTATAAATTGGTATCCATAGTCCAATAAAGTGTGTATCATCTACAGAATATGTTCACAAAAACTACCACCAATAATGTATTATGCTTTAGTAGTAGAAAATACAACATTGTTCTATTTCTTACAAAACCAAGATACCAGTGACTTTTCCAATAGATGACATGTTCTAGATGTTATATTTATATCTAAATTGCAACCCACAAAGTCATCATCTGAAAAACATATTATGTCAAAAGATTGTCCTTTGGGATAAAACAATCCTAAATTAATAGTATGTTTAAGATATTTGAAAATATTTTTAACAACAAACAAAGAGATTCTTTAGTATTAGCATGAACTATTTCACACATGCATACACTAAACATGATATCTATTCGACTAGCATAAAGGTAACGTAAGACTCCAATCATACCTCAATAATTGGTTTGATCAACTAGTTTCCCAGTTTCATCATCATCTAACATACATGTGGTACTCATAGGTGTATCACATCCTTTTTTAATTTCCAAACCAAAATTATTTATAAGATCCTTTTTATATTTACTTTGATTTCAAATAATACCATCTTTATTTTGATAAAATTTAAATCAAATAAAATACTTCAGTTCTCCTATTAAACACATTTCAAATTAATTTTTCATAATCATTGAAATATCAGTATATATCGATTGTTTAGAAGATACAAAGATAATATCATCCACATAGATTTGTAGATTAAAAATATCTTTAGAAATTCTTTTAATAAAAATAGTGGGATCTGTAATTCCTTTAGTAAATCCTTTAAAAATTAAAAAATTGGTATGTCTATCATTACAAGAACTTGGAGCTTGTTTTAAACCACATAAATCATTATAATGTTTAGGAACATGATTTTGAAAATGAGGGTTTGTAAATGCAGGTGTTTGTTCAATATAAACATCATCAATTATAAAACCTTTTAGAAATGAAATTTTGACATCCATTTGATATACCATGAATTTCATATGAGATGCATATGCATGTAAAATTCTAATTGCTTCTAATATAGCTATAGGTGAAAAATATTCTTCATTGTCTTTTCCTTATTCCTGATTGTAACATTGGAAAACTAATTTATCTTTGTTTCTAATGATGTTTCCAGATTCATCAATTTTTTTTCATAAAAACACATTTAATACCTATGGTGAAGGTGTCATTTTGACTTTCTACTAATTCACAATCATTTTGTAATTCAAATTGATTTAACTCTTCTTGAATAGTCATCACACAAAATACTTCATTGATTGAATCATTGTTATTTTTAGGTTCTAGCTGTGATTGAAAGGATTGACATTCAACCTGATTTCTCAGAGATGCTCAAGTTTGTGTTCCTCTATCTAGGTTATCTACAACTACATGTATAGGATGGTTCTTTAGAATCATAGGTGATCTAGTAAAGGTAGGACTAGAAATTTTATTTTCATATCTATGTTCGGGTTCAACAGAAGCATGATTTGGTGTATTTCTGGAGCTGGTTGTCTTTACAATTGGTCCACTATCATTATAATTATGATTTAAAATATACAACCCTTCTATAGTATTTTCTACAATAGGTTTAGATTCATGTGGATCAATTTCATCAAATTTGATGTGAACATATTCTTCCACACAATAGTTTCTCTTATTAAAAACTCTTTAGGATTTGCTAGTAATTGAATATCCTTAAACTATTCGTTCATCACATATGGCTGGTATCTTTTGTAGATTTTATTTACTGTTCATAATATAGACTTTGCAACCAAAAACATTGAAGTAACTATGTTTAGGTTTCCTATTATTCCAATGATCATAAGGGGTTTTATTAAGAATAGGTCCAATCATGTATCTATTTAAAATATAAAAATGTGTATTGATAGCTTCAGCCCAAAATTATATAGGTACATCATATTAATTTAGCATTGTTCTTGAAATTTCCTAAAGGGTTCTATTTCTTCTTTCTACTACACCATTCTGTTGAGGTGTGTTAGGGGAAGAAAATTTGTGATTATAGCCATTATGTGATCAGTAAGATTCTAACTCATAATTTTCAAACTCACGACCAGGATCACTTCTCAGGATTTTAATATTATGTCAACTAAGGTTTTCTACATACTTGGAGTATTTAATAATGTATGGGAAATATTTACTTTTGTGAGCTGAAAATTATACCCAAGTAAATCTAGAAAATTCATCTACTAGAACATAAACATAGTGCTTCCTATTTAAACTAGAAACACTGGAAGGTCCAAAAAAGTCCACGTGAACCAACTTGAGAGGTTGAGAAGTTGAAATTTCCTTCTTTGATATAAAAGAAACATTATGTTGCATTCTCTTTTGACAGGAATTACAAACATTATATGCTGGGAATTCAAGTTAAGGTAGGTCTCTATCTTTGTTCTTCCTAGTCAGTTTTCTAAGTGAATTTATATTGTAGTGTCAGAAACTTCTGTGCCAAAGCCATGATTCATTATGAATAGCATATAAACAAGTAATATTCTTCTTAGATAAAGAATTAAAATCTACATCATATACATTTTCATTTCATAAGGAAGAAAATACGAGAACATTTTTAGAATTAAAAACATTACAATAATCATTTTCAAAATTAACATTTAGACCATCATCACGTAACTGAGAAATACTAAACAAGTTGTATTTTAATCCATGTAAAAATAAAACACTAGAGATTAAAATACAATTAGTGTTACCAATTTGACATAGGCTGATGATTTTCCCTTTAGAGTTATCAGCAAAGGTGACATATCATTCATCAACATTGATTAGGCTTTTGAAGCATGAAGAGTCTCCTATCATGTGTCTTGAACATCCACATTCCAAATACCAAGTCTTCCTATAGGAACATTTCAATAACGATACGTAAAAATAAATTTTAGATAAAAAATTATTTTGTTACCTATATTTTCATGGTTCTAGACATGTTAGCAAGAAAAAAGTTCAGTGCCCATATTTGCCAAATGGGTCACATATTATTAACAGAATCAAGATATCATGATAGATAAACCTTGTTTGGTCTATATCTATGTGAACTGCTAGTTGAATTTTCTAAAATAGTACTAGAAAAATATTGTCCAGATTTGGTAAATAATTTATTTTTTGTATTCTGTCATTGTCCAAGATGATAAACTAAGAGAGTAGTATATATTAGTTCCACTTATATTCCTCACATTTGTGTATGTATGTCCTTTACATTAGTACATTTTTCCAAATATTTGTTGAATTTCTCATTAGAAAAATTTGGTTCAGTATTTTCTTTGAGTAGTTGAGAATTCTTTTCCTTTTATACATATAGTACAGATTTGACAGTGCTAGATAATGCATACAAATTTTTTAAGTCATTATACTTATCTTTCATCTCATTTCATGTGTCCTTTATCATAATAAAATATTCAAATAAATCATTATTAGACAAGTTTTCAGAATCAGAATTATCTCTCGAATAATTAGAGTTTAAATCATGAGTATCAAATGTTACCTCAGATGTGTTTTTCATGAAACACATATTATATTTTTATGTATTTTCATCCTGAGTGGAATCAGAATCACTTGAACTATCTTCTGAAGCACTCCATGTTACTTTTATAGATATCTTGTATTCTATATCCTTATAGTCATATTTCTTCTTGAACATTAATTTTGGACAATCATCTTTCACGTGTCCTTTTCTCTTTCGTTCGCAACAGACTATGTCATCACCCATATCATTCCTTTTCCAATATTTATTCTAATGAACATTGTGGTCATATTTTCCCTTATAGTTTCATTTTCTGAAAATGGCCTTCTTCCTATAAAATTTCATAAATCATCTGGCTATCTGAGCCATCTCAGTATCATTGTCTTATGTACTTTCATCATAGCATGAGCTATCACTTTTTGTTTGTTTTTTCCCTTTGTCCTTATTTTTTGAAGTTGAAGAATTGAAAGCTACAAAATTCTTCCTTTGTTCATCATCTACTTCCTTTTTCACTTTCAGTTCGCCCTCATTCATTATTAACTTACCAATGAGTTCCTTGAATGGAAAAGCACCAATATCCCATGATTCCCTAATTGAAACTAACATGCCTCTCCATCTTTCTGGAAAACATCTTAGTATTCTAATAATTAACTCCTTAGTTGAAACAACCTTTACATGTGACCTCATTGTATTTAGAGTTTTGTTGACCTGGAAATACATATCTGAAATAGGTTCATCAGACTTCATTTTAAATCAATCATATTTAATAGTGTAGGTATTAAATAACATTTCCATAACATTATTTTTTCCCTCATGGGAAAAAAATAAAGTATCCCATATTTCATAAGTAGTCTTATAGGAATATATTCAATTAAATTATTCATCTCTTAAAGAAAAATATAGGGAATTCATTGCTTTACAATTATTATTGTAATAAGCTTTAGTAGGTTAATCCCATGTAGTTCTATTAGTTTCTGGAATCTTATACTGAGTCTATATGGCAGTCCAAATGTCAAATCACATACTTTCTAGATGAATCTTAATTTAAATTTTACATTGGGAAAAATTAACACCATTAAATAATGGTGGCCTGTTGGTAGATACACCTTCTAATCGGTTATCTATAATTAGATTTTAACACATGTATTTTAAGATATAAAAATTTAGAAATAAAATATATTTTAGGATCATTAAGATACAACTAAAATCACAGTTGAATACTTTTCACAAACCGAGTAGTTTGGAAATCAATTATCCCTCTGATACCAAATTTTGGTCGAAGTGGATACTCAAGTTGGGTGGTGAATTGAGTTAAAATTAAGAAATTATGTTTAAAATATTTTTATTAAAATCCCCCAATTAATAAAACAAGATAAACTGTAGTGAATTTATAAAGATTAAAATTGTTCAATCAGTTTTATAAAGATTGATTACTTATCAGTTAACCTAATCTAAAGATTATGTTAGCTCTTGAAACTAACATACTGGTTCAAAAAAATTACAATAACATTCAAGTTCAACTATCAGAGTTACTCTGAAACAGATTTATATTTAATGTACATCGTAGCAGAATATTCAAAATAGTTTTATCTATGGTAAAAATCAAACTATTTTAAAACCATGGGTCCAGTCAAAAGATAAGACATAGTCCTCTTATACAAGTTATATAAAATATGATCCACACCATGGATCAAGGTTTTACAACAGTACTTAGACTTTTCAGGTCCTCAGACCTCTACAACAGTTCTACGTGGGTAAACTAAACAACAACACACAGGTTGTCTAGGTCACACTCGACCTCGTCCAAAATTCATAGTGGGATACAATAAGGTATAAAATGATTGGTGTGAGGATTTAGTATCATCCAGTTCATCCCAGGAGTTAGTGTCTGTCTAAATAGGTAGATGTGCACACACTGCACAAAATGTTAATCAAAGGTTCAATATAGAGAAAATAAATCGATAATGAGTTTAGAATTCCTTGAGTGATTGCAGAAGAGCTCTAGACTCGTTTTAATGTTTCAGATGTTATTTGAGTCCATTCTGGTGAGGAAGACACAAAATAGAGTGTCCTTTTTCTTCTCCTCTATAGTTATTAAAACTTGTGCATATGATGTCCAGCAAGGAACCACAACTCGACTTTAGTGTTTGATTTAGGTGAATAATCTTCTTGAAGATCTCTGGTTTTCACAGGTGTTCTTCATGTTCTTCTTTTGTTTAATGAACCTTTACACACACATATGCTCTTGTCTTATTTTGTTTATGTGTCTATGTATTTTTTTGTATATCATTTTCCAGTCTGCAGATCGATCTTCCTTTTTATTCCATGAGATCCGAAAATGAAAATTATTACTTTTTGACAGGTATGAGGTATGATTACCAATCATACTAAAACCAACATTAATTAATATCAGTTGAATTAAAATAAGAAAATATGACAGTTGGAATTAAATAATAGTTAATAAAAATTCATACAGTTTTCATGACTATCGGTGTTTCATGAGATCGGTAGGTCATTTGAGTTTTTATTGGTATCGATATGACATGTGATCAGCAACGGCTTTGTTAGGTCATGTGATCAGCATCGACTTCGGTAGGTTATTTGATCAGCACCATATTCGGTAGGTCATGTGATCTGTATCAGCTTCAGTTGGTCATGTGATCATCATTGGCATCCCTAGGTTATGTGATCAGCATCATCTTAGGTAGGTCACGTGATCAGCATCGGCTACATTTGGTCATATGATCACCATCACCATTGGTAGGTCATGTGATCATCATTGTCTAGATAGTTGTATCATCAATGCGACCGTTGTCATTAGTGAGACCTTTGTCATCGGTGCGGCCATTGTCATCTGTGAGACCATTGTCATCGGTGTGACCATTTTCATTGGTGTGACCATTTTCATCTGTGTCTCATTCCTTTAACAATCAGTGACTCAAGAGTAAAATTAACGGTGAGACAAAAATATAACTGAATGTGAGTAAAAAATATATCTAATAGTGAGTAAAAAATAGAAAATTCTCACAGAGTGTCTATGTAATCCAAAATACTTCTAGGTCAATATTAGACTATAAATAAGCATATATAAAAATATGTAGAGATGATTAAAAATATATAAAAACATTTAGAACAGACTAACTAATTGAATAAATTTACATATATAAAACAATGATTTGTGATTATTAAAATGATTATCGCACACAGGTTTCAACAAAAACTATATAATATGTAATATATTTATTATAATATGGTTTAACCCACAAAAATTATAACCATCCCTGATGGTGGAATGGGAAAATGAAAACATTTTATCCACGAAGGTAGCAGATCGACACCACACGGATGATGTATTCAATATTTAAATATATCGAAATAGATAAGAGACATGATGTTGTATTTATAAATCAAATAATAACATTCCATCATAAAGAATATATTGGAGTTATCATGTCACTTTGGATAGGGGTGGTGAGGAAAGGATATGAAATGAAATGAAATGAAATTTAACGAAAATTAAAATAAAAAGATGATTATTATGTCTTATATTCCTCTCCATGAGAACCTCTATAAGGATGATTGAAAAGGTATTTTGGGTGAGAAGAGAAATTAAAATCATGGGGGAGTGATATGAGAGATTAAATGTGAATAATATAAGTATGATTTAGGGATTTGGAGGTGTGAGGATAAGGGGTGGTTAAGGGTTGTATTTATACTGAAGAGAGGGATGCTTTTCAATATTTAATTCAGTTACTTATTAATTTGTCTCACTACAATGAATAGTTTAATAAATATAAATAAATATATTAAATTAATTTATTGTAATTTGATATTATGGTCTTACATCATCCATGGTTCATCTCTGACACAATAAATTTTGTATTTATTAAATACTGTAAATTATTTTATTTCACTATTCCAAAAAATTTCAACTATTTTAGAAGTATACAAAAAATACCGTAAGAATTTATTAATATATTGAATTAAAATATGTTATCTATTTTCTAAAAATAATATTCTAAATATGATAAATTAAATTTTTAAATAAAATCATAATTTTTTACAAAATTATATATTTTAAATTTTTAAATAATTTTATGTCACTATGAAATGATAATTACATTCTCATAAAATTATATATTAATCATTAAACACCATAATTTGTTTTATATAGTAAATTTTATAAAATTTTATTTTCTTTCAAATCATTATATTAATTATAAAATTATAAATAATTATTTATGTCTTATAAAAATAAAAATACTAAATTTTTCATTTATAACATTTATTTACATATTACATGATATTAAATTACCATATTTTCTTTTATAAGATAAATAAATTTTATTTATACTTTCATAGGTAAATTTGAATTTTTATTGGACATATGAATCTTCCTAATGGTATTATTACTATTCCATTGAAGATATTTAAAAGTATATTTTGGTTTTAAATTCGGTTTTGCATGAAGCATGAACTATAAAAGATGATAAATTTTTTGATTCATACTATGAAAAATTTCAGACATACATTATCTCATCCGTAAAAAAATGTTATCTTTTAAATTTTAAGAATGTAACCACACAAAATGATTCAGGTATTTCTTCATCATAAATACAATCACTTCCCTTGTCACCTCTTCAATTTTTTTTATCAATGTACCTTTACCAGCCGAGTCATCTTATTTCTTAACACATAATCTATAGTGTGCATTATATGGATATTCTCTTCAAAGTAAGATAAATTTGCTTCCAATAATAATAACTCATATGTGAGGACATGCATTAGAAAGGCTAGGTGAAATTTCTATATGATATTCCACAAATTCAATTACATCTACGATTTCAAAAGGATCAGTGATCCTATGGATCAATTTCCATTGATTTTAAAATCATCTAACACCCATCAATATAGATACTATTCGGAAGTCATAATCACCATATTGAAACTCAATATCATTATTCTAGTGAACAGTATAGTAATTATTCCTACATTGTGCTTCTTTTATATATTTTTTATTTTTCATTACCTTGTATGTTGTTCCCTTCACAAGATATGGGCATATAAGCCTCGTTTCAATAACATCATAGCAATAGGATAATGTCTGATAGCTATTTCTAAAACATTATTTGTATGGTTCTATTTTAATTATTGAATGGAAAATATTATTTTATTAATAAACTACTAGTTGTAAATATATATCTCATATGCCATAAAATTTCAGTGATGTTGTTATCAACATACCATCTAATGTTTGGGGCAGTATTTTATACACCCTATTAGTTTGATAGTGATATGATGTATTTTAATGAAACTCAATATTAAATGATTTTGAAAGGAATTTCTAGAATTAATATGTAAATCATGGATCTTAATATGTAAAATTTTAATTCCGATCACTATGAAGTATTAAAACATCAATTATATAGATTCATGCAAGGTTCTCCAATAGAAAATCGTATTTATAGTGAGGAAATGTACAGATTTAGAATATAGATCAATAGTAACACATATTCCATTATTCATTCCTAGATTGTTTTCCTAGAATACAATGATAAAATTTATATTAATTTTATCCCATTTATATGTAGAAATAGGAATAGGTTGAATGAATCCTCTAGGATGTTGTATTTCATCATTCACCTGCTAATAGAGTAATCCTCTTGATACATAATAAATAATTTCACACTTCCTATTATCCCAACATAAATGTTTCCTCCAAACTATACAAATAATTGTTCTACTATACTGTATTGAAAAACTCCATTAATGGGTATCATATAATAACACCGTTTTTATCCTAAAAATGGGGGAAAACAAACCCTATTACAAATATGTATAATTCAACCATCAAAAAAAAATTCAGTCAACATTCCATCATTCACATCTTTAATCTACTTTTGAAAATTCCCATCATTTGATATAGAAAATTTGATCCCTTTGAATTATTATTGTCGGGAAGCTAATTGAAAAATAGTGATGTTTCACCTTCCTTAATAATTCCAATATCTATATTTTCTTATTCCACATAGAAAAGTTCTTTTCCAATACTAATTTTTTTAAAAATCCATGATCATTCAAACTCACTACAACTCCTATGTAATTTTCCTTCTATAGGTTTTAGTGAATTGAACAATCATAATCCTTATGCATATTTATCCGTCAAATTCTACATATGTTAAGTTCCATATATGAGAATATATATTTTATTTTCGTGGGATCTGTATACAACTCACATCATTCTCCATTGATATTGTCTCTCCAAATAATTAGAAAAAGGATTTCATATTTAAACATAAGATCATTTTTTTGATAGTTCTTGTCTTTAGTATTTATGTTCCATTATGCATATGAAATAACTATATCATTATTCATAAAGGCACAACCAATTCCGTTTTTTATGTGTCCCTATAAATCCCAATTCCACCATTTTTCAACAGTATACTAAATAACTTTTCAATCACTAATCTCCTCTTTAATTCATCAAAACATTCTGAACATTATTTTTACAATACAAACATAGCCCTTTTATGAGTACGTATTGTTAATTGGTCAGATTATTGGAAATAATTATGAAAAAAAATCTATAGTAACATTATAAACCAACGAAACTATGTACCTCAGTTATATTCATTGGTTAGGCCATTCATGGAATGCCTTTGTATTTAGAAGATCAATAGATATTCCATCCTTATAGAAAATATGGCCATTATAAAACTATCTATCATTGCAATTCACATTTCCTAAGCATCACATATAAAAAACATCTTCTCATAGTCTATAAAAAAATAAATTTTTTCTTAATTATCCTCATATATTTTTGAATATATCAAGATATCATCAATATATACAACAAAAATTATTATTATATTCATTGAATTCTTCATTTGATAGATCCATAAAAACAAGGGTTCATTGCTAAGTCCAAATTTCATTTATCAAAACTCATAATTTCCATTACTAGTAAAAAATGTAGAATTTATAATATCATCATTACTCAAAATCAATTTATGATATCCAATTAAATGTTAAATAATTAAAAAAATAAAGATATCGATGAATTTTTTCGAATAAATCATCAATGTGATGCATATAATATTTGTTATTTGTTGTTACAACATTGATTTAAATATAGTAATTGCATAGTATCATGGATTCATCATTCTTCATGAAATATAGAACAAGAGATCTCCATGTAAAAAGTCTAGGGATACTAAATCCCATATCACTCAATTCCACTAGTTTCTTATTTAGATCGACTTATTCAATAGTGTATTTTCGATAAGGATTCATTAATATAGATCATAAACAAGGAATTGGGTGAATAATGAACTCATAATTCTTCCCTAGTGGATATCCACGTAAATCATATTTATATAATTAAATATATTATTGAAAAATAAGTTCATCGTAAATATTATGATCTCATTAATTATCCATAAATGGTATTTTTTATTATACTACAATAATTTATATTTCAAGCTAGTAGAGGTGGATCCCTGTATGAATCAGAAGATAAATCCACACATCAAATGAAGAGAAATTCCATACAATCTTCAGAAATACAAATTTACATTGCATTGAAAATATATTTTTTCATTATAATATATTAGAAAAATGGTTTTTAATATCTTCAATTTGTCATCCATTTCATATAAAATGATGTAAAATTTATTTAAATATATTTTTTGGCATGGGTTTTTTTAAAAACAAATAAAAGAATATATTTTGGGTCATTTTTAAAAAAATGATGTGAAAAACTAAAAAAAAATATTTTTGGAATCAGTTATTATGAAAACCTTTTCCAAAATAAATAAAATTATAATGTTTTAGATACTTTCCTTTGCCTCATTTTGACTGGCCGTGGAGCTAAAACCGAGATACAAATTAAATGTTACTAATGTAAATTTTTTTTCTTCTATAAGAGAAGTCTTAAATTAGTCCAAATATCAATGGAAAAAATTATTAATCTGTAACTCCATTTTAGCTCCACAACTAGTTAAATTGAAGCTTCGTAAATTCTCAAAACCACTGTATTTTATTATGTTTTGGAATCAGTTTTCATAAAAAAGCATTCCAAATCAATTTATTTAGTTTTCCATGTCAATTTAAATAAATGGAGATGAAAATGTTAATTTTTTAATATTATAGCATCAGTATATTTAGAACGCGATGCCAAAAAAATGATATCAATCGGCATTTTTGGTTTCGGTTTTCTCAAAAACAAAAGCCAAAGGGTATATGCTAAAATGAAGGATTATAATTTCAATGTTTTTCACAATGTGAAAAAAAATATTTAAAATCCTGCCTACATTTTAGTAAAATACAATCAAAAATATTTTCATTTACTATATATTAATCCATTTTCTCATTTTTTTCAACTTTTTCAACCACTTAGATTCACTCCATCATTAAAAAAGACTTAAATCATTAATTTGAACGCAGTACCTAATCTATTTATTTATGTTCATTATTATTATTATCCATCATTTCTAAACAACTTTATTATCTTTTGTTAATGATTATTTATTCTTATTATCGAATTACATATATAAAAAATTACGATGAGAATTTCAAAACATGGATTACATTTAATTATCGATCAACATTTTCATTATCAAATGAGTTATACCATAAATATAATAGATATGATGTTTAATAACATATAATTTCAATGGATGCTGCTAAAACCATTTAAATATGTTTTCAGTATTATATTTAATTAATTTCATTAGTTTTATGTGATTTTAATTCATGTTTATAATGATTTCATAGAAATAAGTTGTATCAATTTAAATTTAGATAGGTTCAAATTCTGACGGCCATAACATTTGATCTATAACTCAATTTTAGCTCCACTACTAGTCAAATCGAATCATAAAAATTGTTCTAAAATATAGATGAAAAGAGTTTCCTTTTACCATCAATTTTTGTAAAAAATAACGCCAATTATTTTTTATCATTATGGAATCAGTGTTTTTTAAGAAATGATTCCAAAACAGTATTTTTTAACTTTTTGGATATGGTTGTTATGGATACATGAAAAAATGATATGGATGAGTTTTTTAAGAATAGGTTTACAAAAACCCATGTAAAAATACATATTGATTATGTTGATGACTTCAATATCAGTTTATACCCAATTTTAAAGTCCATTGTTCTACTAGTGATATTTTGAATTCTAGTCCATACCGTGGCTTATATTGAATGAAAACATAGGTATGGTGATAATATCATAAATTAGAGGATTTTTATTGTAAAGACCTTGAAATTTCAAGGAAAAGTTTTTCTCAAATTCTTTGAAATTTTACAAGTAAGTAGTTTTTGACCGCCCCGGATTCCAAGGCCCGGTCTTCCCGAAATAATTATCCAAAGATTATCTCATTTATGTTTAGTGAAAAATGATCAAGTTTTTATATCATTTGAACTGGTTCTCGGAATTGAAATCTGAGGGCACCGATGAACTCGCAACGCCAATAATTGTTTCAGATATCCTTTATCGTAGTTGCGTTTGCACGAGAGGAGAAGTTAAAATTTGTGGATTAAATAACAATTGAATAAAATTGTGGAAAATTTTTATTTTATATCTAATGTGGTTAAATCCTACATGGGGTAGTTGTGGTGGGACCCATTTTCCCCTAACTACCCATGTGAGGATATTTTTAAGGTGGGTCCCACACAAGCCCCAACCATTCAAATTTCATAAACTCCTTAAACCCCCATACTTTAATTGTTAACTACTCTTTATGTGAGTAACTCTTCTACTCCCACTCTTAGTCCATTAAATTTTTCCAACCTACCTCTTTATTAATTAAAAAACTCTACATTAAATTAATTAAAAAGATTTGATATTTTAATTATGAAATGTGTGTCATGTATAATTAAAATAAGGGGTGGCCTTATTTTAATTGGGTTGGCTTGTTGTGTGGGGATTTTTGGAGAAATCTTGTGAAGAAAAAAAATGATTCCTCCTTTGTTCCAGACGATCATCCTCAATGAATAACGAATCATCTCCAATGAATAAAATTGACTCTTCAATGAAGAAAGACTCGATGACAACGATTTTCCATCCTCTTTTTCCTCCGTGACAAGAGAGGAGACACTGACGTGGGGAACTCTCAAATGAAGACACATCTTATATTATATTCTTTACATCAAGAGAGGAGACGTCACTTCCTCGGATGCACTCCAACGACGTCTATGAATCCTCACCTCGCAAAGCCGTCATCCGCGACGCCAATGTACGACATCAATTATTGAGGTAGGGTGAATTTTTAAAATTTTATTTGGATAAAATTGTTTGTTGTGCTTCATGAAACCTTGTTCATCTTCGGCCGATTATTACCAACTAACGAGGAGGGTGCGGGCTGAACAAACATGGCCCAAAGAGCCTCTGTCATTTCTCGATCAACCTGGAATCAGCGACCGAAGGTGAAGGATGCACAGCGCCATCACACCGTGTCGGCAATGCGGCAATGAAAGCCAGTGCCGACACGCCGACTACGTGTAAAGAACCAGATCCCTCCTTTCAGGCCGCATCAGCGGAAGTACCAGCCGACCGATGGCGGCTCTAGGAGGGCGCCACACTAGAAAAATCGTTGACACCCGTGTCTTCCGCCTGTTCCAGAATGTCGGTCAGTTTGGGAAGGGCTTCACCACTAGGCACCGCCGGTTCAGGAAGTTGGGGGTTGTGCCCCCGCCTTGGATCACCTGATTTACGGGCCGATCCTCCGGCCCCGCGCCCGGCCGGGATGCGTCGGGTCGGGCCACGCTACATCGGGCATGTCCGTATCCTTTAGACTGAATTGCATTTTTCATTCGGACTGGTCCGAGACCCCTGCCAGGTCGGACCCGTCAAAAAATTATAATCCAACTCGCGGGCCCACCGTGCTAAACAGGCTGGGCACGTTAATCACTTAAAGGAGAATAACGTAATGACTACATGTCCGATCGACGCGAATTCTACGGCACTGGGGATATTTTGATGAGACTATCCTTTTGCGAAACTCTGAATGAGTTTTGGACAGCTTTGGTAAACGGTCGACTTTGGAACGAGCATTTTTGCAACAGGACCCCCTGAAAAAAAAAGATAATATCTCTCAGACCGGGCGTCTGATTGACGTGTCGTCTAACGCGTTTAGTTCCTTTTGACAAGACGAAACATCAGGATACATAATATCCGGACATCGTGACAGTTTATGTATCGACCCCCCTTTACTCGAGGAGCGGACCCTCCCAGAATCAAGTACGCTATCTGTGGGAACCCTAGAACTGGCTGTGACTCAACGACTACTCTACATGAATCCTCTATGGGTTCGACAGTGATGACTAACTTAATGGTATCCTCTGTGGGTTCGATGGAGATGACTACTATTATTGTATCCTATTTGGGTCTGACAGTATTGACCTCTATACTTGTATCCTCTGTGGTTTCGGTAGAGTAGCTGGTCTTGTATCCTATGTGGGTCTGACAGCTTAGCTAGACTTGTATCCTGTGTGGGTCCGACAGCTTAGATGAATCAGTGACTACATCAGATCATCTCTATCGCTATAAGAAATATGTTTACCTTTTTGAGATGATTCATGATTTTCAATCATTATCATCGATGTGATTGACTTACCTTCCTGTGTAGACTAGGTTGTTCTTTCTTGTGTGGACCGGTTTGTACTTAGGCTCGAGAGTTGGAGCCGAACTGGAATTGATGAATTTGGTATATATATTGGAATATACCTACGTAGAGTCAGTTGATACTTCTTCATTGTATTTTTCTTTTTTGTTTTATCCATCTTGGATTCAGAGAGTCCTTTAGAGGTCTTGGGGTCCCTACTAAGTATCGTATACTCACCCCAACACTGGCTATGCCTGCACTACATTGTTTTGGATGTAGACGACAGACAACACTGATTGAGGTGGAGGCATGGGGAGCTGGAAGGTACCCAGAATTGGACCACTTTGCGGGACATACACAGAGTGAACCGTCGACCCCGAGGAGCTGAGGAGACTATCTATACCCACCCATTAGGTGGGATTACAAGTGGACGACTCAGTGTTTTTTTTTTACTTTACTACTGCTGTAAATTCTTTTTAGTTGTATTGTACCTTCATTTGGGTTTGTATTCTCACCCATTTTCTTTTCAACACTTTCTTTTGTACACTATTTTTTTTGTGTTTACTCCAGCTTCCATTCTCTTTTATTTGTATACTTCTCTAAAGGCAATGAATTCCTTTTTATAGGGTTTTATGCCTTTAGTGATAGTCTCCAACCCTTGGCCTATGGAAGGAGGGATTGGGGTAGTCTCGGAAAGAGCCCCAAGGAGGAGTCATGGAAAATTAGTATCAGAGGGAGGTTGTACCATAGAAAACAGGACTATGATAATTTCATCTCTGGGATGTAATAGTGTTAAGAGTATTGAGTGTGGTTATCAGTCCAGGGAGTCCAGTGTTGGTGTGGCAGCCAACGTATCCAAACACCAGGACCCTGGCTTCTAATTTTAGACTCAGTGCACAAAAACATTGATTGCATGTGTGTTTCAAATGTTTTCGTTGTGATTACTTTGTGCCACCACACCAGGTATACTATATTAACCGTGGAACACCTATTTCTTCTCAGTATGGACCCACGAAGGCTACAAGATAGGGTTCCTAGTTATGTACGATATGGAATCCCACCGAGCGATGAGGCTTTGGTACAGGTCCCCATTACAACAGAGGCACCAGCGGTACCACTACCCGCTAGGCCACTGATACCACTGGACCCGGCTGTGGAGAGTGCACGCCTCCTGAGCGCATTGCATGAGTTTCAGCAATAGAGGCCACCTAGGTTCCACAGAGAGACATATCATCAGGCTGGCAAGGATTGGATGGAGGCTATCGTCAGAGTCTTCTGATTGGTAGGAAAACCATCAGACCTTTTGATGATTCTTGCCGCGAGTCTCCTGCACGTAGTAGCAGGTAGATGGTGGAGTCCGATTCTCCATGTGCACGACGAGGCATATCTACTTTGGATGGGCATCGAGAGCCTCCTCCACTCGATGTTTTTTCCAGCCACCCTCTGTGCAGTGCACATCTAGGAGTTACTACAGCTGCGACATGGCAGCATGATAATAGCCCAATACTCGGCGAGATTTACCGACCTCTTGTGCTACCCCACGGTCATGGAATGATACCAATTCATCTAGTTCCGAACCTTCAATCAGGGACTAAGAACGCGTTCAAGTCTTCAATGATCTCCTTCACAATTCCGATGCTGGCAGGAGTACTGGAGCGATCCCTTCTTGTGGAGAGCTTTCTTGTAGAGCCGACACCTGCAGCGAGACCCACCATTGGGCGACACGGAGCGGAGTCCTCTATGGACTGTAGTCAATATATGATTGAGGGGTACAATAGGGCCAGGGCATCAGGTGGGAGGCCTCAGGATACGAGATCAGTTGTGTGGGACACCCAAAATAGAGCCAGCCTAACATGGAGCAGACAGTGCTATGCTTGCGGCGGGCAGGGAGACATGACTCGTGACTACCCAACCCTTTTTGTAGATGAGTAGCAGACAGTAGAGGGACCTCCCAGGCAGAGGCAGAGGTTTGACCATGTATATCCGTAGGGATTCGGTGGACAAGGAAGATGACCTGGTCGAGCAGTAGGTGGTGGATGAAGCGTCGAGGCTCTACCACCACCACCCCTAGAAGGTCCACCCCGACCACAGGGAGCTGGTGGGCAGAGGCAGGCTCAGATCTAGGTAGTGGAAGCTTACGACCATGATTCACCTACGATGGTTCGAGGTACTATCTGTGTCTACTCCACCCTTGCTGCAGTTCTTATAGACACAAGTGCGAGTCATTCCTTTATTTCATCTGCCCTTGTTCGGAGCTCAGAGATTCCGACAGAGCTGTTGGCTCGATCCTTATGGATGGAGACTCCTATGATAGCAGACTCGACGATTACGCACTGGTTCCGGTAGTGTGATCCTTCTCTAGGAGTTGAGAGCTTCGGCTGGGATCTTCTTGTAGTAGCTTCGAGGCCTTATGACACCATTTTGAGTATGGAATGGTTCTCTACAGTCCATTCCCAGATCGACTGTATTAGGAACAATGTGTGGTGTGTCCAAAAGGATTGGACCAGGTTAACCATCACTGGCGTGAAGGGATCCCTTGCAGTGTTGGATGGACTTATGCAGGGGAAAGGGCATCCAATCGCACATCAGTTGTCTAGTCTCGTCCTTAGAGCAGTTTACGTGCAGAGTCCGAGTTTTTCTGTTGTGGTGGATCAGTTTGTGGACATCTTCCCTGAAGACGTTCTAGGAATACCACCTCACAGAGAGGTAGATTTATACATAGACCTGTACCCTATTTAATCACTGAAATCTACTCTAGCATATAAGATGGATCCTACTGAGCTTCAAGAGCTGCGGGTACAGCTGGAGGACTTACTGGGAAAATTTTTCATCTGACCCTGTGTTTCACCCTGGGATTCTTTGATTTGGTTCGCCATGAAGGCGGATAGGATATTGCGATTGTGTGTCAACTACCATCATCTAAACCAGGTGACTGTGAGTAAAACGTTACACCTTCTGAGTATTGATGACCTCTTCAATCAGCTCAAGGGAGCATGATTGTTATTGAAGATATACCTCAGGTTAGGCTATCACCAGCTCTGAGTTCAGGACGAGGATGTGCAGAAGACGACCTTAAGGTATTGGTATGGCCACTACGTGTTCTTGGTTATGCCTTTCGGTGTGACCAACGATCCAACAGTGTCCATGAGTCTCATTAAAAGGATCTTCCGGCCATAACTCATTCATTTTGTCATGGTCTTTATTGATGACATACTGATTAACTCGACTACCGAGGAGGAGCACGCCCACCACTTGCGGGTTGTACTGGATACACTCGGAGAGCACCAGCATTATGGTAAGATCTCAAAGTGTCAGTTCTGGATTTGATAGGTACACTTCATGGGGCACGTCATCTCGGAGGTGGGAGTTGAAATGGATCCAGAAAAGGTCGAGGCAGTGCTTACATGGGAGCCACCCAGGAGCGTGATGGAGGTGTGAAGTTTCCTAGGTCTGGCTGGGTAATATAGGAGATTTGTTCCAGACTTCTACAGAGTTGCATCACCACTTTTATCTTTGACAATGAAGTGGAAACCCTTTGTTTGGTCAGATTGATGCCAGTAGAGCATTCAGGAGCCGAGACAGAGATTGGACAGTGCACCCATCTTGAGGCTAATGAAGGAGGGTGCTGGGTAAATGGTTTATTGCAACACATCAAGGAGTAGACTCGGGTGTCTCCTGATGTAGGAGAGGACAATGATCGCCTATGGTTTACAACAGTTTAGGTATCACGAGCAGAACTACGCTACCAATGACTTGGAGTTAGCAGCAGTGTTATTCGCCATGAAGATGTGGCCGCACTATCTTATGGGCGAGCGCTTTACAGTCTAATCTGACCACCATAGTCTGAGGTACAACTTCTCGAAGAAGGACCTAAACCTGATACAGCTGCAATGTCTCATGTTCCACCAAGACTATTACATTGAGATATTCTATACTCTTGGGAAGGGGAACATCGTAGATGATGCTCTCAGCAGGAGGTCGGACATTCAGTTACTTGAAGAAGAGATGAATCATGTAGTCACATTGCAGATATCCTTTATGGATATGGATGGAGAAGCCTTTCTAAAGTCACTCATAGTCACTCCTCCACTTCTTCAGTGGGTCAGGGGGGAACAACAGGGGGACGTTGACTATGAGACGTGTTAGGCACAAATATCCATAGGACATGCACCTGATAGATTTTTTGAAGGAGGAGAGAACATTGCCCTCTTCAGGGGATGTACCATGGTACCAGTTGCACTACAGGAGGAGGTACTAATGGATTTTCATACATTCCCTCTGGCAGTACATCCAATAGTAGCAAATATGTATCAGTATCTCAGACGACAGCACTGGTGGCCAGGCATAAAGAAGGTTGTGGCAGATTTCATTTCACGATGCCTCAACTGCAAGCAGTTGAAGGTGGAGAACCAGGTAATTGCAGGTTTGGTACATCCCATAGAGGTCCTAGAGTGGAAGTGGGTTGGGATATAAATGGATTTCATGACGGGCCTTCCACCAACATCCAAAGTTCATGACTCCATCCGGGTGATCGTAGACCAACTCTCCAAGTCATCCCACTTCCAACCGATCACCACTGCGTTGGATTGACCCTAGGGATTCAGCACTCATAGGTCCAGAGATGGTTCAGACTATGATAGAGAAGGTGCATATCATCTAGTTGTGGATGAGGAATGCACAGAGTAGACTGCAGTCCTGTGCTGATAGTTACCAACTAACGTGGAGGGAGCGGGCCGAACCAACACGGCCCGACAACCCCCTGTCATTTCATGATCTTCTTGGAATCAGCGACTGAAGGTGGAAGAATCACGACACCATCACACCGTTTCAGGAACATGGAGGAGGAAGCCAGCACCGACATGATGGCTATGCGGAAGGAACCGCGACATGCTTTGCAGGCTACATTAGCAGAAGAACCGACCGGCTCGTCGGTCGGGCGGGTGGAGGCGAGCCGCAGCGCCAAGAGGGAGTCGCGGAGGAAGACCCACGACCCGCCCGTGCGGGCTGCATGCACCATAAGCCTGGCCGGTTTGGGAAGGGTGGAACCGCAAGGCGCTGCCTATTCGGGCATTCAGGGGCCGCGCCCCCGCCTCGGACCGCTCGACCTATCGGCCGAGCCAGCCGGGCCGCACCACATCTGGCCGGTCCATGTCCTTTTGACCGAATTGTGTTTTTCCTTTGGACTAGTCTGACACCCCTGCCGGGTCGGACCAGTCAAACTATGTTAACCTGACTTAGGGATCCACTGGGCTAAACGGGCCAGACCCATTATTCACTTAAATGAGAATAACATAAAGATCGTGTGTCCAATTGAGATGCCCTCTGTGGAACTGAGACACTTTTGATGAGACAGTCCTTTTGCGATACTCTAAGTGATTTTTGGACAGATTTGGTAGACAACCTGGTTTGGAAAGAGAATATTTTCAATCGGGCCCCTGGATCGAAAATGCCAATATCAATCAGACCGGCGTCCGATTGACGCGTCGTTTGTCGCATTGAGTTCCTTTTGACAAGACGGAACTTCAGGATACATCAACTCTAGACTTCAAGATAGTTGATTTATCGAACCCCCTTTACATGAGGATCAGACCCTCCTGGAATCGAGTACGCTGTGTTCGTGAACCCTAGAGTTGGATATGACTCAACAACTAATGTATTGGAATCCTCAGTGGGTTCGACAACAACGACTACCATACTGGGATCCTCCATGGGTTCAATGATGATGAATATTGTTCTTGTATCCTATTTGGGTCTGGAAATATTGAACACTCTACTTGTATCATGTGTGGGTCTGGCAATGTAGTGGGTCTTGTTTCCTGTGTGGGTCCGACAGCTTAGCTGGACTTGTATCCTATGTGGGTCTAACAGCTTTCATGAATTAATGACTATATCTAGTCATCTCTATCTATATACAAAATATGTATACCTGTGTGATCTGATTCTTGATTTTCCATCATTATCATCGATGTGATTGACTTACCTTCCTCTGTGGACTGGGTTATGCTTTCCTGTGTGGACTGGGTTGTACATGGCTCGAGAGTTGGAGCTGAACTGGAATTGATAACTTAAGTATATGTATGGGAATATTCCTAAGTAGAGTCGGTTGATACTTTGTGATTTTATTTTTCCTTTTTGTTTTATCCTTCGTGGATTCTGAGAGACCGTCGGGGGTCTCAGGGTCCCTATTGAGTATCATATACTCCCCCCTGCACGGGCTATGCCCACACTACATTGGGTTGGATGTAGATGACAGACAACACTGATCGGGGTCGAGGCTTCTACAGCTGGACGGTACCCGGAGGTGGACCAACTGGCAGGACGTACACATAGCGGACGGTCAGACCCTGGGAGCTGAGGAGACTATCTGTACCCACCCATTAGGTGGGATTACCGAAGGATGACTCAGTGTTGTTTTTTTACTTTACTACTGTTTTTTGTTATTTTCATATGTATTGTACTTTTAGTTGGGTTTGTATTC
The DNA here is from genome assembly GCA_963277665.1 of Viscum album. Lineage (NCBI taxonomy): Eukaryota > Viridiplantae > Streptophyta > Magnoliopsida > Santalales > Viscaceae > Viscum > Viscum album. The sequence continues at coordinate 2,030,678,286 of OY728151.1, read as the reverse complement.
TGGCCTACTTACTTTTAAACACATACTTTTGTTCACAGTTTACTTTGTATTTACTCCAGCAGGCGTACTCTATTGTGTGTTTACTTATCTAAAGGCAATGCCTTCTCTTTTATCGGGTTTTACGCCTTTGGTGATAGTCGCCAGCCCCTGGCCTATGAATGGAGGGCTTAGGGTAGACACAAAACGGGGCCTGAGGAAGGGTCATCACATTTATGTTTCATTATACGTTCTTCTAGACACATATTTTATTCCATAAGGTTTAAACATGAAGCCTTAATTTATAACACCATTATTAATTTGAATTGGAAATATATAATTTTTGAATAACACAAAGAATATATAATGGAATGAAATAATACAGAATCAAATAATTATTAATCAAAATTTGAGGAGGTGATTAATGTATGTGCCACCACATCATTAAAAAACATCGTCCTCATATGTTGTGATCGCATTTACATGTCCATGACTTTCAATCATTTTCTGAGGAACTTTTATTTGATTCTCAACACAATCATTTGAGTACTATCCCATATCCCTATAAAGAAATCATTAAAAAAATTTATCTTGATTCATTACATTTCAATCATTAGTATGATATCCTTTATAAACACAGTTGTAACAAACTCTTGTTTCCTATTAAGAAATCACCTTGGTGTTTCCTTCTACAAGTATCGAATGTTGGAAATTTAGATGTCTATTTATCCCATTATCAATTCTTCATTATTTCAAACATTTCATCATCTATTTTCCAATTATTTCATAATGCATAGATAATTATTTCTATGATGTGATTGCACATGAAAATATATTTTCAGATGAATTAAAATTTTAGGAATCTAGTGACCATTGGAGGAATAGATTTACCCCATCAATAAGTCGATCAATCTTTATCAATAGATTTCCTTTTTAATCCACATAAGTACAAGTATATTTTTAAATTGGGATATATAATTACTCTAATTTAAACCCTCATTTTTCTTATAATCTGAAATTTTCACACCATATACACCTGATGTTCCTGTGATATGTATTTTTTCACGAAAAGGTCATTGAAATACTTCCATAATATTTTTAATATTTCTCCCTCATACATTATGTATTGAATCAATGACCATCATTGATCCAAATATCAAAAAATACAATAAATTTCGATTAAAACATTCTTCCTTTTTCTACTTCTAATTGGGAGAAATGTAGTCTATAATGAACATGTCCACAGATTACCTACAAATGGGTTGGTAGTACCATTTAATGATTGTGGTTATTTTTTCCTGAAGATATATAACATTTTCCTCTAAATTTGGGGTTATGATACTATATATGAATATGGTTATTATTCATATCCATAGTCATTCATCTTAATGTTGTTATATGATTTTCAGATAATGTTTCTTCCCTTGCCCCAACATCATTATCTTTAATAGGAGGTAAATAAATACATAGAATATGGGAATTAACATGGTATTTTATCATATAATAAATCAAATTTTGTAAAAATTTAATACATTAAATTAGGTTATGGATCAAAATTACTAATTTTCAAACAAGAAAAATACTAAAAATTAGTTGGAAATTTATAAATATTTAATATCACTATCATAAAAATTGTTTATTTTGGTAAATATTTACATTTAAATCATTTATTATGTTATTTAAATAAGTTGATAATTATCCAAAAAATATCCCCCTGCAGTGTCAATCTAGGTGTAATGCAATCCACATTTTCATTTACATTTTTATGCTGAGTGAGGCCTGGTGCAACTTGTCAGAGTTGTTAACCCATAATATATCTAATCCAGAACCACATCCACTATTAGTATCAATATATGGATTTTTTTCGAGGAACAAAAACAACATATATACCATATACTTTTTTTTTGTATATTAATCAATTATAATCCTTAATATCAATCATAAGGTTATGTTACCTAATCAATTTTTCATAATCTAGTTTCAAAGGATTCTAATTAACATTATCTGATACCATATGTAATGACGTTGATCCCAGTATCTATGAAGTGATGTCTTAGATAGTTACATTTGTACTGTAAACAATATATCTGATCACAAAGTAAAAAAATTGTTTTGTATATTTGTAAAACCATATTCTTATAAATGTTTTATATTACAACTTGATAGAAAAAAATAGCAACTCCACTGTAAAAATCCATAAACTGTTAGATTATCCTTGTATTCCATTCATTATAAACATAATCCATCAATGACAAAAATATAAAAAAGGGCTGAGACCATAATATATGAAAATTTAATAAATATTGTTTAATTTATCATAAATTATACTCCATGTAAATTATCTAAAAGAAAATATTATTAAATAATAATTTTGGCAGTATATGGAGGGAGTGTAAAGAGATTAAATAATTTCATAAATATTTTCATGAGAAAAAATCATAACCATTGATATTATACAAGGTGAATAATTATATGAATTTATAATTTACTAATATCATAATAAGGAAATGATTTTTTTTAAAAAAATGAATAATATTGTCAGGGTCTAGACTAAGAAATCTTAATATAAGAGGTTATGGAATTCTCAAAATCCATATTAGAAATAAATGTGCAAGGCCTCACCCAAGTCCATATATGATTTGTATAATGATACCTACTGATGTATGAAGGGGTTGTATAAAAACCACAATATCACATAATATGTTCAATTCATTCTATATATGAATGTTTTAAATCCTAAAAAACATATAAATATGAAATGTACATAAATATTCCCAATATAAAAAAAATATCTACCCATTTTATATAGTATGATGAATGGTATAATGATAACACATCAAATATCGAAATATTAATAAAAAATTTAATAAAAGTTGATAAATTATATTCCTAAATTATAAATTTAAGAAATGAATAATATTCAATAGAGATATTTAATTTGATAAAAATACTCAAATAAAATCATTATGGAAATCATGGTTGAAATGCACTTTTTACATTTAAAAGAATATTTCAATTTGGAAAATTCATTTTTCATTATCATTGTCATTTTTATAAAACCATAACTGAAAAAAATATAATTATTCATTTGAAAATTCATTATTTACTAAAAATAGTGATTTCATAAAAAAGAATATGGAAGGTATTAGAAAATGTGTTGGAAATGGTTTTGATCCCTTTAATCGGGTTTTCGTATCAAGAAGAATTGATTATGAAACATTGAAAACCATTTATTTCCACATTAAAAAGATATAAAATAATATTAATATATTATATTTAAATATATAGTTTGAATTTATAATAATTAGAAAATTTAATATCAATTAAACCGGGGTAATGAATGAGAAATTGTAACCTAGGTGGAAAATGAAGGTTCGAGAGGAAACCGTTACCTTATTTCCATAAGTGTTATACATTTGAGAATATAGTCCTTTATAATAAAGTTAAATTATATTTTAAATTAAAATTGAACATATTAAACATTTAATTGACATATAATAATTTTATTAACATAATTTATGATCTTTTGTATGTGTTATAATGATAAATTTTGTCATTTAGAGGTGTTTTTTTCATTGGTTTTAATGATCAATTTTCTTTTATTCACATATGGAAGGTGATGTAAAATTAAAATAGTTTTTGAAAATAAAAAATATATGTTACTTATGACCTTGATTAATATTAAATGGAAATATATCTCAGTTTGTAAATTTTTTTCAATACTAACAATTTGATAATAAGTTAATGATAATCAGTTAGATTATTTTGATAGGTTTTCAATCATCACAAAATCGTTTTGTTTAATTAATTAATAATATATATATATAGTGGTAGTAGAACATAATATAAGATATTATACATATATAATAATCCATTTTGACCATAAAAACTTATTTCATGACCATCCTTGATGGATGAATTGAAAAATAATAACATTTCATCCATGAATGTGATAAATCAACATCTCAAAGATGACTTTTTCATCATTAAAATTTAATGAATAATAGAATTAAAATGATGGTGTATTTTATATTCAAATAATAAAATAATAGTATATATAAAAACATAATTTATAATGTCACTTAAGAAATAGGAGTAGAGGGATGGATGATAAAATAAAGGAAGTTGAAAAAAAAATTAAGGGAACAAGAGGGGTTTCTTACTTCTTTAATTTTTCTTACCAAGAATCTCCTTAAAATAACACTGAAATCATATTTTCATAGAGTCCAAAAAGTAATAAATGAGGATGAGAGGAATGAGAGAGTAAATGGGAAGAATATATGTATTCCTCAAAGACATGGTGGTGTGAGATGATGGGGTGATATTTATGGTATAGTAGTGGGGTTGTTTTTTGAATATTTATATAATATCATTATATTTTGGCTTACGAAAATGAATAGATTGATCATTAAAACTATATATATTAATTATTATTTAATGTTTGATATTATTGGTGTAAATCATCTATACATCATCTATGACTCAATAATTCATGAATTTGTTAAATATAATAAATTATTGTATTTAACTATTCATTAAAAATTCAACTATTTTATTAAAATGCTTGAAATTCACCCAAACTGTTTTTCAATTTTTAGAATTAAAAATATATCTTCATTTTATAAAGTAATTTCTTAAATATTATAAATTTAAATTATAAATCAAACCTAAATTTATTCTCTAATAATGAATTTAAAATTATATATGATCTTATAACAATTCGCAAAATTAACTAAGGTCCTATATAATCACCATTGATTCATAATACAACAAAATATTAATTTATTTTTTTATTTAATGATATTATATTTTATTTTAAATTAATATATTAATTAATATATTGTAAATAAATATTTATGAATTAAAGAAATAAAAACACATAAATTACCATTTTAAAATATTAATTTATAAATTCTATGATATAAATATTACATATTTTAATTTAAAAGATAACATAGTTTTATTAATTATATCATATGCAAATATAGAATTATTTTTGTTACATTATTATTCATAATGGTAAAATTACTATTTTATTTTCATATTTAATAGTATATTACTGTTTTAAATTTAGTGTTATAGGATGAATAAAAAATCGATGATGTAAAACATCAAAAGTGTCAATCCATGAATAAATTGGGTGTTCCAAAAATATATTAAATGAATAAAAGAAAAATTTTAAATGATAACTAACAAATATAATACTCAATGATGATCTCAATTGATGAAATAATTTTTTGAAAACTCTATTCATGAAGATAAAATGTCAAAAAAATTACCTTAAATAAACCAAATAGAATCCCCATTTTTACTTAAATTAATATAATAAATTATAGAAAAAATGTAAATAACTCTTACTAATGATTTACTATGGATTGAATACCTCCTCCATGAATACCCTCTTTATATTTTTCATCAAAACACCAAAACTCTAGACTATGTACACCATACTATTATAAAAAGTGTCCATCTTGAATTGTTGAAAGTGAAAACATTATGGTAAAAAATGATCTAAAAAATTATAGGATAAGGAGGTGTGTCAACAATATCACCATGTTTTTTCCCCAGAAACAAACCCATTTTTTAGGAAAATAACGTGGAATAGGATGGTATATGATAATAAAAATAACTTCAACCAATACCCACGGTTCTCAAATAATTGTGGTGGTGATCGAGATAATATTAGTTTACCCTTGCAAAAAATAAAATTCCCATGGATTTTTTTATCATTTGCATATGGAAAACCATGAAATTAAAGGAAGAATAATTAGTATTGAACCATATATTATTTATATATGGAGGTAACCACCAGTAAATCTAGTTGACAACAATTCCTCTTGAAGACCCTCCATGTGTTGTTCTATTTATGATCATAAAAAAATCATGGTGTCAGGGTGCCCAATCACTAACTGAAAAGTTAATTGCAAGGCCACACTGACCCTTTTTTACTGACGATAGAATCTCTTAGACTACCCACCATAACTTATTTTACATATAAAAACATATCCTAAAAATGTTAAAACTAATTTGTTTTTTATATGATGCATTATTATTCAAATTTAATAACTCCCTCAAAAAAAATTAAAATTTCCACACACATGACCAATACATTACAAAATGGTTCAATACGATTACCTAGATGTCATTAGAACATGTGGTGTTCTATTTATATCAAAAAATTTATAGTTAATGAATATTTCAAGGTTAATATTTAATAAATTTTCTTATCTTATCTAGAATTTATTTATTTTCATATATAATAAATATTTAATCTACTATATATATATGAAATGTAATTAATTATTTTATTTTATTTATTTTGAGTCCAAAAGTGTCTGATTAGACAAAAAAATGGATGAATTATTCTCTAAATGGTTTTCCATAAAGAGATAAAACTAGTTATAATGGTTTCATTGGTTAGAATATTGATAGTCGAGCTGGTTTATAATTTTTTATAATGGTGATGGTTGTTAATGTAGAAAAATATTGTATAAGGTATGTTTCAGAGAACCCACATATTATTTATAGATCAATAATTATTTTCATATATAATGTGACTATTTATTTAAACCATCTGTTTGTTTATGTATTTTTAATAAAATTAATATAATTAGCTTTATACATAAGTATGTTTAAATATGTAGGATTACTATTTATAATTTTTATTTAGTATATATTATTTTAGTAATTTCTTTTTCTATGAAGGATGAAATTTCTACAATGTATATCATGTCAGTAATTCAATTATTTTTCTGTAGGTTGAAGAATTTTGAACATAAATATTAAATATTATATTATTAGTATTCATTAAATATAATCAAAATCTATTCTAGAACTATAATTCATTAGTGTCTCATGAAAATTGGATTCTTAAAAAACAATTTTATAAAATATTTATTTCATTTCCCACTTATTGCATCACAATTTAAACCCTTCATATACATATCTTAAATAAATATATTCTTCATATCAAGAAAATGGAATCCTTTTAATGAGTGATCTCATTCTCCTTTTTCAGGTAAACAAGGGATATATATTTATATAATAATATTATATATTTAATGATCATATATGTATAAAGACATTGTCTTCAAAATAGATAACCATATCATAATATTCATAAATCATAAAAATGATTCATTACATAAACAGTGGTTGTTAATAAGACCTGAATCACAATTGAATCAAGGAAAATGTTATGTTTATTTACACTTTTTTTAGAAGAACCCTTCACAAAATACTGTCATAAATTGTGGGAAAATAATAATCAAATAATTCTTCTGTCAATAAAATCCCAAGACATTCATCACATGTTATGGATGGTAAAGCCAACAATGTACCTTCTTTTGGTTTTTTTATAATTTCTCGAGTACCCTCTATTGACAAGGGATAACACCATGTATATCCTTTGGTATCTAAAATATTATTCATTACCCAAAAAATTAACAATTTATAATATAATTATAACAGCCTATATTATTATACCTAGAAACCACATTTTATATGATGAATATTTACTACATGACATTAAAATCCACACAATAATCATATAATTGTATTTTATTTATGGACTATAAATATAATAATATATTTTTTATAAATATGTATAATGTAATAAGAAATTATATTAGCACATATTTATCTTAATTAACATAAGTTACCCTTTAAAATTTTTTGTGCCTTTTTAATGAAAACACAGGAATGTGTGATCTCAAATATATAGTGGTGTTAGAGATGGAAGATATCAATGGTACCATAATAGTATCATGTGCATATTGAAATAATAACATGATATTAATATATTATAACAGCACAAAACATATGATAGATCACAATCTAGAATCAAAACCTATAGAATTGTGGTTCATATTAAAAAAATCGTATGAAAAATCAAAGAACATATTCCATGTGTTTGTAACCAATGAATAAGATATAATCTTGTTGTATAAAATTAATATCATAAAATAATTTTCATATCCATTAATCCCTACCACGATTGTCAATATAGATTTATTTTTATCCCCATTCCATCATATCTTTGTTTAAGGTTTTTTCACATGACTATCCTAATGGTTTGATTGCATAATATAACTCGATTCATTACCAATATAAGTCCTTATTAACACATGAGATATCCATCTATACAAAATTCCGCTATCATGAATATAATTTAATGTAATGCTATATCATAATAATAATCCAATATTGTATTTTACATATCATCAAAAATAATTCATTATATATCATAAATAGTGGATACTAAATAGGATTCAAAACTATTTTACCATTTTTTTCACTACATAACCATTGAATATAAATAGGATCCACAAAAATATCAACATGGATATCCTAAAACATATTGAGTGGGAAATGTTATGTTATCCTTTGATCATATGGCCAGAAAAAATTAGTGAAATAAAAGTATATTTTCATTGAAATAAATATAATTAATTGTTTACTACAACAGTTCAAGAGGATAATACACATAGGACCATAAAATAACATTTTTGATAAAAAAATATATAAAATATTTTACAAAATAAAATATTTTTGAAATGAATAATTGGAAATTTTAATGGAATATTCAAATCATTGAGTGTTCATGATGAATGTAAAATTCATTATTTCAATACACAACAAATTAACTATTCATTTTACATTTTTCGTAATAAATCAGATGTACATCATTTAGAAAATAAAATTATTATTAAATTTAAATATTTTTTTTCATAAATTAATAAATTGTTAAATATAACAATAATAAATAAAAGAATATATTTTAAACATTCTTGATATCATTTTAACGGAAACATCGATATATGAGAAAAATAATCCCACAAAAACGGAAAATAATGGATTTTATTCTCAGGATAATTTCATCAATAATAATAATTCCCATTGATAGAGAGATTAAACTATTACATGAAAATTTAATAGATAATAATATTATAATAATATAAATTGGTTTCATAAAAAATTATTAAATAATTTCCATCAATATATATTCAATAATAAAAATCATTAATAAAATGAGACAAAAACATAAATATGTTAATTCTTTGGAAATCATTGATTCTAAACATCATGAATGATAGAAGAATAATTTGATATTTATATAATTTTATTATTCATATGATTAATAATAAAATAAATTAATTAAAATTATATTTACCACATAAAATAAATAATTGTTTAATATGACATGTATCCCAAAGAAATAATTGTGAGATGAAAATCCATTACTTGGTATTAAACTCTCATTGAAGGCTATCTAAAATAATTTACAAAAAATATTAAATTATTATAAATATAGTATATATTTTTTAAAATAATTATAATATAACTTATTTTACTTATATCATTTCACAACCTAGTTAGCTATACGGTATTTTGTAAACAATTACATCTATGTATTAACTATTTAGTATTTCATGAGAATTTTGGTGTAATAGTTATTGTAATTGTAATTTTGTTTTGGTTCCCTAATATAAATATTATTATTAAATTTTTAATTTTCATACTTTATATATATATATATATATTGATCAATAAATTTAGAGATAAAAAATGAATGACATAGTTTAAGGAGATGATATGTTTTACATAGGCAATGACACTGTTTTAATTTTCAATTGATGTAAGGAAATAATGGTTAATAAAAATTTTACAATATCAAATCATAAGTATATCACATAAATAAATAATATTAATTAAATATATCTTTATTACATTGAATATATATAGGAAATTTAGAAGTGGTCATAACAATTCATGGATCTGGTAGTGTACACATATAGATGAGGGAAGTTATTGTTTTCCATCAGATGGAAGTGTGAGAATGTTGATAAGATATTAATTATACAAAATCATAATTTTTTGTTTTAAATTGTATATAAATATCAAAACTGTAATAATAAACATCCATTAAATATATTGATTAAATGTTTATTATATACCGACATTGATGAGGGTGTCCACACATATGAATGATATATGCATTCAATTTTCATTTGATTTAATGGGGGTGAATAAATGTGTTTCAATAATCATAATATTATTTTAGTAAATAATATATAATTAATTTATTTTTGTGGTTATGAATACCATATATTTAAATGAGTTATAATAAATAATAAGTTAGAAGTGTTCGGGTAATTTGATTACCACTAATTTGTAAGGCATATTTTGGATCCATTTTAAGGAGCCTTAGAAAGGAATATTTCAAATAAAATAACCTCAATGATATTTATAGTGTAATTTAAAATATATTATTTTATGTATTGAAAGTTTCACTTGGCTTTTATTGTGGAAATGAATGTATTGTAGAGTATCCCTTTATATTTGGGTATATGACACACTTGAAATACCATAAACTTTTAAAATAAAATTTTGGCATACTTAAGTGAAATTATATCAAAAGTCATGCGATAAAATATTATTACTTGATAAGGAATATGTATAAAAATAATTGGGATTTGGGGAACTTTAATTGGTACACATTCCATATCTCTATGTTTAACCCACAAGTAAATTTACTTTAACCATAATTGTTATAATAATAATTCAATATTTTTAATAATAATTATGAAAAAAGATTATTTGATTATATTAAATAAAATTAATTATATTGATTTCAAAATTTGATTAAATTTAAAAATCTAAATTCTTATAATTGTAATAATTTTAATTAAAATTAAACTCCCAAAACTCAATGAAAAATTATTTTCACTAATTTTTTTTCTTCGTTTTAATTTTTTAAAATAAAATAGACAATGAATATAAATAAACTAAATTTTATATCATTTATTAATAAATTAATGAAATTTCATTTATTAAATGTCACATTGAATAATTTTTTTATTTTATTTGATTTAAATGAAAAGTCACATTTCATTAAGAAATAATATTTTTCATTAATCATAGAAAAATAATTTTTTTAGATAATTCTTAAAATTATAATCCATGAAATTCAATACAGGATGAATAAAAAATAATTTTATTTTTTTATATACATATTGAAAATAATAGTAATTTTATTTTAGCACAAAAAAAGTTTTTTGGGGGGAAAATGTATTTTTATGAAAATTAAACTCTAATTAAAATGATTTATTTTTATCAATATAATTTTTAAATCATTAATAATAATACATAATTTTAGAAATGTAGTTAATCAAACTAAATCCACACTTTCAATATATGTTTCATAATAGTCTACATTATTATGGTTCATTTAGGAATGGGGTTATTTTTTATAACAAGTAAATAATGAAATTTAGTTTATTTGAATATAAATTAAACATAAAATATCATAGTCAACAAATCTACATCCAAATATTAATTTATCATAAAAAATTACATCACATTGATAAAATAAAATTTTTGATATCTCTTTTTCATTAAAATTTTATATTCCAAAAGTCACAACGTCACATTTCTAATTTCCCCAAATATTATATACATGGGGTTGTCTGGTTCTGTATAACACCGTCTATAGAATCGATTATATCTAGTAGTTTTAATTCAATTGATAGACCTAAATCTAGTGTCATATCATCTAGGTTTATTAAATTTCAATGATAATGTATGAAATTACTCAGGAGTGAATCATAGGACATGTAAATAACCAAAACAGACAATCTACTATATGATGATAAAAACATACACATTACATTTTTGGAATTTATACTGATAAATGTGTACAAAAATATTTCATCCAATCATAAACAAATCAAAATGGACTAAGGTATCACTTACATACTAATTTCCCATAAAAGATAAAAGTATAATATGATTAGTAAAATAGATATTAAAACACTGATTACATAAAGTGGCTATTTTTTACACTAAAACCAAACATTCATATTCAATATTATGTATTTAACCATTCCTAAAAATACCTTCTAATATAAAACCACTAATAGAAAAAATTAATTTATAATCATTCATCATTACTTGTGGTAATGATTAAATAATATGGGTGAGCCCAAATTCTAATTATGGTTAAGCATAGGGATTGAAATTAAAATTTCCTCATTAAGATTTATCTTATTAAAATGTACGATGAAATTATCAATGTGCATGTGAAAATTAATAGAAGATAATATGAATCAAACCATATATCACCAATCATGAAATATCAAATGAATATTTAAATTCATGATTCATTGGAATAAATAATCATGAACCATGTGATGTTAATATTAATTTATGTTATCATTAAAACACATATCTAATGGCCTATAATAAATTTAAAATACTTTTATATAAACATAAACTCATTAATATACCATAAAATTAATTTTATTTTTGTAAAACCCAATAGAAAAAATTTATAAAACATGTTGTTATCATTGTAATTTATTTTACATTTCACCATTACATTCATGCTACCAAATTGAATAACAATATTGTCAACATCCATAACTAATTAATTAGAAGGAAATCATAGACCCACCTATCCTGGGATATAACATAAAAATAAATATTTGTTTATAATTGATCCTTCTATGATCATATATAATTCCAAACATCCATCATATAATCGAAGGAAATAGAAAATTTAGTTCTTCATAAAACTGAAAGAAATGACAATTAATTATTACACAAATTGGTTAACCCATAAAAATGAATGGTTTTTGTGAAAATATATTTGAAATTGTCATAATAAATCCTTCTAAATGATTATGAAAATGTTTTTAAAAAACATTCAAATTTGAGGAAATGTAACATATATTGTTTTTTGCATTGACAAATATGAATTAAATTAAATTATCATAAGAAAAAATTATTTTAAAAATTATTTAAAATTTAATTTTTTTAAATTTAATAAAATATTTTGGAAATGTATTTCATTTATAATTAAATTTGGGACAGATAAATTAATAATTATAGAAAATAAAGTCCATGATTTTGGGAAAATCTATTCATGTAGTAAATGATAAAAATATAAATTTCATTGCAAAATTTCTTATAAGGGTGTCTAAAGTGATCCATATAGAAAAAGATAACATATTTTAATTTTTAAACATTTTATTATGTCATAATATACCATGTGAAATATATTTAGGATATTATATATGTTTATAAGTTGACATTATTTAAAACATTTATGAAAAAATTGATATGGACATGATTGAGTCCTAATATAAAGAAAATATAAGATCAGTTGAATTTGAAAAATACATTTTTTATGTTTCATAAATCAAAAATGGACGAATTATAAAATAATAATTCAATTTTTTTCTAAAAAAAGTAAATAAAATAGAGGTGTTTCATTAATATATGTCTATATTATATTTGATAAGGATACTTAATAAAACCTTATCTTGAAAATAAAATATATTGTAATATAAATCATTGATCACATTAGTAATATTTAAATTGTACATCACGTGAAATAATAAAAACAAATAAAACATTAAATACAACTAAAAAATAGATATTTATTATTCAAATTGTAAACATGGATGTTTATAAATTTCATAAATTATGATATCTGCATTTAATAAATTTATGTCTAGTAGAAATTGAGTATGAGATAAATTACCATTTTTAATAGAATATCGCAGAATTAAGAGTTATTAAATGGATATATTTTCTGTGTAGAAATGTATATATTCACAGAAAATTGAAAAGAAAGGAAAATATATATCTTTCCACAAAAAATCACAAAATTACAATTTTTTATAGATTATTTATAAACCAAGGAACAATTTTTTTTGAAAGAAATCATTTTCTGCATGGTAAAATTGTAGTCAAATACCCATGAGAAAAACCAATTATAACATAAAATATAATGAATTATGAATCATTCTTGATATATCAGTTAAAATAACAACATATGAACCATATGCATGAAATTAGTTGCAAAATATTAATATATTACATAATAATGGGATATAGAGACGAAATCACTTAGCTCGAGTCCAGAATAGATTTTAATGTCCATTTATTAATATATAATAAATACATATAAATAATTTTATTTGTAAATATATTTATTATGTTTTAATATTTAGTTTAGAATAAATTTATTTAATTTTTATTAGGTACAGAATTGATTAAGTCCATGTCAATTATTTCGTGGATGTTCGAACCATAATTTCAAATTTGATTCGGAATTTTAAAAATTATAAATGTGTTCATTATTCCATAAACTCAATAATATTACTAATGATGATATAATTAAAATTTGAATACATCAATTATACATTACATTATACCCATGAATGATGATAAAAAATACTATTTGTTAAAATAATTGAGGTTAAATGCCATACATAATTATGAGTAATGATTACATTTGAAAATATCATTATGGAAATTTTTTTTTAATTATTTTAAAATGAAATAATGATTTAAATATAAAATAAATCCCAAAATAATTCATTATTTATAGTTTAATAAATATTTCATTATTGGTTATGATGAAAAATGAGTCGCATCACATCATGGATATTGTAGTACATCCATATGAAGGAAAAATATTTCCAATCTCAATGAATATAATGATAGGAAAATATATTATATATTAGAATTCAAGAATGAAAAATATTTCAATAATATAATTTAAAAATGTTAATTAACTCATTATAACTAGTTTTGGGAGGATGAGAGGGAAAGCATCTTCGTATGCTGTAGACATCATCTACACACCGAAATGATTAGTTTCATTCCCAAATTATGGTGGTTGGAGATGGGTTAATTATTTATATAACATAATAAAATCCTATAATTTTTAATTTATTGTTTTTAACTCACAAGGGTTTGAAAATATTTAATAGTGGTCAATGAAAAAATGAAACAACAAAAACTAGGTCATGAAATATACCTCTCCATCACAGAACCTTCTTCTCATTACAGAATAATAACTCTATGGATGATAATTTCAAAGAAATAAGATCTCTGGAATGTGAATTGTGATTTTATAACATATTTTGTGTTTCAATATTCTAATATAAAAATATATTGATGTTTTTTATAATGTAGAAGAAGATGTGCCAATTTATAAGAGAGAGGAAGAACAGTCTGGTAACATCACAAAATATTAAACCAATATATATTAATTTTGATGACCAAAGGGTTTCAAAATGTATTGAATTCAATATATAATATGTATGAGTATAAATTATATCATCAAATATAATTAATATAATATGTGTCACATTTTTATCATAATTATAATTTATTAATCATGTATCACCCATTTTGATTATTACGAGTATATCAATATTTTATTTCTCTTATGTTTTCAATATAGTTACTGTTAAAGGAAAAATTCACCACATGATGATCATTTTAGATTTCACCTAAGATATAATATGAACATATATAATGATATATTTTTTGATTTTAAGCAATATATAAAATATTACTTATTCTAAATTTTAATTATTGTCAATTTTGGAATAATTTCTTTTTATTTTACATTAAAAGTATATAAATTAAAATTACATAAAATATATCATAAAATCCACAAATAATATTTCATTTTAATTTAAAAATATCATGTCAAATAATGATTTTTAGAATAATTTATTTATAAACTTTCTAGAATAAAATATTGCATTATTATGATAATTAAAAAATTACTACATCTTTCATGCTAAAGTTTTTATAGTAATTATAGATTAAATGAAATATTAAATTATTTTTTCATGAATAAAATATCATTTACCATTAAAATTTATGAATATATTTTATAATATTCTTTTATTATTCCAATGATAAATATATTATATTTATTCAATGATTTTTTTTTATTTCTTAGGGTTAACATAAAATAAATTATTATAAAGTCCAAAGTCACGTGCAAATATATAAAGTCCATATATATCAAATTTTGTGGATTATTGAAGTTATTTCCTCATGAAAGTGTATTAATTCATGGGTTAGAATCATTTTTATGTCATCATGATATTTTAAAAAATATGTTACGGATTTATCCATTAACATAGTTCCAAAAATACTAATGTACAAAATCAAAAGGACAAAAAAAATTGGTACCTATTTTCTATATAAGGAACCCCAAATTCAAAATAATTAATAATTTCTTAATATTTATTTTCTATAATTTGATAATATTACTTTAATTATATATTATTAAAATGAAACTATAATTTTTATAAATATTCTTTTTAAGACATAATATTATCTTTTAACACAACTATAAATAATGATGATTTAATTGATATTAATTATGGTATATATAATTGAATATTATTTATTTTAATTTGAATCCAAATATATTGAATAATTAATCTTCTTATTGGAAAAATTTAATTTTTACTCAAATCAATATTTTTTATGTATTCAGTAAAAAATAAATCTATTTAGAAAAAAATGAAAATTTATCCAAATATTACATTGATAAAATGATTTAAAAATTATATTTTGTTAGTAAAATAAAATTTATAAATGTTAATGAATGTAATTATAAATATATTCACCTGAATAATTATTTTTCATACAGAAGTGTTTTTGAATAATGAAATGGATTTTGATAATATTGGGTGATTATATTCAAATAAATAAGAAATAAATATATAAATAATTTGCAATTAAAATTTATTTCATAATGAATGTTTTTATATCAATACATTGTAATATACTATCTTTTTTATTAGCATAATATTTAGATAATAGAAATTTCTGCTTCTTTTATGCTTTGTGTTTGGTGTCGTACACATTATATGGATTAAATGTCATTATTTTAAAATCATAGGGTGCTACTTTTCACCCATTTAATAAATATTATCCAATAAAATATAGTTTTTATATATTTATAAATGATTTGACATATTATGATAACTGTTTAAAATCCCACAAACAAAATTTGGGTTAATAAAACATCCCCTTGAAATGTCAAAAAGGGAAATATGAAGTTCAACTAAAATAACAAGGATTCTATATAATTAAAAAATAATGGTATGTGATAATATTTACATTGAATAATAGAATAATTTCCCAAAAAAGTTCAATGAGACAGACAAATATCATTAATTAAAAGAACGTGAATGTTCTTGTGAACTCCAATTTCGACAAAAACATTAACTAAGGTGGGGTGGAGAAGACAATAAATTCCATAGAAGAGAAGTCAATAGGTTAAAATTTAAGTGAACATAACTTTTTCTTTTGTTTTGGTATCTAGACTATTACCATAATTCAATATACATAAATTTTTTTATTAAATTTATATATTTAATCATTTTCAACTATAATCATATATTATTTTTGAAACTAGTTATATTCAATTATTTTGTTTCATGATGCACTAAAATCAATTACCATCATATCATACACATGAAAAAAGGATAACATTCTTTTTCTATTTCCTTTATACATTATCCAAAACTATAATGGCGACTATAAGGGAGGTAATACACATAACATATAAGCCTATATATGTATAAATAATAAACAAATATATACAAAATAAATATAAATATTAAATGGATAATTTTTTTTGATCATATATTATTATAAAAAATTAATCATTTATCAAAAAACAAATCAAATTGATATTAATGTCTCATACAAAAAATCCATACACCATAATAAAAAAATCTCCAAGATATTCTAATCATTAGCATAAATATATGAACCCACTATAAAAAACATTAATATTAAATATTTTTCAAAAATATAATTCAACCTTTTCCACTCAAGTGATATCCCATATTCTCAGATAAATATCCTCTAAAATATAGTTATTATCATATAATATAACCTTATTCATATAATCGTGAAATAACACTTGAATCCAAATTTTATATTTAAGATGATAAAATATTACCAAACTATATGAACCTATAATTATATCAATAAAAATAACTTATAAAATATAATTGTTATAAATAAATTAAAGCCTAAATCCATTAATATCACATAATTTTTGTGTGATTATTTATATATATGGAATAATTTTATGACCAAAAAATTTGACGGCATGTCATCCTGAGGCCCAGAGTTCCTGGAATAATCGGTTAAAAATGATAGGCTTTAAATATAATGTGTTGTCTGTTATCTTTAAAAAGTGTAATATACCCTAAAAGGGTTCCCAGATCCAAAAACTGAGTGCATTGTTGCGTTCAAGATGGTAGGATTACCATAAGTGATATTATATTTAGTTTTCGATGGTCTCCAGAAATAAAACCCAAAACTGGAATAGTCTAAATTAAATTATTAAATAAAATTATTTTATTTTTCTAATTCTTATAACTCACAAATAGTGAATCGGATTACAAATATGAGACCACCGCTAAAGACGTGATTGTATGCTTCCATTATGACGACCCTAATATCAAATCACAAGGGCCAATAATGGATGTGAGTTATTGGTTATGTATAAAAATAATAATCACTGTTATTTTATTTTCAATTTATTTTTACATAAAAAATGTATTTTTAATTTAATATCTGAGAGTACCATTGAACACGTGGGGGTATCTTCCACTTTTGCGAAGCCAAACTTCGACCAGTGCAGGTCGAGGGTGAACGTTATGTTTTTTGATCTTTTTTATGATACATCATTAAAAGTTCAAGTGGGATTTTATAACATTTGAACTCATGGTCAGATTGATTTTGTGGGAGCCCCGTTGAATTTGGAATTATAGTAATTTCATAGAAATTACTTATCTTGGGAAGATAATGGCCGATCGAAATACTTATCTTTGGGACATTTTGGAAATAATAAAAAAATTATTTTAGATAATTATTTTATTTTTTCACACTTCAGAGTGATGGGTGACGACATTGTGATTCATTGATGAGGCGTTGATGACACACATTAATGCGGCTCATTAATGGGTCATTAAACATGCAGTGTAATGAAGCCATAAAGATGCCTAACAACAACAATTTTTTTGTAAATAATATAGTGAAACGATGTGACATCACATCATAATGGTAACTCTATGACATGCTCCAATTTATAGTATAACACACATGGTAAATATAGAAAATAATTTAGAAGATTCTCTGGAGAACCTTTGTTGGACTCCCCCACACCCCCATCGAATAATTGAAAACATTATAAGAACATAATCATCTTCTACGTCTTCTGAAGATGGGAGCTAGAAAGTGACATCAACATCTTAATCCCTCAAGGTCGAACACCGCATCATAAGATGTCAGAAAAGGAAGGTGTTTTTTATATGATGTTAGTTCCTTTTTTTTAAAAACAATGAACAAAGATCAGCCAACAAAAATGTTGATCCACGATTCATACATTATGTTGGAGGGTGTTTCATTCAGGGGAATGTTTTTATATCTGGGGACTAAATCATGGCATGAGATGTTTGAATAGAAACACCACAAACATCATTCATCATTATACATAAAACACAATGTCCCTGGACTGAAATGATCAAATCCTGAGCTTATTTTCTTGTACATTCTTGGTCGTTGTACCTTAAAAAATGGAAATGTGGGTATGGGATCCTCCCGGTGAAGAGGATGATCAACGAAGGTTGCAGACACGGACATATCGAATAACTCACCACTAGGGTGCTATAGGAGGCCCAATAAAAGACTTTTAGGTGCACTAGTTCTAGTGGTGGTAGCAGCGACGACGGACAACACCGGCCATGCTGAGGAGGTTCCACACATTAGCGGGACACATTGATTTAGAAGCCACGTCTCATCAGTCGTGGGGGAGGGCTAGAAGTTGTGTCACTAGGTGGGGAGCCACATGGAGGGATGGAGAACGTCCAGGCCGTCAGGATGAGCTGGTATCTGCGGTCCATGACCTTGGAAGGCTGAGGAATCTCATGAATATGCGGGGCTACTCGGAGGATGCGGCCCATCGACCACGACAGGAGCAGGTTTCTGTGCCAAGTAGGTGCCGCATAAGAAGTGTATCCCACCTCTGGCAGAATACTTTTACTAAGGGAGGGGATGTGGTTGGCTGCCACATCCCAGGTGCTAGCACTATCCACAACGCATGACTAGTGCCTAGATGGTAGGCTAATCCCCCAGTGATTCGGGCCAGCCCTACAGCCCAACAGTTCGCACCCGGGCCCAGTGGACTGGAATACGTTGGCGTGCCTAATATGCGAAGGTGGGACTTACCCAAACACAGTGGGCGAGATACACACTGGGAGACCGGACCCATGCCCCTTCGGTTTGTGCCCATAAATACATGGTCGCTGGGTGACCAAGAGGGTTGGACCCTCAACCAACTGAGTTGGGTCTAGCGAGACCTATTAAGAATTACCCACTAGACAAGATAGACCAGACTAACCTCGACACACATATTGTCATGTGGAGTCCATTATAATAAACTGGGGTGTGACGGACCCCAAGCCCAGGATGGTTAGGTTGGTCTGAGTAGGTCAGACCGAGTCCAGTTGCCACCGACTCCCTTCTTGCTAAAATTCATGTATCCTACAAACCACATTTCCCAATGATGAAATTTATGTGGTTTGGTACCCTCTTGACGAGGAAGATCTGTTGGAATTATTTATGGAATATTTATTGGTATTTGATATTTGAATAATTGATAAAGGAGTAGTTCTCCACAGCGTACTATGTACATTACCCTACGACTAGCTGAGACCTAAAGACTCGTAAATTTTGGACCTATTGAAGGAACCTCTCTGGGACATGGCATTCCCACAGTGGGAATAACCACTCTGTGACTTTGGAGAACAATGGTAGACGATTTGGATGTGTACCTCAGTTGGCCACGACTAGAGGGAAGCATCTCTCTATGACCTTACAGGACCACGATACATAATGGAGGAGTACCTAAGTAGTCAAAGGTCAGTGTGAAGAACATCTTCATGACATTGCATTCCCACTATACTCCCAAGAGGATAAGTTCTCTATTAGCCCAGGTTATCAATTATGTGACTGATGATACTACTATTACTACTCTAGAATATACCTGGTGTGATCTATCTTGTGTTCCATGATTTATTTTGAGATTTGATGTGTGGTCTTTACATTTTGTTTTTGCGTCTCAAATGAGTAATGCGTTACTCAACCCTGTACGGGCTTAACCTGCAGATGTTGTGTCTAGTCCAAACGATCGACGTTTCGTTATAGGTGACTAGGGTGATGGGACTGGTAGATGTTTTGGCAGTGGACTGGGTGGACATGGACCTGGCGGTGCCTACTAGGGCCAGGAAGTCAAGAGATACTACTTCGGAATTTAGTAGGTTAACAACCATCATGATCAGGTGGGGTTTTTCTATAGAAGACCATTATATTTTTCTTATTATACATTCTATTTGCAGTTCATTGTTGGTATTTTATTTTGGACCACATATATTCATATGTATCTGCTCTCATCCTTATTTTACTAGAACTGGTTTCCCCCCTTCAGTGTGTTGGGATGTCATAGGTTGTGTGTGTGCATTCCAGCTCTCACGAAAATGCCTCCCACTTTATGGATGATGCCTTTGGCACTTGACGACATCCCTTGGCATTTAGGAGGTGGGCATGGGGTAGTCACTGGATGGTCCCTAGGGGATGGTTTGTGAAAAAGTGGTAGAGGGTGGTAGTTGGTCCTACCACAAATACAAGGAGTATATTGTTTTTGTTTTGGAGAAATAGTGTTATGTGTTGTGATTTTGACTATTATATTCGGTGAATCCAATGTTGGTGAGGTTACAAACATTTACATACCAAAAACATTGAATAATACTTTTCAACTCTATACAAGAAATCATTGGTTTCTTAAGTTCCTCATTTAGTTCTTTTGAATAATATTCTGCTCATAGTCAGATCACATATTATAACCTTCTAATAGTGGTGCATCATCATTTAACCCATGATGCCTCAACATGGACGTCCATCCAGGATCCATATATAAGGTCCTGAGGATAGTTCTCCTAGTGACAATACATCTGTTCAGGGACCAGTGCTAGATATAGACCCCTGGGTGGTATACCATTGTTACTAGCACAAGTTGATCAGATAGCATGCCCACCTTCATGGGGTTTGGTAGATTCACCATTCCAGAATGAGATGTCGATGACTCTTTTGGCACATATCAATAAGAAATAGGGTTTGAATGTCTGTCATATGAATCTGAGGAAACTATCAACCAAGATACAGGGTCAGTAGGACCCATGGATTACATGTGTGAAATGTAATATGTGGAACCAAAGTGTTCATAAGAGGGAGCTTTCAAGTTCTGTATTGTTAGTCTTGATATGCTTGTCGTAAAAAGAGACATCTCGTGCGAGATTTTCCTACTATTCATTATGTTGGGTTAGATAGGAGAAAATTTCAGACTATTGATTCATTTTAACCCAAGACTCCAAAGATGAATCAAGGTATGATGCATGTCACTCTACGTTGGTTGTAGCACTTATAGACACATGTACTAGTGATTTCTCATTCCTGTCACTTATTCTTGTTTCATTCATAGAGGATCTAATTAAGACCATTTAATTGACCCTCATAATTAAAGAATCCTTATAGAAGAGAAAAAATGACAACACACTCGTGTTGATTGTGTAACTTGACACCTGGAGGTGGGAGTATCAGTTGGGATATTTTGGTCGTAGCGTTGAGTATTTTCAAAGTCATTATTTTTGTGGAAAAGTATCATTCCTTATAGGATTGACTGTATTGGGAAAATGATGAGCTATATCTATGGATATGGAACCATATTTCCTTTTATAAGTAGAGGGGATATCTATACAACTCTTGACAGACTCTTGATGATTAGGGTATAGACAAATCCTATTCAGTTCTCTAGTTCGATCCTTAGTGTAGTCAACGTAATGAGTCATCAAGTTACATAGTGATAGTAGTGTATAAGAAAGTGTCCCTTGAAGGGGTTCCAAGAATACCTCTCTGTTGAGAGTGAAATTTTTTCCCAGACATGTACCCTTGGATGTCACTGATATCCCCACCGGCATATCAAATGACTCCCATAGAGGTTCATGGATCGTGGGTATAACTAGAAGATATGGGATGGTAGTAGCTACGTGTGGTCATGGAGTATGACCTGAGGGATCCATGGATGATTTGAGTTATGGTCTATGACTTCTACTAGCTTCTATATTAATAGACACGTGTGATAATCATTCATTCTTATGTAAAAAAAATTTCAATACCAAGAGTTTTTGGTTAATCGTTGAATTGATATTTACATCTAGAGATACTTATATGAGGATACACAATAATAACACTTATACCGATGGTGTGATATGAACCTTGTGTTGAGATTTTTGGTTAGAACGTCATCATGGAAACATCTAGGTCTTAATATGTTGGTTTGAGTATGGAACGGTCATCCACCTCTTATGATCATATTGAAAGTTTTATGATAAAAGGATGTTGTATATTCAACAGTTTTGGAAGGAGTTTTTCCCTATTCGTTGAAAAATAGGGAATTGCAGGTAGAACTGGTAAACTTAGTTATAAGAGGGTTCATCTGATCACTCTTTATTTTTACGGCCATACCATCATGGTAGTTTTTGGTTTTAGTTTTTCAGATCCCAATAGTAGAGGTGGAGTGTAGGAAGGCCCATAAAATGTTGGTTTTAGGGATACCTCCCAATAAGGGTATGGAATTCAGTATCATTATAAACCCAGAGATAGAAACTATATCATCAAAAGTATATTAGAGGGATTTTGTTGATATTTACAAGAAGGGTGCTTAGGTGGGGGACTTATAGAAGAAGGGATTAGTAACACACCTTGTTCGAGGTTATGTATGGATGACCATCACATTAATCAAGTGGCCATGGAGAACGATTACCCACTACCAAAGGGTCGACGGGCACATCATATAATTAAAAGGGGTAACCTTTTGCGTGGTTAGAATGGATCCCATAGGCTCCTTAACTATTGATACAGTGGAGATGGATATAGTTACATCATTAATATGAATTTGAGATAGTCTATAATCATGGAAATAAGATCATGGTGGCAGAAAATCATAATAGGGAGTCTTGTTTACCGCTGTTGATTGAGGCGAAAGGGAATTTATCCGCAATGATGATTTCATTTGTAGATGGTGTTGATGTATCATACCTTCTGTCAATGACTATCACTCCCCCACACATGCAGCGAGTCAGGGTGGCATAGTTGGTGCATGTTGACTGTGAGGCCCGACATGCTCAAGTATCCTCATGAAATGATTCAGATGGATTTTCGATTGTGGGGAGCATGTTATCCATTTCAGAAGACACAATTTTGTACCAGTGACTATATAGGATGAGGTCTTGAGGGAATTCCATTTATCCCCTTTTGTGGTACATCCTGTTGAGTTGAATATATAATTGGACCAACGACATTAGTACTGGCCGCCAGGAGATGGATACCCTTGGTGTATGGGGAGGAAGGCCATGTATTCCTTTGGGTCTCAACATGACGAGGATTGAAGATATTTGACTGAGTTGGATAGATATATATGAATTTAATCAAACCTTTCCACGTCATGAGCATAGTCGGTGAGGTGCCACACCACCTAGCTCTTCCCAATCAAAGGCCCTTGGTGCATGATGTTTTCCAAATGTCACAACTAAGGACATACGTGCATGATCCATCACATTCCATCGACTGGGGTGAGGATAACATTAATAAAGGGCTGAAGATTATGGAGTTATATGCTGAGATAGATGTTTGATAGGGAAAATACTATGGGGGTGGTCGATTCCTCTAGTATACATTAGGTGGTAGCACAATAATCTCCAAGAGAGAACACGAGAGCGGGATGCTCATATTCGTGCTCAGTACCCCCTATGTATTTGAATCGTTTTGTTTTGGATTTATGGGACATAATGCCCAAAGGTGGTGATAGTGTAATGTCTAGGAATTTCTGTGTAAATAATTTTTATATATACAGTTATTTCGAG
Source organism: Viscum album (assembly GCA_963277665.1). Taxonomy (NCBI): domain Eukaryota; kingdom Viridiplantae; phylum Streptophyta; class Magnoliopsida; order Santalales; family Viscaceae; genus Viscum; species Viscum album. The sequence goes on along the minus strand of OY728151.1, from coordinate 2,030,653,492 downwards.
ATCATGACATTCAACGACATGTCATTCTGAGGCCCAGAATTCCTAGAATTTTCCGCATAAAAAATAAAATCAATAAATAGTACACATGAAAGGTTTTCATGAAATAGTTTAAAAACTATCAAATGTGTTTCTAGAGAAAAAATTTAAGGTCACCATTTCATTAAATCAGGCAGGTTTACCCATGACTTGACTTATGTTTGGTCTGCACATGCCTCGTTATGAAAACCCAAAAATGGAATAACCATAAATAAAATATTTAGATAAAATTATTTTATTTTTCAATTTATTATAACATAAAGTTTGAGACTTAGATTAAATATATGATACCACTTCTGAACTCTTGAGGGCCTTTGTTCCTTAAGTAGACCCTAATATCGGCCGGCGCGAGCCAATAGTGGAAGTTAGTTTTTGGTCATGAACTAAATATTTATGTAAAAATTATTTTATTTTCAAATCCTTTTTAATCATAAACGGTAACTAAAATTGAAAATTAGAGAGTACCATTGAACTCATGGGGTATTATTTCTCTTTGAATGAGCATGTAATTGACTGGTGCTGAAAAATGGTGAAAGTTAATTTTTATTCTTATTTAAGGTACATTCAGTAAACATGTGATTGTGATTTTCTAACTTTTTAACCATTTCACGGATCAAAAATCCAGTAGAACTATTGTATTTGGGATGTAGAGACTTTACTATAAATGTATTAACAATGGCTGACAAGGTCCAATCTTAAAAGTTATTTTTCAGACATTATGAGAAAAAATTAAATAAATTATTTTATTTTCTTCTCACTTTTGATTGGCGGATTGCGACGTTGTGGTGTAGCGATGAGTTGGCGATAAGGGACATTAAGGAATATCTTAAATTACTCATTAAACATGATACATAATAACGCATTAATAAAGCATAAAAACAATTATGTTTATTAAATAAAACATTCTAACGACGTGACCTCACATCATACATGGAACGCTACGATGTGCACTTATTTATATTTTGACACACTCGGAAAATCTGGATTAAAAATATAGAGGAATTTATGGCGATCCTCTGAAATAATTCCACCTTAGAGAAGATCGAATATTGCTAGAGGAACATCATAATCTTTGATTCCGTTAAATTATTGAAGTCGGGAAGGGATAGTGACATCTTAAACCATCGAGAACGAAAATTGTGACATCAGATTTTATAATATATAGGGTTTTTTGATTTGAGGTTCTTCACAGTCCATTTCATAAAACGAAGAACACAGATGAACCAATGAATAGGTTGATCGGCAACTTGTGCATTATGTAGGATTTTTTTTCATGGGGTTATTTTTCAATTTGCGGTAAAAATATTTGAATGGAATGTTTGAATTAAATCACCCCGAACCTCCCCCATTAGTTATCCACTATTGCAGATTCCCCAGGATGATAATAGAAAATCCCGAGAACCTAAGAATACGTGTTCATTATGGATGTACACCTGAAACAACGACTATGAAGGTTTGGGATCCTCGCGTCGAAGAGGTATCTCCTTGGATGCTGTAGATGTAGACATCTCAATGAATAGAAAACCAGAGTGAATCCGGTGGGTTGCTGAATGCCCTATCAGTGCGCCGACAATGCAAGCGGTAGCATTGGCAGTAGCAGTGTTGGCCATCATCAGCGGAAGCATGGAGAAGACCTCCCACACTAGATGTCCACATTGACTGGGAATCCATGACTCATTAGCCACAACTACCTGCTAGAGGACTCGACGCTATTTGGGTAGCTGTGTTGAGGGAAGACCTACGTTTGGGAGATCCAGAAAATATGGAAGCGGTGGGCTGTGACCACAATAGGATGGGGAAGCCCGCACATCTTTGGGGATGGCGGGAGGCCACGACCTGTCGGCGTCTACGATAGTTGGACGCGACACCAGGCGGACATCATGTAGACGGTACATCCCACCTCTTGAGGGCCGCGTTTAGACAGGGAGGGGACACGGATGGTAGCCATGTCCCACATCCTCACACTAGCCATACCAAGTGACCGGTCCCCAGCCGGTGGGCCAAGCCCCAAGAGGGTCATGCCGATCCCACTATCCAGCTAGCTGGACCTTAGCCTAGAGGGATGGACCACACCGGAGGGCGCCAACTGCATGCAGTGTCTCTGACTGGCACTAAAAGACTGGACCTACACCACTTTCAGCCATGCGAGATTGTACCAGGATATCGGGCGACCTGGCGTGCTTGGCCCTCGACCAACTGAGCTGGGTTCAGCGTTGCCTATTAGGCCCACTCACTGGACAGGTCGATCCAGACCGACCATTACTAGAACTAGGTCGGTTCAAGTCTATCTTAATGAAATAGAGTGGGTGGGAATCTTAGGTAGGGATAGTCATGTCGGTCTGAATGGGTAAGATCCGACCATGTCACAATCGGACCCCTAATTACTAAAACACTTGTATCTTGTATACCACACATCAGAATGATGATCCATTTGTATCGTTGGGACCCACTCGACAAGCATGAATTTGCGCATGATTTATGGAAACATTCATGATATTTGAGTTGCGATGAAGGTATAATGGTGAGTTTCTCCCAATAACACTATGTACATAACCCTATTACATGATTAGAACTGAAGACTACTAACTTTTGGCATAGTGGAAAACACCCCTATGTGATTTGGTAGTCCCACGGTGGGAATCAACTCTCTTTGACATGTTGACCTACAACACACAATTAGGAAGAGTACCTCAGTTGGCCATGACTAGTGGGATGAAGATCTATATGAAATTGATGACCCATAGTACGCATTGGGGGAATAATACCTAAGTATTATAAGGTTAGATGGAAGAACATATTCATGACATTTTAGGACCATTTTACTTCCTAGAGGAGGAGTTCTCTAATAGTTGAGGTGTTCAATAATGTGACTGATGATGCTACAATCCCTAACCTAAAATATACATTGTTTGAGATTTCTTATGATCCATGATTTACATTGAGAATTGTTTTATGTCCTCTCCTTTTCATTTTGGTTCCCAACTTAGTATTGAGTTACTCACCCTGCCTGGGTTTCACCCATTTGGGTTGTGTTTGGTGTAGACAACTGAAGTCTCGATAGAGGTGCTCAGGGAGATGGGACTGACAGAATCTTCGACAATGGTCATTATGGCCTAGGACCAGGCGGGATCCAGTAGGACCGGGCATACATAACATAATACTTTGGAATCTAGTAGCTTCATTATCATCATGGTCATGTGGTCTTCTTATATGGATAGAAATTGGAGTATCTTTTTTGTACCTGTGATTTACAATTCCTTATTGGTGTTGTATTCTGGCCCACTTACATTCTATTTTACTTTAACTCAGCAATTTTTTTATTGAAATGGTTTCCCCTTTCTTTGAGTTGAGATTTGGTTAGTTGTTTGTTTGCATACAGGTACCCAGGAAAATGCCTCCCACATTCTGGTTGAAGCCTTTAGGGTAAGGTGCCAGCCCCTGGCCCTTGGGAGACGGGCATGGGGACGTCATGGCACAGGCCCCAGGGTACTGGTCATGTTATATCCACCGAATGAAAATGAAATTAATCATAAAATATAATTTATTTTAAACAAAATTGTTTAATATACCTCATCCCAATAAAATGTATCCCAAAATATCATTAATGATCTAAAATCACTATCACCTAACAAATCAAAAGTGTTGACTAAAATATTGATTTTATGATCCACACCAAAAATATAATTCCATAAAGGTATATGAAACACATTGTAAAAATTCACATGAAATCCTCATAATCACATAATTTACAAATTCCCTACTACGATTCCAATTGTAAATACCGTATTCCTATAATACTGGTTTCAATGATAAAATATAAAATCACTATTATCGGTTTGATAATGGAAAATTTGTTCCATATTATGACATCCAAACCATAAAAAATAAAAATTATATTTTTTATAACATGATAACCCCTGATCAATTAAGGTTTATAGATATATTGAATAAGGATAAACTATTACATAAAAAATGATCATTACATGTATAGTTTATTTTTACTACATTTTCTAGATTTTAATATTCTATATTGTTTATTCAATATATCCCTCATATTTTTTCACATTTTTCCTTTTTAGGACCAGATTAATTAATCATAATTGGTTGTAATCTTTTTTAAAAGAAATATAAAAGGGTGGGTTAAAATACATTGTAAGGGTAATCAAAATCAATAAAAATTTAATCTCATCATTAATACTTACATGAGGATAATGTTATGATGAATATTTAATAGATCACGAGATTAATATAAGTAAATACATACCTTTAATTACCAAGATAATCAAATATTAAATGGCTAATAAATATTTAACAATGTCCAGAATCATATGAATCATTAATCGGGAGCAATGTTATTTAAATCATGGAATAAATAATCTTGAATAATCCATATCTCAGATAGAATCATATGTAGGAAATGAATTTAGTTTAAAATGTATTCATTAACATAAATTAAAAATCTAATATATTTCCAAAAAACACATATGCATTATAGGTGAATAATGTTGGTAATAATGGTAATAATTATCAATATAACTCATAAAATCAATCAAGGTAATAGAACAACCTGGCATTTGACATCATTACCCAATTCATTAGAGGGTCATGATAGATCCACCAATTAATAGATATATCATAACCACCCAACCATGTTTTATAGTAGAACCACCATTTATCCCAAATAATTTATATGAATCATAAGAGAAATCTGGTAAAATAATCATTCATTTCATTATAAAAAACATAGATGAACCCATTTTTTAATTTCTTAATGTCATTGTGCCATGGAATTTTATTAGGTTCATTGAAATTATCATTGAATACATTATAATTAATGTTGACAATGAATGATTATGGCATCATTATGAAATATTCTATACAGAGAAGAAGTAACATACTATTTCTGGTGCTTAGGAATAGAAATATAGTTAACATATATTAAAAGAAAATTTTGATGAAAATATTCTCCTCACATTGAAAAAAAAATTCAAAAAAATGAAAAAACTATTTCTTAAATACGTTAATTATAATAAAAAAAGAATAATATAATGGATATATCATTGAATATAATTGTCCTGATGTTGTAAAAATTAATTCATCTTTTAAATGTAGAAATAAACATTCTTCTTAGGAATTTTGTAAAAGTGAGTGTAAAGTGAATAATTTTGAATAAGTTAATAATAATACCTTTTAATGTACTTTTGATGAAGGTAGAAAAAATGTCAAATAAATTTTATAAATCATTAATGTTTACGAAATAACGAATTTAAATCATATTACAAAAAATTGATATTGAAGAGAAATAATCTCGTTCGAAAAATATATAGAAGACCAACATCACTTATGAATAGAATTCATGATGTTTTTTATTCAATATGTGTGGATTAAAAATTAAGTGTGTAAAAAAATTCATATTAAGAAAATAATAAAAAAATAAGTGTTTAAATAATATTAGATAATATTATTTCCCCTATCAAAACCTGACCATAATACACAAATAATAAAAGATTATTTAATATAATGAATTTTTAACATTGTAACATTTATATAATAATTCATAAGAATGGATAATGTTAAACAAAACATTAAATAAATAAAAAATAATTAGAATAATAATTAATCATTTCTATAGGAAAATTAATAAAACATAGAAGATATTATAATTTTATATTTTCAATGAATGTCCCAATAAAAATGGAAATCAGTCGAATAACCCATATAATGACGATGTTATTGAATCAATATTTTATAAATAGATATGTTATGTTTATCAAATATAATATAATCAAAAAATAATGAATTCATAGTAATAAAATTATATATCAATTCCCATATGGTAATTGAATAATAATATTTATGAAGTATAGATAAAACCCAATGAATGGAATGTTAGTTAAGAAACATGTAAGCACATTGTAATAAAGAGTTAAAATACAACAAGTTAAAATAATTAAAATTGAAAAATAAAATATCATAATATATTAATGTTTCATGATATTAATTCTAAATGTGAATCATATGTGAAATATAATAAAAAATAGTCGTATAAACTTTTATATGACATAATGAAGTGTAATAGTGATGAAATAAATTAGCACAAGTTCTGAAATTATGTATACTTCTTTTATGTAATAATTAATAAAAATATACAAATTTTTTTATATCTAAAATATATTTCCAAGTTTATCCTCTTAACCATAATCAATTTATTTCATTTTAGATAATGTTTTATTATATTATTTTTACATTGGGTATTTGGAGGATGTCTAAAACACAATCTCACAATTTCATTGGTGTGTGGACCAAGGGAAAAGGGAAAATTGTTCTAAAATATATTAAATAATAATAATTATATATTAATTATTTTAATACATATATATAAAATTTAAAATTATTCATTAATAATGATTCTGAATGGTAAACTATATTACAATTATTTATGCAGTGGGTCTGTATGGACACATGATAAAAATTTTCAGTTTTTAGTGATTTTTATTTAAATACTTTAAATTTATTTTATAATAAATAATTCATAATATATAATAAATTCTAAAAAATTTCATCAAAATATAATTAAATATATAATAAATTTTATGTGGTGATGATAAATTAATTACATATTTTATTATAGGCGGTAGTGCACTGGTACGTAAGCCAATTGTTTTCATTTAATAATGATTGTAATGGTATGATAATATAAGATAAATTATTCATTATGTATTATTTATTATATATATATATAATATATATAATAAATTACTATTTATTTTACTATTATAATAATATATGAATGGTGGGGATGGAAAACAATTTACATCAGTTCATTAAACTGTTGCCCGCTATATACAATATCGATGAATTCTATTGCAGTTTAATGGGGGATGAAGAAATATTTTTTATGAAAATAATATAATTAAATATTAGTATATTGACTAATATTATTAACTCATTATTGTTTGATAAGGTTCCATGGTTGGTGAATAATAAATAAAATGATAATTATGGGTTATGTACTACACCACTTCTTTCCACAAGCAATATTGATTTACACCTTCATCCATATATGGTTTTTTTTCATCCCAATATAATATATATATAATATGGGATGTGGATTTTAAATTTTTATTCATTTTTAATGTTCTAAAAAATGGTTATTTATGTGTGATGATATTTGAAAATGGTATCCATTTTATAAAAGAGGGGTGTGGAACTTGTGGTATTTATTAAATTATTTAAATTAAATAAATTAACATTGATACCCATTAGAAATAAAATAGATAATATTATTATATAATATGTGTATGATTAAATATAATATCATAAAATAATTTTATTTCATGTATTGATCATATAATGACCCTTATCTTTTAGTTTTATTCATTCATTCACCCATTTTTCCATTTCAGTGATGTCAGCATTTGTAACCTTAATTGTTTAATATAGTGACCATTAGAGGAAAAAAGAATAACATATAATATATTAATGATCTCATAACCATATCTCCTTAACTAGGCTAATGATAAAAATTTTATAAATCAATAATCACGTAATAATTTTTTTAATGTATAATTATAGTCAATTTTTTACTAATTCATTTAATTTGTATTTCAAAATACAAGAAAATATTAGTAATATAATCATATTAATCCACACCTATAAAATATTTCATATTTATATAAAAAATAAATAATAAACTATACATTAAAAATTATTCTTTTTATCATTTTTAATACCATTAATTTTGTTCATCTATTTATTGAATAAATACTTCATTCATGTTGTGTAAGATTAAAGGTAACTATATATTTAGTATAAATATATAATAAACATCAAATATTATATTTTATATATTTAAAATTAATAATTATAAATAAACATATCATCTTTTTATCCCTATGATATATATATGTAGTTATTAAAACAAGAGGGTAACATAGATGGATTTATATTCAATGAAATCGTATTAAGGTCAACCTATTTTCCAAATAAGATAGACCGGATTAATTATCATTATGTAGTATTATGGATGTAATATACACATAAAATAATAGTATCTAATGGGTTAGGGTTAAATTTTTGTTCTTATCATATTATTTATCTCCAAAATTACATATTTTACCCATTACCAAGTAAAAAAAGTTACTAAATTTATTATTCATAATCTCCAGAAAAAGTAGCATATTTTTTAAATTTCGAATCCCTAATTTAACAAATTTAACACATTATTTTAATATTGAAAATGTTGAAGTAGAATATATTAAATTTAATATAAATTCATAAAACCCAATATGAAATATTATTTAGGAAAATGTGTATTAACATTGAAAAATAGTTATACCATAATCATTTATAATGATGAATAAAGTAAATTTCATAATATTATTTATAAATAAATCAATATTATTTTATATTGATACAAAATAAATTTCCTAATGATTGTTTTTATTGAAATGAATATTATAATATTAGATAATATATAATTTTTAACTACTAATATTTAAAATAATAGTTTCAAGAAAATTAAAAAAGTTATCAAAATGATATTTTTCATATGATTATTTTAAAAAATATATAAAATTAAAAAACTAATATTTTTTAATAGGAAGTAATTTGTAAAAATTATTTTATTTTGAAAATAAATAAAAATCGTTACTGAATGAAATGTATTTTTGAATAATCTAATGACTTCAATAAAATATTAATGATTAATTTCCAAGAATTAATAAATATATTTATATTTAAAACGTAAATCATATATATTTAAAAATTATTTATTCATAAAAATTCCCTCAAATTTAATATATATTATTATCTTCATATATAGATATAAATATTTTACGCTTCCTCTATGCGTGGAATTTCATGTTGAATGGCATCTGTGACATAGATTCCGATTCGAAATATATCATGGTGATAATAAACTCATCATAAACAGAAGAGTTTATTTTTGGATGGTTTAATATATAAGCTATTATCACTACATTATCATGAATATTTAAGGGGATAATATATATAAGGGTTGTCATCTTATTCTTCAAAATTGCATTACCTTATTCCTTGGAGAAATTCATATGAATATCTTCTAAAAAAACTAGTTTCCAGATTTTAGTAGTGACTATAAGTATAACATTTTAACTGGATCTAAGCTATATATATGTGTTACTCAACGTATTTATCATTTTCTTCTATTTCCATAGACAAAAAATATATAAATTTATTTTTTTTACTACATAAAATCATGTTATAGTTTGATTAATCAACTCATATTATTTCTAATAAAGAGACATCTAATTATTTAAGTTGAATATAATATTTCATGAATGCATGACTATCCGAATGTTTTGATCCCAAAATCCTCTAAAATCTATATATGAAGTTCTTTTGAAATGATTAAGGGTTTGAGTTTTTCTATCAAACAGACAATCTTTCTGTGGATGATACATTGTAACAATGCACAACAGTAAATCATGTGAATAATATAGATATCACTGGATCATAATGATAAATCCTAGGGAATCATACAATAGAATATACTTTGGTACTCAATTCATTATTTCCACACAATTAATTTATACTGTGGAAATATGATAAAAATAGAAGACTTATTTGATAGAAATAATGTGTGATAAATTTTCAAGGTGGTAAACTAGAAACCAAATATCAATTTGGATTTTATGTACTTTGTGGAGCCTGATGACAAACATATAATATTTTCTTCCATTTTTATTATGATATTGTTATTGGTTATGAAATCCCCTTAGAAATTTTTTTAATCTATAACATTTTGACGTACAATGATCAAGTATATATAATTTTTTATATATATTATCTAGTTATCACATATAAATACTCTTCCAGATTACTATAAATCAACATTATATAACTAATATTAGGGAATTATGAACTTTGAAATTTATTTAATTGAACCTTCATAAAATCCTTTATGTATAGGAAATATACTTGGTTCCTCATCTTTATTAATCCATCTCTACCATGGTTGAACTCAGTAATAGTTTTTACATTCTTTTATAGATCCAAATATTATTTATATTCATTTTTAATATTAACATGAATACAAAGGTCATCAAGTCATATCATAAATATAATATTTCAATACATTAATCATTATTTCTAGATCCATCCATTTAAAATAATGAAGTATTATATCTTTTTCTAACATCATCATTGATAAGATATCATACTCTTTTTAACTCAATGAATCATCCATGTAATTTATATTCCATGGATGATAATGTATTGGGATGTCATAATAATTAATCAAACCAATTTATCATTCCTAGAAAAAATTTAAATATTTCTATGTGAATATAGGAAGTCCTCATTTATGATCATTATACATGTAACACCAATATTCATATAGATAATGACTCCATAAATTTAAATAAAAAATTACATTATCATTATACAAATTTATCGTTGGATATTTTTTTATCATTAACATTTAACCTTTTATGGAATAAGATATCCCCATAAAATTATTTTTGATGATTCATCCATATAACTTTAATGATGAATCACTATATATCACAATGTATAATCCACATTAGGGTTTTGTATACAATGGTTCACTAACAAACCATCTCATTAGTACATAATGCCTTTCCTAACATTAATCTATCCAATGGAACCTGGATACCCACCAATTTAACTTTCTTTCTGCAATATAAATCCAAGAGAAATTATCCACAATGTGATGATAAAATCATGAAAAACAATGAATAATATGGATGTCTATCAACGTTATTCATTTCACAAATTTCCCATTAACATCAATCATTAATAAATTTAGTGATGAAACCACACAACTGATTATATAACCCAAAAATTATCCATTATATAGTAGAAAGATACATATTGTAATTTTTTCTTACAGCTTCTCCTTTTAAAGAGTCTTCACTAAAATTCCCCCATAAAAATTGTTCTCTTCTATATACATGAACTATATTATAATACAATCATAAAATTACATAAAAAATATATAATATCTAGAGGCCTTATTTATTATATTCATTGATATGGAGGGGGATTTACTATGACTAATTGTCAATTCATTAAATTATTAGTGATCATATTTTTAAATAGAAGGATTTGTTATTAATTGCATTATTTTTGGCCCTCAACTGATAAAATATCGATGGAAGATGAATAAAAGAAAAATATTTCATCCAAATAATTGATCGAGACAGTTGACATTATGAGATATGTCATACATATTCTTGATTTTAAACATATTAATTTCTATATAATAAGTAAATTGTTATATTAATCCATTATTATTCGTAATAAAAAGAATTAGTGCACCAAATCTTGAGACATAAGACCGAATAAAAGGATTATTTGGATTCTCAACGAATATTATCTATATTTTACGTAACTCAAACTGATTTATTCAATATGTATTCCTTGAAATTAGTGATTCAAATAGTATGAGTTATATCCAAAAACTACCTCATGATTTAGATGTATCCTATTCAATTTTTTCCAAAATACATTAAAAAACTAATATATAGAGGGAATATATTCTAAATTGGGTATACCCTATTCTATATGAGATTAAAAAAATTGTTATTTATAATCAATACATTTATAATGGTTTTAATTTACTTTTTATGTTCAGATATGCCATCCCAATGATTGATGATCCTTGGTTGGACCATAATATCTTATCTGAATTTGTTATGTCCAAAATTAATGTTCCCTTTGGGGAAATAACTCCAAAAAATTTCAAATATATCATAAAATTAAATAATATATATAAAAAAAATATTTTAAATATTTACAAAGTAATCAATAATAATCTGGGAGGAAAGATTGAATTGTGATGTAAAAATTATATAATTAGGTATTTTTTTCTTCTTATTAAAAAATATTAATTGACCAAATGAGTTAATATTATTAAATATTTTTCATAATACATAGGATTTAAAATAACAAATCATATTTAGGAAACACTAATATTTGATCGTTACTATGACCACCTCAATAGTATTTTTAAATCATGAATCCATTTTTAAAACCAAAATGGTTATCATGAATATCATGTATCATTAATAAAATCGATTAATCATGAATTTCATATAATTTTATTTAAAAATATTAGCACAAAAGTTGTAGTATTTGAATAATTATTTTTAAATGAGGTCATTCAATTTAAAAATCCATTTGAATCCTTTATAATGGGTTTTAGGAAAAAGTGATTTATCCCATGAATATACCTCATCAGTTTCAAACCAATTTATTAGTAAGGAACCATATATTATGAAATGTAATGAAAGTGGATATATTCTTCTCCATTACTTTTCAATGTTATTACCCTGGTAATAATATTTTATTATATCAATCACACATATAATTACCCTAAAATGATATATTTATTGGATAAACACATAATAGATTCATTATAAAAAAAAGAATGTTATATTACACATAATATGATCCTTGGGAATTTTAATAAAAGTACATTAATTATAATCTTCTATTAGGTCTACAAGGATGAATACCATGAGAGGGGGGGGTGAATCAGGGTTTGTCTAATTTAAAATTATTGCTTATTCAGATCATGTTTTGATGTTAATCAAAACATCCTTCTTTCCCTTTCTTATTGACTAGTATAAACACAAAGTAAATCAAGCACAAGACACAATAAGTTTGACTTGTTTTACCACTAAGGGCTACCTCCAAGGAGCATATGCCGACTGGTTTTCAGTAACACCAAATTCCACTAAACATCACTAGCTGTGGATTACAAGGTTTGGTCATAGTCACATGTCCCAAGCTAACCACCTTTACAAGGTTTAGGGTCACCTCACTGCTTTCCCAAGGGTCACTCCATATTTCTCTCTCTCTGGTTGACTGTCGGTGGGGTGGATCACCTTCTTCATCATCATTCTCTCACTTATCTGTAAACAATCCACTCATAGTTTAAATACATGTAGGTCTCTTCATATTCATGATGGAATGCATCATCATATATATGTATATTCTCTCTTGAAGTAAAGATTTCACCCGTAGATGAATCTCACTTTTCACCGAAGGTATCGGACAATCTTCTAGCTTTCACGCAGCCCAGAATAACCATCGTGAATTTAGATCTACATGGCATGCATGTCTAACTCGACACGAAAGTCTCGACATGAAAGAAACAACTGGCACACAAGTCCACCTCATACCCTTGTGCAACAAAGGCTTCGTCAACTCCAAAATTGAACGACACACTTCCATTTATCCCCAAACAAATATTGGCGCACAGCAAACAACAATCGCCCTTCATCAAATCTGAAACGCAAGTCCCACTTGTGTGACAGACCACCACTTCTATGACCTACAAACATGCACGACGGGAGCTCTAATTCTTCAACGTTTAGTACTTCGTTCAGAAATGAGGAGGGGTGGTCTATTATTTATAGGCAATTTGACCACCTTACGCGACGACGCACAAGTCAACCCTCAGCGCGCAGGTCTCAGTGTGCAGGTCTATTCCCCTGCAAGTCACTTGAGACCCACATCCAATCTTGCACGAACCTTTTTACTTTTCGATATTTTGATGTTATGATCTTGAAAAATAATAGGCACACATGTTTCCAATCCTCCTAGGCACAAGAGCGCAAGTCCTTTCGCTTGGTGTGCAAGTCACCTGCGCGACCAACTCAATACTTGCATGACCCTTATCCCTTTGCCACATTTTGATGATCTGATCATGAAAAATTATTTGTCACACATGTTTTAAATCCATCAATACATGGAAGACATGTCCCTTATCCAAAAACCACATTTCTTCATTTGTCGATTTTCAGGCCCAAAACGGCCCCACCATATATCTGTTCTTTTTGTACAGCCTCCAGATCATCCATTCTGTTGTTGAAGTTCTTGAATAATACATTGATCATTAACCAGAACTCTTGAAATCGGTATGAAACCATGAAATCCCCCTTTTCAACAAATTTTCATGTCATGGTTTTCGTTGTCAACCATCACAGCACTGTGGTCCATTTTTTCATCAAACACAATCACCTAAAAAATGAATCAATGAAACCTTGAGGGATTTGTTCCCAACATCTACAATGATTTATTAATACCAATTTTGATACCTACTAGACAGACCAAAACATTTCCTTCATATATATTACATACTAATATATAAACAATAATTATATAAAAATAATATCATTGTTGGAATCATATAGTTTTTTTTATTTGGATATCGGGTCCATAATACTATTATTTAATGATCAATCTTAAACATAACCAATAATGGTATTCCTAAAATTTAATAATCATATATATACCATAAATAATACGTTACTTCAAACATAAGAAATGAAAAATAATAATATGTGAGATATAATACATAGTAGTGGGGAACAAGGGAGATAAAAATGTTAAATTACAATTAAAATGATAATAAATTGATTATATTTCGAGATTAAAATTTTAAAACCATGTACAAAATATCATATATCCAAATATTTAATCATAAAAATAATCTACCATTGTTAAAAATACAATAATCCAAATAGAATAAAAGTACATGATCCATGATAGAATAATTTTTGGATTAGTTGTAGATGAGTGAAATTTAATAATCATGGAATAGAACATCAATAGTAAATGTTACCTATTAAACCTATGATTTTTTATTGGATTAAAAACCCATTACGTAATATCCATAGTAAATTTTTGTCCTATTACTATCAAAGGGGGCAAAATCCCTTAATTAAATTGGTCAATTACACATTCCATTCATAATTATCTATTGAGATATCAATATTTTCATAATGAATTGATGAGATATATAATTGTAGATCTAACAATTAAATAATTATAATCTATTTCCATATGATACATATAACTATAAATCACTCATGGTATATCATTCTCCTATATAAATGAAACATTTTTAATAAACATATAAAACATTCATCATAAAATAACAATTAGAAAATTAATGGGTTTCATAAAAATCTCATCATCGAAATCATTAAACTTATATATAAGGGATTATGATTGTATAATTGAATCATATCCCATTTGGTGAATAAATAACTTAAATCAACATTATTGGTGATGTTAAATTTCATTAAAAATAACTGAAAAATTTAATTTAAAATTTCCCTTTAATTTATGAAAGATATTATTTATAGTTTTGAAATTTAAAAAAATGAAATTTAAATATTTATAAATAAATTGAATCATGTAAATTACGGTTCAATGATTTGAGTGTTTTTAACTATGGTAAAATATGTTTTTTTGGTTTAGGTAATTTTTTTTCAATTTTAAATAAAAAGAAAAAATTCACTCATTTGAAATAAAATATATATGTTTACATGTTAAAAAAAATTAATTAATTTGTAATAATTAATTTAAAATATCATTAAAAATTATGAATCCCATTTTCAACACAATATTAGAGAATCATTAACATCTAAGGAAAATAAAAAAGTCAAAATAGTAAATACTGTTTTTATTGAAAATGGGTTAAAAAAGATTTTAAGTTATAAATTGAAAAAATAATATAATTATGATAAAAATTTATTTATATCAATATTATAATTAAATTATTGTTTTTTATTATAAAAAGGATATATAATTGTTTTTAAAAATGGAAACTAAATAATAATAAAATCTTGATTAAATTGAGATGGAAATAAAAATCTCTTACTATGTTGGCTATCATTGAATAAAAACGTCAAGATTGAAATAATAATATTTTTATTTTTTTATAACCAATATTCTCATGATAATAATCATTAAATATATTCTCTTGTATTATGGACACCACAGAAATTAATGTCATGTTGAATATTTTGTGTGTTTCTCAAAAAACAAATTGTTATGAACCACCCATACCTAAAAATCGACGTGCATTAAATGCTGCCAAAATCCATTATATAAACAATAAATTAAATATTTATAGATATCATATTCACTTATATACTCTTAATATCATAGATTTTACTCATATGTTACATTATCCAACAATTATTTAAAATTCTTTATTAAAAAATGTTTTTGTCTATAAACTGTTTCACTTATCAAGATAATTTTTGTTTCGTAGTTCAGGATGATATACATTGATAATTTTAAAATTATCACAATAATATTAATCTTGTTAAAAAATTATATATTATTTATACTTATACATACACTAGATAATAAATGGTAAATATATAAAAATGTATCCCACTATCCAAGGAGATTGTATGTCATATATATGCACAAACAGAGTTTCCATTTATAAATAATGGAATTAAAAATGGTAAATAATCATACACATTGTTATAAAAATATAATATAAATTATATTATAGAATATTTTTCTTATTATCATAAATTTAAATTAAAAATTAAATTTTTTCCCATGTCTTTTTAAACGTTGTAATCCACATGTATGCATCGTCAATGATATAATTTTCCAATGGAAAAAAATATTGGAATGTTTCTTATATATTAGGTTTTTATAATTGAAATTATTTAAACATTATTATATATTAATATTATAACACTCATAATAAAAATTTAATATTTTGACTGAAAATATCTATATCGCTAAATGGACGCGATAGTCAACATGTATGGATGAGCTATAATTTCACATCCCATTAGATTGAAAACGAGGGAGAATCAAGATATTTTTAATATAATTATAACATATCAAAATAATATAAAAACTATATTTATTATTTTATTATCAATAACATATATGTACATGGATTATAGGAATAAATAAATTCAATATTTTATGGAATGATAATTACCTCATTATTTTGGTCTTATATAGATAATTTCATAATGGAACTTGAAATGGCCTTTTAGGTAAACCAGAACAGAAATCATATTTGTTGACAAATTTAAAAGATATTTTGGGGGGGTTTGGTTTATATGGATGAATGTGTTATTTTAAATGAGGGGATAGTTTCCCTATTATAAGTGTTGAAGAGGAAAAAATTGGAATTACCTAGATGATTACATTCTGATAATGTAACTCTTTAAAAAAATGAATCTATCTTTCTAGTGATATTATTTTCAGATAGGATATGGTTTATATATTTTTATATTATGTAGTTAAATTTATAATTATAACTCATGGTATTATCACTAGGATTAACTATAACTGCCCAAAAATAATTAAAGGGCATCTTTTATCGAATTACTTGTATGACACACGACACAGTTCATTTAATGAAATTTAATATCCTAAGAAATGAAATTATATTTAAATTTTTAAATAAATCTAATATATATTAGATATTTAAATTGATTCAAAATAATTTACCTTGTGTAAAAAACAATGATGTGTTTTTTGATGTTTTACATTACACACAAGACTGACTTTTACCGAAGTACAATACATTATTACAAAATTATTTTTAAATACAATAATTAATAACACTGTTGTTAAATTACTGGTTATATACATTACTAAATAAATTTGGATAACATTTGGATTATATTAATATAAAATTATTTTATTGGTTACTAATTTATTATAAATGAATATATAATCCAATTAAATATAAAATGATATTTTTATTTTCGTGCTCACAATGATATTTTACCATAATTAATTAATTAATTAAATTTTTTTGGTAAACCTAAAGTAATATATATATAAATATATTGTATTTTAAATAATATATTTTTATATTTTTCTAATTGATTTTATAGACATAATAAAATAACAAACAAAATATTTCACATAAAAATTATTATTTTCCTAAAGACTCTTTTACCTACTTTTTATGGAGATTGTATTTTAAATAAAATTTATGGAATTGTTATAAATATTATTTGTCAATATAAATAGAAAATTTTAAATAGGATCATAAATATTAGTTTATGGTTAATTTTTTTATTTTTCTATGAAGTTTAATTTATTGATTAATAGTGAAATATATTGAATTTTAACTCGAAACTGTTTATTTCTATAATTTATTTAGAAGGTTATATAATTTTGCAATTGTTTTTCAAATTCATTAATTATTTATTATTAATTAATCCTATTTATCTCATTCTAATAAATTTCACATTGAAATTTTATATGGAAACATGTTAATATTTTGAACAATTAGGTTAATATTCAGAATTGTTGTCTAGTCTATGAGATTAAATTATGATTAATTTATACCAAATAATTGATTATAAGTTTTAAAAATAAATTTCGTGTTTGGTATAATAATATTTTATAATTTATAATAATGTAAAAACAGTTTTAACCACAAAATATCAATGAATGTAAATAAAATTAATTACAATGATTAATCTTAAACTATGAATAACAAGGGATAAACATTAATCTTAATGTCCATATAACCATGAATCATAAAAAAAAATCCATTAGATTAAAATATTTAGATGATATAATCCCCTGTAACTAATTTTTACTTTATTTATATCTAATTTAAATTGGAAAAACGTGGGTGGAATTCCAATTATGATTTTTTACCAGAGTTCCAGTTATCCTCCACTATAAAATGACATAAATCCCTTAAATATCAATACACATCTCAAGCCACTTTTATAAACCTTGATCTTCCCAAATAGCTCCTCAACATCCACCAACAATTCATATAATAATAACTTTTAGATGAAATCTATCCATGTAAGCCTTTGGTGGAAACCAAATGTTGTTAAACTAGTGAGACCTGTGCGATACATACATGAATATTAAATCATTTTAGATGAATATTTAGTACATTTCAAATAAAAATGATGGTGGAATGTAATAGTTTAGTTTATTTGAAATCAAGGAAATGAAAACCCCAATATTTGTGAATGATCTTAAACATATCCCATAATGATTTCAACCTCTATTAATTATATCGACCAACATTCTTTATAACCTGGAGAAAGGAAACATAAGAATGAGGTTAGAAAAAAATATCAGTAAGGGTTAATAAATAAGATATATTAGATTAATTTTGATAATAGAGGTATGAGAACATGATCATGAAAATAGATTATAGTACCTAGCCTATGAAATATCATATACATGAATCATAGCATAAATCATGGAACATCATAAAAAATGAATAACATGGAAATAAAGAACATAATCCAATCAAGTATAACATATAAATAAAAATGGGATTTTGGTACAAATAAACATATGTAATGATTTTGGTAGTATTCACAGAATTTATATCGAGACCATCATAGTGGATATATTCCTTTACTGATCTGAGTTCACATCCCTTTCTGGCCTAGCATTACTAAACAACGATCAACACTCATTTCATCCTTGTATTATTGAATCGAGTTCACTTCCAATACCATCCCTAAAATTCTAGAACATGTGGATTTCTTGTTCCCCACAATTCAATATAGTGAGATATAAATCTTTACCCATTTCATTGGAGATATATATTAGTCTGACCCATATCATAATGAAATCCGATATAAATGTTCCAAGAAAAACATAAAAAATCATATCACAACCTACGCAACGAAATGGGTATCATAAATACATAAAAATAACATAACCTGAGAAAAAATATATATGTTTTGTAATCATTTAGTCTAACAAATAACCCAATAAATAAAAATATATTTCATAAACATATAATAATAGATTGTTAAATAGATTTAATAAATATATTTCCCATTATAGAGAAATATATTTTATAAACATATAACCCGTGAATGAGAAACAGATTTCATAAACATATAAACCTTTAAAAAGAAAAAGTTTTGATAATGACAGTGAAATAAAGAATAAACCAATCATATAAATAATTTGAATGGATCATTTTTATTATTTATTATAAGTGAATGAGTGAAATAAAAAGATATCATTTAAATATAAAAAATATTGAAATATTTTTTAGAAGAATTTCTAGAGTAAAATATCATTTCATCATTGAAAATGTATTTTTTATTCATTAGTCTATTTTTAAATAATTTTATTATCCAATGCCTTATAATATTATAAGAAAGACCAGAAATCATTTATAAAAACTTTTAAAATCAAAAATTATAAAATAAAATTTAAAATATTTTAAAACCCTTTTAAAAAATAACATTAATAATTAAATTAAAAATATTAAAAATGTATGGAAAACCATTTTATTTTAAGACACATGAATGAATCATGAATTGTTTTGAAAATAATTTCTTTGAAAATAATTTTTATAACTAATATATGAGGTTTGAAACTAGTTTGAAAACTATATTCAATGAAAACATATAATATAATATTGAAAAAAATTTCAAAACACTTTTCATAGAAAAATAATAAATGTATATAGAATACATTATGAAACCAATTTATTTGAAAATATAATTTTTAAAAAATTTCATCAAATTTATCCATTAAACACAGAAAGTATTTTTAAAAAGGACTGAAATTGGATTAATCCATACATTTCATATGATGTAAAAAGAACACTACTTTATCATGGTAAAAGGATATAAAAATGGATTGTTTAGAATGAGATAAAAAGATTCATTTGAAAATATTATAATATGAAAAAAAAACTGAAATATTATTTTAACGATCATAGTAGATCAGTATATTATTCAAGGAAATTATATTTTGAAAAAAATTTAAGGCAAAAATATTGTGGACCGAAGAAATGCTAGTTTATAGTATTTTATAAAAACATTATTTACTATCTTGTGTACCTAACAGTGTAATAAATTGTACTAATATATGAAAAATTACAGAAAAATAGAGGAGATGAATATTGTATTAGAAATGGAATAGTGTTACTATTGCAAACAATAGTAGTTGTGGAAACTATGGGAGTTGTGACACTATATCAGAGGTGGGTGTTGTAGCCATAACTGTAGTGGTGGCAGTGCTGTAGCAGGTACTATAGAAACCTAGGTACTATAGTAGTACAATTCACTGAAGGTCCATTTTGGCCAAAAACTAGGCATACATGCATTGTATATAGACCACTCAATCATGAGAATTGTAGGATATTTAATGGGTTTCCCTCTACCTAATCATAAAGATGTATATTTTGTATAATAAATTTTAGGCATTGACCCCAAATTCTAGGAAAAAATGATTTTCTCAATAAATTGTTATAACTTGGTAACATAGGATCATTGTTAGGTCCACAAGGCTGAATACCCTGAGAGGGGGGGGGGGTGAATCAGGGAATGACTAATTTAAAATTAAAGCTCGTTCTGATCTTGTTTTGCTATTAAGAAAAACAATTTTCTCTCTCTTTCCTGTTGCACAAAGTAGACAGAAAGTAAAGCATGCACAGAACACACCAATTTTACTAGGTTCACTGCAAAGGGCGACGTCCAAGAAGCATACGCTGACAAGTTGCTGGTCGTACCAATTTCACTAAACTTCACTAGCTGTGGATTATAGTGTTCAGGCATGAACACTTCTATGCCCAAGCTCACTGCCTTTACAATGTTTAGGGTCAGCTCACTGCTTTCCAAAGGGTCACTCCCTGTTTCTCTCTGTCTCGCTCACTACCGTTGGAGAGGATCACCTTCTTCCTCTTCCTATGCTCACTTCCCTGTGAAGGGATTCACTCATAGTTTATAGACTTGTAGGTCTCTTCATTTCCATTAATTAATGCATCTTTCTCTGTATTTAGATGCTCTGTTGTAGTTCAACTTTCATCCAATAATGAATAGCACTTTGCCTCTAACCATTGGGAAACAACCTTTGGAAAGACCTTCGCAAAGCACCCTACTTCGCGAAGCTCCCAATTTTGTGAAGCTCAACAAGCCTTCGCGAAGCTCCTACCGTTTCGAGAAGCTCACTCGCCAAGCACCCTCGCGAAGCACTCTCGCGATGATCAAGCCATTACAAAGCAACTACCCTCGCGAAGCTAAGTAAGCCAACACGGAGCTCGTAGGTTTCGCGGAGCTACAATAGCCACCGCGAAGCACCTCTTTCGTGAAGCACGCTGGCTCCGCGAACCACCTTCGCAAATCAAGAGCGAATGATCTTCTATGAAAATTCTCTCTACTTCACTTGATGGGGTCGACCTCTATTTATAGGTGATTGCACTGACCCTCGAAATTTCTGCATGAAGTCAATGCCACGTCATCTCAAATCGCGAAGCTCCAATGTTTACACTTGAATTCTGTCCAAATCGAGAAGCTCCACGGCAATTTTACGTTCGTGGATCTTGACGTAGTCGCGAAGAATCACTGTCAACATACCTTCATGACTTTTCCGTGAATCTCCCTTGCGAAGCCCAACATTCCTTCGTTCCTTCGCCACAAAGCTCCCTTGCAAAGCCCTTCACCACCGCGATGCGCTTCAGCCTCTGTCGTTCGCGAAGCTTGACGTAATCGTGAAGCATCACCGCCTCCATTCTTCTGGTCTTTATGATTTCCAAACCAAGCATCCTATCTTCATGAAATTAGTGCATTTTCCATATGAAATTATGCTCTCCATGTAAATCCTATTTTCGCGATGCTCACCAAACTCCAAATTTTTTGACCCCAAAAATTTGTCAAACACTGGGAAACGAAGCCACCTTGTACTGCTCTTTTGTACCGCCTCCAGATTGTCCTTTCCTTTTTCATCGTTCTTTGTCGACATGGAATGTCAACAAATTCTTGAGAACTCGATAATTATCCATGGAAACCTACTTTGTCAACAAACACAATCAACCCAAAAAATGCTGCAATGTTACCTTGAGGGATTTTTTCCCAACAATCTCCCCCTTTGGGTTTGTTGAGAACTCTTCACAACTCTGCTCAGAAAGATTTTCTTCACATCGATACCTCACTGAATCTTCTTCTAGTCGCTACCACCATTCACCTCTTGCGATTCTGATAGCGTTCAAGGATTCACTTAACATATACTCTAAGCCCACATGAGCAATGCTCGGCATGAGAAACAAGAGTAGTATGAAAAGTTTATCAATGAACCACTTCATGTCATACCCCAATTGTGGATTCAACCCTGATACCAATTCATAAATTTATACCAATTGTTGAAACACACTGATACCAATTGATGATAGATGGAAACCTTCTCTCACCTGTCCAACACCACTGTTATGCTTTTATCACGATCCTTAGCTGTTGTGATATCTATTCTTTGTTTGATCACTTCTAGCATCTTCATATTTCATACTCTACCCCTTTCTCATTTCTCCCCCTATCTGGCTGCTCAAGTGGTCAGCTTCTCCCTGTATCATTCATGATTTTTCAAATTTCCACAATTTCTCCCCCTTTAACAATCACTATTTTCTCCCCCGTTGTCAACGAACCCAAAGGTCACCCCTTTGTAGTCTGTAACATAGTAGAGAACACATATCAGCACATTAGGGAAAACACATGGTACCTCAGGGATAGGGTGGGGGTCCCACGTCCACACTATTTCAAGTGCGGGGAATCTACTGAACTCCTAGGGCATGTCAATGCCTCTCAAAATCTTTCTTCGGTAAGGCCTTTGTCAAAATGTCTCCAACCTGTAGCTCTGTGGGCACGTACTCCAACTTCATGATTCCCTGCTCAACCATCTCCTTGATAAAATGATACTTAATATCAATGTTCTTTTTCCTTGAATGATGGACAAGATTTTTGATAAGATTTATATCACTTGAGTTGTCTTACTGGATTCCGATCGGAGACTTCACTTCAACTCCCATATCTTCAAGCTTCTGCTTCATCCACAATAACTGTGTGCATGCTTGAGTGGCCGCAATATACTCAGCTTCTGCGGTGCTCAATGAAATGCAATCTTTCTTCTTGCTAATCCAAGAAATACACAATCCACCAAGATAGAAAGCACCACCTGACGTTGATTTCCTATCATCTGCTGAACCGACCCAGTCTGCATCAGTAAAGCCCAATAACTCTGTCTGAGATTTATCCGTATATGTCAAGCCGAAATCCACTGTGCCCTGGATATACCAAAGTATTATTTTCACTAAAATCATGTGGCTTTCCTTGGGATTTCTCTGATATCTCACTACTTGGCATGTGGCGAAAAAAATATCAGGCCTTGTTGCGGTTACGTATAACAGACTTCCAATTATTTGCCTGTATTCTGTGATATTAATTGCCTTGCCATCCTCATCTTTTGATAATTTCATCCGGGTAGCCACCAGAGTCTTCATCTCCTTGTAATTTTCGATTCCAAACCATCTTAGGACCTCCTTGGAATATTTAGATTGTGAAATGAAGTTCAATTCCTTCCTTGTGTCACCTGTAGACCAAGGAAAAACGTTAGCTCTCCAATCATTGACATTTCACACTCATTTTTCATGAATTCGGAAAACTGTCTGCACTGACCTTCATCTGATCCGCCAAATATTATGTCATCGACATAAACCAACACCATCATCCTTTGATTACTGTCATTACTGAAATAGAGATTGTAATCAAATCCTCCACGCTGAAAACCAAGCTTCTTCAAGTACTGATCAATCCTTGAGTAACATGCCCTTGGTGCTTGTTTCAGCCCATACAATGCCTTCTTCAGCCTGCAAACTTTGTTCTCATCCTCATGAATGAGAAAACCATCTGGCTACTCAATATACACCACCTCTTACAGAACACCATTCAGGAATGCAGATTTGACATCCATCTGGAACACTTTCAAATTCCTTTGCACTGTGATGGCTAGGAATAATCTTATTGTCTCCAGCCATGCAACCGGTGCAAATGTCTCATCAACATTTATTCCCTCGATCTGGGAGTACCCCTTGCACACTAGACATGCATTTTTGCGAACCACTATGCCATCTTAATTCATCTTGTTGTGATATACCCATTTGGTCCCAATGAAATTCTTGTCTGCTGGCCTCGAAACAATCTCCCATGTTTGGTTCTTCTCAATCTGATCAAGTTCTTCGTTCATAGCCTGAACCCAGTTTTCATCTGCAGCTGCATCGGAAATTTTGTTTGGCTATACCTGAGATAAAAATGATGTCTGCTGTAATGACTTCATTCTTCGAGTCTGAACTGGAGCTGTCTGATCACCGATGATATTTTGACTATCAATTTCATATCAACTGTTTGGCTTCGTTGTAGATACAGACTTGACACTTTCTTGTTCATCATCAGTATCTTCTTCTGAGTCAGCCTCTTCCACTTCTACTCCCCCTGTGTTCCTTACCACATCATCACTTTCATCCAGAAACTATTCACTAGGTCGTTGAGCAGTCTGTTCATTTTTGACTATAGTGAAATCATTTCTCTCATCAATTTTTCCCAGCATCTTTTTGAAGCATTTATATGCTTTTCTTTTCCCTGAATATCCAAAGAATATCCCTTCATCTCCTCGTGCCTCAAACTTCCTATGATGTTATTTGTTGAGAATGAAACACTTATTTCCAAATATTCGAAAGTATTTCAACATTGGATTCTTTCTGTACAACAATTCATATGGAGTCCTCCCTTGCTTCGGATATAACAAGGACCTGTTTGAAACATAGACCGATGTCAAAACTGCTTCCATCCAAAATTTCTCTGGTAGGTCCTTATCGATAAGAATTGTTTTAGCCATGTTGTTGATGATCAGATTTATCCTTTCAACCACTCCATTCTATTGGGGAGTTCTTACTGATGATACTTGATGCCCTATCCCATGTTTCTCAAAATAGTTTTCAACCTGACTGTTTGTAAATTCCATACCGTTATCAGTACGAAACATCATAATTGTCTGCCCAAACATCTATTCCAATTTCCTCCTGTACTGCTTTATGCAACTGAACACCTCTATATTATGGGTAATGATGAATAACCAATCCATTCGTCTATATTCATCAATGAAAAGAACATAGTACCATTTCCCATCTATAGCTCGTGGTGAGATAGGTCCACATACATCAGCATGCACCAATTCGAGCACTCGAGTTTCTTTTTGTTCCTTTGGCATGTATGTCTTTCTGATGATCATCCCTTGTTAACAAGCATCACACGTATGAGTGCGATCACGTGATAGTCTGGGAAGGTCTCTAGCAGCATCAAACTTTACCAGATCTTCCATAGATGGTTGACATAGATGACCAAGTCGCTTATGCCACAACTGATTTTCTTCTTCTCTGGATAAAAGGCAAGAATCTTTTTCCCCACCTACCAGGTAAAGATTCCCCTTTTTTCGTTTTCCCTGTAGAATGACTATTCAATCTTTTCCTTTAACAATACCCATCTTCTTGGTAAATAGGATAGAGTTCCCAGAGTCACATAGTTGACTGAAGCTAAGAAAATTATGACTGAGACCCTCTACCAACAAGACATTAGCATGTCTCATTTATTTTCCCCCAAACATTGCTTTTCCTGAGACAACAATCTTCAGGCCTTCATCATTTCCAAATTTGACAACTCTTTCTTTGTCATATTTTATGCCTATAACCATTTCATTATTACCCGTCATGTGGGATGTGCAACCACTGTCAAGGATCCAAACACCAGAACGATCTGATGCTTTAAGGGCAATTTTAGCAACTACGTCCTTCTCAATTTTCTTCTTCCCGGTCCATACTTTTTCTTTCATACTCGACATGGATTGAGGCTTCTGTTCTTTCTCAGAGTATGATGGACCAGATTCATCTTGCAAAACTGCAAATCTGTTCTGAACTTTTAACTCACTTGTCAGTTTACTGATCTACTGCTTGGGAACATTTTGATTCTTCTTTGGCACATTTTTCTGAATGGTCGAAGTACAGTACCTAGCCATGTGTCAAAATCCTTCGCACCAAAAACAATGTCCTTCAAAATATGTTCTGGAAAACCGTTCTCTGTTTGGCATCCATCTCTATTATTGTTCCCTTCGATATCTTTTGGCTATGGAACACACATATTGTGAATGTCCCATCCTTCCACAACAATAACACCAGATATAAGGTGCATTCCTTCCTGTAACTTTAGAACTATTAGTTTCCCCTTGGGATCTCTGAGTATTCTGATTCTGCTTTGTGCTGAAATACACTTTCAATCTCGGGACAGGTGCTTGCAGTCTTACTTCAACTGCCACAGATTTTTGTTTCTGATTAAGCCATGAATAAGCATTAACATCTGAGTTCAATTGTTGTTTCTTTCCTGCTGAACTACTAGGCTCTTCATTCTTCTTTTCAGTCATCGTAACGACCTGATTTCCCAAGAATGTTTTGGGATTCAAAGGTTTTTCTTGGTCTTTAACTTTTCTCCGCAGACCGACAACTTCCTCTTCAAGATATTCAATACGCTTGACGTGATCTTTCACTTTTCGACTCAAGAAATCGATCTCCCTTTTCTTCTCTTCAATATTGAGCTTATGCTCATCAACCCTTTCAGTGTGATCTGTCCTGGAGATATAAGATTTTCAATTTCATTCTCAAGCTCAGACTTCTCCTCTTCTTGTTGTTGCATGTAGAGTTTGGCATCACATACTATCTTGTTGGCTTTCTTTGTTTTTGCTCTCCAAACATCTATCTCTTCAAGAGCTTCTTCTAATTCAGCTTCCATGTCAACTCTCCCTTCAATTTCTTCTTCTTCTTCATCAGTTTCAGTTTCATTCTTTTCTAGAGCACTAATGCCAACAGCCACCATCTCATTTTGTCCACGATCTTTGCAGTTTTCTATCTCTTCAACTTCTTCACCCTCAGACTCAGCTGAACTGTCTATTTCTTGTGAAAGAAGATTCTTCTTCTTTAAGAAATTTCTCTTGAACTGCTTCTTCCCTTTCACATAGGATGAAGATTTTTTCATGGGAATCTCAACTTCATCTTCCTTACTTTCTTCTTGAAACTTTTTGGGGCATCTTGCAGCAAAATGACCAACCATTCCACATCGGAAGCATGCTAGTAGATGTTTCTCTTTAAAAATTCCTTTTACTCTTTGAAGATTTGAAGAAAGGAATGACATCACCTCATCTGACTCTTCTTCCTCCTGAGAATCTTCAATAGTGAGCCTCTTCATGGCCTTAAATTCCACCTCTTTGGATTTAACTTTTTCCACAGCATCATTGTCATCATTTCACATTTCATATACAACAAGAGTGTTGTGTAGGTTATCCAATGTTAGCTCTTTCAGATCTTTATCTTCCAAAACAGAAACTTTCGGATTGAACCGAGGTGGAAGATTTCTCAGGATGTGATTTACGATTTTAATGTCTTCGATAATTTATCCAAGACACCACATGTCTTCTTCCACAACATTTACCCTGTCAAATAATGCATCAATAGACTCATTCGGGTTCATTCTCAGATCCGCATACTTGTTCCACAACACTTGCAGCTATGCCTCTCTGACTTTTGTATCCCCTTTATAAATATTCAAAAGCTTTTCCTACATGGAATGTGAAGTTTTTCATGACATCACTTTTGTATATATGGGATTAGAGTGGGCTCCCCATAAGGCATTTATTGATTTGGAATCAGCATCCAACTCTTTGTTCTCAGCTTCTGATAATGCACCACTAGTAATATAAGTTGTGATACCATGCATAGCTGCTGAAAACACATCCATTCCCAATGATCGGAAATAGTGTTGCATTCAATTCTTCCATATCTGAAAATAACATCTGTTGAAGATAGGAATCCCTCTATGATTAGTGACCTCCATTTGAGAGAAGAACAATTATCATCCTTCCCTCTGATACCAATTGTTCGGTCCACAAGGCTGAATACCCTGATAGGGGGGTGAATCATGGTATGACTAATTTAAAATTAATGCCCGTTCTGATCTTGTTTTGATATTAAGAAAAACACTATTCTCTCTCTTTACTGTTGCAGAAAGTAGACAGAAAGTAAAGCATTCACAGAACACACCAATTTTACTTGGTTCACCCCAAAGGGATACGTCCAAGGAGCATACGCCGACAAGTTTCCGGTCGTACCAATTCCACTAAACTTCACTAGATGTGGATTACAGTGTTCGGGCAAGATCACTTCAATGCCTAGGCTCACTGCCTTTACAATGTTTAGGGCCAGCTCACTGCTTTCCCAAGGGTCACTCCCTGTTTCTCTCTCTCTGGCTCACTGCCGGTGGAGAGGATCACCTTCTTCCTCTTCCTAAGATCACTAATCTGTGAAGGGATTCACCCACAGTTTATAGACTTGTAGGTATCTTCATTTCCATTAAGGAATGCATCTCTCTCTGTATTTAGATGTTCTGTTGTAGTTCAACATTCATCCACTGATGAATAGCACTTTTCCTCTGACCATTGGGCAACAACCTTTGGAAAGACCTTAGCAAATCACCCTACTTCGCGAAGCTCCCAATTTCGCGAAGCTCAACAAGCCTTCGCGAAGCTCCTGCCTTTTCACGAATCTCACTCACGAAGCACCCTCGCGAAGTACTCTCGCGATGATCAAGCCATCACAAAGAAATGACCCCCGCGAAGCTAAGTAAGCTGAAGCGGAGCTCGCAGGTTTCGCGGAGCTACAATAGCCGTCGCGAAGCACCTCTTTCGAGAAGCACGCTGGCTCCGCGAACCACCTTCGCAAATCAAGAGCGAATGATCTTCTATGAAAATTCTCTCTACTTCGCTCGAAGGGGTCGACCTCTATTTATAGGCGAATCCACCGACCCTCGAACTTTCTAAGCGAAGTCAACGCCACGTCATCTCAAATCGTGAAGCTCCAAAGTTTCCGCCGGAATTCTGTCCAAATCGCGAAGCTCCACGATAATTTTCCATTCGTGGAGCTTGACGTAGTCGTGAAGAATCACCATCAACATACCTTTGTGACTTCACCGTGATGCTCCCTTGCGAAGCCCAGCATTCCTTCGCGCCTTCGCCGCGAAGCTCCCTCGCAAATCCCTTCACCACCACAATGCGTTTCAGCCTCTGCCGTTCGTGAAGCTTGATGTAATCGTGAAGCATCACCACCTCCATTCGTCTGGTCTTCGCAATTTCCAAACCAAGAATCCTATCTTCGCGAAATTCATTCCTTTTCCATATGAAATTATGCTCTTCATGGAAATCCTCTTTTCGCGATGCTCACCAAACTCCAAATTTTTTACCCCAAAAATTTGTCTACACTGGGAAACAGTGCCACCATATACTGCTCTTTTGTACCGCCTCCAGATCGTCCTTTCCTTTTTCATCATTCTTTGTCGACATGGAATGTCAACAACTTCTCGAGAACTCGACAATTATCCATGGACACCTACTTTTTCAACAAACACAATCAACCCAAAATATGTTGCAATGTTACCTTGAGGGATTTTTGCCCAACAATCATACTCTCTATATAATAAATGTAATCTACAAGAAAAATAAAATATAATGGAAATGTAAATTTAGTATATAAAATATCAAATTGATATATATACTCCTCAAAATAGAATTTAATTTCATAATAAAACATGAGACCAAAGAAGGAAAATTGAGAGAAATCTTTTTCAAAATTTGATAACTATTGAAAACTAGAATCTATGAAGGAAATATCATAAAACACATATGTGAATATCCAAAAATATAATTATATTATATTTGGAATAAAATCAAGGTATCTACATACACTACAAAAAAGAGTGATGTACATATCATGTATCATTTAGAAATAAAAAACTCATATAAAATCACATTACATTGTTTCCTGACTCTAATCATACCCACTCAGACCAACAATATAATATATATATAATTATTATAAATATTTTATATTTTCATATTTTTAAATCTTGTAAAATAAATTATTTGATTAACACCTTATATTACCGGCTTGTTAACCATGCTATGTTAATGATTCAATTTGGGTAATATTCTCATTGTTCTTCATATGTTTCTTAATTTCATATATATTTTTCCTTATACGTATATCATGAATACAAAATTTATGCCATATATAGTAAATTTTTATTATTATAATCTATAAAATATAATACTATCAAATTGAAAACAGCTTTTAGGGAGACGGTAGGTCATACATTCTCATGAACAATAAATATGTTTAATAATTGTGTTGAAAGAAAGAATGTAAAAGTCATTTATGTATATATATGTATATACATATAAATATTATAGTAGATTTATTATATAAAATATATCATATATATTATATATATTCACTTCATATATCATTAATACATTTCATGTAGTGTGTGAATGAATAACATCACTTTGAAGGGGTGGTACTCTACACTTCCACAAATGAAATTATCTTATTAATTTCAAATGGAATCTAAAAAAA
Organism: Viscum album; assembly: GCA_963277665.1. Classification (NCBI taxonomy): domain Eukaryota; kingdom Viridiplantae; phylum Streptophyta; class Magnoliopsida; order Santalales; family Viscaceae; genus Viscum; species Viscum album. The sequence continues at coordinate 2,030,622,387 of OY728151.1, read as the reverse complement.
TATGTTTTCTAAAAAAAATCAGAATAATAAATAAATAATGAATATAATATATTATATATAGATGTTTTCTGTCAATTATAATTAACCCCATGATAGGTGGAATGTAAAATTGAACAATCATCATTTATTTAGGCGGTAGTTCATCATCCACATATTATTATATTCGTTACCCATTAAATGGTTGTTTGTGTATGTTTAGGTAAAAAAATTATCAAAATAAAACATCATATTATATTAAATATACAGATAATTATATACAATCTAGGAATAAATAGGGAAGATGGGATGAAAAACAAAAATAAAAGGAATTTATAGACAGAAAATGTTTCATCATTATCAGGTAACTCTATTTAGATTGATAAAAAAGGCTTCATTGGTTGATCACATTCTAATGGAATGCTTCTATGTGGGAGGGAGGGATATTGGGGACTTTATGGATTAGATATTGGACTATCCTAATAGGGTTTATTGGTTTTTGGATGTGGGAGAGGTGGTCGGCTTTTATAGGGATGGAAAATGAATCACATTAATTTTTTGAAGATAAGATTGGTGTACACATTATATTACCTAAAAACATATAAAACAAGCCCAAATCAAAATGGATTATTTTATATATAAGTATTAATAGAAAAGCTTTTTTATTAAATTATTACATCATTTGGGCTCCAATAATTGTGGTTTATTCCCATATTTACTTTAATATGACCTTCTTCACTGTGAATAATTTTAATCACTTTTACATATTATTAATGCCAAAAATTAACATGTTATTATTAGAAAATAATTATTATAATGATTAAAATGTTGTATTTTTTTGGAAATTTTATTCTGTAATGAGGAAAAAAATATGATTAATGTTAATCACTCAGACGACACGAAAATAATGGTTTTGAAGGTTAAAATAATTTCAAACAATTATTCAGTTTTAATATTCAATTTCAAATTAAAATTTATTATAATGACCTAAATTTAATTAATTTATTTTTTACATATCTAAATTTACCTTCAAAATTTTAATTTAATTTAATTTAAGGAATTATTTAAAATAAATTATTGTTTTTAACAAAAAATCAGTATTTTCACAGGTCATAAAAAATAATGTTTCCCAGAGAAATCACAAAAACCCACCCTGAAGTGTTTTCATCCCTATATATTTAAAAATTAAGATTATTTAATATAATTAAATTTCTAAATAGGTCTAAAATTATATTTTTTTTAAATACGTTTTTTCGAGAATAAAATATTTTTAAACCAAAACAACTTTACCAAAAGTTATGTGATTCATTGCCAATATGATTTAACAATGTATCAAAATTTTAATTAATTATTGAAAATTAGTTATTAACATTAATATATATATATATATATATGTTTATTGGATAGGATATAATTATGTCTTTTAGGAAATTTTAATAATAATATGATGTTTCGTAGAAATATCTATGTTATTGGTATCATACACCACATCAGTGATCCGTGTAATGTAGGCCATGTCAGTATTTCGTGTAGCACAAGCCAGGTCGGTATTTCATGTAGCACAATATAATTCAGTGTCATTTTAATTGAATTTTTTACTATGTTTTTTTAATATATATATATATATGTATATATATATATTGAACAATTTCCATTGTCATGTGAAATGAAAAATATAATAGATAAAAATTAATTTGAAAAAAATAATTCACAAAATATTGGTGTGTACAATTATAACACCCCTTAACATGTATTTTCCCTCTAAATTCATCTTGATTTTTAATTTTTAATAAATGAATGTTTAATTCATAGAAAATCATATTATAAAAATAAATTTAAAAGTAAGCATAAAAGGGAACGATGAGACCATAAGGACTACCAAATGTAACATAAGACTAGGATTCCACATAGGTTATCATAGGTTGAAAGTGATGATCAGATAGGTTTAAAAATATTAAATACATATAGGGAATGATTGAGGTCATTTGTAACAAACCTTTTTATGTTAAAAGACAATTAAATGGCCTCAATGAGTTAAATCAATAATGATTTAAAGCCCATCTGTTCATGAAAATCAAGGCATTATAAAATACACATTTTCATTGGATCATTATCCTAACATAGAGTAATTATTTTGTTGACAAAGAATAAAAGGAAATATAATTACATGAAAATATTATACAAAAACAATTTATTCATTAGTTCTGCTTTTATCATTTTCTAATTCATCCATTACTCAATGTAATTGATTTAAATAGTGCTAATTTTTTTTACTAGATCATAAGTCTCATAAAATAATGAATTTTAAATAAATTTATTTAAACTATTATTAAAATATATATGTGGAATTCATTATTCTGTAAACCTAAACTTTAAGACTATATTTTCATCATAAATAAGTCTTTATCAAAAATAATTATACATTAACCAAATAATTTCATAGGCCAGTGCTATACCTGAAACCATTATCATCCTTCAATCATGGGTTCAATACCCACAGACTTTATGGACATGATTTTTTTGCACACAATATACATGGTGTCCTATCATAAAACCATACTAGTATAATTTTAAAATTATGATTTAAATCCTTGAAATAAGTCTAATATCTATATATCCATTCAACTAAGGTTTTCAATACAATTTCAATACATAAATACTTAATCTGATGTTTAACATAAACATTTCATGAATGTATAAACATATAACCCTTCAAAAATATAAAAATCCAAAACCCTAGAAATAAAATCATTAAACAATCTTAACATTTATCCCCATATATCAAAGAATTACTCGTGGTTATCTCATTCCAAAAATTTGAATACCCTTTTGTTAAACTGTATTAGAACTTGGTAACAAACTAAATTACCATAAATCATGTTTTCAAAATATAAATCCTTCCTTTATTCTATAGATCAATGTATATATTCCATAAATCCAGTAAGATTAAATCTTCATCCAAGATAGCATGATTTAAATTTCAACATGTCCTTAATTAGTTACGAGGTAATCAGTACCTTCCAATATACATATTTATATCTCAAACATATTTTTTCAAACAATAGTATTGTAACATAAGTAACATATTATGGCTATTATTTCCCTTGTTCATGTGTTTTAAATGGACATCACCATTCTAATATATCAACATTCTATTCCATCATAGCCACGCAACATGGTCTTATAAATCCATATCAAATAACATAATATAATCATTCCATATATATTTCACCATACATATAACATACAAATTGATTCCAAACATATGAAAACATTTATTATTCTAATTCTTCCTTTTTTATTAACAATGATACCTTATCCTATTATAAAATACTTCGTTCCTTTCACATTTCATATGTTGTCTCATCTTCTTCATCAATGTCACCATTTTTCAGACCACCATGTCGGTTCCCATTTGGAGCATTCATCAGGGGACACTGAGTTGCATAATGACCATTTAATAAAATTTTAAAACAAATAATGTTAAATTATTTCAATGGCATTCTAATATAATCACACATTTTTTAAACAGAATATTCATTTTTTTATTTTAGTAATATTAGTTGAATTCCACTTTTACACAATAAAAACATCTTCATGTCCTCTATGACATTCACATTGATGATTATATCCACACTCTAGAAAATGAGTAATCAAAATTTTCATAGATCAATGTAATAGAATGCCCTAAATATTATTTAAATCCTTCTTTATTTTCCATGGATAGTTCAAGAGTTGGTGAAGGTATATGTTCTTAATCATCTCCCATAAAAACTGATGAAGATTTCTTAAAAACATCTCTCACTCCAGTGATCATCCCACATGATAACTCATTAAAAAATCACCAATCACATTCAATGAAAATTCATTTACTTCTTGGTCATATAGATGAATAAAACTGGAATCGTAGTGTGAGCATTAATTATCATAGTATAATATCACACATGAAAAAAATTACTTATAAGATTTATAAATCATGGAACTGCCTTATTCTATAAAACTCTATATTTATCATACCTTAATAATAGGAATATTATATTTAAATAAATCATGATGTTTCATGATGTGTTTTGGAATTATGAAATAATATCCCTAATGATTGACAATCCATGTGTTCAATAAGTCTCGTTTTCATGTACCTGATTATATAGAGTCTAGCCCGAGACATCATTTTAGAGTTGTAACAATAGGGTACATATTTTTTGGATTCATATCCTCTTTTAGTATCCTATAACGAACCAGAATTGGTCGATCCTAAACTGGTAACCCGATATAATCCAAAATAAGGCCCAAGGATAGTTCATAATCCACATGGTCTAAAAATTATTGCAGGGCATAAAAATAATGCTGTTGAAAAAAATGTAACCCCAAAATGAAAAAAAAATAACAAAATTTTAATAATCTATCAGTGAGAATATAAATGGACTAGAAAATGAAAAATACCTCATGATATCTTTTCGATCACAATGAATAAAAAAACAAAGATCACTCCATGAGAAATCCAAAACTAGTGGAACCAAAAACTATAAGAAATAGAGTAGGCATGAGTACTGAGGTGATCAGTAAAAATTGCAAGGATAAACAAGGACTTATGAACGTACCATTGAAAGGAAACCCAAATCATTATATTTTTAAGTTACAACAACATAAAAATAATATTTTAAATTCATTAAAATTTATTTATCAAGATTCCATTACATTAAAAAACCAACATCATTTCCATTAAATTTCATAATAGATTACAATAATGCATAGTTATTTTAAAATGAATGGAAGATAGTTTAATTTAATCATATGGATTTTAATAAGGTGGAAACAAGATTTAATCAAATAAAAAGGAAATTATTTCATACACACCATGTCATAGGGGAGCACCAAGGTCATTCCCAATAGGTAACCTGTAAAATGGGTCACTAAGAACCTCTTACTTTGCTGAAATGTGGTATGGAAACAATAAGTAATAGTGATATCTTGAATGAGACACTGGGAATGGAAACCCCACAGTGCTAGTAGTCACCAATAATCATAATCATTTAAATAGTGTTGGAATCCTCAATCCTACTAAACGTAACAATGACAAACCACTTATTAATCAACTAGCGTACATGTCTTCGTCAATTATTCTAGACACCTAGAGCTCCCCATGTGCTCCATTTCTTTTTCTGTTGAGGTTTCATCAATCTAAAATATATTAGTAAAAAATTTTAATTATTAAAAAAAGTCACTATCCCACCAATAATCTCCCTACATTAGAATATCCCCCATTTTTTCACATAATAATTCACAATCATCTCTACTAGGAACATATCAAAATTCACTAATTCTATATACACATCATTTTTATAAAACACAGCGGTTTTCCTGAAGATGGGTTTTATTTTTTCTGAAAAACTTACAAAATTCAAGAATGTATTACTTATATGCATGTAATACTTATCATTTTAGAACACATAATCACTAAAAACATGAATGATTCCAAAACTATTTCATTATTCAACTATTCAACTTTGGTAATATATATTTAAAAACAAGTTAAAACCATGATTATTAAGAGGTAATTATCTTAATAACGTCATAACACCCCTTTTACCACATGTTTACACTAAACCAATTTTGTAAATTACATTATTCCCCTTTGGAAAAGAGAACATCTCTTTACAATTATATATTATGTTATTCGAAATGAAACATGTCTTTAATGAGACCCATTACTCAACCAAACCAACTAGGAATACAATATTCAATAAACCAAACCACACACACACACAAACATTTATGTATATATATATATATTATTAATTTTAAATTAATGTTAATTTTTTTAAGCAACACCAACGAATCATAGAAATGATAATTAAAAGGAATGTCATAGGGAAGGTACATCGGAACATGAAACGTTTGAAAATGGTATCCTAAGACTTATACACCATACATGAATATACATTTTATCATATATATATACATATCCTTTGAAACAACGTAGATATTCCCCTCTCTATGAGGGAATATGTACTTGGTGGTTTTATATGTACACATTCCTACCCCTGTATATACATGTAGGCCTTCACTACCAATGACCAAAACCCAGACCATGATAATAAAAAAACTACAATGATAAATATGGATATAATATTCCTAAATGAAAAAAATTAAATATAAATAAAAAACACTGAAAGGAAATACTCTCCATATACAATAATTAATAAATTGAATCAGACTGAATCTATTTTTCCATTGGTAATTGGCATCCAGACACGATGGAATGAGACTCAATAGACACATCCCAATCCATAAAAATAAATGAAAGAATCACAGAATGGATACCATCGAATCGTAGAGTTCAGCCTAATTAATATTGATTGAAATTGAGTAGAAAATATGTATATGATAGAATAATGGGTGAAGTGGGGGCTTACCTTGAAGAATCAACCCCAAAATCGAAAGAAATTGAGTTATGTATCTTGATAATTAGAGATAAGAGAGGGATGGAGTCATTTAGATAAATGTGATAGTGTGGAGGGTGTCACACGATGAATAAGGAAGAAATATGAGAGTAAAAGAGATAAAATGAAATATGAGAAAATGGTAGAAAAATATAAAAAATTAATAATATTAAACCATGGTAACTTGCATGACATGGAATCATGGTTTTCCAAACAGTGCCCCAACCATGCATGGGCCACTACATAAGGAAGGAATACCCACACTAGTAACTAAAAAAGGTTGTACAGTTTGGAAGATATATTGAAACGACTCTTTCACGTGACACCACCTAGTGGAATGGTCGCTGAACAATTAGGGTAACATTGTGTGGGAAATAATGTTAAAACAAAATGGACTTTAACACAAAAACATTCAGCCTTCTAAACACATGGACTCAATACCTCTCATACCAAAAATAAAATAAGGAAAAAATGAATAAAATTACTAATATAAAATTGAATTGACATGTTAGTGTGTGACAACTCTCCCCAACATGTCACTTATGCCCCTAGAAATTCTTAACGATTTAGTTGGTCAACGTATGAATAAAAAAATGAACAGAATCTTAATAATCGTACCATGATCATTTAAGTACAAAAATATGACAACTTACTCTATAATCAATGTCTTGGTAAATGAAATCCCATGACTCTAACCACTAAATGTGTGTAACGACATTGAGGGACCCTCTTCTCCAAACAAAATTAGTACATGGAACACCTTGAACGCAAAAATGGATATTAACAAATCATGGTGATACTTCCTCAAATATTCTTCATGCAGACCATTACATAGATAAATTATTACCATGATCGGGGTATGGTGGAATAAAAACAAAGGATTTTCCCATCAATAGATCTTTAGGGATTTCATTCCCATCAGTGTCATTTCATGATGGTCTCCTCCACCATATTAGGATTATGTCTAACATTGACCATCCCAAATTGAAACAACTCACAAGGACAAACCAAAAAAGTAACACCTACAAGACCGATGATGGGGCTCCACACTAATTTAGGAAAAAGATTACACACAATTAGGATCATACTTCCATCATGAATCCAGTAACCATGTCCCAATACCAACACAATAGGGTGTGGCACCAATAGAAGGAACCCAAAACAATCTATGATTTTTGACTCATCAAAAACTCAGGATAAGAAAAAATCCAATGGGTGACAAAAAAATTTAAATAATAAAATGGATGAATTGCTGCTCAAGAGTTTATATCCCATAATACATTACCATGAAGAAATCCGGAAAGAGGCCACTATGATGTTATATGAAAAAAGGCCCAAAATAAACAACACAAGAATAGAATATCCATCTGGAATCCTCTTATACACTGGAGAAAATATTTTTGATTTGATTCCCACCACACCTAGAGACTTCCATTCCATGTGAGAAGATTGACTTTTGGATGAATGGTTAGAGTTGTGACATCATGATACATTTGTGTCATTGTATATAGGAACTGATAACCTATAATCTGTGTCTCATCCTCTGGAAATACAACTTATAGAGTTATTCTGTGGCCACACCCTCAACAAAACTTCTATGGAATATATATAAGTGGAATAGAGTTCCTAAATGACCACATTTGAAGTGAAGAGTGTGTTGTATTTAAATCAATAAACCTTGAGTGGGGAGGGAGAGAACCCAAGAAAAGTTTCCTCTGGTTCACATTCATCACAAAATTGGGAAACTTCTATGTGAACCTTAAGAAACTAAAATTCAGTCTATCACTATCCACACCTTGTAACTCAAATTCAAAAGAGTGGATGGAATATAACCTTCACAAATCCATAAATGGTCATTAAAAAGCCATAATTTCAAACTCTAGAAATAAATTTATTGTTACCAAATACCCAAAGATATACTCAACATCCTCAAGTAATACCATAACCTATATCATGACTAGGCAGCAATAGAGAAACAAAAAAACATTCAAATAAGCCTCTAACACAACAAAAAATTCAGACTCTAAAAAACTCCAACATTGGAAAAAAAACTTCATAGGCCTTTTATAGTTTTTATGTGTCATAATATACAAGAAAAACCTAGAATTTACTCGAATAGAAACACCAAACATTCCACCAAATACAATCATATATCAAACACTAAAATTCAAACTTATTTTCAATCAAAAAAACAACAATTCAAAAACCAAGCATAAAAAAATCCATAATTCCCCATATGAATCTACCACAGTTATTCTAAATTAAAAAAAAATATCCTCTTTAAAATAATGTGACCATCAAAACCTATTTCATAATAAATGTTCCATTTCATGTTCCTTTAGAACAAATTAACCTCAATAAACTCACCTTCTGGAACATGTTTTCAAAATAAAAAATGATATTCAGAAACCAATCACCCACAGTTAATAATGTATTTAAATTTTCCATCTATCTTAGGAACCCACACAGGTATTCCAAATCCACATCCAAAATTCATACATGTTAGCATTTATAAGAATACCAATTACAGTAAATACAATTCCAGTGAAAAATTACCATGGGGCATCAATTTCAAATTTCACAAAAATATTAAAATCCCCAAAAAGTCCAAATATATTTCAAATATTAAATTTATAATATCATTCTAAGATCCCAAAACATTTCCTAAAGGAACAAGAATTTAAAAAAAATCACATTCTATTTTCAAGAAAACCCATATTTTAATTTATGAAATAAAATATTGATAATCTTGCTACCAAATTCTAGATAGAGGACTACCCAAAAAAAACAATTCACTATATGAATCAACACTCCAATTTCTCAAATGAAAAACTACTACACAAGGCTTTCTAACATGGTTTGGAATACCTTTCATCAATAGGTTGAGCACATTGAATGTCATTAAAATAAATTTCTTGATCTTTACATTGAATTAAAGTACATTGATAAAAACCATACACCCCTCCAAAATGAACACAAAATCTAATGACAGATAGAAGCACCCAAAAAAATAAATGAACTAAAAAAATCTAATATACAGACAATTAATTTTAGACAAGACTATCCCAGATCTCCCAAGAAATTCAATAGAGGTTCCCAATACATTATGGTCATTCCTATACATAGAATTTGATAGATAAATATTTAAAATACTAACTTCAAACTATAGTTTCTCCCCTAAATTCATGGGATAAAACTACTCTAAAATCATTTATTTGTGAAAAAATTTGGTTCAACCTTGATCCAGTCATCTGAGATGATACATATTAAGGATGCAGGGTTATTATTGATTACCACGAGTAGAATAATAATGTCAGGAATCCCAATATTGCAGTTGGGAATGTTTTATCCAATAAACGAAAGATAAAAATATAAAAGTAAACTTAATGAACAGGTAATGAGAAAAGAAATAAACAATGAAATGAATCATACCACATGTGACCTCATGGTTAATGATGAAACAAAGATCCATGCTCAATCCATAAGAAATCCAAAACTATATAATCCTAAAAAAATAGAGTATGAATGAACATTGTTATTCTCATTGGAAATTTCATGGGTAAACAATGCCATGTGACCTTACGTTTAAGAATAATACCAAATAATGCTAGTTTGAAAATAAAAACAAATTAATTTAATATTATCCATTATTTTAAATATATATTACATGCTCTCAATTCTGTATGAAATCCATATCATTTCAACTACATTTCCAATATAATTTACATTCTCACATATTTGTTTTAAATGAATGGGGAACAGTTTATATTAAAAACAAAAAATATACAAAGGAGTATACATGATTAAAGAAACTACAATGGAAATTATTTCACACTCAACATGTCATATGTTAGATTAATTTTCCATAAGAAGAGGTAACTCGATCAAATAGTTCTTTAGGAACCTCATACCTCATTGAAACGTGGTATAAAAAATTACAACTAACAATGTTTTCTTGTACGATCCACTAATAGGGGACACCCCAGGGGTTAGTGGTCTCCATTACTCAAAAATATTTGTTTTCTGTTTTAATATTTAAAAATTTTACATGAAAGTACGACTAGATACTTCTGAATCGACTAGCATACTATTTATAGTCATTCAACCAAGATAACACGTGCTTCCCATGTGCTCTATTTGAAGTGGTATATAGTTTTCTTTAATCTAACATTCACAAATACTTAATTTTATTTTTCAAAAAACACTTTCATCACCTCACAACTGGTCTCCCTACATGAGCACATCCCATACCCTTTATATTGTATAATAACGCATAATACTCATTATTTGTAACATATCACAATTCAAAAAATATATATACATATAATTTATCTAAAAAAGGTTTAATTACTCAAGAGGGGATTTAATTTTTCAAGAAATTATCATAAAATTCCAAATGGACTGAATTAAATAGAAGGGATACCTTTCATTTTATGATACATAATCATCAAAAAAATTTAAGTATCCAAAAACATATGAATGTTCAAAAAACAACCAAGATACTATATGTTTAAAAATAATCCTAAAACCATAATTAAAATGAGGTAATCATTTATGATAGTGATTTCATTAATTTAACCATGGGTTCACACATAACTCATTTTTTATATTACCTTTAAACTCATAGGGAAATCAAACATGTCATCATATATTTTTTTCAATATAGGACTAAATGCCACTTTTCGTTTGAGATATTTATTACACTTCCAAACCAACATGGAAATAACATTTAAAGAACTAAAAAAAATATTTATATATAAATATATTATTATTTTCATAAAAAAAATTATTTTTTTTAAAATAACACCAATAAAAACATTATATTCTAATTAAAGGTTAAATAATATGGTACCTACCTTAAAACAAGAAATTATTAATTATGAAATCCAGAGACCACATCACAAAACATGAATATACATATTCACATGCATATTTAAACCTTTATCAAATGTATATATTCCCATATTTATGACGGAACATATACTAATAGGAGATATATGTATAAATGTTACCCATGTATATACAAGAAAGCCTTCATTGTCATTTACAAAAAACCCACACTACGATTACCTAAACATACTAACAATGATAAAAAAGTAATATAATATTAACTAATGTATCCAAATAAAACTAAATTAAATAAGGAATGAAGAGAACCTTCATCTAAAATGGTGATCGATGAATTGAAACATGGATAATTTTATTTTATTTTTGTATCGGGTGTCGATACTCAAAGGAAAGATAATTTATATACTAATAATGATTCGTATAAATGAATCATAGAATAAAAAATCATCAATAATGTAACCCTATGTTTCTAAAAAACCAATTATGAGTGATAGGGAGGATAAAACCAGTCCACAGTGGATGAAGGGGGTAACATGAAGGAATTACTTGAGGAATCATCCCCATACATAGAATAAATCTAGTACCTTTTCCAAAGAAAGAGAGAGTTAATATGGAAAAAGGATTGAAATTGGAGAGGGAGGGAGGAGGAAATCACTTGAATCATAGGAGTGAAATGGGATAAAAAATTATATAAAAAATAAATAGGATAAATGGGAATGAAATAGATATTAAAAACAAAAAATTTTAAAACATTTTTATCCCAGATGGGTTGGCGGAATAGTTTTCTAATCCCTACCCCGACCTATACAAAGAACTACATAGGACATGTGTCCCCACATGGGTACCAAGAAAATGTTTAGACATTGAAAAAACGTTTTGGAAATCATTTGGAAAGGCTCTGTCATGTAACAGAGCAAAATCACATGGGCACCCCATGGTTAGGGTAACATTGCATGCCAACTATGTGACGCCAAAAAGGACTTCAAAACTGAAACATTCTTCCAGATAAACACTAGGAATAAATCTAAGTAAATTACAAAATAAAAAAATACCAATTATGTAAAAAGTAACAATAATAATTGTATTGTTTCGGGTCATGGTGTGGAATATCTAGAAAAGGTTATATTACTTGGATACCACTTACTTTATCCTTTTCCAAAATTATAGGTCATTTTTCTAAATCATAACTCTTCCTTATACTTATTTATCGATACATCCATAGATATATACATATGAATCTCCCTATTATTCCCATACTTGTTTCGAAATAATTAATAAAACATTGCATTGATACAATCTATAGTGACCCAGGCTAGATATTCATTGATATTAAATCATTTTAGATGAATATTTACAACATTACAAAAAATATATTTCCAAGGAATTTAATAGTACAGTTTATTTTGAAACCTGGAATCAAAATTCTTTATCCTGGGGAATAATTATCATAATCTCCCACAAGTATCTCCACAATTATTAATTCTACAAAAAACCTTTCTTCATAACCCATGGATTGGAAACAGAATAAAAAGGTGAGTTATAATGGCACATAATGATAAATAAGGGAGATATATTAGAATAATTCTGGGCATAGCGGTATGTGAACATAATCGTGAAAATAAATGGTCACACCCTATATATCAAATATCATATCGATGAATCATTTCATAAATAATGAATATTTATAAGACCTGAATCATAATGACATAAATATCACAATCCAAGAAAGAATAACATATGAATAAAACACGGAATTGTGGATTAAATATAAGAAATATAATTATTTCTATTTTAGTAATCGAATTCCAATGAAGACCATCATAATATAAAATGGCCATTACAAATTTGGGTTCACACCAACTGTGAGACCTGTATTATTGAACCAAGTTCACCCCTCGGTCGCGCCAGATATTTTTTTTACCCCATTTGCTTTTTATTCAAGCTTTTTAATACTAAATAGATTTAATTTCTCATTCCAGTCATGTCTATCTCATGCGATATAAATATTTACCCAAGTATTTGGTTGTAGATATAGGTCCCTCCCATATCATTATGAAATCTAACATTAATGTTCCACAAAATTCTAATCAATAATATCATAATGCTTTCAATAAGATAGCTATCATTAACATGTAAACATATTAATATCCTGCTGAAAAATATATTGGTATCAAAAATATTTCATCTAAAGAATAACCCATTAATGATAAATATATTTCATAAAAATATTAGATGTGACGGTGAAATGGATTTCATAAACATATAATTTTGAAAGATATATATATTATATTAATATTTTACTCGAGATAGAGAAATAAATTTCATATACATATAAACATTGATTGAGACGTGGGTTTGATAGAAACCATAAAATTAAGGATATCATATTAATAGAAAAAAATATTAATGGAACTATTAGATATTTTTCTAGAAAGGAATGAGTAAAATCAAAGGATTTCATCTTAGATATAAAATAAATTTGAAGTAGCTTTCAAGAAAATTTCTTTAGGAAAATACCCATTATTATTTTAAAAATTATATTTAATGCATAAAACTATTTGAATATAATTTTTATAGAAAATTCTTTCAAAAAATTCAAATATGAGTTGAAATTGTGTTGAAAACATTTTCCCTCGATAACATAAAAAATTCACATCAAAAATAATTTAAAAACCATATTCTTTGAAAGAACATCGAAAACATATAATGATATTTTAAAATTGTTAACAAAAACATTTAATTCAAAACATATTGAAGAATCTTGTAATTTTTTTGATAAAAATTCCTTTCAAATTTCTTTTTAATCACATAATGAAATAATAAAATAATTTTGATAAAATTATCCTTGAAGAATTAGTAAATAAATTTGAAATAATTTTAAAAACAAATTTTATTGAAAATATAAAAAATAATCAGGAATTTTTTTTAAAATAGCATTGAAAAAAAATTCATAGCATTAATGAAATTAAAATGAAACAAAGAAAATAGTATTTATAGTCAAGAAATCCTTACATGTCACATGAGGAAAATATAATATTCTTTTTGGATGAAAAATAAGTCTGAAAAATTCATTGTATTGAAAGAAACCAAAATATTTGATAGAAAAATTTGAAAATGACAAAAATTTGAAAATTATATATTTATTATCTTATTATACTAGTATAATGTTCTTGAAAACCCAATTTAGAATACATGGTTTTAGAAGAATGGGGAATTGTGACTGAAGAGATGGTAAATATGTAATTTCATAAATTGAATTTCTTATCATTTTTATATTACATGAGAGGAATAAAATGTAAAAATATATGACTAAATATTGATTAAATATAGTATAATTTAAATAGTGAATTTTATTTAGTTATGGATCATAATATTTCATCCATGGAAGCATCATGAAAAAAAATATTTAAACGAATTGAGAATGTCTTAATAAATAATAATAAATTGGTTACATATGATCATACTCTCCATTTTGGAAAAGAAATTACAAGAAACATAAAATATTATAATAATATTTATATTCATTATATAACATGTTACATGGAATTATATACACGTCATAATATAATTTAGGATCATAACAAAACATGAGTCTTAATGAATGAAAAATTGAGAGATAAATTTTTCACCGATTTGGTAAATTTTGGAACGTAAATCCCGTGAATGAAAGACCTTATAATGTATAGGTGATTTAATATAAATTTAAAAATAAGATTAATGTAATATAATCATGGATATTTCATTCAATACAAAAACTGAAAGAATGGATAACATATCATCTATGTCACATAAAAAAAACTCAGATAAAATCCCCATACATTGTGTATTGACTGTGTTCGTACCCATTACAAAATCATATTAATAAATAAAAATGTATTATAAATATTATAAATAATTATATTCTTATATATAATACCATATATGGTTTTAATATGACCATAAATTACCCTCTTGTAATCAATCATCTGTTATGGTTTCACATTGGGTAATATTAACATTGTTTTCTTATGTCTATAAACATGTTATATTATCAGTCACTGTACAGATATCATGGATAAAGAATTTCATTAATGATATAAATGTCTTATATATATATATTATATGTTTAATATAATAATATCTATAATATATATGTATGAAACTGAATACATTGTTAATTGGGGTGGTAGGCCCTACATACTAATGAAATCTATTTATTTTTTATTATCGTGTTGATAGAAAGAAACTATAATAAATATATGTATATATATATATGAAAATATATAAAATTCAAATATTATCTTATTAGTATAATATATATCATATATATTCCCTAAATATGTCATTAATATATTTCATGGGGTGTGTTAATGAATCTGATCACTTCAATGGGACGGTAGTCCACACTACCACAAACAAAATTATCGTAATAAAGATGAATTAATTGTAAAAAAGATATGTGATGTAAAAGAAATATATAATCATAAATAAATAATAAATATAATAAATAACATATATAAATAGAGTTTCCATCGTATTTTAAACCATGAAAGGCTATAAGTAAAATTGAACAAACATTGTTTAGTGATTCAGTAGTTCATCATACATGTATGTGATATGTCTGTTACCCATTAAATGGAGGTGTGTGTAATTTTAGGTAAAATATATTTGGTAAAAAATAATATTATATTTATTATACTAACTATTTTTATCAATCATGGAATAATTTTCTTTGAGGGGTGGATAAAGGAAATAAAAGGAAGTACTTGAGGGAAGACATTACAACTTCATCGGGTACCCCTTTTTGTTTATGCCAAGTGGCTTCCACGGATTGAATTATTCCAATGGTAAGGATTATAATATTACAGTATATGTGATTAAAATTTTATTGGGAATATCATTTCTTAGTCTATGAGGTTTTAGAGGTGTTTGAATTTGGGATATGTGGTGGCATTTTAGGGGGAATGAAAAGGACATATTTGGAATTTTTTGAAACATGTTTGGAATACACATGTTATTACAAAACAAATTAATAAAAACAATCCTAAATAAATAGTTGATGTTTTATAGACGAAATATTTCAATAAAATGGATTTATTCACATGTTTCATGGTAATTTAAAATCATAATATTATGGTTTAGTCCCTAATTAAATTTAATTTTACATTAATCGCTATGACTAATTTTAATCAATTTTAGTAATCATTTTGATCAAAAATAAATATGACCCAATTAGTCATTAATTATTATAAATATTAAAATGGGTTATTGTTGTTTTTTTGGAGATTCAATCCCTATATGAATAAAAAATAAGAGTAATTATAATCTCAAATATTAGGTGAAAGTACATGTTTTTAATATAGAAAGATGTTTCAGGGTTTATATAGTTCTCATATTCAATTTCTAGATGAAATTGATTATAAAGATCAAAATTGTATTAATAGATGTATAATTGATATAATGTATCATTTAAAAAATTAATATTATAATATAAATTTATAATAACATAAATGAAAATATAGTTTTTAACAAAAAATAGTATTTTCAGTATTCATCCAAAGATAAAGTCTCATGGATAAATGAAAAAAATTCTCTTTAATGTAATTTCAAAATTAAAAATTTTAAAAATATGTTAATTTTATATAGTTAAACATCTCACGGATTGTAAAATTTATTTTATTTTTGAAATGATTCATTCGAGAAATCCTTATATTAAAACATTAAAGGACTTTACCAAAAAAATGTATCATTCATTTTAAATATGTTATATCTATTTAAAATAATTATAAATAACTTATAGAAAATGTTATTACTATTCAAAATAATATATATAATTGATAGTACATAATTATGTTATTTAAATAATAATAATAATAAAATTAGGTTTCATGGACTCATTTGGGTTGTGTGTAATGTATGCCATGTCGGTGTTGCGTGTCCCGCATGCTAAGTCTGTATTGCGTGTAGCACATGCTATGTCTGTATTGTGTGTAACACAATAAATTTTGATTCCTTGGGAAACAAATGTTTGAAATAGATTTTTTATATAAATATGTACATAATTAATTGTTTCTAGATTCATATGAAATGAAAAAATTCATAAATATATATTAATTTCAAAAATATAATTCACAAAATCATAGGATGTAACATAAACAACGAAGAGGTAACATCCTTCCTCTATATATTTATTATAATTTTCATTCTCCACCAATAAATTATTATTATTTTAATTTTTATAAATAATAACCATTCCATAAATACACTAATAATTTTTATATTGTGTTTTTGACATAAACATACAGACACATCTATCTAATGGGTAACGAACTTATAGTTTACGTGTATTGTTACATTAAGCCTAATGAAATAAGGATTTATTGTTTGTCCTTTACAAACCCTATTTATGGTAATAATGATTGTAACTCTAAATATATATGATATATATGAGATTTATTATTCATTTATTATTCGTTAATTTTAATGTTGAAAATATATTTATTCTTTTTATCTTGTGTGAATATGATAACATCATTTATGGAATTTTTCACCACTGCTTCCCTAGAGCGATGTGATTAATTCATGCTAAACAGGATATTTAAAAAAAATTAATAATAAAATGTAAAAAACATGAAATTAATATTATACTAGAATATTAATATATATATATATATACATACAATTTAATTTTCATTATTTTAATATGAAAATGATATAAAAGTATCATTTATGCTTTCATATGACCTACTACCTCCATGAATGATTTATTACATTTTTTATCTCTAAATATATTGGATTTTTATAAATAAATATATAATAAATATATAATAAATATATATGATATTGAAATCATGGTTTATATTATGGGTATGGATAATCCCAGATCTATTCAATCGTAACAATAAATAACCAATATAAACAAACTAAAAAAATATGCAATTAATAAAAAATTTTGAATTTAAAGAATTTATATTCAAAATAATTTAATTTGATAATATAATAAGATAATATAGGTTATTATAAATATGAAAATGGTTCTTTTATAAGTTAGTAATATGTTTTTACCATTATAAAGTATGTGAAATGATTTTCATCTGAATAGAAATGCTTGGTAATTGATTTTCATCCCTCTTTTTACATCAATGGGATAAATGATATGTTTACCCATACATCTTTTATATTGTTTATATATATATATATATAACAGTATCATATAATATATGATTAATTATTTTTTATTGTATATTGAGATTCAAATTAATCTATTTTATCTCTATGGATTTGAGTAAAAATGTTCCCTTGTAAAAATGAAATTGCATAACCCAATTCCATTTCATTCAGTTAAATTACATCCACATTACCATTAATAATATAGGATTATGTGTATAATAATTATAAATATTTAATTATGTATTTAATAATATATATTTGGATATATATTTTTAATTTAATGAATCTATCCAATTATAGATTCTAAGTCATTCATTATAATAATTTCAATGGTATACTAGACAATCTCAATTTATTTGGGATTATTTATGCATTAATTTTAATTAGAGGAAATTATATGAACCTTGGTCAATAAAACCAATATTTTTATTATCCCATAATTATTCATGACCATATTCATATAATAGTACCATTTTTAAAATATATAGACCAAAAAATATTTAAATTTTTTTATAGAAAAACTGACATCATTTCTATATTTTTTTTGGAGAACCAGTTGTTATCAAAAATAAATGTTTTATTAAAATGATTCAAAATTTTTTAATATTTAAAATATTATTTATTAATGAAATATAAAACATTTTATATCTTTTACATATGTTTAAAAAATTATATTCTTGACTCCTTCTGAATAATGCAATTTTCAAACCACTTTTACCATGCAAAACAAATGATATTTTTACCTCATACGATGTGTAAATATTTACCTCAATCATTTATGTTATGATTCCTTCCCAATATTAGTTGGTTGATTTTTAAAAAAACTTATTTAATAATTAATTTTGAATTAAAACAATTTCCCTTATATTATCAAAATATAAAAATATATTTATCCCAAAATATTTTTTTAGATCGTCTTATATTATTCACAGTCATCAATGAAGAAAACTCTTCTACCTTACTACACATGGAATATTATGTATTTATACACTCCATATTCTTCGTCAAGTAGTTTTTTGATTTATTTTTCAATACATAGTATTGAGAATAACTCCATTTATTCCTTTTATTCCCCATAAAATATTCAATTTCATATGATGATTGAACATTATATTTTCAATAATTATAATTATAATTTTATATTATTAATATAATTAACAAATACATATATGCTTTTTATATTTATTATTAATTATATTTATTGTAAATGTATTGATAAAATGTTAACCATTACCAAATACCTATATTTGTTATGTAAAATTGTATATTATTTTAAAAAATATAATTTTATTATTATTAAGACATTAATGATTCAAGATAGGGACCATTTAATGCAACCCCTTTGGGTTGGGGACCATTTAATTAAAGTCTCACGATTTATCATTAGTCTCATGGAACGGAATTAGTTTTTTAGCCAATGATACTGGGTATTTTCCAACTGAATTTTAAACTGTCAATATAGTAAAGGTATAATGTTCTTGAGAAAAACGAAATAAAATAATTAAACACTACCTTATTTATTATTTAATTATTTTTATCCCTGATATTTTTTTTGTTGACATATAAATGGATGTATTTAATTCCTTGTTGATTGATTGAATTGATGTTTTTTATGTTTCTTATCTTAACAAAATAATGTATTCATTAATAGTTATTTTTATATCAGGAGTTTTAATTTAAATAAAATTACATATTATGTACTCACATTATTTGTAGCTATTTACTGCATGGGTTATCTTTTAAATATTTACCTTTTCATAATTATTATTATATATGACTCATTATTTATTTCACTTTACATTACCCTTATATAGAATTTGATATCGCCTTTATTATGTTTCCTTTCCCCAGGAATCCATGAATTTTACTAAGAAGGATATGAAAGGATAAAATAGATGGTATAATGTTATTATCCATGAAATATAGGAAAATTATTGTTGTAATTACTATTTTCATTTTGTGAAAATACTAGTGTATGTATTTAGTTTATGAAGACTATTAATCTATTTGTTCATTTGGGAAATTATTTAAATGAATATTATGAATATATACTAGTAGTGGGGAATGATTCAATTCCTTTTGGAGTCAGGACTCTACAGTTGTCCTATATATATTTTAGTAGAAACATTGGGAAATAGATTAAGTAAAACATAATTTTGAGGACATAACCCTAAGTTAATATTTGAGGAAAAGTATAAAAGAACATACAAAATTTTTATTTATATATAGATTATGTGGGTATTAATAGAAATGTATCCCTCTACAGATTCATTATGTTAAAATGGTTTTGGAAAATATGTACCCATGGGTAAAAACATTAACAAGGGTTGTGAGGCCAGAATCTACATAACTTGGTGCACAACAATGAGCCATACTATTCACATGGTTTGACACCCTAATGGTATGTTCATAGTATAATTCACATATTATTTAAAAACAACTATGAAGGATTTGAATAGATATGAAAATTAATGAGCTGAGTGAAACCTTAAACTATGGAGGGACCTATGTTGAAACCAAAATAGATGAAGTATTTCTTTATTAAGGTTTTATTTAAAACGTTAATATAAATTACATTGAGTTATTAACCATATTTCATGGATTTATATCTTAATTTATGAATGGTTAAATTAGTTATATTACTATTTTTTAGAAATTGACAACCAATATGTCTAGTGATAACTAATCATGTCTAATATGGTTGATGGTCTAGAAAATTTTTAAGAAGGAAGATATGTGTTTCACTTGAACCAGTAAACTATGAATTAATCTAGATAATATATCATTGTTTTTAGTTAAATTTTTTGAAAAATAAATAACAATGATAAACATATCATGTTACTATTTCTATTTAAATAATAATGTTTTAAATCATAATGGATTTAGATAATATTTAGGGACTAATAATTAGAATTGGCACACTTTCATAGGCCTTAAGATCTATTAACAATATTTTTTAAGGCTTCATGCATCATTACTAATTTTTGGATATACATTTCTTGATGTAATTTATTAATTGGGAAATGATCCATGAACAAAAAAAGGATGAAATTATGCTAATATAAATATTTAAAGTAAGCATATTTACATATATTATATGGAAGTAATGTAATATCTCAACATAAGAAATGGAGTTTAATTTTTTGTACTAATTCATTAATTTTTGTTGAACAAATGGTCTCTTAATTATTCATTTATTTATGGATTTACGGAACTCAATGTTCCACTGATCAGTAAATATATTTTTTATTTATTACCTCAATCAATAAATATAAATATGTATTCTTTTCCTCCATCAATATATATCAACATTAAACTAATTATATCTTTCTTAGACACCTACTTATATAAAATTCCTTGTTACCTTTATTCATCTCAATATATATTTTATAGGGGGTGTTTTTCTAACCATCCTCCCGATGATTTATTTAAAAATAATAAATAAAAAAAAATTTATTTCCATTTACATGTTTAATGGTTTAGGATTCAATTTATTAATGGTTGGTTCAATGTAAAACACTAAAAATTCCAATGTAGTATGTTTTATTCGACAACATGTATGACACTTGAGGCCAAACACATAATGGAATTGAACATCCAAGGTTGTCAATATATATTTAGTATTCTAAAATAAATTCAACAAATGATAGAAATTTATATTCACTATAAATTTACTTAGTTGTAATCACACACAATAACAAGTTTCTTAGATGAAATTCCTTATAAGATTGAATAAGTTTTACAGAATAATATTATATTAATAATAAATTATTATATAATATAATAATAAATATCATGGTAGTTAAAATCTTATTTATAAATATTATATAATAAGTTATTATAAATTATGGTTTATTTAAAAAAATATATTTTTTACCAATTAATTATATTTTATTGAAATATCTAATTGAATAAAAATGGAATACTTTTATTTTTATTCACAAATATGTGTTTTATCCAAATAATTTATATTTTTGTGATTAATGAGTGATATTAATAAAATAATTATATTATATATTCAATAAAATAATTTTTTATATTCATCCATAATATTTGATTCGAAAAAAATAAGAACAAACCCATTATTTCAGATAAAAATCAATATGTTTCAAAAGGCCCTTTTACCACCTTTTAATGTAGAAAATGTTTTAAATAATTTGTATATAAAATTTAGAAAAAATACATTTAATAATTATTATATTTTAATTAAGAACATAAAAATTATGGTACTGTTAAATTTTAAATTTTTTTCATGTATCAGATTTTGATGAATAGTCACAATAACGAATTTTTACTCCAAACTAAATTTTATTATAACATATTTATAAATATTAATTTTATTCTAAATTAGATAAAAATTATAAATGGATAATTTATTTTAATATTGAATCCAATTTACAACATTAGAAACAATTTAAAATTGAAATTGAATATGAAAACATAGAAAATGTTTGAATGATATTAGATTACATACACACATTATCATCCGTTTATGAGATTAAATTTAAATTAATTTTCGATCAATTTGTTATTGAAATAAGATAATGAAATTTAAATATTTGGAATCATAATAATACATAGTATGAAAGAATGGAAACATAGTTTTTGACTAAAAATACTACTTATAATAATTACAACGAATAATGTGTAATTAATCATAATATAGGTCTAAAAGATAAAAATAATAACCAAAATAATCTGGAAACCTATAATAAATCTATTAGAATGAAATTTTAAATCCATTTAATCCTTTTTCTATATTTGAGACCATTATTGGATCCATTTTTCATGTGACAATCATTTTCTTAATTCCCTTCCCAAATATTTACAAGAGTTCCACTCCTCTACCTTTATAAAACACACTCATACATCCCTCTTCCTCACATCATTCAAGACACATTTTCTAAACCATGATATTTAAAAATTTATTATAAAAATAGATATCAACATCCTAAAATCATCCACTATATAATATATTGATCCCTGTAACACCTTTGATGCAATCCAAAATGAGTTACCCAAAATAGAGGTAACATCCATCCAAAAGTCTACCCCTTATGTTTTTTATAATTATTAAATATTAAAACTGTTCTCATAAATATACTTATATGTTTTTATATTATGTGTTCTACCTACACATGCACCCTTATCATTATAATAGGTAACAAACAAATCATTTCTGTCTACAAAAAACATCTGTATCACGAAACAATGATTGTACATTATTCTTTACCTCATCATATGGTGGTAATTATAAAGGAAAAAATACTTATATATTATATATATTAAATTAATAATGTGTTTATGATTCCTAAATTTTAATATAAAACATAATTCTATGCTTTATATCTTGTGGAAATATGATAACATCGTTTGTGGATATTGTGGACTACCGCCTCCTCAAAGCCATGTGATTCTTTCACGCTATGTATGGAATGTATAAATGATGATTCTAATAAATATTTATAACAAATAATAAATTAATATTATTTTATAATTATTATATAAAATTTCATTATTGACTTTTTATTCTTATAATATAAAAAATAACTGAATGTATCATTCTTTCATACGTATGACCTACCATCTCCAGGAACAATGCATTTCATTCAATTATTTCCAATTATTAGGGATTATTATAAATAAATATATAATAGATATATAATATATTAAAATAATGAATGAAATTAAAAAAATTATGAATCCATGATATAATTAATAGTATCAAAAAATTAGAAGCCAATGCATAATCGACAAACTCAGAAATTGACACCCAAAATAATTCAAATAATGAATAATTATTAACAAATTTGTAATAAGATATCATAAGAATATAATAAGTGATATTATATATATTATTACTATAATGGTATAAATTATTAAAATGTTTAAATCCATTATAATGTATCTTAATGGATATTCACATGAAATGAAAAATAATTTAGGGGATTTCATTTTACATTTTACATCAGTGAGATTAATGTCATGTTAACCACTTAAATATTTTTTGTGATGTATCTAATAATTATTTTAAAATATTGTAACATGAATAACTTTATTTAAATGGTAATTTTTTAAAAAAAATTAATTAATTATTTTAATGTTATATCATTTTAAATATCCCTATACTAATGTGAATCTTCCTAACCTAATTTATTTTCTTTGCGTTATATAACTTTCATGTTTTTTTATATATTATATGATTTTGTGTATAATGAAATTCAATATCGATTTATATTTTTCCACTTCAATATTATTATTTAATTTTTATTCACTTAACCATCTCATTTCTTGATTCTCACTCAAACAATATAATCTTTTCAAGGGTATTATTCACAAGTCCATTTGGTTAATTTTTGTTAAACATGAATTTCTATTGAAGGAAATTATATGAATATTGTTCAATAAAAACATTAATTTTAGTACACTATGATTTTTAATGACGTATATCATGTAATTGTAAATATTTTCCAAAAATAGGTACCCAAATGTGTTAGAAAATGTTTTTATGAAAACATGACATCATTCCCCCATTTAGTTGGAGAACCTCATTTGTTGTAAAAACAATGTTTTATAAGAACGCTTTCAAAAATGTTTTTAACCATAAAAAATTTATTTATTAGTTAAATTTGTACCATTTTTAAATTTCCATATTTTTTAAAAGGAATATTATTTTCAATTTCCATATAAGTCATTTTCTATCCATTTTTACTATACAAAGAATATGCACTTCTTACCTCATATGATATGTACATATTTATCCACAATTATTTAAATATGTCTTCCTTAGAATTATTAGAAGGATAATTATTATATAAAATGACTTTAAAATGGATTTTAAAAGAAATCTAAATTCAAAATGATTTTTAAAATTCAAATTATATTTTCCTCATGATTTATATTAAGATATTTGGGTATATTACTGATATTTATCAACAACAATAACCCTTATTCCTTACACCACTTGGTATATGTTTTATTTATAATAACCTTATTATTCATCTTTATAGTTTCGATTTATTTTTATATGGTTTGTCCTAAAATTCGGAAATTTGATTTCATTTAGTCCACATGAAATATTATGTTTCCAATGAACATTGAACATTGAATGTGTCAAAATTATCTATGTCATTTACCATGGACGATAATATTTACTTAACATGTTTCAATTTTTATATAAGGTTTTCACTAGATTTTCTCGCTGGATTCTGCAAAATATGTATATTTACTGAGTAAGTATATTTGATTAGGAACTATTTTTATGGTTTTAAAATCAATTATTTGATTATTCATTGCACAAGAAAGACATTAGTTGGGGACCATTTAAAGAAATACTTAGGGTTTGGGGACAAATTAATTCAATCCCCATGAATAATATTTATTCTAATGGGATAAGTTAGATGTCTAGACTATGATAATGGTGTTTTATCCTGTATGTTTTAGATCATATTTAATTTAAACGTGTCATGTTCCTAGAAAAATATACAATAAAAAATTAGGAATTTTATTTATTTTGATTAAGTTATTTTTATACTTTTTATTTTTCATTTATATATCTATGGATGCATTTAATTCTTAGTTCACTAATTAAATGTTATGTTTTATTATTTTCATACAACGAAATTTTTATTTTTCAATATACGGGTTATTGATTGGCATTCAATTTTAGCTACATATATTTCCATTTTATTTAATAAATTTATAATTATATATTAACTATATGGAATATCTTTTTAGTTATTTACCAAATCATATTAATTATTTTCAATTATTCATTATTTCAGATTTTGTACTTCACCTTTACTATTAATTTGATCTCAACATTATTATGTTTTCTTTAATTATGAATATATAATGTTTTATAGGAATTATATGAAAGGATACACTATATGTAATAATGTTGTTATCCTTACAAAAATTGTAATTTTGTAACAATTTTAAAATAAGAATTATGGATTTATCTTCCATTCCAAGATTAGTAAATATTTTTCTCCATTAAGATGTGATTTAACTGTTTCATTTTTCTAATGTGATGGTAATAGACAACGACACCATGAATTCAAGTGTTGGGTAACTACAATAACCCTTGGGGAAAATATTTTAACCTTATTCATAAAACCAATTTTTTTTATACTAATGAAGAGAAAAATATTAGTTACCCATATTAAATTATGTTAATTAGGTCGATTCAAAAAAAGAAATTAATTTTATATAATTAATCTAACAGAAGTAGTATAATTAAATTTACATGTAAACATGTAATATATGATGAAAATAAGTTTTCTAATAACATAAATTATTAATTATAAATACTTTTTTTATAAATAATCTTAAAATGAATTCATATGTTCATAATTCTATTATTAACATCACAAATGATCTATTTTTACTTTTAAACAATTTTAAAGGGGTTAAATTTTATTCTTTTGTGGAACCATTATGTTAGTTTTTTGAAAACAATCGTTATTTATCAATATTAATTGAAAACTATGTTTTAATATAATCATAAAAATTATCACAATGATGATTTAATGATGCTAATTTCAAAATTTAAGTTACATTTCTCAAATAAATTTCTATATGTGGAAATTTTTTATTTATACTTATTTATCATAAGATGAAATAAAAATATATTAATAAAAATTTATTTTAAGGAATATAATTAATCTCATAATAAATGATTAATTATTATTTTATTTTATTTATTGTCAAATTTTTTTTTTAAAAAAATTTACTAATATTCACTCCACAAACATAATTACATGGTTATAAGGGTATACATTATTATGGTTCATATGTAATTAGGGATTCATAGGAGGGAATGTAATAAATGAAATTAAATTTATTTAAAGATAAATATCACGTTAAATAATTGGGTTTCATTTTAATGAGATATCACATAATATTAATAAATTCATTTTAATTTAATTGATTAAGAAGATATGTATCATTTTGTTATAGCCTAAACCATTATAAAGAAAACATGTTTCTCTCTGATTTCATAGTCATAATAAATAACTTAATAAGAAATAATAATGTTTTTTAATGGAATAATTTCCCTACTGAATAATAATTAACATAAAAAAGATGATATCATAGATGAAATATGATTCTAAAAGAACACTTAAATATAATTCAATGAAAATATCTCTTTAAATTTCATATAATTTATGTCAAATAATTTTTTTCAAAAAATATGGTGTAAAATATTTTATTTAATAAGTAAATAAGATCATTTAATGGATAAAAAAATGAATTATTTTTTAATATGGTGAGAAATTCCATCATTTTTCTATGTGTAAGGGAAAATATTTTGTTTTCTCCTTTTGTAAATCTATATCATTCAAAATACTAAAACAAAATACCTTTAATTAATTTACACATAATGTTTAACTAGAGTAAAAATAATAATAATAAAAGTCATAGAATGTTGAAAATATTCATATATAAATTTTAATTAAAATGATATATTATAATATAAATATATTCCCAACTAAAAAATCAATTGGTGTAGGTTTTCCTTTATAAATTATTTATAAGTTTTCTTCACCTATTTGAAGTAAAATTAGAGGAAAATTTAAAATTTTCAAAAATACAGAGAGTAGTAGAAAATAATTTTGGGGGGTTTTAGATTATATAATTTAATCATATTAAATTTTTTCTTATACAAACATAATAGAATTGAGATTATATCGTAATAACATATCTGCATGTTATACATTATTCATGATAACTATATATATATATAATATATATATATAACTTTTAAGTGTATTTTATGACAATATTCATAGTTATAATACAATACATGGATTAATTGTAATCTTTTTATTAATAACTCATTAATAATGTTATATGAAAATTAATATTTTGGGAGATAAATGTTTCATTCTTCATAAATATTTATTTTTGGATGTTATTGTGTTAGAATATTATTATTTTTATATATCACATCTAGAATGAAAGTAATGAAATAACTATAATTTATAACAATTGTATACATATCTTTTATAATACTTAAATGTTATTTATAAAAAAATGAATTATTTCGTTCATGGATATGGCTGTATGTATATAAAAATGGATGTTATTTTATTTTATAAAAAAAATGATAATAACATAGATAAATAATATTTTACCATTTAAGGAGGATGATAAAAAAAAGTATCATATATATATTTATTAAATATTTCATTATATCAGTCAATGTGTGGGTGTGGTGGAAAATTTATTATATCGTTATTTGGAGGTGGTAGATGACACATACACATCAGATATTCTATAATAGCCCATTTGATTAAATAGTTGTGTTAAATGAATTTTATATTATAATAATATTCTATAAGTGTACCGATGATTTTGTATTCATCATTGTTAAATGGATACTAAATGTTTAAATAATTTGGATAATGAAATAAAATTAAAACAACTGAATTTTGATTTATGAATCTTTATTGGGTGACGTCCTTTGGACTCTAACCTATCACATCAAATATTAATCATTTGAGAAGACAATTAACTCTTGGATTATGTTTATGATTCAATTTTGGTTTTGGGAAAGTTATTTTATAATCATGAAGATCAACTATTTTGAAAATATATAGAAAGATGTTTTCATTTTACTTGTCAGGGAGTTGAGATAAATATAATTACCCTGATGATTGAAATAATTTTGTGTAATTTCATTGATAATGAGGATCAAAATAGAAAAATAAATAATGTTAAAACACAATATGGTTGACATAACTCTATTTAATAAGAAATATATGTGGTTATATAATAATATTACCATTGTTACATAGATTAGCACCACTTAAAACAATTTTAACTGTAACCATGATATCAAATTATTAATTTTATTGTTATTAATTATAATAAATTTGAATATGGGATCATTAAAAAAATTTAAAATGATGATTCAAAATACGTAATTAGTTTTATCAATTTCCTTATTTGTAATTGGATGAATTTAATTTTGAAATATTCCTCTGAAATTCATTTAAAGTCAATTTACGTAAAAAATGGGGTTTTAGAATAAATTCAATTAACATTCATTCTTTAGTAATAACTATTAAATAAAAGTTCAAATATTTCATACAATATTTAATTTAAGAATTATATATAAACTGATAATAAATAATGATTCATATATTTTTTTGATGATTAATACGTGATCCACTAATAAAATTATTTTTAAAAAAATTGTTTTGAAAATTTTTAACATATTTATCACCATTAAAAATAATTACATAAATCAATAAAATATTTATATTAATAATTTATATATAAATTTTCATGAAACATTTTTAATGGTGTTAAATATATTTTTTCAATAATGATATGTAACATGAAAAATGATACAATTCGTTGTAAAATATGTCTATTAATCAATATTTTTTTTATTAAAACAATAAAATTAATTTAATATGTATAAAAAACAATTCATATGAATTTATTAAATGACCCACACATATATATATATATATATATAATAATTTTGGTAATAATATCACTACACCTCAATACCATAATTATTTTATGATGATTGACAATATAATTTT
Organism: Viscum album; assembly: GCA_963277665.1. Taxonomy (NCBI): domain Eukaryota; kingdom Viridiplantae; phylum Streptophyta; class Magnoliopsida; order Santalales; family Viscaceae; genus Viscum; species Viscum album. The sequence continues at coordinate 2,030,592,410 of OY728151.1, read as the reverse complement.
GTTAATGAGACTTATGGTGGTGTGTATGGAATGCTATTGAATACATTATATTTACGTCAAATGAAATTCATAAGAAATATGAGGTTGTTAAATTCAAGAAACTAAAAAATTAAATTGAATATAAAAATATAGTCAATATAAAAATAAAAAATGATGATATCTATACATTTTCACATAGTTTGGTTCACATATTACTTCCTCAAATTTTCAATTCACCTTGAGTAAGTTACACATGTATGTAGTCATGTTCCATAGAAAATAAATCTACGATCAAAGATTCCATCCAATAAATCTTAAAATAAGACATCATAGTCTAGTAGAAAACCCACAGAGATCTAATTATTTAATTTAACACATATTTACTTCTTCAATACTGATACATGGAACACATTTTGACCATTATAGAGGATTAATGGAAGTTATATGTGATATTAAAAAATCCTGATATGATTCTTAATCATAAAATGGAAAATATATCTATTAATTCTTTTTACCATATTTTAAAAATCATAAAAATATTTAATTCATAGTTTTGGATCAATATTGTAATTATTTATCCCTAGTTACCCAGAGTCGGTGCATTATTACATAACATTGGCATGATCACAAAAGATCAAGTCTCGAAATACCGAATATTTTAGTAGCCTTAGAAATACTTGATAAATTAATATGGTTTACATTACATCATAAAATGGAAAACTACAACAACAATTTTTCCATAGACAACATTGATATCCCATATATTATCCTTTAGGTTATTCATAATATATTTTTTTCTTCCTGGGAAAAATAAAACATAGAAAGGGGTGAGCTTACATGCTCAGTAAGGATAAAAATATAGAGTGAACATTCATAAATAAGTATAAAAATTTACATATATGTATAGAACTAAAACAAAATATTTTTCAATATAAACTTAATAAAAATGTGGAAAATAAAAATAAAAATAATTCAATTTACATACTCACATGGATATTGGAGTAGTAGAATAATCACTTGAAATATAAATAGCCACTTTAATAATGATGGAATGCATAATGCCAAAATTTCAAAAACCACATAGTTAAAGCCTTGTTATAATAATACAAAAAATATTTTGACAAGGCCTTTTTCGAAGACACTAGTTTTTCTAATGCGAACTACCAATGTATCAAGAAGCTATAGCAGGCTCCACCCATCACATACTATGACCAATTCATTTATCATATGAAAAGGATTAAACATTACATATTCTTTTGTATTAGAACAAGAATACGAAATGTCAATACACTATCCATAAACAATGAATTTTGTAAATATAACACATCCACCGTCAAAAAAATCACAAAACATTCAATAATATATCGATGTTTTGTATCATAATAAATCAAACTAAAATAAGATAATAATCCATCAAATGATGTTGACATAGATGAAATAAAAAAAATTAGAAAAATATCTTTTTATATTTTTAAATCCTTTAAAAGTATTATAACTATAAAAAAACTTTTATTTTGTAATCATTCTTATAATCTTATAAGGGAAGATTTGACGATGTTATAATGGAGGAAAATAGCAGCACCTACCGAATAAGTTGTAAAAGAATCCTTTCCTTAATTTTGTCGAAATGTTCATAAAGTACCTTATTTGGAAAACGATGGTATGATTTTAATATAAAAATCATATAAAAGTCAAACAAGGGTATAAATGAATTAAACACATAATATATAATTTAGTAAGAATGTTTAGAAATTTTTTTAAAGAATCATGGATGTGTATGATAAAGAGGTCCCATAAAATACTTATGTTAAAACAACCTCGGATAATAATGTGATGGTGAAATTAACCATTACCTTGTACTTTACCTTGGTAATGTGTTGGTCAAATTTCTGTATAATGGTTAAATAATTGTTATTAAATTATACAATAATAAAATACATTAATATGATGTCATATATGATCTTTTAACATTGTTTTGTTAATAATATCATAGTATTATCGTCGTTTCGGGTGTTAAATGATTCAATTTCCATTATATTTTATGTTATTTAAGTAATGTTTAATACGGATCAGAAGTATCTTTTTAATTTTAAAAATGATATTATTTCTCTAAAAACTATTTTTAATCATCAAACAAAAATTCGTCTTGAATGGATATGACTAAAAATTAATCTCATCAAGTTCGTGGAGACGGTAATCCGTACATATGCACAAGCAACAATATCATTATTTTTATATTAAAATAACATATAATTGGATGTTATATCATATATATAGAACAATTATAACGATATATTTATTACTTAAAATAATTAAACATCATTTTTACACCCATACAAATAATAATGTATTGAAAAACAATTACACCACGACGTGGAGATGGTAAGCCGTACGTACACACGTATGGTGACTTGTCATTCCAAGGATGGATAGTATAATGAATATGGATTGTACCATATTTATAATAACATCACAGTATATATTATATACTGGATCTATTATTTAATAATGTAAAAAACAAAGAAAGATGAAGTGGAAAAAGAAGGGAACTTGAAAGAGGTGATGAAATATTTACCTCTTCTTCGGGTTCTACCATTTGATTTGATCAGAAGGGGTATGTAGGTTGTCTTTTTGAATAAAAGAAGGCCTCTAGGATGAAGGGAGGATATTTTAGAGGTTATTTGGGCAGGGGTTGGATGAGTCAAAAATCTATTAAGGTTTGAATTAGAGTTAAGCATAGTTCCCTTTTATAAGTGGAGTGAGGGGAAACATACGAAAATCTCGAAATATTATTTAATAATAAAATAATTTCGGTTTTTAATGTCTCCTAAATAAAATATTTAATGTATATGGTGGGTATTTGTCGAAAACCACCCATCTAATAGGTTTTAGACAGGTTTTAATAACTATATTAACTTTATCTGTTAGATTTAACTCTTAGTCAAATAGTTTGAAATTTATCATGTCGCATTCTATTTTTATATTATATGGTTAATAAACATACAATTAACTTTACATATAACCCTAAGTAGTTCATTGATGATACAAATATCATTATATAAGTATTTTTAGGGAACATTAGATTTTTAGGAATATAATATCAAATAATAGTATAATATTTTTTTAAAAAACACTTTTATGTCAATTTGGACAGTATTTTGTATTTTGTTTTTTCTAAATTCATAACAGCATTATTTCTTCAAATAAAATTCATATAATCTACCATAACATGTCATATTATCTTATAAAATTAGTTTAATTCATAAATAAGTTTCAAATTACATTTATTTGGATATTTATAATATCAATAATTTTAATATTTCATTAATTATGAAATTAATGCATCATCATTGTGTCATAAATAAATTACATTATTTAATGTCTAAATATTTTAAATAAAATACCATTATTTATTAAATAATTTTAAATTTCAAATGAATTTTTATAGTAAAAAATATCACATATATAACCCCATGAAAAAATTGATTTACTAAAACATATTTGTTTATGTCATTTTTGCCTTTACTTTAAGTTAATTGAAATAATGTTTCATTATCATTCATAAGTGGTTTCATGTGTCCCAAAATCGACATAAGGATTCCCATGGTTGGACATGACTCATCCAATAATGTTTGGACATATGTTAAGGTCATTTTGTATTATTATAATATTCTTTTTACCATGAATTACACTATTTAATTTTAACCGTGGTAAATAAATATAAAAAATTACTATTCGCCAAAAATTATTTTCTTCTTATTGAACAAAATTTTACTTTCTTATATCAACCGTGTCTCTCGGATTTTTAATATTAAAATCAAAGAAGTTGTAAAATAAAGTTTTATGTAAATTTTCCAATTCTCTTAGGTGGTGGGTAAAAGATGGAAAAAAGTTTGATAATGTTTTTATACATCTAAAATTATCATGAACTGAATCCAATTAATTACATTGAATTTATATAGGAATTATGAAACTATTTTTTCATAAAATAAATTTAATTAAAATAAATAACTATTTAAATAAAAAGTCAGTTTTAAACAATTACTGAGTGTTTTTTACTATTCATAAAAAACTGAATGTTTTCCGAAAAAAAAATTCACCTTCAGATAATTTTTATATTCCATATTAAAAATTATTTCCATTTTACCAAAATAAAAATAAAAATGTTTTTAATTAATTTAAAATTAATTCTCTTTTTCAAAACCAAAAAACACATTTTTAAGAAATAATAACTATTAACAGATTTACACTTATTTATTTCCAATTTCAATGTGAAATTACTTATAATGACCGTCATTGGATTAAATGGTTAAAATATAATCTAATTATACTTCCAAAACATTAAAATGTATAATTCAACACTATAATGTTTTTTGAATAAAAAAGTTGTTTTCAGTTAAAATATAGTGTTTACTATTCACCAAATATGAATGTTATCAAAAAACACAACAAATGTATTGAAACTAAATTATTATGTCCTGATTCAAAAAAAGAAGTTTATTTTTTCTAATTGAATATATAAATGTTTCAAATATTGGATTTTAACAAAATTTCCATTAAAAGGTTCTAAAATTTCATTTTTTTTAAAAATAATTCTTTCATATAAAAAAATGAATTTGTACCTACATAATGTCTAAGAAACTCAAAATATGAATTCAAAAATTATAATTATTATAAAAAGTTCAAAATACTATTAATACGATTCATGACTACTTTTGAATAGAGTGTTTGGTAAGTCGTGGTGCGCCAGAACTCCATGTTGCATGTAGTTAAATTTATTGAATTACCATGATGAAATAACGTACTCTGAAATCTAAGGGTGTTACAAATACATTTTAAAAAACGTTTTATTATAGTTAATGAAAATGTTTATAAACAAATATCTCTTATTGACCATGGGATTACATGATGTGATTGTTGAATGTGTCTAAAATTAACATTAATTATCTTATTTATCCAAAAACCAAATATATATCTATCTAAATATCAACCTATGACATGTTGTAATTGATTACATCATCCCTTATTTGAAATAATAAAGTTCCAATTAAATTATAATGTAAAATCTATTATTATAATATAATTCAATTGGACTAAAATTTTGATCATATTGACATTTGAAATTAATAAAACTAGAACATTATATATCCTCTAAGGATATAATGGTTCACATTGGTTGAATAACTATATGGGTATGATATGAAATATTGAAATTGAGCTTTTTTTCAAGATCATACATATGTCTACCCAAGAATACAAGGGTAATATTTAGATCTAAATTAGATAAAATAGAACAGGCATTCCCACATAACCTAACAATGTCTTTAAAATATATCCTACCTTGTTAAATGATTGGGTAATATTATCTATTATTAATTAATTTATTGTAAATTCAAATAGTGCGTGACAACAATAAAATTATAACAATGATGTTTAGTTGTTTTTTAGAGTTTGTAATGAAATGAAAGGTGATATTTTACCATTTAAATTCTAGTATTGGTAATGGTTATATCATCTTGTAGGTCTATTTCACTTATCCTTAAAATTCTAGCACATAAATAATTGTGATAAAACCACTGTAATATTACATTTCATAATTCCTCACCTTAAATATTATTTTACATCATTGCATATATTCATACTTCTTGGATGAATAATGAATTATGACTTTTGATCCCATTATAATAACTCCTTCTTAAATTATCATATTTATGGGACACATATTCAATACATTAACAATATCATTCCATAAAAATCAATATTGAATTATGGAATATTTCTTACATTATTTTTCATATCAATATATTCCTAATGTTTCTTATGAATTTTCACATTGATAGTCTTTTAAAAACTCTCTTCACCATAATATTTTCCCCCCATACATGATAATTTCATGATCCATTCATTGAAAATAAAAAAAATATCATAAGAGATCATAATCAATTAAAATTTCAAAATATCCATTCATCTCCAATCATCACCTTGCCAGTTCAAATTCCCATGGAAATAATGTTTTTTTGTCGAAATTTATAATCAACCACAAAAATTTTCTATGGATAATGTTAAATAATTTTTTGTCAATGAATACATTAATATTTTATGTTTGGTATATATGATACAATATTCCCTAAAATGATAATGTTTCAAAATATTTAATTCAATGACTACCTCATTTTTGTCCATGTTATTAATTGGGTAAGATCTCTCATGAACCATCAATTGGAACACATCAAAATATATCACCAAACAATTATATATATAAAAACATCCAAAACCTCTATAAGGTGTATCATAGTCTATCCAAAAATAATTTCCATAGTTTGTTATTTTGTGTATTCATTCACTAACTATTTATAATTTTTGTTCCATTAAATATCCTTTACATTCATTAGCCCAATAGAAGTTTCCTCTAATATTTGTTCAACATGATTATTATTGTATATTCATGTTAATTTTTTCCCAATTTTTCTGTTACAAACATCCATTCCGTGAATAATGAGGAACTTATCAATAGTGGTGGTCCAATACAATGTTCAACAACTTCAATAAATTAACCATTAGTAAATATACCCCAATTTCATATTATATGGAACTCAAATTAATAATTTCATTTTAAATTTTTTTTACATATGGTAAAAAAAATTCAACTACTCATTCCTCTATGTGATTGGAATTATCAGCAAGTGATGTTAATACTCTTCCTAAATATAGGGTTATATAGAAATATCAACTTTGATTTTCTAATAAAATAGCTGATAGTAATATATTCTCATGTATTAATTATGTCCACAATGACATTTGTATAATTAGTTTTAAAATTTTAATCACTATATATTCGTATATTACATAACTTCAAAAAAATTTGGTATTGTGTATGCCATAACATTTCACTAAAAATTATATTATGAAAATCAATTATCATCATTAGATCAATTTTTACATCCTCTACACTTGAAAAAAATTTATAATATAGGGAAAATGATTCATTGTACTTAATTTATCTTGTTATTTTCCTAATAGTCAATGTAGAATATCATTTATTCATCTGTCATAAAACAAAAAATGGTTCACCCTATGGTGACTCACATAGTCATACGAATCCCCTATAAATATTTTCTTGTAATCACTTCTCAAATTAATATAAAAATATTGGGACCATTCTATCTAGATACCTCAAAATGTTTATATCATAAGGTATTAGTTCATTTGAAGAATGAAAATCAATATTTTATGTATGTTGTTGAAAATAATTTATAAATTCATCAAAAATGTATCATTATATTGAAATTTCATGAATATTGACTATCTCCATAACAATATGATATAAATATACCAATAAATAAGAATATATATACATATAATGGATATAATTCCAAATATTGGGATACATTAATCATTCCAATAATATAAAATCATAGATTAGTTCCTAATATCAAAGGTGAATTCTAATACTTAGTTATTGTTATGGTATTGTTAAAAAAATTAGCTATTTCCATAATAGAATAAAATTAAAATGTCATAGTAATTACCATATTTAATGGACTCATTATCCCACAAACATAACTTCTATAATAATCATATAAATTATATTTAATGATTATACCATTATTATTTATCACTACTAATTAATTATAAAATATTTAACATGGGAGTTATATTCATATAGAAAACCCATTATATATTGAAGAGTTGGTTGATCTTTTATCCAATAGGAAATTTGAGGTTTTAGTGTTGGTGATATATGTACCATTAACCAAATATTTATCATACCAATCATTGGAAATATATATCACATGATATTGCCATTTTATAATGATCTAATAAATTACTCATGTCAATCATAATCATTAACACTAATTTGGGGTTTTGGTTATCATAATTCACATTTTCCAGGTATGTGAAGCACTAGAGTGTGGGTGTGGAATTTGGTATAGAATTTTCTATATTCATGTAAAAAATATACCATCCACTAAAAAATCTTTATAATATATCCGGGTAAATATTCTATCCAAAATTGAATAATTTAACAGTTAAATTACGAATATTTACAAGCTATTTATTTCACTACATATGTAATAATTGAAGTATTTTCTTCACTTTTTAATGATTTATTATTATTTGAATTTCCACTGACATGGATCATTATTTTCTTATAAAAATAACATTATTTATTGGGGAAACAAAAATACATTTCTATAAAATTAGTATCTTGAATAATATAATTATACATAAAGAATTCAGTTACTAATAATTCCCTCTAAAGACCAAGATTTATTCAAATAAAAAATCAACCAATCATGATTTTTGTTAAAATATAACACCCTAATATTACTACTCATGTATTATAAAATATTAGTCAGGGGTAACAATGGACTCATCATCCTTCTAATTTAAATCATCATATTCCTTTTAAATTATATGATTATGAATATTTGGTATGTAAATTTTGAAAAAGAACCTTCAAAACACTTCCCACTCTATGGTGTCTATCTTATCATATTAAAATATGTTACAAATATTAAACAACAATTTCTATACATATTCTTCCGAATTATTAGAATCTAAATTATCAATTTTATAATCTGAAAAAATGGAGATTAGAAAATATATTTTCTTGGGTATTGATCCGTTAAAAAAAAAATTTGATCATTGAACACACTAAATAATAGGGGATGTTTTTCATGAATATCTAAAAATAATTTTTTGAGAACATCTCATTTAGTATCTAAATATGATTCATTGATTGAGAATCTAATGTATGAATATAATAGGTATTTTTCATTCCATCACCCATAAATACTAGTTACTCTTTATAATATTTGTTTCATTATGCAGCTGACATAGTGTAAACAAAATATCTTCATGTTATATACATTTACTACAATAAACATTATAGTATTTGAAAAACCAATATTAGTGAGGAAAAATAAAATCATGAATATTATTTCCAATATCTCAAACTCATGACACATTGTTTTTTTATCTAAAACATATTTAGTTTAACCTCATTCATCCATAATTATCATTTAATCAAATTATTTATAGTGAATCATAATGAAAATTTGAATTATCAAAGTAATGTGACATTAGAGTTTCAATAATGGTCTCATTTATTAGTTACGCATATTATACACTTGTGGAAATAATTTTAATACAATGTCATTCACATTTACTATTTTACCCCTAAGTACATTAGTTCCAAAACCAAATAAAAATCTAATATCCAAATAGGGATTTATTTTATTAGAATACCACATCACATTAAATTCTAATATTTTGGATGTTCTCATATATATATAATATTTACCCAAGTGTTCTTACTAAATTATTATTATCATAGTTCCCATAGTGGGTAACAATACTTTGATAACCACTGTGGTGGTTAAATAATTTCCTATAGAACCATTTCAGATTATTATATAAATATTCATTACATTTCATTATGATCCACTATTTATTAATAATCTATAAAAATCCAAGAAATCATGGATTATCAAACAACTAGTATATTAAATTTATACATCATATCATAAAATTTTATTCAATATGAGATACCTGATATTCCTTATTGTACATAAATTCACTCATGAAATTTAGCTTAATATTAAATAAATTCATGCGCAAGATCATATTTTCTAGAAGGGTAAGAAAGAATGAAAAAAATGCATCTTTGGCATAACATGATCACAATGGAATGATAATAGAAGAATAACATTTCAAAATAATACCTATAAATTCATTAACATAATCCAATATCACTGAATAATGTTTTTTTACTCATAGGATATGAATAATAATGTGATCAATGAACACAAGCTATGGAACAATAACATTCGAATAACAAAATTATATGAAACTATAACATATGATTTTTAATTAATAATTATCATAGAACTTTTATCTTATTTCCTCCCACCAAGACATTCATTACATAATATTCAGGGGATAAACACCCATGTACATATCATCAAATGGGAAAACCTAATTTGTATACTCTTTTGGGATTGGTATAACCTATTTTTTACCATTTAAACTCATAAAACATTAATCCTTACCCAATTATTTTGTGATCTATTATGGACCCAGATATTAAATAATCATTATCCCATTATTTATATAAAATAATTTCAAGGAATCATTTATCATTTCATCATAGATTTACCCTTGGAATAGAAAGCAATTTTCAATGTCATTTCACGCTCCAACTTAATATCCAGAGAGTGAATGAGTAAATAATTTATCGTATAATTATATACTAATTTAAATCATATAAAACATAAAAGGTATAAATCATAAATTATGAATTCTTTAATGAGACAAATGAATATTTAATTACAATAATACACTTTACATTTTGAAATCACTAATTTTTGTCATAAAATTAGTCAATATTATTATTTGAAAATTTTTCTTCAATATATCCATTGAACCAATCAAAATATTATTTAACAAAAAGGTCATTCATGATTTTGGGATAATTAATTCTTTTTCAGTATGTTAAAACCAATATTCTTTTCATACATTTAATAAATTTACCTATCATGGAAATAAAAAATAAGACTCCCTTAAAAACACTTTTATTGAAATTTAATTATTTTTAAAATTTATATTTTAAAAGAATAGAATAATTATAATTTTTTTAATACTATATAAAAAATATATAAATATAGAAGATAATTATTCTCAATCGTATATCACAACATTTTTAGTTTTTTATAATAATTTTCTTTAAGATATGTGGCTATAGAAATATATTAATTTTAATGTAAACTATTTTATATAGTAAAATAAATATCGGATTATAAAATTTAAAATATTATGGTGAAATATGTTATATAATTTCATCATTGTAAATATGATAATAACTAATTATGGTAAAAACAAGATTTCAAAATAAAACTCTTACCTCATGTCAAACATGAATGAAATGATCTATATCCTCATGTAAATAAATTTATATTTATTATAATTATATAATATAACCATATTCATTTTCATAAAATAATACATTGTTTTATTATAAACTATTATTAACAAACATCAATTATATGTTAAAACCATTGTTTAAATAGATAAATAATTCATCTTTCTTGTCTATTTTAATTTATATGTTATGTTTCATGAATATTGATCAATGTTATATCATGTTAAAAATATGAATATTGATATTTATATCATATATATTCTTTATATAAATAATTATCAAAAATAAAAAATATTATAGAAAAAAATTAATTACATAGATTATTAGGATGCTAGTCTGTATATATGCATAATCAAATTTTACAATTTCTAATATAAATAAACAAAATATAAATACATTATGTTTTCCATTACATAATAAAAAATGTATCATAAATATCATATATAATTTAAAAAATATATAATTATACACATCAATGTGGGGGATTGATGAAAAAGGAATAAAGTCTCTTGTTGGAGGTGATATTCCCCATCTATGTGCGAGCAATAAATTTATTTCTTATATTATGGAAAGGAAGTTGAGTATGGCTGTTCTGGAATCATGCTAATATATAATTAAAAATATTATAATGGTTTTTTCATTTCATAAAGTAATATACAGATTTAGTGGTTGTGTATGAAGAAATAATATTCAGAGACCATGGTAATGGGTACTAACTATTATTTGGGACACATCATTTTGATAAATAATTATTACAGGGAATAATAGTCTTATAAGAAGTCAAGGGGAACTGAAATTATTGAAATAATTCAAATAAGTTATTTTTTCATGTCATTATTGAGATATTTGTCTCACTACTCATTATTATATGTGGGTTTTAGGTTTCGTTGTATATGTGTGGGGATGGAATATACGGAAATATGTAAAAGATTTAACGAATATATGATCTCATTCTTGTGAATGTGTCAAATTTAGCAAAATAATACAATACAATACAATTTTTGGAAATAAAATCATTAACCAATAATAATTTACGTGATTGTTTGTAAATCAAAACATTATCTCTTAGTATAATCATCATGATACCTATTTAATCATTATCCATGGAAGAAATTTAATGTTGTAAAATATAATATAATAAAAAATTTAAGGTCCTATATCCACATTGATCAACCCTATGTGTATTTCATAGCCTTTCATATCATTGAGTTGTATCGAAGGGAGTCTGTAGGAGTTTGGGTGCTATAAATTCAGATCAGGGAACATTCATTTCATGAAAGGAGGTTTCACGCCATGCAGAATAATTTCACAATGTGTAATAGTTTTTCAAGTTGTAAATTTTTCTAGGGATAGAAAAATAATATAAATGTGAATGGTGACTTTTTTTCGACAGAAACTGACCTCGATGAATTACATGATGTTAAAGGGGATAACATATTGTGTAAGAACATGCTACTATAACATTTTAAAACATTAATGACACTCTTTTTTTCAAATCCTAGAGCCACTCCTTCCCACCATCTCATCCCAGCCGACTCGATATTCCCCTATTCAGTGCATTAGAGGACCCTTTGATATGAATTGAACTCCAGCATCCACCTTAAATATGTAGTGACCCTTTAACAATATTGGGTGGGTTCTGCTTCCATATTTTTGATTCTTTGATATGCTTCCTCCCACATATTCTTGATGTTCTATAGTAGGTTCTTAACCATGGTTCTAATGGTATTTATCTTAGTTGTTGTTCGTATGGTGGTTATGAACCATCCTCAGTTGGATGCAGTTGTTGTAGGATAGGTGATTAGGATCCATTTTGTGTTAAATTCACTTGAGAATAACATCAACAACCTTTTTAGGTAGAGGATTAATTTCGTATATATTTAATTACATGCAATCAGAAATATATCATGGTCTATCCCCTTGGATCTAAATGAAATTTATGTAATTAAATAGTTGAACATGATCAAAAAATTGTAATCGATCATATAACAATATTGGTACATTATACCTTGAAAATAGTTTGCTTATTTATTATATATATAGTGTTATATCTTTTCCATTATTGGTTTGCATGTTGTTCTTGATGGTAATTTGTAAACAAATTACAACAAAAATTAATAGATAATTAATGGGATAAAAGAGAAAGATCAATGTTTTAATGAATCTAGTTATTGTTAAATATTATTATAATAATATTGATTCATATAATCATGTTTAATTTATATTATTTATGAACCTTAAACATGATTATTCTTGTTTTTGAATTAATTGAAGACATTTTAAATTTATTGTTTAACTAATTTCTGATAGATATGATAGCATTCATTTTAGGTTTCTTGTAGTTGGATTCAATTAATAATTAATTAGTAAAATCATAATCAAATAATTAACTAGTTGTGTGAAAAATTATAATTTAATTATAGGGATTGAGATTCCCAATTTCTTATAAAGGTTGAGTGACGTGTTTTCGGGATTCATCAGTGTTCATTGTGTGAAATGGATAAATTCCTTTCTTTGTGGATAAGATCATGTTGATTTTTTTCCTACAACTTATGTTGAGATGTTAGTATGGGATGGGTGATCCTAGAGTTCTATTGTGGTATGCGGTGCATAGAGGTATATATGTGAAGTGATCTTGGGATGACCAAACTATGAGGGATGTTGTGGTATGTGGGGTATGGAGACCTTGTTTTTGATGTACTAGTTGACACCTAGTTTGTCATGATGAATCATTTTATGCATATGGTGTCTGGGGGGACACCGATTGTGATGAAATAGATTAAAGATGTTCTCACCCATTGATATTAATGTTGGAGCTTATCCAAATATGTTGTTTGTTTACCTTTTTTCCATTCCACACTACTTGTGGTAGATATATTTTTTTATTTACTCTTGTTCCATGGGAGATGAATATGGGGGAGGTATGCCACATGTTTTATGTCTCTTGATCCTCATGTTTGGATGAGTTTACTCTCCTTTTATATGTGTCAAAATATTGATAGGTAGTTGATCTACCAATGATGTTCATCCACTTATTTTTGTGGTTTTTATATTGTTCTCCAAGTGTAAATACATATATGGAAAGTGGTAATTATTATATCTAAATGAATAATATTTAATCCTTATGGATAAAGATTAATATGATGCAATGATGAGGTTAAAATTAATAGAAGTTGTTGACTCAGTTTAATTATTCCTAATGGGAATGGATCTATGTTTAAATGGTAGTGTGATGGAATGTGGAAATGAAAATGGAAAATTAATGGTCAAAGAATTAGTTAACCTAAATTGAAACTAATAAAAAGGGATAATGGTAATGAACATTTCTTCTTAAATGGTTGTGTTGTTATTAGATATGTTTTTGTTGTAGTGGCAGTTTGGAGTCCGAGAGATGTTACATGTAGTAGTCTTTGAGACTATTATAGTCGAATTTGGTGGCTATGAACTATATTATATATTGTACTTTTTATTTTTCTATACACTTCCCTACCATGTCAGCTAGATAAATTGAAGACCTATGGATTTTGGTTCATGGAGGTGTTTTCCCCATCATCCTATGGCGAGGATGGATGGATTACTACCCCATTTTGCCCCAATCTATTCACATTAATGTTACTTGTTAAAAAAATAAAAGTAGTTCGTTTAACCAATATATGTTCGTAGATTTCTATAATGGTTTGTTGGTATTTCACACACATGTATTATGGATTTATATTCCTATAGACTACTATTAGAATAACATGTATGGGTATTTACGGATTGATGATCCTTACATGGTGTTTGGGTTTTCATTTATAGAGGTATAATACCCAATGTATGATACATGTTATGTGATATTTGTTGGTTACAAGAACCTACCTCATTACCATTTGTTATGTGGAATTGGTGTTGTGTTTCTGGAGGTTCCTGTTTTGGTGCTTCTCCCAAGTGTCTTTGAGCTAGATTTTTTGGAGACATATGCCCAATATGTGAAATGATGGGGTAGAGTAAAAAACATATGGGGAAGTAGTTGTATGGTAACCCTGATTATATTTTTTATATAATATGATTTTATATATGATACATGGTCAGAGTATCCATTGCGATGCTAGGAACATTGTTTACCTATTTAGGGGATGACATAGTTTAACAAGTGGTTTACCACGCTTTATCATGCATCCATTACTATTTCGTGATAGAATTCAGGAAGGATCCTACTTTTTGTACTATTATACACATTCTAGGTATATATAGACTATTTTTTTAGGTCAGTTTGAGATGTTTGGAGATCTATCCAGTAACTATAAACTTGAGGTTTTTAGGAGCTATTTGGGATTTGAAGTTGTTTTCATATTGACATTCTTTTTTTACTTGTAGTTTTTCCACTTAGTTGTTGAGGTTCTTGCATTTCATTACATTTTTTATATGGGGACCCTTATTTATTATAGTCTAAAAAGAATTTGGTTGGTTTTTATGATATCTTTCTCTTTATAATTTGATTCTCTTATAGGGTAATGATTCACAT
This sequence comes from Viscum album, assembly GCA_963277665.1. Classification (NCBI taxonomy): domain Eukaryota; kingdom Viridiplantae; phylum Streptophyta; class Magnoliopsida; order Santalales; family Viscaceae; genus Viscum; species Viscum album. The sequence continues at coordinate 2,030,577,003 of OY728151.1, read as the reverse complement.
CATTGTTTCTACTATACCCCCAATGAAAGTCACAATCCTGGGGCCATTTGGAGGTGGGACTCAGGGGTAATAATCTCACTTCTCCAGATACTAACATAGGATGGGTACACATTGTTTAGAGGGGGTCATGACATAGTGGTAATAGGGGTACATATAGGGATACGATGGAGTTTAGAGTTAGGTATACATGTAGTTGAATGGGTTGATAGGTAATTTTTGTTAGCTATGTTAGTAAGAAATGTAAACATAGTTAATTAGAAATTGCGTGGGTATTTAGGCCCCCTTGTAATATAATGTAGAGACCATTACTATTACAATGACTACTAAATGATGTGATGCTGGTTATAAGGTAGAATCCTATGAATGGATCATGAATCATTTTTCTTTTCACTTGGCTTTGAATTGATGAACCCTGGTATTAGAAATCCTAAAAAGATGAAATAAAAAGGATTAATTATTGTTAATGAATCCAATATTTCATGTTTAAGAGATCCGATTGTTTAACCTTTTACATGTACGGATGATGGTCTAAATCCTCACCAAGTTCGCGTAGAATATGTTTAGTTGGATTTTCAATATAAATAGAATATTTCATTTACAACAACACGTGGGGGAGGACACTCTAACAGTTTTTGTGAAAACATTTAAGGGGACGAGGGATTTGTTTCCGATTCTATCCTAGAACACTGGTTTGGGGATGTTGAGATAACATTCAATTTGATCTATTCTTAGAAGGACCATTTTGTATCATTGACATTGATTATACTACATGGGAATTTAAGCTATGCTGGTTTTTATTCCACAGATATCCCAAGGAGTCAATAGTCTCCTGGGAAAAGTTTTGAGATCAGTTGAGAAATGTTATTCTTTCTTAATCCATGAAGGATACTAGACTTTAAGAGCTTCTTAAACATGAGATGGGGAGAATTAGTGTGTGTGAGATTTGAATCATTTTCCAGAACCCTCTGAATGATGATTCAGTCCTATTGCAGGATGAGGGTTCTGTGGTGAGATATTTTGAGGAGGCACTACATCCAGATATCAAGCACATGTTCACACTGTTTATGTTTAAGAAGTATCTAGAATTTCTTGAAATAGTATATTTCATTGAGAATACATTATATTAAACCATATCATCACGAGAGTGGATTTTTTTCCTCATTAAGAATAACTATTGTCTTGGTTCCTAGTTGTTTGGATTGAATAACATATGTTCAGTTGGGGGTAGAACACTACCCTCAGTGTCTTGTTTCCCTTGGGGGATGTGGATCTCTAACCTATATTAATTTGTTATACATACATTTTTTATTTGGAGGCTTAGGTACTTCACAATGACAGTACCTGAAGGTGTTGAGTAGTTACCATGCACCATTTGTTCCATATTAGGTTCCGCTATTGAAGTAGTTCTAGAGAATTTAGTAAAAGTAGGATGCAAATGTATTGGATCAGTAGAGATAATATGAAGAAACTAAAGGGATTTTATGGGATTCTCCCCATCCACAGAGAGTTGTGTGGGGCCAAGGATGTAGTTGTTTCCTTGGTCAGAGAGGCTATGTAGCTCGATGTGCTCTACTTCCTGCAAAAGTGTATCTTCCCTTGAAAAGGCATATGATGTTGGAGATACAATATTCATGTATTTTACAGGTGTTCCGTTCTTGTTTGATCTATGAGGTATGCACTCCTTCATATCTCCTTCCATTTCCAATGCTTGGTGACATGATGTACAAGGGATTTCATTTCCCTTGGTGTTTTCCACACCAGTTGGATGTCTATCAATATTTTTTGAATTATATATAAATGTTTATCAAGTTATAGGAAGGTATGGATCCTAGGATATTTCCTATGTTTATAGATATAACCATATTACATCATCTTTAGAATGGATGGGTTGTATATGGTGAAAGCTATCATGGATTCCTTCATGTGGCAGATGGTATTATTTGATTTTCATAGAGAGGAAGTAATGATTGTTGGCATGTGAGACCCTCAGATGGGTCGAAGACATGTTCCATACGTGTCAAACATGAATTATGGACTAATTTTTATCTCATTAGAGGTTCAACAATCAACATTTTCGAGGGTCATAAAATAGTACCATAATGTATTTCATGGGGAAGTTATTATGTGACCCCCTTGATGAGAGATTATGTTTGCCAGTTATCAATAGCCATGATTATATCATATCTATATATCATCATATAGGATGGAACAATTTGAGCTCGGATAGATTTTTATATATCTTAATGGTAAATTAATGCATGTTTTTTTTCAGCTGAGTGTGTTACTATTCATGAACAAGTATTGATCATAATGAAGGCTGTCAAAAGATTGTGGTAGTGTATCGATTATCATAAAATGAAGCATGGGATAGTAAAGATACACTATCCACTTCTGCAAATTGATGATTTATTCAGTTATTAGAATGTTGGATATTGTTTTTCAAAGAACAATATGTGGTTAGGGGATCATCAGTTCTGATTAAAGACTGAGAAATTTCTCAATACTGCTTTCTGTTGTCACCGTGGCCAATACATGTCTCGTGTGATGTTGTTCAATGTGATGAATTATATTGTTGTGTTAATGAGGATAATGAACAATATCATCTGTGTGTTAATAGAAAAGTTGATTTTTGTGTCCATTAATGAAATATTTATGTACTCCACATTTATGTAAGAGAATTTGGACAACATTGTTTATAACATTGGAGTTATTTATAGTGAGGTGTTTTGGGATGTTTCCAATGTGTGGGTGTTGGTCTCACGAAGCCTGTTTCATAGAGAATTTTGTATCCCAGTCAGGTGTATATGTGGATTCATCTATTATACAAGTAGTTTCCTCTAGAGAATACAATATAATAGTAGGATAGGTATAATGATTCATTGGATGTGATTATTATTAAAGGTGTTTTATAACAAATATACATGGGTTGCAAAACCTCTGATAGAATTGACAAAAATGATCAGTAGATCTTGTGGAAAGTTCAGTATTAGGAAGATTTTGATTATCATAAGGACATGTTTGTTCAGGAAATAGTTTATTGAAGTTAGTTTGATGTTTTTTTGAATGTTCACATCTATGGTTGGTTTGTGATCAAATACATAAGAGATTAGTAATTTCATATGGATGATAAGCGTAACAACCCTATGATTGTAACTATTTCAATAATGATATCAAGTTGGCATAAGTGGTGTTTTACCAAATTTTATTAAGACATTAAATCATCAAAGTGTTCTTTTTGGTCATCATTGGTCATAATATTTGTATGTATGTTTTCTACTTACGTGACATGAATATTTTGGTAGCATCAGTAAATGGAGATCATATAGGATTATGACATTGAGATTTCTTATAGACATAGAAAAGAGAATATTTTGGTCTATGGGTTGAGCAGGATGTCTCGTAGTGATGCAGTGTCTTAATTTGGTCATTCTTTGAGATTAATGGATGAACATTTTGAATTTCACAAAGTTGTGAAGGATTCTGGAGAAGAGGATATATTATTCAGATGATGGTGTAGTCATAACTTGTGGTGTAGGTGGAAGAATCCCATTGTAGGGATCTTGAGGTTGATGACTGGAGGGACCAAATTGTTTGGGGTGGGGGCCCAAATGGTTGGTCGAACATTGAAATAAACCAGGTGTTGTTCTAGGGAAGTCTTATTGTTTCCATTAAAATGCACTATATGGTTCATAGAGAGTTCCAACATTACACCTTCTACATATGCACGATAGGTTAGTTCTGGTGGACTAGGTTGAAGCATGTTGTTATAGACATTGTGTCTCAATGATTGGTCTACCATAAGAAGTAGGTTGGGAACCATGTTCCTGATGATTTTCGCCAACCATAATACATTATTCTGTGGAAGTGGGAGGAAATCACAAAGGAATTTATAACTTTCTTACCATGTTATCAGGGAGTCAATAATTCATTATGAGAGGTAGTGTTTCTTTTGAAGAAATCAAATCACATTATAGTTATCAAGGATTCGTGATCAGTTGATGTTTTATCAAGGTAGTATATGTAGAAGGTGGAGATACTCTATGGATTCTTGAGGAAAATCATTTTCGATCAAGTCACTCTTTTTAAATCTAGACTGTCGAGAAGTCCCAAAATGATTTTTGTTCTTAGATATTCCATAGATGATATTTTTTTTCATAGACAGCTGGTTAGAAAGAGTAGACAATCCAATATCATAAAGAAAAGTTGTGATATTGTGTATTATATTTGTTTTGGTTCTTGGATGAGTCAATTTCTGATGGTATAGTTTGTGTAGATCATTCGTTTTCACTCAACCATGGGTATGAATCACTCTGACTTGTCTTATAGAAGACACTTATGTTTTATGTTGAGATGGACTGGGTTCGAAGATCCATATTTTCTCATTTTAGAACGGGTATAGATACGATAATGATGGATTAGGGGATTTGTGAAAGGATTGAAGAAAAAAGGATCATTAGAAATCATATTCCAATCATAGGATGAGACCTATATATTTTACCATTCGGGATCATGTGTTTCTGAACTGGACTCCCCATTATTGGTACTGATGTTTTGGTAATGGGATAATATTTTCTACAAATTTCTGTGCCTTTAATGTAGTTGTCTCGTGTTAGGGTCATGGCATAACCGATAGTGTATCCCAACTAGATAAGCTAGATACACAATTTTATTCTTGTTTCATAACTTCTTCAATATCTTCATGAGGAGTATCATGTCATTTATTTGGGTGAGATCAATGCTGATGATGACGCGAACATCCGGGTAGTGCAATGTAGTGATACTGATCCAAAAGGAGAGGTTTTACGCAAGTTTTTAACCCCCTGGGTTCGTGTCTTATAAACACACAGTTTCCTAGAAGAGAGTTCATGGAATTTTGAGTCTCATATACATTCTTAGTAACATGATTTTCTTGATGTTTAGCTGATCTTATCTAACAATGTTCATTTATGGATGTAGAGTGTTCTTGGTTGTGATATGAAACTCTCTTTTACTTATTGAGGTTGTTTTGTTGTCTTTTCTTGTTCCCCTAGTGTGGTGGTGAGATATAATAGTAACGATACACATTAAAGGTATCTCGATTGGTGTATTTATGAATAATACTCTTTTTATTACCACTCTAGGTTGGTTTTTGTACTTGATAATGATAATGTTTTAAGGGGTACCTGATGTAAGGGCTCGTATCTATATGGAATGACTATTTTCATGATAACGAGGACTGTGATGCTTATAGGAGGGTTGGAAGAAGTCTATTACAGTTTGGGTGCTAATAACTGGGAGTTGGTAACATTGATAGTGTGAAAGTTTTTTTCACTCCGTGTAGATGAATTTCACAACATGAAAGATAGTTTCATGCCCTATAATATTTGTGTGTTTAGAAAATAAAATAAATTTCATAGGTAAATATTTTTTCAGTGGAATATGTTCTTAAGGAATTACTAAAAATGATAGGGGATTACACATCATGTATTCTTTTAATGATGTAATTTTATAAAACATTCCATCTACATGTGTTTTCAAACCCTCAATCTATTCTTCCCGCAATCTCATTCATGTAGACCCGACAATCCCCTCATTAGCACATTGGATATCCCTTACATGTGAATCAATCATGTGATTCCCCCTTCAATCTATAGTGATCTTTCATCTATCAATTACAGGTTATACCTCAATTTGTGTGGTTTATTTATATTTTTCCTCCCATGTCTTCTGGAGGTGCTATATCCATTTCATTCGCATGGTTCTAATGGGGTTTAACATAGTTGTGGTGGGTATGTTGGGTTGCAGTTTCCTTATATTGATGTTTTTTTCATGATATAAGGGATCGAGATTCGTTGTGTGGTATTTTCTTCTGTAAATAATGTCAACAAAATTTTTTGGTATGGGGTTATATGATTCTCTATTTATTTATGTGCAATCTTAGAGATATCATTGTGTAACAACATTTATCACAATTAATTTGACCTAATTAAATTCATGAACGTGATTAAGGATAGATATTGATCCCATATAAATGTGGTTTCATTATACCATGATAATAGTCTCCTATTGATTTTCTAGATTATGTGACATATATACCTTTATTGGATGGCATGTTATTCTTGATTAATATTTGAAATGATTATAAAGATGTAATTAATTGATAATTAATGGGTTAAAATATAATGAGGCATGTTTTATTTAATAAGGTTGTTGTTCAATTTCATATTCATCATACTGATGCTTGTATGCATGCTTAATTTATTTGGATAATGAAAATGAAGAATGATAATGTTTTTTATAAAATAATTTGTGGCATGATATATTAATTCATTTAATAATTTGTTATAAATTTGATATCGTGTTTCTTAGGATTCCCAAAGTCGAATATTATGAATAATGAATCGTTTAATTCAGTATTGAATACAGAAACATTTGTGTGATAAAAGATAATCATATTGTAGGTCCTGAGTTGACCATTTTCATGAAATGTTTGAGTGCCTTGTGTTTTGGAGCCATGGAATCTCATTGTGTATATGGGATGAATAACTTTATTTGGGGAAGAGATACCACTACTAAGATTGTATTCTAATACATGTGGTGCGGCAAGAGCCTAGGATGGCAGGACCTAGAAGGGATATTGTGGTATGTGGGGATGGGAGGTCTGAATGAGATGTGACGCTATGATGGCTTAACAAATAGCGATGTAATGGTATGTGGGGTAGGGATACATGGTTAATGTGGCACCAATTGATACATGGGGTGTATAGATGCATTATTTTATGCATATGGTGTTGGGTATGACAACATAGATTAAAAAATTATTTGATTCTAGGATGACATAATGATATGAATGTTGGATACATGTTTGAATAAATTTTTATTCAAATTCATTATATTCCCAACTGATTGAGGTAAAATAATGTGTTGAGTAACCATCATTCTATAGGAGGCGATGATTGCAGGGTATTCCACATGTATTCTATTCCTATATCCTCATGATTGTATGTATTTACACTCATTAAATAGTAGGAAAATAATAAATATGTAGTTAAAATACACACCTCCTAGAGCACCTTGTGTTTTTTGTAGTTTACACTGTTTTCCAAGAATATCTTGAAATATTGAAAGTGACATTGATGATATCTAAATTAGTAATGTCTAACTGATTAGTATAGAACATTCTGGGATGCAATGTTGAGGTGGAAATTTTGAGAATTCTTGGAATCAATTTTGTTACGCTTAGTGGGTTTGAAGATTTTTTAATATGGTAGTGTGATATAATGTGGGAATTAAAATGGTTAATTAATTGTTAAATAATTAATTAATTTAATTTTAAATATATAAAAATGGATAAATTAGCATAACGTAGGTTTTTAAATGGTTCGGTACTTATAGGATATCTGGTCTTATAAGTTGCAGTTGAGATTCCGAGAGACATTACCCCACAGTTTTGTTTGGGACAAGGATATTACCATAATGTGGTTATGAGATATATTGTCTCAGTTAAATTATTAATTTATATACACTACTACAACCATTCTGTTAGTCCAACTAACACAACTATGACTCTATACCCAAGGGGTGTTTGACCTAACTTCCCGGTTGGAGGATAGATTGCTGACTACCCCCTTTGGTCATATAATATTCTCATTGTATATACATGTCATAGTTATCACCATAGTTTTATTTATGAATATATGTGTGAAGATGACTGTAATTTCTTGTGGTGATTTGTCAGATATTTATTTTAGATATATTTTCCTAAGGACTACTATAGGTATAATGAAAATAGTTTTAGATGGATTGAGGATCCTTACTCATTGAATGAAATGTGATGGATTGACATATAATACTCAATGTTTGATATATCTTATGAGAGATGTTGTTGCTCCATGAAAATGCATTGGTACCATTAGATATGTGGATGTGGTTGTATATTTCTTCTGGTTTATGTTGTGGTTCTTCACCGAGAATGTTTAGGCAAGCCTTTTTAGAGAGAGGCTCAAGACATGCGATGTAATGGAATAACAGAAAACCAGTGAGGTAGTAGTTGTGGGGTAACCATGATATTATTTGTTTTATAATATGATAGTATATGTGACATATGGTTAGAGTATAAATCCTATGTTTATACTCTTATACTCCTCCAATATATATATAAATTGTTATCAAGTCTGAGGAAGTAGGTTAGAGATAAATGTGGTTACTAATAGCTTTGGTTTTTGTAGGCGTTTATTGAGTTTTGAGGTCTCTATTGTCATTACTTTTTTTTGATACTTCTATTTTTACCATTCTACTGTATTGTTTCCTGAATTAAATTTTGTTTGTGTACATGGGGTTAATTTTATTTATTAGTTTAATAAATATTATTTTGCTATTAATCTCATCCCTACCATCTGCATGTTTTTCTATTTGAGGGTAATGGTTCCCATTTTTGTGCATTTTATACACTCTGTTCTAGTCACCATCCTAGGGCCTACAGGTGTGGGACTCAGCAGTCATAATCCTTCTCCTCTCATTGCTATCTTAAGAGGGTAAACATTGTGGAGAGGGGTTTGTGAATAATAGTAAATGTGGAATAAATAAATAAATTTATATGATTATTCAAAATATGGAATTCATTTGGTTAAATAAAATTTTCAGAAGTGTAAAAAATTGATTTTATTATAATTTTGTGAAACGTAATGAATTTTTTGGATTCATAAATTCACTATTATGAATATGAATAATTTTCAAATAATTCTATAACTATTAATCAAAATAAAATAATTGTAAATTTTTTTGGAATATTTCATATAAAAATTTATTTCAAATTAATAATTAATAAAGAATTTTTTTATTTTTAATACAGAAACACATTACCCATATAAACAGAGTTTTAGAAAAAATAATTATTTTTAACTTTAATTTATTTTATCTTCTTTTTTATAATGTACATAACTAATTCAAGTCAGTTAATTCACACACTAAGAGTATAATTTGTTAATATTAATCATTTATAGTGATAATTATAATTTTTTTACATAATAATGACATAATGAAGATAATATCATTACATCTAAATTTTTATCACATTTTATCTAAAATGAAATTATAATGTTATATTTCATATGTGTTATATAGTTTTAATAAAATTGAGTTTTTATATGAGGTAAAAATTCTTTTCATTTACGTTTTCATGATTCAATGTTGCATAATGTAAGTTACCATTGAGGTAATGGTGGTATCATGGGTGATTGGGGATTGTTCGGAGCCCGAAACCCTATCTTAGGTTGAAATAAGCCTGACTTATTGTACTGTAAAACTATGAGGAGAAAGCTACATGGTCAGATCAAATATTGAGCGGTCGATCAATGGATTTCTATAAGCAGCATGGTTTGGAAAAACCATGTTGATTTTGAATCACAAGAATTCAAAAAACTCAAAAACATTGATTATGGGTTTTGGTATAGCTTCAAAACAATTAGTCAAGCTGTGTGAGGTATACATGTCGGTGCCCTTATCCTATAGATACTAGTTCATGGTTGGCCCAAATTTCTTAAAATTATCTGATCAAATCATGAAACAGTATTCATAGGTTAAATTATATAATTTTATCTAATGATAAATTACATTAAAGTTAAAATATAAATCTTCCTCCTCATAACTAGAAAAAGAAAATTTAGATAGCTCTCATTGGTGACTAATCATGGATTTTTGGTAACTACTCTATTTCATATCTAAATAAATCATTGATCATATCATTGGATCCACATCATTGAGTACTAAATTTTATTTTATCAATTATTATTTCTTATTCATATCAATGATTTTATTTATGTGCAATATTATTTAACCTATATGTAGGTTTTTCGTCTTTTTTTAAATTTCCCCCAATATGAGTCAAATTAGAATGTCATATAGAATATTAACTATACTACTATGATTTTGTAATATGTATATAAATTTTCATTGAGTTTGGTTCTTTATAGAAAAATTTGAAATTATTTCACCAGACTTCATGTGTAGACCAAAATTGAAACAATTAATTTAAATAAATGAATTAGAAAATAGTATGGATTCCAATTCTCTTTAGAGATACATTAGGGAGTTTGTTTCCCCAACTAAGGGAATCCATGGTGTGGGCCATAGGAATAAACCTTTTAAATTCCTTGTATAACAACCCATGTTGTGATTTGATTCATTGTTATTTATCAGAAACATTTTAATAAATTAATTGAATTGAATCGGTTGAATAGGGTATGGTTTACTCCATTTCATGATGGATCCATCAATTAAATGTATTATATGGATATTTTATAGAATTAATGATTTTGATATCAATTTTTAAATATGTAGGTATACTCATTTGTTTCTGTGATTATCTAATGTTATTATTGAGTTTCTATAGTAATTGTTTTTATTTTTATGTAAATACATAAATGAGTTAGTAGGATCATATGGCATGAAATGTCATATGGTATGAAATGGTAAATGGAATGAAATGGTGAATAGTTAATTAAATTCCAAATATGATTCTCGTAGGATATTGAGGTGGTAATATATTATTTATATTGTGTATTATCATTGGTTCATGGTTCTGTGATATGGATCAGGCATTTCTACACTTTGGATTAGGATTCTTTAGTTCCTCATATGACATGTTTAGTTGAAAAGATAATATGACTCAATGTAGTTCTTAACATAGTTTCCAAAGAGATAATTAGAATACATGAAGAGGTTTCCACGGTATTATAACCCAAGTATACTCTACATCATGGTTTTATAATTTTTATATACGAAATCACCATGGAATACGTGATATGATTTGTGGGATCAATCAGTCATGGTTGTTTGACATATTAGGTTTTACGGAAATGTCAAGGTTGAGATTACATTATTGGAGGAATAAACAAGTTATGTTTTTATTTTGTGTATTATTAGTAGCTACCATGATAGAGGACCTTGACAATATTTTGTGGGAAATATTTAGAGGATAGGTTATTGTTACTAGTTTAGTAGATACATGTTAGGGGAATATTTACATTCTTTTACTTCTTGATTGTTTTTCTAAAAAATGTTTTAGCTTTTTATATTCATCATCCTATTATTTTATAGTCCGTAGGGTGATTTACTACTGGAATTTTATCAGACACCCTGGATGGGAAACCATTGGGGACTTGAGGAGACTATTTGAATGCAGGTTGAGGCAAGGGCATGACTGAACTATTCAAGGGTTTATTTAGTTCCATACATATGATCATGAGAGTACATGATTGTGAATTTCTACTTGATGCAATTCAAGGATTAAAAATTTTGTTTTTTTGGTATTTTCAATACTTTCTATTCATTCTATCTCTATTTACTTATATTGGATGGTTTATAGAATCATGTATAAGAATCTTTATATATGAGGCACTAATGGAATTATTTTAATTCATGTGGTTCATATATTGTTTGAATTTTATACCTCATCTTCTTGTTTTATGTTATTACTATTTTTATGTGTTATATATTTCTAATTATGGAATAGGATCCCTATATTCACACAATTTTATTTATCTACTAGTTGAAATCCTCTCGTGTTTTTGTGGATGTTCTTGAGGAAATATAACGAACTCAGCTTTCGAACTATTGATTGGCGATCAGGTCTGAGACATTAGAAAGTGGTATCAGATAATTTTTTCATGTTTTTATTCTATATAGAGACAAAAAACAATTATATAAATGAATTTTATTTTAGTAATGTATTTATCAAGAGAATACCTAAAACACATACTTAAAAAATACAAATTTCCTCAGATAAAATTGATATGTTCTTGATTTTAACTATTTTAGATGATTCGATTCCATTGTTTGGTGAAAAAAATTGATTTTAATAATAATATTGACATGATTATGGTTTTCATTATTTTTCATCGCATTATATTACGGAAATTAATCTAATTCAAACTATATGAACTTGTTTGGAATCACATTCCATGTATTATTCCATATTATTTAAGTTGAATTACCTACATAATTTTTTCATTGATTTTTTGTATTGGAAAGAGAATGTGATTCCATATTTTTTCTCAAATTGTGAATTGGTCCATAGAAAATAAAATGTTAACCTCCTTTGGATTCATTTATTTTAATAGAATGGATACTTATTTAAATATATGGTCACCACAATTTGATTCATCTGGATTTATGGGATTTCATTTAATGGAACTTGCTAAAACATTAGTTAAAACTACTTAAATAAATTAATGATGGATTATTATATGTAATAAAATTATCAATTTAAATGGAAACATGAAATGATAAAAAGAGACAAGAACTAAATCCATATTTTGACTAGGCATGAGGTAGAGTTTCTGACGGTGTATGTCACAATATTCCATGATAGCATAACCTTTAAGATTAGAATGTGTGGTATGGCCATATTTTAGGAGGCTTTTTACATTTCAAATTATTTTTAACTATGATATTTAATATTGGACCATTAGGGTATATTTGTTTGACATTATAGAGGAATACCACCATGACAGCCACCAGGTGTATAACATGAGAGAGGGTATGAACACAATCCCTATGTATTGGACTATGGGATAATAGTGGATCCTCCTTTAGTGGATGTTGTGGGAACATATATTGATCCAGACATAGATTATGTGGTAATGTTTTTTCATGTGATTGTTTTAATTCATTCAAATTGTCTATTGAGCACTACTACCTACCCAGTCTACGACTAAGATGACTTGTGTTTCCAAGAAGTATTATCCTCACATGAATTGAAGGTATAGAAGTCCAAAATATAATTATATATAAAATGATATTGACTGTATACCATAGAGTACCATGGTACACCTCCTAAAAGGATACAGAAACATCTGTCTTACAAGCATTGTAAAGCATCAATGACCTGGTCGGATGTTATTAACTAGATATACATGCTTTTTTGTAGGGTATGGGATTATTTCCAAAAAATATTTTATTTTTATATATACCATAATTCTATGAGGGTGGATAGGGCTATTGAATCAATAAATCAAGGGAATGGTACAATGATAGTAATTTTGTCGTCATAATGCTTTATTGAGTTGTAGAATATTGTTCCGACGTAACATAATAATGAGAAATAGAGTGAGAAAAAATTTAATTAAGGCCCAAATATGCTATGAGATTTTAGGTGAACATTTTTATATTGACCTATAAAACTAAAATTTTTAATCATGTGCTCATTAGAATGTGGAACCTAAGGTAAGCTATGGGAATATAGTAGTAGGGTAGTCACTCAATCTAGTGGTTCATCATATTGATGAATGAATTTACATTTTGAGGATTTCCATGAGATGCATACTAGTCAGGATATGATATAACATGTTTCTCAATGTTATATCTTATGTGTTAGAGAAGAGGACACATGATGAATCTGTGTGATGGTGACCTAGTCGACTGTTGATATTGCGAAAGTGTGGTCAATGTGAAACATTTCTATATGACATATTCTACAATTATATGTCATAAGTGGTAAACTATGACTCTAGGATCTATAGATGTTTTCTCATATTTGTAAAAAATAGGTAGTTAGAGCTATACTTGTTGTTATGGATGACTTAGTTGTATTTGTGGATGAGGTAGCCTTATATTATTTAACCTGAAACATTAGTGTGAGCAATCTATAGGTGGAAAATTTGACTTACATGGCCTTGGATCTGGATAGATATATTCTGTGAAACATACCCCCCCTAAAAAATGTTACCCTACCTTATTCGGTAAGACGTGGGATCTTAATAACCACAACTATTTCATCATCTCTTTTTTAGATAGGTTCATCTCATAGTTTAATATATTTACCTATGGTTGAATCACAGGACTGTTGATCAATTTTAGTCATACATCTGACAGATTATCCTTTATGTTATGGATAATTCGTTAATTATTATAATCATAACATGAAATTCACATAAAAAGATGGTGTTTATATAATCACATGGTTGAATGTAATGGAGTTATAAAATCTCAAGAGTCACCTAGAGGACTTGGAGGAAAATTGGTTCATTCAACTAAAGGGATCTATACGGGGTTCTTCGGTTATTTTTTGAAAATGGTGGATTTTAAGCTTAGGATATGAATGAATTATAATAAATTCAACCATCTAGTATGTTAAGAACCAATATCTATTTTCACTGATAGAATCCCCATTTTAATAGCTTTGAAGAGTTTATGTGTTCTCTAAATTTTTTATATCTGGAAATCACATAGTACATGTTAACCCTATGTACATATATCATATTGAAATTCATATAAGGTACGTTCCATGTCTAGTAATTCCAATCAATATTAAAAATGACCAATTGGTTTTTAGGGAGATGATGAAACATGTCTCCCAATTATTCTAAATTTTTTTGGTTTCCATAAATTATTTCTTGGTGTAATCTTAAAATTTCATTCAGTGTAAAAAAATAATGAGGCCATTTTGGATACATTGAGAGAGGATCTATGGTATGATACACTCAAAAAGTTCCACTTATTAATGGATCTGATTCTCTTCCTGGATCACATTATCACATATAAGTATTTCTCAGTAGACCCATGTATGGAGGGAGATATAGTTTCATAAGATCTTCCATAGAGTTTTTTTGACATATGGAAAGTTTTTGGGATAACTGGATATTAAATTAACTTCGTATACATTTTATAATGATTTATAGTTTAATTTATGTTCATGAAAATGAAGGGTGTGAATTTATCATGGTCGGATAAATACATGATAGACGTTCAATATCTGATATGCATATTTACATTCGTACTAGTCAAAATCCTGCAATAGTAGGGAATGACATATAATGTGTATTTTTCCTCATCGTGTATTTGGATTGGAGTATTATGAATGTAGTTTTATAGATTGTTACCATGAATTTCGTGGTAGTTTAGGCCATATAAGAGTAATTACTAGATTCATGAACTTTAGTTATATGTAGTTGTTTATGCATTAAACTATTGGATACATTACTTATTTAGAGATAATTTTTTAGTATAAATATACAATAAAATACTCATTTATATATTTATCTACTCTAATATGAATTTGAAGAATCAAAGGTAGGTGGAGTGCCTATAGTTATTTGAAATTAATATTTCCTGCATGAGAAACAATGGAAATGCAGTGGTCGATGGACTGTTTAGGATGAAATAAATATCCGCAGCTCCGACGGACAATAATGAGTGACAATTTATGTATTTTTTCATTGAGACACAATTGGAGGCATACAACCATAAGGGAAATACATTTTTATCTTCAATAACTATTACCAATAAAAATTTTTATAGAGTAATGATAAGGGACCAAACTAATTTTTAGGGCGCAGTCCCATGGGAGTGTGTGGGAGGTGAGGATCCAACTCATGGATTGACCATAGGCTAGGCTGAGATAATGGGTATCTACTATTTCATTTGGGTTCCAATGGAAAGACTCAAGGATATGATATAGTAGTTACATGAATCAACAATTATAGTTCACCCTTTGTCACCAAGTTGTAATATGACTTATTCCATTAGTACTGGTGGTCGTGTAAGAATAATAAGGTAGTTGGATTTGTTATGATGTGTTTAACATCTTAGTTGGATATGGTTGAATGTAAGCAACTTGTTGATCATTAATTATAGTAACCAATTCGGGAGTGATAATGGGATTATGTCATGATAGATTTCATGACTAGTTTATCAAGTACACCCAAATGTTACAAATATATTTGGGTTATTATAGAAAAGATCTAGAAGGTTATTCATTTCATTCTGATCAATGTTATATTTAGTATGGTTGAGCATGGGAACATGTATATACTTGATATTGTTCCACTTCATGTGGTATCTATCACAATCGTTTGAAATGATGATTCTATTTTTACTTCTCATTTTTTGAATAGTTTGTAGAGGGAGCTTGTTAAAAATGTTATTCTAAACAAACATACCACCCTTAGTATAATGGCCAATTAGAACATATGATACATGTTCATGAGTATATACTATAGACATGCATCCTGGATTTCATGGGCTCTTGGGAGAGGAATATACCCCTTATTGATTTCACCTAAAATAGAATTTATCATTTTATAATACAGATAGTTATATACATGGATTTTTAGGGTATGTACTTATAATCATCCCAATGATGGATAGATATAGTTGAGGATTCTTTACTTGGATCGTGTCTCCTGATGAAAACTTTTAAAAAGGTCCAATTTATTTAGAAGTGGATGACTAATAAACAGTCAGGACAAAAAAAATGTTCATCACTGATGTTGACCAATATTGTTCTATGTCAGTTATTGGGTATTTCAATATGTTTCACTGAGGATGGGATATAGGTAATACATGATACATAGTAAGCATTCATAGTGATATATTGGGAATTTTGAGATTCTAGAAAGAGTGTTATCAGTATCCTATCCTTTCCAGTTACATTAGAGGCCTGCATCCATGAAAACTTTCTTTTTAATATCTCAATTGCAATATTTTAATCCATACTAGAGTCATGATTTTCATCATCTGGTGGTTCCTTTATAGAAATATATTTTCTTTGAGGAGAATAATATTCATGTCTTTAATTGGATAATGAAGGTTCTATGAGGTTAATCAATTTCCCCAGGACAAGTGAGACAGAAGAATATATTATTATAAAATGAGACTATGTAGTAAGAGGATGACATATTTGCTCATTGGATATAGTTTTTCATATATGAATATTGGCCACCTATTTGATGGAAATTCATGGACCAATTTCATTAAGGTGAAACATTTTATGAAAAAAAATTCATATGAGTTACAAGTCCCTTTTATTTTTTGTTTTAATGATCAGATGAGTCCTAATGTGAATTCACATTCAGATCATTGAGGAATTACGGTTGATTGAGGCCTATTTTTTTCCTTAAAGGTATGACTATGGGTGATGTATTTATAGAACACTATTATATAAAAGCATGTTTGGAATTACATGTGATTAGATCAAACCATGTGGGGATAGAGAGTGGCGATATACAAGACACATGGTTAGGAAAAAACATGCAATTTGGGATGCACAAAAATACAGAAACCTCTATAATTTGGAAAGTGGGGTTTCACATGGTTTTATTATGGTTAGTCAAATTGTGTGAGGTAACCGTGTGGGTGCCCTTATCCTATAAAAACTATGCATGATAGGGGAAAATTCATTCATTGTATGCACCAAAATCTTGAAACCATTTTATTGGATAAATTTATTATAATATATCACATTAAATTTTATTAAAAATAAAAAAATATAATTATTTCTCATATCTCAAAGAAAATGTACATTTCAAGAGATCCATTTGGTGACTATTCATATTTTTTAGTTAACTCCTTCATCTGATCTATGATTTAATTTTCACTCATACCTTTGGATCATCAATATTTAGTACTCAATTAATTTTTATTTGTTCATTATTTTTTTAGTATCAATCATTTTATTTGTTTGAAAGGTGATTTACCATATTTTTAGGTTCTTCATACGTTCATCGTTTTTCTCCAAAACTGATTCAAATCAATATTTGATAATAGAAGACCACTCTTCTACAAATATACAATAAGTGTACAAAACGTTTTCCTCTTTTCTTTATATAACTAGCTTATGTTGTGCCTCTTTCCAAACATTCGAATTTGACTAGAACTTGAATTTATTAATCTAATAAATTAATTGGAGCGTCTAATATATGTTATTTGTCTTCCATGAGGCTTTTTGGTGGTTTTTTCCTCACCCATGTTCACCCATGGTGTGTGCCACATGAATTTACATTGTAAATTCCCTCTTGAGTCACCCATATAAAGAGTTGATGAATTCAAATTTAGAAGAATATGATATATAAATTAATTGAATCGAATTGTTTGAAAATGGGATAGGATACCTCCTTTTCATGATAATGACTTTTATTAAATGGTTTATGTGGATCATTTATTTATTTAATGTATTTGTTTGAAATTTAATAAATGATTGTGTATACTCATTGGATTCCTTTATTATGAAATGTGGTTAATGTGTAGTTGTACTCTTTGTTTCTATTTTTATGTAAATGGTTATATGATTGGTTAGAATCACATTATAAGATATTAAATATGACATGAAATGATAAAATGTATGTAATGGTGAATGGTTCATTAGATAACTTTGGAATTTTATCAAGGATCCTAAATATGGTAGTGGAGACATTGGATTGAGTATGAATCTTCGGTATTTAGTATATGGCATAACATGGTCTTTAATAACCCTTGGATCTAGTATCCATGGACTCATGTGGGAAATTTTTTCTTCACATGCTCATAGGAATCAACAAGTTCCAAACAATGATTCCATCATGATTCTCCTAGTACATGATGATGATTCCTTGGTATTGAACACAATTTATCCAGCCCTTCATGTTTTGAAACATTATTTATACAGAATGTCATCAGAATATGTGAAATTTATGTTTGAATGACTCATTTAAGGTTGTTTTAAATGTCATAAGATATGATAAGGACAATAATGATATCAAATGTTTTGATGAATGGTAAGGTAATGTTGTTAATTAATCTATTTTTTTATTTTTTTCCTTATATAAGAGTCTGTCCATATTCTTCTAGGATCCTTCATATAATATTTCAGTTTTAATGGTATTTTAGTGACAAGATTGTGAAATCATTATGTTATTTTACTAAATACCCATTTTACTCCACAAAAATTTAGTTTTTATATTTCACAACCTATAAATTTATAGACCTCTAGGTGAATTCATAATGGGATGGAACACCACTCCAATTTATGGACTTTTTTGGAGCTCCAAACAGAGTATTTGGATGTATGGAGAGATAAGGAAATTAGCCCACAATTTGAGGGTTGATTTTGTGCCATTAAAAGGTTATGTGGATAAGAAGATTTAGATTACGCTCAAGGTGTTATTAAAAGATATAACCAATGGTATTTTTGGTGTTTTGGAAACATGTATTTTATTTTAATATTAAATAACTATTGTTTCTTCTTTATAGCAACATGTATCAACATCATTGTATATGAGACACTTCAAGATTTTTTATTTATTCTTGATACTACTATATTGTATGAGTGTTATATTGAATCATTTTTTTTTATTTTATGTGTTTTTTATGTGTTAATCTCAACAAATGAAGTTATTGTCTCCCCATTATCACATCATAGGTCCACGCTGCATGTCTGTATACTCTATAATTTATAGATATTCTCTTAATGTCATGTGGCCAATCGGGATCGGGACACTATTTAGTAGTGTCCTGGACAAAAACATTATGATTTAAATTTCCAATAATAAGATATATATATATATATATGGATTAATATATTTCATACACCAAAAACCCAAATAAAGGTAAAAATTTTATTCAATAAAAGAAGTTCATTTAGGCTTGGGGTTTTTTTGTAAATAATGATATTGAATAATGGAATTTTAAATCAATATAAATATATTGAAAATATGGGGGTTTTTATTCATCCCATTAATATGAATATTTCTATTTAAATTCATTAAATATAATAGTGAAAATTAAAATATAACTAATTTGTGACATCCTATGTTTCCCAGGTGGCTTCCTAAAATATCCATTATATAACATTATCATATCGACTAGTCTTATAATTTAGAAAATTATCTCTATGATGATTTATTTATACAAGTTTTTCTTCATATGAAATATCATATTTAAATTGAATTACCACTTGGAATAATAAATTTGTACGTACATGATTTTTTTCTTCTGTAAAAGTGACACATTGAATGAATCATCATCATAATATATGATTAGTAGAGGTGGAATGAAAAAACAATATTTGAGGATTTGAACAAGATTCATGATGTAGTTGTTATATATGAGGATAATAATCACCTTAATTATGAATCACATATCATATTTCCATGATGGAATTTAGGTGAATACCATTTCATAAAATTTGAATTCCCTATCATGATATAGAATTTCTAAATAACTATTCACTCAACATTATGATGTTATGATGTATTGTTGAATATTTCTACCCTTGTCATACATTTTCCCATATATTTTTGTTCCCAATTACATTTCATTATCCATATATATCTTCACATTTTGTATATCTATATATATTTCATATAGAATGCCTCATAAGGATCAATATAAATTCTTGATTAAAGGTTGTTTTTATAATAGAAATCAAAAATGTGTTGGTGTTTTCCCAAATCAACGTAAAAATAAAAATAAAACATTAATTTAATATAGAATCTATGGTTTTAGTTTTTCTCTTAGAATAACAATTTTTAAAGTAAAATATGATGTCCACAAAAAAATATTTTCATCATAATGTGTATGTATTTAACATAACTATGTGGTAAACCACTGATATCGACTATATTCAATACATTTCTGCTCTCCATGGAACCTTATCACTTCATTAATGTATATCATGGAATTATAGTCAATATATAAATCATATATGATATAAATGAGAAGCTATATATTCGTAATATTTTTGACTACAATGAATATTTCACAATAGTATATTAATATTTTGGGTAGTAAAATATCAACATAAATGATGATATTTTACCATTTTATTTCATGAATGGGTAATCGATGTAACCTCCCATAATACATCATTCCCTCAATCATAACCTTTTGACAAACAAAAAAAACAAGATACATATTTTTCATATCCGACCACTTGTTATGCCACCATAAATACACTTCTAGATATATAATCTAATTTAAATATACTAAATGAATGGAAAATAACAATCTGTGATACTGTTCTGATTTTTCATTACACATTTCCAGTATTGATGGGAAACATACTTTCCACCTGTAGTAATTAAATCAATCACATTAAAATTTGAACTCTTGGAAAATTATCTACATATTATGTCACACTACATCTTCCATATATGACTTCAGACTCATCACATGGATGGGTGGTTGACCAATAATTTGATAAAGATATTATTTCTCCCATTCCATAATAATTTGAAGGTCCTCCCATTGATATTTTTTAATATTTGATCCTTTATTATCCTCATATTATTTTCATTAGAATGTCCATATTATACTAAAGGATTAACCACATTATTTTCATTTCCATTATTGTAATATATGGAGTATTAATAATCTTTAATCAACTCCAACCATAATATATATCACATATTCAACTAATTATGAGTGAATACATAAAATAATATTTAAAAATAATTTTATATATCACATAATTATCTGTAATGATATTTCCTCTATAATAATTAGGATATGTTTATTTCAATTTTATTCGTATAATGAATCCTGTAAATAAGTGTTAAGTCAAAAGTATTCTTTTGACTTCTATATCATGTTTTGGAAATCACAAATGTATTCTATCATATGTTTGTAAATTACAAATTGTCTTTTATCATGTTTATCGTATCGTACAATGTTGATCGTACCGACCATATCGTATCGTACTGACTTTGTCAATCATACCATACTGACTCTGTCAATCATATCGTACTGACTCTGTCAATCGTATCGTACTGACTCTGTCAATCGTATCGTACTGACTCTGTTATTCAGATGTTCATTATTTGTTTTGGTACTTAGTCAAAAACACTCATTACATATGAATCGTACTCATGTTTTTCATTTCTATATATCTCTTGTCCTAACAAAATGATGTCGTTGAGTTAGTTACAAACTAATCAAAACGATGTTGTGCTTTCTGTTTCAATATGACTGTTGGAGGTAATATGACCGTTGGAACCCGAGGCCTATAAATAGGAGGTCATTTGAAGCTGAGAGAACAATGATGAACAAAGAGAACAAATGAAGAGACTATGTGAACTACAAAGATTCTAGAGATAGATACTGTGACTTCTCTCATCTGCCTTGTGCGTCCGATCATCGTATTGAGGGCTTTCAAGTAATTGAAAGACATAGGTTCCAATTACCTACAAAATCGAGGGATGTCGGGGATAGGCAGACAGACGTGCCGATCATCGTATCGAGGGATGCCGGGGATAGGTAGACAGACGTGACGATCATCGTATCGAGGTCTGCCAGGGATAGGCAGACAGACGTGCCGATCATCGTATCGAGGGATCACTAAGGTGTTGGTGAGATAGACCTTTTATCCTAGGTGAAAGGATAACCCTTCTCTTTATGTTAAAAGAATTTTATTACTTTTACATTTCCGTTGTTGCTTGTATTAGATATGGATTTGTATTGTTTCATTTCTTCTTTACATATTCAATTGTAATTGTTTCAATTACAATCATTCTATTACTTTTTTTATTGATTGATTCTATACGCTTTAAGGTAGAATCATTCATCTTTGTATTACTCTGATTATTGTGTTCACCTTGAATACAATTGTTTTACTTTACATTAGCATTACAATACATCATACCTTTTATATTCAATACAATTGTGGGTGTTTGTATTTGTATTTGTATTAGTTTAAGATCATTTAAACTAATCTCTTTACTGCTAAAACTCAATGTTATTAAAGCTACAATTCACCCCCCTCTTGTATTGTTTCATCTAATAGACATATATCTACTATTCGATCCAACAATTGGTATCAAAGGAGGTTTTCCACTGATTTTTATTACTAGCTTTATTTCTTATTACTATCTTGAATACTTACTACACTAACGTGTGTAGTGGAAAAGTTGTTTTTGTTGTATTATATGGCAGGAATGAGTATTGTATCAATAGATAATATGAATCCTTCTAGACCACCAATCTTTGATGGGAATTATTATGAGTATTGGAGAGATTGTTTGAAGACTTTCGTTGTCAATAATGGTGTAGACAATTTTATTATGCTTACTGTGGGTTACAAAATTCCTGACAAAGAAGTTATTACTTTCACCAACCAAGAGAAGAAAGAATATAATCTAAATTACAAGGTACGCAATACTTTATTATGCTCTATAACCAGGAATATATATAGTTAGATATCTTCATGTGAAGCAGCCAACTGTATTTGGAAGAAATTAGAAGTTACTCATTTTGGTACATCCAAGGTTATAGAAAAAAGGAGAGCAATGCTTCGAGCAGAATATCTTGGATTTGTTTTTCCTTATGGAGAGCCAGTATTTAAAGTGCAACAAAGGTTTATGACAATTGTAAACAGCTCACAATCTATGGGAGAAAAAGGTCTTGGTGATGAAGCTCTTGTTGAAAAGATTATAGATATTATTCCAAATGAATGGGAGTCAAAAAGGACATCTATTGATGAAAATAGAAAAGTTTCCCAGATTACTCTTGATGAACTCTTTGGAACTCTTCTACAGCATGAGACAAGAATGAAGAGAGATGCTGATTTCAATAAGAAGAAGAATGGGAATGGAAGTGTAGCTTTTTCATCTAAAGCTAAAACACCTGAAAGGCGTAGAAGGTCTAAACCCAAGAAGGTTGTTATATCTGATTCGAGTGATTGTAATCTTACGGATAATGAGTTAGGCAATCTTGCTCGAAGGATGAACAAGATTGTGGGAAAGAAAGATTTTCAATATAGATTCAAAAAGAAAGATATGAAAGATTCAGAGATAACATGTTATGAATGCAAGAAAGCAGGACATATAAGGCCTGATTGTCCTTTACTGAAGAAGAAATATAGAAAAGAGAAACACTCTGAAAGAAACAAGAAAAGGTTTTACAAGACAAAGAAAGGCTTGAAAGAAAATGATACTTGGAGTGCAAGTGGTAGTGATTCCTCAGATGATTCTTCAGAATATGAGACACCAGGACAAAGGAATATTGGACTTCTAGCCAGACTACCAATTGAAGATCATTGTCTCATGGCTAAGGTACATAATGCTGAAGCTGGTACAAATGTCTCTTTAAATGAAAATTATATTGATAATAGATATTATGAATCTTCAAATGATGAATCCTCATCATTAGAGGATGATACATTACCTTCTTTCGAAGAGGTCTCTATATTTGCTAAGTTACTTGAAAATGAAAATTCTAAACACAAAAAGAGATTTGAAAAAGCAAATTCTAGAATTTCTATTTTGACTAAAGAAGTATCAGATCATTCTAAAGATCTTGATGTGAAAAATTCTGATTTTGAAATCATTTTAAAAGCCCTTGATAAAGTTAAATCTGATAAGGATAAACTTTCAAAGGATCTTGAAACTGTAATTTCAAAGAAAAATATTTTAGGGCCTAACTCTAGTTCAAATTCAAATGTTTTAGAAAACAAGAATTTGGTTTTAAAACTAAAGTCAGAGATTTTATCTTTGAAAAAGTGTTTGTCAAACTTTACTCCTGGAAAAGAAAACATTGATAGAATGTATTCTCAAATTAGACCTTTGAGAAATCGTTCTGGTCTTGGTTATACTTATTCCAAACCTGTTTTTAGCAATAACTATTTTGTTCCTCAAAAAACCATTTTCTGTTCTAAGTGTCAATGTGGTGGACATTGGAGAAGAGATTGTTCTCTTAACAAAACTCAATCTTTAGGATTTCATAATGCTCATTTTTCAAAACAAATGTGGATTCCTAAATTTCTTTTATCTAATCCTTCTGGATCCAAACATGTTTGGATTCCAAAAATCTAATTGTTTCTTTTTCAACAAAACGAGAAGTGTACCAACAAGAACATTTTGTACATGGATAGTGGTTTTTCTCGACATATGACTGGAAACAAAAATCTCTTTGAAAAGGTTATCAAAACAAAAGGTGGAAAAGTTACCTTCAAAGACAATGCTCAAGGAAATATTGTTGGTATAGGTAATATTATTTTTCTTGGAAAAGTTCTTATTTAAAATGTTTTGTTTGTTAAAGGTATTAGGCACAATCTCATCAGCATAAGTCAATTATGTGATGAAGGTTACCTTGTGAATTTTAGAAATGATAAGTGTCTAGTTCACAATTCCAAGGATGAGTTCATTCTATCTGCCCATAGGCAAGAGAATTTTTACACTATTAACCTAGAAGACCATAGGAACCAAAACATAACTTGCTTAAGTGTAATAGAAGACCAATCGTGGCTATGGCATAAGAGACTAGGTCACTGTAATTTGAGAAACCTAAGTAAACTCTCACAGAAAGGACTTGTAAAAGGGATACCAGATCTTAGATATGATTCTTCAAAAGTCTGTGATTCTTGTAAATTTGGAAAGCAACATAAAACTAGCATTAAATCAATTAATGAAGTCTCAACATCCAATGCATTACAGCTTGTGCATATGGATCTATTTGGTCCTTCACAATCTGGAAGCATTGGAGGAAAATACTATGTATTTGTTTTAGTTGATGACTTTAATAGATTTATATGGGTCTATTTTCTTAAAAAGAAGTCTGAAGCCTTTTCCTAGTTCAAAACTTTTAGAGCCCAAGTTAAAAATAATAAAAACCTACCATTGATAACTATTCATAGTGATCATGGTGGTGAATTTCAAAACTCATATTTTGAAACATTTTGTAGTAAGAAATGTATTACTCACAATTTCTCAGCTCCAAGAACTCCTCAGCAAAATGGTGTTGTTGAAAGAAGAAATCGTATTCTTCAGGAAATGACTCGAACCATGTTGAGTGAATACTCAATTGCTAAGAACTTTTGGGCTGAAGCTTTTAGTACTTCCTGTTATACTATAAATCATGTTTTAACTAGACCATTTTTTTAATAAAACCCCTTATGAGTTATGGACTGGCCGAAAACCTAAAGTTTCATACTTAAAAATTTTTGGATGCAAAGTATTCATTCTGAATACAAAAGATAATCTACACAAATTTGCACCAAAATCTGATGAAGGAATCTTTCTAGGATATTCAACAACCTCTATGGCATATAAAGTTTTCAATAAAA
The DNA here is from genome assembly GCA_963277665.1 of Viscum album. Lineage (NCBI taxonomy): Eukaryota > Viridiplantae > Streptophyta > Magnoliopsida > Santalales > Viscaceae > Viscum > Viscum album. The sequence goes on along the minus strand of OY728151.1, from coordinate 2,030,551,214 downwards.
ACACATGTACTGTTGAGGAAACAGTACATGTAATATTCGATGAAACTGATCCTTTTGTTTTTAACCAACCCAATCCTATATCCTCGGATGTGTTTTATAAAAATGTTTATCAACCTTTATTAGAAGAACATTCTGATAAGTAAAATGTTCAAGAAAGTATTCCTGAAACATTTACCACAGAATATTTTCTACCATATGTTGATGAACATGTTTTACAAAACCCAAATCAATTGTTTCTTAGAAATCATCCCAGTGATAACATCATTGGTGATATAAATCAACCTGTAAGGACCAGAAATTCCTTAAGAAATGAAATAGAACATATTTCTTTTCATTCCCAATTTGAACCTAAAAGTCCAAGTGAGGCCTTAGGTGATGATGATTGGATCAAAGAAATGCAAGATGAACTAAATGAATTTGAAAGGAATCAAGTCTGGACTTTAGTTGAAAGACCTAAAGAAACAACTGTGATTGGTGTAAAATGGGTTTTCAGAAACAAGTGTGATGAAAGTGGAATCATTGTAAGAAATAAAGAAGGACTTTTTTCTAAAGGATATAATCAACAAGAGGGAATAGAATATGAAGAAACATATGCTCCTGTAGCTAAAAATGAATCTATTCGTATTCTATTAGCCTTCACAGCATATTTCAATTTCAAACTATTTCAAATGGATGTCAAATGTGCTTTTCTAAATGGTCTTGTTCAAGAAGAAGTTTTTGTCGAACAACCTCTTGGTTTTCATGACCCAAAACATCCTGATCATGTTTTTAAACTTACCAAGGCTCTATATGGTCTTAAACAAGCCCCTAGATCATGGTATGATAGACTTACATGATTTCTTTTACAAAACAATTATACAAAAGGTACAACAGATCCAACTCTTTTTATCAAAATAGAAAACAAAAATGTTTTGATTTTCCAAATCTATGGTGATGACATCATATTTGGATCAACTCAGAAATCTTTAACTGATTCCTTTGCAAAATTAATGAAATCTGAGTTTGAAATAAGTATGATGGGTGAGTTAACATTCTTTCTAGGTTTTCAAATTTCTCAAAAACCAGAAGGAACTTATATATCTCAACATAAGTATACCAAATATTTACTCAAAAAGTATGTATTTGACAAAACTAAAAGTATTAGAACCCCAATTGGTACCTCTAATACTCTTGATCTTGATGAAACTGGGAAACCAGTAGATCAAACAAATTTTAGAGGTATGATAGGGTGTTCGCTATACTTGATATCTAGTCGACCCGACTTGATGTTTTCTGTATGCTTATGTGCAAGATATCAATCTAATCCAAAAGAGTCTCACTTAAAAGCTGTAAAGAGAATATTTCGGTATTTAAAAGACACTATGGATTTAGGTCTTTTCTACTCTTCTGGAAATGATTTTGTTTTAAAAAGTTTTTCAGATGCTGACTTTGGTGTTTGTAGAATGGATAGAAAAAGTATATCTGGAACATGTCATTTCTTAGGAGATTATTTCGTTTCTTGGTCCTGCAAGAAACAACACTCAGTAGCACTCTGCACTGCTGAAGCTGAATATGTAGCAGCTGGAAGTTGCTGTGCTCAAGTATTGTGGATGCAGCACACACTCACTGACTATGGTTTGAGTTTCTCCAAAACTCAAATTATTTGTGATAATAAGAGTGCCATAGCTCTTAGTAAAAACCCAGCACATCACTCTCGTGCAAAACACATAGATGTTAGGCATCACTTTCTTAGGGATCACACACAGAAAGGAGATATTATTTTACAATTCATCGGAATGCAAGAACAACTTGCTGACATTTTTACAAAACCTTTACCTTCCGATAGATTTGAATATATAAAACAGAAGCTAGGAATTATTACATTAAAATAATCATCCATATGTACTTCCTATTTTACATCTCTCCTAATAGTAAGAAACTCCTCGTAGAAAGGGGGGAGGCATTTATCTCTATATCTTTATGTTTCTTTTTATCTTATGATCATTATCTATTTACTCTCTCAATATGTGTATTTTTTTTGTTTATCGTATTGACAGTTTTTTTCGTATCATTCATTTTTCTTTTCTGTTTATCGTATTGACAGTTTTTATCGTATCATTCATTTTTCTCTTCTATTTATCGTATTGACAGTTTTATAGTATCATTTACTATCAACCGATGATGGTAATAAAATTCTTTTCCATCGTATCGACCGATGATGGTATTGAATTTCTTTTCCATCGTACCAATCAATAAATAGTATTGAATCGACTGATGATGGTATTGAAATTCTTTTCCATCGTACCAATCAATCAATAGTATTGAATCGACCGATGATGGTAATCAAATTCTTTTCCATCGTATCGACCGATGTTGGTATTGAATTTCTTTTCCATCATACCAATCAATCAATAGTATTGAATCGACCGATGATGGTATTGAAATTCTTCTCCATCGTACCTATCAATCAATAGTATTGAATCGACCGATGATGGTATTGAAATTCTTTTCCATCGTACCAATTAATCAATAGTATTGAATCGACCGATGATGGTATTGAATTTCTTTTCCATCGTATCAAAAGTATTGTATCGACCGATGATGGTAATGTTTTTATTTTCTATTGAATCGACCGAGTATGGTATTGAGATTGTTTTCCATCGTACTACCAGTTCATGGTAACGAGATTGTTTTCCATCGTACTATCAGTTCATGGTAACGAGATTGTTTTCCATCGTACTGTCAGTTTATGGTAACAAGATTATTTTCTATCGTACGGTCAGTTCATAGTAATGACTTTGTTTTCCATCGGCATGATGTTTTTTTTGTTACCTTACGATTGTATTTTCTTTTATTGATATCGAAACCAACAATTACCTTATGTTCTCCGACAGGTATCTTTTTCATTTTTTTAAATTTTTTTTTTCTCTCTTTGTTTTAATCCTAACCACTGATCTGGGTTTCTCTAATCTTGACCGTAGAAGATCAATGGTCATCCTTTTTCGACCGTAGAAGATCAACAGTTTCTTCTTTATCGCCTATAAATAGCCCCCCTCCCCTCCCCAAACCAACATTGGTTTTTCAGGATTTCAGGCGAAGATCTGCTCCACCAGCTATAAATCATCGTACGATCTTCTCATCGGTAGAATATTTATGTCTCAATCCTCTGCTAATACTCCCGCCGAAATGTCTTCAAAGACTTTTACAGAAAATGACTTTAACAGAGAAAGGTTAGTATCTCGATATTTTTTCGATACTTACGATTCTACAATCAGGAGGATCATTTTGTTTCAAGGATAGGAACATCTGTGTGTTGAAAAGGCTGATTCTCAAGATCCGGTTCTTTTTGATGATGTTTTTCAGTTTTACAAAACTGTTTCATTCGACAAAGACATGACTATAAACTTTGCTGTGTATGATAGAAAATTGCCTATGTCTTTGAAACAAGCGGCACATTTTCTAAATGTTTCTGTAGAAGGGGATTATTTCTGTCCATCGCACAAACTACCAGAGGAAGTTGGTACGTTTAATAGAGAAAGTGCTGAAAAGAGTTTGTTTGTCATTAATGAAGAATAGAGAAAAGTGTCTCATCTTTCTCCGGACAATCGTTTTGTAACTTTATGGATGCAAGGTTTTCTTATCCCAAGGAAAGGGGATAGAGAAACTCTAAAAGATTCTGATATCTTTATGCTTGACTATCTTGTGAATATGAGAAAAGTAAATCTCATGGGATATGTTTTTGAAACCATTAAGAATGTCAAGACAGGAGGGATTAAGTCCCAGATGATTATGTATCCAGCTATCCTTACGATGTTCTTTCTTGAGAGTATGAAGTTTTGTAACATTCATTTGAAAGGAAAACCCATGGATTTGAGGCCATCATGGATTAGTAAGAGTACGATTAAAAAGCTGAATGTTTCTTTTGATCCGAATTCAAAACTTTTTGTCAGAGATGTAGAAGCTGAATTGGATAGGAATCAATCGGCACCTATGCCAGCCAAAGACATTCAATCTACCAGTGTTACTCAAAAATATGATCCACAAACCAGTTCAAAGCCGAAGAAGAAGCCGAGGTACATAAGGAAGTTGTAGCAAAATAGAGAAAGGATAAGGAACAGAAAAAATAAGGTGATACGAAGTTCGGTCTTGACCCTGCTGAGGCTTTTGCAGAAAGAATAAGGGTAGAAGAAACCCTTCAGGCCGAAAAGAAGAAGAAGGTTCTTTTAAAAAGAAAGGCTCAAGACTTTGATATCTCTAAAGTCTTGAAAGCGGTTGAGGATGCTAGTGCCCAACTAACAGAAGAAGTGCACCAAGAGCCCATCGTACAGAGTCTCCCTGAGGAAGGAAAACAAAAACAAGTGATGGAAGAGATAGAAGAAGAAGAAGAAGGAGAATTTCTTTTAGAATTTCTTCAAAGCTCAAAGAAGAGTAGAGAAGAATCATTTCAAAAGATGAGTGAAGGTGTTCAAAAAACTACTCATGCCGATCAGGCACGATATCCGGACAGAATTTCATCTCAAGAAAAGCAAGGTACTCAATCTTCTCATTCTGATAAAGTTGTTGTCATTAGTGAAAAGTGGAAGAAGAAAGAAAGCAGAAAGAAAAAGCAAAAGGGAAACAGCCAGTTGTTGACTCAAGAAGATCGTATGAACATGCATCGTACGATGAAGATACTGATTCAGAGCATACAATCTCTCTCAAGAAAAGTGATTACATTGTTCATGTTTTATGAAGGGTTGAGAAGACTATTCCCTATTTACCGAGGATGGAAGGGAAGATTTATTTTATTACTGACAACCAAAAGAAGAAGTTTGGCTCTGTAAAAGAGTTGAGGAAGAAAGTTTTGTCAGTTGAAGCCGATTTGAAAGTTCATTCAGAAAGCTCGGTTGCTCATAAGAAGGCATGCAATAAGATGACCAAGTGGTCGTACAAAACAGAGAGCTCAATCAATTATCATGAAATTACTATTGAAGATATAAGAAGGTTATCAAATGAGCTTGAAATTGATTTCAACAAGCTTGACAGAGAAACAGTTGAAAGGTTGAACCTTTTTTCTTCTCAAAGAGTCGATGTTCCTTCAGTGAAAGATTTGAAAGAGAGAATGAATGTTTTTCAATCTGAATTCTCGAAGGTTTCATCTTTCAAAGATGAAATGGTTTTTCTGAAGAATCAAAATTCTGTGTTATCCAAAGACAACAAGAATTTTCAAAACAGAATTGATACCCTTGAAGAAGTAATCAGAGTCCAGGAGGAGACCATCAGAAATCAAGATCAGATTTTTGCGGATCAACAAGAGCTTCTCAAAACTCAGGGAGAATCAATTTCTGAAGACAAGAAGGAGATCAAGAAGATGAAAGCTGTTCTTCATGAGCTTATAAAGAAGGAGAAGGAAAGAGAAAAAAATGATTGTTGTATTTTTTTTCTTTTGGAACTTGTTTTTGTTTTGTAATGACTCTTATGATCCTTTTCTTTTATTTATTGTCTTGTATTGCTTTACTAACTCTTTCAGACAATTCAAGATTACTCCTTTATTTTTGTAAATCACAAAGGGGGAGAATGTTTACAAAGGGGAGAATGCTTTACAAAGGGGGAGAATGCTTTACAATGCTCTTAAGGAAAATCTATGAATAAAATCCTTAGGAAAGTCCATAACTAAGGGGGAGTTAGTTGTATTCAATTTCATATTCAGAAGATTTTTCAATAACTCAGGGGGAGATAAGTATTTCTTGTTACATTTACATTGTGTGTTGTGCTTTCCAAAAAGGGGCAGATTGTTAAGTCAAAAGTCTTCTTTTGACTTCTATATCATGTTTTGGAAATCACAAATGTATTCTATCATATGTTTGTAAATTACAAATTGTCTTTTATCATGTTTATCGTATCGTACAATGTTGATCGTACCTACCATATCGTATCGTACTGACTTTGTCAATCGTACCATACTGACTATGTCAATCATATCATACTGACTCTGTCAATCATATTGTACTGACTCTTACAATCGTATCGTACTGATTCTGTTATTCAGATGCTCATTATTTGTTTTGGTACTTAGTCAAAATCACTCATTACATATGAATCGTACTCATGTTTTTCATTTCTATATATCTCTTGTCCTAACAAAACGATGTCGTTGAGTTAGTTACATACTAATCAAAACGATGTCGTGCTTTCTGTTCCAATATGACCGTTGGAGGCAATATGACTGTTGGAACCCGAGGCCTATAAATAGGAGGTCATTTGAAGCTGAGAGAACAACGATGAACAAAAAGAACGAATGAAGAGACTCTGTGAACTACAAAGATTCTAGAGAGATATATTGTGACTTATCTCATCTGCCTTGTGCATCCGATCATCGTATCGAGGGCTTTCAAGTAATTGAAAGAAAGAGGTGCCAATTACCTACAAAATCGAGGGCTGCCGGGGATAGGCAGATAGACGTGTCGATCATCGTATCTAGGGCTACCGGGGATAGGAAGACAGACGTGCCGATCATCGTATCGAGGGCTGTCGGGGTTAGGCAGACAGACGTGCCGATCATCGTATCGAGGGATCACCAAGGTGTTGGTGACACAGACATTTTATCCTAGGTGAAAGGATAACCCTTCTCTTTAGGTTAAAAGAATTTTATTACTTTTACATTTCCTATGTTACTTGTATTAGAAAGAGATTTGTATTGTTTCCTTTCTTCTTTACAGATTCAATTGTAATTGTTTCAATTACAATCATTCTATTACTTTTTGTATTGATTGATTCTATACGCTTTAAGGTAGAACCATTCATCTTTGTATTACTCTGATTATTGTGTTCACCTTGAAAACAATTGTTTTACTTTACATTAGCATTACAATACATCATACCTTTTATATTCAATACAATTTTGGGTGTTTGTATTTGTATTTGTATTAGTTTAAGATCATTTAAACTAATCTCTTTGCTGCTAAAACTCAATGTTATTAAACCTACAATTCACCCCCCTCTTGTATTGTTTCATCTAATAGACATATATCTACTATTAGATCCAACAATAAGATCATATTCTATCAATTTTTGTGAGTCATAGACAACAAAATAACATTAAACATAATAAAACCACCCATAACCTTTTTCCAAACATAAAAAATAATCCTAACCCTACATCAAATCAAGAAGTGTCATAATAGGTTCCCTTATTAATCATATCATAATGTTAATTAAATATAGTCCTCATTAATTTTAAAAATGTACAGAAACAGACATAAATGTTAACATGAAGAGTGTAATAGAGTTCTTAGATAAAGTCATCACAATTTGTCGACAATATCACGAAAATATCAGAAAGTAATGGATCTCTAAGACATTTTATGGTCTATTCGAATTTTCAATATCATTGAATATTTGTATAGACATATAATCCATCTATATATATTATATGAATAAATATGGATACATTTTATTAACTAAATTGTACGATTAATAAAAATTCAATAATGATTCTCATTATATGTTTTTTTATGAACCCAAATTGTCAAAATGATATTATTTTATCCAATATATAAAATAATACTATATGTAGTATATCAATTTTAAAATAATTTAATTTATTAAAAAATCATTAATTATGAAAATATAACATGTGAATTGGTGATTCTAAATGTAATCAATATAATATCATAGTTTCTATATAATGTATAGAAGAATATCTTTGGTATATATTTAGTTTTTAAATTTAATTGTTATTGTAAATAAGGAAGTTATATCATGGAAAATTGTATATCTCTTCATTGTGGACTAAAAAAATCAATATTAGTTTGAGGATTTATAATCATGATTTTGAACATGTAAGATTCAGTATAATCAATTCTTCGTGTAAGTAACTCGTAATTATAAATAATATAATGAACAAAATCAACCTATTATTATTCATATAGCCAATTAAATATTTTGTTAATATTCCCTAATCGTGTTTTCTTCTTTTCTTGAATTTTTATCGTCTATATTCAATAATTTGTAATATAAATGGTGGTAGCACTAGGAATGTTATTTATTGGAAAATCATAATCATTATTAAATATTAGAGAATAAAACTATACTATAATGAAATAAGAAAAATCCAATACAATGGAAATGTCTTTGATGTTTAGTTATCTCAACTATATGAGACAAATAAACACATTTAAAGGGAATAAATACTTATATAATAAATCTAACATCCATTGTGATATTATGTCTTTCTCCATAATGAAAGAATATTATGGTTATATTTTAAATATAAAATGTGATATCCCTTATTTCTAAATTTATATGGAATTTATATATATAAATAAAACAAAATCCCAAAATCATTATAAATTCAACAACATTATTAAGGATGTGAATTACAGGTAGAAGATTCTAATAAACATCAATAGAAGATAAATAAAAGACATTAAATATTATAATCATAAAACTACGTGTTCTCAATAATAATTCAAAATCAATCATGTTATGTTTTAATGAGTAATAATTATAAAACTACATTGAATAAAAATAGTATGACTGTTCAAAATTAATAAAATACAATCAATTTAGGAGATTAGGGTTTGTGTACCATTCGCCCCTTAATGCAGTACACCACTTCATAAATTATGATCACAAGATATTTCTTTTTTTTTCTAGGATTTTGTGGTTTATTTAATAAAAATTCATAATTAACAGTCGTTTTTATTTTCAATTTTATATAATTCAAAAACACTATTAGTTTGATATATTATATTCGTAGTGGATTATTATTCTATTTTTTCTATACACTCACCTCATTAACTATAATTCTACAATAAATAATTATTTTTATTATTGGAATATCATCCTTTCCAAAAAATCATATTTTCACAAGTCCCCAAAAGTATTTTAAATATATTACTCTTTCCTCACATCATCTACAATAACAATGTCAAATTTTTCCATCCATGGTTTAAATTTCTATAATTTATATTTAATTATAATATATTTTCTTGTCAAAACAATGAGATTATGGTTTAATCATATCTCTATATCTACATTTATATATCATGAAATTATAAATTCATAGATACAAACATATATTATAATTGATACCCTCTCGATAAATTATTTTATCACCCTAAAGAATCGATCAATATTTAATTCTAGTTGGAAAAAATAATAGAAAAATACATTGCATGTCATGTAAAATTTTTCTCATTGGTACAAATTAATTCATCATCCATCTTTTTTAGCTCATGATTGTCCAATTCCATTATCATATTATTAATTAAAATAATGTATATTTTCTAATTTACTGGTAATTTGTTATCCAATGTAACAGATTAAATTTCCTCATATCACATAATATTCGCTACAATATTAAATCAATTATTTTCTTTTGTATCAAATTGATAAATTGAAAAAGTAATTTTTTATGATATGAAAACTGGTCAATGTAAAATATATTCTCATTGGTACTAATTTATTTATTATAAATTAGTGTCTATATAGAAAAACTAATTGAATGTGCAGGTTTCCTCATAATGATATCAATAGAATGTTATTATAAATATTTCTTAATTAAAATATGATAATAAATAATGAATTGAACTTATTATATAACAATATTATATAGATTATGTATTACCACTCTCAGAAAATTTTGGTTCTTATTTGGAAAATCAATGTCTTACTCCCATGAATCATGCATAAGTGAAAAATTAGTCAATAACCAATCCACCCCTATAAGTGTATTTACTCATACGTGAATTTGTTATATAGTCTCATCCAGAAGCTAGTATCCAATTAAGTATGCACATTCTATGAATACCAGACATATTCATTACCTAAATATTAAATATTTTCCTATACATATTCTTATACGAACAGTTGACAATAATTTATCCCCATAATAGTTTCCATAAATGACATATCCTTTCTATTGAAGAAAGAATATCAATGTATTAAAAATCTAAATTTATCATTTTTTATGAATATTTTAATCATATCATTGAGAGCCATGATAGGAAAATAATTTTATATTCTCATTGAAAACATGTATTGATAAACAAATATCACATAAAATATCTACAAAATATCACATTATGGTCATCATAACTATAACCATTCATATGAATATCTTCCAAAATAATATATTCATATCATATAGAATATTAATGATAAAAATTAGTTAACATTGATTCCTAGTAGTGGTATACATAAGAGATATAAATTCATACTCAATTTTAATAATTACCCGATCACAAGGGTACGATAACATGAGATTGACATTTTAATATCATACCTAAAAACTAACACGTCAAAACATTGACTTATGAAAACATTTATGGAACATTATATGACACTATTTATAATGGAATCATATAACAAAATCTATAGAGAATATAAATGTGTTATGATAAAAAAAGAATATATTGTAACAAAAAAATTTGTAACAAAATACAATGAATCGTATGTACAAGTAATAAAACTATGAAATTATTAACATGATACACATGGTATAAAAATATATGTACCTTCACTGGAATTTAGATAACATCACTCGTACCTGGATTTGTCCTTATTAATACCTATTCTATACCCATTTATCCTATAAATCATTAATATTTTCCCAATTATTTTGAGTTTATAAAATTTTAAAACATAAAATAATCCTAGATAAATCATTTTTATTCCATATGATCATGAAAAAAATTAAAATAACAACATAAAATATCTAGGGGAAGGATATTAGAATTGATTTTGATTACATCTGATAAATCAGTGTCCATATAGGGTAAGAATATGGATGTTATAATAGAAATATATCAATCATTATGTATATGAAATATAATAGGTTATTATCATTGATGAAATTTTTCTTTAAAATATCACATAAATATCTCTTGAGGAAAATACGATTATTATTTGGAATATAGTAAGTTCAAATATTAAATAAATATATTATTTTTTAATGTATATTCAATTAAAATAACCATGGAATCATAAAAATTATTATTAAATAAATCAAATAATCTAAACTATAGGTAAATTCATTCATTCTAAGTATGTAAAAATTAATATTATATTCACACCATTTGTATTAAGTACCACATTCAAAAAAAAATTAAAAGGATTCATTTAATAAATACTTATATAATGAAAAAAAATTAAATATTATTTATCAAATCGTTGGATAATTTTATATAAATTGAATTATAATAGTTTTTGAAATTATTGATATAAAATTAAATGATTTTCTACAGAAGATAAAAATATTTTCAGATCCCAATAACAAAATTCTATAAAAATTTGGAGGATATAATAGGAGTAATATGGAATTAAAAACATCCAATGATAATAAATAAATTTTTTTAATAGTTTAAATAATATTTATGAGATATATGTTAAATAATTACATCATCGTAATCTAATGAATTAACATTTTTGGTAAAAATGATAAATTATCATAAATTTATTATACCCCAACCAATGTAATTTTATAATCTATTTCCACTTTTAAAAAAGTTGTATTTATTTTAATTTAGTAGTATAACCATATTTTAAAATTGTAATTGTATAATTTTATTATTAAAATATTTTTTTAACTTTTTTTGTAAATATTCATTAAAAAAATATTGTTTTCAATGAATAATGATTCATTCATCATGTATGTTTTGATTCGACTATAGTGGTCCTTTTTTATTGATAATCTATATTTCATAAATAAAACGAAAATGATTACATGAATATCATATTTTATTATATATATATATATATATGATGATTCATAAAATATTTTTATAGAAAAATGTATCACCCCATTTATAGATACGGTAGTATGTATGTATGCATGCACACTATTTTTATTCTCAAAAATAATGAATTAAATAAATATAAATAACATTATTTCATGAAAAATTAATACATATATAATTAATTGAAAATATATATTTTGAATAAATAATTGTATACAGAAATTTTGATTGTAATTAAAAATGATTTTTGTCCCCACAAAAAGGTGGAAGTAAACATATACACATTAGGGGTCCTTTAATTTTCAATTGTATTAAATTGATATGTAAAATTGGTGTTCCATAAACATAATATAATTATTTTAAATTAATAATAATTTATGAATAATTTTTTATGGTATACCACAGGAAAATATAGGGTGGGTGATGAAATAAAATTTTAAGGGGCCATTTAAAATTTAAAATTTCTTTTTGACACACATGCATTGACTTAAACATTTTCATTAATATATTTTTCTCTGAAGAAGAACAATTTACTATGATGGAGGGGAGGATTTTTGGTGTAAATATTGGATTATATATAATGATCAATATTCATGAACATGGGATGATAAATGGGTTCCTTTTATAAGTGAGGGAGAGGACTTTTCAGGAATTATATAAATGATTTAAATAATATAATGTCAATTTTAATTAGAAAGAAGAACTAATCATACAAGGACTCAATGTAAATAAAATATATGAAAAAAAATATTCATATAATAGTAATTATATAATATCATTTAGGAATCAAAACCATATATTTTTTAACTACCAAGGTAAACATGTTTTAACATTCACCGTAGAAACAAATATTTACTAATTTCACAAATCAACGTGACAACAAATTAATGTGGGGTTTTTAAAATATTTTGAAACTATTTTTCATTATTTTGAACTGAATTATTTAAATTTATATTATAGAATATAAATAAATTTATTTTTCAATTCTCATGTTTAATTAAACAATAACCCCATTTTATGAATATTAATTTTTGAGTATAAAACATAATTTTAATTCATTACTAGCATAAAAAATATATATAATGAAAATAGAAATAATTAATTGACTGATTAATATATATATTTAATTAAAACCCTTATCTAACAATCATTCATATAATATTTTATTCTAAAAACAGATTGTTCAAATAAATGTTGTTTTTCAAAAAATAAATAATTTTATATCTAAATGGTTATGTCATCATTCCTAACCACTATATAGATTATTTTTGGATGTTATTTCATAAATTTACAAAACATTTATTTATGATCTATAATTTTTAGTGATCAATATATTAATTTTATATTATAATACATGACATAAAAAATTATCTATTTGATAATTATTTAATTTATTCAGAAAATCCATATAATAAGAATTTTATTGTTTTTTATTAGTAATTAATCAATAACATTATATATTATGATTAAAAATATATTCATATATATCAAAATGTTTTTATTACTATTATTTAACAAATATATAATATCGATCATATAATTTAATACTATATGAATTTTTTATTTAGACTTTGGATTTCATATCAAGAATGATATCGAATACATTTTTTCAATGTTACAATATTATTGGGTTAAATTTGTTTTTTTTCATCCCATATCCAAATTGATGAAATGGTGGGGAGTTATAATCATATCAAAATTAGTATATTATGGGTCGTGGTTTGTTGAAAACAATCATAATGGTATTAGTGTATTTTGAGTTATAGGGATGAAGTTTAAAATCAGTTTTCATTTGAGGTTTTTGTTGGTAATTATAGGTAAACATTATTATGGAATCTCTAGATAGGTTATATATCCATGAAAACATTTATTGGTTAATGAATATGATTTACCATTTCAGCAGAAAGTGAAAAATATATTTTTCTATTTTACAAGTCCTTGCACATCATTTTCCGAGAAAACTAGATATTTTTTAATATTTTATTCTAAAAATTTAAAAAATATAAATACACCAAATAAATATACATAATTGATATATGTGTATTTTTATTATGATATCATTATTTTTATTCATCCTTTAATAAATATGTATTTCAGCTATTAGGCATTAATATAGGGACCTAATAGAATGTTATAACCACCATGAGAGTAGTGGATACATCACCTACCATTTATATAGAGAGACTAAATAAAAGTTGAATATATTCCCTGTCACGACCACCTCCCCGCAAAGTGTACCCCTCCTGGGCCGGCAATGTGAGAAGGGAGATAATAACCCATGAGTCCCGCCTCCAGTATGCCTCGGGATGGTGATTAGCACCAAGTATATAGTAACACACAAATGGGAGGCATTACCCTCTAAGAGAACACATACGGAATAGAGAGATAAGATAGATACCAATCAACTCCAACATATAACTAGAAATATAAAGAATCCAAAGTGCACACATGGAATGTCATACAAAAGTACTACATCAAAAAGGGGAAAAACTATAAGAACCCTAATGAAAGTAAAAACAGCAGTAACCACAAGCCCGAACAACTCCTGAAACCACAAACAAGTTGAAACCGTCTTGATCTCTATCCCACACCAAGTGACATGAAAAATAGTTTATATATACGTTGGGTGAGAATAAAAGTATACTCTATATGATCCTTGTTGAAGAAACTCGTGCATAAGTAAAGAGATAATGCTAAAGCACAGTGAACAACAAGTGAAACTAAGGCGTCAGATCTGTTCGATGGGCGACCTAACCTACATCTCTCAACTTCAGAGTTCTCAGAATCTTCTGCTCTTTTGAATCATACCTTGATTACGCGCTTTAGAAATGGACGACCTTCTGTTGATGCCTTCGACAGATTTATATTCGGTTCGTGGGAGCTACAAGAAAGGGAAATTATTGGTCTTCTTGACAGGAACCACATGATCATTCGATTCGAATCAGAGGAAGATCTCATTACTGCTTGGTCGAGAGCTCCTCACAGTTTCAATGGGTATCGCTTACTTCTATTACGCTGGTCTTTCGACTTTCACATGAAGCGTGATTCACCGTCGACAGCGGTTTGGGTGAGTTTCCCTAATCTGCCGCTTCCCTTCCAGAACCCTGCTATTATTCAAATTCTTGTCAACCTCGTAGGAAGGTTTTTGTGTTATGATAGTCACACTAATGTTGTGTGCCATCCGGTTAATCCCCGGGTTTGTGTGGAGATGGACGCCTCTCGACGACCGTTTGATCATGTGTGGATTACCATAGGAGAAGAGTACATGTGTAGACAGCAGGTGGTTTATGAGAACTGGAAGGGTTTCTGTTCTTCTTGTCACCGCCTGGTACATGAAGTGGATTTTTTCCGTAGGAATGGAAATTTGATGGACCAGATACAAGTTCCCAGTAGAAGGGATGGAGAGGCTAGGAGAAGACCATCATATTTGGCTCTGAGGGTGGGAAACTCTCCCAAGGCGGCTGTTGTCGAAGAGGAGGGTTCCCAGTCTGTAGGAGTGGATAGTCTGATAGGTGAGGCCACCAAGGCGGATGTTAAGGAGACTCTTTCCCCTGTTGTTGAGGAGATGAATAAAGTAGGGGTAGATTTGGATTCCCAGACACCGGAGGTGGATGGGCCGGTGGTTGAGGTCAGTAGGGTGCTAGAGGAGGACGACCAAGGTGCTAAGGATTCGGTGGATTGGCTGCTTGCTGGAGGCGGAGCTGATTTGGTTCAGACTGTGGGGGATGCGAGTACCAATCCTGTCCTGCAGGTTCCCTGCATAGAAGGGGCTAGAGGTTTAGATCCAATGGCCAAGACTTTTGTTGATTTATCCAACAGGTTTGAATGCCTTGGTAATGGTGATGGTGAACCGGCTTTAAATAGTGTTTCCAGAGGTGGGGAGGAGGGTATGGAACCAACAAAAAATGATACTGCTATCGGGAATTGGGGTCAAGTGGAGGCCGCCATGGAGTTATGAATGGATGGAAGTAACACCTCACCAAAGAGAAGGAGGGGAAAGAGTAGAAGAAATGATAGTAAAGGGAATGCGGCCTTGTCACGTGCTGTAGAAAAGGCTCCAAATGAAGATGGACGTCTCCCTTTAGTGTAAATCAGCAATACAGATCAGAGGCTGGATAATTTGGAATTCTCGGTTTCTGTTTGGAGGGAGCAACATAGTGGAGGAGAGGAGAACTCTGGGGGAGGAACATGAACTGTGAGTGAGCAGGCTGGGATTTCTTTCAGTGATATTGTCAAGAGAGGGACTCAGAAGATGGATACAAGCGGTGAGCCTATGTCTACTCAAACAATAAGAAGGGTGCGGAAGGATTACCCGCACCTTCTTCCACCTTTGAGGACCAGATCCGCTTCTAAGCGGAGTGGGGAGGTAGTGATTGCTCTAAAAAGGGGAAGAGTGGCCGTCGATGCCTCACCTGAACGGCCTGTTATGGGGCAGCTTAGAAGTAGGGTTCAAAGTGCCAACTATTGGAGGGACCCAGAGTGAGCATTGGCTACGAGTGAGGAGGAATCCTGCTTGGGTTTCAGAGACGATTATGGATATTATGATATGTAAGTTTGTGTTGTTCTAGTTTGTTTATGTTTCGTCTATGTGTGCATGTTGTACGTTGGGTTTCCAGTCCCCTTTAACCCAGCTTTAGAAAATGAAAAAAAAATGATTTGCAGGTACTTCGCTACTACTTACCCTCTTGTTTTCTGCATTTCCCCAAAGTCGCACATCCTAAGAATCTCTATCCAAAAAGGCTTTCCCGTAGACACCTGGGAGAAGCACCACAATCTACACCTCGTGCACCACAAAGGCATTCCTGTAGACACATGGGCGAAGCACCACACCATCCTCACAACCAAAAGTAACCAGGTAGTTTTTGAGATCCACCACAACTCGCATAACGTGTATCATACATCAAGAATTATACCTCAAGCCATTATATGCCATACACCAAGTAAGGATCCTCAAGACATCACAACCTATACACATTACACCTATAGTAGTCCATAAGATACTATATCCAGAATATATGTGGGTGAATAACCACAAGCCATTACGTCGCTCTACACACATATATTGGGAAAAATAACCATTGTGCCCAGTGGAACAAGTATCTACCTAGAGATTAGAGAGAGGCCAATGGGGGTAGTCATACATTCATCCTCCCAGTAGAATTTTGCGGAAAACACCCCCTAGGGATCAGAATCCCTGGGGGGATCTTTTTCCCTTACTGATAGGGTGGACTATCATATAGAAACACAAAAATTACAAAATATATTATAACTCACAACCACACTATGGGCATAACCTAGTCTTAGAAACAACTGGAGCTAATATCTCTCGGACTCCGAGCTTCCACTTCTAAGAATGGGTATCCTATAAGCACACAACCATTTAATGAGATTTATTAGATAACATAATTCCCTTTTTATCAATTCCACTATATGTTAATTAATTCATTAAACATTAATTAACCATGAAAAAATCCACATTATGTTTCATTAGCATCACACCCAATGCCCATTGTCCCATTAAAATTATAGCCTCGTCATTATGATTTAGAGAACACAAACCCCATGGGTTTACACCATTTAATCAAACATTCATTAGATAATTACATTCCAATATTTCCATGCATTCTAGAAATGAAGTATATTTTAGTAAACACTAGGGGGATCAACACATTGAGTAGATGTACTACTCTTTGAGTCTTTTCCTCCTATAGAAAGATTGTGGACCCATCCTCTCTTTAGACTCTAGACACGGAAATCACGTTGCCTACCCCACATGTCTTCGCCTCCTTTGGAAGAAGGGTAAGTAAGACCAACTACATTGAGCAGTGGTGTATGTTTATGCAGGAAATCAACGAAATGAAACAGAATGCATCCAAGAACCAAATATATCCCATTCCATCATCCCTGTTGTCCTCCCTGAAACCCACATGCATAAACCGATGCATCTATTCATTCTAGGCACCATCTACTGCCACAACTAAAAGGCCTCTATGCCCTCCCAAATCACAACACCCCTCCAGGGTCACGTCTAAACCCATACAACATGAAAAACAATCATCACATCAATTGGTCTGTGGCCCTTTAAAAAAAAATAGTGTAACTCAGAACCCTTCATGGAATTATCAAACAACCAAATTTTGTAATCCATTTTGAATCAACCGATTTATTATCCATTGGTTCCAAAATCAGGAACCAAACTAGTAAGATATTACAAATGATTATACATGATTACAATGAAAATTTTTTTAACATCAAATTACAACGAGAACTAGATTCATTAACATGCATCTTTATATTTAGCCAAACAAATATCAATTAGTCTCGGTTTACGTTCTTTACCAATTTCCATCAAGGAGAAAAGCTAAGAAAAACTAGCATAGATATCACACTATCTAGCAAAATAAGATTCAATAACATACGATCGATAACGTTTCATTATCCGGTTAAAAATAATTATTATGTCAATAACATTGTAATCCAGTGAGATTATACATGCTAAAAATACAGTTTCACGTAAATGAAAGAGAAGCAACAAATCCCATACCTCAATGGTTTTTGATGGAAACCACAACGGTGGAAGAACGCTAAAGAAACCTAGGTTGATTCTCCAAAACCCTGACTTAGATCTCTCCTCCAAGAAATATCAAGAACAAATATCCTCATATTTTCCATCCATACCCTTAGATCTACCCATAAAGGGAATAGATCTATGAAACCAAGAGAAGAGGAGGAGTAGATATAATTGGATCTAAGAATCCAACCAAGAACGAAGAAGAACGATAACCTACCTTAAGAAACCGACTTCGATTCGTCATGAGAAGCCTACTGATCACCTCCAAAATGCTTGGGAGAGGATATCCTACCTTCAAGGAATGGTAATACAATGTTATGGGCACTTAGGGGATTTAATGAGATTGTGAAGGGAAAAACGTTTGAGATCCCCAATTTTAGGATTTAGATTTAAGTGCTCGCACTGTATGCTCGCATGGATAGTCAAACTGTGCGCTAACAATGTGTTAGCCACTACCCCCAGCACCAACCTCGCATGGTTTGGCCGCATGATTTAGACAATCCGTGTGCCTCCTATGTGAAATATATATCATTTTTGTTTCCATTAAAAGTCCACCCAAATGGACCCCAAGTCACATTAACCTCATAGAACACCTCTAACACTGCATTTTCACAATGTAATGGGCTGGAGAGATCTGGGACATTACATTAGATACCTCTCAAAACATTCTCTTCCTCGAGAATCCAAAACCCACCTAAAGTGAAAATGAAATAGGTTATGAACAAACACCCCTCGAGATACCTATCAAAAGACAGCAAGCCACAAAGCCACTAAGGGAGCCATCTCATAAACATGAAATTTTCATAACCACATCAGCTACAATGATACATGAAATGAGTTAAACATCAAAAAACTCTGGGTACTGATCACATATCTGTGTCTCACATTCCCATGAACACTTCTCCAAGCCACCATGTCACAACAAGACAGGAACAAAAGGAATAGAATGCCCACACAACACCAAATCCTTGTGGTCTTGGATCTCCATAGGTCACTCGTCAAAGGTTGCATCATCTTCAACATCAATCTCTCCTCAATCGATGATGTGAGAATCGTCATGAATATAATGATAGAGCAGTGATACATGGAAATCATCATGTATCCGATTCATCAGAGTGGAAAGTGCTACTCGATACACCATAACTCCAATAGGAGCTAACACCTTGAATGGACCAAAAAACTGGGGATAATGCTTACTTTGACGTCCAAACCTTCTCTACCCATGATGTGGAGTCACTACCAAAAACACATGATCCCCAACATTAATCTCTAAAGGTATCCTTATTTGATCGGCATATGCCTTTTGATGATCCTTTGTTGTCTTCATCCTCTCTCGAATCACCTGAACCATTTTTTTTGTATTCTACAGTAGTTCCTATCTAAAAATTACTGACTCTCCAACCCCAATATAGCACAACAGAGAATGGAATGACCGACCATACGGGGCATCAAACGGTGCAATGCTGATGGTGTAGTGATAACTATTATTTTTAGCAGACTCCACCATGTGAATGTGCCTTATCCATGGGCCTCCAAAATCCATAACACAAGAGAACAACATGTCTTCAAGAGTTTGGATGGTTCTCTCTTTCTAACCATCAGTTTGAGGATAAAAAGCAGTGCTAAGGTATAGTTAAAAACCAAAGGCATGTTGGATACCTCTCCACACCCTGGAGGTAAAATGAGGATCTCGATCAGAAATTATCATCCAATGGAATCCATGATGTCTCACCACCTCCTCAAGATACTACCTTGACAAAACATCCACTGATCTTGACTTCTTGATTTCTATAAATTTGCCCAATTTTGTTAAATGATCCACTACCACCCAAATAGAATCATGTCCTCCTAGAGCATGAGGTAAACCAGTAATGAAATCCTTTGAGATGTCCTACCACATCCACTGAGGAATCTCAAATGGCTGAAGAAGACCACTTGGAACATGGTGTTCGAACTTCACCTTTTGATAGACTAAACATCGAGACACAAACTCCACAACTTCACGCTTCAGCCCAGACCACCAAAAGCAAGTCCTCAGGGATTGGTACATCATTGTCATTCCAGGATGTACAGATAAAGTTGATCTATGGAACTCCATGAGGACCATATCACGCATCATCAAAGGAACAAAAATCTTCCAGTGATGCAACACTATGTGTTGTTCATCCTCAGACCAACCATTAGGGGCCTCACCACAAACAACTCGGTCTCTCCAGACTTCCACAAATAGATCCCCCAACTGGGAATCTTCTACCTTCTTTATCAAGGATTAATGTACCATCATCTGAATAAGAATACCTCTTCCCCCAACTTCTCCCATATCAAGATGTGATGCTGACAGTTCTTCCACTACTCTCCTAGAATCACCAGATTCATGCACAACATCACTACATGACTTTTGGCTCTGTGCATTAGCTACAACATTCCCTTTTCAAAGTGTATACAATATTTCGAATTCGTATTCCGGTATGAACTCCATCCACTGAAGCTGTCGTAAGTGCAAGTCATGCTGGGAGAAAACATTATTCAAACACTTATGAATGGTGAAAACCAAAAAGCACTCACTGATGAGGTAATGTCGCCACAAATTCAGATCAAACACCATGGCTGCAAACTAATGATATAGGGTGGAATAGTTGCGTTAATGGGGACGTAACTACCAAGACCCATAAGAAAAAATTGACAACTGCTGTATGAGAACACAACCTAACCCTAGATATGAAGCATCATAGAAAACATCAAACTGGACTACCTCAGTAGGATGACAAAGGACTGGAGAACTTACTAACTTATCCTTTAGATACACAAATGCTGCCTGAATCTGATCAGTCCATATGAATGACTGTTCATTCCTAGTCAATGCTGTCAGAGGAGTTGCAACTCGTTAGAAATTGGCTACGAACTTCCTATAGTATCCTGCGAGACAAAGGAATCTTTGGACATCTGGATCTATCATGGCGGCTTCCCAAGACACATCTTCTTCAATAATTGATGGATCCACAACTACTCCATATTGGGGTACAACATTCCCCATGAAACAGACTTCTCTGTTCCAAAACTCACACTTCGAAAACTTCCCAAAGAAGTATTTGGAATATCCTCATCCATCACACACATCTAATTATATCCTGACCGTAAGTCGATTTTGAGAACCAACATTCACTCTTTAGTTTATCGAATAAGTAATCAATACGCGGAAGATGATAGAAATTCTTTATTGTCACTTAGTTTAAGTGATGATAATTGACCGAGAACTGCAAACTGTCATCTGCCTTCTTCACAAACAAAACTGGCGCACACCATGGTGACACACATAGCCGAACGAAACCACACTACAACAGACCATCAAGCTGTATAAGTAGCTCTTGGATACTCAGAAAGGGTCATCCTATATGGAGACATAGAAATAGGAGACACATCTATATGTAGCTTGATCGCAATCTCGATCTATCATCGAGGGTGTAATGCTACAACCTCTTCTGAAAATTCATCAGGGTACTCCTCTACGACCTAAGGAAATTCCTACTACTGATCCTTTGAAGAACTCAGCATCATCTCAGCCATCATTAATGATATGGATTGAACATGCCTATGACCCATCTGAGGATCGTGATCACTAACAAACTTCACTTGTTCTCCATCTGCACCAAAGAAAATGACCTTCTTCCTGAAGCAATCCACGATAGCCTTCACTGAATACCACCAATCCATGCCAAGGATGAAATCATATGGTTGTATTTGTAAACATAGGAATTCTCACCACGAGCAGTGTTTCCCCAACACTTGCTCACAGTCTCAACATATTTCAAACAAGTCTGCTCGACATCCTAGTAGCATAGTAATCGCCAAGGGAACTAGAAGCCTTTCTACTTGAAGTCCCAATGTATGGGCAAGGTTAGGTGATATTATGGAGAGTGTCTCTCTTGAATCAAACAAGGCATAAACCAAGGTAGAAAACAAGAAAATGGTACCTCGAACGACATCTGGCTCTTCTGGTGGTGGAATCTCTAGATCATAAAGCTGACCACAACCACCTCCATGGCCTCTCTGACGGGGATGACGACCACCACCACATATGCGCTATGATCACTAAGGACGTGGAGGTTCATGGGGATATCATCTTCTTTCCCTATCTACCCTCTTCTCATCTAAAGCTGGTGCAATTGGCTGCTGCTGCCTCTGCTGGAACTGCTTCAACGAAGGAACCTGGAGTGTAGCGCTTGGTGCACGATGACCACTCTGAAAGGTCAGGCTCTCCCGCTATTGATGGAAATGAAGACCACAAGAAAAATATGGTCTTGATCCCTTGTCATAGACCTGAGAGTTTTTGCCTCTGGAGAAATGAGATGTGAATGGATGGGACCTACCCACGGCTGAATGAAAACTCTTCTTCCCTAAAAACCTGGAACCCGGACCACATCCTTGGTTCATGAGGGATCATAAAGATCCACCTCTCATGATGATCCAGTCCTGGCCAATGTCCTCTTTACAACCTCTACCATCGTCAGCACCTCACGATATGTATTCATCATAAATGCGGGGACATGGCACTGGATATTTGGAGGCAAAGCCTCCTCAAAATGCCTTTCCTGAGCTTCCTCATCTGGTAACTAGTCTAAAGAATATCCTAAAAGGATCCTGAAATGGATTCCAAAATCTCGAACAGTAGTGCTCCCCTGTCAGAGGGTAAGAAGCTCCTGGAGACTTGACACCTTCACAATCGAAGAAAGGAACTTGACTCTAAACTTGTCTTGTAACACATCCCATGATATAGCTGACTCCTCATGATCCCCGATGAACAAGAACCACCATTTCCTCGCTGCTCCATGTAACATCATCATAGCTATGGATACCTAGTACTCTTTCTGAGCATTGATTGATCTGAATCATATCTCAACCTCCTTCAATCAGTCATCCATGACTGCATCTGAATCTGATCCCTCGTACTTCTTCATACTCTGGCACTGAAACTATCACAGTGTCTTCCATCAAGTCTTGTCATCGTCAACCTCTACCCTGCAACGACCAGCAGGAATAGCCTACTGGAAATTTCATTCGCAAACCTGACGAGGACGTCGAACTGGAGTCATACCTATAAAATAAAAAACCATTAGAGCTCCTATGCCTAGAATATGGAAGAATCAACATTAATAAATTAATTGTTTTTTATTCGTTTTAGGTTACCCTATCGAAAAGGTCTACCCATTCAAACACATGCACAAATAAGAGTGACGCATGATCATTTCCAAGGTCTCCACCCTAAAACATGTATCACCTTGTTTAGTAGCCATTGTAAACATAATTGTTTATACATCAGATCATAGGGGGGCCTAAATGCCTATGTCTCAGCTAGCCTCCAGTGATTACCTAACATGCTAAACATTAATGACATTGTTGCCCTACCTACCCATGAAACTTCACCTACGCCTACCTACAAGCTCCATCCTATCACTCAACCAATACATTGATACCACTCTGTCAGGTCCCCCTCCCCACAATGTGTACCTCTACTAGGTCTGCAATGTGAGAAGGGTGATAATGACCACCGAGTCCCACCTCCAGTTGGCCCCGGGATGGCAACCAACACCCAGGATATAGTAGAACATAAATGGTTGCCATTAACCTATAAGAGAACACATACGAAAGAGAGAGATAAGATAGAAACCAATCAAATCCAACTCAGAACTGGAAATATAATGAAACAAAAGCGCCCAAATGGAATTTCATACAAAAGTAATACAACAAAAAGAGGAAAAAATGAAAGTACCCTAAATAAAAAAGAAACAACAGCAACCACAATCCCAAACAGCTCCTACAACCACAAACTAGTAGAAACCAACTTGATCTTCAACCTGCTCCATGTGACCTAAAAAACAGTTTATATATACGTAGAGTGAGTATAATAGTATAATCTGTAGTATCCTCCCCGATGTGTCTCGTAAAAAAGTAAAAAAATCATTCTAAAGAACAGTGAACATAAAGTGAAACTAACTCGTCACCAAAACAAGTATACTAAGTTCCCAAACTCACCATGTCTACTCTCACTAAGTAATGTATACATGAATATAGAATATAAATAAGAATATCAAGGGTACACAGCTACTACTTCCCCACTGGTTTTCTGCATTTCCCCAACATCGAATGTCCTATGAATCACTCTCCAAAAAGGCTTTCCCAAATACACCTGGGTGAAGCACCACAATCTGCCCCTCGTGACCCAGAAATTCTTGCTTGTACATTTTTTATTCAATAAATTATATTTTTTATTTTAAAAACAATTTTTATTGGATTTTGCAGGCTATTTTAAAGGAACCCTCATATAATCTTCTAAATGTGTAACATTATATCTGTTTTGTTGTGAAAATGGGATTTTTTTTATATTTTATGGCATGTTAGTAATTATATTGTGTTATTTAATTAAATAGTACAATTAGTTTATGAGGTTTTTAATGTTAAATAATTTCACAATTTATTTTCAATGAATTTTTTTAATTATATTAAAATTTAATATTTTAATCGAAAAAGATATTTTAATCAAGTATGATATTAATGATTTTTATAGTATTTAAATTCATCAATGTTAAAAACCCTTAATTCTACGTATTCTAAATTGTTTAATTTTTTTGTTTCCATATTCCATATTTCTACTAATATATAATGATTTATCAAATATATTGTTATGGAACTGGTTACTTTACACTGGGATAACCTTTATTTTGTGAGAATAATATATAACCTATTTATGTTAAATGGGTTCATCATTATTCAAATTGAATAAAATAAAATACATATTTATTACCTTGGTAAATCAGTTACAATGTAATTAAATTCTTTTTCTATGATTTTGTGATGAAATGATTTCATTATTCTTGATGGGAATCATATAGAATATTTAAACATGAGTGTCCCACATACCACTATGTAAGACTGTTACAATAAAAACACAGGGTTTCCATGATAGCACTGGGTATGCTCATAATATATATTATTATGGACTAACCTAGATAGTAATACAATACATTTCATAATTATTAAATTGAATTTCCGATGCATGCATACTTCAAAAAAAAAGTTTTTAAATGTAATTTGAAATGGTTTTATGAATATTATTATTATGATTACTTACATATCATGTTCTAATATATGACTATCTTAGTATTGATGTGTATTATTTATATTATGACTCTCTCATGATCTCTTATAATGTTTTCATACCCTTTTTCAATTCATATGGAAATTTATTAAAATTAATTGATAATGATTATGTTTATCATTACAATGAAATTAAGATCACCCTTATTATGTTACATTTTTCCCACATTCTGAAGTGCTATATTGAAGAAATTAACTCTATAAGGTATTTCATATAGACTATAATGATATATTAAAATTAAAAATTATGATGTGGGGAAAAGGAAATATAATAAGACTGGTTTTATATTTAGATTAATGGATACCATCATGGGTATAGAATATTAACTATGATCATATGTCAAATTTCATAGTCCACACATTTTATGTTTTTATGTCGAATATATTCTGAGGATATTTTTAGAATTTTTGGAATTTTTTTTGAGTAATTTGTAACATCATGGAAAAAATATGTGTTGATTTATGGAGGAATTATTTTTTATTATTATAGAAATAATGGATAACCAAAAGGCTATGTGAAAATTCCCCACATTTCAAAAGGCCATGGTTATTGAAAACATAACTGGAAGGAGATAAGGTTGTAGATCCTACCATTGACCTATGTGGTCCTGTTTAGTGAAACATTATTATAGGTTTTGATTGTGATTATTTTAGTGAAGAAATATATTCTATTTGAGGAATAATAGTTGAATTGTATTAGAATAGTATTTTATCAAATACCACTAGTCATTGGGTTTTGGAATATAAAATGAAAATGCTTATGTATTTTTAAGGATAAGTATTTATGAAATAACTAAGATTTATCTTTTTGTATTACTAAGGAGTTTTTATATTTGGGTATCATATGAAGGATTTTATATTTTGTGAAATATCATAAAATATACTAACAATTCTGGTGTGTTAACATTTCTAATGAAATGAGAATTATTATTTCATGATTTTGTCGATTATTTTTTCTTGTAAAAGATTATTTTAGTGAATTGGACATTAGAAATTTCATCATAAATATTAATAATGTTAGATAAAAAGATGACATTGTAGAGGAAAATTTTTAATGGGTGATATTATAAAAATGAAATATGAATATTTCAATATTCAATTATTCTATATGGTATGATAATTCCTCATTTAAAGGAAATGAATCATAAAACCAAATTTTATTTTATCACATAATCCCTAAAGATAAAAATAACCATTTTCAAAACCATTTTTTATATGGTTTTGTGTCCCTTGATATTCCATTTATCATTAAAATATTTTAATCAATGGTCTCAATCAAAATATATAATTAATAATGGTTTTTCTTAATTCCTTCATATTATCTCGTATTGGGATTCATTGTTTTATATTCTTCCATATTACCATTATAATTCCATTTATTTGTTATTATAATTAATTTTTAATAATCCATTTTATAATGTGTGTTTAAAAAATTATTTTAAAATTTATATCCAATTATTATCCAGATAATGTTTAAATTTCACGAATGAAAATTAATAAAGGGGGTGTGGGATGCTTGTAACACCCTATATTTTAAAATAATAAAATAATATTACATTGTATAATGTACATGTAAAAAATATTTTTTCATTCAATACACGAAACAATCATTTTATATTTCATTACATACTTTCATAGGTTTTTATATATCGAATTCAATAATCAAAAACAACCCTAACGTCTTAATATATATATATATATATTACTATTATAACCTGACAGTTAAATAAGAGGGTATAAATATTATTATCAAAAATATGAAATATATATAGTTATATATATATTTCTCACACAATATAAATTATTGTTATATTTCTAGTAAATAGTCAATCAATTTTTATTTAAAGTTATTTTATTTCTCCAACACCAACTTTTATTAAAAATTATACTTATTTCTATTCATTCCACAATAATATAGAAAAATTTTGGAAATATTAGAAAACTTATTTTTTTAATATTAATCAAGAATGGAATCTGTATATAAAAATATATTTATTGGTGAAAATTTGGTATTTTTTTTCAGTAATTTGATTTTTTGGTGAATAGAATAAAATTCGGATGTTTATAATAACTCCATTCATATCAATAAATTTATTTCATTTAATGTTCTAATATATTTATAATTTCTTTAAGTGACATATGTATTATTTAGTAATATTTTAAATAGTTAATTATATTATATTTTACATTATGTTGTCCTTTAGTTTAAGATATTTTTTTGAAAAAAATTGTTCTTCGAAAAAAAGGTTTAAAATGCACACTATTTATCCTTAATAATTAATTTCAATAATATATAATGGGAGGTTTTATAAATTAAATATATATATTATGTATAATTAAACATTAAATTAATTTCAATAAATGATCATTGTATTATTTTAGAATCACATTTTTCTAAAAAATAATGTATTTAAAAACTAATGACTTACCACAACAATGCGATTAATATTAAATTAAAAACTGAGAATTCTATGTATTTATTTCGGAAAAAATAAATAATTATTTTTAAAAATAAAATTAATTATTTTCAAAAATAATATTTTTTAATTTTCAATTTGGAAAATCAATTTATAAAAAATTGATTAGTGAAAAATTTCATTTACCCAAATTAAGTTAAAAATATGAATAGAAAGGCATTAATAATTAACATTAAAGGAAAAAATGGAAAAATGTTGTCCAAAACATATTGGATGGACATACATAGATCTCTATGAAGATATGGTATATTTTTATATGATTTTTTGGAATATTTACTTGATATGGACACATAAATTTGTTTAGAAATGAATAATACAATAGAAAAAAATTTCCAATTAAATTTCAGTAAATATTTGTGAAAAATTCACATTATTATTGTATTAATGGATATAAAGCATACTGTATTTGAACATAAAATTATAAATCATGTTGTGATTGAATTGTTTTAATGTTTCTTTGTATGATCTAGAGTATTATAAAAAAAGAAAAAAATGATGAATTTATTTTGTTTCATATACATTTCCGTACAATAGGAAGTGGATATATGTAATAGTGGATACATGAAAATATTTTGAAGGTAAAACATATTCACAGTAAAAAACATAGAGCATGAAAATTATAAAGAATACATAATTATGTGTAACCTGCTAAAAGTCAAAATTACCCATTCTGTAAGTCATTTACTGAATTTTGTAACTATCAATGTATCATGGATTGAACAGTTATATAGTGAGAATAAAATAAATCACCCCATACATTTTAATCCATGTACACCAATCAGAGATCATGTAAATTCTCACACACATCAATGAAACACTTATTTATGATGAGGCTTTAATAGAATTTTTTTTCACACATTGTAGACCCATATGATCAGATATAATTTAATAAACCATTTATTATGCCCTATTTATGGATTAATGAATATAAATAAGAGTCCATGGCTTTGTGGAAATCAATTATTTATTGATTTTACGCTTATATGCATCATAGTAAAGATAAAACATCTTATTATTTCATTTCATTGTATAGTTTCATTTTTTCCCTCATAAATATTTCATATTTAAAATAAATTATTATTTTTATACCAATTAAAATTTCTTATATATATATATATATATTTCTAAATCATTCCCTTTTCCCATATTCCATTATGGCTGCTTTTACCATTATAATTGAATGTTACTAACCCAATGCTTGGCCTTGAGGGATGATACACTATATTTTTATTTATTATAACTCAATTAATAATGTTATTATATAATTTTTTCTTGATGCGTGTGATTCTAAATGTTGAAGAGGTATCCCACCATGGTTTTCATCTCAAATTATTATTTTTCTATAATTTTTAAAGAGATTTGATGTTCGAATTGGTTTCGGAGGAACAATATGAATCACGCTCAATTTGGGGAATAAAAATACATTTGTTGAATGTAATGGATTGTGAAATTGAATTGAATAATGAATGAAACCTTGTATAAAACCCTATTTTCTAGAACATTGTTACCTAATTTCATGTTTTTGTAACTTTATCTTAGATCATTTCAATTATGCATTATATTTTTTTATTTACACATTTTCCTAAAACACCAAACATATAGTTATGATAAAAAAATATTAAAACAAAATTTGTAGTTGAATTATAATAATTTATTGAACATAATACGATGATCCCCATGTGAGATTATCTTGGTCAACCTCTGTTCTGTATTGTGAAAATTGAATTTCCACCCACTCCGTTAGGATTTAATCATCATGGGATAGGGAAAAGTAACTATATTAGATTATATATATCAATTATTATATTAAAATAGTTTTTATTTTGATAATTTGACATTAATATTTGGAGATGAAATAATTACACAAAATTCATAATTAATTAAAATGTATTTATTATTTTGTTATTAATTAAATAATATATTTGATACTAAAAATATTGAAAGTGATGGATATTTAATAAATTGTTATATTCCCTTAATTTATTATGAAAATATCACAATTAAATGTTTTCAACTTAATAGATACAATGTTTTTCAATTTCATTATTATTTATTAAATATATTAGATAAATAATGTCAACATTGACATTAATGTCATTTTATAATATATGATAATTTATCTAAAGATTTAATGTTACTAAAAAACTTATAATCAAAACAGAATATTCTATGTCTCAATAATTAATATATATTCTATATTTATGGGAAAATTTATCTTTTATAATGATCATGTTAACCCCAACATAGTGAAAACATTATTGGACCAATAATAGTTATGGTAGTGTATCTTGGGATTACATGCAGTCATATTAAAATTAATTTTCCTAAAAATGATAGACTACATACTTTATAATTTTTTTATAATATCTATAACTAGATGTTCTAATATTACTAATAATTATCATATTAAATTTTTCTTAATGGTTAATTTTTCTAGGGTAGGAAACTACTAACCTTAACTAAAATCCAAAATTAAAAAAAAATAATGTAAACTTATGTGTTATGGATATAATTTATAAAAATGTATTTAATATGTGAGGTGGAGCTTTCTAGGAGGAAATAAAAAATGAAATATATTATTAGTAAATTTTTTATGCACAAGAGGTATGGTAGACGTCCAAATAGTATATACTTTTGAGTATTTACAATAATTCCACTTCTCCTCAACTTTAAATGGGAAGTCACTCCAATCAATTATCCACACCACTAAATCTATTTTTTGACCATATAATACCCAAATTACAATAATATATTCCTCATGTCATCCTGTAATTCTCAATTTTTAATAAATGGAAGAACTGCGTATCTGTAGGTTCAAACCAAAAAAGAGTTAACCGAAAAATATGTAATGTTCATAAATTCATTGTTTTGATTTATTTAATTTCCCCCTGCATAAATTATTAAAATACAATTATTATATATTATCATTAGTACAATAAATATTAATTATTATATTATGTTAGATTTTGACTTATATCCACACCCAATTCCATCTAATGGATTTCAAAATCTTCATTCATTAGTATGGTGTCATTCAAACTCACGAAGTGGTTTCATTCATTTTTTTCATTATAATATCTAGTGTTTGGGAATAATGATGGATATAAATTTATATTTTATAATTGAAAATTATTTTTCATAATGATTGATTGTAAAATATATACCATGTACCATTCCTTGTAGAAGGGGATAATATAATGTGGCTTGTGTATACAAAGAACTAACGCATTGCGAATTAGGGTGATGTGTTTATCAAATACTTATTTCATAAAAGGGTATTAATGTTAAAAAATTAATATATATGATATAAAAACATAATTATTATATTTATTAGATAATAATTATTATATAAATATAGTACATCCTTTTCATTATTACGATTTCACACATAGAAAATATTATAATGTCATTTGTGGACATCTGGACTACTGCTTCCCCAATGCTATGAGAATAATTTTATCGAAAAAAGATTGACTTATATATTTATATAAAATTGAATATAATTTTATTTAATATATATTTTTCATTCTAAAAATATAATATTTTACATATATTTTTTCATAATTGTTACTGATAGATTGAAATGTTACTAAAGTGAACGTATAACCTACCATCTCAACAATTATAAAGTTAGTTAATTTTTCAAAAAAATTATTACTGATTTTTTTTTAAAATTATTATTGATGTCTAACTATATTTATTATATTAACATTATTATTCACTATATGTTTAAATAATTTCTATTTGGGCCATAATCAACCTATGAAATTAATTTTAGATACATAATCCTAATATATTCAGAATATCTAAATTGAAACTATTTTATAAATTAATTACAAATTAAATGATTATATGTGAAATGAATTTAATAAGAAAATTAAAAATGTCCTAAATAAAATAATCGATTAACATATATTTGTATTTATTAAGATAAATAATGATCATGATGAATCACATCCAATGTAATGGTTTTTGTCATCTCAATTTTAAATATGTGAGATGTATGGTATATTCACCACTTTTTTTGTGTGGTATATAGATATCAATAGTGTAATTGTTAAATTAAATAATTAAACATATGGGGATTTAAATTTATATAATATGATACCACTATCTCAGGTTTTATGGTTCAATTTTAAAAAATAATTAAGGAATTTTTATCAAAAATATTATTCATTGAGACATTTGGTTATATTATGAACTGAAATTCATCTACATTACGATTATTCATATCTAATGTCATTTAATATTTTGACTTAATATAATATCATAACATTTTATATTTATTTTGAAATTCCTACATGGGGATTAAATTTCAATGTTCATAAATTGGTAATGATTGTATGTGGTGATCACATTGTTTATCAAGACGATATATGATAATGTTTCTGATGGTAAATTATTATAATTTATAAATCATGTAAAAAATAGATTTCATTCTTATATAGTTATTCATATTATTTTATTATAAGATTATCATTATACCATCTGTGGTACTAAAATGTTTTTGGGGTTTTTGAGAAAATCCAACATCATTTCCCTCTTCGGATAGAAATCTATTTTCTCCGAAAATAATGTTTAAAAAAAATGTTTTCAAAAATGTTTTTTCCTTATTCCAAAAAATATATTAAATTTATTTTGTCAAATTTTTTTTGAATGAATAATTATTTCATCTTCAAAATAAATTTAATATATATTTTTCTTGAAATAAAAATAAAAACATGTTATTGCATCGGAAGAAGGAACTTCTATCATTTTTATTGTGAAAATGGTGTTCTTATTTAAACATTTATTGAATTTATTGAGTTAGATGATGATTTTACATGATTCATGAACTGAAATATTAAAAGGATATTTTTGAATAAATGGTTTTCAAAATTTATTTTTGAAGGGAAGAATAATCAATATGATTTTTTAAAAAATAATTACAAAATGTATATATTACTCAATAACATTTTTTATGACATTTTGATATAATTTCATTTCATATAAATCAAAAAATATGATATATAAATGTACGATAATGGGGATATTTTTTATTTATTACCATAAGCATAATTTCTATGGATGGGTATTGATTATTTCATTGACATTGTTATGGAACACGTATCTTTTAAATGGTTTAATTATATTTAAAAGAGATTTTCATAGAACACTTTCCTTATCAACATGGTAATTGTGTTTCAATAATATTAACATTAAATCCATTTAATTTTCATGTGTAAATAATGTTACCAAAGGAATAATTATTATTTCTATGAGTTAATAATGAAACATGTACATTTATCATGATTTATTTCAAAGTCATTATATAAACATTGGGTCACCTAGAAAAATTTGTGTATTTCGTTTACATCTTAGTGATGGGGTGGTCCATATAGCACAGTGTAATCAATTTGCAGCATAAACATTGTGTGGCATAGAAAACATCATTTGCGCTGATTATTGAATTTTTTTTGTCTCTGTCCAAATAGAATTCTAGTTCATTAGGTAACGATTTTGTTATATATTGGATGTATGGATATTTTAATTAAAATGGGTTTAAAATGGGTTTTTTATGAATATGATGCGACGTGTCACCCAAATTTGTTTAAATTACTTATTAATAATTTATAATGTTTATCATGATAATTATTATTATTAGATAGATCATGATTATTAATTATTTTGACTCTTCATTCACAAAGTTTTCATATTTGATGATCTAGGTATTGATGGCTCTTAGTTTATAAATTAAATGTTCATAAACATTGATCATGACATCACACCCATTAGCCATTAATATATTCATTGAAGATGTTTAATTTATAATGATTATGTTTAACTAAACTGAGAATTTAATATCATCCTTCTTATTTTTCCTTTTACATGGTTTTTAAAGAATATTGTTGAATGATTTTTGTCATGAAGGGATTCCATTTGGATAATTTCGTTGTATTAATGTGCAAGGGAAAATATGGTTATAAGGGAGAAATTTTTATTTAATTTAATTTGATTTATTTATGTAGTTTATTTTCTTAGATCCCTAAAACACTAAATCATAATGGTCATTGAGGTTTTAAATGCACTAATTTTCACTTTTGATATGATTAGTTATAGATGAAAAAAACTGGGTAACATTTATCTGCATCAATGATTTAAAACTAATTCTTATGATTTCATCCTCAAATCGAGGAGTGTGGGTTCTATGCAGTTATATATTATGTTTATGATACTGATAAATTATCCACTAGTTTAGTTGCATATTTTTATGCTTGATTTTGTTATAGAGCATGAATGAATATATATTTATTTGTTGGGTCCAATATCACCCTTCAATTTATTAGTTTATAAATATATATTTTGAGATAATAATAATATATAGTAGGATTTATACCATTCAAAAATTTATAAATTAATATTTATCTATAATAATGAGGATGACATGGCGTTTTATAAAACTAAAATGGGTAACCATGATGATTTATACCTTGATAATGGTAAAAAACATAGTTTTTATCCAATTCCATACAGAATTCTTGAGGATTATCCCACACCCATGAAGGAATAAATTTTTTTTTATAAATAATGTTCCAATTCTCATTGATGTTACATAATTATTTTTCATCAAAATATATTAATTTTTCAGGATTTTTTTCATTTTAATGAAAATCTATGTTTTCATGGTTATGAATTATTTTTAATGTATTCCTAAAATTTGGTTCATGATAACATTTTATATGATAATAAATATATGATTGAGGAATTTTATATATTATCTCATTTTTAATGATTTGTTATCGTCTTAGGTTACACTTACATGATTTATGATTATCATACAGTGTATTTTGATCATTTATTATGAATTTTGTGTCTTGATCATTCTATCATAATTTTTATTGGTCTATGACTCTATAATATGATTTCCCCTTAAATTACATTTAATCTACCTCGAATATTATTTTTTATTTCTCTTGTTATGATGATGAATAATCATTGAGAGGTATCTAAAAAAGGGTATATAGGATAAAAATTATAGATAAATTTACTCAATTTTAGTAAAATATGTTATTGATGAACATAATGTCAAGGACAATAAACCTATCGATCCTCAACTTGTGTGACTATTTTTCAAATTCCAATATTAAATAATTCTATAAATGTATTATTTGGGTATTTTTTTCATAGGTATATATATCTGTTTTGAAAAAGGATTACATATTGTTTTTTTATTTTAATTAAAATTTTAAATATGATTAGATATCTATAGGGAAATCCCAGTGACCAATTATAAGGGATGTGTTTCATTATAGGATGACATCATTATATAGTTGTAACGATGGGAGTATATGGTTTTTCCTAGAAATACAAACAAATATGTATAATAGAAGAATATTTATCCAATATAACATATTTATAAAGATGGTATAACTACAATGAGGGTGCGTGGGGTATTAACTCAATCCTTACATAATATATGCCAACAGGCCTAACTATGCATCAATTTTTCCACTCTGTGAAGATGTTATTTATTTAATAACATTTTATTTAATACACATTTATAAAAATATAATATGGTATGGTATTAGGTTAATAACTATCATAAATATCATATAATATAATTATAGGTTGAATAATATAGATTTATGTTAAACTAAAATATAAGTTTATTCTTTCATGGAGTAAGATATTTCATGGTATATTTTCTCATAATTCAATTATGATGTAACTATTTATGTGTTATGAACTACAAAATTATATTTATAAATTTATGAATAGTCTTGAAACCAAGTTTATAATTTAGAGATGGAAATTATTTAAATGGGGAACCATGATGGTGTTAACTAGGTTTAAAAATCATGTGTTTATGTTCACTCAATTATTTTGTATTGTGATTAATTTCCCGATTCATTATAAACATCTAAAATAACTAAATAAGAGAAGGGTGGATGTTCCTATAGGATATTTATAAATATACTATGATATGAAATATAATCAACTTCGTAAATGTCAAAAAATTTATTGAATTTCCCAATGTAAATTGTTGGTGGTATATGAAATGTTTATTATTTTAAGGTTTACCCATTGATTTAATTATTTTTATGATTGGAT
Source organism: Viscum album (assembly GCA_963277665.1). Lineage (NCBI taxonomy): Eukaryota > Viridiplantae > Streptophyta > Magnoliopsida > Santalales > Viscaceae > Viscum > Viscum album. The sequence continues at coordinate 2,030,515,224 of OY728151.1, read as the reverse complement.
ATAGATGTTGATTATTTAAAAAATAGAAAAATTTCCAATTAATATAATTTATAGGGTTTGGGAAAATGTAAACTAAATCCCTAAACCAAACATATATCATGTTTAAAAACAGTAATAGCCACAAAAACTAAGAGAATTAGTAAATTCATATTATTATCATAAAGTTTCTGATCATGATGAATAATATAGATAAATTTAACCATAGTGATCATCTATTAATTTTTTATATATATAATTAAAAACTGATCATAGAAAACATATAAATGATATAATGTTCTATAGAATTTTCATTTCAATGCCATAAGGATTTTATCAGAATTATCTATGATATTTTTTTCCCATTTTGATGATTATATAAATATTATTAATTATAGTCATATTACATATTCATTTAAGGGTATTTAATTTGATATTATTAATTTGTTATCTCTCATTATATGGATTCAACATTAAATGGGAGAAAATGGAATCCAAAATTCGTATTTGGAATTAATAAATCATTATCCATCTTTACAAGGATTATATAGATCCCTTGTGGAAGTAATATTCCATTATATGTGTTATGATACAAAATCATGAAGGATTAATAGATCAAATGGTGGAAAAAATTTCAATATTTGGATTTAACTATTATAGTGGAGTAAATGAGTTTCCTTACTTCACATAAATTGTTATGGCTGATAGTGCATTTTAAATTATTTATAGAGTAAAATAAATTTTATTGATACACTTATATATCAATGTTTTTATTTGAGAAGTAAACTTTTATGAAAAATATTATTTATGTGTTGATAGTTTAACTCCATGATAATTTGGGTCATCTAAAATAAATAATATATTGTTTAACAATTATGTCATGTCACACAAAATGTCAATAAACCGCAAAATAATACGTGATATTTTATAGTAAATATACAATGAACAATAAGATGGTATACCGTTAAATAATTTTAATTTTAATTATTAATTGTAGTTAATTTTGGAAATTTTATTTTAAATAAAAAACCTTTTCAATATAATATTAAATTTTTCCCAATATAAAATTTTATAGATTTAGATTTTATTTATATTAAAAAAATATTCCATTATTAATTAATCCCATAGTTATAAACATAGAGTTATTTTTATGTTATTTGGTAAAAATGATTTGTTTCTGTTATAATTTATATAATTTCAATTTATTTTCATCACTTTGAGGAATTATCCTAGATGATTTAATACCAATTTAAATAATAAAAAATTTATTATAAAATAAAAAATTATTTTAAAAAATTATTTTATCTCATAATTCATTATCTTTTAATTTTTAATACATATTTAAAATGTTACATTAAAAAAAATTTATTTTAATAAAATTACGTGTTTATATTTAAATTTTCTATTTTGGATTTCCTTGAATATATAATAATTTTTTTTAACAAAGTAATTTATGAATTTTAAATCATTATCCGATATAATTATTTATTTTATATAAAATAAATTTTTAAGAATGTTATTTTTGAAAGATACGTTTTATAATAAATATTAATGTTTTATAATGATTTTTTATGTTTTCAATAAAAATTTTAATATTATGAAAATATATCCAATATAAAATATTCTCATTTTTTATGAATTATAGATTATAATAGTTATTTTTATTTGTTAATGGTGATTTCTATAAGTGGGTAATAATAAAAAAACAATAATATTTACTCAATCATATATTATCTCAAAAAAATGAATGAGTATATATTAGACCATAGAATGAATGATATTCCAAAATCATTGACATGTGATTCATTTTAATTTGAATATTTTCATGTAATTATTTAAAATTTATGACTATACCCCAATGTTAAACTATTATATTTTTAAATAGGTTATCAATTCATCCAAACAACGATATGATTCACCATCAATTTAATCTGTAAAAATATATCTTTTTTGCACTCCCAAAAACCCATTACCACAAATATAAGACACTATTTACCCAATATTTTCATATTCCCTTCATGTTCATTGAAGCATGCAAGTAATGGTCAAAGCAACAATGATTGTATTATTTTCATTTAAACTTATTATTTATAAAGATAATTTTTAAAATATCAAGAAAACATGTCAATATGATGAATTCAACATTATTATTATAACTATTTATTGTTATATGATTGGTATAACCATTACATATTCATTTAAATTAACGTATAAAAACAAAAGAACATTGTTTGAAACAACCCGAGATTTTATAAGATAAATTCTTTTTAATTTCATTCATATCTTCTATTGTACGACACACCAAGATTATCTCGCGCTATACACAACACTGTATTAGCTTGCAGTATACCCAACACGTTTCTTGGCTCTTGTTACACATAATTTCAAGTTCAGTTGATAGAAGTTATTCTATGCAACATTGAGTGTATATATATATATATATATATTCAATGTATAAATAAAATATTGTTGGATTATGTTATACACAACAACAAAGGAGTTGTGCACTACACGCAACCCTGACGTGGCTTGCATTACACGCAATCGTGACCTTCCTCGATAGCGTGTTGTGTACGTAATACCAGGATTTACTAAACAACGATATATTATTATAATATAGTTATGAACTAGCCGTTGTGAATTTTGTTAACTAAATTTTTAATTTTACAACATTATTATTCATCTTACACATTTCTAGAACATGTTATAAGAAAAAAATAATTTTTTTGGGTAAAATAAGTATTTTTCAAAAAATGCAGTTTTGCCACCTTTTGATGGAGCACCCACTTTAAATCTAGTTTTTGACATGTTTATAAGTTCAATTTGACAAAATAAATTTCTTCTTTTGAATCAGGATATAAAAATTTACATTAGAAAAAGTTTTGATATTTTTCCGATAACTTTCATATTTTAATGAATAGTAAAAACACGCTATATTTTAATTAAAAACAACTTTTTTCATCGTAATATCTTATGTGGTTAAATTACAATATTGAATGGTTTTAATTTATAAATAGAATATATTTTTACCATTTAATATAATGTATGTCATTAGCATTGATTTTACCTTGAATTCGTAGGTTAAATCAATTCAATCTTTTGCAATGTTTTAAAGAAAACCCATTTTCTTTCGACAACGAGATTAATTTTAATTTAATAACTGCATATTTTGTGTATTGAATTTGGAAAAATGGATTCCATATTTGGAATAAATGGGTCCAAATTATGGTAATAAGCCACTTTTTATTTTTGGGCATTGTGAATAGTAACTACGGTAAATTTTATTTACTATAGTAAAAGGTAAATCGGGTAATTAAGGGTAAATATAAGATTATAAAATTACCCTAAGACTTGGAAAAATTCTATTAGATGGATAAAAGGAGACCCATATAACCTATGGGTCGGATTAGATTCATTTTATGGACGTGTTTCCATGAAAATAATTTAATTATTATTAAAACCAAAGAATGTGACAACATGTCACTTTCTTAAATCTTATAAGCATAATAATTTTAATTTAGTGATAAACATCATGAAACATCAAACATAAATAGTCTCCGGAAATCTAATACAATTATATACATCATAGGAATTTATTTAGAATTGTTAGGTATTAAATCATTATCATTTATTCTGACACAAATACGATGCAGTAATTGTCTTATTAATGAAATATTGACATAATTGATGTTATAAATGCCCAAATAAATGTAATTTTAGACTTTTTATGACTTAAATTAATTTTATATGTTAATATGACATGTTATTGTTGATATATGTAACATGGATAGAACTTAGCATTCTGTTATTAATTTCAAAAAAATCATGTACCAAATAGTGTCAAAATTGACATAAATTAGTTTTTAAAAAAAATATTATATTATTAATTGATATTTAATTCCTAAAAATATAATGTTAGGCCAAATTACTTAGATGAGGATATCTATATTAATAATAAATAACTTGGGGTTCGTTTGGCTTGTTATGGTAGGTTTATTAACAATATAGTGTAAGAAAACAAAAAGGCAAGGTAAAAGTTAAATTATTTAACTTAGAGATAAATCTAATTGATAAGGTTAAAATAATAATCTAAACTTGTATAAATCCTATTTTATGAGAGGATTTCGAACCCTCCCCACTTTATCTTCGAAATAAGACCCTTTGGAACCATTATAAACCGAATTTGACATTAATATAAAATAATATTTTGAGATTTTCCTAAGGTTCCCCTCTCCTCCCTTATCAAAGGGCACCTCCTCCCTCTCCTCATCACACCAATTTGAGCATTAAATCTCAGCCAAAACCTGACAAAATATCTTCTCCACTTCCCTAGTATCATCCTAGAGGTCCTGGACTTCTTCAAAGACCATCCATTGTTCTTTAAGTGGAGGTTATGTGAAGGCGCGTCAAAAAGAGGTAATATCCATTACCAATCATTTGCAATTTCATTCTTCTTCAACTTCTTCTTATTTAGTTTTTTCATTAGAAAGTAATAAGATCAGTATTTATTATATACTGATATGTTATTATAAATATGAAACAACTCTAATTAACTTTCTATCCATCCTACGGAAAAAGTAAATCACCGCGCGTGCGTACGTACGGAATACTGTCTCCACGTCGTGGTGTAATCTATTATCCGCCACCACCTTAATTGGATGGGTATAATGGTGTAATGAGAAAAAATATATGATTATTATAAATTTATATTGATACTGAAATAGTATACATAAACTTCAACACAATTCCACGACCATGAGAACGATATCATCGCTCGTGCGTACGTACGGACTACCGTCTCAATGACGCGATGAGATTCATTATCCATGTTAACCATTCCAGAATGATTATAAAGTATATATAATGAAAAATAATGAAATATATGACATTTTAAATCTACTGCATTTATGTATATATATATTTCATCTACTTACTTCAATTCAAGACAATAAGGAACGGAAAACAGCGTTCATGCGTACGTACGGACTACTGTCTCCAGGAACGGTGTGTTTCATTTCATTTATCTATCTATATATATATACTGAATATATATGATATATAAATAATATTTTATATTCTGGAAGTAATTAAATCATTATATAAGTAATAATAATGTCATGAAAAACATGTCCAAACACCTACGATTAATGATACGATTTTACCCAAAACACTTCTTTAACATGGAATTTACAAAAGAACGGGTAATATGAAGTCATAAGTGAACCATATATGATATCATAACAATGAATATGATTCTGAAATAAGTTAATTACATTACTTAAATCATTATAAAGGAGGTTCAGATACGTACAAAGCATATCAGACATAAGGGAAATATCACAATCTCATTTTTATCCGAGATTGTTCATACTTTTGTATTTACTGGGGTGTATTTTATCATCCAAATCCATTTTTCCTCAATATGTAATATTATTTCCATCCAACTACAATTTTTTAAATCCAATTTTACCCTTCGGTGAGTTTTTAGTAAAGGATATGAAAGGAATCTTTTGTCGTTTTTCATACGAGGTACTTTTTGACTTTTCCGAAAAAAGTACGAGAAATATTTTTTTAACTTATACGGCATGAATGGATTTTTAAAACAATATTTCCAAGAATAATCCTTTACAAGTTTTCATGTTTATTTTTAATCATCTTCTTTTAGTTTAGAATTTTATTACATGCTATGAAAGGACAAGTGTTTTTGATGTAGAAAGGATATTTTCCTCAAAAATAGAGTTCAACTGTTTTATCAAAATTATTTTCCGTCTAAGATAATATAGGGTTCTGTTTCTATCCCAATTTTTACATTTACTTAATTATGTTGTGATGGAAATATTTTTATGAATTCTATTATCTTATATGAATTGTTTTATGATGTCATGATGTTTAAGACTCCCATTTTTATTACATGGGTTATGCAATGATGTATGATTTATTATTGTGTGGCACACATAAGAATGGTATCATTATGAGATGGGTGGGACCTATATCTCCCTCCAATGCATTGGGTAAAGATTTTATATCTCATGAGATAGACATGGCTGGAACGTTAGGTTATACCGGTTCAGTGAAACAGGACTGAAACGAGGGTGACTCGGTTCAGAAATGGACTTTTTACACTAAGATAGTCTCGGCAATGAGTCATTACTAATATGATATGATTCTCTATGATTATGTGTGTATGCCACAAGGTTTCTTGTTTTATGTTATGATTATTGGGATTTCATTTCACTACTATGATTTATCCCATGTTATGAAATAATGATCTCTTTTGCAGGTTAAGATTTCTAAAAGATATGTTCTTATGAATATGATGTGATTGATATTTCATTTGTTTACGCTTACTGAGCATTTGAGCTCACCCTTTTATGTTTTTTTCTAGGACATAAAGAAAGGAATTAGGTTTAATAAAAAGGAGATATTTATGGGAGATGTTGAAGATCATTCACCACGATTAGAATATTATATTCCGAGTTTCCAATGACACTAAACTAGTACGGTCCTTGTGTGTCTGTTTTTGTTATGTACAAAGTATTCCACAAAGGTAATGTAATGTACATGTACGTCAGGATTCGGGTCTCTACAGTTGGTATCAGAGGGAAGGTTTAGTCAACCTTTGGAAACTAGGATGTGAGAACGTTAGTGAGATCCCTAGAGATATTTCAAAGGTATGTCTACGGATGCCCCTAAGGATAAGTATACGTATAGGATATAGTCCTACAACTACGGTAACGATCTTAGAATTTAACCTAAGATGTTAGATATTAAGGGTACTCCCCCTTTACTTTGTTGATTTCCCTAGCATTATTTTTTCCTGTCACAATATTCTTTTTTGGTTTTAAATGATGGATGGAACCCGAAGGAACCTTATTGATCACTGTAATGGACAATGGAAGGATTTTCCTCCTGAACAAACAAGTGTTATGGGAGATGGAGTTCAAAACTTATTGCTATCCTTACATAAGCTATGAATCATTATGGACTTCCAAATGAGCAGAGAAGGGAACAATATTCTATTGAGTCCTTCATGAGGTAACTTCCACCTTCTTTCAGTGGGTCTTCCGATCCACTTGTTGCTGAACAATGGATTAGTACCACTGAAAAGATATTTTCAGTTCTTAAATGTTCTGAACATGATAAAGTCATCTTAGCAGTATATCATTTGGTAGGTGAAGTTGATCAATGGTGGAATATTATCAAGAATACGAGGCCACGAGATGAAATTGAGGCCATGGAATGGGACGAGTTCAAGAACTTGTTTTTCAGTAAGTACTTCCCTCGTATTCATCGAACAAAGATGGAAAAGGAGTTTCTTGAGCAGAAGTAGAAGGATGATTAATCTATTGGTATATACGAAGTGAATTTTACAAGACTTGCAAGGTATGCATCTGGCATTATCATCCAACCTGAAAGTAAAGTTGTTCGATTTTTCAGTGGCTTAAAACCAAGTATTCGAAGGGAATTTTCTATAAGAGACATCATTAGCTATGAAGAAATTGTGCGTTGTACTATCAAGGTAGAAATGGAAGTTGGTGTTACATATCCATCTCATGGTTTTGACAAGAAACGCAAGATGGAGTTCAAGGAGAAATCTCAGAATAATGGTGAAAAGTAGATGAATGTTTCCTTATGAACAAAGTGTAGAAAGAAGCATGGTGGAGATTGACTTAAAGGGACTAGAAAATGTTTCAAGTGAGGAAAAGAAAGTCATCGAGTAGCTGAGTGTTGATGTAATGGAATACGGGTTTCTAATGATGTAAATAATGCAAAGACTACAGAGAACGCACCACCAACAGTTCAATGCTTCAAGTGCAAGGAAATAGGGAATTATGATAATAAATTCCCTAATCCAAGGGTTAGTGATGATCGACATAGGCAACCGGTTATGGAAAATGACAAAGGGAAGTCACATGTGATCACTATTGGCGATGGTGAATATGATAACGATGTGGTGGAATGATTAAGTGTTTAAGTAATGGGATTCCAAAATAATGTTGTATCATGGACTATTGGAATATTTATGTATTGGTCTAATGTGGTATTCATAGTGATTGAGATATTTTTGGAAATAAGATGATATGCGCATAATGAAGGGAAAACGAGAAAATGAAATGTTTAACAGTATTCATGATCTCATGATTGATATAAGGACTAAGGGATAACATGGTTTGAGTATATAGAATCTTGAGGATTTTTGTATGTGGAAAGTGTTAACTTTTAACTGTATTCATGTTTTCACTATGGTTCAATGGGTATTCATTTTTTCAAGAGAATACATGATTAAGGTATTCACATGATAGGAAGGTGACCAACAATATATACATATGGGGGATAAATGATGGTATTCACATGCTTGGTTGATGAAATTTCAAGTAATTGTTTTCTTTATACTATGATCTTGGACCGAAGTATTTTAGATAAGCCTAAATATTGGAAAGGATTATGTTGGACATATGCTAAGTATTGTTTAAGGATAGAACTTTATTCGATATTACTGATGGGATTTTATAGTAATGTAGTTTTAGAAAAAAGACAACCTGTAGGACGGGTGACAACCCATCGCGTCGGACAAGGCTGTGGGAATCGAACTCACAACCGAAGTGCGACTGACCATTTTCTCCTACCACTGGCCTACAAGAATTTCCTGTTTAGTAGAAACTAGATTTATTATATTAAGCAGTATAAGTCCATTTTAGGAACTATATAAGATTAATCTCACTATATATGGACTTATGTATTTTTTATAACCTTTCTAACCTTTTGTTTGAGATAGATGGAATGACCCCTCATTCTATCACATGATCTTCTAACACATCACGAATAACAAATTCAACTTCATTTCATTAAGAGATGAAGTGGAAATTGTCCAATTAATGACAAACTGTGAGACTATACGAAAATCATGAAAGAATTTCTTCTAATTCCAATTTAATCAACATTAGGGAAATGATCTTGAAAGACAAAAAATGTTGTCCTACTTCCCTTATATATGATGAATCCGATGGAACCTTAGATCACCAAAAATCAATAGCTTTGTGATTGTTGGCTTTTTCATAGCCATGTTCTATACCACTCTCTATCAGAATGTGACGATTAGATTTCTCTTCCATGTCCATATTTTATCCTATATAGAAAACCATGTGGAGAGTTCATTTGGGTAGCCATTATATTTCATACTTTAGTTTTTAAAGTTCAGTTTTGGTATTTCTTTTTACGATGTGGGTTTTTATGAATAGTAAACGATTTATAACCCTGACGAATTTCGAGGGCGAAATTCATTTTAAGGGGGGTAGAATGTTACAACCCAAGATTTTATAAGATACATTCTTTTAAATTTCATTCATATCTTCTATTGTACGACACACAAAGATTATCTTGAGCTATATGCAACATTGTATTAGCTTGCAGTATACACAACACTTTTCTTGGCTCTTGTTACACACAATATCAAGTTCATTTGATAGAAGTTATTCTACGCAAAATTGAGTGTATATATATATATATATATTCAATGTATAAATAAAATATGTTTGGATTCTGTTATACACAACAACAATGGATTTGTGCACTACACGCAACCCTGACTTGGCTTGCATTACACGCAATCACGACCTTCCTTGATAGCACGTGTTGTACGCAATACCGGGTTTTACTAAACAATGATATATTATTATAATATTGTTATGATCTATCTGTTATGAATATTGTTAACTAAATTTTGAATTTTATAACATCATTATTCATCTTACACATTTCTAGAACATGGTATAAGAACAAAATAAATTTTTCGGGTAAAATAAGTATTTTTCAAAAAATGCATTTTTGTCGCCTTTAAATGGCGTACCCACATTAAATATAGTTTTTGACATGTTTATAAGTTCAATTTGACAAAATAAAATTATTCTTTTGAATCAGGATATTAAAATTTACATTAGATAAAGTTTTGGTATTTTTCCGATAAATTTCATATTTTAATGAATACTAAACACACGCTATATTTTAAATAAAAACAAATTTTTTCATCATAATATCTTATGTGGTTAAATTATAATATTGAATGGTTTTAAAGTATAAATAGAATATATTTTTACCATTTAATATAATTTATATCATTTGCATTGATTTTACCTTGAATTCGTAAGTTAAATCAATTCAATCTTTTGCAATGTTTTAAAGAAAAACATGTTTTCTTTCAACAACGGGATTAATTTTAATTTAATTTATGCATCTTTTGTGTATTGAATTTGTAAAAATGGATTCCATATTTGGAATCAGTGGGTCCAAATTATGTTAATAAGATACTTTTTATTTTTCGGCATTGTGAATAGTAACTACGGTAAATTTTATTTACTATAGTTAAAGGTATATCAGGTAATTAAATGTAAATATAAGATTATAAAATTTCCCAACAACTTGGAAAAATCCTATTGGATGGCTAAAGGTAGACCAATATAACCTAAGGGTCGGATTAGATTAATTTTATGGACTTTTTCCCATGAAAATAAATTAATTATTATTAAAACCAAAGAATGTGACAACATGTCACTTTCTTAAATATTATAAGTATAATAATTTTAATTTAGTGATAAACATCATGAAACATCTAAAATTAATAGTCTCCAAAACTCTAATACAATTATCTACATCATAGAAATGTATTTATAATTTTTAGGGATTCAATAATTATCATTTATTTTGACACAAAGATGATGCAGTAATTGTCTTATTAATGTAATATTGACATAATTGATGTTATAAATGCCCAAATAAATGTAATTTGAGACTTTTTATGACTTAAATTAATTTTATAGGTTAATATGACATGTTATTGTTGATATAAGTAACATGGTAAGAACGTATCATTCAGTTATGAATTTCAAAAAAATCATGTACCAAATAGTGTCAAAATTGGCATAAAGTGGTTTTTTTAAAATATATTATATTATTAATTGTTATTTAATTCCTAAACATCAAAGGATAGGCCAAATGACTTAGATAAGGATAGATATATTAATAATAAACAACTTGGGGGTCGTTTGACTTGTTATGGTGAGTGTATTAACCATATAGTGTAAGAAAACAAAAAGACATGGTAAAAGTTAAATTATTTAACATAGAGTTAAATCTAATTGATAAAGTTAAAATAATAACCTAAACATGTCTAAATTCTACTGGATGAGAGGATTTAGAACAGTTTATCTTCGAAATAAGACCCTTTGGAACCATTATAAACCGAATTTGACCTTAATATAAAATAATAATTTGAGATTTTCCTAAGGTGCCCCTCTCCTCCCTTATAAACGGGCACCTCCTCCCTCTCCTCCTCACACCAATTTGAGAATTCATGTTCGGCCAACCGCTGCCAAAATCTCTTCTCCACTTCACTAGTATCATCCTAGAGGTCCTGGTATTCTTCAAAGACCATCCCTAGTTCTTTAAGTGGAGGTTAAGTGAAGGCACGTCAAAAAGATGTAATATCCATTACCGATCTTTTTCAATTTCTTTCTTCTTCAAATTCTTCTACTTTAGTTGATTCATGATAAAGTAATAACATCAGTATTTTTTATATACTGATATGTCATTATAAATATGAAACAACTCTAATTAACCTTCTATCCATCCTACGGAAAAAGGAAATCACCGTGCGTGCGTACGTACGAAATACCGTCTCCACGCCGTGGTGTAATCTATTTTCCGCCACCACCTTAATTGGACGGGTATAATGGTGTAAAGGGTAACTATATATGATTATTATAATGTTATATTGATACTTAAATAGTATACATACACTTCAACACAATTCCACAACCATGGGAACGATATCATCGCTCGTGCGTACATACGGACTACCGTCTCCACGACGCGATGAGATTCATTATCCATGTTAACCATTCCAGAATGATTATAATGTATATATAATGAATAATAGTAAAATATATGACATGGTAAATCTACTAGATTTATGTATATATATATTTTATCTACTTACTTCCATTCAAGACAATAAGGAAAGGAAAATAACATTCATGCGTACGTACGGACTACCGTCTCCATGAACGGTGTGTTTCATTTCATTTATCTATCTATATATATATATACTGAATATATATGATATATAAATCATATTTTATATTCTGGAAGTAAGTAAATCATGATATAAGTAATAATAATGTCAAGAAGAACATGTCCAAAAGAACGGGTAATATAAAGTCATAAGTGAACCATATATGATATCATGGCAATAAATATGATTCTGTAATTAGTTAATGACATTATTTAAATCATTATACAGGAGGTTCGGATACGTATGAAGCATATCAGACATAAGGTATGGGAAATATCACAATCTCATTTTTATTCGAGATTGTTCATACTTTTTTATTTACTAGGGTGTATTTTAGCATCAAAATCCATGTTTCCTCAATATGTAATATTATTTCAATCCACCTAAAATTTTTTAAATACTATTTTACCCTTCAGTGAGTTTTTAGTAAAGGATATGAAAGGAATCTTTTGTCTTTTTTCATATGAGGTACTTTTTGACTTTTCCAACAAAAGTACGAGAAGAATGTTTTTTAACTTATATGGCATGAATGGATTTTTAATACATTATTTCCAAGAATCATCCTTTACAAGTTTTCAAGTTTATTTTTCATCAACTTCTTTTAGTTTATAATTTAATGACATGTTAAGAAAGGAAAAGTGTTTTTGAAGTAGAAAGGATATTTTCCTCAAAAATAGAGTTCAAGTGTTTTATCAAAATTATTATCCATCTAAGATAATATAGGGTTCTGTTTCTATCCCTATTATTACATTTACTTGATTATGTTGTGATTGAAATATTTTTATTAATTCTATTATCTTATATGAATTGTTTTATAATGTCAGGATGTTTATGATTCCCATTTTTATTACATGGGTTATGCAATGATGTTTGATTTATGATTTTGTGGAACACAAAAGAATGGTATCATTATGAGAGGGGTGGGACCTATATATCCCTCCAATTCATTGGAAAAAGATTTTATATCTCATGAGATAGACATGACTGGAACGGTAAGTTATACCGGTTCAGTGAAACAGGACTGAAACGAGGGTGAATCGGTTCAGAAAGGGAGTTTTTCCACTAAGATAGTCTTGGCAATGAGTCTTGACTAATAAGATATGATTCTCTATGATTATGTGTGTATTCCACAATGTTTCATGTTTTATGTTATGATTATTGAGATTTCATTTCACTAATATGATTTATCCCATTTTATGAAATTATGATATCTTTTGCAGGTTAAGATTTCCAAAAGATATGTTCTTATGAATATGAGGTGATTGATATTTCTTTTGTTTACCCTTACTAAAAATTTGAGCTCACCCTTTTATGGTTTTTTTCCAGGACATAAAGAAAGGAATTAGGTTTAAAAAAGGAGATATTTATGGGAGATTTTGAAGATCTTTCACTATGATAAGAAGATTATATTCCGAGATTCCAAAGTCACTAAACTATTACGGTCCTTGTGTGTGTGTTTTTGTTATGTACTAATTATTCCGCAAATGTAATGTAATGTCCATCTACGTCAGGCTTCGGGTCTCTACATTGTTATTCATTCATTAGATTTGCTATTTTATAAAATGATGTCATTTTTCCATTTTCACCAATAATGTATTATAATAATAGTGGTGATAATGAAAAAATATTATAATTAATATTTTAATGTGATTATGAATATTATAAATAATATTAACATTCTACTCCTCTCAATTATTTTGAAATTGAAATTTTAGTCACATGATGGTGAAGAATTCCGCTGCCTTGTTGATAAGTTATTTGTTCTAACATGTTATTTTTAAACAATATAAAAATATAAAAATTATTTCGACTATTATAAATAAATAAATGTATTGTAATTATAATTATGTTATAATAATATAATGTTAGAAGAAATTAAACCATATACATAATATCTAGTTCTATTAATGCGTGTTCATGGTTTTCCTAATTTAACCAGCTATATAAATACTACAATAAAATATGATTATGGATGGAAATTGGATTAGTGAAATTTTTTTATTAATATATTATTTAATAATAATAACTATATATTTTTTCACATTTTTAATTAAATAAATAACATTTTTTTAATCTTTCATTGTCCGACACTATGATTTGTAAAATAAGACGATTTCGATTCAATTTTCATGAAATAAATAGGAGGGAAAATATAAAAATACATAATTTATTATAATAAATTATCAATATTAAATTAAATATATAGTGATAAGGATGAAGGTAATTTATCTGATAAAAATAATTAGGCAATTTTGGAATTTAATCAATAGTGTAAAATGATTCCAAAACATGGTATGGGAGTATCATTACAATATACCATTATTTAGACATCATAGGTAATACTAAAAATCTTTTTGATTGTGTGGTTTTTATACATGATATGTAACACAATACGATTTTATTTTGTTTTTTCAACAAAAAAATTATATTTCATTGATAGCATATAATACTTGCCAGAGAAATTTAGCATTTCTTTATATTAGACAATGGGTTAGCTATCATTACACTTAACATATTTGTAAAAACATATAGTGATATATTATAAAAATGATACCATTATAACCATGAAGATAATGATAGAGGTAATAACTTCAATAAATAATTTTTTTATATTATATATAACGGTTTTATATATTAAAATCATATTTATATAAGGAAGATAAATTTTTAATAATGTCTATATATGTATCAATAATAACATTATTTTTAATAAATTATATTCACATCATTTTTTGAACAATATAGAAATCATTAGTTGAAAAATGTAGAAAAATAATATAATAAAAAAATTTATTTCATCATGTCAAAAATATTTAACATTGTAATTTTTAGAATATAAAAAAATAATTTATTTTTTCATGAGTAGGGGAAACAAAAAATATATTAATTTAAAATTAAAATTTAAAATAATTATTTTTAAAGAAAAATAATCTTCTTAATTGTTTAATTGTATATATAGTTCAATTTTATATTTATTTATCAAATTGGGGTCATTATAATCAATTAATTTTTGATAATGGGTATAAAATCATTATAAACATTTACATAATCATTTTAAAGAAACTGCTTTCTCATCATGCCTGTTAGATAAATTTAATAAAATTATTTACATATATTGAATAAAATTTTGAAATTGAATCCATATTTTGAATCATAATATTTAATGATATTGAAACTTAATTATTTTTAATAGAAATAAAAATGGAAAACAAAAAAACTTAATTACTATGGTTATCGAATAAATTGGATTTACAAGGTGATAAATTAAAAATGAAAGACATTAAATTAATATAAAATTTGTAGAATATTTTTATGGTCATATATAGAATCTATGATATATAATTCCTAATAATGATCCATTCATGTTCATTTATTTCTAAATAAAAAATCGATACACTATGTTTTTCAAACTGTAAAATGTGTGGCAGTCAACTAATTTATAAAAGGCCACACCATCTCCATTTTTATTAACACCTTAAAAACACATCATTTCATAAAAAACCAACCTAAATAAATTTTCAACATCCCTATTATCTTCCAATAATCCATATTTTTCATAGAAATCCATCCTTGAATGTATTTTTGAGTAATCTTATTGAGGTTTCCCAATGAATTGGAAACGTTATTCTATGAGGATCATCCAATTCCTTCATTTAGTATTAAATAAAATTTTATAATTACCTCATTATCATACATGTACTAAAATTTCATTATGATAATATCATTCTTGATGACTACCCGCACTTCAATCTAATGTTTTTAAAATTTATATTTCATGTGTATAGGAGAATGATTCCTTACAAAATGTTTCAATCTATTTTTCCATTACATGAAATAATGGATGGTTAAAATGATCGATTGAATGATTATACATTATTTTTGTGATTTTAAATACTGATTTAATAATTATATTTAAAATTCTTTTATACAACCCATTCTTTGAGAATATTATAACATCACTTGTCAATACGCCATATGACCTCCTCACGAAGCAATGTAATTCATTTCGGGATTATATATAAGGAAATACATATGATATTAACGTAAATATGTAATAAATATGACATAAAATGATTTTTAATTATAAAATTTTATTTACCATTCATTGTGACATTATATTGAAAAATTGGAAACCACAATCCTGTGTATGTATGTCTCACTGTCTCCATGAACAATTTATTTCATTTTCTATGAATATAATTGATGTATCAAAATAATTCATATAAAATAATATATACATATATCATGGATAATATTATATATATTTTGGAGCCATGAAAAAATTAATATTAAAAAAAAATTATATGAAAAACAAAACATTTATTACCATTGTCATGATTTTCACAAGGAATATTTAATAAACAGTTAACCTAATGTCATTCGGAAATAATATATATTATGAGATATATATATATAAATATTAATTATATTTATAGAAGATATATTTAATATACTGTACGTTTTGATGTGTACAATGTAATTCAATAATAAATGTAAGGGGTTTCTATTCTAATTTTAAATATTTTTTTATGTTTCATATTTTTTTGATTATAATATAATAAATAATAATGTGGAAATATATTATTCACTATTTTTTCCTTAATTAGGGATTATATCATGTTATGGACCTATTTTCATATACTCTCTGTAAATTCATCCCCTATGAAATGTAATATAAATATTTTATTTCATTATTTTTATAATTTTATTTGTTTAATGTTATACCTCCATTGGTACTATTATTGAATGTTATATAAGTGTTAATGATTTTATTTCATAGTCTCATCATTTATTGTGATTGTTTTTGATAATTTTTTTAACAATGACATAATTTGATATATTTCTCCTGAAAGTAGTAACATTTATCTCCATATAGTAATTTCATGAGAATACTTGTTTTCCATTAATATTTTCCAATTTATTAACTCATGAATTCATAATAAGTTATTTAAGTAAAATCATATTTTTTTCACTCTTCTGTCGAAGCCCTTTTTTATACCAAAACCTTCTTTTGAATTAATGTTTTCAAAAATCTATATATAATTATTATAATTTCCTTTTAAAAAAATTGATTCCAATGTTTTACATTTTTTTGTGGGGATTACTCATGTCATTTAGGAAAAAATATCATTTTTATTTGACAATAATTGTGAATAGAACTATTATTTTAACATCTATGACATAAATATTTTTCTTCTATATTCCTACCCATTATATTATTTAAATCTTATAATATATTTTAATAAAAATATTTTAAACGTAATTATATTATCCCTATGGAATTTTCTATGTGATAATTCAAAATCATTGTATATGTATGATGATATCCAGGGATGCTTCATTTGATTTACATGTGATATAAACCAATGAATCACTTCTAATTTATTATATAAATGTGTTATCCAAAAATATTTGTATAAAATTGGTTTCACATTCATTGATTATACCATGATAAATTGATTATGAAACCTATTTATTTTCTAATGGTATTCAATAAATATGTTTTGAAATTATAAATATGATTCTATCATTTCCATAATATATGATATGTGTTGTTTTTATTAAATAAAATTTCATTTAATGTGATAGGATAATTTAATTATGTTTATTTTTAGAATTCATAAATATAATTATCATGATGATATGGGTAATACCTATATATCCTTCAACAATATTGTTTAATTATTAATGATAAATGAGCTCCAATGTTACATCTCAGGTCATCCCAAACCTAAATATGGGTACATGAGAGGACATCCCAATCCAAAAGTATGAATAATTGTGGTTATCACAAAATTATAATGATATTTATATCTTGAATCCTATCATTGACAAAAAAATCGATGGATATTTCTATGAATAAATCGATGTATTATTCTATTCATATTATAAAATGGATTATGTTCATTGATTCCATTATTACTTATGTTTTATGAACATCCAATCATTATAAATCAACACATTATTATGATCATTGATATGAAGGGTATGGTTTTTAAATGATATTCTCAAGTAGAAATGCACGTTAGTATATTCCATTCATATATATTTTCATTGTTTACATTAATGTTGAATCTAAGATCACCCTTTATAATTTCAATATTCTCTAAGTTATTAATAAATTTATTACATATGTTATGTCTAAAAATGGATATAATTTTAAATATCAAAATGTGAGATGATTTATATTAACTATAATGATGTTTTTTCTATGTCCATGATTCCAAAGACATTAAAGAATTATAGTTCACAATTGTTTATTTTGTTAATGTCATCAATTTTCATAAAAATGATGTAATAAATATGAATGAAAAACCTAGGATGCTATTTTTGGGATCACATGATATTTTTAGTTAACCATCACAAATTGGGATGATATAATAATACTGATATTCATACGATCATGTATATGGATATATTCAATGAGGGGTAAATGTATTGGAAATATTACTATAGTTTTTTTAAAGTATTGATGATGTTTTTTTATGATGTTACATCCATTTTTTTGATAATAAAAGTGTACTTCGACCAGGAATAGAGGATCATATGTTTAATAGCACCAAAGAGAAACATTGGGGTGAAAATTGTCATCACATGATGCATGTACAAGGGAATTAATATACACCTATATTGACACACCATAGGGATAATATTTTATAATAATGAAACTCATAATGATCAATCATGAAGGATAGTAATATAAAACATATTTTAATGATGTATGATAAACCTATCGCATAAAAAATTAAATTGAACGTGTCATTATTTTGACATCCAAAAATTGAATTATTAGGAATACATTGTTCCCCACTATTTTTTTTCTTACACTGTTTTTTTTGGTTTATGAAAATGTATAGAACCGAGAAAAACCATTATTATGTTGACTGGGATGGAAAATTAAATGATTTTAACATCAATTATCTGAATGTTATGTGAGTTGGAATGAAAAATCATGTTTCTATGCTCACAAAACATTCTCAAGATATGAATAGTAATGGATTTCTAAAAAATGAAAGGAAAAAAATTATCTTGATTCAATCATGATTAAATATCCACATTCTTTCAGTGGGTCTTATGATATACTATTTTCTAAACTATAAATCCCTAAAAATTAAGAGATATTTTTAAATATCTATTTTTTGGGACATGAAAAATTCAATTTGGGATTTGATCTGTTTGATATTGAAATGGATCATTGGTTGAATATTTTAATATATAAGTGGAAACTAGATAAAATTGAATACATGAATTAGAACATGTTCATAAAAATATCTTTCAATTTGTACTTTCCACATATTCTTCATATGCACAAGGAGATGTATTTCTATGAGCTAAAGAAAACGAATAAAGAATATGATAAAACCTTTGAGTAAAATTTTAAATGTCCTTAAATGATTTCTTGTTATATTATCATTCAAACTAAATTTATTGTTTATAATTTATTCGTTGTATTATAATATTCTTTTTGAGTGAAATGTACCAAGTAGACAACAATAACTATAAAGTGATTGTTCGATGTGTTATAATCATTGAAATTGATGTAGGAGTTATACCCTAATACCATGGGGTTGATAATAAGATAAAAAGTTACTCAATGGAAAATATATGAATCATGTGGAGATTAAAATTATATTTCCAATATGTTCAATGTGTGAGAAGATGTATATAAGAAATTTTCTTAAAACGACAACTAAATTTTTTAATTATAGTAAGGAAGATCATGGAGTTGATGATTCCTAATATGATGGTATGAAGTTAGCTAATAATATAAATAATAATAAATATCTATATAAATAACCTCCCAATAATAAATTTTTTAATTTCAAGGACATTGGAAATTATGAAAACTAGTTCCCAAATACCAGGGTTAATAATAATAATCCATATCTATAACCTATTAAACAAGAGAAAAAGTTAAATCAATTGTAATAAAAAAAATTTATGAGGGATTCAACGATATCATGTGGAAAGGTACACCTAACATCCACTGTAAATGTGATAATGTCTTATATAACTATAGATATACTAATTCATTCATATCTAATGATTTTTCTATAGGTATCAAGAGACCACCCAAATGACTGGATATATGATCAGAAGGAAAAACCCATAATGGAAATAAAATCTCATCCCATGAATATTATTATAATCTAGTTTATGTTTATGATATAACACTTCCTACAAACACTCTCATACAATTTAATGTTTAATTTGATGTCATGTTATGAATTAATTGCATTTGTAAACATAAACCCCTCATTAATTTCTAGGGAAGGGGTGTCACATTTTATATTCCAATAAATCATATGTTCATATATCTATGAGATGATATATGCATATATATAATGGAAATCACATCAATTTTATGGAAATTAATTACTAATCAGGATAATAGTTTATCTCGGATTGTCGAAGAGAAACTCAAAATAGATGATATGAAAATTGTGTGGGAATTTGTTGACATATTTATGGAAGAGGTTCTATAAATTCCTCAAAAATGTGTAGTTTATTTTAAAAAATGAAACATATCTAATTATAAACAAGTTCAAAAGGCTACATATATAATTTCACCAATTAATTTAAAATAGTAGAAGATGAATCTTTAGGAAACCATTACAAAGGGATCTATTCATCCACGTTCTTCACCATGGGTTGAAACTATTATTTTATTATAAATAATTAAAAAATGGGACACTATATTGATTTTATGGAGAATAAAATTATCATAATTAATAAAAAATATTCTCTTCCCAGAATTTATTATATTTTTATCAACATCACCAAGCTCAATACTTTCCAAATATTGACCTTGATTATAGATATCGTCAATTATAGTTTATGAAGTAGGATATACCAAAGAAATTATTTTGTACACGGTGTAGGCACAATAAATATATACTTATTCCATTCTGTCTTACTAATAGCCCGTATTTAATTACTGATTTAATAATTTGAGTATTTTTAGATTACCTTGATCATTTTGGAGTTTTTATTATATAAGATATTATTATTTATTAAATTATATAGGGTGAGCATGAATAATAATTCATAATTTAACTAAATACCTCAAGGGATATGAATCTATATTCAAAATTCAAAAATATTGAAATTAAGATATAAATGTTTTGGTTATATTATCAAACAATCTCGACAGATGGTTAACAATATATCCATCATAGAAGAATGGAATAGAGTGTTGGCCGATACCAACCATTGGGATTGAGATATATTGATTTTATAATATATAATAATATTATTGTTGATTTATTTATAATTTAATATAAACATATAATCCAATCAAATTGTTAACTCATAATGATTCCATGTTCCATTGTAAAAATGAAAATGATGAGAAATTAATGGATCTAATGAGAAAAAATATCAGTGAACACATTCTAAAATTACAATGTTGTGGATGAAGGATGTAATCAATATTGTTTAATCCATGAAATGATTGGGATGTGCTGGAATTCATAGTGACATGTTTATAGATTCTAACATATGAATATTGAAGATTCATGAACAAAATTTCCTAGATAACAATTTGATATTCACTTTAGTTATATTTTCATTAAATATATTAATGTATTATATTTACGTAGAAAAGTGATATATATATATATATACCAACCACACATGTTTTATGTGTATGTTGTCATAGAATGATTTTAATAATTTTCAAAGAACATGGTTATAATTGATTAATATATTGTATCTAATCAATACATTATGACTATGAGAAATATGATAATGTGGTTGATTGCTCGATTGTAAATGAACAAGATACCAAATACATGAATATGATCTCAAAAAATAAAATATTTCATGATTTAAAAATGTTATATCTATAAATCCTACATGAATATCGGAAAAATTACATTAAAAATTGAATTTTTTACTATATATCAAAGTGATGATTAAAAGGGCACATTATGATCTAAAAAATAAAATATTTATCAATTTCAAAATGTTAGATATATAAATCCCTCATGATTGTCTGAAATATTTACATTAATAATTGAATATCTTACAATATATAAAATTTATGATTAAATAGGAACATTAAAATGATGTTGTGCTATAAAGGAAATATATAAATGTTAATATGTTTAACCATGATCATGATGGAATGGTAATGATCTTGAAACATTGATAATTCACATACATACTAGATATGATGATTTATTTTTTAGATACATCTCCTAGTTTATGATATTCTATCAATTATATATGTATGAATATGTATATATACTGGAATACATACATCTAGTCCGATGATATAAAGATAGATATCGGAGAAATTTTATGTCGATGCTTGGTCTGATTGCAATTCTTGATAAGGATAACAAATTCGAATGAATATTCATATTCATTATCAATTACATAATTGAAAATGTAAATTATAACCACGTATTTTGTTATTGGACTCCCAAAAAAATATAATTTTAATAATTATTTAATGGTTACTGTCGATTTCTATTCTACATTAGCGCACATCACCGCTTTATGAGTAATATTATCTCTATGTCATCATTGTTGAAAATTACATTATGGATGTGTTTACGTTCAAAAATTAATATATTCCGTTATTTTTTATCAGGATCCACTAATAAACAAAAACTTCTATTGAATTATTTATCATGTTCTAGTTACTTATTTTATATCCAATACTATGTATCATCCTCATATAGATGATTACATTGAGAGAAATATTGAAATAGAATTTCGATTTTTGAGATAATATTATTGGAATTTATAAAATGTCAAGGATAAAAACATTATTACACTTATCTTTTCTTACAACAATAGAATTCAAAAACAATTAGATAGATCTTCATGAATCCCAATATCGAATGAAATGTAGAGATCCAACATTCATGAAAGATGATGGAGGGAGAAATATATTGAGTCCTGTAATAGATGACAAAACTAGATATAAGATACCATCCATTCAACGAAACATTAAAAAAGATCATTGTTTCTATAAAACTATTGCTGAAATTCATTAATGTAATATATAATTTATAGTTGGTGATAAGTCATTTCTATAATGTTTTACAAATAATAGGGATCTGAGATTCATAATGATTGGAAAACTAATCACTGAGTGTATATGTACCTATTTAAATAATTGATCAAGTTATTTATTTAAAATATATTTTTTTGTTTCCTCCAAACCAGTATTATGTACATGATGTGTTCTATATATCTCTCCTAATGATTGTTATACATTCTCGATAGCATATACTCGACACAATGGTCGTACCACTGGAGAAGTTATTTTCTTATGAGGAGGAAATGGTAGAGATTATATATCATACCAAGAAAAATATAAAATATAATACCACTTACATGGTCAATTTTTTTTAGAGAACCAATAAATATATAAATCTAGGTTTTATCTTGATGAAAATTTTAAACTAATCTGTCATCATTTTATTTTTTGAGAGTGATGAATTTTGAGGGTGAATTTTCTTTTTCAGGGGTTATAATGTGTCACCGAAATTATTAAGTATTTTTATTTAGATAAATTTAATTTCATTGATTGATTGTGATATATGAAAAAAACATTTCAATATTTTGCCACAAACTAGACATGGTTAGCTTGTCGTACACAAGGGCATTGAATTTTAATTAAACTACAATACATAATTTAAATTACTCCATTATATCCTTGACCAATATTTTCTTATGAACAATAATTTATAATTTTTTATATTTTTTATAATGTTTTTATATAAATAAAAAATATTTATAGAAAAATATTTATTTTTTTTGATAATATATTTTTGTATTGAAAATAACATTTTCCCAACAAAACAATTGATACAGGTTCTTGTGAAAAATAATGAATTAAAATATTGATATTTTGAGAAAGATAATTTTAATAAATAAATTTTATTGTTTAAATCATCATTTAAATTTTATATTTGAGTTATTTTTTTGAGAATTTTTTAAATGGATTTTTTATGAATAGTGGAAAATTGAATTTTAATTGAAAAAATCAATTTTGATTACATTATGTATGAAGATAAATTATATATTTAATTGTTTGTAAATTATAATCATTAAATAATTTATCTATTAATCAAGAATTTGTATTTAAAATTATTTCATATTGATATTGGATAGAAAATCAATAAAAAAATGTTGACACATTTTCTTTGAAAAACAACATTCAAATAGAAAATACAATGTTAATTATAAATTCAAATTTTCTAGTTATGTGATTGGAATTTTGAAAAATGGATTCCATAATTATAATCAGAATAATTTTAAATATATAATTTTTTCAAATAAATGTTTTTATAAAAAAATCACTAGTTAAGATAGATTAAATTATTTGTTATGTTTAAGGTAAATATGTTGTTATCAGGGGTTTAAACAATAAATGTAATTTTTAAATTGACATAAATACATAAGTATAATATATATTTACTAAAATATATCTACGATATCATGTCTAAGGATATATAATTCTCTTTTTTTAGATATTTTTCATGATAAAAATGTTGGATCATGTTTCTCCTTTAAAAATTTTACTAGTGTGGCACTCATTTCACATATTAAAGATACCCTTATCCCCTATTTTTCAAACAATCATAGACCATTTTAAGGAACTTCATTCCAAAATATCTTCAACGAATCACTCTTATCATCCGTGAATATATATTTTGATCATAATTCATTTCTAGATTTTATTTTCTTGAAAACTATTAAGTTAATCAAAGAAGAGGTAAAGTTATACAATGAGTTTTCCTTATTAATTTTTCATCCACCAAATTAAATTCATATTAATCCATTATAATATAATAATCAAAACATATTCAATAAACATTTTTTAAATTATTTTATTTTTCGGACATACAACCATATTTGCATCCATGAAATGGGTTATAAAACCATCATTTAGGTGTGCGGTAGACTACTTCCTCACAAACTGATATTAATTATTTTTCAATTGACACACCTAATTCAAGGGTAAAATTACCTATTAAATGATTTTGAATAATATATATGATATTTTTATTCATATTAAAATATTATACCTAACATTATTTCATAGTATTCATTCTATGGGAATATGATAAAGTCACTTGTGCATACAACAGACTATTACCATGTGAGGATATATGATTCACTAATGATTTTAAGGGAAAGTAATAAGGATGGTTTTAATGAAAATATTAGATATATTTTATATATAAATTATTTTCGGATAATAATATGTTATTTAATATTCATTTATTCTTTTATTCAGGAAAACATAATCAATGATCATAAATACGTACAGCCCAATGTCTACATGATCAGTGTATTACATTTTCAATATCTAACTATTATCAATTAGTTAAAATAAAGTATAAATAATATATATTAAATTAATATCATGGTTAACATTTTCTAGTTTTTTTTTAAAAACTATTATGTAGGAAAATTATAATTCACAATTTCTACGAAATAGAATGTACTTATTCATCAAGAAAATATTTGTACAAGTATATATCCTTAAACAAGTAGTAAATAGTAATATATAAATATTATATATATTGAAATATATAATTATTATTATTAATATATTTATAATAAAATTATATTTATTATGGAGGATATTAAAATGTGTGTGAAGGATGTCAATACATAGAGAAATGGATTTCAATTCTATATTTTAAATCAGGGAGACATTTACTAATTCACCAATTTTTTATTTTTGTGTGGTTTATTTAAATTTATTTTGACATGTTATATAATGAATAAACTTATTTTCATGATATTTGAGGACTCCTGTGATTTTATTGTTTATTGGTGTTCAATATTAAATAAATTACAAATGTTGCGAGGTATTTTTGTATTAATTTAACATCTTTCAAACTTATGTCATGATATAAACCTTTTTTACTTTTTAAGGAGTACATGAATACACAATAATGTAAAATATAATAAATTTTTATAATTATAATTATAAATTTTGTATAAATTTTGTTTATTATTACATTTTCCATTCAATTAAAATTTCCAATGTGTTAAATATTTCACGTCATGAAATCAACGATTATCTTTTTCATTTTCTATTATGTTTACAATGATGATATTTTATGACCCATTTCTAAAAATAGTAATGAATTTTTTTCTACACTGTTTATTTCATGGGAATAAACGATTGCCTTTATTTTCCTCTCATTATGTACCCAATAGTTCAAATAAATTATTATTAAAATAATATCCTTTATCTATTAAACATAAAACCCTTTTTCATTCAAAATCTTATTTTTTAAAAGTGTTTTAATTTTTTATCGTTCTTTAAATTATTTATTATATATATTTTCACCATGATGTAATTTTAAAAACTATAAAAGATTCTTCATATTTTCTTCCAAACAATTCAGGATTGGTTTTCACAAAAAATGTGAAAGAAATTATTAATTTAGAATTTATGACATGAAATATATTTTTTACATGTATCAACATTGTCATATTCAGAAATTACATGTTATTTTTTTAATGATATTTTAAATGAAAATATATTTTCTTAATTAAACTTTTTATGTGACTTTCCAAATTAATTATTCATCTAAGATGTCATCCTTTGATGATACATATGCTTTACTATATATATAAAACAGGGATATAATTTTTATTAATTCCCTAAATTTTTATTAATTAAAATATAGCTTTCAATAATATTTGTAATTCATAGTTTGTACCATAATATAATTATTTTGAGTCCCATTACTTTTCATAGTTTATTCATTAATTAAATGATTACATAATTAAGATACATTTATTTTCTAAAAAATTTATGATATAATGAAATGTTAACGAAACAAAATTTATATAATGGGTTATGATATGATGAATTCATTGGTATCTTTTGGAACACCTATGAATTCTTTTAGTATGAGACTGGTTGGACCTATATATCACACATGTGAATTGAGTATTGATTATTCCTATATGTGATCAAAGGGTAAATGGGAGGTTATCCCAGATCAAAAATAGGAAACATGATATGTCATCATATCATCTATTTTGTTACACAAGTGAGTATACAAAGATAAACAAGTTATAAATTTCTTGGTGGGTATCCATGACATAATATTTTCGTTAGCTATGTTTATTCAAAAAATTATGTTTTATGCCAATTTTATGCTCTCGGAGCTAATGTTCATTGATACCCTAATTCTCCATATATTATGTACTTCCCCTGATTATATAATTAGTTATTATGTCAAAATATTCTTTTATGGGTGTTTTTAAATAATATTATCATATAATCATAGGATTATTAGTATTTCATGCTTATGAGACTCATTTGTTAACTCTTAGTATGAATTAGATCTCACCAATTAATATGTTTCATTTTCCCAATTTACGAGGAAATGTGAAACATATGATATGTATATAAAGGGTTCTATTTAAAATGATTATAACATAATAAGATATATATTATATACAAAATTTCTATTTGTATTTCCATTTTTTTCAAAAGTAACTATTTCATTATAGAACTCATGTTTCTGTCTATGTAATATATAAAATGTTAATAAAATATAAATTTAAACATTATTATTTAAAATCCTTGTTTTATATTGGACATATGAAATATAATGTTAAGAATTACTTATTCTTAGATTTTATTATAAATTTCATTGAATATTTATACTCAGTCCATAGTTTTTTTAAAATGATACATAATCCATATAAATTTATTATAAATAATACTTATATGAACTAATATATATCAAATGAAATAATCTATGTGGGGAATTTTAATACTCTTTAAATGTAAACTATCTATAATATTAATCTACAATGACATATTTTAGGAAAAATCAATTTCACTTTACTACATTAGAAATCAGATGCTTTAAAATAAATTATGAAATGTGGGATTTCAATATAGTTATTATAAAAGGATTTTAATTATTTTCTATCGAATATAAAAAAAATTATCTTGTTCTCCCCATTATATTTTGATAAAATTTATTTATTGGAATGAATATTTTATTTCAAACTCTTTCTAATATGGAGTTCAATAATCTTTCCTAACCCTTAAAATTTTGCTTATAATGTAATCTTTAGAAATTTTTTTCTTTGAAATCAAAATTTCCCATCAATTAGAACACTATGGTTTGTCATTCGGGAAGTAATGATTTGATCACCATATATATTTTATTAGGAAATGAATTATTTTTTAAATGGTGTTTTCTAAAATCATATGATTTCATTAGTTCAATTTTTGTTACAATAATGACTGATCAAATTATGTGTTAAAAAATTTATTTGATGGTGTTATTTTATTCTTTTTTTGTTAAATATCTTCCATATTATATTCTATATTTCTTTGTGAAATGTGAATGATTAAAAGATGATTTTTTATTAAAAAGAGTATTAAATGGGATGATTAATATATTATAACAGGTAAATATTTTCAAGAACACATATGTATTGAAGATTATGTGTGGGGTCCAATATGTCCCTCTAATGAATTGTTTTTTCTATATCCGTCAAGAGATCAAAAGGGAAAATAGGTAGATTTATCCAAATAAAATTGTTATAGAATAATAATTATCCAAATCCATTGAGGTACATGGAAATATTTTTTCATTACATTGAGGTTGACATAAGGATTAGTCCCATGCCAATGGGTACATAATTTGATTTATCACCATGAAAATGGGATATAAAAGAAGCATTATCCCATTACAAAGGGTTAATGAGACGATTATTCCAATCCTAGAAAAATAATTTTTTTAAATTTTCATAATTCTTCTATTATTGATGCACAGTCATGTGATTCATCAATTTAAATTTAATATAAAATTTTAATTACATATTCTTAATATTATATGTTTTAATGATTTTTACATTTCAAAGGTTTCCGCTAATTTATGACATCTTTATTTTTTATATGATTATTTGGATCTTTTTGAGCCATTTCATTTATATTATCATTAATTAATAATATTTTAATGATATTATGTTACTCAAACATGATTACTGATTATCTTATAAGTTAATTTAAAATTTATGTCATCCACATGATTTTTTTAATTTTTATAATTTATTAATCATTGATATATTCTAAAATACACCATATTTAAGCCCACTACTATATTATGATTCCAATTTCTAGGTTCATGAGATGATTATTTCTAGTGTAATATCTTTAAACAGTCTAGGGGATCAGAATTAAGGAGAAATCTATGTTTGTATAATACTATAAAAAGTTAAGTGAGATCATCTCCAAGGAAATAAACCTATCTAACCTAGATTTGTGAGAATATTTTTATGGTGTAATAGAAGATAATTTTATCATTGTATTATTTATTTATGGTTATCATGGATTTCTATATTTTCCCAGTAATCTCATTTTATTTTAACAATATCAATGTTTTGGAAATCAATTTACAATAATTACTGGAATAAATTCTTGGTATGAACATTATAATATATTGATTGATTATTAATGGTTTTCTGTTTTTATAAAAATAAAAATTTGCATGAGTATCTATAAAATCTCTTGAAGACTATTTATAAAATTAAATTTTGTTTTAGATAAATCATTGTAGAAAAAATATGCTATTTAAAATGAAGGTAATGTATTCTTGTATCTATGTGATTGAGGATTCTCATTGAAGGGTTACTATTTATTATATATATTCCATATGAAATGGGGGAAAATAATATTGTGGTTTCTTAGGTGAGTGTTTTAATTATAGTATTATATGTATATATATGAATTTATCATTACAATCACAACCATGGTTTATTCATGAGTGAACATTGATGTTTGGGAAGTAATCATATGCACACAAGGCTCACTACGATAAAATAATAATCAAATTATTGGAACCATGATAGATTTCATTAAACTTATAATATTTCCACTCTTTTACTATAGAGTAGAAAATATTGTGTGTTATGATGATATTAATTGATATTTCACCATAATTATTTTTTGTGAAATCATTCCTTATATTGTCCTTTGAACATCAAGGATCCCATGTTTTGTTATTTACAAATGAAATATGTCAAATTCATTCATTATATTAGAAAGAAATGCTTTATATAAAAAAATAAATGTATTTAAAAATTATATAAATTTAATTACATAATTTAATCATTAACTAATTATCTTACCATTGATAATTGTTTTTATTTATTTTCTGAAAGGGAATTTATTTACAATGATAATTAAAAATTTATAAATATGTACTTGTCAAAATATAATGCTATAGTTTTTTATTAAATCATATTCATAGATGAAAATGTGATTTCTAATTGTCTCATATAACTCATATATGTCATCATTATATAACAAATATGTTATGTTTGGTTTCATAAATTCCACTATTGCTTATTATCCTTGTTTGGGATAATGGCGAGTGAATTGTTTTCACATTATGTATGTAGATAATGTTTTTAGAATTTGTTTTATTCTTTGTTTCTCTATTAAAAAATCTTAAATGGATTCTTACTAATCACTTATTACTATGTTCTAATTTAATATTTTATTATTAGTTCATATAGATAATTTCATTTGTAATTTATATATATTTTTTAAATTGGATGCAGCCATTTATTCTTTATATTAAAAATTACATGTTTTGTATAGTTTTCATTTCAGCCACATTATTTCTATTAAATTGGAATCTAATATATTCAATGTCCATGCTATAATTGGGGGTGTAATGGCATGGATTATAATTTAATCATTGGTTGAATTAATTCCCAATTTTCTATATTCAAAACAAAGGATGTTGTTTTGAGAGTACTATAATTGGTTATTGAACTTTTGTACAAATAGGGCTATCCATGATTAGTTGTCTAATGATTATAAAGGTTTGGTTCATAAAATAATTATATTATGAACAGGGACTCTATTAATTACTACATTCTAGATTCATCATTATTATTTTATGATCTTAGTATATTATAAGGAGTATCTTCAAAATTCATGCTTTCATTCATGGGTATGTTCCCAATTACCACATTTTGACGCGATGGATGTGTTACCCATGTATTATATTAGGTAACATTCTTTATTTTATTCATTGTTTTCTGATTTTTCTTCTTAATTATTGTCTCTATTAGAGTTTCTATATTTGTAAAATTGTATTTGTTATTTTTAGTTGAGAATTTATGGTTTAGAGTGATTGGGGGTGTTAATAAGGTCTAAAAGTTACTGAACATGGTTCCATAATCTATAATTTAATAATAAATAATAGTATTAATTCCATAAATGGAACATCACAATGATAGTGATTGTCCATAAAAGAAATTTAACAAAAACGTTTTTTAGATGTTACATCCTACATATTTTTTTATTTTTCCTTTCTAATTGTTATTGTTACCCTTGTAAAACCATTCAACAATATGGGATGATTTTGGATATTTAAAAGTTGTATTAAATGATATTTTGGATTAATAAAATAATATTACCAAGGTAATTTTTTTTGGATGCATTAATATTTTTTAAAATATTTTATTATTTTCATTATTAATTTATTAAAAATAAAAGATAACTATGAATTTATAAATGATTTATGTTTATAAAAAAATGTTTACTCAAATGGGGTATGATAATTTATCAATTTATTTGTAAAAATTAATATGAAACTCTTCCAAATGTTTATTACAAAAATTTTAATTGGAAGTGTTTTGTTCCATGTTTAATAATTCATTCAAAAAATATCATTTAACGTAATGATTTCTATTTGAAATAAAATAATTTTATTAAATAAATTATTAATTTAATTCTGTATTAATTTTTTGGAATTTTTATAAACCATAATTGTTTAGGTATATATGAATATTATATAAATATTTTAATATTTCATGATGAACAAAATGTTTTGATTAGTATTGTAGAACAATTGGTTTTTTCGAGATTTTTTATGTTCTTTTCTAAGATTATATTAAAAATAAATTTTTTCCTTTCTGATGTTTGAATAAAAATTATTCTTGATTTTGTTTTCATAATTTTTCTTCTATACTATTCTATCAATCATGTCCTCTTCGATTTCAAATAGTGAATTTTTGTTAGTTCACAATAGGAAAATTATCACATGATAGGGGTTCATATGAGTTGTTATCTCCATATAAATAAATTGTGATTTTTATTTTACATAGTATTATTAAACAATAATTATATTTCAAATGAGTGTTCTGATGTTTCTGTCCCCCATGTTTTTATATGATACTAAATTCAAAAGAAAATAGTGAAAAAGTTATATATTGTTGAGAAGATATTCCTATTATTATAATTCAAATCATTGATTCAGGTATGTGTTTTACTTTTTTTGGTGTTTTTGAATAATTGAGGTTTTCTAGAAATTTATGGAGTATAGACCATCAACATTGGAGTACATGTCATATACTCGGATGTCGCGAGTGACCATGTATTGTCCATGTTATAGCTGAGTACATGGATATGTGTTGTGAACCGGATACCACCTAAAGCGGGGCTTGGTAAAGTAATATACATGATGTGTACTTTTTAAAGACATGTCATATACTTTTCATTTTAATTGTTATGTTAGAACGAGGTTGTGTCAATTCAAAAAAAAACCAATTCTCCTTGATTTGTCTTGTCCTAGAGCGATGGATACTGATGGATATTCTTCAAGACTCTGATATTCCGTTTATTCTCTAAATCGAACTCCTTCGGTTGAATTGGAATCACATCGGTGAGTTCTTCCTTCTTCTAGAGGTTTATCTCTTGATTTTTTCTCAATTGTCAGATATCCATGGATGAACATTTTAATCATTTTTCTTGATAAATGACGTTATAGAGAGATTCAAATCCTATAGTTCACGTATATCAGTTGTACATTGCTGAGATATGACATTTGTGCCTTTCCATAGTTTTTCTTTGATTTATATGTGAAAAATCTCCCAATACCCATGTTCAGTGTATTGGTGTTTATGGGTTTTAGCCCTGTCATTTCTTTTTATTCTTTGTGTACATCAAGAGAGGATTTATTATTGTATATATTTCTATTTTCATTTTTATATATGGGTTTCCCATTATTTATTCATATTGACCTTTTCATCTTGCTTTTTCTGTAAGGATACTTTGTTTTTCATGCCTAATATTGTTAATATGGATTTATTTTATCAAACATATTGTACGATCATATACAATATTTATAAAATTAGTAATTATTGTTTACATTGGATGCCATATACCATTTTTGCGTGATTGACATTCACAGGGTGGTGGGAACCTAGTGTATTATACCATAGTTGGAAT
Organism: Viscum album; assembly: GCA_963277665.1. Classification (NCBI taxonomy): domain Eukaryota; kingdom Viridiplantae; phylum Streptophyta; class Magnoliopsida; order Santalales; family Viscaceae; genus Viscum; species Viscum album. Next base: position 2,030,481,922 of record OY728151.1, on the reverse strand, counting down.
GGACAATGAGGGATTACATAGAGTGTCTGTTATTTTTATCATACTATGAGACCATAGGGGGGTTGAAGTTGTTTTCAACCTTAGAGTGTCTATAGTTATTGTTACAACAACACAGGGGGAATTGACGTTGAGTTCATCCTTAAAGTGTGTGTATTTTATTGTTAAGAGACTATAGGGGAATTGATGTTGAGTGCTTTCTTCAATATCCCTTGTTTTCATGAGACCAAAGGTGCTAGACTGTGTGAGCTACCCAAGAGGTAGTTATATAATTTTATATGTTGAACTAGAGGGGTTAGTCTATGAGAACATGCCTAGATGGTTACTTGAGGTTGTTTAGTTAAACAAGAGGGGATAGGCTGTGGGTAATTCTGAGAGTGTTACATTTTTTAAATGCTTACTTGTATCTGAAATTGATTGCAACTAAAACTGTATGATTGTTTTCTTTTGAGTAATTTCTTTATTACTGCATATTTTTTCTTCTTCCCTTCCCATTATATCTTCACAAAATGTTAGGCACAAATCATTGGGTGGTCGCCAATTGGGATTTGTCTCACACCCTATAGGGGTAATGGTTTTGGGCCCAAAAAGATTATATTGTAGTAGGTATAGATAATGGAATGTTCCCTTCTACATAAGGTAATTGAATGTTATGTAGCTAGATATAATGGAAAAAATATGAGGCTTATGATATAGCTAGAGTTTATTTTTTTTATTGTACATTGTTTTAGTACTGTATTCCAGCATTGTGTCCACTTTGGAAACATTCCTAGATATCGGTATCATGAATCATTTATATATATGTGTTTCTATTTTTTATTACATCTAGTCATCTTAAATTTACATATTTCCTGTTATTAATTATTCCTCTATTTTTATATGTTTATTTCTTCTACATTACCCTTACAATGAGGGCATAGTTTCTCCAATATGACACCCAAGTACATCTTTTCTATTCAAATGACTCTGGAAATTAGGGAAATGTGCTTGAGGCCATGTGACCAACCAGGTACGGGGCACCTCTGGGTAGCACCAGGAAACAAGATATTGCAATTTTTTATTAGAGTAATTCTTTTCTAGTTGACTTAATATTTAGATCCAATAGACAATGATTTGAATGAATTGGTTGTTTGTAATAAGATGTTTCCAAGAGTAGCTATCCAATGTACAAGAAAAATCCAATATACCATGTATATTGTAATTTTTCAAGGTTTGAAATTATTTTAGGTCATTTGATTTAATCTTTCGATGATTCACATGTTTCTTTTGTTATTGTTGATATTATTTAGGTTCTAATTATATTGCAACCAAATGAGATGAGGGTATTCCATTTTTTTCATCAAATGGGAATATGCTAGATATCCCATGTCATGCATTCTTTCCATGCCATTAATGGTGAGTTATTGATTTCATGTTGTTGTGACATATATTCTCCTATATATGCAAACTTTTCTGATAGATGACTTGATAGAATACCTTCTCTTTGATATGGTATTTATAATATGTATGGTTTGCTATGAACAAGCCCCAATATTTGGGTCTTGAGGTGATATGGGTCATCATGGATAGGAATTTGATAGATCATTACATTGGAATTCCTTGTATATGACATGAATATGATTACGAGCATTGATTTTCATGGAGTATTGTCACCCACAAAACGGAATATGGTACTTTGATGTTTGTTTCTGTGTTTTATGAGCTTCCAGAATAGCTTATGAGGCTTACTATCCAGAAAAACAAAAAATACATGCTGTGTATTGAATAATTCATTCCATGTGTAGAACGAACTGTTTTTATTAAGTACACAACGTTTATTTAATTTACATACTGTGTAGTTTTAAACCATGTCAATAGAAGTGAGACCAGAGACTCGGGGATGGGAAATTTTTTGGTAAGACATTCATTGTATTCTATGTGCACGCAATTTCATAGGAACTATGTCTATAGTTGTGTGACTAAATACACGAGTGGATTATGGGTAGACAATAAACACTACGTCTAGAACATACTTTCCATGTAGAGTCAGCCATGTAACCTATAGTGTGACTAACAACACGGGTCGGTGAAGTTATTTCTACCACACACCATTTCCGGCACCAACACACCATGTAGTACTTCCCAAGCAGAACTGTGTGTGTTATGTCTTTTAAAAGAACTCAAGGAATATAAGAGGATTCAAGTACACACCATTTATTAGGACAACATGTCGTGTGTATGTGGTGTTACTCAACATGGGCTGACAAAATTACATGTCTATATGAAATCATAAGGGAACATTCCATGTAGTAGTTCTACATGTCGTGTACCCACCTTTTCAAAATTGTGAATGCTTTCTCTCTCCAATTCCCTTTCATGAACATCTATGTTTCAGATCTTATTAATGATGATATATGTTGTGTGTTTGACCATACATAGTCATGCCACCGTGACGCCCTCCATTAGTATTCCTGTCACATGGTAGTGACCAAACACCAAACATTGCAGATCAGGAACTGCCAACAGATCTTCCAGTCAAGCAAATCCTGGCACCATCCGTTATTCAGAGTATTAGCATCGATGAATAGTTATGAGAGGGATTTATTAGGATGTTGTATACCCTTCGAGATGTAATGCCTCCAGCCCAGTCTATGGTGGATTTGATGCTGGATTTATAGAAGCAGTATCCTCCATCAATCATATGGGATAGAGGATCTTAGGCTATAGTTTTATGTTTTGAATTCATGATATATATCATTAAGCATCTAAAGATTCCTCTATAGAGGAGGGTGATTCTATCTATGTATATGGTCTGGTACTCCGCCAAGAGATGTTGGGATGTGATCTGACATGCGAGACACTAGTAGGTCATGGATTGTGATGAGTTACATAGTGACTTTTATAAATATTTATACCTGGACACATTGAGATATGATTGATCTCGAGAGTTCATGAGTCTGGAGAAGGGTACACTCTCAGTAATGGAGCTTTTTTAATACTTCAAGGAGCTACTTTGTTCCCCACCTATTATATGGGGTGATGATCTATTCCTATTAATGATGTTTGAGGATGGTACCGGGAATGATATTTTATCTTAGGATAATATCGTTATGTTGGATACCATATATTCTATAGTCAACGAGGTGCTAATAATAGTGCATAGCCTGAGGGATTCATGAGCTGTGGGCCATGGCGGTTTGACATCCAGAGTTAGTGCTTCTCCAGCATATAGTAGGAAGTGCCACTGTGAGTCTACACATAGAGATCCGAGTAGGATATATACTTGTTCAGGTATCCATGTGGTGTACTACCAGTGTGGGAAGGGTGGACATATGAGGACACATTTCCCGAGACACCCATTCAAGTGTCAATCATCTGGAAAATTGCCCATCATCAACAGTTCTGATAGTTTTCCTCACTAGAAACTAGTGACAGGGGATCTTCTATGTCTCCTCTTTCAATAGTAACATAACCAGTTTCTCATCAGACTGAGAACTAAAGTTCTTCTATCCATCCAGGCCATGGTGGAGGTCATGGACATGGTATCCAATCTGAAGGCGTTCAGCGAGAACAATGTGGATCATCTCATGGTGGCCATGCATGCTCATAAGGTCGCAGTACACGCTAGAAATTTTCTGCAGAAAAGACCCAGCAAGAGAAGGATCACATACTCTCTAATGATTGAGGTATGATCCCAGTTTCCACATTTTTAGTTTCTTCAAATTTTGATATAGGGGATTACCATAGTTTCATATATGATCCTTTTGTGGATAGCCTTGGGAAATATATCTTTTCTTCTACTGATATCTTTATTCTAGACACTCTGTTTGGGGTTAAAACAGCTAGTGAACATTATTGGAAGCACGTCCCTCTTGATGATGGTGTGTTTCACTATTTGTTGGACCTATATGTCTTCGAGATAAAATGCTATGATATTATTTTTAGAATGGACTGGTAAATTCTCTTCCACATTGTTTTCAATTTTAATCATTGCAGAGTGAGTTTTATGTCAGCATAGGGAAATTCATTTCAACATAAAGGCGAATGGGAATTATAGGTGACCATATTTGGACCCAAGAATCATGGTTTGTGAGGAGTTACAGCCCAAATATCTAGTATATAACTGGATGACCTGGGGACTTTATAGATGGACAAACATTTAATGGTGGATCATTTTTGGGATGAATTTCTAGACGAATTCTAAGGATTTCCTCCAGAATGAAAGGTGAAATTTTCTATTGAGCATGTGGTCAGAGTGGCACAAGTGTCTATTCCTCTGTATAGGATGGCTACACAAGAGTTACAGGAGAACAAGAAGCAGTTAGAGGAGTTACAGGAGAAGGGATTCATCAAACCCAGTACTTCACATTAGGGATTTCATTTTCCAGTTTTCATTGAATGTAGATAATACCTTCATAATTTTTGTGGATTATCATATGTTTATCTAGTTAATGACCAAGAACCAATATCTCTTTCCGAGAATTGTTGTTCTCTTTGATCAGCTATGATGTGCCCATGTGTTATCGAATATTTAATTGATATCTAGTTATCATCAGTTTCATGTTAGTCCTTCTGATATAGATCTTATAAACATTTGGAGTCGGTATGGTCTATAGTAGTATGTGGTTATGTCATTTGGTCTCATGAACCTGCATGTAATATTTATAACAGTAATAAATAGAGTGTTCTATCCATACAAGGATTTTTTTGTGGTGGTTTACGAGGTTGATATTTTTATGTACTCACAAACCCAACATGACCATGCTACCAATCATGATATCATTTTGAGTATATTAAGAGAGAAAAATTTATATTAAATGATCATAAATTCGATATTAGGATAGACCAAATCCAATTCTAGTGTCATATTATCTCAGATACACGTGTTTCAGTATATCCCTTAAAATTGAGAGCAGTAGATTCCTGGGAGAATCCATAGAACATCATTGAGGTTAGATGTTTTCCAGGGCTGGCAGGTTACCAAAGTCATTTTATAAAATACTTTTAATGCATAGTAGATCCACTAATAGGCCATAATAAGAAAGGTGTGACATTTTTGTAGACGTATTCTTGAGAATATTCCATATTAGTGCAGAAAGGGAGGTTACATTTAGTAATAATACAATTTTTTCAGAGATGGGAAGGATCAATACTATTTACTCTGATGCATTTGTTATTTGATTGGGTGATGTTCTTATTTAGGGGATGGAGTCGTTGTGTATGAGTCTCGGCAGTTGATTCCACTTGAGAGGAATTACCCAATTAATGATCTTGAGTTTGTTGTAGTTGTTCATGCTCTATGTTGTTGGAGACGCTATCATCTGTGAGGGGATTTTGTGGTTTTCACTGATCAAAAAATACTCATGTATATCTTCACTCAGTACGATCAAAATTGGAGACAATGAAGGCTGGATGAGTTCCACCAGTCCATTGATTTAGAACAAGCCTATATTCCTGGGAATGGAAACATAGTAGCTGATGCGTTGAGCTGGGTGACTCTTATGTAGTCAGTTCAGGAGGCCAGCAATGACTGGCATCATATGGATCTGTTCTCTATGATACATTTGGAGGTTCACGAAAAAAAGTGGTAGATATATCATTATTCATTAATAGTTACATCAAATATTCATAATCGAGTGTGATTGAGGAAAATATCCTATTTTGATGGCCACGTCTTAACGAAATGTGTGTTAAAAGAGGGCCTTATTTCTGGATTGACCATAGGTGAGGTTGAGATCTTGAGTTTTCATGGGCGCATATGATTGTCAGTAGACCTATATGAGAAGCTGATACTAGAAATTAATTACTCATTTTGGGTAGTTCATCCTAGTGTCACCAACATGTATAGATATCTTCACAAAAATTATTGGTGGCCTGGTATAAAGAGAGATGTTGCATGTTTTTTCATGAGGTGTTCCACCTTTCAATAGGTGAAGGCAGAGCATCGGTTCCCAACATTGATTTTATAGTATATATCCATTCCTATGTGGATGTTGAATGATGTACCGATGAAATTCGTGACATATTTTCCAAGGTATCTTTAAGGGAATGATGCATTATGTGTTTTCATTGACAGATTCATGAAGGTTTCTCACATATTATCGATTAAGGAGTCCATTAGTGTAGATGAGATGGGAATGTTATACATCTGATAGATTGTACATTTAAATGTAATTCCACAATCATTTTTTTCAGATATGGATACATGTTTTACTTATATGATCTGTAAGGGACTAAATAAGTATTTGGGTTATTTTTTTGAGAAATTTTTAAATGGATTTTTTTATTAATAGTTTAAAATTGAATTTTAATTGAAAAAATCAATTTTGATTACATTATGTATGAAGATAAGTTATATATTTAATTGTTTGTAAATTATAAACATTAAATATGTTATCTATTAATCAAGAATTTGTATTTAAAATTATTCCATATTGATATTGGATATAAAATCAATAAAAAAATGTTGACACATTTTCTTTGAAAAACAACATTCAAATAGAAAATGCGATGTTAATTATAAATCCAAATTTTCTAGTTATGTGATTGGAATTTTGAAAAATGGATTCCATAATTATAATCAGAATAATTTTAAATATATAATTTTTTCAAATAAATTTTTTTACAAAAAAATCACTAGTTAAGATAGATTAAATTATTTGTTATGTTTAAGGTAAATATGTTGTTATCAGGGGTTTAAACAATAAATATAATTTTTAAATTGACATAAATACATAAGTATAATATATATTTACTAAAATATATCTACGATATCATGTCTAAGGATATATAATTCTATTTTTTGGATATTTTTCATGATAAAAATGTTGGATCATGTTTCACCTTTAAATCTTTTGCTAGTGTGACACTCATTTCACATATTAAAGATACCCTTATCCCCTATTTTTCAAACAATCATAGACCATTTTAAGGAAATTCATTCCAAAATATCTTCAACGAATCACTCCTATCATCCGTGAATATATATTTTGATCATAATTCATTTCTAGATTTTATTTTCTTGAAAACTATGAAGTTAATCAAAGAAGAGGTAATGTTATTCAATGAGTTTTCCTTATTAATTTTTCATCCACCAAATTAAATTCATATTAATCCAGTATAATATAATAATCAAAACATATTCAATAAACATTTTTTCAATTATTTTATTTTCCGGACATACAACAATATTTGAATCCATGAAATGGGTTATAAAACCATCATTTAGGTGTGTGGTAGACTACTGCCTCACAAACTGATATTAATTATTTTTCAATTGAAACACCTAATTCAAGGGTAAAATTACCTATTAAATGATTTGGAATAATATATATGATATTATTATTCATATTAAAATATTATACCTAACATAATTTCATAGTATTCATTCTATGGGAATATGATAAAGTCGCTTGTGCATACAACAGACTATTACTAAGTGAGGATATATGATTCACTAATGATTTTCAGGGAAAGTAATGAGGATGGTTTTAATGAAAATATTAGATATATTTTATATATAAATTATTTTCGGATAATAATATATTATTTAATATTCATTCATTCTTTTATTCAGGAAAACATAATCAATGATCATAAATACGTACAGCCCAATGTCTACATGATCAGTGTATTACATTTTCAATATCTAACTATTATCAATTAGTTAAAATAAAGTATAAATAATATATATTAAATTAATATCATGGTTAACATTTTCTATTTTTTTTTAAAAAACTATTATCTATGAAAATTATAATTCACAATTTCTACGAAATAGAATGTACTTATTCATCAAGACAAGATTTGTACAAGTATATGTCCTTAAACAAGTAGTAAATAGTAAGAAGTAAATATTATATATATTGAAATATATAATTATTATTATTAATATATTTATAATAAAATTATATTTATTATGGAGGATATTAAAATGTGTGTGAAGGATGTCAATACATAGAGAAATGGATTTCAATTCTATATTTTATATCAGGGAGACATTTACTAATTCACCAATTTTTTTTTGTGTGGTATATTTAAATTTATTTTGACAGGTTATATAATGAACAAACTTATTTTCATGATATTTGAGGACTCCTGTGATTTTATTGTTTATTGGTGTTCAATATTAAATAAATTACAAATGTTGCGAGGTATTTTTGTCTTAATTTAACCTCGTTCAAACTTATGTCATGATATAAAACTTTTTTACTTTTTAAGGAGTACATGAATACACAATAATGTAAAATATAATAAATTTTTATAATTATAATTATAATATTTGTATAAATTTTGTTTATTATTACATTTTCAATTCAATTAAAATTTCCAATGTGTTAAATATTTTACGTCATGAAATCAACGATTATCTTTTTCATTTTCTATTATGTTTACAATGATGATATTTTATGACCCATTTCTAAAAATAGTAATGAATTTTTTTCGACACTGTTTATTTCATGGGAATAAACGATTGCCTTTATTTTCCTCTCATTATGTACCCAAGAGTTCAAATAAATTATTATTAAAATAATATCTTTTATCTATTAAACATAAAACCCTTTTTCATTCAAAATCTTATTTTTTAAAAGTGTTTTAATTTTTTATCGTTCCTTAAATTATTTATTATATATATTTTCACCATGATGTAATTTTAAAAACTATAAAAGATTCTTCATATTTTCTTCCAAACAATTTAGGATTGGTTTTCACAAAAAATGTGAAAGAAATTATTAATTTAGAATTTATGACATGAAATAAAGTTTTTACATGTATCAACATTGTCATATTCAGAAATTACTTATTATTTTTTAATGATACTTTAAATGAAAATATATTTTCTTAATTAAACTTTTTATGTGACTTTCCAAATTAATTATTCATCTAAGATGTCATCCTTTGATGATACATATTCTTTACTATATATATATAACATGGATAGAATTTTTATTAATTCCCTAAATTTTTATTAATTAAAATATAGCTTTCAATAATATTTTTAATTCATAGTTTGTACCATAATATAATTATTTTGAGTCCCATTACTTTTCATAGTTTATTCATTAATTAAATGATTACATAATTAAGATACTTTTATTTTCTAAAAAATTTATGATATAATTAAATCTTAACGAAACAAAATTTATATAATGGGTTATGATATGATGAATTCATTGGTATCTTTTGGAACACCTATGAATGCTTTTAGTATGAGACTGGTTGGACCTATATATCACACATGTGAATTGAGTATTGATTATTCCTATACGTGATCAAAGGGTAAATGGGAGGTTATCCCAGATCAAAAATAGGAAACATGATATGTCATCATATCATCTATATTGTTACACAAGTGAATATACAAAGCTAAACAAGTTATAAATTTCTTGGTGGGTATCCATGACATAATATTTTCGTTAGCTATGTTTATTCAAAAAATTATGTTTTTTGCCAATTTTATGCTCTCGAAGCTAATGTTCTTTGATACCCTAATTCTCCTTATATTATGTACTTCCCCTGATTATTTAATTAGTTATTATGTCAAAATATTCTTTTATGGGTGTTTTTAAATAATATTATCATATAATCATAGAATTATTAGTATTTCTTGCTTATGAGACTCATTTGTTAACTCTTAGTATGAATTTGATATCACCAATTAATATGTTTCATTTTCCCAATTTACGAGGAAATGTGAAACATATGATATGTATAGAAAGGGTTCTATTTAAAATGATTATAACATAATAAGATATATATTATATACAAAATTCTTATTTGTGTTTCAATTTTTTTCAAAAGTAACGATTTCATTATGGAACTCATGTTTCTGTCTATGTAATATATAAAATGTTAATAAAAAATAAATTTAAACTTTATTCTTTAAAATCCTTGTTTTATATTAGACATATGAAATATAACGTTAAGAATTACTTATTCTTAGATTTTATTATAAATTTCATTGAATATTTATACTCAGTCAATAGTTTTTTTAAAATGATACAAAATCCATATAGATTTATTATAAATAATACTTATATGAAATAATATATATCAAATGAAATAATCCATGTGGGTAATTTTAATACTCTTTAAATGTAAACTATATATAATATTAATCTACAATGATATTTTTAGGAAAAATCAATTTCACTTTACTACATTTAAAATCAGATGCTTTAAAATAAATTATGAAATGTGGGATTTTAATATAGTTATTATAAAAGGATTTTAATTATTTTCTATCGAATATAAAAAAAATTATCTTGTTCTCCCCATTATATTTTGATAAAATTTATTTATTGGAATGAATATTTTATTTCAAACTCTTTCTAATATGGAGTTCAATAATATTTTCTAACCCTTAAAATTTTGATAATAATGTAATCATTAGAAATTTTTTTTCTTTGAAATCAAAATTTCCCATCAATTTGAACACTATGGTTTGTCATTCGGGAAGTAATGATTTGATCACCATATATATTTTATTAGGAAATGAATTATTTTCTAAATGGTGTTTTCTAAAATCATATGATTTCTTTAGTTCAATTTTTGCTACAATAATGACTGATCCAATTATGTGTTAAAAAATTTATTTGATGGTGTTATTTTATTCTTTTTTTGTTAAATATCTTCCATATTATATTATATATTTCTTTGTGAAATGTGAATGATTAAAAGATGTTTTTTTATTAAAAAAATAATTAAATGGGACGATTAATATATTATAACAGGTAAATATTTTCAAGAACACATATGTATTGAAGATTATGGGTGGGGTCCAATATGTCCCTCTAATGAATTGTTTTTTCAATATCCGTCAAGAGATCAAAAGGGAAAATAGGTAGATTTATCCAAATAAAATTGTTATTGAATAATAATTATCCAAATCCATTGAGGTACATGGAAATATTTTTTCATTACATTGAGGTTGACATAAGGATTAATCTTATTCCAATGGGTACATAATTTGATTTATCACCATGAAAATGGGATATAAAAGAAGCATTATCCCATTACAAATGGTTAATGAGACGATTATTCCAATCCCAGAAAAATAATTTTTTTAAATTATCATAATTCTTCTATTAGTGATGCACACTCATGTGATTCATCAATTTAAATTTAATATAAAATTTTAATTACATATTCTTAATATTATATGTTTTAATGATTTTTACATTTCAAAGGTTTCCCCTAATTTATGACATATTTATTTTTTATATGATTATTTGGATCTTTTTGAGCCATTTCATTTATATTATCATTAATTAATAATATTTTAATGATCTTATGTCACTCAAACATGATTACTGATTATCTTATAAGTTAATTTAAAATTTATGTCATCCATATGATTTTTTTAATTTTTATAATTTATTAATCATTGATATGTTCTAAAATACAGCATATTTAAGCCCACTTCTATATTGTGATTCCAATTTATAGGTTCATGAGATGATTATTTCTAGTGTGATATCTTTAAACAGTCTAGGGGATCATAATTAAGGAGAAATCTATGTTTGTATAATACTATAAAAAGTTAATTGAGATCATCTCCAAGGAAAAAACCCTATCTAACCTAGATTTGTGTGAATGTTTTTATGGTGTAATAGAAGATAATTTTATCATTGTATTATTTATTTATGGTTATCATGGATTTCTATATTTTCCAAGTAATCTCATTTTATTTTAACAATATGAATGTTTTGGAAATCAATTTACAATAAATACTGGAATAAATTCTTGGTACGAACATTAGAATATATAGATTGATTATTAATGGTTTTCTGTTTTTATAAAAAACTTTTTTTGCATGAGTATCTATAAAATCTCTTGAAGACTATTTATAAAATTAAATTTTTTTTTAGATAAATCATAGTAGAAAAAATAATCTATTTAAAATGAAGGTAATATATTCTTGTATCTATGTGATTGAGGATTCTCATTGAAGGGTTACTGTTTTTTATATATATTCCATATGAAATGGGGGAAAATAATATTGTGGTTTCTTAGTTGAGTGTTTTAATTATAGTATTATATGTATATATATGAATTTATCATTACAATCACAACCATGGTTTATTCATGAGTGAACATTGATGTTTGGGAAGTATCCATATGCACACAAGGCTCACTACGATAAAATAATAATCAAATTATTGGAACCATGATATATTTCATTAAACTTATAATATTTCCACTCTTTTACTATAGAGTAGAAAATATTGTGTGTTATGATGATATTAATTGATATTTCACCATAATTAGTTTTTGTGAAACCATTCCTTATATTTTCCTTTGAACATCAAGGATCCCATGTTTTGTTATTTACAAATGAAATAGGTCAAATTCATTCATTTTATTAGAAAGAAATGCTTTATATAAAAAAATACATGTATTTAAAAAGTACATTAATCGAATTACATAATTTAATCATTAACTAATTATCTTACCATTGATAATGGTTTTTATTTGTTTTCTGAAAGGGAATTTTTTTACAATGATAATTAAAATTTTATAAATATGTTCTTGTCAAACTATAATGCTATAGTTTTTTATTAAATCATATTCATGGATGAAAATTTGGTTTCTAATTGTCTCATATAACTCATATATTTCATCATTATATACCAAATATGTTATGTTTGGATTCAGAAATTCCATTATTGCTTATTATTTTTGTTTGGGATAATGGCGAGTGAATTGTTTTCACATGATGTATGTAGATAATGTTTTTGGAATTTGTTTTATTCTTTGTTTCTCTATTAAAACATCTTAAATGGTTTCTTACTAATCACTTATTACTATGTTCTAATTTAATATTTTATTATTAGTTCATATAGATAATTTCATTTGTAATTTATATATTTTTTTAAATTGGATGCAGCCATTTATTCTTTATATTAAAAATTACATGTTTTGTATAGTTTTCATTTCAGCCTCAGTATTTCTATTAAATTGGAATCTAATATATTCAATGTCCATGCTATAATTGGGGGTGTAATGACATGGACTATAATTTATTCATTGGTTGAATTAATTCCTAATTTTCTATATTCAAAACAAAGGAAGTTGTTTTGAGAGTACTATAATTGGTTATTGAACTTTTGTACAAATAGGGCTATCCATGATTAGTTGTCTAATGGTTATAAAGGTTTGGTTCATAAAATAATTATATTATGAACAAGGACTCTATTAATTACTACGTTCTAGATTCATCATTATTATTTTATGATCTTAGTATATTATAAGTAGTATCTTCCCAATTCATGCTTTCAGTCACGGGTATGTTCCCAATTACCACATTTTGACGCGATGGATGTGTTACCCATGTATTATATTAGGTAAAATTCTTTATTTTATTCATTGTTTTCTGATTTTTCTTCTTAATTATTGTCTCTATTAGAGTTTATATATTTTTAAAATGGTATTTGTTATTTTTAGTTGAGAATTTATGGTTTAGGGTCATTAGGGGGGTTAATAAGGTCTAACAGTTACTGAACATGGTTCCATAATCCATAATTTAATAATAAAGAATAGTATTAATTCCATAAATGGAACATCACAATGATAGTGATTGTCCATAAAAGAAATTCAACAAAAACGTTTTTTAGATGTTACATCCTACATATTTTTTTATTTTTCCTTACTAATTGTTATTGTTACCCTTGTAAAACCTTTCAACAGTATGGGGTGATTTTGGATATTTAAAAGTTGTATTAAATGATATTTTGGATTAATAATATAATATTACCGAGGTAATTTTTTTTGGATGCATTAATATTTTTTAAAATATTTTATTATTTTCATTATTAATTTATTAAAAAAAAGTTATCTATGAATTTATAAATGATTTATGTTTATAATAAAATGTTTACTCAAATGGGGTATGATAATTTATCAATTTATTTGTAAAAATTAATATGAAACTCTTCCAAATGTTTATTACAAAATTTTTAATTGGAAGTGTTTTGTTCCATGTTTAATAATTCATTCAAAAAATATCTTTTAACGTAATGATTTCTATTTGAAATAAAAAAAATTTATTAAATAAATTATTAATTTAATTCTGTATTAATTTTTTGGAATTTTTATAAACCATAATTGTTTAGGTATATATGAATATTATAAAAATATTTTAATATTTCATGATGAAAAAAATGTTTTGATTAGTATTGTAGAGCAATTGGTTTTTTCGAGATGTTTTATGTTCTTTTCTAAGATTATATTAATAATAAATTTTTTCCTTTCTGATGTTTGAATAATAATTATTATTGATTTTGTTTTCATAATTTTTCTTCTATACTATTCTATCAATCATGTCCTCTTCGATTTCAAATAGTGAATTTTTGTTAGTTCACAATTGGAAAATGATCACATGATAGGGGTTCATATGAGTTGTTATCTCCATATAAATCAATTGGGATTTTTAGTTTACAAAGTATTATTAAACAATAATTATATTTCAAATGAGTGTTCTGATGTTTCGGTCCCCCATGTTTTCATAGGACACTAAATTCAAAAGAAAATAGTGAAATAGTTATTGATTGTTGAGATGATATTCCTATTATAATAATTCAAATCATTGATTCAGGTATGTGTTTTACTTTTTTTGGTGTTTTTGAATAATTGAGGTTTTCTAGAAATTTATGGAGTATAGACCATCAACATTGGAGTACATGTCATATACTCGGTTGTCGCGAGTGACCATGTATTGTCCATGTAATAGCTGAGTACATGGATATGTGTTGTGAACTGGATACCACTTAAAGCGGGGCTTGGTAAAGTAATATACATGATGTGTACTTTTTAAAGACATGTCCTATACTTTTCATTTTAATTGTTATGTTAGAAAGAGGTTGTGTCAATTCAACAAAAACCAATTCTCCTTGATTTTTCTTTTCCTGGAGCGATGGATACTGATGGATATTCGTCAGGACTCTGATATGCCATTTATTCTCTAAATCGAACTCCTTCGGTTGAATTGGAATCACATCGGTGAGTTCTTCCTTCTTCTCGAGGTTTATCTCTTGATTTCTTCTCAATTTTCAGATATCCATGGATGAAAATTTTAATCATTTTGGTTGATAAATGACGTTATAGAGAGATTCAAAGCCTATAATTCAAGTATATCAGTTTTACATTGCTGAGATATGACATTTGTGCCTTTCCATAGTTTTTCTTTGATTTATATGTGAAAAATCTCCCAATACCCATGTTCAGTGTATTGGTGTTTAGGGGTTTTAGCCCTGTCATTTCTTTTTATTCCTTGTGTACATCAGTAGAGGATTTATTATTGTATATATTTCTATTTTCATTTTTATATATGGGTTTACCATTATTTATTCATATTGACCTTTTCATCTAGCATTTTCTGTAAGGATACATTGTTTTTCATGACTAATATTGTTAATATGGATTTATTTTATCAAACATATTGTACGATGGTATACAATATTTATAAAATTAGTAATTGATGTTTACATTGGATTCCATATACCAATTGTGCGTGATTGACATGCACAGGGTGGTGGGAACCTAGTGTATTATACCATAGTTGGAATGGACAATGATGGATTACATAGAGTGTCTGTTATTTTTATCATACTATGAGACCATAGGGGGGTTGAAGTTGTTTTCTACCTTAGAGTGCCTATAGTTATTGTTACAACAACACATGGGGAATTGACGTTGAGTTCATCCTTAAAGTGTGTGTATTTTATTGTTAAGAGACTATAGGGGAATTGATGTTGAGTGCTTTCTCAAAGATCCCTTGATTTCATGAGACCAAAGGTGCTAGACTGTGTGAGCTACCCAAGAGGTAGTTATATCATATTATATGTTGAACTAGAGGGGTTAGTCTATGAGAACATGCCTAGATGGTTACATGAGGTTGTTTAGTTAAACAAGAGGGTATAGGCTGTGGGTAAATCTGAGAGTGTTACATTTTTAAATGCTTACTTGTATCTGAAATTGATTGCAACTAAAACTGTATGATTGTTTTCTTTTGAGTAATTTCTTTATTACTGCATAATTTTTCTTCTTCCCTTCCCATTATATCTTCACAAAATGTTAGGCACAAATCATTGGGTGGTCGCCAACTGGGATTTGTCTCACACCCTATATGGGTCATTCTTTTGGGCCCAAAAAGATTATATTGCAGTAGGTATAGATAATGGAATGTTCTCTTCTACATCAGGTAATTGATTGTTATGTAGCTAGATATAATGGAAAAAATATGAGGCTTATGATATAGCTAGAGTTTATTTTTTTCATTGTACATTGTTTTAGTACTGTATTCTAGCATTGTGTCCACTTTGGAAACATTCCTAAATATCGGTATCATGAATCATTTATATATATGTGTTTCTATTTTTTATTACATCTAGTCATCTTCAATTTACATATTTCCTGTTATTAATTATTCCTCTATTTTTATATGTTTATTTCTTCTACATTACCCTTACAATGAGGGCATATTTTCTCCAATATGACCCCCAAGTACATCTTTTCTATTCAAATGCCTCTGGAAATTAGGGAAATGTGCTTGAGGCCATGTGACCAACCAGGTACGGGGCACCTCTGGGTAGCACCAGGAAACAAGATATTGCAATTTTTTATTAGAGTAATTCTTTTCTAGTTGACTTAATATTTAGATCCAATAGAAAATGATTTGAATGAATTGGTTGTTGGTAATAAGATGTTTCCAAGAGTAGCTATCCAATGTACAAGGAAAATCCAATTTACCATGTATATTGTAATTTTTCAAGGTTTGAAATTATTTTAGGTCATTTGAATTAATCTTTCGATGATTCACATGTTTCTTTTGTTATTGTTGATATTATTTAGGTTCTAATTATATTGCAACCAAATGAGATGAGGGTATTCCATTTTTTCATCAAATGGGAATATGCTAGATATCCCATGTCATGCATTCTTTCCATGCCATTAATGGTGAATTATTGATTTCATGTTGTTGTGACATATATTGTCTTATATATGCAAACTTTTCTGATAGATGACTTGATAGAATACCTTCTCTTTGATATGGTATTTATAATATGTATGGTTTGCTATGAACAAGCCCCAATATTTGGGTCATGAGGTGATATGGGTCATCATGGATAGGAATTTGTTAGATCATTACTTTGGAATTCCTTGTATATGACATGAATATGATTACGAGCATTGATTTTCATGGAGTATGGGCACCCACAAAACGGAATATGGTACTTTGATGTTTGTTTCTGTGTTTTATGAGCTTCCAGAATAGCTTATGAGGCTTACTATCCAGAAAAACCAAAAATGCATGGTGTGTATTGAATAATTCATTCCATGTGTAGAACGAACTGTTTTTATTAAGTACACAACGTTTATTTAATTTACATACTGTTTAGTGTTAAACCATGTCAATAGAAGTGAGAACAGAGACTCGGGGATGGGAAATGTTTTGGTAAGACATGCATTGTATTCTATGTGCACGCAATGTCGTAGGAACTATGTCTATAGTTGTGTGACTAAATACACGAGTGGATTATGGGTAGACAATAAACACTACGTCTAGAACATACTTTCCATGTAGAGTCAGCCATGTAACCTGTAGTGTGACTAACAGCACGGGTCAATGAAGTTATTTCTACCACACACAATTTCGGGCACCAACACACCATGTAGTATTTCCCAAGCAGAACTGTGTGTGTTATGTCTTTTAAAAGAACTCAAGGAATAGAAGAGGATTAATGTACACACCATTTATTAGGACAACATGTCGTGTGTGTGTGGTGTTACTCAACATGGGCTGACAAAATTACATGTCTATATGAAATCATAAGGGAACATTCCATGTAGTAGTTCTACATGTCGTGTATCCACCTTTTCAAAATTGTGAATGCTTTCTCTCTCGAATTCCCTTTCATGAACATCTATGTTTCAGCTCTTATTAATGATGATATATGTTGTGTGTTTGACCTTACATAGTCATGCCACCGTGACGCCCTCCATTAGTATTCCTGTCACATGGTAGTGACCAAACACCAAACATTGCAGATCAGGAACTGCCAACAGATCTTCCAGTCAAGCATATCTTGGAACCATCCGTTATTCAGAGTATTAGCATCGATGAATAGTTATGAAAGGGATTTATTAGGATTTTGTATACCCTTCGAGATGTAATGCCTCCAGCCCAGTCTATGGTGGATTTGATGCTGGATTTATAGCAGCAGTATCCTCAATCAATAATATGGGATGGAGGATCTTAGGCTATAGTTTTATGTTTTGAATTCATGATATATATCATTTAGCATCTGAAGATTCCTCTATAGAGGAGGGTGATGCTATCTATGTATATGGTCTGGTACTCTGCCATGAGATGTTGGGATGTGATCTCACAGGTGGGACACTAGTAGGTCATGGATTGTGATGAGTTACATAGTGAGTTTTATAATTATTTATACCTGGAAACATTGAGATATGATTGATCTCGAGAGTTCATGAGTCTGGAGAAGGGTACACTCTCAGTAATGGAGCTTTTTTAATGCTTCAAGGAGCTACTTTGTTCCCCACCTATTATATGGGGTGATGATCTATTCCTATTAATGAAGTTTGAGGATGGTACCGGGAATGATATTTTATCTTAGGATAATATCTTTATGTTGGATACCATATATTCTATAGTCAACGAGGTGCTAATAATAGTGCATAGCCTGAGGGATTCATGAGCTATGGGCCAGGGCGGTTTGATATCCAGAGTTAGTGCTTCTCTAGCATATAGTAGGAAGTGCCACTGTGAGTCTACACATAGAGATCCGAGTAGGATATATACTTGTTCAGGTAGCCATGTGGTGTACTACCAGTGTGGGAAGGGTGGACATATGAGGACACATTTCCCGAGACACCCATTCAAGTGTCAATCATCTGGAAAATTTCCCATCGTCAATAGTTCTGATAGTTTTCCTCACAAGAAACTAGTGACAGGGGATCTTCTATGTCTCCGCTTTCAATAGTAACATAACCAGTTTCTCATCAGACTGAGAACTAGAGTTCTTCTATCCATCCAGGCCATGGTGGAGGTCATGGACATGGTATCCAATCAGAAGGCTTTCAGTGAGAACAATGTGGATCATCTCATGGTGGTCATGCATGGTCATAAGGTCGCAGTACACGCTAGAAATTTTCTGTAGAAAAGACCCAGCAAGAGAAGGATCCCATACTCTCTAATGATTGAGGTATGATCCCAGTTTCCACATTTTTAGTTTCTTCAAATTTTGATATAGGGGATTACCATAGTTTCATATATGCTCCTTTTGTGGATAGCATTGGGAAATATATCTTTTCTTCTACTGATATATTTATTCTAGACACTCTGTTTGGGGTTAAAACAGCTAGTGAACATTATTGGAAGCACGTCCCTCTTGATGATGGTGTGTTTCACTATTTGTTGGACCAATATGTCTTAGAGATAAAATTCTATGATTTCATTTTTAGAATGGACTGGTAAATTCTCTTCCACATTATTGTCAATTTTAATCATTGCAGAGTGAGTTTTATGTCACCATAGGGAAATTCATTTCAACATAAAGGCGAATGGGAATTATAGGTTACCATATTTGGACCCAAGAATCATGGTTTGTGAGGAGTTACAACCCAAATATCTAGTATATAACTGGATGACCTGGGGACTTTATAGATGGACAAACATCTACTGGTGGATCATTTTTGGGATGAATTTCTAGACGAATTCTAAGGATTTCCTCCAGAATGAAAGGTGAAATTTTATATTGAGCATGTGGTTAGAGTGGCCCAAGTGTCCATTCCTCTGTATAGGATGGCTACACCAGAGTTACAGGAGAACAAGAAGCAGTTAGAGGAGTTACAGGAGAAGGGATTCATCAAACCCAGTACTTCACATTAGGGATTTCATTTTCCAGTTTTCATTGAATGTAGATAATACCTTCATAATTTTTGTGGATTATCATAAGTTTATCTAGTTAATGACCAAGAACCAATATCCATTTCCGAGAATTGTTGTTCTCTTTGATCAGCTATGATGTGCCCAGGTGTTATCGAATATTTAATTGATATCTAGTTATCATCAGTTTCATGTTAGTCCTTCTGATATAGATCTTATAAACATTTGGAGTCGGTATGCTCTATAGTAGTATGTGGTTATGTCATTTGGTCTCATGAACCTGCATGTAATATTTATGGCACTAATAAAGAGAGTGTTCTGTCCATAAAAGGATTTTTTTTTGTGGTGGTTTACGAGGTTGATATTTTAATGTACTCACAAACTCTACATGACCATGCTACCCATCATGATATCATTTTGAGTATATTAAGAGAGAAACATTTATATTAAATGATCATAAATTCGATATTAGGATAGACCAAATCCAATTCTAGTGTCATATTATCTCAGATACACGTGTTTCAGTATATCACTAGAAATTGAGAGCAGTAGATTCCTGGGAGAATCCATAGAACATCTTTGAGGTTAGATGTTTTCCAGGGCTGGCAGGTTACCAAAGTCATGTTATAAAATACTTTTAATGCATAGTAGAGCCACTAATAGGCCATAATAAGAAAGGTGTGACATTTTTGTAGACATATTCTTGAGAATATTCCATATTGGTGCAGAATGGGAGGTTACATTTAGTAATAATACTATTTTTTCAGTGATAGGAAGGATCAATACTATTTACTCTGATGCATTTGTTATTTGATTGGGTGATGTTCTTATTTAGGGGATGGAGTCGTTGTGTATGAGTCTCGGTAGTTGATTCCACATGATAGGAATTACCCAATTAATGATCTTGAGTTTGTTGTAGTTGTTCATGCTCTATGTTATTGGAGACGTTATCATCTGTGAGGGGATTTAGTGGTTTTCACCAATCAAAAAATACTCATGTATATCTTCACTCAGTACGATCAAAATTGGATACAATGAAGGCTGGATGAGTTCCACCAGTACATTGATTTAGAACAAGCATATATTCCTTGGAATGGATACATAGTAGCTGATGCGTTGAGCTGGTTGACTATTATGTAGTCAGTTCAGGAGGCCAGCAATGACTGGCATCATATGGATCTGTTCTCTATGATGCATTTGGAGGTTCACGACAAAAAGTGGTGGACATATCATTATTCATTAATAGTTACATAAAATCTTCTTGCTCGAGTGTGATTGAGGCAAATATCCTATTTTGATGGCCACGTCTTAACGAAATGTGTGTTAAAAGAGGGCCTTATTTCTGGATTGACCATAGGTGAGGTTGAGATCTTGAGTTCTCATGGGTGCATATGGTTGTCAGTAGACCTATATGAGAAGATGATACTAGAAATTAATTACTCAGTTTGGGTAGTTCATCCTAGTGTCACCAACATGTATAGATATCTTCACAAAAATTATTGGCGGCCAGGTATAAAGAGAGATGTTGCATGTTCTTTCATGAGGTGTTCCACCTATCAATAGGTGAAGGCAGGGCATCGGTTCCCAAATTGATTTTATAGTAGATATCCATTCCTATGTGGATGTTTAATGATGTACCGATGTAATTCGTGACATATTTTCCAAGGTATCTTTAAGGGAATGATGCATTATGTGTTTTCATTGACAGATTCATGAAGGTTTCTCACATATTATCGATTAAGGAGGCCATTAGTGTATATGAGATGGGAATGTTATACATCTGATAGATTGTACATTTAAATGTAATTCCACATTCATTTTTTTCAGATATGGATACATGTTTAACTTATAAGATCTGTAAGGGACTACAGAAGGATTTGGGTTCAACGGTACTTCAGGGCATGGCATTACATCCCCAGATAGAGACCTAGTCTGAGCATACAATTCAGGTGTTGGAGGACATGATGGGAGCATGCTTCCTCGATTAGGGAAGCCCTTGGGAGAATCACTAACCAATAGAGGTGTTTTTTACAATAATAGTTTTCAAGATACTATTCATATAGCACCTTATAAGGTCTTGTACGGTAGGCCATACCGATTGCCCCTATGATATATAAAATAAGGATAATATGCTTTGTTGGGACATCTTCTTGTCTAGGGGACCACAGAGTAGGGATAGTTAATTACAAAGTGGTAGGCTAGATCATAGTCATGACAGAAGTGTAATGATGATCAACAAAGATGACCTTTGGTGGATGAGGTTGGAGATCCAGATATTCAACATTTTACACCGAGGATTAGACACCAGAGGATTTTGTGACGGTGAGTGTTTTAACCAGGATATGTTACAACCTTTGATTTTTTTGAGAGAGTCGATATGGTGGAAAATCAGTTGTTGTTACCTAATAGTTACAGGGATTTCCCTGATGTTATCCATGTTTCTCAGATACGACGTGACTTCTTAGACCCTTCTCATGTCTTCCAACACAAAGATATTGGGATAGAGGTGGACACATAGTTTGAGCAGAATCGAAACTGGATTTTTGATTATAGTGTGACAGTTCTCCATGGCCTATATATTCCTCTGGTATGAGTGATATGGTATCATGGGTGAGTACAATATGAGACTTGGGAGAGGGAGGCCGACATACGATCGTAGTGGCCGATGTTGTTCAGAGTTTCATCTTATATGCTACCATGTTAGAGAAATTTTGGGGAAATTTTTTTAATGGGAGATGTTTGTAAGAAACTGGATCTTTGTTTCATGAATGATTTCTCCTTTTATGGTGTTTTTTAGAAAATGAGGTGTTTCAGGAAATTTAATGACTACACGCAGTGTACATTGGGGTACACACTGCGTACCCGGTTTCCACAGGTGAAATTGTTTTCGAAGTATAATGGATGATTATATATCCATGTGGGGTGACCTGGGGACTTCCTAAAGTGGGGACCAGTAAAAGAATATATAATCTATATACTTTATAAAGAGATTCAATATAATTTTTTTTATTTGTTATGTTGGACCAGAGACACATCTAATCGATGGTAACATATTCTTCTAGGTCAATCTCATCCTGGAGTGATAGATACTGATAAATATTCTATGGTCCCCCGACTCACCATTGATTATCCAAATCAAACTCTTTCAGTTGCATGATAATATCATAAGTGAGTTATTCCTTCTTATCGAACTCTATCCGTTTTTTTCTTCTCAATCATGAGATATCATTGGTTGATCTTTTTAAGAGATTTTGTAGATCTACTGAATTATAAGGTGATTATGTTATGATTATCATGTATATCTATTATAAAATTCAATGTTATGTGATTTTTGCCTTGTTTTAGTTATTCATTGATTAATATCAGCAAAATTTCTCAATACCCTCACTCATCGTATTACGTGTTTATGGATTTTAGCCCTATTATTTTCGGATTTTACTTGAGTGCCTGAGTAAAGGATTTATTATTGTAAATAAGGTTCTTTAACGTTCTATGGATGAGTTTCCCATTTTTTCATGATATTGAATGTTATTTCAAGACTTTCATGTTCAGATGCTTTGTTTTCCAAGCCTATTATTGTTAGGATGGAGTGATTTTATATGAAACATTGTGAGTTGTTTTAGACTATTTAGAAAGGTAGTCATTGAAGTTTACATTAGATGCCATATAACTTTTTTGCATGATTGACATACACAGTGCTATGAGAACCAGGTGTAGTAGACCATATGGTGAATAGATTATTAGGACTTCCCAAGAGTGTCTGTTATATTTATCACACTATGAGACTATATAGGTATTGGCGTTGAGTGTTCCCTTAGATTGTCTATAAATACTGTTATGTGACCACATGGGGAATTGACGTTGAGTGCTTCATCAGAGTTTCTGTTGTTTATCATTAAAAGAAGTTAGGGGGAATTTATGGTGACTATTTCCTCTGAGAATAATTGTATGCATGAGTCCAAAAGATTTAAATAGTGTGAGCTACTTAGGTTGTAATTATATCATTGTATAAGTTGAACTAGTGGGGTTAGGCTGTGAGAACATAACAAAAGGGTTACTTGATATTGTTTGTTTAAACCATAGGTGATAAAATTTAGGCACTTCCAATATGGTTACTTGTTTTAGCTTCTTAATTGTATATGAAAATGAATGTAATTGAAACTGTAGGATTTTTTAATTTTGAGTACTTCCTTTTTTACTGATTACTTTTTCTTATTGGATTCCCTATATATATTCACTAACTGTTAAGAACCGATCTTTGGGTGGTTTTCTATTGGTATTAATCTCACATGATGTTTTTATCTTTCTTTTGGGACCAAACTGATTATATTGTTGGAGGTATAAATAGGGGAAAGTGCCCATATACTTCAGATACATGATTGTTGTGGAGCTGGATAGCATGTGACTATGCTGAGGTTTGCGATGCTGCATGAGTTTATTTGTTTTCTTTGTACATTGTTTTAAGACTGTATTCTAGCATTGTTACTGGTTTTTCTTCATTCCAAAATATATATATATTGATTCATTTGTATGTGTGTGCTCTAATTGTTTGTCACATCTTTTGTTAAATAGTATACATATTGCATGTTATTACTACTTCTTAACTTAATATAGTTTTATATATGTTGTGTTACTCTGTGAATGAGGGTATAGTATCCCCATTATCTCACCCAAGGACCTTGTTCCTAGCCGATTGCCTCTGGCATTTTAGAAATTGTGCATGAGTCCATGTGACCAATTGGGCACGGGGCACCTCAGGGCGGCACCCGGAACTAGGAAATTACACATATGAATTCATATACATGAGACTCTTAAACATATTATTATTACCTCTTTTCTTGACTGATCATGATCAGATTTTTGGAACCCTATTACATGAAATAAACTAAATTATTGGCCACCCCTGGAAATTATTTATGTCAGTTTAATTTAGTTGTTTTTCACCACTATAAAGATACTTTAAAATTCAATATATTTTTATTAACTATAGCAGGGTGATATAATGGTGTTGGGAAGACATGTATCCTTTCTTAGACGATTCCATATTTTTTTATTATATGAAAAAATACTTAAAGGGATAAATTTTATATGATGTATTTTATTTATTTGTTTGATGTGCTTCTCGTTATCCATAAAAGTTATAAAAAAGACTAAAACATATAATATGATTTTACAATTTATTTTTCTGTTATAAAAAATGTGTTTTTTTCACACATCCATGCACGAATTAGAGGGAGTACCAAAAAAGAGATGTATCGTTGCACCATGTCTAGATAGTTAGATAGAAAAAAAATGAGCATCAAATTTCATCAAACAAGACATTTCATGTATAATAACATGGGTGTGTCACTTCTATGAGATAACGGGGAATAGTTTTTATTTTTTATCTAGTGACTATGAATTTTATATCATTATTGTCATCTATTATTGTTTTTATTGTGTTTCACAAAATGAATACCGGATCCTAATCAATTATTTTGGAATGAATATTGGTTAATCATGTCGATCCATGTAACGATAATTTTTTTATGTTTCCCTCTTTTCATTTTAACATTATTATTGGATATATTAATTTTTACATTATTTATTATTTTCATTATATAGAGAAATTTTTAGTAATGATTAAACTAATGGGTTTATCAAAATCAATTTCAACTCAAAAAAAATATTTTTATAAGTTCTTGGTATTGATGATGGTTATTTATATATATCATTTGGGAAATTATATAATAGATATTTATTGTTGATCCAACATTTTATGTTTTTTGCATTTTTTTATTCATTAAACTGTTTATTTTATAACAATTATTACAAATTTATAATTATTTATATAGTTTCATGATATTATTCACCTAAACATGATTGAGGCGCCCTACTCTCATCCATTTGGAATGATTTTGAATATTGGTCTATTTCAGTATTCTCACAATTATTTTAATTATTTAATAGTATTTCTCTGTTTTTTGGATATATTCTCAACACATGGTTCACAATGTGTTCTGAATCACATGTGAAAAAATAATCACATCACTTTAGTATGTCATTTTTTAAATTAAAAAAGGACACTAGATTGTTCAATCATTAGTTATTGGATCTGAGTACTATTTTAGAGTTTTCCTATGTATTGTATTATCAATTTTAAAAAAGTGATTCTATTTCTAGGATGTCTGATGATATTTTATTATTTTCATAATCATTATCCATTATGTTTTTTAGGATGTTAGGAACCTGAAACTCATTCCAAAATAAAAATCAACTAATTTTTTTATTTCTAAGGATGAAAAAAATTATAGAGGAAATATTATTCACTCCACTAACCATTCAAATAATTTTTTTCAGAACATTTTTCTTCTCTATGATATTTATATAAACTATTTTTCATTTGAGGATTATTTTTTTCTTCTTATGATACACAATTAGATATGAACATTTCAAAATTGTGAAAAAGTAATATATAATATATTATATTCGATTTAAAATGTTTCACATGATAATTAAAAAATTGTATATTACTTCTGTGTAATAATCTATGAACCTAGTAAAAGGATCATAATGGGAATATGATTAACCAAAATGTCCATCCATAAATTGAATAAATCACTATTCACTAAAATCAAATCATTAACACTTCCACCATAAAATATTTATACTAGAATATCCTTTTATTCATCCAAAATATTCCTTATATCCCCAATTAATTTGGACTCATTATTTTCCCCCCTCTACAATCCCTCAGTCGATGAATATATTTTTCATGGGTTGACAGTAAATCATTATCATCAAATCCATATAGTGAATTCCTCCACCAAATAATCCATTAATTTTTCTTCTCCTTAGAGAATTTATACATAAACAGTGGTCCATAATGATAAATTTCGCACAAATATATTTGGGGTTGTAGGATTCCACATGTGTGTTTATTGATATAGTGGTCCATGTGAAATGGGAAAATCAACATAGTTATAATGGATAAATGATTTAAAATAGGTTTCCCCTTACGTATATCAAATATTATAAAACAATGATAACCTAATTTTTTAAGACACATTTTTTTCTAAAAAATGATATTATGTGTAAATAATTTGATATATAGGAAAAAATTATTTCTCATTGATATTTTTAAATTAGAGATACGATTTCAATTCAATTTTATAATGTAATTTTATATTAAGAAATACTAACCCCACATGAAATATTACGCATTCCAAATTATCCATTAAAATGATTAGTCATATTATCAATGGTAACATTGAATGTGAAATGTTTTTTTGGTACTTTTTTTATAATTAACATTTATTCCCAATTAAATCCTTCAAAATGATTTTTTTATAATAGACATCATTATATCATTACATATGAATCATGCAAGTAAATTATTGATTGTGTTATCTGTGCGTTGATTCCTAGTGAATGTGTATTGATGTTCTCACATTTGTTCTTTGATGGAATTGGGGATATTTCATTTGTGGGAATTTTAGGTTATTTTGAGACTTTTTTTCTTAATATAAATACATATTTCCATAATTTAATTATTAATATTGACACCATTTATTATTCTTAGTTTATGTGTGTTTCTAGGTTTTATTACATTATGGGTATGATGCACTAGTCATGAATCATAAAATATAATATATGAACAAATATATATTTTACTTTGTGTATAGGATTTTCCCTATGGATGATCTAGTGAGGGAAATATCATGAGTAATTTATGTTCATTTTTATATATTGACAATATTTTAAGTATATGTCGTCCCTTTTCCATGATAGTCATAAGTTTTCACTGGTTCCCATGATGTATTCTAAATACTACTTTATTTGAATCTTTTCAATAGTGTAAAAAAATGTAATTATTCATGAATAAAACATGGAATCCTTATCACTTTTCATAAGAATAATAATTTTGTTGATTATGTAATTTTATTCCCATATCTAAATAAAAATTTTAAATAAGTGATTCATTTATTTGAAAATTAAAACCAAATACTTATGTATATATAGATATTTACATCTCGAACTAGCATTATTTTTTAATTATTAAAGGATATATATTGATTTGTAATTTCATAAAAAATGGATGATATAGGTAAAACTAATCATAACAATTTGTATGAAGGGATCCATTTGGTTTAAGGTTGACTAACATGGATTTAGATTAGGTATAGGTTGATGACATGTGAATGCGTATCATATAATTCATTTATATACTTGTTGAGGAATTTTTTATTTTGATTATTTTAGGTATCTCAATTACAGAAACCTCCTCGATTTATGGTTATTCACAATATTTCTTGATTCATTTAAATCCTTATGTATTGTTATGTAATGGTGTATTATTTTATATTTTTTATTTTAAATATCTGATTATAGACATGCAGTTTTTTAATTCCATTTCAATATTCATTTCTTATTAGTTTGCTTATACTTCTTTCTATGACATGGAACTATGATTAATAGAATAAGGATTACATAATTCTGTTTGAAATATTTCAGATTATAATAACCCCTTCCATCAATTAATTCTAAAAAGGATCTATTTAAACACAAGCAAATGGTTTCCAACGTCACATTACTTGGATAGATCCTTTGAAGTGTCATGATTTCTCCTATGATCATGATCCATGGGATAGACTGAGTTTGATTGTGACAATAAGTGTAATAGGTATCTATTTATCTGGAAAAGGAGAATACCCACCTTATTTAGACTTTGTTTACCAATCAGTACAAAAATATTACACATTATGCGGTATAGTTAATTTATATTTCTCAGTACCCCTCCCTCATATTTAATTACCACCTATCGAGGTGCAGATTCCCAAATATGATTTTATAGTGGATAAGTGTTAGTTATGATATTTGTGTCATGTTATTAAATTGATTAGTTTTGGTTTTATGGTGATTAATATATCATATTATCAAATTTATACATGGAATCCAATTTGATCACTAATGAATTTTCAGTATGTTCTCGTCATTAATTAAAAGTACATTGTAAAATATATATTGGGTTTTTGATAATTAGAGGTGATATTTTTTTTAACATTACTTTTTTTAATATATCATAATGTCTATATTTATAGTCATACAACAATAGTCATTGAACCGAACATGATTTGTTATTATAGATAATAAATTAAGGATTATTTGCATTGATGGGAATGAAACTAGGGGATAAAAAGATCAGTTCCACAAAATGATTATTGTTTCTGACAAAATTTGTGTTTAGACCTGATTTACGAAGGATTCCCCACATTAAAATTTAATAGGAATTTAATTATTATTGAATTTCTTATTCCTTGTATTTTAACTGGAAACAGTCGTGATTTTTACACATTTATTATCTATTGGAGTCACATTCATAATATTAATCTATTAGTGAATAATTTGGTCAAAAATACTTAAAAATGAAGGTTTAACATCTCTTCTCTAAAAATGGATATTTGGTGATTGGTAAAAGAGGTGGAATAGTTAATAATTTTTTTTATATTTTTAAATTAAAATAATAAGATTAATTATATATCATAAATATTTAATAAATTAAAAAAATGTTTTATCAATCAATACACATGATTCGTATTAGTGGTGTCCCTTGTCTATTTTAAAACCAATGTTCTATACCAAAAGATGTTATGATATTTCTCATTAGATGTATCATTTGATAGATAATAAAAATTTAAAAAAATAGAATATATATATCATTAAATATAAATTATTTTTTATTTTGAGCATGTTTTCCAAACATCTAACTCACACAAATGTTATAAACTGACAAGGGTAAATATTGTGTCTCAAAACTAATGATGGTCTCAAATTACATATATGATAGACAATTTTTGATTAATAAAATTATTTTTTAAAATAATACAGTAATAATTATTAAATAAAATATTATAATCAGTGAGGCATCCAAACTGTTTATGCCTTTGAATTTTATATCGCTATTAGGGAAAACACAATGTTTCAATAAAAACCATGGTCTCTTATTTCATGAAACACATTCTATATTTGATTTATTCAATTATTTGATATATATTTTACATTCTGAATATTATATATTTGATATTTTTATTCAATATTTTTTGAGGATTATGTGCCTCATAAAATCACAATAACTCAATGTCTTACTTAATAAATATTCGATTGAATTTTATGATTTTTAACAAATATATTACCCTTTAAAAAATACTTTAAACCATTTTAAGTAAATTTTCATTAATAAATCATATATTTAACACATGAAATATTTACTTTTTCAAATAGAGGGCATTTATTATCATTGTAAAAATTAGTATATTACAATTCAGACTCTCTATCATCTTCTCATCCTGAAAAAGTACCTTCTAATGTCTTTATCAAACAACTCAAGCCACTGATATCGAACATAAAAATATCAAACCAACAATTCTTCATAGATCCACCTATTCTACACCTATATCCATACTAGTGGTATCATCTTCTTTTATAACAAATTATTTCAATGATTGTTGATATCCTCTGGAAACTCCACAAATGATGTGTTGGCCTCCATCTCACAATCCCTACAATCAATAAACTGTGTATGGTTGGGTATACCTCAAATGATGGGCCACATTGAATACATCATGAATATCTTGACAGTGATAGGGGAGATCTTGAAGATAGTCAACCTCCCCAATCTTTCTAATTATCTCAAACATTCCGAAAAAACATGGATCCATATTTCACTATGTCACCAGAAGTCAACTCACCAATAGTATAGTAACACTCAATAAGTCCTTATATCCCACATAAAACATGAGTGGTCACCTCCTTCTGCCAACATATGGTCTATTTCCTCTTTGAGTGGTAATCAAAATCTTCTATATCATATGAACCCTCTGGGAAGTCTCCTTAACCATACTTGGTCCAAAAACTACTATCTTAACTACCCCATACCAACAAAATAGTGAATGACATGGACTCCCAAAAATATCCTCATATGGTGCCATATGAGTTGATGCCTAATAACATTTGTTGTATGAAAACTCAATCACAGATATGTGATCATACCTCTCTTCGCTAATGTATTGCACACATGATAGAATCGTATCATCCAATATTTCAAACGGCCTAATCCAATTGTCCTTCGGTATGAGGTTGGAACATTGTTCTCAATCTCAGTAGTGTCCCATGGGATTTTGTATGAATATCTATATACAGTCTGTAAAACATTTATCCCTACCTAAAAAAAAGAAAAATTAGTATCCACATTGTTCTACGATCTCTCAATCAAATAACATTCCCATATATTCCACTAAGCGAGTCTCATTGATCGGTAATAAGAGGTCGAAGGCGTATCAGTGCCAAAACATGGAACGAATGGAGAGATAAAGAATGATTAATTGCTGACAAGATAAGGAAAAAAATTGGTTCACCGGGATTGGGAACTTGATGTATTGTCCTTCATGTTGACTTTGGTGTTCTACTTTGACATTCGTTTAATATAATATTTTGGGGCCAGCCCCTTATTTAAAATAAATGTATGACTAAAATGTATGTATGACTATTTATTGGCGCCTTAAATGTTTACCTCATGTTCGTGAGAAGGAGATGACATCATCAAGGAACACTATAATGAAAGAGTCCATGTACGAATTAATGACCATGTTCACTATGCACCTGAATGACGTTGTTGCATTTATTAGCCAAAATGACATCACCTTGTACTTTTATTGACTATATCCAATCCAAAATCCCATATTTAGAATGTCCTCCTCCCTAACCTGCATCTAGTTGGTCACTGGATGAATATAATTCATCAAGAAACATTGGGATCCCAATAACTAATGAAAATAATTATCAATCCTTGGAAATATATATTGATTATTCACTGTCACATAATTCAACACCCAATAATCAACAAATAGTTAAAGACAACCATTTTCTATAATAGAGGGAAATCATATACACCACATTGTAAATTACAAGGTCTAATAAATACCTTCCTCGCGATGTCCTCTAGTCGATCCATGAGATCGTTTATCTAGGTTAAAATCATATATTGCTGAGTTTTCAAAATGTGATTTTCAATTGGCCTGAAATCAATCTCAAAATTAATTTTTCAATCAATCAGAGTATCTACATGTTTAGCCAAAAAACATAACAACCCATTATTTAACATAT
This sequence comes from Viscum album, assembly GCA_963277665.1. Taxonomy (NCBI): domain Eukaryota; kingdom Viridiplantae; phylum Streptophyta; class Magnoliopsida; order Santalales; family Viscaceae; genus Viscum; species Viscum album. The sequence goes on along the minus strand of OY728151.1, from coordinate 2,030,449,896 downwards.
ATAGGTCCTATAATTCATTTTATGGATGATGAATGATGGAGTTGGAATTTTTGGTATATTCCATCACTATTTTAAACTCATATCACTCTCAAATACTCAAATTGAAATACGTCTAGTTGAAGAACCAATTCATCCTACACCACATAGTAAGTGTTGTAGAAAATATTAACTACATTCTCCTACACAATTCATGGTAAATCTATAATAATCTAATTTTTTTATTTATTTTATTTACATTCTAAATAGATTCATAATCTACATCAAGGGGAAATATTAATGAATGTGACGGAAACACATCGAAAAAGTAACCAAGTCATTAGGATAAACCCTATTGGGCCTATTAGATAACATAATATTTCCTAAATAGCATATGGTATAATACAAGGTTTTACAAGGAGACTATCCTTATCCAAAGGTATACTACTCAAATAACTACACCTTGTCTTATTAATTTTGTTTTATTCTCACTCTTTATAAATATACCAACATAGTATAATTCTCAGTTCAAATAATTAATACCAATAATATTATATCACACAACATGGAACCAAAATATATCACATAAATCAAAATACAACGAACAGATAGCATAGATTATGTAATTTAATTAATGAGCATAATTACCACACAAAAACATGTATATAGATGGTATTTGAACCTATATTCCCTAATCAAGATAGATGAATATACAAAAAATATCATAAATTTCATATATAATCATGTGTGTCACACATGGTGAATCAATAGTAACAATATAATATAAATACCCTACATTATAAAAACACATTGGTCCACTATTCAGTACTATCCAAGCACTGATATAGGTCTCTTCCCGAGTCCAAAACATAAAAAAAATCTAGCATTTCCTGAACAAATTCAATAGGAAAACAAGTTATTTAGTGGCCTCCATTGTTAATATTTTGAATCATCCTGAAGAGAACCACTATGTATGGGTTGGAATTATATATAACCTCATGTATACCTCCCTATATTGAAGAAGTTACCAACCTTCACTTATGGTGTCAACTGGAACAATTGGGAGACTAAACCCTATGTATTATGTCGTAGGACCAATATGTATAAATATTAAATTTAATATAAAATAAAAACAACATGATGAAAATTACAGATGAATTATAAATAATAAAAATAAAACTTGTCTCATAAGTGGAAATTATGTGTGAGGGAAATAATGAAGATAATGTAAATAAATAAATAATGGATCCTATATAGTCCATCCCGGTATACTATTTGGCCTATTATTCTCTTCCCCTATATCCACCACATGGACCATTCCCTTATCTATATGACACATTCAATCTACAAGCATATTGAAATTCCCATGTATGATTTGTGTGGAAGACATGGTAGGTAAAAACCATTTTGTCTATAAATTCATCTTCTCAAGTATACGTGTTTATGAAATATTAAAATATTGTGTAACAATAATAGGAACACATAATCCAAAAATCATATGTCGTGCACTAACCAAGCTACCACAAACCCTAGGTCGTTCCAGTGTCGCCCCCATTCTTGAAATATAATGTATATAAAAATGTATCAAAAACTAGGAACAATTATAATAGACTATCATTCAAAATCTTAATGGCATGAAGTAAAAATTTCCTACCTAGAATACAAAAGGCATCATTTGGTGCAAATAATACTCAAGGAATCATGAATATAAAACATACTCAGAAACTACAGGCATTAGATAACACTCAGAATGCTCAATGAACCATGTGTCTGTAATCAAATCAGAATCCACATGAAATCATGTAAATGGCCAGTTACAAGGTTATCATCTTGGGTCATCATCTTCAAAGTACATCATGAGTGCTACCCATATGATGTAATATTCCATTAAAGACAACTATCATATATACAATAACAATTACTCTGGTTGAAAACATGTCAACATATATATCGATGAAAATTTTAGCACACATGATGAGTTTCACATGATCATTATATATATCAAAATGTGAATAAAATATCATCAGTGATTCAACATATAACATCAAGCACACAAAAAAACAAACTATACTATTTCAACGCTCACTCACACATGATCACACATCAAGAAAAATATTGAGTATGTCCACATATAAATTAAATATGGAAACAAGTGTAAAAAAGAGAACAAAACACAAGGAACAACCAAAATCATAAGTCATTGATTTTAAAAGTTGTAAATATACTAGTCAAGATCCCTCTTCATGGCCTTATTATAAAAAAACATCACATGTAAAATACCATGGTTCATTAAGGGTCCCTAAATCCAAAACCAAAAATTCATTTTCAAAAACTAAAAAATATCACCAGTGATGATACATGATCACATTTAAATACTTTTAAAAAATCATTAAAAAATCAAGTAAAATTATATTTTCAATCCTTAATATTTTTCCACATTATCAATTAGATCAAATAATTTTCTTACAATATTTTCCCCATGAATAATTATTTCATGAAAATTTCTCTAAAATTATAATTTTATAAATATATCTAATAATTTTATAATAAATTATCATTTAAAATTATATTATTTAAATTTTATGGTTATTTCCATATATTATTATCTTTGGATAAATTATTATAAATTTTCTGTTATAATTTTGAGTACATAATTTATTATAAATTATCCTTTATAATTATCTATGTATAATTTATTATAATGTATCCAATATCATATTATTTGGATATTTTAATAAAAATTATACATTTGACAAAATGATTAATATTATCTCAGATATTCTCATACATTCTTTCTTATTAAATTAATTTAATTACCATTAAATAATTTTTATTATCTCATCATATGAAACGTTCAATAAAATTTATACTTTTATATTTTTTCTAAAAATTATCCTTTGATAATTTCACAAGATTATTATTGATAATAATCTAAATAATTATATCTAGGTAAAAAAATATAATTATCATTTTTAAATTATAAATAAATATTCATTATACAATTTTATTAAATTATATTTTTAAATTTATCATATTTATAATATAAAAATTTCATACATTATTTCATTACTTGATAACTCTATTTGATTATCACTATTAATAAAAAAGCATATTTTAAAATATTTATAGATTATATGCTAAAAAAATTATAGTTGTAATTATCATTGATTCTTTTTTGATAATATTGTTTTAAAATTCTTTGGTGGATTGGAAATATTATATTCTAATAATTTATAAGAATTTATCAAATTAGAGGTCATAGGTGGTATTTTATTTAGAAAATATTATAAAATTAAGGATCGTTTTATTAGATTGATCATCCTTTTTAGATAGTGAATCATAGATGTAATAGTATTTTTTATTAATTTTTCAAATTTAATATGTTATTTTTTGATGAAATAGGATTAATATATAAGAATGTTGAATAAAAGGAAAAATCAAAGGAGTCTAAGAATATTCCCAATTTTTTATGTGTTCACTTAAAAATAATAAAAATATATTTATATAATAATTGTTATTTTTTATTTTATTTTGTTTTTCTTTATCTTCTTATTGAATATTATTTTATCAATTGTTTTTATACTAAATCAGATTTATAACCCGGTTATGTCATTGAGTATAAGTAATCATTATTCATAATTCCTGAACCAAGTGTTATTTGTTAAATTTATTGTTGAAAGAGACTCAATCCCACTATGTGACCAAATCACATCCATGTTTTTATTAGAATTTTAATATTCACATAGATTACATGTTAATTAAGTGAATTTCCTATTATGATCATTATTCATATAAATCGTGATGATGATATTTATGATCACATGTGTCAGTGTTAAGGATTTTTCTTATTATTTTTCTTAAATTGATATAAATGTTGATGTGTACTCTAACAAAGGTGATGGTAAGAGTACTTCATTTCTTATTTTCATGATTAAAAAATAGTTCTGATATTAATTGGATGATTAAGTTCCCATAATATTTTCTATTAAATATATTACTTTTTGATGTCTGAAAATTCATTTCATTATTGAAACAGTTACCATAATGTCTATTATACAAGGGGACCACCAAATCAAATCCATGGTCAATAGCGTGAAAATTGGAATTTAAAATTTTTATTTAATCTTGAAAGTATTCATTATAAATATTATTATTGATATAATTATGTCTTGTAACATTTTGGGTATTTATAATCTATGAATATTATGGGAAGAATCATGGATAATTTTTTTCTCATTAAAATAGATTTATAATGATGTAATAAAAAATATAAATTCATGATGATGTGATTCAAATGATATCCACTAATTAATAAAATCAGTGGGTGTCATGTTTAAGGAATGTTTTCTAAATGTATATGATTTATCTAATGTACCTCTTCATGTTGATGTGGATAACTCCATTTTAAATGATACTGATGTCCATGGATTTTAATGATATCCACTAATAAACACAATCTGTGGGTGAGAATCATTTCATAATTTAAATAATTATATTATATTGTTGTAGTCCTATGATGACTCTGAGGTTCCACTCACTAACCTTAGAATGCTGAGGTACTCCTCCTATGTCGCATACCGCAGGTATGTCTCCCCAACACAGAAGTGATCCCTTCCATGTGTTTGCCACCCCATCACAGTAGCGCTCCCCCTAATTTCCGGCAGAGGTACTCCTCCTGTCGAGTAAAGTTGGTCTGCCACCTCAAAACAGTAGTTCTCCTCTGCCATGGTTATGTCGCCCCAAAATAGTAGCGATCCCCACTTGGCTATTCATGTCACTCTGAATCGAATCAGACAAGTAGTCATCAGGTCTCTGCCATCTATAATGTCACTGTACTCTGTATTCTCATCTCCAGGAGGATCTTCTCCATGAGGTACTAGTCGAAACTCCAAGTGTCTTGATGTCCCATGAAGTAGTATCTTAATGAACCACCTCGTCATGGAGGTCTCAACAGAATAGACGACTCGTCAATCGGACACCCGGTCTGTGAGTTATTATCATTTTTATTTCATGAGACCGATTGGTTTTTAAGATAAAACCAACCCAACCATACTCCAATATCATCCAAAAACCACGAAGAGTATTCCAAAAGAACTGTGTCATCAAGAGGAATCCAATGTAGTCAACGACACGTCAATCGGACGTCTAGTCCTCAAGTTATAAGTGTTTCCGCTCCGAGGGCCCGGTTAGGTTCGGGTTCGAACAGATTTGGACATACCCAATCTTCACTGAAAACATGAGTGTAATATCATGAAACAAATTTATTGTTCCTAGGAATCCCACGCAACTGACAGTGCGTCGATCAGAGGTCCATAGCTCCTGTTATGGCCATTTAAACGAAAACAGTCTGAAAATAGGGGGTCTGAGCCCAGTCCGACCCGGACCAACACCCCTTGGGTCAGCCTGAACTAGGTAGACTGGCCCCAGGTCCGGGTCCCGCCAGGCTGGCATGGCCCGACCCGTGGTCGATGGCGGCTCGACCACCCTGGCCGAGCGTTTACGCGGAGCGGGGGGTGGCGGCCCCCCGCTGATTGTCACCGTCGGCGCCCGCCCCCGGTTGTCCTAGATCCCGTGCGGCTGCGGGATACTCTGTGTTGCAGCTGCGGCTGTTTTCGTAGTGGATCTCCTCCGACAGCATGTTGGGGCGCTACCACGCCGTCGAGTCGCGCCAGCAGCATCTTATGCGGACCATCAGACATGCTCTGGTGGTCCGATTTTCCCACCGTCTGCGCCTAAAGCTCTCCCAGGACATGTTCTTCACGGAGAAATCATCAAATTGCCTATGCAACCCCATTTCAAATATCCCGTTATCACACGCACAAACTTTCAACCTACGAAGGGTCCCGGGTTGTTCGTTAGCTCGTGATCTCCGCGTTAGATGCTGGAATAAACACCCAACAGAATAATCTTCATGCTTGAGGGTATAAAACACATAAATGTAAAAATAAAAAATCCCCCTACCTTGAAAAGGCATCTTGGTAGCCGAGCATCGTGGAAGATGACGTCGTAGAATGTGGATTCATTGAAGATGTCAGAGTGCTTCCAAGGAGGAAATTGCGTCACCTCACTTGTTTTTAAGATGAAGAAGGAATACACGTCATTGTTGGCATTCCATGCAAGTGGCTTCTTCTCCTTTGGCTTGGCCAATGATAGAAGGTGAAGTTGATGTTCCACGGTGGTTTTTCGTTGAAAAAATGTTGTTCATTCTTTGGGAGAAGAACCCCCTTCCCTTATTCTCAAGAGCTCCCCAAAGTTCCAACACAAAAAAATCCCTAATAAAATAATAGCTAAGATATTATTTTATTCACACAAGCCACTTAAATTCAAACAAGAAATATTAATTAATTGAGGAGATTAAATTCATCAATTAAATTTTGTTTGGCTAAAATTATTAGAGAGGGTAAGGTGGAGAGGCTACATAATTAAATAGGAGTTTACAAATTAATTTATGGGGTGATAAAGGGTGGGTTTAGGGAGTTTAGGGGGAGGATAAGAGTTAGGGTCTTATGTGGGACCCACCACATGAAACAATCCCTTGAGAGGTTAAGTGGATGTGGAACCCACCTCTAACTCCCCTTTTGTGGGATAATAACCACTCTCAAAAATAAAAATACCAAACACGTTTTTTTATTTATTCCTTAAGAACAACTGAAAATTAACCTCTTCTCCCGTCAAAATGAAACTACGGTAAATGTCCCCTTAAGAGAACACCGGCATTGTGAGTTCATCGGTGCCCTCCGATTTCAATTCCACGAACCGGTTCAAAATATAGAAAAAACAGCTTGTTCGTTCACTGAACGTACCCGAGCTAAACTTCTGAAATTGATATCGGGCATACAGGGCCCCAGAATTGGGTTTTGTCAGAAGATACAGACTCGTAAAATTCCATAGAAAATAAGAAAAAATATTCCTTGAAATTTCCAGGTCTTTACATGAAAAAACATTAAACCCATATCCTTGATATATATCATGAACTTAAATTCATTATCATTATATAACTTTTCTTAATTGAAACTACCATTTTAATCAATTATAAAAGGAGACCACAAACATCTCCTACACAGATAAAATAAAATAAGGGTTTATATATAAAAAACCTAATTAAAGATATTATAATTATATTATAATACAAAAATCCCCATTTCCCCAAATTACATCTTAAATCCCACTTCATTAATAGGACTTTCATGAAACAATTCTACATTTCTATGAAGGTATCAAATCGTTCTTAACGTATTGTTCAAACCAATTTTTTATTCTTAAATCTCAAATATTTTATATACATAAATTAGGGATAAAAATAGATTTTTGTATACTATAATGTTTTATAACATAAATGAAATATCACTTTTATTCCATCCTAAAAAATTATTCATAATATAAAAATATCATCATGGTTATTTGTTGACTACCACTTCAATACATAACATAAGCTATTTTATTAAGTGGATTTCCTAGGATTGTTTAATTTTTTTATCAATATTATATTTCTATCATTTTAATGATTCTTAAATTATAAATAATTTTGTGACAAACAATAATTTTATTTTAGAGAAGATAATAATATTGATTTTTTGAATGTAATGATTACCACTTACACCTAGTGTTTTGTTTTGATTTCAATTACAACAAATCATCGAAGAAATAAAAATTTGTATTGATGCATAAAATTAAAATTTTTATATATTTAATTTTATATACCTTTTAAATATATTTTTAAAAATTTAAAATAATAATTTCTATGTAGAAATGAGAATTATTTAAAATATGATAAAAATACAATAGGAAACCAAAACATGGGGATAAAACATTATAAATGACCAAGTTGGGTCAATAAATGAATAGAAGGAAAATAATGGTAGATGAATTTGGTTCTTATAATGTATCAAAATTTACACAAATTATTTCTATAATAATATAATATTATGCTCATAATACATTCATTAATATAGGTATGTAATCCTTCAAACCCCCAAAGTTACCATTTGGTTACACGTTAGCATTCATTAACCGCCTCTTAAATTCTGTTCTTATTATATATATCATAAATATAATTTATTTATGTGATATTTACATATAAGGATAGTTTATGATACTTATATATGTTGGGTAAAGTAAATTTTAACATTCCCTTAGTGGTTTTAACATTTATTTACTCCCAATATATCAGTGAAATTTCAATTTTAATCAATCACAAATTTATCATCTCAATAAATATTTTATACTGATTGATTTTCATAAAACAAATTCTCATGGAAAATGATTTTAATTGAATTCATCTTTGAAAATAAATTTTCCCTATTCTTAATAATTTGAAACATTCTTTATTCATTTCTTAATGTATCACCTATGACGATCATATTATTCATACTTCTTAAAACTATATTAAAAATAATAGTCTAAAATTACGAACCTATATAAATTTTTTATTTTTTGATTGTTCAAAATGATTTATTTACTTATTCAGTAAGAATTCAAAATCAAAAAATCCATTTTTTGTGTCTTAGTATCTGGTTGTGAACCCAACTTAAATATCATGGGTAGACTCGTGCTTATGAGTTATAAATTGTTTATTTTTCCCTTTTGTGGCTGACATAAACATCAAAAAAATATGATAGTGGTTTTTTTGGTTGTTAAATTTGATTTCATTATAGATATCAAATAAATTGGGTAGTATTAATATCATGATAGATTAAATGTATTGGTTTAAAAACTATAACATGATCATTTTGATAGTATAGGAAAGAATCAATTGAATAAGATATAATACGTAGTATAAGATGATTGTTTAGAAAGTAATCGATGTCAAATAAAGATGATGATTTAGTTGGGAGTAATACATGGAAAATTATTATCAGGTATTATTTATGATTTTAACATATATTTTTGATTCCATGCTATTATGATTTAAAATCATTATTATATGTATTCATCTATACATTTTCTCTCTTTATAAAATAAAATTTCTCATATTGAATCTCATTATGGCACTAATTATCATGACTATTACGTTACTATGATTTTTCCCCATATTCCCTTTATCTGTATTCCCCATGATATCCTATGTAATATATCATGAAAATGACCATGATAAACTAACAATCTTGGAACTGACCATATACACCACAAACATAATGGGAATTATAGATTCCCATTGATTGGTGACAAGAACACATGAATCAATATCTTGTAGAGGGAATGATTTAACAAATCCAAAGAAATACATAATGAAATATACATAGTCAATATAAAAAAAATTTGAATGAGAGAAATGGAATAGATATATTACAAAACCATAGATATATTGTCTCAAGGATAAAACTAAAAAAGGTAAAACTAAATAATCACGTCCAATGAAATTAAAGGACTACCAAACAAACAACAAATCTAGATGATATCTCGTAAATTCCATAGAATTTCACCTTCATCTAGCCAACCAAACTGACCAAAATCCTGTAACCTCAGTACAAAACCATGTATATCCCATCATGAATAGACAGAATTAAGTCTAGACATGACTTAAGGGGTTTACAATGGGTGATAAACAGACATAGTAGGATCCCATTTAGGTGACATAAATTCAAATAATGGTAATTTTTCCATGTTATAAAAAATTATTTATAATCCAGGTAATATAAATTCTGTTAATATTATAAATTTTTAAATAGGTATTCAACCAAAAATAATACAGACAGAGTAAAATTCACAACACATCAAGGAACAATACATTCCATAATATATTTTAAAATCATACAAAAACATATTAAAATTCAATCATCAAGCTCTATGGAATTTTCATTGAGTATTGGGAGAAATGGAACACCATATAATGTGAGACTCCAAAAATTATTTGTTCATATAAGGAGGATACTTTTCTTATAGAGTATAATAAAACCCAATGGATGTACCCACCCAACATACAGTGCCAATATATGAGGCATATTGTTAAAACATCCATCATTGATACCATGGAATCCCATATTGTAAATATTACACACAATTATATCAAACCCTTATTATGGAAACCATTTCATATGTATATAATAGAAATAATTGACAATCCATTTTTTATTACCAAAATAATGGAAATAAAATTCATTAAAAAACATTTTATACAAACAAAAATCCACAAATCATCCAAATATACATAAATAATTGAATAAAACCCAGAAAATTCAAGGTTAATCAAACATAGGATGGGGAAGGAAAACCTAAAACATTCTTATGTTTTACATGCTTCTAACAAGATCGACCAACACTATATAGAATATAATGACAAAAATAGAGGACTGGTAATTTATTCCCTCAACAAACAATAATTTGAACATGAATTTTGGGAAATGGAATAGATATATCACAACATACATCAGGGAACACACTATTCAAACTATAAAAAACATGTGCATCATCTTCAAGGAGATGTTCATACATTCGATCTATAGAGGATCAAAAAAGCATCAAAAAATTGAAAATTAATCCATAACACAATGAAACACCACTGATATGACCTATGGAAATGAAGAAACAAAAAGGCCAAACAAAATAGAGATGTGATGCAACCACTATGGTTAGAAAATATAATAATATGTTATATAAATGGAGATATATAAACCAAAATCACCTGGAATAGATACAGTGTTTAATAATGTGGCCTACCATTTAATAGTTGAAAATATATCTTCTATACAATGTATTTAAAACTAATACTGATCATAATTATCAATGTTAATTTATATTTAAATTCATTAATCATACTACATTCATGAATGATTAATATTATTCGCATCATGTTAATTATATCATGACCAATAAATTAAATACAGGAAAATGTTTTAATTCCATTAAAACATCACTCTCTAAGCTAGGTTCCAAATATCTATCCTGTAACATATTCAAATCCTGTACCCAATTCAGGATGTCAATGTTTTGAGAAGGTAGTGATGTGTCTAGAAACTAGTATAATTCTCAAACCATCTCTATCACACTTATAAATAAAAAATATTCTAAAATGATAAGAGAAATTTTTGTTACTAATAATGATGTTAAAAAATTTCATCTAAAATATGTTTCACCCTATGTATTTTAAGTGGACGTATAGTGGTACCGAAAGTGTTGAGTATGCACATTCTTTACATTCGATTCAAACTGTCACATGTTATATGAATGTGTCTCATTTTTCCATTAGACTATAAAAAATGTAATTTACATCACCAGAAAATATTTCACATGTTAAATAATAATCTATATTTCATTCATTAAAAAAATTAGGCTCTAACTCGATCTCCACCAAACTTATGACATTATAGTGTTCCCAAAGGTAATTTTTAACATGGGATATGTAGAAAAAATAATGCATCCATGTCAACTAAACTATAAATTCCAACCTATACAAAACCATTCCAAAAATCTCAGTTACATAAAATGAAAAAAATATTAGATACATAATTATATATTTTCCCTGCTAACAGTGACCCAAACGAGGATAATAATTCATGAATCATTGGAAACCCATAGAATAATACAATATATTTTGTTAATTATCCTCATATTGTTTCTGATGAATGTATGTTGTAGTATGAAATTGTCCTATATTATGAAACCTTGTCAACAACCCTTATCCTAAGCATGGTCCCAAAATAGTGGTTTGGAATAACTCTTCCTAAAAATAAGTGATCTCTAGTAGTGACCATACAAATTATATAAGGTAAATATTATGATTGAATAATAGTATCTATTATTATAAGGATTGTCAAAAATTCCAATATTTATATACATTGATCTATATTATTCCATGAAATGGGAATTGATCATATCGTCCAAGATCCTAATAGAACACATTGTCCAATTAAGTGTATAATGATGGTAAGCTATAGTCAACCTCAAATGAGATCCCATTTCCAATTAGAAACTATTTTTGAACTGAGTGGAAACATTAGTAATCCGATCCAAAATTATTTAATAGGGAACTACCTATGATGTAATAATATATTAAACAAACAGCATAACTAGTTTTTATCATTATCTATTTCATGGAATATAATAATATGATAATATTTAATAAAGTGATCATAATGATTCCAAATAGATCATTTCCCTTGAGGATTCTCTAGTAATTAAATAAAAATTTCAATGGAGTCGACTGTAATTAGAAAGATTCAGATTCACTATCTTTATCTATTTGAAGGTGTAATAGTGGGACACAAAATATATATTTTTTCCTTCAAACATGACCATGAGAAAAATTATATCATGTAATAATACATTTGTATAGTTCCCAAATGAACAACCATTTAACATCTATAAAAGGAACACTATAATTTACAACAAGATGATAATGGAATTTCATTCCAATCCCTAAAAGGGATAATACTGAATAATGAGATAGACCATCCATATATGGTCTCCCCACCATATAGGGATTCTCAAATTCCCATAAATCTATTATCTAATTGTTTCCCTGAAATAATAAACTCATGGATATATAATAATAATTGGATGCTAGCTAGAATAATACCTAATTTATTCTCTAATGAATTTTGATTCTACTTAGCTATGATCTGTATAAGGTTCTACTCAACTATAAAATAAAAAAAATTGGGTCAAGAAATTATTAATAAGAAAAAGTAAATTTTCTTTCTTCTAGAGAATGTGGTAGGAGAATTTGAAATTGATCAACTGATTGTATTCATTTAAAAAATGTTATTTGAGATTCATTTAATTCAATAAAATGAAATCACAAATAATCTTATGGTCATTAATGAATTTAAACCTCTCCCAAATGATATCTTTATATTTTATAGACAAATGTGGAATGATTCATATCATGTGTTTGGAAGTTCTTCTCTTGTAATCATTAATAATGGGATCCATAGGCTAGATCATGATCATCTTGAATAAAAATGAATCCCATAGTAGCACCTAACATGTCATTGTATACCACATACCCCATACATGGATAGGGTAATATCATTATATCATACGACCTAATAATACATTTAATTTAATTTAATAGATACAAAAATTTCACATCCAATGTGTTCCTCACTAAAATCTTGGTAATTTCATTCAAGGGTGAAACAAACTTCAAGAAGTACATTAGGAACCACTAATAGTAACAATAATGACCACAAATGAACTTGATCATGTTGCTATTTTGTACAACCCCCCCATGAAAATTACACCATCACCTATTCTAAATAAAAAGATATAAAACACTTCTTAATCATGTTCTCCAATACCATAATTTATTGTATCCAAAAATAACCTTCAAAACCATTCCACAATGAAGCTAACTATTCATGATTACTGAACATGTTTCATATAGTTCTTATTCTAATGACAAAATCATTAATAAGTAATAATATCATCTATGAATATTATTATAATGTTTTCGAGATAATGATGTATTATATAGTTCATAATTTCCTTAAATACTATTTATGATTTACTAAGAAAATCATAGATCACATGATATTCATAATATCCCTATGAAAACATGAGATCAATATTCAGTACATTAGCATCCAAAAAACTAAACTCATGATTACCAAATCATAGATTATTATTTTAATACAACATCTACTAAACTAAATGATCAAAAAAGGAAACCACAATGTTAAAAAGAGACATATTCTTAAGTTTCATTAAGTTCTTATTATGATATTCCCCATAAAAATGATTTAGTCATTAGATAAATTATAAATTCAGACCATAGAATCCAATGGAGAAATTATTGGGAGAAAAAAATATTTCACCATCATATTTTATAATTAAATCCTGAGATCATTCATCTATACTATTGAAATATGTAAAGAAGATCTGATGATCAGTTAAATACAAAGAAATAGATCAGTTGTAATCTCCACCTTCAAATATAGATGAAGACAACATATTTAGACTAGTAACACATACAGTTAATCTCTAAGAACCATGGAATTATTTCCTATATAAGACCCATTATTATGAAAAATTGTAATATTCATCAACAAATTTATATGATATTGATGTAATGTTTTTATATGTATTGAAATTGGATCCAACTATCCCAAGACCTCCTATGAGATTTCATTGGTATAACATATTTTAACAGTCTAATGATAACAATAATCCTATGTATTATGAGAAAAAACCAATACATCTCCATGATGATGTAAAATATATCTAGATTAAGAAATTGGACAACCTAGAGAAACACTGCATCATATATTGATAATGGAAAACGAAACCCAGACACCATGAATTTATAATTTCCATTAGGTGTATTTTACTATAAAATAAAGGACATGATATCTATATAAAATTAATAATTTCAAAAATGGGTTAATATAAATGAGTGAGAGGCATCAATATGAATCCTTCACTGTTTTTCCATAAAATATTCCATATAAAAATGAATAGACGCTCATATTTGAATTAACCATGAGGTGATATTAAATTAATTAATTTTATATCAAAAACATTGAAAATGATTCACACTTTTCATTAAAACATGGTAATTTTTGGATAATTGTTTCGAATAATATCCTAGATATAAATGTATCATGTCAAATGAAATTAAAAACACCACATCACAGGTACATTCAACTAAGTCCCATTTAATTCAATCTTGTTAAAAAATATTACTGCAAAAACCCAATTTTTGAATCGTTCTTCTTGACATATGAATTGAATCTAGGGAGAAAAGAAACAGCCAGGATATTTTCCATCATAACAGTTTCTAATAATCTCATAGAAAATTTTACATATAGATTATAAAAAAACATGAGTGAACTCAGTTTCATTAATAATAAATAAGGGCTACATATAATCATTCCACCTAACTATCCAGTGCTTCCCATGTACTAAAATTTTCATAAAACTTCATCAAATATATTATTTGGAAATATTTTAAAAAATAAATTTTATAATCAATTAAATTATTCATTTATTTTAAAAAAAATGGGAAAACATGTTTTTAAACATTTATTTACATACACACATATAAAAAATGTGACATATTACTTCTAATACTTATTATAAAAACAAGGGAATTCATACTTCATTAAAAATATGATAGATATGGATTCACTTACATCAATCCCAGGTCTAAAATACATGAATTTTTATACACCAATATTAAATGGATTGAAAAGGAAACAACATAGTCTCTAGAATAGATTCACACATCATAGAATTAATTCAACAGGAAATGAAATCATTAGAAATGAAAAAAAACACATAACTCAATGAACCAAATGAAACACCACAACCAAACTAATTGTAATCCTCTTGCATATTTTTGAATGACTAATGAGGAAATGATCTAAAAAATCACTATATGATTCGAGAATTAGAAATATAACATAATTTCAATGTCATGACCAATGATATTAAAGATCTATAAAGGATTATTATTTATGAGAATCAATGAAAAATGAAGAATAAAATCACCAAATGATGTTAATGAGAAGTATATATATCCCAAAATATCTCATGGAATATAACTATGCGTCAATGGGGTGCCCTTCTTGTTAAATTAATAAAAATAGGTATTCCATGAATGAGGAAAAGCTTATAGACTGTACTCTATTCATGATGTGAATTTATTTTTCACTTAATTAATCATTATACTTATATTCATTAATGAAAAGGAATATACATGGGATAAATTAGTTATAATATACCATTTCAAGAACATAAAATATTTCAGAGATTATACAATTTTCATGCACTAATAAAGTAATTATCAATATATAAGAAAACAAATTAACATCATTTACACAGATCATGAAGTGAATGAGTCTATATGTAATTTAAAAATCTATATTGAAATGAATATTCTCCAAAAAAATATAATTACCTATGAAATAAAAAACAAGAGTTTTAATTATTAAGTGAGTAATTCCCATTTAATTGGGATGTGACAATATTATAAAAGTCTTATCGGGCTAGGATAGTTTTTTTATTTAAAAAAATCATATAGTCTATGATTAATATGTTTTATTTATCTATTTAAAAAACCAATTAAATTTGTCCTTTTTATTCGCGATGAGTTTTTAATTGATATTATTTAACGAATATTGTAATAACATAGGTTTAAATTTTGAGTTTTCAATTGTATTTTGATAAATTTTATGATGAAAAATTATTTCTTTTTTGGATAAAATTGAAAATTTCATGTGATAAAAGTAAACTAAACTACTTAATCATTTGTTGTGGAACCATAAAATTTTAGGTGTTTTCTGGGAACATTAAAACGTGATGAGAAAAATTTATCCTCAGTAGTTTTCATTGAGGTGGTTGAATTTGAATGTATAAATCCATATAAGGGGTATAATGTAAAAACCTAGGATATTATTTCATATTTATTATAAAAAAATTAATTCACCTATTGATTTTTGAACAGATGGATCAATGCTCGCTTAATATTCACTATATGATGCCCTGAGGAGGTGATGGTCAATTCTCTAACCACACACTCCCCACCAAAGTGGGGGAGCACACATATTTATCCATTTAATTATTAAATAAAACATTAATTACTCTAATTATCTAAGGAAAATTATTTCCCATATTCTAGTGATTTGGATTTCCACTAAGGTTGAAATTCTTTATAGGGTCTCTTCATAGAAGACATATTCACCGAAGGAGTTTTTGGAGTTTTCCATCTATATCAATCAGACGTTGGATGATCGATTATGGAACGAATGCCCTACAATCTACAACATTGAATTTTTACTACTTGAATCATGGGATTTACATTAATCGTTGTCTGTTGTTCTTCTCGAAAATAATTATATGATGATTTTATTTTCATAAGGTATGATCAGAATATTGCATGGTCTATATATCCTTGTTTCATCAATGGGTTATAATTTTACCACTTCTGATGGACCTTAGAGTATCACATGAAATGTGATGTTTCTTATATGTTGGGTTGGGTATCATATTCCAAAATACCACTACCTTTCAAAAATACTTATTTTCATTGTATTTTATGAAAAATGGATGGTTTCATTTTTTGTTTTTGTAGGAATAATATTGTTTTTTACCACATGATATCCCCATGAATCTTCATTGTGTTTGTGGTTTCATGGCCTCTAGGATAATGTTAATGGACTGTGGTTGGTGATGAATTTTTATGGATGAAATTGGTGGTCCTTGATTCATGGACTAATTACTGATCATCTTGATAATTGATGGGGATATAAAATTTTTAGGTTATCTACACTACAATGTTAGACATGGAAAAGTCTTTATTTTTAGTGTTGAGGTTAGGACTATGTTCTATGAGGCCCTAAAGTGACCATGATTTGGCCTCTAGATGTAACTTGTTAAAGTGATAAAATAAAAAAACTGACTGATCCAAATAATGATGATATAATTAATCATATGTGACTAGATTTAGCCAAAATTATTCCATTTTTGAAGGACTCGTCTAGATCAGGACATGATGAGGAGGTTTTTGAATGTGTCTATATATAACCTACTTTTCACATATCACATTCAGTACATCAGTTGGATCCTATTATTAGTTATATCAGATCCACTCATGAAGAGTCGATATATGATGTAATCGATGGAGCCTCATTTGGAATTAAAGGGCCACAATAACTCTTTCAAGGAAGTTATTCATGGTAATTGTTAGAATCTTGAGAATTAATTGTCAAATATATATTAGTTCCCATATAAATCCTATTACCCTATTTTATGGGATAAATGAATATGGTTTTGATAAGGATCATAGCGGCTCTGATCAAGAAATTTCTCCATGACCCATTTTGGAACCTGATTTTTAGTTGTGTAAGATATGCATACACTGTCAACAAAACAAATCCCCATAGGTGTTGATTCATAGTTTGACTCTGACAGTGTTATATCTGAAACATTCTGAATTGACAATGTACATGGGAAATGAATTAGGGGACTACGTAGACTAAGAGAAAATGTGATGGAACTAGTATCGATATGTTGGAGGATGTGTTGTAATTAGGGGAATGAAAAATAATGTTTGAAATGTTAAATCTCGGATCATTATGCTGATGAAAATATTATATCCTAATAGAAAAAGGGGATTCCTAGAGAAATGGACCGTGATCCTAAAAGAAAGAAGTATTTTTCTTAGAAATATGGAAATGAAAATCCATGATATTGTAAAATAAGAAAATACAGAAGGTTGAATGGATGGAATGGTGTAAGGGGATAACTAAGAAGGAAATGAAAATGGGGAATGAAAATAACAAGCCCATATTATTTATTCAAATGATGAAATGATGTCAGATTTTTTCTAGCTTATGGATTAAGTGGGGGTGTTGGATAAAATCATATAATTAAAATTATGAGTCATTTTTTAGGAGGACTAAATATAATGTACAAATAAATAATATATAATAATAGAATGAAAATTCAATGAATGGCTGATTAATTAATAAGAATACATAAAAATGTTAGACAATATAGACAACAATTTTGAAGATCTCGTCACAAATGGCCTATTAATGATGGTACATCGCCTTCATTAGGATTTATAAAATTTTTAAAAATCCAAATTTATCATTATTTTTTTAATTATTTTTTAATTTCAAAAAATGATTAATTTCTCTCTATGTATAAATAAGATGATTTACCAATTTTTCATCAAATGTTTTTTTTGAAATAAAAATATTTTTCTATATAACATTACATTTATGAATATGTGTCGATTAAAAAAATGACTAACAATTAATTTGTTGTTATTTAATGTAATTTTAATCAACATGACATTATATGAATATTAATATTTAAATTATGATATCTTTTCATATATATATATAATGAAATCTATAATTATAAAATGGTTAGAATTGAAAATTGAATCGTCTAAAGGAATATAGTGATTGGTTTACTGAAAAAAAGATTTATGGATATACAATGTTTATATAATAATAAATAATTTTTTCCTATATTTATTAATGATATTAATGAAATAAATAGGTTACATGTTGAATATATATTTTTAAATTCATATAATATTATTTTAAATTTATTGATTATCATTAAAACCATTTCATTAAAAAAATTTAAAAATATTCCATTTAACAATCTTATTTAAAGAAATTCAATCACATATTTTTACAGCCTGGTACATCCAAATATGCAGCTCATGAACTATAAATTAAGGATAAGAGATAATGACCCTCATTTCCCACCTCTTGTAGTCTATAGTGGGTCAACTAGGACCATCGATACAAAGATATCAAAATATTACAATAAATACCAATTAATAGAAAACAAGATCATGAGATTATATGGCTCAACCGGAAACAAATTCATGAGATGTGATATAAATAATAATTCCATAACCATTTCTAATTCGTGTTCAATACAAAAAATGATTGAAATACAATAAAACTCCAATGTATGATCCTGGTGTAAAACTAAGCAGTGACATGAAAATAGTCCCAAATGTCTGAGCTAGTGTGGTGAATCATGGTCCGGGTAATCATACTAGAAACCAAACATTAGATTATATATGTAGGATGGGAATATATGTATACTTAGTGAAGGACCCTGGGATAACCTGATAGGGTAGGGGTGAATTAGTGTGTCAAATTTACCTTTTTATTGTTGAGGATTTTGTTCCAACATTGGTAGAAACCTGTTAAATCTGTCAATCAAATGAATACAAGGAGATAACCCAACTCTTTTATATGGTTCACCATAAAGGGATACATACAAGTATCATATGATGAAATTTTGTTGTGTATACATAAATCTACTAATCATCACTAGTTATTGAATACAAGACTTTGGTCATTTTCCCTCTATAGCGAAGACAATGCCCTTAAAATTTTTCAGGGACTGATCACTGCATCCCTCTAAATACATTTATCACCACAAGCTTCCAAGGTATGCTTTCCATTGAATAATGCAATAGCATTCATTGTATGCAACTTGTAGTTTTTACACACCACGACCAATCAAACTAGCTGTTATGAATAGTAATACAAGAAATTTTATTTTTTATTTTTTTTTCTAATTTTACATCATTTTAAGATTCAGAATGTCAAACTTAGTTTAGGTTGAATTTTTTTTATTTTTCTATAAACATTCATTTTTTATGAATAGTTAAAAACACTATGTTATTGTTTAAAACAGACATGTAATATATATAATTATTTATTTTAATTAAATTAATTTTATGTCAAAATAGATATATAATACTTATATAATTTCAATGTAATTATTTATTGTCATTTTATAATATTTTTATATATATAATTCTTTATAACTTTTTACAATCTTTTACTCACCTACTATGCACATTTGAAAATTTTCATAAATAATAATTATACCACTTCTGTGAATTGAATTTAAAAAATCCAATAGACACAGTTGTTTTCATTAATTAAAATTATGTTCAATTAGATTAAAATAATTTTTGGGAAATAGTAACTTTTTCCTTTTATTTACAATAGTTAAAAGTATATAGGGTAATTAAAGGTAAAAATGCTATAATACATACCCTAACACATGTCATAGTTCTATTGGATAAGTTTATTTCGACCAAAAAAACATATGGAATAAAATATGATCATTTTGGTCCATTTGAATTATATTAATACATTCATTAATATTTAATTTAAAAACAGTTAAAATTGTTAAATTCATGTTTTCATTACTAAAACATTTTTAATATATTGTTATAATTTAGATTAATTAGACTATAAATATTAATTATAAATATAAACATATTTCCTACATAATGTTATTTTATTTATAATATATTGTTATATATTAGATAAATTAGACTATAAATATTAATTATAAAAATAAACATATTTCCTACATAATGGTATTTCATTTATAATTTTTAAACATTAAATAAATAAATATATTTTTGACACAATGATGATGCAGTATTTACCTTATTAATGAATGAATAAAGTATTTGATATTATAAATATACAAATAAATTCAAATTTATACTTTTGAAGCATTAAAATATTTTTTTAGATTAATAGTTTATGTTAGGGATGATTCAATGATATTTGTTTGATGTAATGATGTTTTTATGACTTTATGAAAAACAAAATAGCAAACATGGTCAAAATTGACGTCAATGAGTTTTTAAAACACAAACTATATTATTAAATGACATAAAAGGATTAAAAATATAATGTTCTACTATAGGAATTAGATAAAGTTATATATATAAATAATTTACCAATTTTGGTTCTATTGTATTTTTATAGTATTTTTATGAAACATTTATTATAATAATACATGAATACATTGAAAAAGATAAACTATTTAACTAAGATTTAAATCAAAAAAGAAAAGGTGTATATTATGAGATAAACCTATCTAAAAGTAGTTGGTTGAGAGGTTTTCGACCCATCCACACCTACGCCTAGAAATAAATAAATTTGGAGCCATTATAAACCTAAAATGATTGTATTAAAAAAATAATATTTTAAGCTTTTCCAAAAGATACCCTCACCTTTATTATAAAAGGGTACTTCCCATTATCTCAAAATCACACCTCCATAGCCAATTTTGTCGGCCAACCCCTTCACAAGTAACCTTGCAAAAACCCTCACATCGACCTATATTCCTTAAATTGATCATAATTTTATTCAATGGTTCCTATTTGATCATCTCAAAAGGAAACACCTGAAGAACATGTAATAATTTCACCACCCTTTTTCAAAGTTCTTTTCTTCATACACATCCTTTTTATTTGTACTTTTCATTCCAAAATAATATCTCTAGTACCTTATGAATTCCATGATTTTATAATATTTATGTAACAACCATATTAATTTTTATATCTATCCTATGAATGAAAATTCACTTTATGTGCATATGTACAATTTACCGTCTCCACATCATGGTGTGGTTTTCTATTCAAACACATCATTATTTGGATGGGTATAATAATGAGTATAACTGATGTAAATAATAAATATAAAATGTTAATGATTCTGTATATATTATTTTCCATCAAATTACACACGGCTTCACCATCAATAGAATGATATTGTCGCTCGTGCATACGTACGTATTACCGTCTCCACGAACGCGATGAAATTCAATACCAATCATAACCATTAATGAATAATATTCATTTTATGTATTAAAATAATGATTAAGAAGTTAATTTTATTCTTAATATGAATCAAATACATCATATTTATATCAAATATAACTTACCTAAACATGCATATAATTGTAAATGCATCCGTTAACCCAAGAAATGATGATACTACAAAAATATTATTTACAAAGCAATATTAGAAGATCATATATGATTTAATATTTATGTATATTATTCACGTATAATTTAATAAATATAATTCATTTATTATATAAGACGTTAACGTACCCTAAACCATGATAATGTACAACGTATGTATGAATTTTTTTACCTCACTACTTATCCATGGTTGTTAATACATAAGTATCTACTAGGACCTCGTTATCATACATATCTGTGTTTTCGTAAAAATTAATTTCAAAACATTTTTACTATTTACTAGAATATGTGTTAATGTCATTTATAACCTTGTTTGAACTTCTATGTTTTGAATGGAATCATTCCATCATTTTCCAAAAAGGACTTTTTTGACCGTTTTGACAAAATTAAGGTAAGAATTTATTTTTTAAACTTATATGGTGGGTGAGACTATTTTCCACCGTTATAACACCGTCGAATAATCCCATAAAATCTTATAAGAATTTTTTCAAAATAATTTTTTTCTTTTATAATTATGTGTCTTTTAAATAATTTCAATAAAAATAAAGAGGTATTTCTCTCAAATATTGTGGATTTCATCTATTTCTACATCCTTTGAGAGATTTTTCATTTGTTTGATGTTCATTCATTATGATAAAAATATTCCATTTTGTATTGAAGGCTTAGTGATATGTGTTACTGTAGATGTGTTATTTTATACAATTCAAGGTTTGTGGTTAAATTATAACATTTCATATGATTGTTTTAATATGAATGATTATGTTATGTTTCAACATTTTCATATGAGGAATGCATTTGACTTTGTATGTGAATGGTGGAGCCCACTATAGATCCTAGATGCATCGATAGGTTTCATGATACAAATTAGTATCATGGAAAACAGCCTTGAAAAAATTTTATTTGTAGTCTTGGAACGAGGTCTTGAATATGTGGTTATGATGACTAGCATTATGGATTCCATCATTAGGAAATTGGCTATTGATATTACATGTGATTATTCAACTAGTATAATATCCATGTGAATAAGTAAATGTCATTATTTGATTAATCGTTTCCATATTATTCTGATGTTTATGTTAAAATGGATTGTGTTTTAGCTTTATAAAATGCCTTAAATGTTTATTCTTGTTTATGAAGGTTTCTACTACATTTTTATCTTTACAGCTCATCTGAGCTCACCCCTTTCTATGATTTATTTTTCGTAGGATTCTAAAAATTATTTTATGACTGAACTGTAGGCATAGTCTATGGGATATGAATGTGGTCAATGTAGGAAACTTTGTTGTTGTTCTCCATTTTATAATGTAATGATAGTCATATAAATGAATCTAGTACTTACAAGGCTTCTAAAATGACCGGTCTTTCAGGATATGATCCCCAGTGATCATACCA
The DNA here is from genome assembly GCA_963277665.1 of Viscum album. Taxonomy (NCBI): domain Eukaryota; kingdom Viridiplantae; phylum Streptophyta; class Magnoliopsida; order Santalales; family Viscaceae; genus Viscum; species Viscum album. The sequence continues at coordinate 2,030,426,312 of OY728151.1, read as the reverse complement.
ATGTTATGTAATAATTCCCCGAGTCTAGGTAACTAGGTTTTGGGTGTTATAGTAGTTATTAGATATATTTTAGTACAAACCATGGAAGCTAGATTTAGAAAAAATCTAATTAGAGATCATTTCCCAAAGATAGACATGGGCGATTAGTATAGAAGAACATCCTAGAATTTTGTTAATGTATAGATTTTTTGAGTTTTCTGAGAAATACATCTTTTCTAGATATGAGAAGGTAGAGACGGCTCTAGAACAAATGTACCTAGGAGTGAAAACACTGATAAGGATTTTCAGGCTTGACATGGGGTATCATTGTACGTGATAACGAGCCTTACTGCACTCTTGATTACAAAAATCATAGGGGATATTATTAGGATAATCCACATTTTCATTTCAAAAAATTATGAAGCATTTAAGTGTATATACCTCCTCAAAAAAACATTTTTATGACTATGAATTATACCCATAAACTATTCAATTTATGATATGTGTTTTACTAGTTTGGAATTATGTATTATAATTCATAAACTATTATAGTGTATTCCTTTGTTTAGATATGAAACCTAGTGGATGGAATGTATAACATATCAATGCACAAAATCCATGTATGTATATCCATCCTACTCATAAAAATTATAGTGGAGCGGGTGATGCAACAGGTTTTGATCATCTTATAACCATACTGAGACAACTCACTCATGTTATGAATAATATCCTTACACGTATAGTGCACCCTGATCCACAATGTGGATAATCATGGTTATACTGCTTCATGAGGAATCAACCAACAACATTCAATAGGACTACAAATCCATTTGTAGCTGAGAAGTGGATAAGTTCATTTGAGAATTCATTTCTTGCTTAGGGGAGTAATTAAATAGAAAATTTTCTCATGGAAGTTTATCACCTCACGTAAGATGCAGATCAATGGTGTTCATTAATTCAAAACACAAAGTATGATGAATAAGTATAAAATATGTAATAGAGGGAGTTGAAAAATATTTACATAGAAAAATAGTTTCTTTATGACCATCAAGCTGATATGGAAAGACAATTTATGAATTTGAGGCAATAGGAGAATGTGGATGTCGCAAAGTATTAGGCTAACATGAAAAAGATAGCCTGATCTGTAATAGGTTATATATGTAACCAAAGGATCAATATTGATAGATTAATTTATAAGTTTAAACCATTTCTACATCGAAGATTAGTCTCACAATCTATTTCATAATATAAATATATTGTCACTGGTTCTATCAGGACAGAAAAGGAATTATTTATGTGTAATGAATTTATGAAAATAAATAGATGGAGAGATCTATTGAACACTCTTGAAATAGAAATAAGGGGATGAATGGAAAATCTGAATATACATCCTGTAGTGAATGATGGAAGAAACACCCCAGTACTATCCTGAAGGTAATGGGAATCTGTTACTAGTGTGGTGAAAAAGGACACCAAGATCATGATTATAAGGTAATAAAAGAGGATGTCAATGTTGAATGCTACTATTGTGAAGAAATGGGTCATTATGAAAATGAATGTCCTAAGAATATTGGAAACATACGCCAGAAAATGCCAAGGGATCAGGGCAAAGATTATATAATAACTACTGATGGGGATGACGTTTCGAACGATGTGGTGGAAAGTAATTAAATGGGGTTTTCATGTTTATCTAATGCATTATTTGATTCTATATCATCGCATTGTTACATATATTTCTAGTTTTCTATGAAAATTTCATATTTCCAATTTCATTTAACAAGGGATTTTTCAGTCAAAAATCAATAGGGATGTATCATTGCAACAATGATTGTGAATCAGTCCCCATTAGGGAAAAAATGTTCATTATATTCTGATCTCATCGTCATACCCATTATATAATTTGATATAGTCTGTGGTAAGGATTGTCTTTCAGTTCCAATATTTATTATAAGAAGAAAAAGGATACAATTTTCGATGATGATAAGGTGTACCTTATCTTTAGAGAAAAAGCCACACCAGCTTATTATTTTCATGATCCACACCCACTGGCTCTACTAAATTCAATTATAGGGGAGGAAGAGAATAGAATAACAATGTGTGAGGAAACTAATGTTCAAATAAAGGATATACAAATTGTGAATTAATATGTTGATTTGTTTCTAGAGTATTAAACAAAACATCCTCCAGAATGAGAAATTGAGTTTTTTGTTGATTAAATTCTTGGATAAAAGCCCATATGGAAGACCCCTTATAGAATGGCCATTGTGGAAATAGTGGAATCAAAGATAAAATAGATAAATTGAGTAATAATGGATATTTTCTCCCCAGTGATTCTCCATAAGGATCATATATAATTTTTGTTAAGAAAAAAGATGGATCTATAAGGTTATAAATTCATTACCGGGAGATAAATTCTATAATAATAAAGGACAGGTATCCCCTACCTCAAATTTATGATTTATTCGATCATCTTAATAGAGCACAATATTTCCTTAAGAATGGTCTTCGATCTGTATATCATCAGTTGTCTATGAAGAAGGCTGACATTCCAAAAACTGCATTTCAAACCATGTATCACCATTACAAGTTTATAATAAAACCTTTTGAACATTCATTTCCAAAAACAACATTTCCAACTATTTTTAGGGATCTAATAAATAGAGTTTTCAAGGAATATCATGGTGAATTTTTAGTGGTATTTATTGATGATATCTTAGTATACTCCATAATCAATTAAGAACATGAAAATCCCTTGCACATTATTCTAAAGACTCTTAGAAAAACTGAATTATATGGGATGATTATCAGCTATGAATTATGGCTTCTAGATATTTCCTTTCATGACCATTTTTTCTTTAAACATGTAATCTGTAATGATCTGTAAATGACAATAGAAATACTATAATGGCTAGCACTGACGAGTATAACTATGGTACGTGGTTTTATTGGTAAATCATGTTATTATCGGCGCTTCATCCTGAATATTTCCTGATTGGATAGCCCATTATCTAAGCTCACACGTAAAGGGATTCAATTTGTTTGGACAAAAGAGTGTGAATAGTTTTTTGAATAACTGAAGAGAAGGTTATTCAATGCGCCTATATTGAATATACCATTAGGGAATGATGGAATTGTTATTTATAGTGATGATTATCATAAATGAATTTTGTGAGTAAATATTCAAATTGATATAGTTCCTGCCTATGAATCGCGATAGTTAAAAAATAATGAAAAAAAATATCTAACTCATGATCTTTAGTTAGAAGCTGAAATCTTTGCTTCGATTATATATAAACACTAAATATATGAGAAACAAATGTGAGATATATACCGATAACAAGAGTTTCATTTATATTTTCATTCATAAAGAACACGACAAGACGAAAATTTGATGGATTGAAGTAATCAATGATTATGATTTCACTATACACTACTACCTGGGAAAGGCAAATAAGGTGGAAAATTATATGAGAAAAAAATCATGGAGTTTTGAGCAAGATGAGATTTGAAAGGGATCCTATGTTCATGGATCTAGAAAATATGGATATTGGAATAATAATAGAAGGACAAAAATCAATAATTTTTTAAATTTTTTCTAAACCATCTTTACTAGAAAAGATAAAATGTTTTTAGATTGAAGATGAGGTGTTTTAGAAGAAAATTATGATGTGATTGATTGGAGATTGACTGACATCATATATGTAGATGGAATTTTGAAAAGTGGGAAGAGACATTCTGTTCCTAGCACACCTGATCAAAAAAGATAATTGTTGGATTTTGATAATAGCTCCAATTTCTCTATAAACCATGGTAGCAATAAGATGTATAGAGATTTTATAGAACATTTTTGGTGGGACAACCTAAAGAGGCAGATTGCCGATTATGTTTCAAGATGTATGGTTTGTCAACAACTAAATTCTATAAGACAACATCTTAGATTACTCATGAAACCTCATACCATACCTGAGTGGAAATGGGAGGAAATTATGATGGGATATGTCATGGGGATACAAATGACACATTGAAGGAATGAAGAAATATGGGTCATTGATGTTCATATTAAAAATACTACCCAATTTCTATGTTAATAGACAAGATTTACCACTTGAATGTTTAACAGGAATATATATTAATGATGTTGAATGTCTTCATGGAGTACTCCTATAGATATTTTTAGATCGTGATACCCATTTTACATAAAGATTATCGAATGTTATTTAGATGACCTTGGATTCAAAACATCGTTTGATCACTGCCTACCACAATCAAACAGATGGGAAATTAGAAAAGAACATTCATACCTTAGAAGACATGTTGAGATTTGGATCACTTGAATATCGAGGTATGTGGGATTAATATTTACCTCTTGTAGAATTTTCCTATAATAATAGCTTCCTTTAAAGAATTCAGATTTTACCATATGACGCATTATATTGAAAGAGATGTTGCACACCCACAAGTTGGGATGATGTTGGTGAAAGAAAACTCAAAGGACTAGAACATGTTGAGAAAATAGTGGATAAGGTGGATATTATCTAAACCTATATAAAACTGCTCAAAGTATGAAAAAGACCTATGCTGATAACTAATAGAATGATTTTGAATTTCAGGAAGGAGATCATGTTTTCATGAAGGACAGTCCATGGAATGGTGTTATACGATTTGGTATGAAGAAAATATTGAGTCCCAGGTACATCAGACCTTTCAAAATTCTAAAACGAATTGGAATATTAACTTATCATTTGTAAATGCCTCAATGTCTTTCCATAAATCATGATTTGTTCCACCTATCACTGTTGAGAAAACACATTCCCGACCCAACACATGTACTCACTTAGGATGATATAGAACATGAACATGTCCTATCATATTGCGAAGAGCCTAAAATAATTTCTGAGACAACATAATAAGTGTTGAGAAACACGACAACACATCTGGTGAATGCTCTATGGGTAAAACAAAAGATGGAAGAGGAAATGTGTGATTCTAAAGAAATTATGATGAAGAACAGCCTGAATCTATTTATGTTGTAGTTTTCTAGAAATTTTGAGGACAAAACTTTTTGAAGTAGGGAAGAATGTTACACTACAAGCTCACATGGTTCATTTCACTTTGAATAATGAAATAGATTGAATTGTACAACACTTGGAGTTTTAACACACCATGATAAATAAAACATGATGTTATGAATAATAATGACCAATTTTAAAAATTTTAAAAAATTTATTTTTAAAAATACATTTGAATTTTGGATTCAGAATATCCAAATTAGTTTAGGGTTAATTTTTTATATTTATATGAAAACAGTCAATTTTTGATGAAAAGTTAAAAAACAACGTTATTATTTAAAACTAACTTTTCATTTAAATAATTATTTTTTATATATAATTATTTTATGTCAAAATAGATACATATTACCTATATAAGTTGAATGAAATTAATTTGTGTCTTTTTATAATATGTTTGGATATTTAAAATTTTATTGATCTTTTTACCATCTTTTACCCAACTACTAGGCACATTTTCAAATTTACATAAAATTCAATTTTATCGGTTCTGTGAATTGAATTTAAAAAATCCGTGAGACACTATTGATATAAGTACGTAAAATGTCGTTCAATAAATGATAATATTTTTTTGGTGAATAGTAATTGTTGACTTTTTTTCCATAGTTAAAAATAAATAGGGTAATTAAAGGAAGAAATGATATCATACTTACCCTAACACATGTCCTAGTTCTATTAGAAAATAGTATATAGACCAAAAACAACCATAGTAAAATTAATATGATCCTTTGGAAAACATGGATTTGATTAGGACGTTTATTATTATTTAATTTAACGAGGAGTTAAAAGTGTTAAATTCAAGTTTTCATAACTAAAGCATTTTTAATATAGGGTTATAAATAAATTAGTCTATAAATAATAATTACAATGATAAAAATATTTCCTACTTAATTATATTTTATTTATATTTTTTATAAAATAAATAATTAAATATATTTATGACACAATGATGCAGTAATTAACATTTTATTGAAAGATTAAAATAATTGATATTATAAATATCCAAAAAAAATTAAATTGCTACTTTTGATGCTTTACACGAATTCTCAATGTTAATATGACATGTTAGGGTTGATTAAATTAATTTTTTTCAAAGTAATAATTTTGTTATTACTTTATGAAAAACAAATTACCAAATAATGTAAAAATAGAAATAAATGAGTTTTAAAATAAATACTATATTATTAAATGATATAATTGTTCTTGAAATCTATGGTTTAGAAAATAGACTTAGATAATGTTATATATATTAATAATGCACCAATTGGGTTTCTATGGTCTTTTTATAGAATGTTTTTTAACAATTTATTATTATAATACATGAATACATGGAAAAAGTTAAACTATTTAACAAATAGTTAAATATAAAAGATATGGTTTATATGGTGTATTAAACCTATCTAAAACCTATTTTTTGGGAGTTTTTGGACCCATACCTACCTTATTAACTATATAAATCATTTTTTTGTCATTACAAATAGAATATGATTGTATAATTAATAAATATTTTAAGCTTTTACTAAAGTTACCCTCACCTCTCTTATAATATGATACTTCCCCTTCTATCGAAATCACACAAGAAATGCCATTTGGCTCAGCCAAATCCTAACCAAATATCCTCCCAAATATCGTCCCTTAATCTTAGAGGCCTTACTTTGATAATATAGCTAACCTATGTATCCATTCTGATCAACTCAAAATGAAACACTCGAAGAAGTGATAATAATTTCACCCCCCACTTTTTCAATGTTCTTTTCTTATTCCACTTCCACTTTCATTATTGTTTTCATACCAAATTAATAAATATAGTACCTTATACATTAATTTATTTTATTATAAATATGGTACAACCATATTCATTATTCTATCCATCTATTGAATGACATGTCACCATATGTGCGTACGTACAGATTACAATCACCACATTTTGTTATAGGTTGTTATTCAAACACATAATTACTTGGATGGGAATAATAATAAGTATAATTTATGTAAATTATAAATATAGAATGATATTGATTCATTATATATGATATACCATCAAATTACATACAGTTTCACCATCACTAGATTGATATTATCAGTGTTGCATACATACGGATTACCGTCTTCAAGAATGCGATGAAATTCATTCCCCATCATAACAATTCATGTATAAATTTCACTCTATGATTACAAATAACTTTTAAGAACAAAATATAATTATTTATATGAATCATATGCATGACTTCCATATCAAACATGACTTACGCAACCAATAATATAATGGAAAATGAATTAGTTAACACCCGAAAAAATTATACTACAAAAATATTATTAACAATGCAATATTGGATGATCATACATGATATCATGTTTATGTATATAGTTTTTAATATTTTAATAGCATTGATTTATATATTATAAAGGATGTTAACTTACCCTCGACCAAGAATAATTAAATGTTAAGGCTCAATTTTACATTCTCATTACATATCTAAGGTTGCTAATACTTAAGTATCAACTAGGACCTCTTTATCATTCACATATGTGTTTTCTTAAAAATGTATTTCAAAACATTTTTACTATTTAAAGGACTACAAGTAAATGTAATTTATACCCTTGTTTGACCTTCTATGTTTTGAAAAGAATATATCGGTTGTTTTCCAATAAGGGAACTTCATGACCTTATCGACAAAATAAAGGTAAGAATGTTTTATTAACTTATATGGAGGGTGTAGATATTTTCTACAATTATATCATTTTCGAAGCTTCCATTAAAATATTATAAAAACATTTTCAAAATAAATGATTTCTTTTATAAATATTACACTTCAAAAAGAATTCAAAATAACAAAAAAGATATGTCTCTCAAATAGTTTTGATTTCATCTATATCAACAGCTTTTGATGGATTTTACACTTTTTTGATGTTGATTCATTATGATAAAAATATTAAATATGTTATTGAAGGTTTTCTGATATGTTTGACTACAAATGTTTTATTTTTATAACATTCATGGTTTCAGGTTAAATTAATAACAATTCATATTCTAGTTTTAATAAGAATGTTTATGTTATGTTTCAACTTTTTCATATGAGGAATACATTGGACATAGAATGTGACTGGTGGGGCTTGCTATAACTCCTCAATGCATTGGCAGGTCGCATGAGACAAACTAGGGTCTTGACACACGGCCTTAAAAAATTCTTATTTTTAGTTTTGTCATGAGTCATTTACTATGTGGTTATGAAGTACATAATTATGCATTACATCATTATGAAATTGGTTATTGATATTTCATTTTATTATTTGAATAGTTGAATATTCATTTGAATATGTAAATGGAATTTTTTTATTAATCTTTTCCATATTATGCTGATATTTACATTTAGGATGATTTTGATTTAGTCTTATACATTTCCCCAAATGTTTATTCTTATTTTTGAATGTTTCTGTTATATTTTTATCCTTACTAAGCATCTGAGCTCACCCATTTCAGTGTTTTATTTTTCCCATGATGAAAAGAAGTATATTATAACTGAGCTACAGGGATAGTTTAAGGGATATGAAAGTGGACAATGGAGATAATGATGTTGTCGTTTTTCATTTTATAATTTAATTTAAATATTATGAATGTATCTAGTACATTCAAGGCTTCTAAACTGATTAGTCTATCAGGATTTGATCCTCAGTGATCATGAAAATGTTAGGTAATAATGCACCGACTCTGGGTAACTGGGGTCTGGGTGTTACAATACATCCATTATCTCCCCTATCTCAGTGCTATGAGAGGAGTCTAACTCATTTTATTGACATGAAGGTCGCTTCAATTGATTAGAATTGTTTTCATTGTCTATGTCTAGTGCGAGATACTTCTTGCATCATAGACCTGAGTAGATTATCACTGATATCTATGACCACTCAACACTAATACTCAAAAAAACCCTTTGAAAATACCCTCCATAAGGGTCAACTCTTCATCAAGCACAACACCTCACATAGAAAAACCGATCACGAAACACCCATCATGAATCCCATCTCTGCCAAACTCATCTCTCAGACATAATTTTTTGATCCCTTCCTAAAAAACCACTTTTCTTAATGATTTCCATTCTCAAAAAAACACAAACTATGCTCCCTTTTCATCATATAAAATACATGGTTCCAAAAATCTCCCCCTTTTGTTTTTATGGAAATCACCAAATAAATTCAAAATAGTTCCAGGTAATAGAAAAACCTATAATGAAAGAAGAAAATTCAGCGAACACTCTATGACTTTGTGAGTAATGATCGTTGTTTAAAACATGAGGTATGACATGAATCATTTTCTCGTTTATTCGAATGAATGCTCTAACTGCTTTCTTATGACATCAATTCTCCATTTTCTTACAGGCATCCTGCAATCATAAAATAATTTTGAATTTATCCATTTTATACACAATTTTCAATGAACCCAATGTCAGATATTAGAACATTATAGTGCTTGGAAGAAACCCCCACCTAGATCGTATCTCCGCCGCAATCTGGCTTCACATCCAAAAACATATTAACAAATTTAAAACAATTTCAGAGAGGGGAATTCAGTTACCTCCACAGGAACAAGGAGGTGGCTAAACACCGAGGTTTAACCAATGTTCTCAAACATATCCATAGATTGTGGTTTGGTCATATTGTAATCCCCTTTCACATCAGTCCCTACATGGTCCATTCCGATCACACATTGTTCATCATTTTTCTTGATGAAGTGAAATTTTATTTCAATACGTTTCGTACGAGAATGTTAAACATGATTCCTCATAAGATAAATAGTTTCCTTATTATCACATAATATAACAATTGGTTGTTTCACCTCATCACCTATGTCAATCACTTGATACTTCATACAATGTAAATGAGTGGATATGTTGGTATAAGATATATATTTAGCTTCAGCAGTACCAAGATATTTACATCCCTCTTTCATGATCAACCAACCTATGTATTTCATCCCAATATATAATGGTCCACCACTAGTGGGCTTTTGTCAACTACATTTCCTACCCATTCAGTATTAGAAAATGTTGATTGTTCACTGTCTCTTCTTGCAGAAAATTAATACCCATAACTATGAGTACCTTGAATGTACCTCCTGATTCTTTTCACTATTGACATATGTTCCTCCTTTGGATAACTGTATATACCAGACACTAGGTATGTTGCAATGAAAATATATGCTCATTTTGTAGTAAGGTACAATAGGCATCTTATGATCTCTTGAACATTGTGGGAACCACATGCATCTCACCCTCATACTATAAGGCCCCAGCCTTAAACCTTACTTAATCTTGAGTTATTACAAGATTACACATTGAAGATCTTTTCAGGTTTAGAGTTTTAGAGAATTAGATCATGAAACATTCATTACATTACACATTTAAACAAAGTGGTTACATAAAAGACAATATTTATTCTTCCCATCAATGGAAATATATTTAAAATAAAACATGGATTCATTCTTGACACATCCTTGACACTATCATCACATCCTGTACCTTTCCCTTGACCTGTGAAAACATTTCAAAAACTTGGGATGAGCATAAAAAGCTCAGTAAGGGATATAAAAAATATGGAAAGGAAACATGGGTACATATATACATAAGGATGAGATCGTACTTTACCCGTAAAACATAATCACTTTAACATACCTCATCAAATCATGAATAAATCATAGAATTCATAAGACATAAAAGTATCTTGAGTCATACATAACATTCTTACATAGGGAGTAACCCTCTTGGTTACGTTTGGAATACCCATCACATTATATTCCTTAAATCTCTTCGGAGAAACCTTAACGTTTCACTCCTTCGCGTTACCCAATGCATTGGAGAGCTATATCGGGCTCACCCGCCCTTAGTTTATCACGGAACCACCCGTTTTCATAACAATGCCCAAGAACCATAACATAAATGTGTCACTTAAAACATGCATAAAGGAAACATAACATTTCCACATTTCAATCACAATATAACATTTTAGTATATTGAAATAATGAATCCATTCAAAAAGGAACCATTCCAAAACTATTTAAAACATTTAATAAAGGGATTTTTGAATCAAAGTGTAAAATACCACCTTGAAGCTTAAAATTTTAAACCATTAATATCCATATAAATAAATCCTTGAAAACATTTTGAAAACATGGATATTAATAAGAAAAAATAATTAAAACATTTCAAACGATATTTTGGTTAAAGGGGTTTTACCAAAATTAGAGACACTTGAATACAATAATTGAGGAATAACATTTAGTCAGAACATTATAATATCATGAGAATAAATGGATTCATGATAAAATACTACAATGGACAGTATATACACTATATAAGAGTGAATTGGTGCCTAACCATAATGAACCCCCAATAGAAATGTAAAATGTGATGAAATCACTTATAAAGAAGGTATCCTTAAATTAAGGACAAATAAATCTCAAAAATATGTGTGACAAATATAAATACACCCAATATAAGTGGATATTAATTGTAAAACAATAAAAGGTCATTCACACATATTAAATGGATGACATAATCAATGACTACATGTTGAACCCAAAGAAATCGAAATTGGGTTAAAAAGTTCTCTTGACAGCCTAATGGCATCACATCAAAATGAGTTGATGAGAGATAAAAAGTGTATCTCATCACATGGACATAAAATTTACATCAATAAGGATATATGAGAACATATCCCAACATAACAATATGTAAATTAAAAGTCCCAAGAAAAGAATTCTTTTAAAAAAGAGGAGGGTGAAAGGTTCCCTTACCGACATGGGTATCTTTCAAAACATACACCCCATGAAAGGAGGACAATAGATCATTGATGTAAATACTCATAAACGAAATTATATTACACAAAGAGTAGAATAATGGGCTGTAAATACACCACTAAATGGAATTTGTGGAAAATGTAGCATAAATCTCTCGGGAATAAAAGTGAGATGAAAAATCCCTTACGAAAACTCGGCAGCCTAACTGCGCGACATAAAACTTTGGAATATGGATTGATGAGATAAAATAGGTTATCTCATCACATTACAATAAAATGTATAGAAATTGGAATATAAAATAACATCCCCAAACATTACAAAAAGGAGCTTAAAAGAAGTGACATAAAGGAGAGTACTTAAAAAGAAAGAGAGATGTTAGATCTCTTACGAATGTTTGGCAGCATAACAGCGCCACTCAAAACTTCCAAAATGGATTGATGAGAGAGAATAGGGTCTCTCATCACATGAAAATAAAAATTACATTAAGTGTAATAAAAAATATCATCCCAATAACAAGAAAGATGATCTTGAAAAGGAATGACATAAAAGTGTGTACTTAAAAAGAAAGAGAGGAGTAGGATCCCTTACCTCGGGTCCGACTTGACTTGATCGTTCTTTATCGTCCTGAATAATAAACCTGAGTTAATATCTACATGCTTAAGAACCTTTTTCAAGTTCATTATTCCTTTATACCATGTTATGAACATCATGTAATCATTTAAGTTAATAATGTTCATTTTGTCGGTATTTGGTTCTTAAGTCAAAAATAGACTTCTTACACTTACATGTTGTTAATTTGGTCAAAGTTTCATTATATCCAGAATGATATTAATGATTTGGATAACATATATATCATATATATTCATCATATACATGTATTTATAATATTACATCACATTTAGAGGTAAGAAATGAAATGCACCGTTCATGGAGACGGTAAGTCGTACGTACGCATGAACGCTACTTCCATTTCTATTTCGTATTTTCTGGAATGAAATCATAATGATATAAGAGTATATTTTAATTTCAGTAGAATAACATCCCACATATGGTATTAACGAATCAAATCACTTTCAGGGGGCGGTAGTCCGCACTTCCTAAAATGAAGATATCGTGTTTACCCATAATGGAATCAATAATTGTATTCCATAAATGAAAAATAAATAATCTTAAGGAATAAATAAACATATTATATATAATATATAAAAATATTGACATCATAATGGCCACCTTTGAAGGTGTTTAATGAGTATTTAACAATCATCGTTTCGGGAGGCATAATTTCGCCATCCACGGAAACCGTATGTTCTTTAACAATTTGATGTAGTTGTGTGAGAGTGTAGCTCGAATAAATCTTATAAAAATATCCTAGTATATTGAAGATACTGTTTTTGTTACAAAGGAAGTAAATAAAAAGAGTTTAGGGGGTTGGAGAAGCAAAATAAAACAAATGAACATGAGAGAATGAATTACCTTTAAAAGTGTAACTCCTTTTCATTTGAGCCTAATGGCTTCCTTTGAAAGGATTATTCCCAAAGGGAATCCTCTAGGATAAGGAGAAGGATGTGTAGAGAGTACATGGGTAGGGTATGGCCGATCCAATGGCTTGAGGAGTGTGTGAAATGAGATAGAGGTGGGGGCCTTTTATAAGAGGAGAGGAGAGGCACTTTTGGTAATCGTGAAACTATTATTTTATTTTAAAAAGTGTTTCGAATTTCTAAGGACCCACATTGATATAATTCGAATATAAGATGATAAGGCTTAGAAATATTCCCATCCAATAGTTTTTGGATGAGTGTAGGTCTTAGATTTTATATTATTGTTTCATTTTATTTAAACTGTTCATTAATGAGGTCATCGTTGCATCATCATGATGTCATTATTAAATTAATTTATGTAATGTCTAAAAATTATAAAATACATATCCTTATATAGAAAATATTTTTATATTTCCAAAGAGTATTAATAGAAAAAATTATGATTAGTATAACCCCTTCTAAAAATTGTTTTAGTTAAACAATTTATGTTAGTGTCATTTTCACCTTTATTTTTTAAAAAAGGCATTAAAGTCATTATTTCACCCAAGTGGCTCCATGGGGTCCCCTAAATCAACCCAGGGGTTGTTTGGGTCGGCCATGACTCAACCAATATGGGTAGGACATGTTTCATGGTGTTTTCATATTTTTATAATATCATTTTTACCTTAAATTACACTAATTACCTCTAATCGCGATTAATGAAAAAAAGTTACTATACACCAAAAAATTATTTTCATCCCATTGAACCACATTTTACATAGTAATGACAACCATGTATGTCGGATTTTCAAAAATGAATATACATTAGTGGTAAACTTTCATTGAACTGAAAAATCAGTTTGCTTGATTACCAATTAGTGGTTTCACAATTCATCAAAAATTGGAGTTTTTCAGAAAATTTCCAAAAATTCACCCTAAGATATATCTGTATTCCGAATTCAAAAATGAAGTCTATTTTACGAAATTCAAAACATATAAGTAACATTAATTAATTTAATAATTAATTCCCGTTGTCAGAGCAAATAGCGTGTTTTTATAAAACAATAAGTATCAAAAGATTGGCACCAGTTTAAGTCCAATTTCAATGTGAAATTGATTCCAATGACCACAATTGGATTAAATGGTAAAAATATATTCAGATTACACATTAATACCAATTAAAAAGATAATATAATCATATAAATAAATTAGATTAAAAAGAGTTTTTGAATTTAAAATAGAACATTTTACACTATTCATTAAAAAATGTACTTTATCAGAAAGATACCAAAAATTTACAAAAAGTAAATTTTGATGTCCCAATTCTCAAGAAGAGTTTTATTTGGTCTAATAGAATTTATAAGAGTGAACAAAACTATATTTAATGACGGTTCTCCATCAAAAGGAGATAAGTGAACCATTAGTGAAAACTAGGTCATATACGCCTAAAATTGATTTCTTTCTGTATTTTAAGCCTTTATCTTTTATTGGATAAATGTAAAAACATTTAAAAACATAAATAATCATACTTTAGTTATTTCTATCCATTCCCACCAATACAACAGCTACATGTTAACTACCATTTAAAATAATATTATTTTATTATTAGAGTGCAACGTAAGATTCCCAAGAAACTCGTTGTTGTGTGTTGGGTACGCCATCAAGCATAACGTCCCCTTTAAATACATATTAATATTTTATTCAAAAATACGGATAAATAAGAAAATTTCATATTCTTTATTTACCTGGGGTGTTACATACTTCACCCCTTTTGGGAATTGCGTCCTCGCAATTTTTAAAATTGAGCTCGGAAACATCCTTGAAAGTCCCACATCGGAACAAGAGTCGGTAAAACAATCACTTTAAAAGAATGGGAGTGAAGTGAAAATGTCACCCGAGTTAACCCATATGTATAAAAACATGGAAATGGAAGAAAAAGAAAAGGGTCGTGTTCTTGAGGTAGAGTGATAGTAAACATGTCTAGGAGAAAGTTAACCATGAGAAAATCACAAACTTGTAATGGGTTAAACGGTATTCGATTCCCCAGTAGGAAAAGTTAATAGACAACATTTTTGTTTTATGTTACTTTTTATTTTGGAATTTATTCATAAGGAAACATAATCACTTATCATGTTGACTTTCAACTTTTACTATATTCCTTAATCAAACTCAAATTTTTTTTCGAAAAGACGTGTTTTTAGGGAGACTTGTTCGCATTAAGAGTACTATAATCAACTTATAGATAATCAACTAATCCACCAAAGAGAACTATATACTTCCCATGACATTAGGCTTTAACCAAAACCAAAACAAAAAAGGTTAGTACAAGGTCATATAATCCAGAAAAGGATAACCATTTAAAAAGATAATCTAAGCTTAATCTCCAAAATTTGTCCAACAAAACCCAAGGTTCAACGAGGACCATCCGATAAACAATTTGTCCATAAAATCCTTCAAAGTAAACCAAACTAATATTGAAACCCAAATATTTGAAGGTTTTAGTCACATAGTCTTCCATGTAAAATCGTAACATTTATCTCCAAACTACATCAGTTTCTTCTAAAGTCTCGTATTGAAAAGTAATTAACCTAATCACATATCCTCTATGTTAGGTTAATAATTTTCATAAATAACCCAAAATCAACATACTCTTAATTCATAATATCATATAACTAAAAATAATCAGTCAAACTAACTAGGGACTTCACGTAGTCCAGTGGTAGGCGATAAATACCTGTCTCACTTCGGTTGTGGGTTCGATTCCCGCAGCTTTGCCCGACGCGACGGGTTGTCACACGGTCTGCGTGTTGTCATTTTTCTAAAACTATATAATTCTAAAATCATTCACCAAAAAGGGATAAAATCTTAAAATATAACAATAACATAAACCTCAATTTTATCTCAAGCCATTAACTTCAATCATAACATATAGTAACCCATAATTACCTCAAAAGTAAGGAACATATAAACCCAAATGGTTCATTATAACTATGTACACAAAAGAAAAGATAATTATTCCTTGAATAAAATTTTCCTATATTCAACATCAGGGTTACACATAATATGAAAAGTCTCCTAATGTAACCCCATCATCAAAAGAGACTTAATAATTTTAAGAATTTCACCACAACTCTTGAAGCCCTTATATGTTGACATCTTACTCATTCAACATTGTTTATGATCCATTAACCATTTCTTTCCAACTTATTCCAAAATACCTATTTCATAAAAAAAATCATGAAACATATCCTAAGATTCAAAAATAGGAAAGCAATAGTAATGAAATAATACATACCTTTGATTGGTCTTGTCATTTTCTTCATCCTCAATCGGTATGGCATTAGGTATTGGTAAACGAACATTTGTATGCTCTTGGTGACCCCATTCACGAAACATCTTCATAGGACATCTGTTTGCATAATGACCATGCGCAGAACATTTAAAACATTCAATTGATCCCTCAGAAAGAACTTCTTTCCCTTTCCTCGAGTCAACTGGATGCTTACTTTTTCAATGGTAGTTTCTTGCTTTATGACCTTCATTTCCACATCTATAGCATATTTCTATCCCATTGAAACATTTTCCTAGGTGTTTCCTTCCACATCTTTGACACATAGGTTTTTGAACACACTTACCTTTCTGATTATTACATGTACTTCCGTAGGGATTTGTTTCTCGCATATATGATTCCTTAGAGAAATCACCAAGGTTTAGGTGGTCAATCATGACTCCAGATAGTTGGTTGAGGATAATCACAAGAGTTTTCATTGCAGCTCCCATATCATTCAGTTGCTTGCTCAAAAAACTGTCACAGTTTCCCTCACATCCACTGTTACTTTGGTGCCTGCTAGATCCAACCATTCACTAAAAACATAAATTTCAGTGTGAGTATATCAACAAAACCATCATGTACTAATGAGGAAGGTAAACAATAAGATATACTTACTCATTCACTTTATCTAAAACTAGGACTCTTTCTGAAATCCTAACCATTATGGTAATGTTAGTTATTCTTAAAGAATACCCTAACCACTAATGTTATCTAAACTGACCTTTGATACCAACTATAAGTCCCCAGCCTTAAACCTTACATAATCATGAGTTATTGCAAGATTACACATTGAGGATCTTTTCGGTTTTAGAGTTTTAGAGAATTAGATCATGAAACTTGCATTACATTCCACATTTAAACAAATTGGTTACATAAAAGACAATATCCATTCTTCCCATTTAATAAAGGTATTTTTGAATCAAAGTGTCCCATACCACCTTGAAGCTTAAAATTTGAAACCATTATTATCCATATAAATAAATCCTTAAAACCATTTTGGAAACATGGATATTAATAAGAACAAATAATTAAAACATTTAAAATGATATTTTGGTTAAAGGGGTTTTACCAAAATTAGAGACACTTGAATACAATAATTGAGGAATAACATTTAGTCAGAACTTTATAATATCATGAGAATAAATGGATTCATGATATAATACTCCAAAGGACAGTATATACACCATATAATAGTGAATTGGTGAATAACAACAATGAACCCTCAATAGAAATGTCAAATGTGATGAAATCCCTTATAAAGAAGTTATCCGTAAATTAAGGAGAAATAAATCTCAAAAATATGTGTGAAAAATATAAATACACCCAATATAAGTGGATATTAAGTGAAAAACAATAAAATATCATTCACACATATTCAATGGATGACATATTCAATGACTACATGTTAACCCAAAGAAATCGAAATTGGGTTAAAAAGTTCCCTTGACTTCCTAACGGCATCAAATCAAAATGAGTTGATGAGAGATAAAAAGTGTATCTCATCACTTGGATATAAAATTTACATCAATAAGGATATATGAGAACATATCCCAACAGAAAAATATATAAATTAAAAGACCCCACAAAAGAAGTCTTTTAAAAAAGAAGAGGGTGAAAGGTTCCCTTACCGACTTGGGTAACATTCAAAACATACACCCCATGAAAGAAGGACAATAGATCATTGATGTAAATACTCATAAACGAAATTATATTACACAAAGAGTAGAATAATCATCAGTACATACACCACTCAATGTAATTTGTGGAAAATGTAGCATAAATCTCTCGGGAATAAAAGTGAGATGAAAAATCCATTACGAAAACTCAGCAGCCTAACGGCGCCACATAAAACTTCTGAATATGGATTGATGAGATCAAATAGGGTATCTCATCACATTACAATAAAATTTACAGAAAGTGGAATATAAAAGAACATCCCCCAACATTACAAAGAGGAGCTTAAAAGAAGTGACATAAAGGAGAGTACTTAAAAAAAAAGAGAGAGGTTAGATCTCTTACGAAAGTTCGGCAGCCTAACGGCGCCACTCAAAACATCCAAAATGGATTGATGAGAGAGAATAGAGTCTCTCATCACATGAAAATAAACATTAATGTAATTTTAATATAAAAGATCATCCCAATAACAAGAAATATGAGCTTTAAAAGGAATGACATAAAAGTGTGTACTTAAAAAGAAAGAGAGGAGTAGGATCCCTTACCTCTGGTCCGACATGACACGATCGTTCTTTAACATCCTAAATAATAAACTTGAGTTAATCTCTACTTGATTAATAACATTTTTCAAGTTCATTATTCCTTTTATACCATGTTATGAACATCATGTAATCATTTAAGTTAATAATGTTCATTTTGTCGGTATTTGGTTCTTATGTCAAAAATAGACTTCTTACACTTACATGTTGTTAATTTAGTAAGAGGTTCATTATATACAGAATGATATTAATGATTTGGATAACATATATATCATATATATTCATCATATACAAGTATTTATAATATTACATCACATTTAGAGTTAAGAAATGAAATGCACCATTCATGGAGACGGTAAGCCATACGTACGCATGAACGCTACTTCCATTTCTATTTCATATTTTCTGGAATGGAATCATAATGATATAAGAGTATATTATAATTACATTATAATAACATATATAATATCATTAACGTTATCCTTTACACATCCCACATATGGTATTAACGAATCAAATCACATTCTGGGGGCGGTAGTCCGCACTTCCTAAAATGAAGATACCGTGTTTACCCATAATGGAAACAATAATGGTATGCCATAAATGAAAAATACAGAAGCTTAAGGAAAGAATAAATATATTATATATCATATATAAAAATAGTGACATCATAATGGCCACCTTTGAAGGTGTTAAATGAGTATTGAACAATCATCGTTTCGGGAGGCAGAATTTCGCCATCCACGGAGACCGTATGTTCTTTAACCATTTGATGTAGTTGTGTGAGAGTGTAGCTCGAATAAATCTTATAAAAACATCCTACTACATTGAAGATACTTTTTATTTTACAAAGTAAGTAAATAAAAATATTTTAGGTGGTTGGAGAATCAAAATAATACAAATGAACATGAGAGAATGAATTACCTTTAAAAGTGTAACTCCATTTGATTTGAGCCTAAAGGCTTCCGTTGAAAGGATTCTGCCCAAAGGGAATCCTCTAGGATTAGGGGAGGGATGTGGAGAGAGTAAATGGGAAGGGTATGGCTGATCCAATGGTTTGAGGAGTGTGTGAAATGAGGTAGAGTTGGGGGCCTTTTATAAGAGGAGAGGAGGGGCACTTTTGGAAATCATGAAACTATTATTTTATTTTCAAAAGTGTTTCGAATTTATAAGGTCCCACATTGATATAATTCTAATATATGATGATTATACTTAGAAATATTCCCATCCAATAGTTTTTGTACAAGTGTAGGTCTTAGATTTTATATTATCGTATCATTTTATTTAAACTGTTCATTAATGAGGTCATCATTGCATCATCATGATGTCATAATTAAATTAAATTATTTAATGTCTAAAAATTATAAAAAAATATCCCGATGTAGGAAATATTTTAATCTTTCCAAAGAGTATTTATAGACAAAATTATTATTAGTATAACCCCTTCTAAAAATTGTTTTAGTAAAATAATTTATGTTAGTGTCATTTTCACCTTTATTTTTAAAAAAAGTCATTAAAGTCATTATTTGACCCAAGTGGCTCCATGGGGTCCCCTAAATCGACCCATGGGTTTCCTTGGTCTGACATGACTCAAAAAATAGGGGTAGGACAAGTGTAATTGTGTTTTCCTGTTTTTATAATATCATTTTTACCTTAAATTACACTAATTACCTCTAATCGCGATTAATGAAAAAAGTTACTATTCACCAAAAAAATTATTTTCATCCCATTGAACCACATTTTACATAATAATGACAACCATCTATGTCTGATTTTCAAAATTAAATACACATTAGTGGTAAACATTCAGTTAACTGAAAAATCAGTTTGCTTGATTACCAATTACTAGTTTCACTATTCATCAAAAATTGGAGTTTTTCAGAAAATTACAAAAAATTCAACCTAATCTATATTTGATATTTTGAATTCAAAAATAAAGTCTATTTTACGAAATTAAAAACATATAAGTCACATTAATTAATTTAATAATTAATTTCCACTATCAGAGCAAATAGCGTGTTTTTATAAAACAATAAGTATCAAAAGATTGGCACCACTTTAAGTCCAATTTCAAAGTGAAATTGATTCCAATGACCACCATTGGATTAAATGGTAAAAATATATTCATATTACACATTAAGACCAATTCAAAATATAATCTAATCATATAAATAAATTAGATTAATAAGAGGTTTTGAATTTAAAATACAACATTTTACACTATTCATTAAAAAAATGAACTTTATCAGAAAGATACCAAAAATTTACACAATGTAAATTTTGATGTCCTGATTCTCAAGAAGAGTTTATTTGGTCCAATATAATGTATAAGTGTGAACAAAACTATATTTAATTACGGTTCTCCATCAAAAGTAGATAAGTGAACCATTAGTGAAAACTAGGTCATATACGCCTAAAATTGAATTCATTCTGTATTTTAAGACTTTATATTTTATTGGATAAATGTAAAAACATTTAAAAACATATGTAATATTATTTTAGTTATTTCTATCCATTCCCGCCAACACAACGGCTACATGTTAACTACCATTTAAAATAATATTATTTTTTATTACAGTGCAACGTAAGATTCCCAAGAAACTCGTTGTTGCGTGTTGGGTACGCCATCGAGCATAGCGTCCCCTTTAAAGACATATTAATATTTTATTCACAAATAAAAATAAATATGAAAATGTCATATTCTTTATTTACCTGTGGTGTTACACATACTTATTGAGTTTTTATCCAATAGAAATCAGAGACTCTATTGGTTTGGAATCATGCATATTGAATTTCTTCCCCACCTCTATTACATAAATTTCTTGAGTAATGAATCTATAATACGTATTCTAAATCACATTAATCCCTAAAATATATGTGTGTTCACCAATCAGGGACATTTCAAATTATGATTTTATGTGATTAGAAAATTCATCCACTAATATTTTCCTTCTTCCACTGTAAATAATATCACCCATGTATGAACTGATCCATTGAATAATTCATCACATAGAGATTGTAATCTACTCATCCTTTTTTAAACTCGAGATATATTAGATAAGAGTCCAACCAAGAGTACCATTCATGTGGTTCCGGTTTTAGGCCATATAGTTAATTATTTAAATTAAAAACATTCAGATTACCATTACCAAGTAAAAAACCATGGGATTATCAATTTATACCTCTTCATCTAAAATTCCATTGAATAATTCTATCTTGAAATCATTTTGATAAGGTTTATAACCTCTTTATATTTCTATGGAATGAAATAACCTGATTGACTCTAGTCTGGATACTGGATAAAATGAATCTTCCACATCAATTCTGTCAATTAGTGAGTATCCATTACAAACCATGAAAAAATTATTTCAGAAAAAATTTCCATGATCATCAAACATGTTCCGGAAGATACACTTGTTACCAATCACATTGTGACCTTTGGTTCTCTTAACCAGGTACCATGTTAGATTCTTGTAAATCTGATCTAACTCTTCATTTATGGATATCAACAATGATTCATCCTTTACATCTTCTTCACATGTGGATGGTTCCAAAACTGATAGAAATAAAAATAGTGAATTATTCCTCATTATCCTTATCTGTGTGGGTGTAGTACAATACCCACAAATGTTGGAATGGTCAATTTGTACTCCTCAATTCCTCTTTTGAGATTCATCCATAATCTATATTGTCGTTGTTTCTTTTTAATTTTCTACATTTGGGTCAACATCGTGATGTGGATCTTGAGATTTTTTTACATCTTCATCTATTTCCATATTTCCATTTTCTCCATGTTCACTTTCTTCCATAGAATCGATCACATCAACTTATAAATTCCTCAATGAACTTGTGGTATTATCTTCAAAGATCCTAACATCATTGATTTACGGAATCCTTCTCATGAGCTTGTTGAAACACATTTAGGATTTGATATTAATTGAGTATCCAAGGAAAATTCTATTTTCTGCATTGTCACCATACATCCCTTGATTTCATTCTTTGTTTTTTGATGAAACATTTACTTCAAAAAACTAGAAAGTTCTTCAATATGGGTTTCCTTCCATTCCACAATTCATATGGTGTTTTTTCCTCACCTATATAAATCCTTTTTAGATTTTAAATATACATATTTACTTGAATGAACTCATTCTATTAATATATTGAATATGACTCTCAATCACCATAGTTTTGGCCATATTGTTTACATATCAATTCATGCATTGAAAAACTCAATTTTGTTGTGGAGTTTTAATAGAATCAACCTCATGGTGTAATCCTTGATTCTATATATAATTTTTAAATTTAATGGACATGCAATATCCTCCATTATTAGATAGAAGGACATTGATTTTATGTCCACTATCATTCTCGGTGATTCGATGATAGGTTTTAATGCCCTAAAGCACTTGTTTCTTCCTGTGTATATCTATAACAAATGTCATTATACTATAATCATTTATAAAAATAACAATATACGTTTATCAATGTTTTCCATCATCATTTATTGGGCCACATATGTCATTATGGATGAGGTCAAGTATATGTGATGCTCTTTTCATCTTTGTCTAGTAGGAATTGCAGAATAATTTCTATCTCATGAAAGAATCACTGGTGTTTTCTCATTCATTCTTCAGAATATGTATATCCATGAATATATTCATCATAGAAAACGTTTCCATGAATTTCATAATGATTTATTCCAATATTATATGCCACATGATAATTTCTACTTCAAAAGTCATGTATAAAGTGTTTTATTTAATATTAATCCGGTACTAGTTCCTTTATGTTCATTATCGATTCATAATTGAATTTATAGGATTTTTAATTGATAGTGAAACCTTTCTGACTAACGGTAACTATAATTCATGGTCCAATGTGTTCACTTACTTTGAGGAGTTTATGACGTAGTCCACCCACATAAGGGCATTATGTTTTTTATCTCTTTATTATCTAGTTCAGTACATCCACTACATTTTATTTTTAGATCTCCTTCATTTCCAAACCATACTGTCCCATCGACCCTCCTCTTATCTATCATTAACATGACTTCATTACCTATCATAAAAGATGAACAAACACTGTCAAGAATATAGGATCTATTTCATTTAGAATCATTGTGGGATATCTATACAAGTATGGATTTATCAATTTTCTTCTTTTCATTCCATGATATGATGGATTGAGTGTAAGACACTAATGGACATTAAATTCACTCTGTCATGTACATGGGTTATTAAAGTCAAAATCATATTCCAGTGGAAAACCCATATTTTATAATGAAATAATATCTTCTTGATGAGCATTAACATGTGTCTGACTTCGGTATTTGGTGCCCATGACACACTTCTTCCTGCAATAAATGTATTTATGGCCAATGATAAATCATCGCAAATGGTATCAATAGAAATTTTTTTTCGGTAATTAGTATGATATGTATTTATTCTCCTTTATTGAACTCCTAGATCTCCCCAATATATATATCTCTATTCCTCTTAGATATATGACATTGTTTGATGTAGATATCCACAGAATTGATACATCGTGAGAGGAAATGTATTCTCACATTCATTTGTTCTCATGCCTTCTCCCATGGGAAAATTGTTTGACTTTGTGTTATTCATATAACATCGGGGATATTATTTAATTCTCATTTCAGTTTGATTTAAGGGTCTCTTTTTCAACACCTAATGTGATTTTACAACATGATCACCTTTCAGAATCCATTCATTTTGGTCCACATTATTTAAAACATTTGATGTTTCAAAATCACAACAGATTCCACTTTTTCCCATGAATTTCGGTCATCGATCGCACAATAATCTTTTCTACTCCACCAAACACTTTTTTTTCACTATCCAGATACTCATCAACTTATAACCTACCAATTTTTATTTTCTTCTTATCTTCTTTTGAACTTGATTCACTTTTTACCATACACTTATGAGTAACCACGTATTGTTCTAGTCCTCTAATAGTTTTGGACTACCCTCCAGACTCATGGATAGGTCATTTATGACCTTTTATTATTCATTGATTCCGATATTTTGTTCCAATACATCATCTATCCTTTAAATGATTTATGTCTCTAAATTATCTATTTATTCTATTTGTTCAATTTCATTTTCAGGATGATCAATTTATTCTGATAATTCATCAACCATTTCTTCTGACTTATTATATATCTTACACTTATTCTCAATAATACCAAAATATTATTTATTTTTAAAATGTGATCTACATTATTTGTCAATTGGTTATCTCTAGATTTTTCTATTGATGGTTCTGGCTTTCTAATGGTTGTCCTCATGGAAGCATGGTCTCCAATATTAAATTACTGTTCTTCTTATTCACCGAATTCATTTTCACCATCTACCTATACAAAAAAACACTTCTTCTATAATTTCATTCTAGATTTGAAGTATCCCTTTTTGAAAAACATTTTTTTAGGATTAAAAATTATTTCACCTTCACATTCTCCATCACCAAACATTCTTGAGCACTAATAGGCAATGTTCCAAGCTTTTCATCAACAATAGAAATCCAGATGTAACATACCATTAAATATTCATGTTTTTCTACAGAAACATGTGGTAAATGAGAGAAAAAAAATTATTTTCCTGATTATCTTCACCACTATTATCTTTTGAAAATTTCAGTATCCCCATGGATATTAACGTCATTTCCTTTCCCACTCGATTAGCAGAGTCTTTAGGATTGACTCTCATTTCACAAGCCATTTGGAATCTAATAAGATAATTAAGAGAATATTTGGAAATATATCATTCCTCAATGGATGACCTATTTGCATTGTACATGGGTTGGAAGCGTTTTATATATTTTCTTTACAATATAAACATCATTTATTTTTCCACTTATACCATGAATTACTTAACCACATCAATAATTCTATTGAAGAAGGAGTCTAAATTCTCATTAGGATGCGCATTCATACCTTTAATCCAATGGTGCATGACATATTGTTTATACTCCGTATCTTTTCTATCTACTTCATAAACATTTTCATGTTTATCGAATATGGAATTTGCTGAGGTGAAACTCATTACCTTTAAATTGATCTAATTATAATGGGTTGGGGTGGGAGCATTCTATGCTTTTGAATATACCTCAATAATTTCCATATCTTCATCAGTCATAGCCAGCCCAATTAGATTAGTAACTTTTATTCTATTCATAGTATAAAATAGAATTTCTATTCCAAGAGATATTAGATGAGATCTCATTTTTTTCATTATGATCTAAAAATTACTTCCATCAAATAGTGGGACTCCCCTAACATTGGGTGAAATCTCCATAAGTGTAAAAGACATCAAACACCACAAACATCCCCCTGATTCCACTTGAAGGACCCGGATACAACATATGAGTGGAGGGTTGAATGCCGATGCCATGATTTACTTTTAAATATAAGGATCATGTTCCCACATTGGGAGGAACATGTGAAAAATGTTAGAAAATGAATCATAGGAGATGACACTACCCTTATAATTTTGTCCCCATGGAGGGATATGTCTATGTATGATATGTCGATAGTGTATTGGTCATACCTAAATCCGCTAATATACAGAAGTTTTGTAGTACATGATTTTTCTTACAAAAACTGTGTTACAGGAACACTGCCTTTATAAATGATCAGGTATGGCTCACCGCTTCCCTCATAGAACATCCATAAACTCCCCCTAACTCATTTACATGAGAGATGTCTATCTCGGTTTCTCAAATTGAAGGTCGCATAAATAGATTGGAATTGATGTCTTTGTCTCTATCCTTCATGAGACAATACTTTCATCAGTGACCATAGTACATGCTCACAGAAATCCCCGACCACTCAACATTGAAACTCAAAACAAACCTTCACAAATCCCCTCGGAAAATCCCAACCCTTCGCAAAGAAAACCACGTCGCAGAGTATAATAATTCATGGAGCTTACTGCCTCATTGAGAAAAATCAATTTGAAAAGGTCAGTACATTGTAGAGAAACCTTCATAATAAAGCTCACTAAGCCAATTGGAAACTCCCCAACCTCACAAATCTCAAATGAAATAGAAGCATTGACATCATTCAAGACATTAAATGTCTATTTTCGAAGATCATGCTCACTTAGAAACACATGCATCATAACGCACCCCTTTAGTCTCAATGCCGAATTGGCCGTGGAAATTTTCTCTCAAAATTGTTTAGAATGATGAGGGGTGGCCTCATATTTATAGGCATAATCGAATGCGAAGCTCCTCTTCTTCCGGACCAATATCTGGATCTATCAAAACATCTATACAGTGCTTCCTCGATCTGGCAAGGCTCTGTTGAAATTTCTTTTTTCCATAGCTCATCGTAACTATAGTGAACCATCATCCCAAATAACATATCATCATTTCTTTGAAATAATCAGGTCAATAATAAGTAAAAGCATTCCTATAAAATAAAAATTAAATGTTTACTCTAAATGAATACCATTTATGATGCTCATAGATCAGACTCTCATAATGGTTTAGCACACCATCACAATCTTTATTGTCTTCAAAAACCACTCTTCATGAATCCCATATTTGAGAAACTAATGACATTAAATAATTTCATAAGGCCTAACGAAAAACAACTTATTTCATTGCTTTCCATTACAAAAATTTAGGTCACCAATAATTTGGAAAATAAGGGGAAATGATGTCACCTTCAATTTTTCTTATGGCATGAATGATAAGTTCATTTTCATTACAATATCTTTGATCAACCATCAGTTTATTGACAAAAAAACAAAAACCATGCTCATTTTTCCCTAAAGAACAATATTGGTTCCATCAATAGTAAGAAAACTGATGTCACTCATGCACAAGTGAGACAAGTATACTAATGACACAATTATAAAACAATAGAACCAAAACCATAACCAGGAATACTAACCATCCCATTCTCGCCGTAGAGTCCCCAAAAAATAATGTAATTCATGTAAAGTAATATAGTAAGAACATAAATTACATGGTAAGCTACACCACTTTCCCATTGATTTTCCTCTCTCGTACCTTAATAGAGAATATCTTGGTGCTACCAACTTTTTGGAACATACCACATCAAATCATGCCCGCAAACACATGGGCCTCCCAACCACATCACATACTTCCTGCTGATACCTTGGCCACAACCACATCTCATATCTCCCAAATATATATGGGCCACAAACCAGATCTCTTCACAACCACACACCCCAAAGTCACACAACCGAACCTGCAAGATGAAATATCGACTATCATCAACTATATGAAGGATAATGGGAGAGATGGTGTCCAGTAATCCATAATCTAACTATGATGTTTGGGAAGGACACCCTCACCCATGACAATGGAGGTGTTCAGAGAATCGTTCTCAAATATGGTGGATTTCATATAGAAATAAGATGAATAAAATAAATTTAATACATATTTAATAATGAATAGTTTATCCAAATTAAATGTTTCAAAAATACTTATACCTCAATTAGTATCATCAATAGTTACATCATAAGCTAATAAATAAAATCATCTTCACAAAAATCTTTTTCTCAACACCCATTCTATTTATTTTTTATCATTTATCATAGTAAACTATGAAACCAATCGTTTAATTTTTCATCAACAAACTCCTTCTAATTTAATGAAACAAATAATACCAACACATCATTATTATAAATTTATTTGTTTCATCACCAAACAAGACACTAAGTAACACACACAAAAACCAATGTCTCAAAAAGTAAATAGATTCGTGGTTTCTTCACACACATCACATTCATCTACACTTATCACAAACTCAAAAGATAACATCCATCGATCATGAGACATGTGGTGAATCATTCAACAAACTACTCATTGAGATACTCTGGATGAATTACACATACAAACCACTACTATAATCAATGATTAAATTCATTCTAACCAATAAAATCTATCGATAGGGAAAACCAAAAAACCACAACCACACCTAGAAACACATATCATAAAAAATAAAAAAAATTCCATAACAACCATTCTTGGTCATCTAACAATATAACCACAAAACATCCATCACATCCAGCAACACAACATAACAAATCCCAATCGCAACCAAAATATAAAACAATACACATCTATTCCACAATTAATCAATATCTCAACCTGATATTCTGACACAACTTTTGAACCACCAATTTAGAGTCGTTCTTCAAACCACAACACCAAAAAATCCACAAAATGAACAATTTATTGATATAATAAGGGTTACCTTTTATAATTTTGATTATTAATTCATCTATTATCGTAAATTTATTGATCAATGGGAATGAAATTATTATCCATGTTTTTTGTTAATAGTTTATATTTTTTTCAAGGAATGAAATAACATATGTCCCATAAGTATACTGTTCACAATAGTGGACCAACAAGTATCACATTTATCAGAAAGGCGTCTAGCCCGTATTTTTTGAATAACAACAAATTACGTATAAAAAAAAGATCATACATCACTTTTCCCAGGGCATACATTTTAATATTCTGCTTACCCAATTATATTCATTAACATCCAAAAATTTTATCCTTACATAGGAGTAATTGATAAACAAACCCCATATGATGCAAAAATAAAAGGGAGATGAAGGGATCCCTATATTGAAAAACATATGATTAACACTTCCTTATTGTTCAAAAATACGGGGTGTGCATTCCTTATGAAAACCCTCAATGGAAATTGAGATCCAAAAGCTAAAATAGAATAACATGATATCTACGGAAGAATGGTTTAGGGAATCATGCAATAAGAATAAATGGAAGAACATAATGAATAGTTCATCTCATCATTAGAAAAAACAAATCCTAAATCAATTTTATATATTTTTTAAGATCTATTAATGTCTAATCTTGACTAAAAACATGTATGTTGTAATTCAAGATAATATTCATGTATTTAGAAGACTTCTATGATATAAAATAGATCTAAATACTATTAAATATTGTACTAAAATCATTTTATGTTAAATAAAATGATAAAGAGGTGAAAATGGAAAAACAGGAGAAAATTGGAATATTAGCCAACTATTTGGAAAGACTCTTTGTTTGGTGATTCACTAGTGTCAGTCACTATGGTGATTCATTGATGAGAGTCACTCTGGTGATTCAATTATGAGAGTCACAATTCGGTGAGCAACCAGTGTGAGAAAGTAGTGTGAGTAACTAGTGCAACGTCTAGGTTTTACTCACTAGTCATAAGACTATGTAGCGAGGTACCGTTAGACGACTAATCCTTACGAGTCACAACTATAAAAATAAGGGTGTTAGTATTAATTAAGTCTCACCAATGGTGAACTAATATTGTGAGTTACCATTATGACTCACAATCATGAACTACCTGGGTGAGTCCCCATTGCAAGTAATCATCACAACCTACCATTGGAAAACCGGAAAAAACAATACAATGTAGGAATATGTCTCATTGAACTCCATGAATACTACTTGAAATAAATTCTCACAATGTAATAGACTATGGAGTTCTGATCCATTACATCATATACCTCTCAAAATATTCTCACCCTCGATAATTTAAAACAAAACCCAAAAGGAATGGAGGGTCTAAATAACCACCTAGTGAGATACCTCTCGAAGACCTCACTACATTGAAACGTCTCAAACGACCAATCACATAAATTTTCATTCATAAACTACCCCATTTTTTTTAATAATAGGGGTCGTAACCTACGAATCCATGAAAAAATCCTCCAATATTTGGAAACCCAATCAACCATACATCACACCACACAAGAATCATAACACTATGTCTTAACTTGTGAACCCGGTAATTCCATCTTCCATGTAATGATATTATCCACTCTAGGCCACACAGACATTCATGTAAGGGTTATATCACATCATAATTAATGCGACATGATTAGGAAGTTGGTCCCCCCTTCCACCATGTCATTAATTAATCAAAATCTTCACCACACATATCTTTACCTATGGTAATTCCACTCATATCTTAACAAAAAAGGTTCAACGATTACGTTACAAAAAAAATCAAAACAACACAATGCTCAAAACAGCTCTCAGTTCAAGGCACACATCAATAATCTTCTCTCCCAGATACTATACTCTAGGCCACCTTTTCTCCCCAATATTTGAACCAAATAAATGATCCTCTCAAGAATCAATTTATCCTAATGATCGTAGATCTCTATCAGTTAGTCCATGTCTCCTGTATCTTATTTAATATCCAAAACTCCCTATTCAAGGAAATGAGAGTCATCATGACGATGTTGATGGTGTAGAGAAACATCAATGACGATGTGTATCATATCTAACTTCTGATCCAATTGGTATGCAACCTAAACAACTCTCCCGAACACATAGAATGGTCTAATGATCCTAGGAGAACACTTTCTCTCCATTCTAAACCTCGTATACTGAATTCTATGTGAATCCTTCTGGAACACATTTTCCCCATCCTCATATCCAAGGGTATTGTCCAGCGATCGACATATGACTTCTTCCGGTCATGTGAATCTTTCATACTCTCACAAATGATCTAAAACATCTCTATTTTACTGTATACATCATCGTGACAAAGAACAACTGCCTCCCCAACCTCCATCTATAACAAAAAAGAATGATCTAGTCTCTAATAAAATTACTCAAACATATCCATGCTAATGTAAGAGTGATATATATTATTGTAAGACTAAAATACCAAGGAAAGTGCGTCCCTAAAGATCAAACAATGTCCAAAATACATGATCTGAGCATATCATCCAATGTCTGGAGAGTCCATTCTGTATTCCCATATGTCTATGGTTGGAAGGTTGTGCTGAGGAATAATTGACTTCGAAAATCCCACTACAGTCCCTTCCAGACTTGTGAAATAAAATTTGTATCCAAATATGAGATAATATATATCAAAACTCCTTGAAACCATACCATTCTTCAAGATACCACTTGTATAAGGCATTCAATGCACTCGACTCCTTGACCACTAAGAAGTGACCTAATTTCTTTAGTTGATACACCACTAACAAGATTGATTCATTGAATCCCAGATTATCTGGTAACTGTGTCATGAAATTAGCTATGTTATAATCCCACTCCTATATTGGGACATCTAAGTGCAATGACAAACGACTAGGATGATGATGTTCACCCTTCACCTACTGGAACTCTAATAATTTCCCCCAAACTCCACCACTACATGTTTTATCTTAGGCCCCCAAAACTACATCTACATGGAATGATAAATCATGGGCACACTTTTATGTGCTACTAAGGGTGATAAATTAATGTCATTGTGTAATCCCTCACAAATATACATTGGAAAAACATATCCTTCCATGAAACAACATCTGATTATGAGCATTCATCGACCATACCTCCACTACATCACCATGGTTAATGCTATCATGTATCACCTATGCCTCAATTTTTCTATATTAATAATCCACCGCCTTCAACATCATAGAGGATTACTATTTAATCTAAAACAAACATACTCTACCTCCAAGCACCCAATTATATATGTGTAAGGATTCCATTACTAAAATGCCTTCCATGTATCCATATATACCCGAACAGTCTCTTTCCTTGACATCTTGCTCAATGAATCGGTCATGACTTTCTCATTTTCAGAGGTATAGGTGGTCATAAAATCATTGTCCTAAATAATCTTCGTATACATCTATCTTATCATTTCATGATATCTCAAGGAAATAATATACCTAAAACTCCTATGATCCATGATGACTAGAATGTACTTCCCAATGAGGTAAATTCATCACAACTTCAACGCAAACATGACAAAAGCTAACTGTTTAACATTGTGTAATTATTTCATTCATGGGGATTTAACTACCTAGTCTGATTTCAAATACCCGTAGTTTACAACATCAATATACAGAACAAGACTATATGGGTAGAATCATAAATAACCTTGGAAATTTCCCCCTCCCCTAAGAAATAAAGCACTATGCACTAACCAACATCCCATTAAGATATGTTATTGCTACCCAGAATTGGTTCCTCCACACAAAAGCATGGATTTTATAGTTACAAAATTCATGGTAGCATCATGTTGAGTGAAATAAAGTAAAAACCTTAGGTAATATACTTCATAATCCCGAACAATACAAATGAATACCAAATTCATTTGTACATCCAAATAAAAAACATATTCAACCGTCAATGGGTATACTGCTAACCCATAATAGACACCACATTTCAAAGGAAGTGCACCTCCTGTTTTCAGAACATTCCATGGAAAACATTTCATAATAGTGGTAATGTCTAAGAACTTGTATGATGGTTCTATGATTCTCAACATGCTACCCCTCTAACATTGAGTAATAGTAAATATCATCAATGAATAGGATAAATAACCAAACATGTACTCATAGAATGTGTATTTAATGAGCCCCAAGATTACAGCTCGTGTGTTCATAATACTGAAAGAAATTTATTTGTATTTTATGTTCCCATATCTGCTTCAAAAATCATTCATTATTATATTTCCCTCCATCACCCTCAACTAGTGATATGCAGATTGAAGATTAATCATAGATAAACTTTTTTCTCCATTTACCTAGTTAAAATGATTTTATATCATATGGATAGGATAATGGTTCTTAAACATCTCCTGGTTCAACCTACGGTAGTCAATCCCCAACCTCATATGACCATTCAACATCTTTTAGAACAACAGCAGATAGTCCCACAACAACACACTGATTGATTAATTTAATACCAAACACACCTACTATATGGTTATTACCCCAATGTACATATGTTCCATAACCTACAAAAAAATATCTATATAGGGATGTAATTCCTTGAAGAACCATAAAATATATACTTTAACAAAACATCAGGATAACATCGAATTCATAGTCTCATTGATAAACATTATACAATGGCTTTCACTAGATTATCTAATTAGTATTAGATTATAACTAATGATATATTCGATACAAACTAATGAGAACGAAGATATACATGAAATATATAATACATTACTCTAATGATTTAAATAATTAATTTTAGTCAATGTAACATGACCCATTGAACTGATGCATTAGTGTGTTGATGATTGGAAAACCTAAAAATACTTTTTCGAAACACATGAAACCATTCTTTATAAAAATTTCCCATCAGACACTTTTTAATTAAATTTAAATAAATAACCATCAAATAAAAATGTTTTTTGGATTAACTTGTGGTAAAATAAATCATTCTGTTATGGAAATATATACATCATATTGTAATAGATCATAAAAATAAATAATAATGTTTGGAAAAGTAAAAATATCATATTTACAGATTATATGAAAATTTATTATAATTATACTACATGTTGGGGAAACGCAATATTATGAAAAGGTCAATATATATGATGTAAACTAAAATTCTTTTACATTTAACAAATATATAAATGTCTTGAAGAATAAAGATTACTAATCTTTATAAAATGTTATTTCATTTGTATGAAAAGAATCACGAAAATTTAAAATAATATGGAATAATACATATAAAAATTTGAAAACAATTATAATAAGAATAGAATCTTAAAAATAACATTTCAAAAAGAAAAATGGAGAAACACTAATCATTTTCATGTACTAAACTGAAAACTACCCCATAATGTCCATGGCTATGTAGAAAAATTAATTGTTTCATGCATAAATAAATCTTGAGATATAATATTATTAAAATATGTATTATGGGATTTAAAGAACTGAAAATTTATCAAACATAAATATATTTTCTATATAAAGTCAATAATAAAAATATAATAATGAACAATTTGAAAACAACTATGTTTCAAAAACATTATATGAAACATCAAAAAAAAAATTTAAAAGGTCATAGGATATCAATTAACACATTTTCAAAAAGAAATCATACCACATAAAAAATATTAGGGTTGAATAAAATATCCCTTCCATAGAGAAAATCCTCAATGGAATACTAAATTTTACGTAAAAATGTTTTCAAAAAACATTTTAATTATTTTTATAAAATAGGACATCCAAAATATATTAAAAAATTTCTATTATAGGAAATAGATAAATTTTAAAATAATATAATAAATATTTCGAAAATAATGGTTACATAATCACATGATTATTTTCATAAAATAATTATTGTGAAATATAAAATATTATGTTTTTATATGATGGTAATTTATTTTATTAATATTCAGACATACCAATGTTTTATTCCATACATCAAAAATGTGTATTAAAAAATAACATTTTAAAATGGATTTGTTAATTATTCTAATAACAGAAAGTAATATATATTATTTTTCTAAATTATATTATTGAACAATAATTTGATAGAAATTATAATCATGGATGATAAGGTTCATTACTATGAATGTGTATTATTCGTACAAACAATACCCTTATAATTTGGAAAATATATTATCATAGAATTTTTTATTTATAATTAGATGTAATTCGCCTAAAAAAAATAAATACAAAATATAATAAGGATATTTTTATATTTATGAAATATTGATAGGTAACTTAAAATAAAAAGAATATAAACCAACAAATTTAATATCAAGTCAATAAAACCATTAACATAAATTCTAAATAAGTTGATTTATAATTAATATGCCATATATAGAATATTACTATCTTGGATACCTATTTAAAATTAATTTTAATATCCATTACATTTTATAAAAATATTATATTTAGATACTCATTAATAATATTATAATTGAGCTTTTACTATATATATTATGAAATGCAATGATTAATATCAGGAGTGTGAAAAATGAAATAATGTTATATAGAAATGGATTAATGAGATAAATAAATTTATATACTAAATATGAATTATTTTTAAAGTAGACGACATTTTATAATCATGTGGGAGAATAATGAAACTAGAATAAGAAGGATTATAATAAATGAATATATTTAATTGAAAATATGAGGGTGGAAATCGTGGATTTATTGTGTTAGCATAACGACTATTCTAAAAAATTAAAATAATATATTAAATGATTTGAAAAGGATATTAAATAATAAATAGGGAATCACTTGAATAGTAATGGTTTATTATAGATAAGTGAAATAATAATAAACTGATACTCGAATGGAATTGAACACAAAAGTACATAAATAAAAAAGTGATGTGGAGAAACCATTTTTTCTTATGTAAAATATTAATCATATGGAGGGATTATTATAACCATAACAACACTAAAGATAATATTTAGAGAGGTACATATAAGTAAAGTTCATGATGATTTCAATCATGGTTTATATTAATATGACCATTTGTTGTAGTGGAATTCATTATAGATTAGAAATAGGGGAATATAAAAAGAAATTATATAGTTCATTAAAGGGTAAAAAATGGAGCAGAATTGTGTCATGATGGTTACGTGAGTTTAGAGGATAAAAATAATGTTATAAATGTATTTATGAATTTCATACCTAATGGTTATTTGATAAACTTGTAGTGACATTTTAAATATTAAAATGTGATATACGTAATTTACAAGTTACACATATTTAATATTGACTAAGAATTGACAACAATAATATTTGTATTTAATAAAAAATAACGTTGAAATTATTTATAAAATACTATATATAAATTAGGGTACTAAATAACAAAATTAAAATTCTATAAATGGGAAAAAATATTTTTATATTAAGACATTTAATATGTTATAAAAATATTATATTGAAATATATTTTATAATCATATGTGTTCAATATATAATGTTTATTTTATTACCATTTAATGTATTGTTAACAGTATATATATATATATATCTATCTAAACATTATATTGGATAAATTCTATACTTTATTTATTTTAAAATATATAATATATTGTTAACAATATAATTCATTTTAAATATAACCATTTTACAATGTTAGAAAATATTTTCCTAATTCAATTTCATATTTATTCATAAAAAAGATTGAGCTATTTATATAATATGAACATGATTGGTAAAATATTGAACTCTTCTTATTAGAATAAATTCATAAATTTTATATGAATGAAAATTTATTTAGTTTTGGATGAATCATAAAATTAATTTCAGGAGGAATTTTTTTATAAAACAAATTTCTTATCAATTCATCGATTTCATTGACCACTATTATGAAAATTTTATTATTAAAAAATAACCATTTTTTGTCTTAATAATATATAAGAAACTAACAATTTCAATTGAATCATTTTATTAAATGATTATTTTGAGAAAAAAAAATTATTTTCGACAAATTTTAGTTTTGTTCTAATCTATTATTCATGGGATTAGTATTATGAAAATTTTATTTTAAAATAAATTTTATTATAATTTAATTAATAAAATTGTCAATAATTTTTATTTATAAACATCTTAGTCAATTTTATATTTTTATATTGTCATAAAACTAATTACTTTCATATAATAAATGTATTTTTCAAATAATTTTAAATTCAATTATTTAAGGAAAATACATAAAATAATGACACCGTAATTCTTATGTGTATAATATATATATGGAATTAATGTATTATAAACAAAATTAAGAACTATATATATTTTACATTTATATAATATAATAATAAATATAGAAAATTACATTTGTTTAAAAAATTACAATTTAATTAAATATGTGTTCTTCATAATGAATTTAATTTATTTATTATTAATAATAAAATTAATATTCAATAATGGGTTTACTAGTTATAAATATTCATAATAATATCCTTCTAATATATTGTGGATAATGTTTTTAAATCTAAAAATAAAAAATATTATTTGAAGGAAAATACATAACGAAATATTGGGTCATTAAAAAGATGACCATTAATTAAATGTGTCAATCATAAGGTATAATAGATTGAAAAAATGATTTTTTTTTAAAAAATAATTTAATTTAATTATCAGGATTACATGATTAATCGTAATGATTATTGTTTCTCAAATAGTTCCTTTTCTTCATAGTTCATGGATGGAGCCTAGAGGAATCTTGATAAAGATTAATTTTAAAAAAAATCCAATGACCATCCTAAATAGAAGCCAAATGAAAATGGGGGAAGAGTGTGATTCTATGAATCTATACCCACACAATATAAAAAATAATTGAACATTAATAAAAATTCTTTTATACATCGAATTGCCTTGAGGAAGGAAAAAATCATTATTTACTCTTTTATAGAACAACATCCACCATAAATTTGTGGTTTCTATACACCACTAAATGTATTGAAATGAATTTTAATGACTAACATGTAATTTCCCATGATCTAGTTATATGAAAAAAAAAATATTGTCCTATAATTTATCATTTTAAAGGTGATGTAGATTAATCAGTAAATATTATAAAAAACACAAGGAATGTAGAAAAAATTAACTTCATCCCATGTGAATATTTTATGAATTTTTTTTTCCATAAATAAAAAAACACATTGAAAAAAATAGAAATGTGATTTTTGGAACTAAATTGGTTGGATGAAAAAATCATTAGTATATATGAGTAAAATTTTAATAAACATGTATAAAATAATTTATGTTTTACCAATGATCATTAAATCAATTATTGTCGAATATTTAGTGTCATGGGACGTTGTATATAAAATTAATTGGTTATTAGAGAAATTGATATCCAAGAAGATATCATTTTCTCTCTCAAGATGCAAATATAAATTTGGTTCACTCACTATTCACAATGATTTGGTGATATGAATTGAAAGTTTATATTTGGAAACAATTATAATTACAACATTCATGGTTGGATGACAATTAATTTTCCTTAATTTCATATGTTTGGAATGATTCATATTGGAAATTTACTGAATTTTCCGGATAAAAATTTTATATTTGGAAATGAAGACTACCATGTTAAATAATTTCAATGTTATATAGAGAGGACATCCAATGTAGGGAATATAAAAAATATGAATAAAGTATTAAAACCACAATCAAATGTTATGATCATAAATATTATTAAATTTCTTAATATTGGTGAATGAATTGAAGGGTTGATGGAGAAAATCCCCAATAGTAATATGTTAAGACAATTGAAATTCAAAAACCACATGTGTTCATAACTTCCGTAGTATTTCATATTAATATAGTGGTAAATTTTTTACTATGATTCAACTCTTGAAATGACAATATTTTATTTTATTTAATAAATAGACAATCTATTATATCTATTGAATTTATTAATGGAATAATGTTACCAACTAAATGACTAAATAATGAGTGATTTCTGAAGAATATTAATGGTTTTATGATCAAATCATTATTACAATGGTCACATCTGATAGAGTTCTGGGTGACTCTGAATCCTTCTACTGTTCTGATTCCTCCTCATGCTGTATTTGATTAGACTATGGGAATCTATTGGATCTCATTATATAGATACCAAATGGATTTTAATATAAAGGAATTAATATTTAATATTCTAAATCAATATTTTGGTATAATTTGGAGTGATTATAAATATGAATTTCTAATTTATGATGCATCCACTATATGGGTCGTAGTACCATTCCATGGGGGATAATAATGATTTTTTTTTGGAGAAACTAAACATCAATTATATCCATATTATTCAGGTTTATGATTAAATACGTCATAAATGAATGTAATTTCTTTCCCATTATTATTGTGTTTTTTTAAAATATAATTCATACATGGTTATAATTCTATTTAGAATAATCTATAAAAATGGACCAAATTGAGTTGCTGTAATTAAATATGAAACACATGGAGAAACATTATAATGGATTCATAATCCATATAGAATCATCATGGTGTACACCTATTTTATAGGTTATGATGAAATATGATCAAATGTGAGTTCTCATTAATTCTGGATAAATTAACTAGAAACTATTAAAAGTATGTGTCATTTACCACATGATGATGATATCATTGAACAATTATTTGTAGATAAATATTTTTCCAATTTTTAATCCAATATGGAACTGTTAAATTAAAATCCTTGATATAAAAAATACACCATAAAAAAGTTTTATGAGTTAAAAACATTATTAATTAATACTTTTTTAAGTTTTTTATACAAATTCTTCTACTATAATCTTGTATATAATGGATATCATCTTCAGATAACACCATAATTATTTTTTTTTCTTTTCATTATAGAATATATTATAAAATATTAAATGATTATGGATGTTCATGAAAAAAATATTGGGATTGTAGTAATTATCATGAGGAAAGTAAATTTATATTTACCTTGTGTGAGTTCTTCCTTGATAGGGTTTACCTAATTGTTCATTAAATTTCAAATAATTGTATATTAGTGAATCCTTGAATGATGGATGTTATTAACTAATGTGACATATAAACCATGATAACCAATATTCATAGTTTTTTTGTTTATGTTGGATACTAAAATTTTGTTTCATTCATTAATTGAGGTAATTTAATTATAAAAAGAGACTCATGGGGAAGCCAAGTTCGTTATGAATTATGAATGTGAGGAACAATATAACGAGCTAAAAAAATTATCTTCACATATATTCTTAAAATTTATTATAGGAAGAAGTATTATTCATACATAGTGATTATTATATCATGGTAGTATTATTCATAATCATGTATAATTAAATACTAATAGATTATGATATCAAATAAATCAAAAATCAAGATTACAATTACCCAAATCATGATTTAAATTTGGAATTTCTGAATACTACACTAATAGTATAGAAGAATTATAATTACATTGAAAAATTAAATATATATATTCATTATAAAATATTGAATTACATATTCATATTGTTACAGTAAATTATACACTAAAAGGATGTTTTTGGGCATCATAACAAATTATTAATTCTATATTCACTATAAACCCATGAAGTGGAAAAAGCAGGATGGTTCTTAGAGTTGGAGGAACCATTTTATTTTTTCCATTAGGTTGATTAAAAGATATAAAATATTGATATAGTATAAAAATATAGATATTTAATTTTTTAGGATTGTATATAGAACCTAACATTATCATATGACTAGTCGACCATCAATACATTTAAATACTAATAGGGAGAGTAGATCGACATGAAAAAATAAAGAATGTATTTCATATTTATGAATTTTTGTATGTTATTTATTAAAGTATATGGTGTATGAATAATGTATGTATTTTTAAAATAAAATATCATAAAAGGATCAATTGGATTAATCTCATAGTTCATCATTGACTATTCTTATGTGATATATAATGAAGAATAGAGATATGAAAGAATGTTTCTCATGAGATAAAATTTAATATGATATTGAATAATATTTATTTTGACGATTGGTATTTATTTAATAATTTATTGGAAAAAAAAAATTTAAGTAGAAGTTAAAAATATTACCCATTCTATATATAAATTATAAATCATTTTAAGGGATTTCTTCATTAGAATCCAAAATACATCAAATATGTACATTTATATATAGGTTTTAGTTGATCAATTAAAAATGTAAAATAACATAAGGATGGTTTCTTGTCAATTTTTAATTCCTTCTAATCTCCCTAACGATCCTACTATAATGAATTTTCCCTCAAAATTAAATACATTCTAAGTCCTTCATATGTGTTGATACCATAGTTTTTACCATTTGTGTGTCACATCTCGAGATATGAGTATATATATAATCCATTATGTCATACGATGAATGTTATCATAAAACAAAAACAGAAAACCAATTTTCCTAATACATTATTAAATTTTAATTATCATATTTAAGATACTATAATTATGTCATATAATATATCATTATATTATATATAATTCCTACATTTATTAATTTAAAATTTTTATATGGAATAATAAAAAAAATATGATGACTTAGAATGTCCTTTTAAAAATATGTAATTGAAATTTATTTGTTTTTATTTTATTATAAGGTATTTTATTAATTTTCAAAATATAATTAGAAAAATTTAAAATTATTTTTTATATTATTAGATCATAATTTTATTAAAATAAATTAGGTTAATTGTCTAAAAATTTTAACATTTTAATCAAATATGAATTTTAAAAAATATTTTACAATATAGACATTATCAATATAATAACTTTTACTAAAATGTCACAAAACCATGTACAAGGTGAATGACGAATAAATGGAATAAAATTATTCATTTTAAAATATTATTTAATCTTTAAAAAAATGCTTTAAATTTTTAAATCAAATTTAAAAGGATAAATTTGTTCAAGAAATATAATTTATATATTTTATTTTAATTAATTATCATTTTTCCATTATTTATGAATGAAATTATTTTAATCTATCATAACCGAAATTTTATTCTAAATAAATACATAACTATAAAAATATTGGAAACTATAAAAAAGGTATCTTAAGCATATCTTTAATGATTAAAAACATGCTCTCACTAAATACATATTATTTTTTATTGTTTCCAAAATGAAAATTGTATAATATCAAATTTTGGAAATTAATTAGGATAAATGGATCACATTTTTTGACTGATATTTTTTATATTTTTTAATAAATGTGTAATTTTATTTTTAGTAATATATTTTTTAACAAGATTTATATTTAATTTGAACTCATTAATGTTTAACTGGACAATCTAAAGTAATGTGAATTATACAAATTATTCATGAGCATTATAATTTCTTGAAAAAACATTAGTTAGACAAGCATATCCACAAAGATGAAAAACCATAAAACTCCTAACCCTCTTATATGTCATTATCCTAAATTCTTACTCATTATATAACTTGTATATTTGAAACATAAATTTTAATCTATTATAAATGGATACCAATAACACCTCTTAAATTTATGAACTCAATTTAGTGTTTATATAAAAAAACAAAATTAAACTTCTTATAATTTAATTATAATAACACAATCCCCTTTTCTAATATATTACATCCTAATCCTCTGTCATTAATATTACTTTTATGAGGGGAATAAATTTCTCTATGAATGTATCAATTTTTTAACCTAACATTCAAATTAAAATTTTATTCATAAAACACTAATATGTTATATACATAAGATAATGATAAAAAAATTTAATTATACTATGGAGTGATATAATACTAATGGAATATTAATTTTATTCCATCATAAAAAAACATTCATAAAATAAAAATATCATAAAGGATATTTGCAGACTACCACTTCATAGGATAAAATGGGCAATTTCTTAGGTTGATTTCTAGGTATAGTTCAATTTTTTTAACGATCATTATTATATTTACAAAATGATAATTATTCATAAAATATAAATAATATTGTGACATAATATCCTCTTGTTTTATGATAAATAAATTTAGTGACCGTGTGTATGGAAGGATTACCGCTTCCACCTAGAGATCCATTTTTTAAAATTATATCCATTAATCGATGAAATAAAAATTTATATTTATGTATAAAATTGAAACATATAACACTATTGATTTATATGTGTTGTAAATATATTTTATAAATGTATATAAGAAAACCCAACTAGTAATGAAAATAATCTAAAAAATGATCAAAACACAACAGGAAACCAAAACAAGGTGAAAATTCATTCTAAATGAACATGTTTTGTCAATAAATAAACAGAAGAATGATAATGTAAGATGATGATAGTTATTATAATATTTCAAAAATTATATAAATTAATTATAAAATAATATTATAATAATTTCACAATTCTTTCATTCATACAGGTATGGAAACCTCCAAACTCTCCATGTAACCATTTGTTTACATGTTCTCTTTTATTAACCCCAACATATATTATCTTCTTATAACGTATATAAAATATATAATATATTTATTTTATATTTAAATATAATAATTTTTTAGGATACTTTTATTTAAGGGGGAATGGAAATATTAAGGATCCATTTTAGGTTTTATCATTTATTTACACCCAATTTATTATTGATATTTCCATTTCAATCAATAATATAGTGTATCACCGTATAAATTTTTTTATATATAATGTTTTTTATAAATAAGTTAATTTCTCATGGAAAATGATTTTAATTCAATTAATGTGTGAAAATATTTTTTCCCATTTTTATCCTTTAATATAACCTTAATTAATATTTAAAAACATCACCTAATAGGTTTATTGTATTCATACATATTCATATTTTAAAACAAATAATAGTATAAAATTACATGCCTACATTAGTTTTTGAATTTTTTTTTGTTTAAAAGTATTCATATAGTTATTTATTCTGAATAAAAAAACATATGCCTTTTTTATGTTTTAATATCATTTTGTGAACCTAACATAATTATAATGGTTATTATCATTCGTATGAGTTGTATATTGTTTATTTTATCCTTTTGTTTCTCACATAAACATCAAAAAATTATGATGGTTGGGTTTTTAGGTTGTGAAATTTGGATCCATTATAGATATCCATGTATTATTAATATATCGTTAGATTATATATATTGTTTAACCAAGTAAAACATTTCTTTTTTGATAGTACAGGAAGAAATAATTCAAATAATATCCTGTAATAA
Organism: Viscum album; assembly: GCA_963277665.1. Classification (NCBI taxonomy): domain Eukaryota; kingdom Viridiplantae; phylum Streptophyta; class Magnoliopsida; order Santalales; family Viscaceae; genus Viscum; species Viscum album. Next base: position 2,030,381,918 of record OY728151.1, on the reverse strand, counting down.
GAAGTAAATCATCATATAAGATGATTGTTTAGTAAGTAATCTGTGTCAAATAGTGATGATGATTCAGTGGGGAGTAATCCTTGGAATATTATTTTCAAATATTTTTTATGATTTTCCATATATTTATGATTCCATTCTCTTATGATATAAAATCAATATTCAATATATTCATTAATATTTTTATTCTCATTGTGAAATAAAAGTTTTCATCTTGAATATCATTATACGAATAATTTTCAAGATTATTTCCTCTCTATGATTATTGACTCCACCATTCCTGTTTTTATATTCCACATGATATCTTGCGTAAATTTCCATGAAATGTTTTGTGATACACCGATAATCATGGAACTGACCAAATACACCACAACCATAAAGGGTATTCCATATCCCCATTGATTGCGAACTATCAAACATGAATTAAAAACATGTAGAGGGAATGAGTTCACTAATCATAAAGAATACATTATGGAAAATACATACAAAATTTAAAGAAATTTTCTATGAGAAAATAGAAATAAATATATTACATAAACATAGTTATATTTTAGTAGAGATATAACAAAAAATCCCTATTAATGTAAATAATCATGTCAAAAAAATTTAAATTACAACCAAGAAAACAAAAAATATCCATGTGACATGTCTGAAATTATATATAATCTCCCAACCATTTCTATCCTGTCATGAAAATACATAAATACGTATACACACCACTGAAGGGGTTTATATTGTGTTCTAAACAGACATAGTAGGATCCCACATAGGTGTCTTAAATCTAAATCATGGTTAATTTATTCATTTTCTCTAAAAAATTTATAATCCATGAAAAAAAATTAATGAATATTACTGATATTAAAGTTGGTTATCTAGAAAATATAGTAAAAAATAAATAACATGCAGATACAACCAAGAAAAAATAAATTCTATAATAGATAAGAAAAAAATTTAAAAATTTAGAAATAATCACCCATGAAGCCCTATGGAATTTTCATCGAGTGTAGGTAGAAAAGGAACGCCCTATTATGTGAAACTCAAACAATTATTTATTATTTTAGGGAGAAATTTTCGTATAGAGTATTTTAAAACCCAATGGATGAAACCACCCATCATATAGTGACAACAAAAGAGGTGTATTTTTACACCATCCAAGACACCAAGGCGTCCCCTATTGTACATTTTACATGTAATTTCCAGAACCCATTTTTTGGAAAGTATTTAATATATATATATATATATATATTATAATTATATGATGATACATATTTTATTACCAAATAATGGGGATAATTCATTAAAAACCCTATTACACACACAATAATACACAAATCATTCTCATATATAGAATTTTTTTATAAAAACAATTAATTCAAGGTCCATATAACATAGGAAGGTGGAAAAAAACATAAATCATTCCTAGGATTCAAATCCTCACACTAGAATCCACCAAAACCATTTTTAATAGAAATAAAAAAATGTAGGACCAGTAATGTATTCCCTCAACCAAAAATCATTTAAACCTGAAATTTGGAAAATGTATAAGATATATCACCAAATACCTCAAAGAACACACTTTTCAAACTAAGACAAAAATATGCATCATCCTCAGAGAGATGAACATACTGTAGATCCATAGAGGATAAAAAACATCATCAAATTGTAAATGAATCCATACCACAATATAACCCCACTGATATGTCTATTGAAATAATGATGAAAAAAAGATCCATCAAAATGGAGAAGTGATGAAACTATAATGGTGGCCAATCATCTAAAAAATTTATATGAATGGAGATATATAAACAAAAATCACTCAACATAGAAATAGTGTTAAATATCATTTATTTAAATTCAATAATTGAAGTCAATTTATTATAAAACGTAAAAAATGTAATACTTATCAAAATTTAATAGGTGATGTTATGTTCAAATTTTTTAATCTTACTACATTTAGGAATGGTGAATATGTTTTCCCTTGATTAAAATTTATCATGAACAATACATTAAATACATGAAATTTATTTATTTCACATTCAAACATCACTCTCTGATATAGACTCCTATTATCTACCTAGTAACATATTAATATCTTGTACCCACCTCAGGATGTCAATATTTTCAAAATCTAGTTAAGTATATTGGCTCTAGAAACATTCCCAAACAATCACCATCACACATATAAATAAAAAATACTCTAAACAATTATGATAAAAGTTCATTTCTAATAATGATTTAATTTTTTTACCCATATATGTTTCATCCTTGGTATGTTATGTGGATTATGGTGGTACAGAATGTGGTGCAGACACATCTTCGTTATATTCAATTTACACTCTCACATGTCATTAAATGTGTTTATTTTTACTATAGGACGTTAAAATGGGTATATATATATATATCAGATGAAATGAATTTACATATGAATTAATAATCTATATTTCATTCTCTAAAACAAAAAATTTAAGCTCTATATTGATCTCCACTCATCTTAAAACATTACAAGGTTCAAGAGGGTACTTTTTAAGATGAGATATGTGGAAAGAATAATGTATCCCTATCAACTAAACTATTAAATACAACCAATAAAAAATAATTACAACTATATTAGTGACATCAAATAGTAATAAATATTTTAAATCCATCATTCTATATTTCCCCAGCTAATAGTGAACCAATTGAGGATAAAAATTTATGAAACATTAGAATCCCATGGAGTTATCCATAAGATGTTGTTAATTATTCTCATATGATTTCTGTCGACTAAACATTGTGGTGAGACAAAATCTTATATTTTGAATCCTTTTTAACACCCCTTAATCTAAACATGTTCCCAATTTCATGGTTAGGAATTCCTCTTCCGAAATATTAGTGAGCTGTAGTAGTGACCATACAAATTATAAATTGTAAATAATATGATTAAATTCTATTAACTAGTTTTATATGGAAATTAAAAAATTCTTAGATGGATATAAGTTGATCCATAAAATTCCATGAAATTATAATTGGTCATATTTTCCCGGATCATAACAAAACACATTGTCCAACAAACTGTCTAATGATGGTAAGATATTCTCAACCCAAATGAGTCCTCATTTCCTATTAGAAACATTTATAGAACGGAGTGCTGGAATTTGTATTCCTATCCAAAATTATGTAATTGGGAAATACTGATGAAATAATTATTTATTTAACATAAATCTTACCATGTTTTTTCATTATTGGTTTCATGGATTAGAATAAAATGATATGATTTATTAAATTGATCTGTAAGAACACAAATACATCACTTCCATCGGGGATTCCATAGTAATCGAATAAAAGAATCAATGTAGTCTAATATAATTAGAAAGATTTAGATTCACTATCATTATCAATTGGTAGGTGTAATAATGAGACACAAAAAAAATTTATATACTTCATACACATAAATTAGAAACATTGGTTCATGTCATAATAATTTTTTATAGTTCCCAAATGGAAAAACATTGAAAAACTCTAAAACCCACAATATAATTAACAACAAGATGATGATGAAATGTCATTCCAATCCCTAAAATTGATAAAACTGACTATTTACAATAGAATACATACATGATGTACCCATCATATATGGATTCTCTAATTCACTACATTATGTAATTGTATATCATAAATAATAAACTATTGGAGTTTAATAATAACTGAACAATGGTTAGAATTGTACCTTGTCCATTCACTAAATAATTTTTATGAAAAATTTATTTGATCCCTATAAGGTTCTACTCTTCCATCAAATAATAATAAGTTATGTCGAAACAATCCTATTAAAATAATGTTAAATTACTATCCTCTCTTGAAAGTGGTTGGTGACTTTGAAATCGATCAATTGGTGGTATTCATTCAAAAAAATTATTAATGATTCATTTACATCAATGAACTTAGAGAACTCAGACTCTTATGGTGATAAAAAATGTGATCCTCTCCCAAAAGATATCATTCCACAATATATGCAAAGGTATAATGATTCATATAATGCTTCTGGTAGATCTTATCTTGTGACCAGGGATAATGTCATTCATAGGCCAGATCACAATCATCTTGAATAAACATGAATCCCATATCAGCACCTGAAATATTATAGTATACCACATACTATATACATTTCGTAGTTAAGATCATAATATGAGATGATATAACATTAGATATCATTTAATTTAATGAATTATAACATTTCACATCCCAAGTCTTCCTCACTCACCTTTTGGTAATTTTAGACAAGGGTGTCATAAAACTCTAGAAAGTCATTATCAACAACTAATAGTATCTATAAATACCACAAACCAACTATATCATGAAGATGTTGTGTTGAACCCCCTATGCTAATACCACCGTCACCTTCTCTGAATAAAAATTTAAGAAACACTCCCAAAACATGTTCCCATATACAATCACATATTAGATCCTAAATATTATTTTCAAAACCATTCCATAATGAAGATAACTCCTCTTAATTCCCAAAAAATGTTTCATTTGGTTCTAATTCTAATTACGAGATCATTAAAAATAATAGTATCATCTATGAATATGATTAATATTATTTCAAGATACTGACAGATTATATACTTCAATAGACAAATAATTAATATTAGAGATTTTGTAAAAAAATATACCACATGTTATTCATAACATCCATAAGAAATCACAAGATCCATTTTCATACGTAAAACTCCAAAAAACTAAACTCTTGATTATGCTATCAAATATATATATATATTGAAACCACATCTCTCCCTGTAAATGATTAAAATCAACATTGTAAAAAAGATACATATTTTTAAGTATCCTCAAGTTCATATTATGATAGTCTATATGAAATATATTTTAGTCATTAAGTAAATTAGAAATTCATAGAAATGATTCCCATGTAGAAATAATTTGGAAAAAAATTATCACCATAAGATAATATAATTGAATCTTGAGATCGTTCATCTATGCTATTGCATTATGCTAGGTGGATCTTGAGATCAATTGTATACCTAGAACCAGATCAGTTGTAAACTCCGCCTCCAAGTCTAAAGGAAGAAGATATATTTCAACTAAGAAAATATACAAAAAATCCCTCCCATACATGGAAGGATTCCATATATATGACAAACCATCAATCTCAACAATAATAGCAGGTAAAAAATTTCTATGGTTTTGATGTAATATTCCTACATGTCCTGGCCTTGGATCCAATTATCCTTAGACAACATATTATCATTGATTTGTTTAATAGATTTTAAAAGACTAATGATAATAATAAAACTATGTACGATGATAAAATATCCAATACATCTCCATGATGAGTACACATATATTTATATCAAGAAATTGGACATCCTAGAGAAACACTGCATCATATAACGATATTGGATAATGAACTAAAAATAAATTCCTTTTTAATTTTCCATTACGTATCTCTAACGTTAAAACAATGAAAATTATATCCATGAAAAATCATGAAATTAAAGAATGGGTTGATATAAATGAGTTAGAGGCATTGATATCAAATTGAAAATTTCAATATATTTTTCAACAAAGATGTTACATATAAAAATTTTAAAATCCAAAAAAACATCCATCGAAATATTCCCCATCCCATTCATGAGATTTAATAAAGATACCAATAGACGGAGTCCTTTATATTATGAATATTCCTACTACTCTATAATATCCTTGGGAACTAGAAATCCTTAATGGTAATGAGTCATGGGATTATATTGGTAGAAAAATTGTAGATATTCATTGTGTACACAACCATTTCACATTTTCGTAGGTGTTGATTAATAAATTCAATTGATATAGAATATTTTGACAAAAATATATTACTATGGTAAATATAATGGATATTACTGATTGTACCAATGGGGTCCTCAATAGAAATCCACTTCCACCACCCCATCAATGATCATTCAACATTGTATTCCTTCCATTTGTGCCATAAAATCTATCTTTATGATGAATATAGTATAAATTTTGTAATATATTTCATTCAATGTCCATTTATTCAATTATATCAACATATTCTATCACATCATATGAATAAATATTTATGTACTATATTTTAACAAAATAATTAGAAAAATTAACCATCTCTTTTGATCCATTATAGTACACGAACTCCTAATTCCCTCCTTGTTATAAAGCGAGTAACTAATGAAATTTTACCACTATCCAAGACTCATTGAAAAAGTACTAATAAATAATTGGTCATGAAAAATAATCTATATAATACCACAACCATATATCCATGTATAATGGAATATTTTAATATACTATTACTATCCACATGTGTATTAAAAATTCACTGGCCCTTACTAGTCTGAGTTGTATCTAGGTAGTTAAATATCGTAATAATCTTGTATATCTAGACCACCACCTCTGGGGTATTATCTGTTACAGAACAAGGAGTAGGTCTTATTATGTAAGAACTCATGAGACCAATGAAACTCTCATTTATCTCATGGTTATGAAACAAATAGTTTATTAGATAATTATGTAATAAATTTTACCATGTTAAAAATAGCATTCATGATTTCTTTATAAAATTATTTTCCAATGGTGTGTTCCCATGATTAATATCTAAAAAACCCTTCAATGTATAATATGAATGAAATCTCATAGGAATGACACAACACACTAATAATATATAATGTAATAAAAATTTGTGATAACCAAATTTAAATCCAAAATTCCATAAGATAAAAATTAAATAAAGATTAATAAAATAACATGAGAGAGATATATCCCATCATCCAATGGTAACATCAATCATATCAATGTAATATTTATCCAACTACTCAATAGGAAAACCATTTAATGATCTAAAAAACCATATATTTTCTATCAAAATTACAAAAATAAGGACTCATATTGGAAAATAAAATAGATAATACCAATTTTCTAGAACTACTTAAAAATGTTCTCACAACACGGTACCTAACAATAACATTCCCATAATATAATGGATTTCTATATCACCACAGGGGCTTACAATAACGTGTGCATAAAAAAACATAGTTAATGATTTCACGCAACATGGAGTGGTCATGATGGAATATTGATACATAATATAACAAAATAAAAGAATTGATTATAGAAATAAATATATTTAGTAACCAATGAAAAAATATGGTAGTGATTATACTTATATGCTAGGTAAAAACAACGATAAATGTTAAAAGAAAATCATATAGATGGCCAAACCAAAATCCATTACACCTTGTTATATGTGTGATATTCCGATGAAACCGAGCACTATATAGGAATCTATGTTGAATGATACGTCAAAACCTCATTGTGATCCCTTTTATTAACATGCACTAAAAGTCATGAACCAGTCTATATAGTAATGAAGAAAATTGTACGCTATGATCAAAATAGGTTTAGAAGGATACCTCCGATGTTTTCCATTACAAGTCACTATATACAAATGTCTACATTCCAAAATTTGATGTAAATTACAGATGATATTAATTAAAATATTTTTACATATAAATAATTGAAAACAACTATCCATTTTCCATAAAACTAAATATTTTTTTGATAATAGTTTCAAATAATATCACATATATCAATGTATGAAGTAAAATACTAAAAAAACAATATCACAGGTACCATTTATAAAGTCCCATAAAATTAAATAATGTTATAAAAATATCACGAAACAAATCCCCTTATGTGCTTCAATACTCTAGACATTGAATTGAATGTTTGGATTAAAATAACACCCAATAAATAGATCATCAAAACAGTTTCTTATAATCCACTAGGAATGTTAAACTATAGTTTTGAATAACACAAAATTAGTGAACCCAGTGAACTTAATAATGGATAAGGACTATTTATATGAAATCCACATAAATACCCTTGGCTTCACATATTCTACATTTTTCATAACATTTCATAAAAAATTATTTTAAAATATTGTTGAAAATAAATTAATGAGTTAATTCAATATAACATTCATTTATACAAAATATGGGAAAAAATGTTCTCAAACAACCATTTACATACACACATAAAGAAATGGTGAAATTTTATTTATAAAACTATTTATACAAACTAGGGAATTTATGTTTCATTACAAATTTGATAGATATGTATTCTCCTACATCAATCATAGGACTCAAATACAAGTATTTTGACCCACCAACATCAAATGGATTTAAAAGACAACAATAGAGTCTCTATAGTTGAATCACTTATCATTGAATTAATTAAACATGAAATGATATCATAAAAATATAAAAATCAACACATACCTCAATGAATCCAAGAAACACCACAATAGACATGAGAGTAAACTTCTAGGATAATTTTTAATGACTATTATATAAATGATCTAAACAATCACTATATGATTAGTGAATTATAAATATAAAACAATGTCACTATCATGAAAAATGACATTGAATAATTATAATGGATTTGTTTTTAAGATAATCCATGAAAAAAAGAACAAAATATAACACCAATTGATGTGATTAGGAAAGAGATATATCACCAAATATCTCTTGGAATATACCTAGAAATCAAAGAGGATGTTGTCTTGTTAAATTATTAAAAATAAGTTATCCATGTATGTGAAAAACCATATAGACTATAATGTATTTGTGAGGTGAATTTATTTTTATCTTCAAGAATCCTTATACCTGCATTCATGGATGAAAAGGAATTGACCTGGGTAAAATTAGCCACAATCCACCAATTCATGACATTAATATATTTAAAATATTATAATTTTTTAATTCATTAAAAAATACTAAAAAATATATAAGAAAATTGATTCACATCATTTACCCATTTTAGGAAATGAATGTGTCTAGTATGAATTAAAAAAACTGGGATACAATGAATATTTCCAACCCAAATATAACTCTCCACGAAATAAAAAAGTGGGACATCTTTGTTAAATTTATTCCTCCCATTAAATAGGGATGAGAAAATATTATGGAGGAATTTTTGGGCATGGAGAATTTTTTTTATTTAAAAAAATCATTTAGTAAATGAATTTGATGTTTAATTAATTTTTCTAATAGTCCAAATAAATTATTGCTATTTATTCTCGATGCGTATTTGTATTAATATTATGTTTATAATCATGTAATAAAGAATTTTTATGTTTTTAGTTTTTTATTGTTTTTAGATATATCTTATGAGGAAAAAAATATAATGTATATTGGATCAAAGAGAAAACATCTATCCTGAAATCAAAAACATGTCGATGGGGTTGCATTACAATATAATAAGAGAAAACATCTAGGAAATTCTGAAAGACTCTTGTAACCTCCATTGTCCAAATATATACTGATTGAATAGATATCTCAGTCGATAAGGAAAAAATTTCCTCTGCAAACCAACTGCCCGCTAGAAAACACAACCCACTGATGATTTCCACATGATGGACATCAATGTCCGAAAACAACACTATTTTCCATAAGAAGTTGATATCTTATCACTTGGTACATAACTAGTCATTTTTGGCAATGACATCACATGGTTTCATCTTTATTAAGAAGAGGTCACCAGGGGACTAATGTGGCCCCATCATTAGTCCACATCCCCAGAGCACATAAGATAATATATTCTAGCCTCAGATAGGGACTACTCTACACCAAGTGCATGGGAACACTCTCTTTGTTTAGTCCTAGAGCCTGGGGTAGACTAGGTTAAACGATGGAGTGTGATGCTATGAAATCAAAAAAACCACAAACAATGGTAATTCAAAGAATGATCGTACCAATATTTATTTTTGGATCTAATGGAACTACCACCTCTTAGTGTGAAAATTATCACACCCTCATCATAATCCCCCATAGTAACAACATCCTCCATGACCAAGCTCGGGTCGATGTCCCTGAGGAACACACTGAGGTCATCCACTACATGCTCTGTATCCCGTCCGGGGAGCACGAGACAACTTTCCATACTATTGAAATGGAATAGCTAGAAACTATTGTTGAGGATGGTGGAAAACATATCAACCTCCATTATTCTAAACTCATATGGTTATTGGAACTGGTATTTAAGATCGACACTAACCTCACTAAAGAAACACATCATATCCAACTCCATGGGAAAGGCACAAGGACCAGATCATTGAAATGGATAGTGTTTAAGTTGATTCCCCAATGGTTAAACTATTATGAACCTGATTCCTGGGACCTACAAATTGTATCGATACATTTTAAATAAATCATACGGATCCCCTCTCGTAGTATCCATCCTTTCGACTAAATCCTCTTATTCACTTATTTATTTTTCTGATTTTCCATGAAATTCATCAACGGAATGGAGTAACTGCATACTAGATAGATGGATTAAGTTCCACACAAGGAATTTCAATCAGACTCCTCATAAATTATGTTATATGGTTAAAAATGAAAATATATACCTATACATAATCCCCATATCATGTACCAACATACTCCCATTGTGATGGGAGAATATCTACTACCATTTAATAGCCTTCATTTTCGAATGAATGGAACTCTTCTCAGAAATCATTCTCTAATTAAACACATTGAATGTTATCCTCAATAAAATACCGCATCAATTTTATCCCACACCAATACATAGATCCCCTAAATCGACTCACTAAAAATAACACCATGTACTCTACCGAAGACAGGATCCAAATGATTGTGATATCAATATATTCAAGTCATCTCTTCATTTCCATATCTAAAACACACCCTTAATACATTCTAATGGCCAAACTCTAGGAACCATATAACATTGTCTACCACTGGTCTTCCCCCTCCACTAGATCAACCATTCACTAATCAATCCGAATAACATGTTGATATTCAAATTCCTTAACCACACATAGACGTCAACCATGTTCCATAGCAGAAAAATCAAAACATGACATTCCAAATATTGAGTAGTATGTAATTTTATAAAAAAATAATTTTAACGCATTTAAATATTTTCCACTGATTTAAAATTCCCAAAACAACCCAATTCTGACCATAACAGAATTCATTATGATACATTACTTTCATAGGTTCTATACACTATTAATGGAGTATGGAAACATTGTTATTCTGTAGTTTCATATACCTTGCCTTAGATCACGAGGGGAAAAAAAATCGAATGTTTTAGATAGACTTCCATGGACTATGGAACACACCATGATCACATTGTATTGTTTCCCAACAAACCCATGTAATTATTACTATGCCTAACCAAAAACCCCACCCTATCATTAAACCATCACCATTGACACCATTCCATCATTACCCCCTCTATATGATGATTTAACTCCATAATCAGAATGTAAAGAAGTGAGATAATGTCCACCCAAGTCTCACATCTAGTAGGCCCTGGGGAGGAGACGAGAACACAGGGTACAATGATCTCAAAATATATGAGGAATTTACATTTATAATATTAATAATTAGAAGATAAGATGGTTCAACAAAAAAATGATGTCATAATATATATAAATGTAATCCAATATCATCCCACATTTCTGTTCAAAGCAATAATTGATACAAATACAATAAAACTCCCACGTATAATCCCAAAAATAAAACTAACAAATGAATGAACATCCATCCAAAAACACAATTCTAGTTTGGTCCATCAATGTCCATGTAATATTCCTGGAAACATAAATGATGTTTTTATGCTTAGGGTTAAAATACAAGTAATCTCCCCAGAAAAACAAAAGCCTATCATCCATAAGTGACAGAAGGATACTAATGCTCCCATGGGAAAATAGCAGAACCAACTGCAATAAACAAGTCATACTAACCATGTACTGACCCGTAAAATTAAAGGGAAATTTTTTCTTAATTTTTTTTGGAATTATACAAGAGCACGGTTTCTGACGGCACCTGATTCAGAGGCCCGGAGTGCTCAGAATCAATTTCAGAAGTTTCGCTCGGGTATGTTCAGTGAACGAACGAGCGGGAAATTCTAACTTTTGACCCGGTGGTCGGAATTGAATTCTGAGGACACCGATGAACTCACAGCGCTGATATTCGCTTAAGGAGACCTTTTTCGAGGTTGCGTTTATTTCGGGTTGAGAGTTAGTTTTTGGGAGTTTTGAATAAGTTAAATAAAAATTTTGGATTACAATTTTTTTTTAACTTATTGGTTAACTTCTCCCAAAGGGAGTTAGTGGTGGAACCCACAACCACATAACCTCCCTTGGGAGGATTAAGTGTGGTAGGGCCCACCCGAAGCATGACTCTTCTTCTTCTCTTTTTAACCTTCCTTAAACTCCTCTTTTAATGACATGACAACTTTGTTAATTAATGGAGTTGAATTGTTTGAAGTTCAAACCTTTGAAATTCAAATTGTTAGGTGTGTAAATAAAATAATCCCTTAGCTTATTTTATTTGGTTAGAATTCTCTAGCCTCATTGGGAGATTTTGGAAGCCTTCTTCTTCTTATTCTTCTTCAACTTTGATGAAGAACGCGAAGAACCTTCGAGCTCCGATGAAGAACGCCGCTCCTCTCTTCTTCGTAGCCGGTTGTTCCGAAGATCGACGACGCCTTCCGTGTCAACGAAAGGGAATGCCGCTTCCTCCTCGGACTTCCTTCGTCGGCCTACGAAGATTCACCAATGACGTACCTCTTCGGACGTACCTCTTCGTCAGTGGAATTGATGAACGATTACCGCGACGCCCGAACTCCGCGACGCTTTCCTTCCGCGGGTCATTGACGATCATCGTTCTTGAACCGATATAGGGGTTGTTGATGATTATCTATTTACTCTCATTCTTGGTTCTAGCATGATAATCTTGTGGATAAATATTTACATGTTATCGTCTAACGAGAGGGAAGGGGTCAGACTGCACAAACACGGCCGAATTCCCCCTCCCTTGTCCTGGATTATTATGATTTTCTTGTGGATTAACGAGATGGCGTGGTGTCATCGCACAACACGGAAATTCGCATGGTTTTATTGTGCGGCGCCGTCGCGCCGCACCGTGGAAGGATTATCATGAACGCGACACCGTCACGCCGCGCAAAGGGAACCGAAGGCGCCGCGGCCGGAGCGGGGGGGGGGGGGGGGGAGGGGAGCGGTGCCGTCGCACCGTGCCGAACGACGAACACCGCGGCCGGTTCCAGGCCGATGTGAAATGGGAAGACCGGCGGCATGCCAATATGCCGGCGTCGGATGCCGGAAAGGGGACCGGCTTTTCCGGTCCCGTTGATGAATAACATGCCGGTCAGGTGGGCCGACCGGGAGGGGAAAAACCGGGGAAATTTATTACCCCCGGCCAGCTTGAATTCCCCCCTTTAAGAGGGGGGGCCGGTTCCATTAAGGGGGGGAAGGCGCCCCTCCCCCCCCCCCCCCCCGTTTTTTCAAACGGCAGGCCCCCACAAAGGGGGGTCGTTGATTGACAAAGACGCGGCATAAACCGTGCCGCCAGCTGAAGAAGAGGGGGCTTTGCCCCCCGCGCGGGGCACTGAGCGGCGCCAGGCCGCGCCGGCGCCGGCCGCACCGCGCCGCCGCACCGGACCGCCGCCGGCCGGGCGGGGTCGGACCCGGGTCGGGTCGGCGCGGTTCGGGTCGACCCGGTTTGGGCCGACCCGGGGGGGGGGGGTCGGGCAGGGACGGCTCGGCCCCAGACGCCCCGTTTTCGACACGACTTCGGTCTTCTGGCCATAACGTGAGCTACGGACCTCCGATTGGCGAACCGTCAGCGGCGATGCGATCCTTGGATCGAGACGGTCGATTCGGAATATCGCAATCAATGTTTTGGAATACTTTGAGTTCCTCCGGGTTGGTTCGTACATGAAACCAACCGGGCCCTCGGAGCGGAAACGCTCATATCTTGATCTACGGACGTCCGATTGACGTGTCGTCAGCATTATTGTGTTCCTCTTATTGACACAGATCTTTTGGCATACTCCGCCCGAGGTTCGGACTCAGGTGGAGTACGGTAGGGTTGGTTTTTCCTTAAAAACCAACCGGGCCCCTGGAACGAAAAAGCCAATAACTCTCAGACCGGGCGTCCGATCGATGTGCCGTCTGTTGCGTTGATTTCCTATTGATGATACAGAACTTTTGGAGACATCAACTCTGGCCTTTGTGACAGTAGATGTGTCAGCCTCTCGGCTCGTGGAGCGGACCCTCCCGTACGAGCTTGCTGTGTGCGGGAACCCTAGTGCTGGCTGCGACTGTGACTGATACTGCTACTGCTACTGCTACTGCTACTGTGACTGCGACGACGACAGTACTGAGATCCTTGGTGGATTCGACGACGACTTCAGCACTCAGCAATCCTACATGGATCAGTGCTATAGGTCCTGTGTGGGCCTGATCCTGTGTGGGTCTGATCCTGTGTGGGTCTTTGCGCTCAGCGGTCCTGTGTGAACTAGCGCCTACAGGTCATGTGTGGGCCCGATCCTATGTGGGTCTTTGCGGGGAGTTAGTTACCTATCGATCCTTCGTGGGTCCGATTACTTAGATGGATTAGTGATCATCTTTATCGTCATCCAAAGAAGTATACCTGTGTGAGCTGAATCCTATTTCTTTCCTGTGTGGATTGAGTTGATCTATCCTGTGTGGACTTCGTTTTGCTTTCCTGTGTGGAATATGTTTACTTTCCTGTGTGGACTGAGTTGTACATGGGCTCGGGGGTTGGAGCATATTGGAATTGATGACATAGGTATATCTATGGGCATATAGCTAAGCAGTTTTGGTTGTTAGTTCGTGATTGTATCTTCCTTTGTGGTTTATCCTTTGTGGATTTTGGGAGACGTTCAGGGGTCTCGGGGTCCCTACTGAGTAGCTTATACTCACCCATGCACGGGATATGCCCGCACAACGTTGTGTTGGTTGCAGACGACGGACAGTGTTGATCTTGGCTGAGGCTTGCAGAGCAGGACGGTACCTGGAGGTGGACCACTGGGCGGGATGTGTTCGGAGCGGACGACGGGACCCGAGGAGCAGTGGAGCTATCTGTACCCACCCTTCAGGTGGGATTTCCAGTGGTCAGCTCGGTGTAGCGGCTTTTACTTTACAGTTGCTGTTTTCCCTTTTGAGTTGTACTTTAGTTTCAGTTTGGGTTTGTATACTGGCCCATTTACTTTTCCGCACTGCAGTTGTACTCTGTTTTTACTTAGTGTTTACTATTCTTCTTGCTTACTCTGTGGTGGTTGTTTACTTTTCAATGGCAATGACTTCCCTTTTTGTTGGGATTTACGCCTTGGTGCTAGGCGCCAGCCCTTGGCCTATGGAATGCGGGCATGGGGTAGTCACGACACGGGTCCCGAGGGCGGGTCTTGACAAATTGGTATCAGAGGAGTTCGGTTATACAGTGAACTCTGATCTTTTCTATGCGAAGAAATAATGTTTAGCATATTGAGTGTGGTTATCATTCCAGGGAGTCCAGTGTTGGTGCGGCGGCCGACGTATCCGTACACCAGGACCCTGACTTCTGATTTCCAACTTAATGCATGAAAACATTGATTGCATGTGTGTTTCAAAGTTTTCTTTGTAATTACTTATATCAGCTCACCAGGTATACTGTTCTGACCGTGGCGCACCTGTTTCCTTTTCAGGATGGCCCCACGACGGCAGCCAGCTAGAGTTCCGAGATTCGAGTGTGACGACAGCCCACCGAGCGACGAGACCTCGGTGCATGGCCCTTTGTCAGCAGTGGCACCGGCGGTAGCCCAACCTGCCGAGCCCCCGATGCTTCCATTGCCAGCTGCTGACGATGCACGTCGCCTCAGCACACTGCATGAGTTTCATCACCAGCGACTACCCAGGTTTCGCGGGGAGACGGATCCCCAGGCAGCCGAGGACTGTCTGGAGGCAGTGGTACGTGTGTTTAGGCTAGTGAGGACACCAGCAGACCTCATGGTGATCCTCGCTGTGAGCCTACTACACGCAGCAGCAGGACGATGGTTGAGTTTGATGCTCCAGGTGCACGACGAGGCATCTCTTCTATGGACGGACTTTGAGAGCCTCTTCTGCTCGGAGTTCGTCCCAGCCACCCTTCGTGCGGTGCATATCCAGGAGCTTCTTCAGCGGCGACAGGGCAGCATGATGGTCGCTCAGTACTCAGCGAGATTTATCGATCTCTCGCGCTACTCAACTAACATGGTACGGGACCCATTCTTCCGGGATCGGATCTTCGAGAAGGGTTTGAGACACAAGATCAGGGCATCGATGATCTCCCTCAGTATAACGACTTAGACAGGTGTACTGGAGCGGGCCCTTTTGATCAAGAGCTTCCTTACTGAGTCTACACCAGCGCCGAGACCCACCGCAGGGCGGCACGTGGCAGAGTCATCTGTAGCAGGCAGTCGACGGATGACTCAGGGGTCCAGGCAGACCAGACCTTCAGGCAGACGACCTCAGGACACTGGCTCAGTAGTGCGGGGCACACATCGAGGAGCCAGTCTTTCGAGAGGCAGGCAGTGCTACTCGTGCGGCGGGCAGGGCCACATGGCTCGTGACTGCCTGACCCACCGTGCTGAGGAGTAGCAGACGGTTGAGGGACCACCGAGGTAGAGGCAGAGGGTCGACCGTCGCGGTCCGCAGAGAGGAGGCGAATGAGGCCGAGGAGCTGACCGAGCAGCAGGTGGTGGGCGACGCTTTGAGGCTCTGTCACCACCACCACCAGGAGGTCCACCCCGACCATAGGGAGCTGGCGGGCAGAGACAGGCACAGCTCCAAGCAGCAGGGGCCTACGACCACGGCACACCTGAGATGATTCGATGTACTATATGTGTCTATTCCACCCTTGCAGCAGTTCCTATAGACACAGGAGCGAGTCACTCTTTCATAGCTGATGCCCTTGTTCGGAGCTCGGAGATTTCGACAGAGCTGTTGACTCAATCCTTACGGCTAGAGACTCCAACGGGAGTAGACTCGACGATTACGCACTGGTGCCGGCACTGTGAGCTTACTCTAGGAGGTGAGAGCTTCAGGTGGGATCTTCTTGTAGCAACGTCGAGGCCTTACGACATCATCTTGTGCATGGATTGGTTATCTACGGTCCATGCGCAGATTGACTATTTTAGGCACAAGGTGCGATGTGTACGCACCGACGGGAGCAGGTTCACCTTCACCAGAGAGAAGGGAGGCTTTGCAGCACAGGATGGACATCCGCGGAGGAGAGGACAGCCCATCACTCATCAGTTGGCTAGCCTCATCCTTGGAGCAGTTGACGTGCGGAGTCCTGGTTTTCCTGTAGTGGTGGATCAGTTTGCGGACATTTTTCTCGATGACATTTCGGGGCTACCTCCTCGTAGAGAAGTAGACTTTTAAATTGACATGTACCCCGGGACAACCCCGATATCGACTCCAGCATATCGGATGGCCCCCACCGAGCATCGAGAGCTACAGGTACAGTTGGAGGACTTGCAGGAAAAGGTGTTCATCCAACACAGTGTTTCACCCTGGGCTTCCCTGATATTGTTCGCCAAGAAGGCGGACGGGAGCTTGCGACTTTTTGTTGACTATCATCACCTGAACCAGGTGATAGTGAGGAACAAGTATCCGCTACTGAGGATTTATGACTTCTTTGATCAGCTCAAGGGAGCACAGTGGTTCTCGAAGATAGACCTCAGGTCAGGCTATCATTAGCTCAGAGTCAGAGACGAGGACGTGCAGAAGACGGCCTTCAGATGTTGGTATGGCCACCATGAGTTCTTGGTTATGCCTTTCGGCATAACCAATGCTCCAACAGTGTTCATGGCCCTCATGAACAGGATCTTTCAGCCATACCTTGATCGGTTTTTCGTGGTCTTCATTGACGACATTCTGATTTACTCTACGACTGAGGAGGAGCACGCATACCACTTGCGAGTTGTACTAGACACACTCCGAGAGCACCAGCTTTATGGTAAGCTCTCGAAGTGCCAGTTCTGGATACGTGAAGTCCACTTCATGGTACATGTTATCTATGATGTCGGAGTTGCAGTGGATCCTGCGAAGATCGAGGCTGTGTTAGCATGGGAGCCACCCAGGAGCGTGACTGAGGTTTGGAGTTTCTTGGGACTTTCTGGATACTATCGGAGATTCATGCCAGACTTCTCTAGAGTTGCGACACCACTCACAGCTTTCACGAAGAAGGGGAAACCCTTCGTGTGGTCAGACAGATGTCCGCAGAGCTTCCAGGAGCTGAGACAGAAATTGACTAGCGCACCTATCTTGAGGTTTCCTGAGGATGGAGTAGGGTACGTAGTCTACTGCGATGCATCAGGGACCGGACTCGGATGTGTTCTGATGCAGGAGCGGGCAGTTATCGCCTATGGATCACGTCAGTTGAGGCCTCATGAGCAGAACTACGCTACCCATGACCTGGAGTTAGCAGCAGTGGTCTTCGCTCTAAAGACATGGTTGTACTATTTGATGGGCGAGCGCCTTACAGTCTTTTCTGATCATCAGAGTCTCAGGTATATCTTCTCGCAGAAGGACCTGAACCTGAGATAGCAGCGATGGCTCGAGTTCCTCCAGGACTATGACTTTGAGATAGTCTATACTCCGGGGAAGGGAAACATAGTAGCCGATGCCCTCAGCAGGAGGATGGACATTCAGCTACTCGAGGAGGCAACGGAGCAGCTATCCTCTTTGTAGTTATCCTTCTTGGATAGAGATGGAGCAGCCTTCCTCCAGTATCTCACAGTCACCCCTCCTCTACTGCAGCAGGTCATAGAGGCATATCATGAGGACTCTGACTGTGAGACATGGCGTGCATAGTGATCCTCAGGATAGGCACCTGATGGTTTCTCCCTTGGAGTAGAGCACGACATCCTTTTCAGAGGACTTACCATTGTACCAGTCTCTTTGTGAGAGGAGGTGCTGAGAGAGTTTCACACTTCTCCTTTGGCGGTACATCCAGGTGTGGTGAAGATGTACCAGGATCTCAGACGACAACACTAGTGGTCGGGCATGAAGAAGGTTGTGTAGAGTTCATTTCTCGGTGCCTCACCTGCCAGTAGGTGAAGGCAGAGCATCAGGTACTAGAAGGCTTGGTACAGCCCTTGGAGGTCCCGAAGTGGAAGTGGGTTGGCATATCTATGGACTTCGTGACTGGACTTCCACGCACTTCCAGAGGTCACGACTCCATCTGGGTGATTGTTGACCGACTCACCAATTCGGCACACTTTGTACCTATCAGAGAGCAGGGTTCAGTGGAGAGCTTGGGACGTCTCTACGTTCAGGAGATTGTGCGGCTCCACGGCGTGACATCATCTAGTGTCTCTGATCCAGATGCTTGCATTACTTCCCGGCTTTGGAAGGGATTACAGGAGGTGTTTGGGACGCAACTACGTCAGAGCACAGCCTTTCACCCTCAGACAGATGGTCAGACGGAGAGGACCATTCAGACTCTCGAGGACATGCTCCGCGCATGTTTCCTCGACTTCGGTCGTAGCTGGGAGGACCACCTACCCTTGGTGGAGTTTGTGTACAACAATAGCTACCACTCCACCATCGGGATGACACCGTACGAGGCATTGTACGGCTGACCATGTAGATCTCCTTTGTGCCGGACAGACCCTGGGGAGTCAGCACTTGTGGGACCAGAGATGGTCTTGGCCACGACAGAGAAGGTCCAGGTCATCCAGGAGTGGATGAGGACAGCTCAGTGCCGGCAGAAGTCATACGCTAACAGGAGGCGGAGGCCACTAGAGTTCGAGGATGGAGACCACGTCTTCTTGCGGGTCTCACCTCGACGTGGTATTCAGAGATTTGGTCGTGGAGGCAAGTTATATTCACGCTTCATCGGACCCTTTCAGGTCCACATCATGGTTGGCGAGGTGGCTTATCGCCTGGCTCTACCACCTCAGTTGCACCGGATGCACGACGCCTTCCACGTATCTCAGCTGAGGAGATATGTGCACGACCTGGCGCACATCATTGACCATGGGGAGATTGACGTTGATGATGGGGAGACTTTTACGGAGGTCCTGGAGGAGATAGAGGATCGACAGGAGCAGGTCCTACGTGGGCGATCGATTCCTCTTGTGCGCATCAGATGGCAGCACGGAAACCTCCAGGAGAGAACATGGGAGCGGGAGACTCAGATGCGTGCTCAGTACCCTCATTTGTTTCCCTAGTTTTTGATGTATCTTTACGGGGACGTAAATCCCTGAGGTGGGAGTAATGTAAAGACCCGTAAAATACAAGGGGAATTTTTTCTTAATTTTCATTGGAATTTTACAAGAGCGCGGTTTCTGACGTCACCTGATTCCGAGGCCCGGAGTGCCCGGAATCAATTTCCGAAGTTCGGCTCGGGTACGTTCAGTGAACGAACGAGCGGGAAATTCTAACTTTTGACCCGGTTCTCAGAATTGAATTCTGAGGACACCGAGGAACTCGCAGCGCCGATATTCGCATAAGGAGAACTTTTCCGAGGTTGCGTTTATTTCGGGTTGAGAGTTAGTTTTTGGTAGTTTAGAATATGTTAAATAAATAATGTGGATTACAAATTTTTATTTTAACTTATTGGTTAACTTCTCCGAAAGGGAGTTAGTAGTGGATCCCACAACCACTTAACCTCCCTTGGGAGGATTAAGTGTGGTGGGGCCCACCCGAAGCATGAATCTTCTTCTTCTCTTTTTAACCTTCCTTAAACTCCTCTTTTAATGACATGACAACTTTTTAATTAATGGAGTTGAATTGTTTGAATTTAAAACCTTTGAAATTCAAATTGTTAAGTGTGTAAATAAAATAAGCCCTTATCTTATTTTATTTGGTTAGAATTCTCTAGCCTCATTGGGAGATTTTGGAAGCCTTCTTCTTCTTCTTCTTCTTCATCTTTGACGAAGAACGCGAAGAACCTTCGAGCTCCGATGTAGAACGCCGCTCCGCTCTTCTTTGTAGCTTGTTGTTCCGAAGATTGACGACGCCTTCCAGGTCAACGAAAGGGAACGCCGCTTCCTCCTCAGACTTCCTTCGTCGGCGTACGAAGATTCACCAACGACGTACCTCTTAGGACGTACCTCTTCGTCAACGGAATTGACGAACGATTACCGCGATTCCCGACATCCACGACGCATTCCTTCCGCGGGTCATTGCCGATCATCGTTATTGAACTGAGGTAGGGGTTGGTGTTGATTATTTATTTACTCTCATTCATGGTTCTAGCTTGACAATCTTGTGGATAAATATTTACGTGTTATCGTCTAACGAGAGGGAAGGGGTCGTACCGCACAAACACGACCGAATTTCTCGTCCCTTGTCATGGATTATTATGATTTTCTTGTGGATGAACGATATGGCGTGGTGCCGTCGCACCACGCGGAAATTCTCACGGTTGTATTGCGCGGTGCCGTCGTGCCGTGCCGTGGAAGGATTATCATGAACGCGACGCCGTCGCGCCGCGTCAAAGGGAACCGAAGGGGCCGCGGCCGGAGCGGGGTCGCGGCGGAGGGGCACGGTGCTGTCACACCGTGCCGGACGACGAACACCGCGGCCGGTTCCGGGCCGCTGCGAAACGGGAAGACCAGCGGCTAGCCAGGCCGCCGGCGTCAGAAGCCGGAAAGGGGACCGGCATTGCGGGTCCCGTTGAAGAATAACCGGCCGACCAGGTGGGCCGGCCGGAAGGGGAAAAACCGGGGGAATTTATTTCCCCCGGCCAGCTTGAATGCCCCCCTTTAAGAGGGGGGCCGCTTCCATTAAGGGGGGGCAGGCACCCCCCCCCCCCATTTTTTCAAACGGCAGGCCCCCACGAAGGGGGGCCGTTGATTGACAAAGGCGCGGCTAAAGCCGCGCCGCCAGCTGAAGAAGCGGGGGCCTTGCCCCCCGCGCGTGGCACTGAGCGGCGCCAGGCCGCGCCGCCGCCGGCCGGGCCGCGCCGGACCCAACCACCGCGCCGGCCCGCGCCGCCGTACCGGACCGCCGCCGGCCGGGCCGGGTCGGATCCGGTTCGGGTCGCCCGGTTCGGGCCGACCCAGGGGTTCGGGTCGGGTCGGCCCGGACCCGGACCCCCCATTTTCGAGACGACTTCGGTCTTTTGGCCATAAGTTGAGCTGCGTACCTCCAATTGACGAACCGTTATCGGAGATGCGATACTTGGATCGAGACGGTCGATTCGGTATATCGCAATCAATGTTTCGGAATACTTTGAGTTCAGCCGGGTTGGTTCGTACACGAAACCAACCGGGCCCTCGGAGCGGAAACGCTCATATCATGAGCTACGGACGTCCGATTAACATGCCGTCAGTTTTGTTGTGTTCCTCTTAGTGAGACGGATCTTTTTCCATACTCCGCCTGAGGTTTGGATGCAGGTGGAGTACGGTCGGGTTGGTTTTGCCTTAAAAACCAACCGGGCCCCTAGGACGAAAAAGCCAATAACTCTCAGACCGGGCGTCTGATCGACGCGCCGTCTGTTGTGTTGAGTTCCTGTTGACGATACGGAACTTTTGAATACATCAACTTTGGACTTTGTGACAGTTGATGTATCATACCCTCGGCTCGTGGAGCGGACCCTCCCGTACGAGCTTGCTGTGTGAGGGAACCCTTGTGTTGGCTGCGACTGTGACTGATACTGCTACTGCTACTTCTACTGTGACTGCGACAACGATAGTACTGAGATCCTTGGTGGATTCGATGACGACTTCAACACTCAGCAATCCTACGTGGATCAGTGCTACAGGTCCTGTGTGGGTCCGATCCTGTGTGGGTCTTTGCGCTTAGCGGTCCTGTGTGAACCAGCGCCTACAGGTCCTGTGTGGGCCCGATCCTGTGTGGGTCTTTGCGGGGGGTTAGTTACCTATCGATCCTTCGTGGGTCTGACGACTAAGATGGATCAGTGATCATCTTTATCGTCATCCGAAGAAGTATACATGTGTGAGCTGAATCCTGTTTCTTTCCTGTGTGGATTGAGTTGAGCTATCCTGTGTGGATTTCGTTTTGCTTTCCTGTGTGGAATACGTTTACTTTCCTGTGTGGACTGAGTTGTACTTGGTCTCGGGGGTTGGAGCGTGTTGGAATTGATGACTAGGTATATGTATGGGAATATACCTAAGCAGTGTCGGTTGTTACTTCGTGATTGTATATTCTTTTGTGGTTTATCCTTTGTGGATTTTGGGAGACCTTAAGGGGTCTCGGGGTCCCTACTGAGTAGCTTATACTCACCCCTGCACGGGCTATGCCCGCACTACATTGTGTTGGTTGCAGACGACAGACAGCGTTGATCTTGGCTGAGTCTTGCAGAGCAGGACGATACCTGGCGGTGGACCACTGGGCGGGATGTGTTCGGAGCTGACAACGGGACCCGAGGAGCAGTGGAGCTATCTGTACCCGCCCTTCAGGTGGGATTTCCAGTGGATAGCTCGGTGTAGCGGCTTTTACTTTATAGTTACTGTTTTCCCTTTCGAGTTGTACATTACTTTCAGTTTGGGTTTGTATACTGGCCCATTTACTTTTCCGCACTTCAGTTGTACTCTGTTTTTACTTAGTGTTTACTATTCTTCTTTCTTACTCTGTGGTGGTTGTTTACTTTTCAAAGGCAATGCCTTGCCTTTTTGTTGGGATTTACGCCTTGGTGCTAGTCGCCAGCCCCTGGTCTATGGAAGGAGGGCATGGGGTAGTCATGGAACGGGTCCCGAGGGTGGGTCTTGACAAACCATCCCCATCTAATCATAACTCACTCCCCAAATAAAAAAAGTTACATAATGTGTTATAGTAATCACATCGATGATTGGGTACACCACACCACTTTTTCAATGATTAGATGCTATCAAATCTTAATTGAGAGTGGATTATTCTCCCAACTCTTTTATACATACCACATAACATCTCAACTGCACACAACTAGTCCTCACAACATCTTCATATCCTAATCACTAACATCTGGTCCTCAAACAACATCTCATCCTACCCATACGAACTTGGTCTACCAACCACACCTCATACTAAAGACATCTATGAAGCCACATCACATCTCATCCCTAAGATACCATGAAATACACAACACTCCAACACACACCAGGGCTAAAAAACCAAGCTTACCCAATGAAATGCGGGTTATCACTGCCAAAAAAACGTTCATGGAAAATAGTATTTCCATCTATCAATCCTCACAAATAGATGTTTGGGAAGAAACCCTCCCCCAAGACAATGAGGGTGGTCAGCACATAGGGTTCAAATAGAATAGGATGTGTATAAAAATAACATGGAGAAAATAAATTTAATACATATATGATACTAAATAGTGAATCCCATCCTATGGGTTTTACAACAACTGATACGTCAATTAGTATTAGTAATGATCGCTTCAAAATTTGATAAATAAAAGTGACATCACCATTATCTTTTCCTAAACACCCATTAAATTCATTTTTTAACATTTACCATAGTTAATCGTGCTACCCATTATTTTCCATTTAATTGAAAAACACATTCCCAATTAATAAACCATATCCGGAAATCTCAACATTATTAAACATTTAATGTATCCATCACTAACCATGAAATTTTGATACACAATCCACATAAATAATAATAATGAATGTCACACTAAAGATGGAGAACCAACATAAATTAACCCACTTCACATTCATTTCTACTTAACACCCACACATAACATAACATGCATTTATTCTAATCCATGGGGTGAAACTTTTTGCATGCTAATGATGGAGAAACAATGGATTAAATGCTCATACCAACCACTATCATCACAGTTATTCAATTTAATTAATCATAATATATCCTATAAATAGAAAAACCCATAACCCACAAACCAACCTAGAAATAAATGTCATCTCAAATAAAACATGCCCATCACAACCATTCTCGGTAGTCCTGCTGCATAATGACACCCCATCCATCACTTCCAGGAACACAACATAACTAAAA
The DNA here is from genome assembly GCA_963277665.1 of Viscum album. Taxonomy (NCBI): domain Eukaryota; kingdom Viridiplantae; phylum Streptophyta; class Magnoliopsida; order Santalales; family Viscaceae; genus Viscum; species Viscum album. Next base: position 2,030,357,107 of record OY728151.1, on the reverse strand, counting down.
CTGATTTTATCCCCACTACAAAACATGTCTTATCCATTCCACTATCAATAAATATCTAACCATGGGATTCTTATACACCTAACATACAACCCATACACCGTCGTTATCCCAACCATAGCAACACACAAACCACACAAGGAACAATTCCAATATTTAGTAATGGTTCCCTTATTTAATTTTGATAGTTAATTTTCGGGTTATCAAATAATATTTGACCTTTTTGAATCCAATAATTATCTGTGTATACATCATTAAAAAAGTTTATATATAATTTTTTTCATAGAGGATACATTGATACACCCACCCAACATTCTAAAAAAATAAAAAAAAGAGATGAAGGGAACCCTCCACAAAGAATAGATGATAATCACTTCCAGATTACACCAAAACTGGGGGTACGGAAGCTGTAGGAAAAGCCTCTATTGAATATAAAATCCATATTCTACATCAAAAATAGCCTGATGTATATAGGAAGAATGGTTTGGGGAATCATGAACCGAGAGAAAAGGGAAGTAAAAAAGGAAAAATGGATCTCTACTTTAGAATGGTCATATACTAAATAAGTGGGATAAATGATTTTTAAAATACATTAAATAAATATCTAGATGAAGACCACTTGGTATGGATGTAAGGAGAATATTATAGGTTTTAGAAGATAGATACAATTTAAAATGTATAGTGTAGAGACCCAAGATTGATGTACATAGAAATTACATTACTTTTTCAGAATACTTAATACATAACAAAAAATGACACCCAAGGAATGTAATAGTATAATGTGTTTGGAAACTCAGAACATAATCTTCTAATCATTGTGAGAGATCATCAACATCTCCCATAAAGATCTGACAATTTTTTTTTTCTTACCTAAAACCATTCTTAATATCCTGGGTAAATGAAAACATATAAAGGGTGAGCTCAAATTCTCAGTAAGGGTAGAAGATGAAATATCAATCATATAATACTCATAAGAACATAACATTTTGAAAATCTTAACCTGAAAAAGAGATCATAATATCAAAACATGGGATAAATCATATCAGTGAAATGCAATCCCAATAAAAAAAACATGAAACATGAAAAATTGTTGTATAAACACATAATCATAGAAAATCATTTCAAATTATTCAAGACTCATTACCAGTACTATCATAGCAGACAATGTCCATTTCTGAACCGAGTTCACTCCTCGTTCCAGTCCTGTATAACTGAACTAGATTAAATTTTCTTTCCATCCATGTATATATAATGGGATATAAATCATTACCCAATGTATTTGAGGGAGATATATGTCCCAACCATCTCATAATGATACCATTCCTATATGTTCCAAAAAATCATAAATCAAACATCATATCATAACCCATGTAATAAAAATGGGATTCATAAACATAATGTAATCATTATATAATCCATATAAGATAAAATGACTTCATAAAAGTAATTCCATAATAATATAATCAAATTAATGTAATAATAGAAATAGAAATATAATCTTATTTTATCGTAGATGGAAAATAATTTTTATAAAACACATGAACCCCATTCTTGAGGAAAATATACTATCTACTTCAAAAAAAAATTTCCTTTGTTAACATGCCATAAAATTTTAAACTAAAATAAGCTAATTGAAAATAAAAATGATAACATGTAATGTAATTTTCATGTAAATATTTTTCTATGAAATCATAAAAATCCCTTCATTCTGTATAATTTAAAAAAACATCATTCTCGTACTTTTGCTGGAAAAGTCAAAAACTATCACGTACTGAAAATGTCAAAACATTCATTTCATATATTTTACTAAAAATTCACCAATAGGTAAAATTTTATTTAAATATTTTTAGAAGGATATAAATAATATTACATGTTGAGGAAACATGGATATGGATGATAAATATTCCCCAGTAAATTCTGAAGTATAAACAATCTCATATAAAAATGAAATTGTGAGATTTTCCCCTACCTTTGGTACGATATGCTTTGTACTTGTCCAAAACTCCTTTATAATGCTTCAAATAATTTAATTGACTCATTACAAGATCATACTAATTTTTATGATATCATATATGGTCATATTCTTAACTTTTTGTTAGTATTATTTCATTGCTACCTGTTATTCAGGTGTTCATTGCTTTATGTTTTTATGTGTGTTTTGTCAAATAAATTCTTATTCCAATTTTTAGGATAAAGATAAATCATTTACATAATGTTATTGGTCTAATATATATCATATTTATTAATTATATTCTTTCATATAATCATGGTCTAATAACGATCAACTAGAACGAATCACATCGCATCGTGGAGACGGTAATCTGTACGTATGCACTAGAGATGATATCATTCCCGTAATTACTGAATGGTCATAGAGTGGATGATATAATATCTCATAATTAGTATCATGTTATAATAATCATATATAGTTATTATTTACACCATTATACCCATCCATGTAAGGTTGTGGTGGAAAAATAATACACCAAGGCATGGAGACGGTATTCAGTATGTATGCACGCATGGTGATTTCATTTTCCATTGGATGGATTGAAGGTGAAATAGATTTGTTTAATATTTATAATAACATATAAGTATATTAGTGATACTTATGTTATTACTTTATAATTAAACAAAAAAAGTAGAGGAAGTAGAAGAAGAAAGAAACTTGAAAAAATCCAAATATGAGATTATCTCTTCCTCGACGTGCCTCTTTTAAATATCCTCGTATGGCACTGGAGTTGGTATTTTCAGAAGACCAGAACCTCTATAACATTACTAGTTTTGTTTATAATATAGTTGTGTAGGGTTTTTCTAATCATAAAGGCTGAAAATTGTGTGAGGATGAGAGGGAGGAGGTTCCCTTTTATAAGAGGGGTGAGGGGAATCTTAGAAAAAACATAAAATATTATTTTATAATAAATTGATATTCGGTTTATAATGAATCCAAAGTGACTTATTTCTATGATAGGGTGCATAAGGGTCTAAATATTCTAGAAAAATTGGTTTTAGACACGTTTTGGTTACCATTATAACCTTATTATTTAGATTTAACTCTAAGTTAAATAATTTAACTTTTACCGTGTCTTCATGTATTTTTACACTATATAGATAATAAACATACTATAAACTGCCAATAGAACCCCAATTGGTTCATTAAAGTCATATATATTATTATATAACTCTTTTTACATAAAATTAGATTTTTATGAATAGAATATCAATTAATAATTTTATATTTGTATTAAAAATTATTTTATGTCAATTTTGACACTATTTGGTATTTTTTTTTCTAAATTTATAACTGCATTTTTACATCGAAAAAATTTCATCTAAAAAACCATAATATTTTATATTACCCCTGAAAATTTGATTAATTCATAAAAAGTCTAAAATTAAATTTATTTGGGTATTTATAATATCAATTATGTTAATATTTCATTAATAAAGTAATTACTGAATCATTAATGTGTCATAGATAAATTAAATTATTTAACATCAAAAAATTATTAATAAAATCCAATTATATAGGAATTATTTTTATCTTTATGATTAATATTTATAGTAGAAATTATCATATGTATGACCCTATATTAAAAATGTTTTACTTATTAAACATTTATTTTATCTTTTTTAACTCTTCTTTGAATTAAATAATAATAAATGCCCTAATATAAAACAAGTGGTCCTAAATGGTCATATTTTATTCCTAAGGTTGTTTTTGGCCGAATTTCATCTAGCAAATAGAATTAGGACATGTGTTAGGTTAATAATAATATCATTTTTATCCTTAATTACCCTATTTACATTTAACTGTGGTAAATAAAAGTAAAAAGTAACTATTCACTAAAAATTATTTTTAACATATTGAACACAATTTTTATTAATTGATATCAACCATGTCTCTCTAATTTATGAAATTCCACTCACATAAGTGGTAAAATTATGTTTTATGTAAATTTGAAAATGCTTCTAGGAGGTGGGTAAAAGACGGTAACAAGTTCAATTAAATTTTTATATATCTAAAATTTTTATAAAATGACTACAATGAATTACATTGAACATAAATAGTTATTACGTATATATTTTTTCCTATAATAAATTTAAATAATATAAATTATTATTTAATTAAAAAGTCTGTTTTTACCAATAACTCAGTGTTTTCACTATTCATCAAAAATTGAATGTTTTCAGAAAAATACCAAAACATCACCCTAGGATAATTTCTATATTAATAATATAAAAATGAAGTACATGTTAATGATAAAATTTATAAAATTTCAAAAATTTGGTATTACTATTCATAACGGCTAGTTTATATAATATTTTAATAACATATCGTTGTTTAGTGATACTCGGTATTGCGTACAACGCAAGCTAATGAGGAAGGATTCTATTTCGTGTAACGCAAGCCAATAATAGTGTTGAATATACTACAATCTAATATGGTGTTTTGTATATTTCAATATAATCTTGGTGTAGCGTACAACATAAGACATCAAGAAGTTAATAATATATCTCATAAAATCTCGGGGTGTTACATTCTAACCCCTTAAAATGAATTTCACCCTAGAAATTCAACTTGGTTATGAATGGTTTACTACTAAAATGATTCATTCATAGAAACACACATCATAAAATTGAATAACAAATCACTATTTTAAAAACGAACATTAGAAACATAACAGATATTCAAATTAACTAATCACTGGGTTTCCACATAGGAGAATATAGGTGAAAATATGGATATGGAAGAGAAATATAACCATCATGTTCTAATGAAGTGTGGTAGAGAACATGGGTATGAAAAATCCAACAATCACAAAGCCATCAATTTGTTATGATCTCAGGGACCATCTAGGACAACATTTTTGGTTTTCAATATCATTTCCCTAAAGTTGAAAAAAATTGGAATTTAAGGAAATGAATAATTGATTTTGGTACAATCTCACTGTTGGTCATTCCATGAACAATTTCCACTTCATCTCTTAAAAAAATAATGTTTAATTTTTCATTCATGGAGTGTTAGCAGATCATTCGATAAAATGGTAGGTCATTCCATCTGTCTCAAACAAAAGGTCAACAAAATTTATTAAATATACACAAGTCCATGATTTGTGAAATTAATTGTATATGGTTCCTAAAATTGACATAGACTTCATATATCATACATCTTAATAAAATAAAACTAATTTCTACTAACCAGGGAAATCTTGTAGACCAGTATTAGGTGATAAAGTAATGTCGCACTTCGGTTTTGGGTTTGATTCCTGCCTCGTTGTCAGACGCGACGTGTTGTCACCCATCCTACAGGTTCTCCATTTTCTAGAACTATACTATTATAACATTTTAGAAATGAAATCATAAATTTATATCCTTATGAAATACTATATGTTGTCTAAATAAATCCATTCCATCCTTTAGGCTTTCGAATATACTTTTGTATGATTACAAGAAATGGCATCTACCGAGCATGTGAATTCCTTCATTTTCCCCCCATATATCATAAGATATATCTTGTTTTTGGTCACATTCCAAACATTTGAATACCTTAATCATGTATTCATCTGAAAAATGAATACCTGTAGAACTTTTTTGAAAACATGAATTCTATCAAAAGTTATCTCTTTCCATATACCAAAATTCCAAAAATTCTATATACTCAAACCATGACATCACTTTGTCCTTATATCAGTCATGAGCTCATTAATACTATCATAGATTTTATTTTCTCCATATATATTCATTATTCCCATATCATCTTCTTTGAAAAAATATATGAATAACCTTTCATGGTTACTAGTACCATTCAACATATACTTTCAAATACATTAGGAGAAATAATAGTTTAACAATCCTTAAATGTTTCTTTATTCCATAAAACCATTAAAATAACTCTAGATAAACATAAAATCATTCCACTACCTTATTAAACCATTGACCGAGCTTCATCATTTTATTTCAAAACACATCTTTCATCTCATATATTATTTATAGTCTCTTTATCATAATCAACATAAATACTACCCATACGACAATTCAGATTCTATTCATGAATTTTCCCTTAGGGAATTGGTTTGTATAATTCCCGTACATTCCACATTTAAATCATTTAACTATTTTTGACATCTATGGAATACCATTATCCTTGTCCGTGGTGTTAACTATACCTTTTCCTTTGCAATTACTACCTTTTTGTACTTCTTTTCCACACACAAAGAATCTTCCAGTTCTTTTGAAACATTCTCCCTATTTCCTCTTCCTACATGACATAAATGAGGGAAATTTAACTTCCATTCCTCTATGATTATCATGAAACTCCATATTTCTCTTATTAGATGAGTCAGTAATCTTACCAAATTTGAGATTATTGATCATATTATGAGATTTTTGATTAGGCATAATAACAATGTTTCACCTTCCAAATATCATTTCATTTGGTAGCTCATGAATAATATCATTCCATTTTCCATCATATTCTTTATTAACATAAATCATCATGTTTCCATCCATTTTCTAAAACCCAAAAATAATTGTTTGAGGGGGAAAATCATGCTATGAAAACAACTTAATAAAGGGGGAGTGCCATCAATACATAAAAAATTAGGATTAATTCTAAGATCATTAGAGTAATTGTAGGACTATAACCTATATTTATTCTTAAACTTAGGGGAATCCCTAGACATACATTTAAAATATATCTAGGGATCTCACTAATTTTTTAACATCCTATATTCTAAAGGTTTACTAAAAATATTCTCTTATACCAACTATAGATACCCATGCTTGACATACATGGACATTACATTTCATTTTCAGAATACCTAATACATAACAAAAAATGACAGCCAAGGACCGCAATATTTTAGGGTCTTTGGAAACATGGAACATAATCTTCTAATCATGGTGATAGATCTTCAACATCTCCCAAAAAGATCTCCACTTTGTTTTCTTACCTAAAACATTTATTTATGTTGTGGGGAAATGAAAACATATAAAGGGTGATCTAAAATGCTCATTAAGGGTAAACAAAGGAAATATCAATCATATAATATTGATATGAAAATAACATTTTGAAAATCATAACCAGCAATTGATATCATAATTTCATAACATGGGATAAATCATAATAGTGAAATGTAATACCAATAATAATAAAATAAAACATGAAACATTTTTTCATACAGATTTAATCATAATAAATCATTTCATATTAGTCAAGACTCATTTCCAATACTATCATAGTGGACAAAGTCCATTTTTGAACTGAGTTCACTCCTCGTTCTAGTCCAATATCACTGAACTGAATTAACTTACCATTCCAAACATGTTTATCTCATGAGATATAAATCTTTACCAAATGCATTGGAGGGAGATATAGGTCCCAACCATCTCGTAATGATACAATTCTTATGTGTTCCACAAAATCATAAATCATACATCATAGCATTACACATTTAATAAAAATGGCATTCTTAAACATATTGACATTATAAAATAATCTATAGAAGATAAAAATAATTCATAAAAATATTTACATCATAACATAATCAAATAAATTTAATAATAGGGATACAAATATAATCCTATATTATCTTAGATGGAAAATAATTTTTATAAACCACTTGAACTCTATTCTTGAGGAAAATATCGTTTCTACATTATTTTTTTTCCTTTATCAACATATCATACAATTTAAAACTAAAATAATTTAATTAAAAATAAACATGAAAGATTTTAAAGTATTCTTCATGGAAATAATTTTCTATCAAGCCATAAAAATCCATTAATGCTTTATAAGTTAAAAAAAATTCTTCTCGTACATTGGCCGGAAAAGTAAAAAATATCATGTACTGAAAATGAAAAAATATTACTTTAATATATTTTATTAAAAATTAACCTCTAAGTAAAATTTTATTTAAAAAAATTATAGTTGGATAGAAATAATATTACATATTTAAGATACATGGACTTGGATGATAAATATTCCCCTGTAAATTCTGAATTATTAACAATCTCGGATTAAAATTATATAGGTAGAATTTCGATTACCATAGGTCCGATATGATTTTTACATGTCTGAACATCCTGTATAATGATTTGAAAAATGTCATTGACTTATTAAAAAATCATAATCCTTGTTATGATATCATATATGGTCATATTCTTAGCTTCCTCTTAGTAATATTTCATTGCTACCTATTATTCGGGTGTTCATTGAATTAGGCTCTTATGCATGTTCTCTCGAATAAATTATTATTCCCCATTTTAGGTTATAGATAAATAATTTAAATAATGGTATTAGTTTAATATATATCATATTTATTCATTCATTTTGTTTATATAATCTTGTTTTAATTAAGATCATGTAGAACGAATCACATCGCATCGTTCTGATGGTAATCTGTACGTACGCACGAGCGACGATATCATTCCCATAATTACTGAATGGTATTGGAGTGGATGATAGAATATCTCAGAATTAGTATCATGTTATAATAATCATATATAGTTATTCATTACTCCATTATACCCATCCATGCAAGATGGTTGTGGGAAAAATATTACACCACGGCGTGGAGACGATATTCTGTACGTACGCACGTGTGGGGATTTCATTTTTCATATGATGGATATAAGGTGAAATAGGTTTGTTTCTTATTTATAATAACATAACAGTATATTAGTGATACTAATGTAATTAAATTATAATTAAACCAACAAAGAATAGGAAGTAGAAGAAGAAAGAAACATGAAATAATCGGTAGAAAAGATCACCTCTTCCTCGACGTGCCTCTTTTAAGCATCCTCATAGGTCACACGATTTTGTATGTTGAGAAGAAAAAAATCACTATGATATAACTATATATGTTTATAATATAAATGGTCCGGGTTTGTCCGAGATTTAATGCTCAAAATTGAGTGAAGAGGAGAGGGAGGAGGTGCCCTTTTAAAAGAGGGGTGAGGGGAACCTTAGAAAAAACATAACATACTATTTTATAATAAATTCATATTCAGATTATTATTTCTCCAAAGTGACTTATTTTGAGGATAGGATGGGGATGGTTTTAAATAAACTCAACAAATAGGTTTTAGACAAGTTTAGGTTACCATTTTATCCTTTCCGTTTAGATTTAACTCTAAATTAAATAATTTAACTTTAACCGTGTCTTCAGGTATTCTTAATCAATATGGTTAATAAATATACTATAAACTACCAATAGAATAACTATTGGTTCATTATTGTCATATATATTATTATATAAGTCTTTTGGATGATCCTTATATTTTTAGTAAAATAATATAAATTAATAATTAATATTTGATTTAAAAAGCCTTTTATGTCATTTCTGACACTATTTGGTTTTTTGTTTTTCATAAATTAATAACAGCATTATTACATAAAAAACAATTAATTTAACAAACCATAAAATGTTATATTATCCTATAAAATTATTTTAATTCATTAAAGGCCTCAAATTTCATTTATTTGGGTATTTATAATATCAATTATTGTAATATTTCATTAATAAGGTAATTACTGCATCATCATTGTGACATAAATAAATTAAGTTATTTAACGTCTAAAATTTATAAATATAATACCATTATGTAGGAAAATTTTTTATACTTCTAATTAATATTTATAGCTGAATTTATCTTATATATAAACCTATATTAAATTTATTTTACTTATTAAACTTTGATTTTAACTCTTTTAAATCATCTTTCAATTAAATAATAATAAATGTCCTAATCTAATCCAAGTGTACCTAAATGGTAATATTTAATTCCTAAGGATTTTTATGGTATAATTAAACTTTTACATCTTAATTATTTCATGTGTTAGTGAAATAATAATATCATTTTTACCCTTAATTACAACTATTTACTTTTAAAGGTGTTAAAGAAATGTAAAAAGTTACTATTCAACAAAAATAATATTTATCTTATAGAACCACATTTTACATACTGATATCAACCATGTATCTTGAATTTTTAGAATTACACTAAAAAAAGAGGTAATTTTATATTTTGTGTAAATTTTCATATTCTCCTAGGAGGTGGGTAAAATAAGGTAAAAAGTTCAATAAAATATTTATATATAAAAAATTATTATAAAATTACTTCAATGAATTAAATTGAACTTATTTAGTTATTATGTATCTATTTGACCTAAAATAAATTTAAATAATATAAATGATTATTTAAATAAAAAGACGGTTTTAACATATAACTAAGTGTTTTCGCTATTCATCAAAAATTGAATGTTTTCAGAAAAATAACAAAAATTCTCCCTAGGCTAATTTTGATATTCTGAATCCAAAAATGAATTCCATTTTAAATGATAAAATTTATCATATTTCAAAAATGGGTATTAATATTCATAACGGGTAGTTTATATAATATTTTAATAAAATATATTTTTTTAGTAAAACTCGGTATTGCGTACAATGCAAGCTATCAAGGAAGCTTGCTCTTGTTTGTAACGCAAGACAAGAATAGTGTTGCATGTACTACAAGCTAATATGTTGTTGCGTATAGCACATGATAATCACGGTGTAGCGTACAAAGCGAGACATCAAAAAAGTTAATAATATTTCTCATAAAATCTCAGGGTGTTATAGATCGAGTACACATTAAATATGGTATTAAATTTATTTTACCTCAAATATGATGTCAGATAGGTGAAATTAAAAAAATTATAGAAATATCTAATTTTGGACCGACTGTGTTAATGAATCACCATTAGGTGAGTCGCTATTAAGGGAGCTTCTAGTATGAGTCATTGTTACGAATCATCGATCATGAGTCATCGTTATAAGCTACCAGTGAATTACTCACCATTACAAATAACCTTTGGAGACCTACCCATGTGAGTCACCATTTGGACTCAGCACTAGTTACCTCCGGGTGTGAGTAACCTTTGTGACTCACCATTGAGACCTATTTGTGTCAGTCCCCATTGCCACTCACCACCACAGCCTACCATTAGAAAACAGGAAAAAAAAACTATATAATATTGTAAGTAGTCATCAGGGCCTCTTCGAACACCTCAAACACTATATTTTCATAATGTAATGTATTGGGGAGGTCTTGTACATTAAACATCTAGAAATTAATTATTTTAAAAAGAATTCTATATTTTTAACCATCATAATTAATATCAATGAATATGTTCATGTTATATTTTTTGTAATAATTTATTATAGACAGAGTAAATTGTTTTCCCTACTCATAATTAAAATGGGTTTATGAAGGGGTTAACCTATTATATAGTTTCAAAATATAATATAAAACGTGCTTTATTTGAATTATATTGTTTTATTTTGACAATATAATTTTTATTTTCAATTTTTTAAAATTTTAGTTTCAACAGACATGATTAAGTCATTGATACATTTTAATCAATTTAGAAATTTAATTTATCTTCTCTCCATACCTTATAAAATTAAACCCTTTATCTCATATTAATCTTGACAAATGATCCTTCGAGACTGAATGATCCATAGTGTATCACCTCTTGAATCAGATAAAAGACACAATAATCATGTTTGTTGAATGTGTATAATAATCGAGTTTTGTTACAAGATGTTGTGATAGGGTATATATTGTTTTAAAAGAATTTTTAGTGGTTTTTTCTACATGAGTGTTTCATATAACCAATAAATCATATCCCAGAAATTGTAAAAGTGGAGAAAACCATCACTAGGTCATCACACTATTTGTGAAAACCATATAAATCCCCAACTGAGATAATGATTTCATTGAAATTGAGTAATGGAAATTTTTTATAACGGTATTTGTAATTATGATATAAAATAATGAAATTGTTGGGAATAAGGTAGTTACAGCACATCGTTGGGGCTTGGTTATTCAATACATGAGGCCTAACCTTTTGATGAATAGTTCAATGCCAAAATGGCATTGATCTAATCCAATTTAATCACTTAAAACCTTTAAAATTTCCTAATCAGTCATGATATCTAATTACATTTACTATTTAGGCTGGAGAGATGATCCAATTTTATGGAATACAATTTTATGTCAAATGTATGTGCATTTTAGAACCATACATATTAGTAAGTGATCATTCTCATTTTCCATCATAGGATCATTTTTCATCTGCCTCTCAAAAAACAAAATCATATCAGGAAAGGATAAACAAATGTTATATTATTTCATTCATGATATTACCATATTATATATAGTTATGAGAATTTATTTTTGATGATTTCTAGTTTTTTATGTCTAGTTATTTCATTTCACATACCGTTGAGAGATCTGTCGATACTCTGTGATATTTAAATTACAACGAACATAATGTAATTTCATAATTTTAATTTTTTTTGTTTATATATTTTGAAAATATACATGATTCTTGATGGAAATCACGTCTTAATTATATAATTAGAAATATAGGAAAAAGGATGGATTTCAAAAAAAATACATATTTTTGAATTTTCAAAATAGTCTCCAAATAAAATGGAATTATTTTTTCAATAAGGTTGTTTAAAAATTTATTCAAGTGAAGTTTTAAATTTTTGTGGAATTTTTTGGGATTGGGTTTGGAAAAATATTGAAATTGTGAGAGATTTCATAAATGTGGTCTTTTTGAAGGGGTAACATCTTGATTCCAGAACACTCATAATTAATCATGCCTAGTTGGATACAAAACATCCATTAGGACTCTATATATGATAGAAGAATCTAACTAGAACTAGTTTCTTATGATGGTAGAGTGGGAAGACACTACCACCATTATTAGAGTGTAGCACTATGGTTTAACAAATAATAATATTTGAAACATAATAAATAATCAATAATGCAAGTGAAACAACTATATATAATTTACATGATGTAATAAAAATTATAATTAAACACACAATGATGATAATTTCATGACTCTCAATAAATTTAAATAACATAATTTGAAGGATGCGCATAACACATCATATGTAAATACAAGAATAAAGAAACAAAATTTATCCCCAAGCCTCACAATCCAGGGATCGACCATGTACTTTTATGCTCCCATGCTATGTGAAAATAAATAATCCATGACTGGGAGATATTCATTGTCCCAAGGAACATCCCTAATGTATGTATGTATACCCAAAACTCTATATAATATGGTGGGAGATATAACCAGTATGGAACCACTAACTGTGTCTATAATATATCCACCCTATTTAAAATAAACTATAGTGGGGTTCATGTATAATATAAATGGAATAGAAATTAATGAAAAATATATAAATGTAAAATAATAACATATTTTGAATAAGATATATAAATAAATAGTTATTTCAGTAAAAAAGTGTAATATGTAATGGGGACCACATGATTTGGAATATTCCACTTGCAGATAATGTGATAAACCTATATGGATGAATTGAACATGTTAGAGACCAAGGGGGTCCTCTTTGAGACTATGGGACTCGTGAAAAGTGATCCTAGAATAATGAAGACCTAAATTGTCTTGGAAACCATGGCCTTTGGTTGAGGATTCAATATATATATATATATATTAGGGTCATTGGTTTCAAACATCTATGATATTCAATGATTACATACATGAAATGATAGTCCATGTTATACCGATAACCAATGGATTGTCCATACTGAATTATATACCGTATGTTCCACATTGTAATGTCCAAATCAAAGTGTGTAACAAATAAAAAGGCCAATATCCAACATTAGTGTCTATTCCCAAGTCCAACCATACATAAAAAACTGTACCAGCCTTGTGAACATCCGTATCTATACAATGGTATCATTTTCATCATTCATTTATGCACATTATTCATGTTTATCATTATGAAAATGGGTAAATCAATCCTTTACTTTTTAATTTAATTTAGTTAATTATTCCAATTTAGGTGATATGGTAATAGACAACCAAAGGGGTTTCTATAGATTAGGTGTAGATAATCTAACAACATATTTTGTTCTGTTTGAGGTTAACAACCTTCGTCAATTGAAAGGCGCAACGAGGGACTCAAATCCATGTTCAAAATGTAATATATGAAATTAACTAATTTAGGGGAAACCTAAAGATGGACAAACATGATTCATAAGGGAACCAAAATATTAATGAATATTTGATTTTGTTAAAATTTATATACTACATATCTTATAGAATTTGATGAACCCTCATATAGTATTAGAATTATATTTTATTTAGAATGGAATAACATATATATATATATGTATTAATTAATACTCAGAAAATTGGGAATATTTTCATATATAGAAAATGCACTAAATATGGAAATATAATATAAAAAATTATGGATGATAATATATGAACATATCAATACGCCTCAAAAGACAAGAAATGTGACAAGATTATAGTTTAGATGAAGGATCGTCATAAATTTATTATAAGAGGGAATTGGAGGTCCCCAACAATATATAGAGGTTTTTTTCATATAAATTAAATAAGTATATGGAGAATGATTAAATAAAATGTGGTGAAATTGGATTTTCACTGATATATTATGAGGATCATGGTTTGTCCATATTTTTGGCCACACTGTGTACTAACCATGCACCATCATTGTCGAAGGGAGTGACCCCTTCATGCGGTGAGGGGGACAATTAGTCTAACTGAGTGAATACCAAGAAAATATCCAATTCTACAGGACTAAACTTGTATTATTTTTTCAATGTGACCTTTCATGATTGGGGTTTAAAACTGATATCCCATATATATGGTTCATACAGTTTAGATGCATTGTTATTACTTATTATACTCAATCTATTATTCTCACAATGATTCTAAAAATGTCATATCATTAGGCCCAGAACAAGCCTCAAATACTCTAAAAAAATTCCATAATTTATTAATAATATCCATAATGATATAAAAAATATTATAAATGATATTTTATTGATATATATATATATATATATATTAGTGAATTACAAGTCTTTTATAATTCCCCCACCCACATAAGTTAATTCATCCAATTATTTCCCTTATGAGGGTGGTAAAACATCCTTTGAAAATAACACTGGTTTTTGGAATGAACATAAGCTACTAGATACCAGGTCATGTCATGTGAAACTCTTTTCTTCCATATATTCATGACTAATGTAAATATACTTCACCAGATATCTTTGATGCTGCTATTAAAAATAAATATATTAAAGGACCCTAGACCACCCTGAGAGGGGTGTGAATCATGGTGTAAAATTTTTTTATTCGTTTATGGGTCTTGAAACCACGTCGGTTACAACAGGTTTAAACATGTATGATGGTTATGTTTAGTAATTAAAATATTCAACAAAAAACACATCACTTTTTTCTTGGTTCACCACTAAGGGCTCTGTCCAAGGAGGATACACCAAAAAGTTTTCAGTCCTACCAAATTCCACTAATCTTTACTTGTTTTGGATTACAATGGTTCAGGAACAGTCACTCTGTCCTTGTCTAACTAACATTCCAATGTTTAGGGATAGCTCACCGTGTCACTCAGGTCACTCCCATTGACTCCCCCTCGCTCACGGCCTTAGGTGAACATCCACTCAGTTTATAGACATGATGGTCTCTTAAATATATTTTCATTAAAGTCTTTGTATTTTTCTAGAACACGACACTTCTTACATCAATTTACTAGATTGATGAACTTGAATACACTGAACATAAAAAAAATATTCTCAAAGAATCATCACAACTGTACGGCCCAGAATAATTCACAATATTCAGTTGGGCACACTCTGTTGATCGCCTTCTTATCCTCCCTTAATTCCCAATACCAACACATATGTGTATGGGTATACATATTTATTTTACTGTATATTAGTGTTTAGTAGCACGTATCTTTCCTCATCTCTTCACAAAGTATGATGAGGGTGTTAAACACTAGTCTTGTGTGTGCGATACTAATTCTCTTCATTAAGACGAATGGATCATGATACTACCTTCATCGTCAAGCCTCATTGAGAGTGATAAAATCCTATCAATTTCCTGAGGGATTCCTATATTTTTCACACACCCATATAGGTGAATTTAGAATAAAATTCACGCCTTGCATTTAAAAAAACCTTTTGGTGAAAAAAGGATATCTTCTCAATACTTTTTTTCATGTATAATTTCTCTTTTTATTGCAAAAATTTATTTTTCACGTAATGATTATCCTTTTGCCACACCACTCTGTACATCAATTTTTCTGCGCGTTAGAGCTCAGAATTTGACTAAGTGTGGAGCCTTACCAAATGAGATAGGGTCATCTCCTATTTATATGAATTTTTAACCATACGTGTAAAACCCCCTCATGCGCGTAAAAGTACCTCTCACATCTGTATATTATGCGCACCTTCTTTTATTTTCACACATCACATCGATTTTCTATGCACCTCATGGCTTTTCCATTTATCATCATTCTAAACCTGAATCCTTTCTTGTGTGTAAAACATAAATCGGGGATTTTTCACACCGACTTCCAATTTCATGCACATCCTATATTATTTAGTGCAAGTCATGAGTTCGTCAATTCTCTACTCTCTGATCCTGAGGCACCCCTTGCACGTAAAACCTCAAACCCATATTTTGCACACAACCAATTTTACATGCACAAGTGTTATCTTCCACGCACATTTCATGAACATATCCTTTTATTGTGCACCCCTTTCCTTTTATAGTTTTCATTATTTTAGATATGTGGAACTAATTGCATGAAAATTCTCAACCAGTTCTTTCATGCACAACCTTTTTCTGTGCACATTACCAATTTTTTTTTGCACACTACTATGTTTCTTTGTGCACCTCTCGACTCTTCCAAATATTGTAGTGGTGATTTTAAAAAAGAAATTGCACAATAAACTGAAAACAAAATTCCATATTGCATAGAAACTCAATCATCCGAACAGCTTCTTTTAATCACACTTTTCCCAATTTTTCAAGCACTGCATGCCTTTTACAAATATCAAAGTTCTGATACTGAAACATCAATTTCTTGTAAAAAAATATTTTAACATGTCCTGAGACATTCAATAAAAAAATTGATATCTTACCTATATTTTTCCTTCTTCAACAACTGTTATTGATTCTTCAAAAACTCTACTATCGTGATATATATATCCATTCATAGATTAACTTTAACATTTTCGGAGTTTCCATGGAAATTACAATAGCTTCCTTGTAATCAACCAACATCATTACTTCTAATAAGGAAAGAATCATTGGTTCTTATGACTTATGATATTTCTGATGTAAAAATAATCAAAGCATCATCTGATATTGATAAAATTTGAAATACATTTCCATATATGAATGCTAAACCCTTCCGCACTCTCTCTTCATCTTAAACCACCATTTTCTACATGATGAAAATCATATTATTCTATTATAAATGTAAAATCATGCATTGTCCTCATGTAATCATGAAAAATTTCGTGGTGTTATTATTTAATTATCATCATATGGATGATTCCCCACCGTCATATATTTTATTAGAGTTTTTCTTGATCTCATTCATTTTAATATTTATTGACATCAATTGAATAAAATTACAACCTTATACAAAATGTGGTCCCGACATATATGATGATTTTCTTTTGTTTCATGTACCTCTATCTTGAGATCATCTCGATAAAGGATATGATATGGGTTTTAATTGAAATGTAAAAGTTCTGTAACATGAAATATTCTATTCATATCTGTATATCTATAATGTAGTGATATATAAAAATATGATAATCTGGTTATCTAAATAACCGCAAATGATAGATAAAAATGATGATACAACAAACCATTATTCATTATACATTGATGTCTGATTCTTGTTAATAGAAGCTCGAATACCTGATCCATATCCTATTACTCTATAGGTAATGAACACCAATCCTCCTTCGATCTATTCCTAGTCATGACTGTATATATTCACTTCCAAACCAATAGAACATGTTTCCATATCTCTAATATGATATGAGGTAGATGTAGTGATTCATTCCCTATAAATAACATGTATATAGGTGATCAAAATCAACTACCATATAAGGCCTCCAATGGAGAAATGTATATAGTCACATATAAGTGTTTTTAATAGTAGTCAGATAGAGGTATATGTATCTCCAATGATCCCATAAATTGAATTATTCATTCTATAGGTGTTTCCTCTACCACTTTTATTATTCTTTTGGACATCCTATTAGTCTGAGGGTGGATTTATGTATAGAAAAGTAATTTTTTACCAAAACACCACAGAAACTCTTGCTATAACAGATAAGTTAAATGGGAAACTCTATCTGATTAAATTGCGCAAGGAGCTCCATGATGTGAGTTATTATATCAATCATAGATCATTATATTCTTATTGATTTGAAATGTTTCTATAATATGTAAAAAATTTGAATCTATCATTAGTATATTGGGGATCACTCATACTACATTATTTCCTCATGGATCCAGGTAAATGTGTCATAAAATAGTAGGTTTATTCATCTCATTTCCACTCCTAAATGGGTAATGGTTATAAAATCACTACAGGCCATGGGGGGTCCACCTCCAGCTACTAATAAGTAGAAAACCATCTAAAAACCTATGTCTATATATTTTTATATTACCACTCTCATATTGTGTATAGAATTTACAATAATCATTGAAATACCAATATTTACCTACCAACTATATGCATGATATTTTCCAATACATTCATATTATTTTTCAAAATGAACCCAAACATTTCCATGGATACAAAAAATATCTTTTTCCTCAATGATCCAACCTAGTAGTTAGTCCTCACCAAAATTACTACCCCATAGGACTAATCCAATATTGTTTATAATCATATTAATATTCACTCTCCAGAATTGAGTAGGTCACAAACAAAGAAGATTGGATAGGCTTTCTATTATTCTCCCTGATATCTAACTACATCTTAGAATAAATGTACTTCATTATCTAAACAACATTGAGATTCCTAAAATTCATGTGCCAGTGTCCTCTAGCATAGAGGAATAGCAAAAACCATACCCACTAAAGGTGTAATAGCTTGTTCAATATAAACGGAATCATGGTATTCAAACTATCATATCTTCCTGATATTTATGTCACACTTTGTAGATATGTATTTGAAGATTTTATTATATCATTATAAAAATTAACCCCCCACCATGTAGTGCCTCCATTAATTATATTTCAGAACAATGACTACATGCTACATAGTATATGCCATGTACCTTCTATCATGCGACCTCAACTGATGAAACCCATACATCATGACTCTCTCTAACAGTATTATATATTCCCATTTTTCGATTCATGATAAATCACAATAGATAAGATATAATTTACTAGGATCTAGAATAATAATCAATTGTGTCATATCATATAGTCCTTTAGCTTTTGAATTGATATCTAAATTTCTAAAAATCTAGTAAGAAATCACCCAACTTGGTGAATCATGTGATTGTGTATAATATGTGATAAATCATAAATAATGTTCATGTAATACTTGGATATCATTATGAAAATATATATTTAAATAATTTTATTGGGCTACTCCCATGTTAAAACATATTCCACATTATTATGATTAACAAATATTACATCTATATAGATTATGTGGACTAGTAAGTATACTTTCCCGATCCAAAAAGTGTAATTTGGTGAGATTAGAAATTATAGAGATATTTATTTAAGTATTTATTACAACCAAATGATATATGTAAATGAACCATTAAGTATAGGAATTCACAAATGTTTCATAAAAAAAACTACCACAAATGAATATAAATATGGGTTAAATAATTGTTCATTGGGGATATAATAACTAAGGGTTCAATCATCAATCCAAATTGAAAAACCAGAAAAAAATAAATACAAAAAATTCTATGAAACACTATATAAGGTATTAATGATGTTATAACACATACCTGTTGGTGGTACCGAAAAAAACAAGACTTCAAGAAAACTTGGGTTCCAGGAATATGGGTTAATAGGTCCACTATATACCGACGTTCATACCAATTCTCAACCATATGATTATTCAACCTATGGTAATCCATGAAATTTATAAGGATCCCACATGACATCATGAAAAAAAAGTACTAGGGAACACGATGTTTATGTCATGGGTTGTATAAAAACAATATCATCAAAATACTCATTTTTTCTTCTAAACTATGAAATCATAATAGTATAAAACTATAAGGATGAATGTAGATTGGTGTTCCTCCTAACAGTAGCTCAAAATCAAAGACTACCACTATTTCTAGAGGAATTCCAGAAAAAATATAGAGAATACCTCATGGAAATGATCTACTAGTAGTGGGAAATAAACCGGACACATTCCCTTATAAAAAATATAGACTCTATCAATCCAGGTTCTAACTCCACTCAACTCGTAATGCAATGGTATAGATATATATGCCACTTCCTCCCAATCACCATTGTGAATATTAATATCGCTCTATATGGATGTAAATGAAACCAAATTATAAAAAAATCATATTGATTTCATACTGAACCAATCATTATATACCGTAATCTCAAGATATAGGAGGTACCATATCAAACATTATTTTACAACCTCATAGAAAAATACCATTCAATGGATTACACTCACTAAGTGAATTAACATCATAATATCAAATGCCATCAAACCATAGAAATAAGTAATATTAAGGCCCTGAATCTCCCCATTACTATTTATATAATGTAGTGTCATTCACTTTATCATGCTAAATACATTCCATGTAAGAAACTATAAAAATTATTCATCAAACCAATTATGGCCCCGAACATCGATCCTCATGTATTTGTTATGTTGCATATATATTTCTTGGTCAGTGTCCCTATGTTATTGAGTAACAAGCCTTGGTATTCAATATATATTGGAACAATGTATCTAATCTTTAGAGATATTTTACTTGAATACTCACATGACACGATAATATATTATAACTCTAGATACCTAAATTATATGGTGTTGATGATCCCACTAACAGACTCGATCTCAGTGTAAATCACTAATTAGTATCTTGTATAGGGAATATTTTCACAAATTTATGTACGTAGACTATCCTACCACATGCTAAGCACTAAAATGGGGTTCTATCACATTGGGGTCTCTAAATATCATACATTCTACAATGGTGATATTCTATAGGAATTCATGTGTGTATTCTATAAAATGTTCATACCTCATGAGATGTATCAAAAACACTCTTCCTGTCATCAAACACTACACTACTCTATTGAGAAAATAGACCACTGTGATATGTACCCCCAAAACTCAACCTATTATAATCAATATTATGATTTAGGTTTACAATATTTGAAAACATATTCAAAATAAATATCTTAACATGTGATTGTGTAGTATCTTTGACCATATCCTCATAATGTCTCAGACTAGATAGCTTATAACCGATATAGATAGGGGAAAAGCAATGATGCTATATGAAGAGAGTGGAATAATCTGTCATGGAAATAATACCTTTCTCTATGTGACTAAACACTTTAGATCCATTTTCTCTCATAATCTAAAGAATATTTTTCATATTATCTATATTTGAAATCTACAAGAATATTTTTTTAAGCTAATATGGATGGATTAGGACATCCCACAAATGTTGTCAGGATATATGAATAAAATAATTATATAGCATAATACTCTTTTTTTGATGTTTCATGATGTACACAACAATATATAAAATGGTCATGAATAATTATTATACATTATTATGGACACCATCCCCTAAGAATGTATGTATATTATACTAGAGTAACTCTGACATCAACTCTTCCCTATAGGAGGAAGATTTTAAATCTACTTATATCGATCAAAATATTATTATAAAACAATATCTATATAGAGAATTAATTAATAGATTAGGATTGGAAGGTGTATCTCCATGTGAAAAAAACATGAGTTTGTATAGGTAGATCCACTACCACAACCTCCAGTGCATGATCTTCACTACTCTCATAGCACACAACCTGGGGAAATCCTGGTATAATAGAACAAAAATTTCATTATGCATACAATATAATGGATTAATCATAGATATGATCATATAAAATATGATATGATAGGTAAACATCTTCTTATATAAAATTCATTACACTCTATATTCTATTAATTATGGGTATAGGAGATAAGAAAAACAATTATCCCATGAGACAATTCCTACTTCCCAATTCTAATTACTAGTTAAGGATAAGGCGTAACATTACATAGTAGGGGTTACAATACATTAGTTTTAATTTTAATTTTATATAATAAATTGAATTTAAATAAAATTTTTAATCATAAATTGTTGTTTACCATTTCATATTATATTTTAAAACTAACACATTTTCATTATTGAATAAATATATGAGGTTAGATTCCATGTTTATAAAAGTACATGCATTATATATTACTATTTATAGTTTGTGAAATATTATCAAGAAAAATGAATCAAAAAAAATATAAAAGGACCTACCAAGTGATTTGAATACACTAATCACTATCCTCAACATAGAAAGGTCCCTTCACTCATTAAATTACATGTTTAATTCAATAATTTAAAATTCAACTACTATATTAGTCTATTTCAACGAAATTAAAAAAACATGTGATAATTGTTTTTTGTGGTTCCATAATCAAGATACATAGTAAAACCCCATTAAGGATAATTGATAACCATTAATAATGAATTATTTAATTCTATTTACCATATAGATAGAATATTTGTATAATAGACATATTATTCAAGGAATTATCTGAAATTATATTGTCATCAAACAATGAATCATACATGGCATTGAATACGTGTGACATGTGAATTGTCAAGTCCCTATAATTATTCATGATTAATTCTTCATAATAGTACAATATCAATTGTAAATTTCCATAACCTAAATAATTGACACCCAAAATAGTGTGTATTAACATACAGTGATATCAACAAAATTGTAACTTGAGTTATCCAAAAAATCATGTCCTCTCATCGGTAATTTGGATTTTCCATATACTTTGGTCAACTACAACAACGTAGAAACAAATTACAAATTTCCAATTCATCCATATTTTCTTATCTAAAAACCACAAGTATTAAGGAAAAATCATATAAATATCTCATTAAAACTATTAACATCATGACCAATTTCACATTTTTGTAATTTATCCTTGTAGCCAACATGTACGTAAGCATCTATCCCTATACTCTAGAGTCTTCCTACTAGAATAAAGGCTCTGTAATTTTTTAGTTTGGTGAATATAATAGCACCATAAGAGTATATTATATCTATATAATAATATGTAAAATTTTAAAAAATAAATAAATAAATAAAAAGGGAAACATCCGGATATAGTAACAATGCTGAAGGTATAGTCAGATTTATATACACAATTATTATACTTTTATGCATCTCTGTAAGAGAAAATAAACTAAATGGAAGTCACAAAATAATAATATACATATAGAAAATGAACAAAATAATAAAATTTCCCACCAATCATCATGATCCAATGCTCAGTCAGTTTCTCTTGATCCTTAATTATATGTGAAAATTAAGTATCTATTACCATGTTATTATCATTTACCCTGCCTACATACAAATATTATATACATGTAAGAAAAACCTATTCATAAAATGTATGAAATATAGTTAGTAGGTGAAAACTAGTGGGGTCTATACCAATTCCATATTTCTCATTCAAAACTACTACTATGTGATAGTTTAATATGTATGGGTATGAATGGTATGTTTGATATTGTCATGTTATATAAAAATAGTTGGTAATAATAAATTGATATAAATATCCATCACCAATACAAATTCATAAAATATGATTGTAACCACAAGATTTCACATACACCACATATCTATAATATATCCATTAAACATGGATTTATGTCCCACGCAAAAAGGAAAACCAATCCTACTCCATACTAGATAATTCATCCATGGTGAAAATTGAATAATAAATATCTACCTGGGCTAGTATCACAAGGCACATGGTGGATCTATATGAATATATGAATATATAAATAAGACAATAGTAGTTTTTATTAAATGAAACTCATTCATAAATCCAATATGGTATTCCATGTCATTTTTATATCAAAAACCAGACTCACTTCCACAATAAATTCTCCTTAATTTATTCCAAAACATAATATACAAAAAAATGTCATAAATATATGGGGAGACATTTAATCTTAATTTTTATGCCCAAGTCCAACCATCTATATGAAAATATACGATCTTAATTTTCAGATATCACTCTATAATTTATTCATATAAATTATTCATTTAAAAACATTTTTCAAATTCAATGATATGAAAATGATATATTTTAACCCTGAATATCTCATTGAATTAATGAAAAAATTCCAAAATATCTATAAATCATAAGCACATAAAATTGTATTGATTTTTTATAGGAAGATAGTAATGAAACCATTATAGAGGTGGTTCAAATTTAGGTCGATAACCTCCATCCATTGAATGGTGCTATGGGGTCCTCAAATACATGTTCAATAATTATTTTAAGACATTAACCAATTATGTGGAATCATCTAGATGGTCCAAAATGAGACATAGTAGATAATAATTATAAATGAATATGAATTTCATATAAAAGATATAAATCAACATTTTTTGGGAGTTAATGAGGCCACATCATATACCGACATTTAATTTTGTCTATAATGGAAAAAATATTTTATATAGATGAATACCATAGTAATTGTACATATTATCTTACATTCATATAAATATTATATAATTAAAAAAGATACATGAACCATTAAATGAAGTAATATTTTTTAATAACATACAAATACATATCTAACATAAGGAATAGTGAACTAAATATTTTATAGAGAGATAAAAGCCCTCAATTCCTAGGATGATTCCCTAGGAGGGATATCAACAGAGAAATTTATTGACATCACGCAAGATGTCGTTATTTCCTAAGAGGAAAATAAAATTCTATTAATAATTATAATATGAAAAGATATCTAATCTTTTTTAGAAATCACAAGTGTTGAACCCACAAGGATGGATCATATGCTCTATAATATTTAATGAATCTAAAAGTGAAATTTATTATTTTTTTGGAGAAAAGTTAAATAAAAATAATAGTGATAAGTTTGAAATTTAAGATAGAGGATTTCAAAATTTAGGTATATAAGTTTCGTGAGATAGAGAGTTAATTGATATGGGTTTATCATATTTGGTGTCATGATTGGGTATGTATAGATCCTAGATCAGGGTACCCTACACAAATTTTAGTATTTCTCAATTGGAATGGTCATCTAATAAGATCAGTCCTAGAAATAGGTGACTCAAAAAGATATTTATAAATAAGATAAAAATTAATAACAAATTTCATATGAAAACTAAGTTGATTAATTTATTATATTAAATAAAGAACCTCAAAATGATGCAATGGACATGCAATTGCATGAACCCTAAGATATCAGTTGATAGAATAAATTATATTAATCTAAAAAATCAAAAAAAAATTATAAAAAAAATCCATAAAAAAATACCCATAAAATAAAATCACCATGAACACATAGAATTACTCTATCATGCTAGGATTAATTAGAATATGTAGTATGGAGACCCAAATAAGAGTGAAGGTGAAGAATGATTGGGAAGCATATCTCCAGATTGTTTCTCCATTATCTGATACTCCATTAGTGTCGCTAAAACACACTTTAGTCCCAAATATATTCAATGTGTATCCAAGGGTCTTTTTTTATATAAAATCTCATCAAAACCATGGTATTAAACAAAATTATTTTTTATGTTCACTTTCAATTACATGATGTTTAATGTTTTATCAAATCGTGTAATCCCATGAATTTCTGGTGACACAAATCTTATCATAATATTCTCCAAATTATTTTTTCAAAATAAACACATCATGTATTGTATTTAAACAACATATAAATTATTTTTATAATGTAATAGAGTGTCACACATTGCCCAAAACTGAAAAATCCTTTTGAAAATGAGAAAACCTTCAATTTCATTACACAAATTAAAACTATCATTTTATGTTTTCCATCTCCAATTCCCAAATTTTCATTAAATTTACATAAATCATTTGTTTCCTACCATTAAACATAAAACAGATCAATTCATACAAAAATAGGAAAATGAATAAATTAAATACAAAAATTAATACAATAAAACTCTATATAATGTATGTATAAAATACTATTGTCAGTGATGTTATTCATAGAGATGATAGAAAAAAAGGTATAGAGTTTACAATAACGGAGTGGGAAAATGGAAATACACCAAATATTAAATACTAACAAAGGTTGGTAGTGTGGTGTTAGAACTAATCAATAACATTCAAAGAGAGTAACGTACTATCATGATTAGGAATAGAATTATAATATATGATCATAGATCATGGAAAACCACTATGTAATAAGACTTTTACTTTTTTAATGGTTATGCAGTCTCACATACACTATTTTTAAAACCATTCTTATTTATATGATCTAAATTGTGGAGCCTCATAGTTACTATTAACCATGATTCAACTATATGCCTCATTCTTATTGTTCAATATTCATAGACATAGGATCTCAGAAAATTCCATACACTCCCAGACACGTACTTATGATATTAATTATTTTCATAAGAATAAAACTAAGGAATAATAATAAAATTTAAGTGTTCCTTTACATATTTAGATATAATGGTGTTATAAAATGATAACATTTAAATTGGACACCTATTATTGGTCATCTTATGATGGAATGGTTGTTCTATGAGAGACATCTCATGAGTACAAAACTATTACATGGTTATTAATGGGTGTGTATAAAGATATGGTTATGTGTTTTTGACATAAGATGGTTTTTTTTATCTCGAAAACAATTGTACATTGGAAATTTTTTAGGGATTAGATATAAATTTAATAATATTCTATTACACTACTTTATATTACATATGAATAAATTTTGGTCTAATTATTTGAGTTTGAATGTGATTTTTGAAATCCTATTAATTTTATACTCACATCCTTTTTGGAAGAATTAGTGTGTTTGATTATGTAATTTATTTCAACATAGGTATTTTCAGGGTATAATATTTAATCCAGTGGTGTTTCATGATTCATGTAGTAGGGGAGATGGTGTATGATATTTCATCATAATTGAGATAAATATTATATTGTATTCTATATATAATTGGTCTTGAATTTTTCCACATTTTATTGTTATTTTTTGTGGATTCCAATGGTACAATAATTTCCATGGATTAACCTAAATAAAATTTTCATTACGTTTACAGAATATTTATTATATTTAATAATCACACTTTTGAGGAAAATAATATTTTAGTTTCATTGGAATATTAGAACATAAAAAAATAGTCCAATAGTGACAAATTCCATCTCCCACTGTATGATTCAGAAAAAACATCTTTCCATGGAATATCATACACATTTCATATTTTTTTAATCTAGGTAATGGAAACATACAATGATTGATATTATATTCTCAGTAAGTGTATTTTAGGGAGATAGATAAGTATAAAATGAAAATAATTGTAAGGAAACATTATAATAACATGTCAAATCCATACCATGCATATGAAGTATAATAGACATGATTAATGGAATAAATATTGCATCATTATAAGATATTAATCATAAGATAATAATTAAAACTAACTCATGATATCCTAACATTAGCATAAGTTATATATTTTTACTATACACATATGACTATAAAATGATTGGCATATTAGTCTTGGATCATTACCATGGATATTATATTGGAATGGTTTCACAACCTAAACCATTAGACATGTAAAGGATCACTCCCAATTCCATCATTTTATACACAATTCCCTCTAGTAAAATTATATTAGCCATGGTCCATTATCAAGTCCTTCATAATAATAATGGATTACTCCCACAACTATCATATTGGACAACGACCCTTTTTTAAATGAGTTCAATCCACTTTCCAATAATTTATATCTCATGAGAAATAAATCAATAAACAATTTATTTGGAGTGGAAATAGGTCTCAATCATCACATAATTGATACATATTTATTTATTTAACCAGATCATCAAAATTTATCATATATTAACCCATGAAATGAAATGGGTTTTATAATATTTTTGCTCATCGTTTAAATCATGGATTATAAACTTATTTCATAAATAACGTATCATCAAAAACATAAATTATTAAATGAAATAATAATAATAGTATCATTAGTTCAGTTTCATAGTATGGAATAACTAACTCAACAAATTAAATCATAGACAGAAAAAAATTGTAATCGATCACTAAAAAAATTAGTTAAGAAAATATCATTTCCTCAAAGAATATATATTTTTTAATCTCAAGACATGTAATATACTTTTTATTTAAAAAATAAATAAATATAACAAATTCTTGTAAAATCATTTATTTTTTTAACATATAACATTCTAAAGATATTTTCCATTTAAAATGAAATTAATTTTTTTAGAAAAATATTTTTCAAAATAATTCAATAATACATTTTTTATATATGAAAAAATAATTTGGACAAAAGGAATAAATAATTTTTAATTTTCATTAAAATAATTATTTATTCTCATAACTAGGATAGAGAGGAATATTGTTAACATTACATGAATATATCAACAATTTCTAGAGGATAAAATGTATAGGAATTATTGGGAGGTATGTCATGAGATTTAAGAATTTGTGGATTAATAATAAAAAATCACACTAAGCTATGAGAATACAACATATAATCATTAAAAATTTAGTTACATTGATGCATAAGACTCGAGAAGGAATAAAATTAAACTGATCATAAAAAAATTAGGTTGAAGAAATTCATGATATTAAATTTCAAGGAGAATATATATACACCACATAAATAATGATTGATTTGTAACATTATGAATGTTTCAATAAAAGAATACTGAGAATAAAATACGT
The DNA here is from genome assembly GCA_963277665.1 of Viscum album. Lineage (NCBI taxonomy): Eukaryota > Viridiplantae > Streptophyta > Magnoliopsida > Santalales > Viscaceae > Viscum > Viscum album. Next base: position 2,030,328,184 of record OY728151.1, on the reverse strand, counting down.
TACATTATGTCTAGACTTCTATATAACTTTTTCAACCTACTATTCATATGGTATCCTCTTTTTATATATAGTAAATGTCGTTAATAGATGGATTGATGACCACAATAAGTATTCTGGTATTAGAAGAGGTTTTTTGATGTTATGTTTTAAGGGGTTGACTGATCTAAATGTCTTGGGAGGTCTGAATATTGAGGGATATTGACTTCCATTCAATAATTATAGATGGGGGAAATTCATGTGTGTATATATATATATATATATAATTCCACTTTTTGGAGGGATCACATACCTAATCTGTATCTGGAAAAAATCACTATTGGAGTTGATATAAAGATTGGTCATTAATTACGTCCACAATAGAAATAAAATATATATTACATATAATGTTCGCCCATAGTCTTAATTGTACACAAGATTATCTTATTATATTATACCAATGTAACCAGTTCAATGTTTTTCCTATGTAAATTATCTTTTATGAATAATAGTAATAATAGAATTATTATATACATTCTTCATAATGACAAGATATAAAAAATTTAATTTATTAAATAAAATTCATACGTGTGTGTAAAATTAGTTTTAAAACACACATGAAGAGAAAAAATCCCTATTTTAACCTCAATCATGTTAATTATTTTTTACTTTTTTTAGTAATCATAAGGAAAAATTAAATATGATAAACTTATTTGATAATTAAAATTATTCTAATTGAAAATATTGAAACCATTTTTACAAATTCCATTCCATTTATTGTTAAAATTTAATAAAAAATCATTTCTATATATGTAACAAAAATTATAGTGTTTTAAAGTCAGCATTATAAAAATTGTTCATCGATTTTATATAGAATTTAAATATGAAATTGATTGAATTAAAATAAATTGTCCTAATATATTTATTTTTAACCAAAATATTCTTTCAAAATAATTTAAATAAGAAATTACATTTTTAATCATTTTAAACAAAACATAAGTTTTCAATTAAATTTAATATTTTAGACTATTTATAAAAAATTTATATCTTTCTAAAAACAGAAAAACCCACCCTATTTTGATTATGACAATCAGATTTCAAAAATGATATTTATATAATCCATTTTATTTTATAAATTTTTCAAAAATAATTTATTATTATTTATAATAGAAAAAAAATCAATTTCATTGCAAAAATATTAACTAAAAAAATTGAAATTCATTACGAAAAATTATAATTTTTTTCTGAATTTTAATATTTTGTCTAAACAATTATATTTAATTTTATAGATTTTAGTTATTACTTCTCATATTTCAATTTCTAATATATCTTAAAATGGCCACAATTTTTTATATTAAAATATTTCATGGTTTTGTTTAAACTAAATGTGTTGTGTCACAAAAACTAACCATGTATTGTGTGTAGTGTATGATAAAAAAGGGATATGGGTATCATACTATATAATTGGGTTTACCTAAAAAAATATATCAATGATATAAAATTTATAAAAAAAATTAAATTAATAAAACCTAGTGTGTTTCATTCTACCAACCAAGTGTGTTAAATAAAACTATTTTTATTTAATACATGATGATAGAAGGGTAGATATTATGAATGAATCGAATAACATTGTACTCATAGTTAATGTATATTGTATGAAATTACAACTATGATATATCCTCCTATATAAACATCAATTGATGATATCTATAATGAATTACAATCGTACATAATTATTTAGGTACATATTTTTGATCAAAAATGAAATCAGTATGGGTATGTAGATACTTTTTCTTAATCTTGATCTTTTTCTTGTCCACATAATCACTCCCATGTCATATTCATCAACCAAAATTTTTAATAGAGATTATAGGATCAACCAAATGCGATAGGAATGTCAGAATGAATTATTTGACATGGATTTCATGTAGTTTCATGTTTATTTCATTTAGAAAAATTTGAAAAATTATATAGCGAATATTTTAAACTGCAATGTATCAAGCATGCATTCTTTTTTTTACACCTCATATTGTTTTGATGGTAAAAATATTTTATTTGGAAATACATAAAAAATCCTGACCAATTTTTATATTATAGATGTTGATTTTCTCGCATACCATTCGAAGTAAATAGCCTTATGAATTTCTATTAAGACCCATATAGTAGATGAGATCTGAATATTATGTTTATACAGATCATCACATTCATTGAAATTAATAGTATGTTTTCAAATATCAACAAAAATGTATATTACTCAATAATTGATATATGATTAATGTATAAAAATACCATCCATTGATTATATGACCTCAAATTCCACTATAATAATAAATACATGACTTAAAATAATCATATTCACACAAATTTCCACTATGGACTAGTCATATATATGAGATGCAATATGAATACTCATGGGGGTTTTCACTGAAAATTCCACTTATTACCATTTGGGTGGAATCTTGATAAGCATATAAAATATTTTATATATGAATTAATTGGTATATTCAAATGGAAATAAGATAGTAGAAGTTATAGAATGGATTAAAGGGTTACCATTCACTGTGTAGTTACCACACACTGTGTAAGAAAAATTCATCGATTAAAAATTCCAATTTTCATTCATATTAACAGCCTTCAAACATTGATCGTCATAATATACCATATAGTTTGGTCATTTGTTTTAATAATTCCAATTATCATTATAATTGAAGAATAATTCTGTGGGAGGTTCATTATATGAAGAATTCTCTCTATTGCCATATCTAAATATCATCTTGTCATTGGGTCAATAATAAAATTCCTAATGTCCTTACCATACAAAAATAAATCCTTTATTATTACCTTTATTAATATCATAAATACTTATATTAAACCCTCAAGATAAAGGAATGATCACATTTTTCTCTCCATAGTTCTTATATTTTCTATTAAACTCCTTCTTCTATTTCGTGGGTAAACCATGAGATTTATAAATAAGTACATAATCCATTTATAAATTGATATTAGAACACACAATCATCTGATTTGTACTATATTCCATTATGGATAATTCCAATTAAATGATGGTTTTATGCCACCAATGATTCAATGAACATCAATTCCATCTTGGATGATAATACTTGAAGCATACCATGAATGTAAAGTAAAATATTCTACAAAGGTTCCTCCAAATTCATTATCCTATTGATTTTACTAATGGTACTCTTTATCCATATTCACATGACTTGCACAAGGAGAGTACATGTAGATAAATATGATCCTTAATTAATCTTAATCCATGTATTCAATTTCATCCTGTTCCTTATATTATTGACAATATTCCACCATTGATATTTTTCACAATCTAATATCCAGTATACTAAATTTATTCTATCATGCTCTAGATTTTGGATAATGGAAAATATCATTTTAAATAGAACAATGAATTGTATATAATTTATTACATAATAAATCCTAATGAAAGACGGTTGATTTTTATATATGAAGGACTTAATAAAACATTATTCTTCACATTGTTTGTTTAGAGAAGAACATTCTCCAATGGAGAAGATCCTCCAATAAAGAACATCCTCCAAAAGGGGAATGGGGAACCAACGTTCAGGATATGCCGACACATCACCTTCTTCCTCAAGCCACCTCCAACGAACAAACGATGTAGGAGGTTAATTTTTGATGTATGATAAATATCTTTTTGTTGATTCTTCGTATTCATGACTCTCAATGATGATTGCCAAACAAACATGACCATCGATATGAACATATATCATGATCTTTTCTATACTTTCTTCACTTTTTTTTCAACCTTTCATCATATCTAAAGAATTATGGGTGCTAAAATTAAAATGTTCTGTTGATCGATAGATATGGATGCAGAGATATCGACCCACCAGGTAGCTGGCACTAGACCGGCCACGGTTTGAGCATGTGGGGCCCTTGGAGGGCGAACGATACGAGAATAGCAGCATAGGAAGTAGCGGCGCACACCGGCCCCATTGGAAGGGATGTTGGCTGGACTACTACCCGACATCATCCCACCGAGCATGACATGCTCTGGCGGGTCTTGTGTGCCAGCAGGCTACACCGCATTGTGCCGCTAGGTTGGCCAATGTCGAATGGTCAATTAGACCATTCCAAATTCCATGGGGTGAATTTCCCCTTTGGTAGTAGCTATGGTGGGCCTCTCCACTGTGGACCACTACCATCAGGGGGGGCATCACCCATACATGCAGGCCGCACCGAGTGGGACGCATCCAACATGCCAGGCCACCACATTGTGGGTCGGGCTACACCACAACCCTGCCTATCTGAGTCAAACCTGGGTCGGGTCGTGTCGACCCGATGTGGGGCAATTCGGCCCAGGCCTAGTCGGGCTGGACAAGGATGGGTCGGGCCGGACCCAAGCCCATATAGACTAATATACGCCTTATTCACCATATCCTAAGAACTGGGCGTCCGTTTAAAAAACAGTATACGGTGTTGGGATACATGGAGAGAGATGGTCCTTTTTTTATAATACCCCTTAGTTTGAGATATTTTTGGAGTATGGCCATGTTGGATCGATCCTGAATCTAACTGGTCCCTGAGAATAGAAAATCTAGTAACGTATAGATCGTAGATCTGATTGACGCGTCATATGTTTCATTAAAATCCTTATTACATAGCGGTCGTTAGGGATACATCTTCATGGGACTTCGTCGTATTTTATGTAATGACCTACGACATTAAGAGAGGATCCTTCCAGAATCAAGCATATTTAGTGCGGTAACCCTATGCTAGGTTGTACTTGAAGAATAATCATATCTTGTTTATGTCATCTCTACATTCTATATAGTTCATCTTTTGATCTAATGTGGATCATTATCTATGGATCCTATGTGGGTCATATTCAGATCATGTGTGGGGCATCATTAGATCATGTGTGGGTCGTCTCCAATCCCATGTGTGTCACGACCCGCCCTCGGGACCCGTGCCGTGACTACCCCAACCCCGCCCTCCATAGGCCAGGGGATGGAGACTAGCACCATGGCGTAAATCCCAACAAAAAGGGAAGGCATTTCCTTTGAAAACCAAACAACCACCATAGAGTAAGCTAGAGGAATAGTAACACTAAGTAAAAACAGAGTACAACTGAAGTGCGGAAAATTAAATGGGAAAGTATACAAACCCAAACTGAATGTAAAGTACAACTCTAAAGAGAAAACAACAACTGTAAAGTAAAATCCACTACACCGAGCTGTCCACTGGAAATCCCACCTGAAGGGTGGGTACAGATAGCTCCACTACTCCTCGGGTCTCGTCGTCCGCTCCGAGCACATCCCACCCAGTGGTCCACCTCCAGGTATCATCCTGCTCTGTAATCCTCAGCCAAGATCAACGCTGTCCGTCGTCTGCAACCAACACAACGTAGTGCGGGCATAGCCCGTGCAGGGGTGAGTATAAGCTACTCAGTAGGGACCCCGATACCCCTGAAGGTCTCCCAAAATTCACAAAGGATAAGCCACAAAGGAATATACAATCACGAAGTAACAACCGACACTTCTTAGGTATATGCCCATACATATACCTAATTCATCAATTCCAATACGCTCCAACCTTCGAGACCCAGTACAACTCAGTCCACACAGGAAAGTAATCCTATTCCACACAGGAAAGAAATACGAAATCCACACAAGATAATACAACTCAATCCACACAGGAAAGCAACAGGATTCATCTCACACAGGTATACTTCTTCGAAAGACGATAAAGATGATCTATGATCCATCTAAGTCGTCGGACCCACGAAGGATCGATAGGTAACTAACCCCCGCAAAGAACCTAATAGGATCGGGCCCACACAGGACCTGTAGGCCCTGGTTCACACAGGACCGCTGAGCGCAAAGACCCACACAAGATCGGACCCACATAGGATCGAGCCCACATAGGACCTGTAGTACTGATCCACGTAGGATCGCTGAGTGTTGTAGTCATCGTCTTAGAATCCACTAAGGATCTCTGTACGATCGTCGTCGCAGTCGCAGTAGCAGTAGCAGTCACAGTCGCAGCCAGCACAAGGGTTCCCACACACAGCAAGCTCGTTCGGGAGGGTCTGCTCCACGAGCTGAGGGGCTGATACATAAACTGTCACAAATTCCAGAGTTGATGTATCCAAAAGTTCCGTATCGTCAACAGGAACTCAACGCAATAGACGGCGCGTCGATCAGACGCCCGGTCTGAGAGTTATTGGCTTTTTTCTCACAAGGGCCCGATTGGTATTTAAGGAAAAACCAACCTGACAGTACTCCACATGCGTCCAAACTCAGGCGGAGTATGCAAAAATATCCTTCTCACTAAGAGGAACTCAACAATGCTGATGGCACGTCAATCGGACGTCTGTAGCTCAAGATATGAGCGTTTCCGCTCCGAAGGCCCGGTTGGTTTCGTGTACGAACTAACCCGGCCGAACTCAAAGTATTCTGAAACCTTGAGTGCGATATACCGAACCGAGCGTCTCGATCCAAGGATCGCATCTCCGTTGACCGTTCGTCGATCGGAGGTCCGCATCTCACGTTATGAGAAAAAGACCGAAGTCGATTCGAAAACGGGGGGTCCGGGTCCGGGCCGACCCGTCCCGACCCCCCCCCCTGGGGCCGGCCCGAACCGGGTCGACCCGACCCGGCCCGGTGCGGTGGCGCGGCCCGGCCGGCGGCGGCGCGGCCTGGGCACCGCTCAGGTGCCACGTGCGGGGGGGGGGGGGGCAAGGCCCCCGCCCATCTTTGCTGGCGGCGCGGCTGAAAGCCGCGCCATTGGAGAAACTGTCCCCCCTCGTGGGGGGATGCCTTTGAGAAAAATGGGGGGCCGCCTGCCCCCCTTTATGAAACCGGCCCCCCTTTATTATGGGGGGCCAAAATAACCTCCCGGGGGAATTTAATTCCCCCGGTTTTTCATCGTCCCGGCCGGCCCGACCTGGCTAGCCGGCTTCCTCTCAACAGGACCGGCAAGGGCCGGTCCTCTTCCTTTTTCCGGCACCGGAGGCCCGGATGGCCGCCGGTCATCACGTCCCGCCGCGGCCCGGAACCTGCCGCGGCCTTTGTCGTCCGGTACGGTGCGTCGGCACCATGCCCTTCCTCCGCGGCCCCGCTCCGGCCGCGGCGCCTTCGGTTTCCTTTGACGCGGCACGAAGGCGTCACGTTCATGATGAAATCTTTCCATGATGCGGCGCGACGGCACCGCGCAATAATCATCGAATGATTCCCGCGTGGTGCGACGGTACCACGCCATCTCGTTCATCCACAAGAAAATAATAATAATCAAGATCAAAGGAGGGGGGGGGGGATTCGGCCGTGTTGGTGCGGTCCGGCCCCCACTCTCATTAGACGATAACCCTTAAATATTTATCCACAGGCTTAACATGCTATAACCAAGAAAGAGAGTGAAGAAATAATCAACAACAAACCCCTACCTCGGTTTCAAGTACGATGTTTGTCAACGACCCGCAGAAGACTAACGTTGCGGAGGTCGGGCATCGCGGTAAACGTTCGTCAATTCCGTTGACGAAGAGGTACGTCCGAAGAGGTATGTCGTTGGTGAATCTTCATAAGCCGATGAAGGAAGTCCGAGGAGGAAGCAGTGTTCCCTTTCGTTGAAACCGAAGGCGTCATCGATCTTCGGAAACAACCGGCTACGAAGAAGAGAGGAGCGGCGTTCATCGTTGGAGCTTGAGTGTTCGTTGTGCTCTTCATCAATGTTTGAAGAAGAAGAAGGAGCTCTCAAATCCTCTCAAGATGTCTAACCAAAATAAAATAAGATAAGGCTTATTTTATTTACACAAACAACAACTTGAATTTCAATGGTTTGAAATTCAAATCAACACACCTTAATTAATTAAACCAAGTTGTCAAGCATTAGTTAAAGGGGGTTATAGGGGAGTTTTGAGAGAAGATGAGGAGTTGGGGCTCGGGTGGGCCCCACCAAACTTAATCCTCCCAAGGGACGTTAAGTGGATGTGGGTCCCACCTTTAACTCCCTTTGGGATAAGTTAACCAACAAAATGAAAATAAAAAGGTTTCCACATTTTTTATTTAACTTCTTATAATTTCTCCCAAAACTAACTTTCATCCCATATAAAACGCAACCATGGAAACGGTCTCCTTAAGAGAAGATCGGCGCTTCGAGTTCATCGGTGTCCTCGGAATTTGATTCCGGGCACCGGTTCAAAAGTTAGAAATTCCCGCTCATTCGTTCACTGAACGTACCCGAGCCAAACTTCAGAAAATGATTCCAGGCACTCCGGGCCTCGGAATCAGGTGCCGTCAGAAACTGCGCTCTAGTAAAATTCTAAAGAAAATTAAGAAAAAATTTCCATTGAATTTTATGGGTCTTTACATTACTCCCACCTCAGGGCTTTACGTCCCCGTAAAGATACATCAAAAACTAGGGAAACAAATGAGGGTACTGAGCACGCATCTGAGCCTTCCGCTCCCATGTGCTCTCCTAAAGATTCTCGTGCTGCCATCTGATGCGCACTAGAGGAATCGACCGTCAACATATGACCCGCTCCTACCGATCCTCGATCTCCACTGGGACCTCCGTAAAAGTCGCCCCATCATCAACGTCAAGCTCCCCATGGTCAATGATGTGCGTCGGGTTGTGCACGTATCTCCTCAGCTGAGACACGTGGAAGACGTCGTGCACCCGGTGCAACTGAGGTGGTAGAGCCAGGCGATAAGCCACCTCGCCAATCCTACTGAGGAACTGGAAGGGTCCGATGAAGCACGGAGATAACTTGCCGCCTCAGCCAAATCTCCGTATACCACGTCGAGGTGAGACCCGCAAGAAAACATTGTCGCCATCCTCAAACTCTAGTGGCCTCCGCCTCCTGTCAGCGTATGAATTCTGCCAGCTCTGAGCTGTCCTCATCCGCTCCTGGATGACCTGGACCTTCTCTGTAGTGGCCTGGACCATCTCCGGTCCCACAAGTGCTGACTCCCCAGGGTCTGTCCAGCACAAACGAGATCTCCAAGGTCGTCCATACAACGCCTCGTACGGTGCCATTCTGAGGGTGGAGTTGCAGCTGTTGTTGTACACAAACTACACCAAGGGTAGGTGGTCCTCCCAGCTACGACCAAAGTCGAGGACACATGCGCGGAGCATGTCCTCGAGAGTCTGAATGTTCCTATCCGTTTGACCATCCATCTGAGGGTGAAAGGCTGTGCTCAGACGTAGCTGCGTCCCGAACACCTCCTGTAACCCCTTTCAAAGCCGGGAAGTAAAGCGAGCATCTCGAACAGAGATGATAGATGATGGCATGCAGTGGATCCGCACAATCTCCTGAACGTAGAGACGTCCAAAGCTCTCCACTGAGCCCTGCTCTCTGATGGGTAAGAAGTGTGCCGACTTGGTGAGTCGGCCAACAATCACCCAGATGGAGTCGTGACCTCTGGAAGTGCTTGGAAGTCCAGTCACGAAGTCCATAGATATGTCTTCCCACTTCCACTCTAGAACCTCCAAGGGCAGTACCAAGCCTGCTAGTACCTGATGCTCTGCCTTCACCTGCTGGAAGGTGAGGCATCGAGAATCTAACTCTGCCACAGCCTTCTTCATGCCCGGACACCAGTGCTGTCGTCTGAGATCTTGGTACATCTTCGCCACTCCTGGATGTACCGCCAAAGGAGAAGTGTGAAACTCTCTAAGCTCCTCCTCTCGCAAAGCGACTGGTACCATGGTACGTCCTCTGAAAAGGATGCCGTGCTCTGCTCCAAGGGAGAAACCATCAGGTGCCTGTCCCGAGGATATCTGTGCACGTCGTGTCTCACAGTCAGCGTCCCCACGCTGTGCCTCTCTGACCTGCTATAGTAGAGGAGGGGTGATTGTGAGAGACTAGAGGAAGGATGATCCATCTCTATCCACGAAGGATATCTGAAAAGAGGCTAGCGGCTCCGTCACCTCCTCAATTAGCTGAATTCCCGTCCTCCTGCTGAGGGAATCGGCAACTACGTTCCCCTTCCCAGGAGTACAGACTATCTCAATGTCATAGTCCTGGAAGAACACGATCCATCACCGATGTCTCAGGTTCAGGTCCTTCTGCGAGAAGATATACCTGAGACTCTGATGATCAAAAAAGACTGTAAAACGCTCGCCCATCAGGTAGTGTCGCCATGTCTTCAGAGCGAAGACCACTACTGCTAACTCCATATCATGGGTAGCAGAGTTCTGCTCATACGGCCTCAACTGACGTGATCCATAGGCGATCACTGCCCGCTCCTGCATCAAAACACATCTGAGTCCAGTCCCTAATCCATCGCAGTAGACTACGTACCCTACTCCCTCCTCAGGCAACCTCACGATAGGTGCGCTGGTCAATCTCTGTCTAAGCTCCTGGAAGCTCTACTGACAAGTTTCTGACCACACGAAGGGTTTACCCTTCTTCGAAAAAGCTGTGAGTGGTGTCGCAACTCTAGAGAAGTCTGGCATGAATCTCCGATAGTATCCAGCTAATCCCAAGAAACATAGAACCTCAGTCATGCTCTTGGGTGGCTCCCATGCTAACACAACCTCGATCTTCGCAGGATCTACTGCAACTCCCGCCTCAGAGATGACATGTCCCAAGAAGTGGACCTCACGTATCCAGAACTGGAACTTCGAGAGCTTACCATAAAGCTAGTGCTCTCGGAGTGTGTCAAGTACAACTCGCAAGTGGTAGGCGTGCTCCTCCTCAGTTGTCGAGTAAATCAGTATGTCGTCGATGATGACCACGACAAACCGAACGAGGTATGGCTGAAAGATCCAGTTCATGAGGGCCATGAACACTACTGGAGCATTGGTTACACCGATAGACATAACCATGAACTCAAAGTGCCCATACCGACATCTGAAGGCCGTCTTCTGCACGTCCTCGTCTCTGACTCTGAGCTGATGATAGCCTGACCTGAGGTATATCTTCGAGAACCACCGTGCTCCCTTGAACTGATCAAGGAGGTCATAAATCCTCGGTAGCGAATACTTTTTTCTCACTGTCACCTGGTTCAGGCGAAGATAGTCAACACAAAGTTGCAAGCTCCCGTCCGCCTTCTTGGCGAACAATATCGGGGAAGCCCAGGGTGAAACACTGGGTCAGATGAACACCTTGCCCTGCAATTCCTCCAACTGTACCCATAGCTCTCGAAGATCAGCCGGGGCTATCTAATATTCTGGAGTTGATATCGGTGTTGTCCTGGGGTACAGATAAATATAAAAGTCTACCTCTCTGCGAGTAGATAGCCCTGGGACGTCATCGGGAAAAACGTCCGCAAACTGATCCACCACTACAGGAAAACTAGGACTCCGCACGTCAACTGCTCCAAGGATGAGGCTAGCCAACTGATGAGTGAAGGGCTATCCTCTCCTCCACGGAAGTCCATCCTGTGCTGCAAAGTCTCACTTCTTGCCGGTGAAGGTGAACCTGCTCCCATCGATGCGTACACATCGCACCTTGCGCCTAAAACATTCAATATGTGCATGGACCGAAGATAGGCAATCCATGCCCAAGATGACGTCGTAAGGCCTCGACGCTGCTACAAGAAGATCCCAGCCGAAGCTCTCACATCCTAGAGTAATGTCACACTGCCGGCACCAGTGTGTAATCGTCGAGTTTACTCCCGTATGAGTCTCTAGCCGTAAGGATTGAGCCAACTGCTCTGTCGGAATCTCCGAGCTCCGAACAAGGGAAGCGGCTATGAAAGAGTTACTCGCTCCTGTGTCTATATGTACTGCAGCAAGGGTGTAATAGGCACAGATAGTACCTCGAATCATCTTGGGTGAACTGCGGTCGTAGGCCTCTGCTGCCTGGAGTTTTTCATGTCTCTGTCCGCCAGCTCCCTATGGTCGGGGTTGACCTCCTGGTGGTGGTGGTGGTGGTAGAGCCTCAAAGCATCGCCCACCACCTGCTGCTCGTCCAGCTCCTCTGCCTTGTCTGCCTCCTTCCTGCGGACCGGCACGGTCGACCCTCTTCCTCAGCCTCGGTGGTCCCTCAACCGACTGCTGCTCCTCGGCACGGCGGGTCGTGCAGTCATGATCCATGTGGCCCTGCCCGCCGCACGAGTAGCACTGTCTGCCTCTCGAAAAACTGGCTCCGCGCTGTGTGCCTCGCACTGCGGAGCCAGTGTCCTGAGGTCGTCTGCCTGAAGGTCTGGTCTACCTGGACACCTGAGTCATCTGTCGACTACCTGCTGTAGATGACTCTGCCCCGTGCTGCCCTGCGGTGTGTCTCAGTGCTGGTGTAGACTCAGCAAGGAAACTCTCGATCAAAAGGGCCCGCTCCAGTACTCCTGTCTGATTCGGTATGCTGAGGGAGATCAGAGATGCCCTGATCTCGTGTCTCAAACCCTACTTGAAGGTATGGGCCCAGAAGAATGGGTCTCGTACCATGTCGGTCGAGTAGTGTGAGAGATCAGTAAATCTCGCCGAGTACTGAGCGACCGTCATGCTGGCCCGCCGCAGCTGAAGAAGCTCCTGGATACGCACCGCACGAAGGGTGGCTGGGACGAACTCTGAGCGGATGAGGCTCTCAAAGTCTGTCCAAAGTAGTGATTCTTCATCGTGCACCTGGAGCATCAAGCTCCACCATCGTCCTGCTGCTGTGTGTAGTAGGATCGCAACGAGGATCACCATGAGGTCTTCAGGTGTCCTCACTAGCCTAAAAACTCGTACCACTGCCTCCAGCCAGTCCTCGGCTGCCTGGGGGTCCGTCTCCCCACGAAACCTGGGTGGTCGCTAGCGCTATAACTCATGCAGTGCGCTGTGGCGACGTGCATCGTCAGCGGCTAGTGCTGGAAGCATCGGTGGCTCGACGGGTAGAGCTACCGCCGGTTCCACTGCTGACAAAGGGCCCTGCACCGAGGCCTTGTCGCTCGGTGGGCTGTTGTCATGCTCGACTCTCTGAACCCTAGCTGGCTGCCGTCGTGGGGCCATCCTTAAAAGGAAAGAGGTTGGCCATGGTCAGAACAGTATACCTGGTGAGCTGATATAAAGTAATCACAAAGAAAACTTTGAAACACACACGCAATCAATGTTTTCGTGCATTATGTCGGAAATCAGTAGTCAGGGTCCTGGTGTACGGATACGTCGGCCGCCGCACCAACACTGGACTCCCTGGACTGATAACCACACTCAATACTCTAAACATTATTGCTTCACATAGAAAAGATCAGAGTTCGCAGTAGAACCAAACTCCTCTGATACCAATTTGTCACGACCCGCCCTCGGGACCCGTGTCGTGACTACCCCAAGCCCGCCTTCCATTGGCCAGGGGCTGGCGACTAGCACCAAGGCGTAAATCCCAAAAAAAAGGGAAGGCATTGCCTTTGAAAAGCAAACAACCACCACAGAGTAAGCAAGCGTAATAGTAACACTAAGTAAAAACAGAGTACAACTGAAGTGCAGAAAAGTAAATGGGCCAGTATAAAAACCCAAACTGAAAGTAAAGTACAACTCGAAAGGGAAAACAACAACTGTAAAGTAGAAGCCGCTACACCGAGTTGTCCACTAGAAATCCCACCTGAAGGGTGTGTACAGATAGCTCCACTGCTCCTCGGGTCCCGTCGTCCGCTCCGAACACGTCCCGCCCGGTGGTCCACCTCCAGGTACCGTCCTGATCTGTAAGTCTCCGCCACGATCAACGCTATCCGTCGTCGGCAACCAACACAATGTAGTGCGGGCATAGCCCGTGTAGGGGTGAGTATAAGCTACTCAGTAGGTACGCCGAGACCCCTGAAGGTCTCCCAAAATCCAAAAAGGATAAACCACAATGGAAGATACAATCACGAAGTTACAACGAACACCGCTTTGGTATATGCCCCTACATATACCTAAGTCATCAATTCCAATACGCTCCAAACTCCGAGCCCAAGTACAACTCAGTACACATAGGAAATTAAACGTATTCCACACAGGAAAGCAAAACGAAATCCACACAGGATAGCACATCTCAATCCACACAGGAATGCAACAGGATTTAGCTCACACAGGTATACTTCTTTGAAACACGATAAAGATGATCTCTGATCCATCTATGCCGTCGGACCCATGAATGATCGATAGGTAACTAACCCCCACAAAGACCCACACAGGATCAGGCCCACACATGACCTGTAGGCGCTGGTTCACACAGGACCGTTGAGCGCAAAGACCCACACAGGTTCAGACCCACACAGGATCAAGCCCACACAGGACCTGTAGCACTGATCCACGTAGGATCAATGAGTGCTGTAGTCGTCGTCGTCGAATCCACTAAGGATCTCTGTACTGTCGTCGTCGTAGTCACAGTAGCATTAGCAGTAGCAGTCACAGTCGCAGCCAGCACTAGGGTTCCCGCACACAGCAAGCTCGTTCGGGAGGGTCCGCTCCATGAGCCGATGGGCTGATACCTCAACTGTCACAAAGTCCAGAGTTGATGTATTCAAATGTTTTGTATCGTTAACAGGAACTCAATGAGAAAGACGGCGCGTCGATCGGACCCCCGGTCTGAGAGTTATTGGCTTTTTCCTCCCAAGGGCCCGTTTGGTTTTTAAGGCAAAAACAACCCGACCTTACTCCACCTGCATCCAAACCTCGGGTGGAGTATGCCAAAAGATGCTTCTCACTAAGAGGAACTCAACAAAGCTGACGACACGTCAATCAGACATCCGTAGCTCATGATATGAGCGTTTCCGCTCCGCAGGCCCGGTTGGTTTCGTGTACGAACTAACTCGGCCGAACTCAAAGTATTCCGAAACCTTGAGTGCGATATACGGAATCGACCGTCTCGTTCCAAGGATCACATCGCCGCTGATGGTTCGTCGATAGGAGGTCCGCATCTCATGTTATGAGCAAAATACCGAAGTCGATTCAAAAATGGGGGGGTCCGGGTCCGGGGCGACCCGACCCGACCCCCCCCCCCCCCCGGGTTGGCCCGAACCGGGTCGACCCGACCCGGGTACGACCCGGAGCGGCCCGGCGCGGCGGCGCGGCCGGCGGCGGCGCGCCCGAGGCGCCGCTCGGGTGCCACGTGCGGGGGGGCAAGGCCCCCGCCCCTCTTTGCTGGCGGTGCGGCTGAAAGCCGCGCCTTTTGAGAAACCGGCCCCCCTCATGGGGGCCTTCCTTTGAGAAAAACGGGGGGCCGCCTGCCCCCCTTTATGAAACCGGGCCCCCTTTATTATGGGGGGCCAAAATAATGGACCGGGGGAATTTAATTCCTCCGGTTTTTCACCGTCCCGGCCGGCCCGACCTGGTCGGCTAGCTTCCTCTCAACAGGACCGGCATGGGCCGGTCCTCTTCCTTTTTCCGGCACCGGCGGCCCGGCTGGCCGCCAGTCATCACGTCCCGCTGCGGCCCGGAACCGGCCGCGGCGTTCGTCGTCCGGCACTGTCCGTCAGCACCGTGCCCTTCCACCGCGGCCCCACTCCTGCCGCAGTGCCTTCGGTTTCCTTTGACGCGGCGCGACGGCGTCGCGTTCATGATGAAATCTTTCCACGGAGTGGTGCGACGGCGCCGTGCAATAATCATCGAATGATTCCCGCATGGTGCGATGGGACCACGCCATCTCGTTCATCCACAAGAAAATAATAATAATCAAGAACAAAGGAGGGGGGGGGGGATTCGACAGTGTTTGTGTGGTCCGGCACCCCCTCTCGTTAGACGATAACTCTTAAATATTTATCCACAAGCTTAACATGCTAGAACCAAGAACGATAGTGAAGAAATAATCAACAACAAACCCCTACCTCGGTTTCAAGTACGATGTCCATCAACGACCCGCGGAAGACTAACGTCGCGGAGGTCGGGCGTCGCGGTAAACGTTCATCAATTCCGTTGACGAAGAGGTACATCCGAAGTGGTACGTCGTTGGTGAATATTCGTAAGCCGATGAAGGTAGTCCGAGGAGGAAGCGGTGTTCCCTTTCGTTGACATGGAAGGCGTTGTCGATCTTCAGAAACAACCGGCTACGAAGAATAGAGGAGCGGAATTCTTCATCGGAGCTTGAGTGTTCTTCGTGTTCTTCGTCAATGTTTGAAGAAGACGGAGCTCTCAAATCCTCTCAAGATGGATAACCAAAATAAAATAAGCTAAGGCTTATTTTATTTACACAAACAACAACTTGAATTTAAAAGTTTTGAAATTCAAATCAAGCCACCTTAATTAATTAAACCAAGTTGTCAAACATTAATTAAAGGGGGTTATAGGGGAGTTTTGAGAGAAGATGAGGAGTTGGGGTTCGGGTGGGCCCCACCACACTTAATCCTCCCAAGGGAGGTTAAGTGGATGTGGGTCCCACCTTTAACTCCCTTTGGGAGATGTTAACCAACAAAATAAAAATCCAAAGGTTTCCACATTTTTTATTTAACTTCTTATAATTTCTCCCAAAACTAACTTTCGTCCCGCAAAAACGCAACCTCGGAAATGGTCTCCTTAAGCGAAAATCGGCGCTACGAGTTCATCGGTGCCCTTGAAATTTTTTTTCGGGCACCGGTACAGAAGTTAGAAATTCCCAATCGTTAGTTCACTGAACGTACCCCGATCCAAAATTCGGAAAATGATTACGGGCACTCCGGGCCTCAGAATCAGGTTCCGTCAGAAACCACACTCTTGTTAAATTCCAAAGAAAATTAAGAAAAATTTTCCCTTGAATTTTACGGGTCTTTACAATGTGGGTCAACAATAGAGCTTCCAAACGATGTAAATTATCCAGAAATAATTTAAATCGTATCTACTTATGCACTAAAGTTATACCTGGTGTGAGCTAAGTCTTTACATTTGTGTTACACATCTGTGTGGTGAAACCATTGTTGGATTTTTCAGTGTGGTGTTACCTTTGTGGTATTTACCTTTGTCGGGTTACCTCTGTGGTAATTCTATTCTCATAGTGTTACCTGTGTTATACTTCTACATTCGTGGTGTTTCATATGTGGTATTCATCCCTCATATGTGATATGGGTATATATTTATAACATCGATATATGTATTTGAATATAACTATGTAGTGTTTATGAAAATTGGTTCTTTATTTGATATTGAGGTATTTCTTTTTGGAATATCCTTTGTGGATTCTGAGATACAATCAGGCGTATCAGGTTCTTTACTGAGTATTATAACACTCATCCCTACATGGGCAGTGCCCGCACCCTACATTGTATTTTGAATATGACAGTAATAATTGACGGTGGATAAGGGTACTAGGACAGAATTTTGCTCGGTTGGGGACCATTAGATGAGATGTTCAACAGAGACGATAGTTCGAGAGCTATAGATACCCTTCGGGTAGGATACTTAGAGGGTGTTAACAGGATCTATTTTCAGTTTTACTTGTACATTCAAGTTCTGCTTGAATTCAACCCCTCTTTACTTACTGTACTCACTCTATTTTCTGAATAGTTTAAATTCTTCTTGTATCTTTTTGTGTACATGTATTGTGTGAGTTGAATATTAAAAGGAAATGAATTCCCAGCTTTAGGGATATTCCATTCCGGTTCTAGTCACCAGCCCCTAGTTTATGTATGGCGGGATTAGGAAGTCATGGAATGGGCCCCATGGGATGGGTCATAGAAAATTGGTTTCATATGGTGGTTCTAGCATAGAACATGGACTCTAATCATTTTTTTCGACAATAGTGTTAAGTGTAATGAGTGTGGGATTCACTTGGGGAATCCACTGTTGGTATGGTGGCCATCATATCTATACACTAGGACATTGACTTATTATTTCTGATTCAGTGCAA
Source organism: Viscum album (assembly GCA_963277665.1). NCBI lineage: Eukaryota > Viridiplantae > Streptophyta > Magnoliopsida > Santalales > Viscaceae > Viscum > Viscum album. Next base: position 2,030,310,501 of record OY728151.1, on the reverse strand, counting down.
GAAAACTCTCTTTGTGTTTGTGTTTTTGATGGGATTTCATTGTGGTCACTTTGAGTTGGCTCACCAGGTATTACATATTGACCATGGAAAACATGTTTCTCTTCAGGATTCTTCTATGCAGCCTTCTGGCCAGGGTTCTAGATAGAGTACGCGGTGATAGCCCACCGAGCGACGAGTCATTGGTGTTGGTCCCCCTTTCGGTAGTTGTACCATCAGGTGGTGTTCCAGTAGCACCACTAACCATTGGGAAGCTAATTCCACTAGCCCCAGTAGTAGGGGGTGCACTCCTCTTGATCCCGTTGCATGATTTTTACTGTCAGAGCCCACTGAGGTTCCAGGGTTTGACAGATACACAAGTAGTTGAGGACCGAATGGAGGCCGTAGTTAGAGTTATTTGACTGGTAGGGACAAAAGTTGATCTATTAGTGATACTTTCTTACAGTGATCTCCAAGTAGATCATGTCTACGACCAAAACACCCCAAAATGACTCAAGGTATGATATTTTTCTACTTGACCTTCTAAAAATTACTTATAGACACATGTTCCAGTCACTATTTTATCACCACAACCCAAGTTTGTAACTCATATATTCTGGTGGAGTCATTGGATCGATCTTTTTGGATAGAGACTCTTAAATGAGATGATTCGATGATTACATACTAGTATCGATAGTGTGAGATTACTCTAGGAGGTGAGTGATTTTTCTAGGATCTTCTAGTAGTGTTGTTGAGGACATACAACGTCATGTTGGGTATGGATTTGTTATATATTGACCATGTTCAGATCGATTTTATTATGTGTAATGTGTGGTGTGTCCACGAGGATGCGGCTTGGTTTTCCTTCACCGGTGATAAGGGAACCATTGCAGCATAGGACAGACATACATGAAGGATGGTGCAGCCGATCACAACTATGATGGATAACCTTACCCCTGGAGATGTTGATGTTGAGATTTCCAAGATATCATGTAGTGGTGGATTAGTACGGTGATGTTTTCCCGGATGGTGTTCCAGGTCTACCTCTACAATGGGAGTTGTACCTTTATATCTACATTTACCAAGGGATGGCACTGATATCTACATCATCATATCAGATGGCTCACGTGATACTTCGATTGTTGTGAGTGCAGTTGAAAGGCTTTTCGAGGAAGGGGTTCCTTTGGCCCAGTTTTTCTCCTTGGGAAACCACAATTTTTTTCCATGAAGGAGGAAGGGAGTTTGAGACTCTGGGTGGAATATCGGCGCATGAACAAGGTTACTATGAAAAACAAGTACCCACTACCGAGAATTGAAGATATTTTTGATTTGCTGAATGAGGAATGGTGGTTTTCAAAGATAGACCTCTAATCTGGCTATCAATGGCTTAGGGTAGAAGATGAGGATGTGTGGAAAACAGACATCATATATCAGTATGTCCACTATGATTTCATGGTTATTCCATTCAGCATGACCAATTCGACAACAGTTTTCATGTGACACATGAACAGAATCTTCCAGCCATGCCACGATCACTTTGTTGCAGTCTTCATCAATGACATCCTGGAACACTCACCTACATAGGATGATCATGATATCATATGAATATTGTTCTGGACACACTCTGATTGAACCAGCATTATGGTAATCTTCCAAAGTTCCAGTTCTATAAGAGGCATCATAATATATAATAATAAAAAGTAAATCATTTATATAACATGGAGAGGGTGATGTTTATAATACATCTAAAGAAATATATACACATTACATAACATACAACTCAATGAAGGATATTTGAGACAACATTCTCTTATGTTGTGTCTTTACATCTGTCATACAAGTCCATCCTCATGCTCCTCATGTATCCTCATTAGGATTTATGTAAAACACATACATGGATGGATTTCATCAAAAAAACCTATTTGGTTGTGGGGGAGAAATTTTGGAAGTGAATATGGAAATGGTTAGTTGAGACAAATGGCCTAATATATTTGGTGATGGGGGGAGTGTGTGTTCCCTTTTGTAAATGAGGAGTGGTTTTCATGTATATATGAAAAATTATTCACTATTGGGTGGTCTCCCTTCAACATATTACTTTCAAATTAAAAAAATTGAAGTTAGGGAATAATTAGTCAAGACACAACTCCCCGACATAAAATTAACATATTTTCCTAAGTATTCCTTATTCAGTATGTTTATCAAAATTCCACATTATTTATTTACCAATGTAATGTCTATATTATGAAACACTATAGATGGTTATCATTTAAAAACAAGAATAAATTTTTTTATATGATAATTTATAAATTTTTATATAAAATATGTATAATATAATATTCATATGAGTGTGTAAATTTATTTTTTATTAAAACTCATGTAATGTGAATAACCTTATTTTTACCATAATCCCCAAAATTAATTTAACAATCATTCACAAAAAATTATGATAAATTTTTTACTTATCATAATTATGTAATATAAATTATTCACTTCCCAAATATAGAATCTGGATGTCAATTTTACATTCATAAAAGTGGAATTATTTAATTTAAAATTCAACTCAAATATACCATGAGAAAGAAGTTTTTTGGTAAAAAAATAATGAAATGTTTATATTAATTTTATGTTCACTATAAATGTTAAATTTATTAAAAAATAATTAATTTCGATTAATAAATGATTTTTTAACTATAATAATATTTTATATAAAAATTGAAATAAAATTTAACTATGTATTAATATTAATTAAAATGGAAGGATAGAATTTAAAATTTGTATATTTCACTCTTCATCAAAACATGTTTTTTTTCAGAAAAATATCAAGTGTTCACCTCAAGCTAATTTAGATATTATGAATTCAATAATAATATTTTAATAAAATTAATTTTAGAAGATATTTAAAATAGATAATTTTTTTACAAAATAATTAATAATAAATTGATTGAGAAAATTGAATATTTAGAAAATTAAACACATTCCCAAAAAAATTTATTTTATACTAATATACATCCATTATGTGAAACCATTATAATTAATATTTTAAAAATTATTTGCGTCGAATTATTTTTATAGTTGTAATGTTTCTATTATAACACTTAGTTTTTAATAATATTTTTGAATTATCATGGTATTTTTAAAACAATGTTTTGTGTGTCATAGAAGCTAACATTGTGATGTGTGTACTGTATGATATCTCATGTTTCATTGTAATGAATGATTTACTTGTTGTTAATGAAACATTTTCCATCAATTTTATTTAATCTATCTTAAAAATTAATTCATAAGAAATCATGGTGTTACTAGTACACTAATATGGTAGACAATTTCTTTTTGTATAACATAGGTCGTATTATTTTATTGATATTTTGGAATGATTGTTTGTTTTATATTAGGTCAGTTGTTGTATATATAAATGTTAATTAATCCAACATAATTCCTAGAATCCCATAGCTTTTAATTCAGTCCTTTTGTGTCTTTGTGGTGTCTCCTATGTATAGTAAATCCTTATAAATTTTCAAGCCAATGAAGATGTATAAGATGTTATATATGAAATCACCTCTAGTTAGGATGTTTATATTTCATGTACAGTTGTATCTTCTTTGGTTGTCCCATCTAAATATTTTCGAGACAATATATAAGGATTTTCAGTCATTGAGTTTAAAATGTTATTAGTCTATATTGGTAATGGTATAAAATATATATGATCCTGTAAATAATAATTGTTTGGAATAAAAAAATAAAGTTATCCTTTTTATGATGAATTTCTTTTTACCACTGGTTTTAAATACAAATATTTTTTTAAGAAACTCCATATTTAGTTTTTAAATCATATTTTTGGTTTAATGTGATTTTTATTTAATGGAAGAAATTTATAATAAGTATTCATGTTTGGTACTCATTAATAATTATATGTTTAATGGTTTATTGAATAATCTAAATTAAATATTTTTGAAATAGTTAATTGGTTTAATTATGCAAATCATGTTTCTCTTATTTTTGAAATTGATTAAAATGTTTTCATTGGTTTGATTATAGAATTTATGATTATGAAATTTGTTAATTCTTAAAATTTGAATTTATATTCCTTTATTTTCTAATGATTAAAACTATAATATTTTCTGTTTTTGAATCACAGATAGGAATTAGCTAGAAATTATTGATATCAATAGAAAGAAGCCTTAGAGTATGTGGTTCCACCTAAACTATGAGTTAGCGAGTTGTTTTTTTAAATCATTTTCCACACTAATCATAATTTGTATAGTATTAATTTGAAAGATGTACATTGACCTATGAAGTATTTAATTTTGGTCGAGAGTAAAAAATATTCCCCCTTTTAGTGGGATTCTGAATAAGAAAAATATGTATTCTCGTGGAATATGATGAATATAATATATTATTTACATGGTCAGAAATAGATTTTAATTTAATATTAGAAACATATATGATAGAGGATCAATAATTCCAATAGTGGGATTTGTTTTTTCAAGATAATGCTGAATATGGAATATCATGGAGGTATTTTGAGAACATTAATAATAATAGATTTTGTCCTCGCACAACTCAAATTCCAAGAATAGTAGATTTCATTATCCTAAAATATGACAATATCATGGTATTGATGTATTTAGGTAAATTCATGAATTCGGTCTATATTTCCCGAGAAGATTCTCCAGGTCTATCCCTGGAGGAAATAATTTTTGAATTGGGGTTTTGATTATATATTTGAGAAAGTATTATCCCACTATGTATTGATGACTATGAAAAACATTCTAATAGTGTTTTAGTAGTAATAAATATATATATTGGTAAATATAATTACAAGTATAATTCGTAATCTTCTTGGAAGAAAAGGGAACTCTAACAGTTGGATTTAAAAATAGAGGGACACCTACATTGTGAGTGGTGGGGCACTATAGAATCAAACCATGGAATTGGTGAAAATTTCTCCTTGATCTAAAACATAGACTTGTATTTTCAATTTTGTTCATTAAAACATACAAATAATGACTATAAAGAACCACATATTTCATATAATAATTTAAATTGGATATGACATAATTATTTATATTGTTGTAATGCGCCAAATATGGGTACAGGAAAAACATCTCAGGTTTCATAGACAATGTATGATTTTGTGGGACTAGTTAAACATTATTTTTCTCATCAATAGTATCGATAAATCCTATGTGTTTCTAGGAACACCATGAATCCTAATAATATGAAATACCAGTAGGTTAATTAAGTGAAATGTGAAATGATTATGAAATTTCAGATATATATGAATATGATATGGGATGATCAATCAAGTCTTTCTCTAGTGATTGGTACAATTATTTACATTTCTACCCATATGCAATAATTTTTTATATGGATTCAGACCACTCATTTATGTCTTCTACTATTATCGGTAATATTGGATTTCATGTGGAGTTGATGAATTTAATTTTGAATTGTCAAACTCATTTATTCCAAAGACAGTGTTGAGAATTTATATTTATAAATTATTCTAAAACAACCAAATGGGGTTGACTTCCAATGGTATTAATAATTTATTGTGATATATGTATATGAAATCACATTACTTATGGAATGTTAGAAATTATCCAAATCTATAATCGAATAATAATCCTAATATGATTGATTCACAAGTCATAATATCTTTCAGAATATGTTTAATATATATTTGGATGTAAATTCATGTAGAGTAGGACATTTTGAACAATAAGTTGTATTTATTTTTTATCAGTTGGTATACATAAAATTAAAATCAATGTTTTAGATAATAAATTCATATTTTACAATCATCATTGTAAAATTTCTAGATCATTTCCATATCAATTTATCTATGTTTTTTAAATAATGATAAATCGAATTTTTGATTTATCTCTAAACTGGGACTTGTTTGATTTCACTCCTTATTGGAAGGACAGAATTGAAGGTACAGAAATTATTGATCAGTTTGAAGTTTTAGAATGTATATAGTTCATTTGATTGATCATGTCTCGTTAGAACGAACATGTTTGTTCTCTAAAAAAGGTATATAGAACTCTATGGAGTTGTGTAGATTATCATATTATTGATTAATTTATTTAAATAATCAGACTCATTTTTATCATATAAATTTCCAATTTGATCAATTTAGAGGAAACTATTAGTTCCCTAAAATTGAATTAAATTTTTGATACAATAAATTATAATTTTGAATGAATTTTATTCAAATTAAAACATTCATAAAAAAAATTCAACAATAAATATTTTATTATGAATTCTGTTCTTATGGAATTATTAACTAAATTTATTGAAATAATGATTCAAATTTATCAGAGGTATCTATATATGGTTATGGTGGTGTTTTATAATGATTTATGGGTGAATAATTGGAAAATGGGATCTTAAATAACAAATCAATATATTGTTGGAAATCTTGTTGGAGAAGTTTATTTATTTTATGATCTAAGTGTTTTACATTACTATATAAGTGGTCTGTTTCCTTATCCATTCTATTTCAGAAAAATACATTTCAATAGAACCTAAAAGTATAGAAGGTATTATTCTTATAAATAACTAAAGAATATACTTTTATAAATTTAGTTTCATTTTTAAAGTTTGATATTATATATTGTTTATTCATGGTTTTTCTTGATATTCCTCACTGATTAAAACATATATAATCAAATTTTTTATTTTTAAATGGCATTTTTAATGTCATATTTCCAATCAAACAATTATGCATTGAATAAATTCAAAACTAACCATCAATTTTCAATGTCTCTGTTGGGATATTTAGTCTATAATGATGCATCCTTATCTAGTTTGGGAAATTTTCTCTTACTATTACATCATTTTGTTTCATATGGTTCATGATAATTAAATGGACATGTGAAGAAATAACAAACACAATAATTAGAATGTGATATTATGGCCCATTCATTGATAACAATCAGTTATTACCTATTTGGTGTTTAACTAATAGTTTATACATATCTTATTATTTTGAATCAAATTTTCTCAAAATTCGATTTGAATTTATGGATTTGTAAAATGATGGAGTATTTGATGATATTTGAATTCAACATTATTTATGTATTGCGTAAAGGGATGTTTATAGAGGATGAAATGAGTATGAAGTTATATGGGATGTCAGCTAAAGATGTGCCAGACTATTTGAGGATATTGTATGTCATAGAATATATTAATATAGTTTTTTTGGATGAAGGGGACATTTTTTGTGTTCTTTCTAGATAAGGATTTTTTAAGTAGTTTAGAAATGATGAAACATCATATCTATAATATGATACCATGAGGTCTAAACTCAAATATAGGGAGTCCATTAAGTGATAGAATCTATACTGGTGTTCAATGTTTTGTTTATATAATCTATTGATGTAACTTTAGATTATCAGTAATATCATAATTCTATATATAACATTTATTGAATTTTTGAATTTCATAGAAAATTGAATTTGAATAATGTTTCAAAAGCACATTATTGGTTGATAGAATTAAACACTACTGTAGTTAAGATTGTCTTGAGATGCCACACCTATTAGTATTTCATTGTAGAACATTAATGACCAGTTTTTAAGTTTTATTCTATATTTATCCCTATATATATATTGATTATATAAAGATTATTTTCTAATAGGCCTACCATATAGGTCTAGGAAACATGGTATCTTATTTTATATATTGGATCAAATAATAATATCATCCCACTAATCCACTATTTATAAAAATATTATGGTGGAATAGTTTTCATGATGTTTATATTCTATAAATAATAATTATTTATAGTGATCTAGTATTGATTTTTTTTGGACCATGACCACAGGTTGACCACTTGTTTTTTGAAATGCTTACCGAAAAATTGGAAATCCCTTAACTATGATCATAGATTATCATCCTCAAACCTAGGGATAATTTTAATAGACTCTAAAAACGTATATTATATTCTTCGAGATTAAATTTATAGATGTTAGGGCTGATGGGAGGATTTTAATGCATTATTTTTTTATCATTTATTGAAGATGCACCTAAATGATATATATGGATTAGTTTTATGTATTTTTGGGGTTTTCGTGTTGTACTACATATTGTTGGGTGGACTCCTATGAGAAATAAATATTTTTATCAATTCTAGAGCATCAAATATTACAGAAGAATCAGTTGATCATAAATATATTGTAGATGGATAATATTTATCCAAAATCAAATGTGGATAATAGTTTTCAATCCATGTCATTTCAGATGAGAGATCATGTATTATTGAATATATCTCAATGATATAATAATAATAATTTATCTATTTATGGAATTATTTTTTCATAATATATAGTCCAATTATAAATACATGAATGAGTTTTTGATGTTGAATATTATTTGACTTTCCTTCCATGTTTCTATTCAATGAATAATTATTTCTTTGTATCTCAATTCATAATGTATAAATATAATCATTACTATGTGATTCAATGGGATAATATTGACCTAGATCATGATTATTTATTTCATCATGTGAAATTATATATTGTTGATAGGAAATATAATATCATGTCGGTTAAAATATTTTATATCATATGGTTTCATGGATCCTTGTTTAAATTCAACAAGAAACATGGGAGCGTGAAAAGGCAATAATGATGAAATGGCCAAAGGTCATCCCAGAAAACTATTGTTTTGTACATTCCAGATATTTAAATTATAATGGTGGGGATAAATTTTCATTACTAATTTTATATACATTCTCATGTATTATTTCTTGTTGGGTCTATATACTTTTATCTCTCTTTTGGGAGGTTTTGGGTGGATTTTGTAACATTTGTAGGAATTTATAGGGGATAAAGATTTTGGGATGGTGTTTAGAAACTAGGAACCATAACATGTAAATAATGAAATAGGATAAAATGGTAATTGGGATTGTACTTAATTAATAAATATCTTAGATTTATCAAGAATTTGAAAATGGGAAACAATATAGGTATATATATAGGTAAATAACTACTCTAACATGTTTTTTCCATACAAGAAAATCGTTAGAGGGGTGGACTTATGGATTTAGCCCCGAATAGTTAGCTCATTGTTTACCATAGAGTATAGAATAATCATTAGATTTTTATTTGGAATCACTAAAAGAAAGGATTAAATATGAATTATGTCTTTATAACCTAATAAATATTCTATTCACTCGCAATCTCTAATTATTTTTTTCACATTACTTGAGATATTATCCCTATGAATTTAGAAGTGATTCATAGGGAAACCAATGTGTTTTGTAGTACAATATTCTTAGGTTACATTCCATTAATCATTATTTTTTTTCATGGATTGATTATTTATATTTAATAATTCAAATGAAATATTCTATTAAAGATATATAAATGTTTTGTTACATACATTGTGGTAAAATAACATTGTATATATATAAAGGAACATGGTTTGTGATCAAATCAATATGTTTTATGAGACATTTTTTATTTTCATGGATCATTGAGAGTTAGATGGATTCTCCCTCGTATATACATGACTCAATACATGAATGCTTATTTCTATTTCAATGACTTTATTATTATTATTTTGAGTGTCCTATTTTTATTATTGGTAGAAATAGTTTTTTATTGATATTATATAAATAATTTATTTGTTTTTGATTTATAGAAAAAAATAGTGCAAATAGTTTTCAATGGATATAATTAAAATTATAATTTTTTTGGTTGAGAACTAGATATTTGGGAGAACTATTTAATTGTATTTTTTATTGTACACAAAATGGTTTTTTGAATGGGGTTCATTATAGACATATGATTAGCCACTGTAAGAGGCTAATATTCATTGCTAATATATTTAGTTTTCATGTGCCTTGATATTCATAAATACCATTTTAGTGCATTTTACATTTTGAACACTCATTCTCATGATTTGTGCACTTCATGCCTAATGTGCACCAATTTAGGCCCAATGTTTCATCTGATTTTAAAGAACGTAAATATCCATGTTTTAATTTTATATTTTCGGAAATGGATATTCACTTAATTATGAACATTTTTTATTCAGGGATCAATGGATTATTAATAAATTATGATGGAGATATTTGGCGATTAAAGGAAACAATTCTGGATAAGGCAGATTGTATATCATCCCACTGATCGGACTATGGGGCCCACAATACAAGACCAATGATTCTCAATATTTTTTGAAGGATAGAAGACATATAGGGGAACAAATAATTCTTCTGGAGCCAGTGCTAATTCGTCCTCAATGGTGGTGATTAAGGTGGCCCAAATTGAAGATTTAATTTTGGGCCAGAGTCTGCGGCCCAGAAAAACATACCATTATTGAAATCATATCTCCCGAACCACAAAGTTTTTCTGGACGTAATTTTACATGATGTTAGGGGACATCCGGGGATTAATTTAAGTATTCTAGGGTCCACTCAAATTCGGCCTTCTAGAAGGTCCTTTAGGTGAGTCTTTCTGGTGGATGCAAGCTGGCTGCAACTTCGGGGCAATAAGTGGAAAAGTCTCTCATCATTAATGTTCCACCCACTTTTCCCCAACATAATTAATTAATGGCACATGGGATGTTGGGGGATCGGCCAAGGCATCATTTTTTCCAATTTAAGGCAGGAGTGGTGGTGGATTTAGGGATGTTGGGTGCTTTCTTTTCATTGTAATGTTATTATGACAATTTTCCTTTGTAATGTTCTTCATTCTCATGTAAGTTGTTCGAATCACCTTAGTCTTCAATAAAAGTTCGTTCTCTTCTCTTGTGCTATTCTTATCCTTATCATCGTGATACCGCTTCCTCAAGGTGTGAATTTATTCACACCAAACCTTGTGATTTTGTTCACACAACGGTGGAGTGATCGTTATTTTTGTTGTTTTTACTTCTTCAATTCCACCCTCATAAGTCTACTTTCCGCTTCTGTTGAGAACTTGTCATCAATGGATGTCTAGCTCTTTTATGGGTTGATCCAAGGGAGTAGCAAGGGGATGGATTTAATGTTATTTCTCATGCCCTAAATGTTATTAATTTCTTTTAATTGAGTTTCTTTCATTCAATGATTTTTATTCTTCCTCTTCCTTATTTAATTTTTTCACACCACTTTCATGTGCTAATTACATCCTTTACAATGGAGTGCTCATGAAAATGATCCTACAAGTGTATAGGTGATTATAATATGTTTTTAAGGTGTTTAATCAGTAAGTGATGAGGTTAGTTTGAATTCATTGCATGAATCTTTCTCGAGTTAATGAAATTAAAATCGTAAAAAAAGGAATTCATTCAATCCACCCCGAGCAATAACCTAGGATCAACTCATTTTCTCATAATTTGAATTAACATAGATCTTTTAGTGCTCTTTAAAAACAATCTAATATCAACCCAAGTTGGCCACTTCATAGCCAAAAATCCATCTCTTTTATTGAGTTTCTAAAGGTTCTTCTTAGGTCTCTGTGGATTCGACAACCCAAGCTACACTACAAGCGACCGCTTGACCCTTAAAACTTGGGTAAATTTGGGATAGACCAAATTTTGGCACCGTTGCCGGGGACCAAGTAAGTATCTTAGATCCAAAAAACCTTCTTTCCTCACCTCTATTCTTCTACTCTCACCCAAGATCTCTTATCATGTCCCTTTCTCAATTTTTTTTGGCGCATGTCCGCCTACACCCGCGATTTCTCAAACAGACTAGTTAGGGTGGATAGTCCTATGATAGGGGAGTCAAGTGAACCTAGGGGATTGTTTAAATTATATCCAAATATTCTTGAAACCCCAATGTCAGAACTTGAAACAAGTCCAATGGAGGGTCATCCACAAAATCAAATTGTAAACCCTGGGGGGAATCAAATGGGAAACCAAAACCAAGATGCTCCAAACTTAGGGAATGTAGTTGATCAACCCATGAACGACTACCTCACTCCCGCTTGGACCAATTCCCCCTCATGCATTAGACACAATTCCATAGGAGACACCAACTACATATTCAAACACCATGTCCTACACCACCTTCCAACCTTTCATGGGATGGAGTCAGAAATGCCATACCTTCATGTCAAAGAGTTCAACGACATTGTTGAAACCATGTGTCCCCCACATCAACTAGAATCTGCTAAGATGATGCTCTTTCCTTTTTCATTAAAGGATCGAGATAAAAATTGGCTAAAAAACTTGAGACCTGCATCAATCCACTCTTGGGACCAACTGCAACGAGAATTCTACAAAAAATACTTCCCTCATCACAAAACAATTGCACTTAAAAAGAGCATCCAAAACTTTTGTTAAAAAGAGGGAGAGTCATTTTATGAAACATGGGAGAGGTTCAAAGACACCCTAAACATGGTTCCACACCATGGTTTTTCTATTCCTGAACAAGTAAAAATTTTCTATGAAGGTTTGGGCCCGGGGAACAAACAATTCATTGACATGATGTGTAATGGGGCCTTTAAAAACAAATCCCCAAATGATGATTACGAGTATCTAGAAATCCTTGCTGAACAAAACCAAACATGGGGAACATCACCTTATTCTGAAAACCCTCAAAGAACTACTGGAATGCATACACATAGGGTAGAGGAAAGCCTTAGGGAAAAACCTGAAACACTCTCTAGGAAGGTTGAAGAGATAGACCATAGAAAATTCAATGAAATCCAAACTGTAGACCTTGTTTGCACAATCTGTGACAAACATGACCACAAAAAGGACAACTACCCAACCATTCCATCCATCAAGGATGTTCTTTTAGGAGGAACACCTTCTGAATTCAATGCCCAAAACTTTCAAAAGCATCAATACCCAAACACATTCAACCCAAGGTATAATGAACACCCCGACTTCTGATGGAAAGATAACCAACAACCTAGCCAACCACAAGGACCAAACCCTTACACTATACAAAATTTTCAAAACTATAACCAATTCCAACAACAACCAGTCCAATACCAACATCCTCCCATATAATACCAACAAACTATCCATCAAACAAAGTATCCCCCTGGGATAACCCAACCAACACAAACCCCTTCCCAATCTGTCCCTCTCCCAATCCTTGAACAACTGTGCAAACAAATGGAAAGGATGAACTCAGAAGTCTCGTCCCTTAAACAGGAACTTCAAACCATCAAAACTGGAAAGCCACCCATGCCCACACAGGCCATTCCAGAACAAACATCAAGGGGGGAGACAAGTTGCACTCAAAAAACTCATGAACAACTAAAGGTTGTGATAGTTTTGTGAAGTGGGAAATCAATTGATAAACCTGAACAAATAGTTCAAAACCCACATGAATATTCAAACTCTAATGAAAATTCAATCGAATCACATGAACAAAATGATGATACTAATAAAAATGTGAAAGAAACAACTCTTCAAAAAACAACCCCACAACCTGCCCCATTTCCTCAACGCATGAGGGGGAAAACCAAGCCTGAATTGAGTGAAACATTGAGGGAAATATTCTCACAAGTCAAGTTGAACATTCCACTCCTCGATGCCATTCAAACCATTCCTGCATACTCAAAATACCTTAAGGACCTCTGTACATTTAAACGGAAATTCCCACATAAGAACCAAGTCCTTCTGGCAGCAAATGTTAGCACAACAATCCAAGGAACCCTTCCTCCAAAGATGAAAGACCCGAGATGCCCTTACATAAATGTTGAACTAGGAGAGCAAAAAGTTGTCAAAGACTTGTGTGATCTAGGATCTAGTGTGAACCTCATTCCTTATTCTATGTATTGTCAGTTAGGGCTCGAAGAACTCCAACCCACCTCTGTCACTCTTCAACTTGTTGATCCTAGTATTCGATTTCCAAATGGGATCTTAAAGGATTTTTTTGTGAAAGTTGAAAATTTCATTTACCCAGTTGACTTCATTATTCTAGACAATCACCCAAGATTAGGTCCTTGGGAGCAAACCCCAATCATCCTTGGTCATCCCTTCCTTGCAACAATCAACTCTGTTATCCGAGTCCGAAATGGGAACATGACCATCACCTTTGGAAACATGAGTCTAGACTTGAACATCTACAATGAAAACTCTCAAATTGGGGATGATGAAGAGATACATGAGGTTAATTGGATAGGTAGTGTTGATAGTGAACTCAAGGATCATCAAGGAATTACCGAAGGATGTTTAAGTCAAGAAGAGATTGATTTTCTTTGTTCACATGAGGGAAATTTGTCTCCTTGGATTGAATCTCTTTCAGATTTCTCTATTGGTGATTTTCTAGAATCACCAATCAATGATACCATGGGTGAAATCAATAACATCGAGTCCATCTCCCTTCATGATACTACTCTAGATAATTTAGTGGATGAAAATTCTCTTCACATGGAACCAATTTTGTAAACAAATGTATAAACAGAAACTGAGTTCAATACAAAGTCTCATCCTTTCTTGGAAAGTGATAACCACTCTGATGTTGAATTTAAGGTTTTACCTTCATCACTAAAGTATGCGTTCTTAGGGGACAATCAATCCTTTCCTATTGTCATTTATTCCTCTCTTGAATCCAATCATGAGAGGATGCTTCTAGATGTCCTTAGGAGACACAAGAAAGTCATTGGATGGACTCTATCAGATATTCCTGGGATTAGCCCACTTATCGGGACTCATAGAATTGTTCTAGAATCCGATTCAAAGCCATGTAGTCATCCTCAGCGACGAATCAATCCTAATATCATGGAAGTAGTGAGAAAATAACTTTTTAAATTGTTAAAAGCTGGTATCATCTATCCTATAGCTGAGAGAGAGTGGGTTAGCCCAATCCATGTGGTTCCAAAGAAGGCTAGAATCACACTAATAACAAACAATGATGGAGAGATGCTTCCCACAAGGGTTAGTAGTGGATGGAGGGTCTGTATTGACTATAGGAATCTCAATTCTTGTACCAGGAAAGACCATTTCCCCTTGACATTTATTGATCAAGTCCTCGAGCGAGTGGCGGGTCATCAATTCTACTGCTTCCTAGATGGATTCTCAGGGTATAATCAAATCGATGTCTCTTTAGAGGATCAAGTAAAAACGACCTTCACTTGTCCATTCGACACTTTTTCCTTCAAGCGCATGCCCTTTGGGTTATGTAATTCCCCTGGTACCTTCCAGCGGTGCATGATGGGAATCTTCTCGGACATAGTGGGGAATTGTTTAGAGGTCTTCATGGATGATTTCTCTTTCTTTGGGGATACTTTTGTGGGATGCCTTATAAATGTTGAAAATGTTTTTTCAAGGTGTGAGGATAAGTATCTCATTCTAAATTGGGAAAAATGCCATTTCATGGTAAGGGAAGGACATGTTCTAGGTCATCTAGTATCTCGTAGAGGGATTGAAGTTGATAAAGCTAAGGTTGACATCATTCGTCACCTTCCCTCTCCTAAAACTCTTAAGGAAGTAAGGTCCTTCTTAGGACATGCTGGTTTTTATAGAAGGTTCATTAGGAATTTCAGCTCTATTTCTCGACCACTTTGTGCTCTATTGGTAAAACATGCTCCATTTTTATGGAAAGAAAGATGTGAGGAATCATTCTCTACACTCAAGTCAACTCTTATATCTCCACCTATCATGCAATCTCAAAATTGGAAACTTCCTTTAAAGATCATGTGTGATGCAAGTGACTTCGCTGTTGGAGCAGTCTTAGGAGAAAAGTGTGAGAAAAATCCATATGTCATTTCTTATGCAAGCAAATATTTAAATGATGCACAAATAAACTACACCACCACTGAGAAAGAGCTGCTTGTTGTTGTCTTTTCTTTAGAGAAATTCAGGTTTTTCTCTTAGGATCACCCATCATTATCTTCACTGACCATTCATCCCTAAAATACCTTTTCCAAAAACAAGATGCCAAGGCTAGACTAATTAAGTGGGTCCTTCTTCTTCAAGAGTTCGATTTAACCATTAATGATAAAAGGGTGTTGAAAATGTTGTAGCTGATCACCTCTCTAGGATGGAATTCAAAGACAACTCACACCACCTCTCTATGTCTGATTCATTTCCTGATGAGCACCTCTATTCAGTGAGTGATTTCCCTTGGTATGCTGACATAGCAAACCATTTGGTGACGTGTGACATTCCAAAATTCTTGGGGACCCAAGCTAAGAGGAAATTCCTTTCTGATGTCAAACACTACATGTTTGATGAGCCTTACCTCTTCATGTTCTGTCCAGATCAAATCATCAGGAGATGTGTTCCCGAGTCTGAGCAAGAGTCCATTTTAAACTTTTTTCATGGAGAGGCATGTGGAGGCCACTTTTCTACAAAAAACCCACTGAAAAGGTCCTCCAAAGTGTTTTATACTGGCCGAACCTCACTAATGATTCCTTCCAATACTGCAAAAGTTGTCCTCAGTGTCAGAAATTAGGATCCATTTCCAAACGAAATCAAATGCCCCTCACTCCCATTCTAGTCGTTGAAATCTTTGATTGTTGGGGAATTGATTTCATGGGACCCTTTCCAAACTCTAAGGGATACCTATACATCCTCTTAGCTTTTGATTACGTCTCAAAATGGGTTGAGGCCATTCCCACCAAGACTAATGATCATCAAGTTGTGATCTGATTCCTAAAAGAGCATATCTTTTGTAGATTTTGAATTCTGAGGGCTGTAATCAGTGATCGTGGAACCCATTTCTGTAATCTCCCATTCTCTTAACTCATGTCTAAGTATGGAATTTATCATAAAGATTCCACTGCATACCATCCTCAAACCAATGGTCAAGCTGAGTTAGAAAATAGGGAGATTAAGAAAATTCTTGAAAAAACTGTCAACCCCTCTAGGAAAGATTGGTCTGAGAAACTATTGGATGCTCTTTGGGCATATCTTACAACATTAAAAACCATCCTAGGAATGTCACCATATAGGTTGGTTTATGGGAAAGCATGTCATTTACCAGTTGAAATTGATCATAAGGCATTTTGGGCAATCAAGAAAATGAATTTCGACATTTCTTTAGCCGAAGAAAAGAGGAAGTTAGATCTTAATGAACATGAGGAACTTAGGATGGAGGCATATGAAAATTAAAGGATAAATAAAGCTAGAGTTCAAGACTACCAATCTAGGAATATCAAAGTCAAACAATTTGAACTGGGAAAACATGTGCTCTTGTATAGTTCAAAACTTCATTTACACCCGGGAATGTTAAGGTCTAGATGGTCAGGTCCTTTCATAGTTCATCATGTGTACCCCCATGGGGCAGTAGAGATTGAGGATCCCACAAGTGGTAACATTTTTAAGGTCAATGGTCATAGGTTAAAATGATTCATTGAATCATTCAATAAACAAGAAATAGAGGTAGAGTTAACAGAGCCAACCTATGAACCAGAAAAAATTGATAGATTTAGGATCCATGTCGGGCTAACGACATTAAACAAAAGCGCTGTATGGGAGGCAACCCGTGGTCTTCATGTTTCTAATCTTTGTGACTCATTTTTTTTCTTCTTTATTTCCTTATTCTTCATTTTGTTATTTTAAAAATATATATATATATAGACTGTTGACCTATTCTTCTTTTATGAGTATGGATGGGTACGAAAGGGGAGCACCGTATTCAGCCATGTCACGCGGTGTGATCCCTGAGTAATACCTTACCTAGAAAATATAAAGAATACAATGTATTATCATTTTATTTTATTTTATTTTATATTTTTGTTGGTATTTAAAAAAATAGATTGTTGACCTATTCTTCTTTTATGAGAAAGGATGGGTACGAAAGTGGAGCACCGTATTCATCCGTGTCACGCGGTGTGATCCCTGAGTAATACCTTACCCAAAAAATATAAAGAAGACAATGTATCATCATTTTATTTCATTTTATTTTATATTTTAGTTGGTATTTAAAAAAATAGATTGTTGACCTGTTCTTATTTTATGAGTAAGGATGGGTATGAAAGGGGAGCACCGTATTCATCCGTGTCACGCGGTGTGATCCCTGAGTAATACCTTACCTAGAAAATATAAAGAAGACAATGTATAATCAGTTTATGTTATTTATACATTTTTTA
This sequence comes from Viscum album, assembly GCA_963277665.1. Taxonomy (NCBI): domain Eukaryota; kingdom Viridiplantae; phylum Streptophyta; class Magnoliopsida; order Santalales; family Viscaceae; genus Viscum; species Viscum album. The sequence continues at coordinate 2,030,292,535 of OY728151.1, read as the reverse complement.
GGTTAAAAAAAATACAAAAAATATATATATTAAACAGAAAAAATTTAAGGCATGTTATAGGTCATTGGTAAAAGTTGGTCACAACCGTCCAAGCCATTGGGAGATAAACCAGAACTGAAGGGAGACATGGGAATGCATTTTCAACATCATCCACCAGGTGACTTCATTCCATAATTTTCATTTTCAATGTATTCGTTGAACTTCTATCCTGCCACTTCTATGTTTAAATTCTTTAAACAATGGGGACATTCTATTCCATGTTGGGGGGGAGATGAAAATGTGTTGAAGGAAAAATGCCATTAACCGTAAACATGATAACACACATTCCAAACTCTGTAATTGGATATCAAATAATTTTGCATGCCTTGATTCTGAATTTAATGCAAGTTTATGTTCATGTGCATATTTATTGGAAAATGCGGTTGTCTGATGTGATTTTTCACTGTTATATTTTCATCCATTTAATAAATAAAACACAATGCACGTCCTCTAGATTGTGGGGCCTTATTTTGAGTTCTTGGGTACCCATAATAAATAGCATAGGATTGGCGATCATTTTAATTTTAACAGGAGTATTCAAAAAAAAATTGCGCGTAGAGCAATGAATTGACCTAATGTATGGCTTTCGGCACTGGGGGATCACGACTCCATAGTTTTCTGGCCCAGAGATGGGAATTTTATATCTATTTGGGGGTAATTTGAATTTGTTTTTGATTGAGTTAACTCGAGATGATGCCGAAGTATGTGAGCTTCACTTGGTGCCCTATGATCTTTGAGCCTGGGAGTTATCGGCAAAGTCTTGCTACATCGGTTGACTCGATTGAGTTCAATTTCAATTACCATGGAAAAATTGCAAAAAAAACCAAAAAAAAGAAAATAAAAAATGAGTACTCATCTTATTATTAAAATTTGATTTCTCCTAGCGCTTCCATCTTTTCTCCCTCGAATGAAAATGAACCCCCATGTCTATTGTGACACACGACACTTCATCATGCTTAATTGAATTTGGATGAAATATGGAAATGAATTTGAACAAAGGAATGGGATTGGGATTGAGATATGCCTGTGGACATAGCTTGTTTTAAATGATTTTGATGGGTTTGATTATTGTTTGGTATGTGATCTTTGGGTGAGAAATGTGTATTAAAATGTTTTTGGAAAAGGTCATTTGAATTTCATTTTTGTGAGATATATTTTGCTCGGGACTAGAAAAACTCAAGTTGGGGGGTGTGATTAGCCACTGTAAGAGGATAATATTCATTGATAATATATGTAGTTTTCATGTGCCTTGATATTCATAAATACTATTTTAGAGCATTTTACATTTTGAACACTCATTCTCATCATTTGTGCACTTCATGCCTAATGTGCACCAATTTAGGCCCAATGTTTCATCTGATTTTAAAGAATTTAACTATCCATGTTTTAATTTGATATTTTTCTAAATGGATATTCACTTAATTATGAACATTTTTTATTCAGGGATCAATGGATTATTAATAAAGTATGATGGAGATATTTGGCGATTAAAGGAAACAATTCTGGAGAAGGCAGATTGAATATCATCTCACTGATCGGACTATGGGGCCCACAATACAATCCCAATGAAGTCAAAAATTTATGTAAGGATAGAATACATATAGGGGAACAAATAATTCTTCTGTATCCAGTTCTAATGCGTCCTCAATGGTGGTGATTAAGGCGGCCCAATTTGAAGATTTAATTTTGGGCCAGTGTCAGAGGCCCAGAAAAACAGACCACCATTTCATTCATATCACCCGAACCACAAATACTTTCGGGCTTATATTTTACATTATGTTAGGGGACATCCTGGGCTTCATTTAAGTCTGCTATTTCCAACTCCAATTCGGCCTTTTAGAAGGATCTTTAGTCGAGTCTTTCCGGTGGATGCAAGCTGGCTGCAACTTCGGGGCAAGAAGTGGAAAAGTCTCTCATCATTAATGTTCCACTCAACTTTCCCCAACATAATTAATTAAAGGCACATGGGATGTTGGGGGATCGGACAAGGCTTCGTTTTTTCCAATTTAAGGCATGATTGGTGTTGGATTTAGGGATGTTGGGTGCTTTCTTTTCATTGTAATGTTATTATGACAATTTTCCTTTGTAATATTCTTCCTTCTCATGTAAGTTGTTCGAATCACCTTAGTCTTCAATAAAAGTTCTTTCTCTTCTCTTGTTATGTTCTTATCCTTATCACCTTGATACTGTTTCCTCAAGGTGTGAATTTATTCACACCAAACCTTGGGATTTTGTTCACACAATGGTGGAGTGATCGTTATTTTTGTTGTTTTTACTTTTTCAATTCCACCCTCATAAGTCTACTTTCCGCTTCCGTTGAGAAGTTGTCATAAATGGAGGTCTAGCTCTTTTATGGGTTGATCCAAGGGAGTATCAAGGGGATGGATTGAATTTTATTTCTCAAGACCTAAATTTTATTAATTTCTTTTAATTGAGTTTCTTTCATTCAATGATTTTTATTCTTCCTCTTCCTTATTGATTTTATTCACCCCACTTTCATGTGCTAATTACTTCTTTTACCTTGGAGTGCTCATGAAAATTATCCTACAAGTTTATAAGTGATTATCATATGTTATGAAGGTGTTTAATCTGTAAGTGATGAAGTTATTTTGAATTCATTGCATTAATCTTTCTCGATTTAATGAAATTAAAATCGTAAAAAAGGAATTCATTCAATCCACCCCGAGCAATAACCTAGGATCAACTCATTTTCTCATAATTTGAATTCACATAGATCATTTAGTGCTCTTTAAAAACAATCTAAAATCAACCCAAGTTGGCCACTTTATAGCAAAAAATCCATCTCTTTTATTGAGTGTCTAAAGGTTCTTCTTAGGTCTCTGAGGATTCGACAACCCAAGCTACACTACAAGCCACCGCTTGACCCATAAAACATGGGTAAATTTGGGAGAGACCAACATATTATGTGGCATCATTCATATATGTAAACCTATAAAATGGGTGTGTGGCATTTGGGAACATTGTATTTGTCACATTGTGTGGAATTAGTGGGTCAATGAGATACCACTAATATGTATGGATTTATAAATAGGGTATGTATAGGATTGTATAAAGATATAGAGTTTGGTATTATATAGAACATGAAATGATTTTTATATCTATATAATTTTTTCTCATTGGAATGGTATTGTTTTGATATATAATCTGAGACAAATTTGAATATTTTTTTAAAAAAATTGGCATAGTTTTTCCTAGGGGATTTTGTTGGGTGATCTAGGGGGATATCCTACTATGTTTATATTTACCCTTACATGGGATCTATAATGAATTTAAATATGTAATCTAGTTGTGAAGGGTAAAATTAATGGAATCACATTTCATGTTTTTTCTTGGTGATTTGGTGGGAAGGGTAGAATGTGTCTGATCATGATGTTTATTTGGTATTCCTGTGAAAATTTATATTACATATGATCAAATCTTGTTATTTATATTTTATGACAATTGTAATTATTTCTATTCATTATATATCATGGTATTTATTATCATTGATTCATGTGGTTGTATTGTACAATTATAGTATCATACAGTGGTTTGTATTTTTATTAGATGATTTGTGGGTTCCATTATTTTTAAATGGAAAATCTTCCCCCAATGTTCCCCAGTTACTTTATCATTTATTAGATTATTTTTTCCTCTAGGGATGTCACCTAAAATAAGCAACTCAACATCAACAGTTATAACGAACCATACATTACATACATTGTCATTACTTCCAAATTTAATCAAACTTATTACAACATATAACATAACTAGGAAAGGACTGTATAGGTATAGAGTCTTTAGAAACTGGGAAACATAAAAAACTGCTTCATAAAGCATCTACTTTCCCTCTCATTTATTTCATCATATATAGATTCCATTTTTGGCATGTCCTACTTAATAACCTTCTTCCTGACCCGGGGAAATAAAACATACAAAAGGGTGAGATCAAATTCTCAGTATGGGTAAACAAAAGAAACATTAATCACATCATATACATAAGAACATAACTTTTAGAAATCTTAACCTGCAAAAGAAATCATAATTTCATAACAAGGTGAAAATCATAGTAGTGAAATGTAATCCCAATAATCATAAATTAAAACATGAAACTTTTTGGCATACACACATAATCATAGAGAATCATTTCTTGTTAGTCAAGACTCATTGCCAAGACTATCTTAGTGGACAAAGTCCATTTCTAAACTGAGTTCACTCCTCGTTTCAGTCCTATTTCACTAAACCGGTTTAACCTGTCGTTCTATCCATGTCTATCTCATGAGATATAAAATCTTTACCCAATGCATTGGAGGGAGATATAGGTCCCACCCATATCATAATGATACCATTCTTATGTGTTCCACAAAATCAAAAACTATACATCATAACATAACCCATGTAATAAAAATGGGAATCTTAAACATCGTGACATCATAAAACAATTCATATAAGATAAAGGAATTAATAAAAATATAATTCCATCACAAAATAATCAAATCAATATAATTATAGGGACAGAAACAGAACCCTTTATTATCTTAGATGGAAAATTATTTTGATAAAACACTTGAACTCCATTCTTGAGGAAAATATCCTTTCTACTTCAAAAACACTTTTCCTTTCTTAACATGTTGTAGAATTCTAATCTAAAATAAGTTGATTAAAAATAAACATGAAAAATTGTAAAGGAATCTTCTTGTAAATATTGTTTTAAAAATCCATTCATGCCGTATAAGTTAAAAAAACATTCTTCGTACTTTTGTCGGAAAAGTCAAAAAGTACCTCGTACGAAAAACGACAAATGATTCCTTTCATATCCTTTACTAAAAACTCACTGAATAGTAAAATTGGATTTAAACAATTGTAGGTGGATGTAAATAATATTACATATTGAGGAAACATGGATTTGGTTGATAAAATACACCCCAGTAAATACTAAAGTATAAACAATCTCGGTTAAAAATGAGATTTTGATATTTCTATTACCTTAGATCCAATTTGCCTCGTAAGTGTCCAAACCTCCTATATAATGATTTAAATAATGTTATTGACTTATTCCAGAATCATAATTATATTTATGATATCATATATGTTCATATTCTATGATTCTTAGTAGTAATATTTCATTGCTACTTGTTATTCGGTTGTTTATAACTTTTTGTTCTTATGCTTTTTTTGTCGAATAAATTCTTATTATTCTCTTTAGGTTATAGATACATCATTTCCAGAATGTTATTAATGTAATATATATCATATATATTCATTAAATTCATTTATATAATCATTATGTAATGAAGATCATGAAGAACAAATCACATCACATCATGGAGACGGTATTCCGTACGTACGCACGAACGATGACATCATTCCCATGATCGTGGAATTGTATTGGAGTGTATTTATACTATTTAATAATCAATATCACTTTACAATAATCATATATATTAATTATTTACACCATTATACCCATCCAAGTAAGGTGGTCGGGGAAAATATATTACACCACGGCGTGGAGACGGTATTTCGTACGTACGCACGCACGGTGATTTCATTTTCCATAGGATGGATAGATGTTGAAATAGGGTTGTTTAATACTTATAATAATATATCAGTATATGAGTGATAATGATCTTATTAATTCATAATGAAAAAACTAATGAAGAATATGTTGACGAAGAAATAATTTGGAAAGGATCGGTAATGGATATTACCTCTTTTTGACGCGCCTCTTCTTAACCTCCTCTTAAGGCACTAGGGTTGGTCTTTGAAGAAGACCAGAACCTCTAGGATGATTCTAAGGAAGTGGGGAAGTCAAATAGGTAGGGTTTGGCCGAGATTGAAGTCTTAAATTGGTGTTAGGAGGAGAGGGAGGAGGTACCCTTTTATAAGGGAGGAGAGGGGCACCTTTGGAAATTTAAGAAATATCAGTTTATATTAAATCCCAACCCCACATAAAAACATCCAAAATGACTCATATCCGAATATTAGAAGAGATAGGTTTGTAATCTCATCAACTAATAAAATATAGAAATTTTAGGAATTTATTTTAAACATTACTAACTTGATTTATCCTTATTTATCAATTTAATTTTATTTGTGGTAATAATATTCTAAATTTTAAATTATTTTTAATAATTACACATGTGTTTTGAATTTTCCATAAGTTGAAATTTTATTACATTTTAGACCATATAAATTTTAATTTATAATTTTTAAATATTTTTTTGATTTTTAAAAAATTTTATAATATGTTATTTTTATAAAATAACAATAGTGTCAATTTTGAAACTATTCATTTATTTGAATTTAAATAAAATTAATACAGAGGATATGTTCGAACTAAAAGATTGAATAGATTATTAAAATTTCATATGTATCTAGAAAATTAGTGGAGAACATTAAATAGGTCATATTATAATTATTTTAATATTTTAAATCCATTTATTTGATATTTTAATTAAAAAAGTAATTTCAACATCACTATTGTGTCATAATTAATTATAATTATTTAATCCATAAAAATTCTAAATAAATTCTTATGATGTATATAATTGTATTAAATTTCTGGTGACTATTCATGTTTGATGTTTCATTTCGTTTATCACGAAATTAAAATTATTACACTTATAGGAATTAAGAAAGTGACATGTTGTCACATTCTTTGTTTTTAATAATAATTAAATTATATTCATGGAAACAAGTATATTAAATGAATATAATAAAAAACTAATGTGATATGGGTCAACCTTTAGTCATCCAATAGGATTTTGGCAGGTTCTAGGGTAATTTAATAATCTTATATTTACCTTTAATTACCTGATTTATCTTTAACTATGGTAAATAAAATTTACCGTAGTTACTATTCATAATGCCCCAAAATAAAAAGTAGCCTATTAACATAATTTGGACCCAATGATTCTGAATATGGAATCCATTTTTCAAAATTCATAACATATATGTTGCAGTAATTAATTTAAAATAAATCCCGTTGTTAAGAAAACGGGTTTTAGAAGTTAAAACATTGCCAAAGATTGAAATGTTTTTACCTATTAATTCAATGTGAAATTAATTGTAATGAAATAAATTATATTAAATGGAAAAAATATATTCTATATATACTTTAAAACCATTCAATATTATAATTTAACCATATAAATTATATCAATGAAAAAAATTGTTTTTAATTAAAAATTATCGTATTTTTACTATTCATCAAAATTTGAAAGTTATCAGAAAAATATCAAAAATTTATCCAAAGTAAATTTTTATATCCTGATTCAAAAGAATAATTTTATTTTGTAAAATTGAACTTATAAATGAGTCAAAAACCAGATTTAATGTGGGAGCACCATCAAAAGGCGGCAAAACTGCATTTTTTGATAATTACATATTTTACCCAAAAAAAATTATTTTGTTCTCCTAAAATGTTTTAGAAAATGTGTAAGATGAATAATAATGTTGTAAAATTTATAATTCAGTTAATACTATTCATAATGGCTAGTTTATAATATTATAATAATATATCAATGTTTAGTGGAACTCGGTATTGCGTACTACACACGCTATCGAGGAAGGTCGGGATTGCGTGCAGTAAAAGATTACATTGATGATTTATATAACATAAAAACAAAATATTTCTCATAAATGTCTCGGGAATTACATTCTACCACCATTAAAATGAATTTTTCCCCCAAAATTTGTCACTTTGTAACAAACAGATGAGGATACCTCTCCCTCATCATATCCTCAAGCTCCCATGCAGCTTCTTCTAATTGGGGGTTCCTCCATAAAACATTCACCAAGCGAGTGGTCTTGTTTCATAGGGCTTTTTCACTACGATACAGAATATCTATCGGTTGTTCTTCGTAAGAAAGATCTTTCTCCAGCGGTGCAACTTCTGAGCTGAGTACATGTGAAAGATCTGGTATGTACTTTCTCAGGAGAGATACATGGAACACATCGTGAACTTGAGAGAGATTCGGTGGAAGCTCCAATTGGTAAGCTACCTTCTCAACATGATCTAGTATTTTGAAAGGACCGATATTTCTAGGGCTCAACGTCCCCTTCATTCCAAATATCATGACCCTCTTCCAGGGAGATATTCGTAAGTACAATTTATCACCAACTTCAAACTCTAGGTCTTTTCTTCGGTTGTCGGTATAACTTTTCTATCGACTCTGAGCTGCTCTTATGTGTTGTTGAATAGATCTGACCTTTTATACCATCTCATCAACAATATCAGGTCCTAATAGCTTTCTTTTCCCAACTTCATCCCAGCAAGTTGGAGTCCTGCATTTCTTTCCATAGAGAGCTTCATAAGGAGCCATCTAAATACTGGAGTGAAATCTATTATTATAAGAAAATTCCACCAAAGGTAGGTGTTGATCCCAAACACCTTTGAAATCCATAGATCAATCTCTCAACATATCTTCTAGATTGTGAATTTTTCTCTCAGACTGACCGTCTGTATGAGGTTGATAAGCAGTGTTGAAACTCAAATCTGAATCCAGAGTATGCTGAAGACTTCACCAAAACGTTGAGGTAAACCTCAGATCCCGATCAGATATAATTGAAAGTGGTACTCCATGCAATCTTACCACTTCCTTCACATATATCATGGAAAGCTGATCTAAAGATAAATCCTCTCTAATAGCGATGAAGTGTGCAGACTTTGTAAGAAGATCTACTATAACCCAGATATCATTATTGCCTTTGGATGTTTTTGGAATTCTTGTGAGAAAGTCCATAGTGATGTTTTCCCATTTCCATTCGGGTATGGGTAGTGGTTGTAACATCCCCTTAGACTTCTATCTCTCAGCTTTAACTTGCTGACAAACCAAGCATCGAGAGACATATTCAGCAACATCTCTTTTCATGCCATCCCACCTAAAGTACGCTTTCAAGTCCTTATACATCGTCGTGCTTCCCGGATGAATAGAGAATGAAGAACTGTGATCCTCATCCAGCAGCTCCTTCGTTAATTCGGGGATGGGAGGAACACAAACACGATTCCTGAACATTATTATCCCATCACAATCAAGGTTGAATTTAGGAACATTTCTCACCTTCTTTTGTAACTCGACATCTTCTTTCTGTGCCTCTTTAATCTTAACATCTATAGATGGTTGTACATTCATTTAAGAAAGATACTATTTTCCCCCTTTCATTATAATTCCAAGATCCATCCTTTGTAAATCCACAAATATTGGATCTTTTGTGATCCTCATCATGGATAAACTGGCATGCTCTTGTCGACTTAATGCATCTTCCACCTTGTTTACTTTCCCAGGGTGGTAATGAATTGAGAAGTCGTAATCCTTAATCAGCTCCAACCATCTTCTTTGGGGCATATTCATCTCCTTTTGTGTGAAAATATACATTAAACTTTAATGATCAGTATAAATATCACACCATTCACCATAAAGGTAATGCCTCCAAATCCTTAATGAAAAGATTACCGTAGTTAACTCCAAATCATGAGTTGGGTAATTTTGCTCATGTATTTTCAACTATCGTGAGGCATAAGCTATCACCATATCATTTTGAATAAGAACACACCCCAAAACCTTCTTGCATACATCACTATAGATCACAATCCATTCTCCACTACATGGTAGTGTGAGCATAGGTGCACTGGATAACCATCTTTTCAACTCCTTGAAATTATCTTCACATTCCTCCGTCAAAACAAACATAACTCCTTTCCAAGTCAACTTGGTGAGTCGATTAGATAATCGTGAAAAATCTTTCACAAAACGTCGATAATATCCAGCCAAAACAAGAAAACTTCGGATCTCAGTCACTTTTTTTGTTCTTGATAATTTTCGATAACCTCTGTTTTTGCTGGATCCACAGATATCCCCTCTTTTGAGATTAAGTGACCCAAAAATGAAACTCTCTGAAGCCAAAATTCACACTTGGAAAATTTGGCATAAAGATTCTCCTTTCTTAGGGTCTTCAATATAATTCTCAAGTGATCTTAATGTTTTTCCTTACTCTTTGAATATACAAGAATATCGGCTATAAATACTACCAAAAACTGATCAAGATAGTCTCTAAAGACTCAATTCATCAGATCCATGAAGATAGCAGGGGCATTAGTAAGACCAAATGGCATCACTATAAATTAATAGTGTACATACCTTGTACAGAAAGCCATCTTTGGTATATCCTCCCATTTGACCCTTAATTGGTGATACCCAGAACTAAGATCAATCTTGGAAAAGTATTTATCTCCTCGTAGTTGGTCAAATAAGTCATTAATGCGTGGGAGAGGATATTTGTTCTTGATAGTGATCTTGTTATGTTCTCGATAATCAACGCAGAGTCCCATTGATCCATCTTTCTTCTTAACAAACAGAATAGGTGCTCCCCAATGTGATGCACTAGGGCGTGTGAACCCCTTATCAAGATTCTCTTGGAGTTGCTTCTTCAATTCCTGTAACTCAATTGGGGACATTCTATAAGGTGTCTTTGAAATAGGCAAATCACCTGGTATGAGTTCTATTGAAAACTCAACATCAGGATTTTGTGGGAGACCCTGTAATTCCTCCAGAATGACATCATCAAGCTCTCGTACAATGGGAATTTTCTTAATCGTGATTTTCTCAACAACCATTTGAGATAAATAACCTTCATTTAGTGGAATCAATACCCATAAAATGGAATAAATTTCCACTGGAAAGTTATGTTCATCCTTCCATCGATAGACGATCATAGATTGATATGGAATATGAAATGTGACTTCCATCATTGGCAATTGATATGAGATCCATGTAGAGAAATCCAATCCATGCAAAGAATCACATCAAATTCCACTTTAGGAAGGATCACAAGATTTACAGGATGCACTTTCCCACAAACTTCAATCATAGAAGAATTTTAAACTTTTGATGTGAATGTTGTGCCATTAGGCGTTGTCACAGCTAACTCAACATCTAACTGTTGAGGAGATATGGTGATATCCTTAGAAAATTCTTCACAAATAAAGGAGTTGGTGGATCCAGAATCAAATAAAACATTTTCTACTTTAGAGTGGATGGTATGTGTACTATTCACCACAAAGTTATCTTACTCCAAATCGCTGATAGAAATTGCATGTGACATTCCATTGTCTTTAGCCATAAGATTTTGTTGACTTCGACCATCATCATCAACCCTTGGATTTGGGCATTGATTGGCATAAGGCCCCATCTCATTTCACTTGAATCATTGAAGTGTAGTAGGTTCATTCTGTGTGTCCCTTCCTTTGTTTGCATCATTATACATCTTCTTCCCATCATTGCAGAATTCAAATTCCTGATGACCTTCCTTTCCACATTTGAAACATTTACTTTTCCCTTTAAGACAACTCCCACCATGTTTCATTACACACTTTGAGCATAAGGGAAATATATTATTCTTCTCAGTGTGCTCTTTAGATTTTCCTTTGAATTCCATTTTCCTATTCTAGTCAAACCCATATGACTAATGGGTTACTCCAATCTCCATGTTGACTTTGAGAGCACATCGAACAATTTCCTCGTAGCTATTGAAGTCCCTTATGGCTAACACCCTTCGATGAATTAGTTTTATGCCACTAATGAATCGATCGATATTACTCTCAGGTTGGATAATAATACCAGAAGCATACCTTGCATGTCTTGTAAAATTTGATTCATAAGTACCAACAGATTCATCATCCTTTTGCTTCAGTTCAAGAAACTCTTTCTCCATATTTGTTCGTAGAATACGATGGATGTACTTATTGAAAATTATGTTCATGAACTCGTCCCATTCCATAGACTCAATTTCATCCCTTTGCATTTTATTCTTAATAAGATTCCACCATTGATCAACATCTCCTTCCAAACGATACACTGCTAGGATGACTTTATCATGTTCAGAACATTGATGAACTGAAAATATCTTTTCAGTAGTATTAATCCATTGTTCAGAAACTAATGGATCAGTAGACCCTCTGAAAGAAGGTGGACGCTGCCTCATGATGGATTCAACAAAATGATGCTCCTTCCATTGCTCAATTGTAAGTCCTATATGATTCATATCATGAGAAAGATGTGTGATCATGGCTAAAAGATTTTGCATTCCAGCTCCCATAACGTTTGGTTGCTTAGGGGGACAATCATTGCATTGCCCGTCGCATTCCGCATTAACACGGTTCATTCGGGTTCCAGCCATTGACTAAAACCAAGAATAATAGTGTGAGCAACACTAATTATTATAGGAAAAACCACATAATCAAGAATAAAATTTCACACCTATGTTCTTATCATAGGTTGTTCATGGCCATTTCTAAAACACTATGATTTTTTTCTATGCTTATACTTATCCTTAGGATGCTTACTAAGGCTTTAACATCCTAGTTTCCAAAGGATGACTATACCTTTCCTCTAATACCAATTATAACGACCCATACTTTACATACATTTTCATTACCTCAGAATTTAAGAACACTTATTACAACATATACCAAAACCAGGAAAGGACCGTATATGTATAGTGTCTTTAGAAACTGGGAAACATAAACAAATGGTTCATAAAGCATCTACTTTGCATCCCATTTATTTCATCATATATGGAGTCTATTTTGGAATATACTACATAATAACCTTCTTTCCGGAACTGGGGAAATAAAACATACAAATGGGTGAGCTCAAATTCTCAGTATGGGTAAACAAAAGAAATATTAATCATATCATATACATAAGAACATAACTATTTGAAATCTTAACCATCAAAAGAAATCATAATTTCATAACATGGGAAAAATCATAGTAGTGAAATGTAATCCCAATAATCATAACTTAAAACACAAAAAATTTTGTCATACACACATAATCATAGAGAATCATTTCTTGTTAGTCAAGACTCATTGCCAAGACTATCTTAGTGGACAAAGTCCATTTTTGAACCGAGATCACTCCTCGTTTCAGTCCCGTTTCACTGAACCGGTTTAACCTGCTGTTCCAACCATGTCTATCTCATGTGATATAAAATCGTTACCCAATGCATTGGTGGGAGATATAGGTCCCACCCATCTCATAATTATATCATTCTTATGTGTTCCACAAAATTAGAAACCATACATCATAGCATAACCCATGTAATAAAAATGGGAATCTTAATCATCGTGGCATCATAAAACAATTGATATAAGATAATGGAATTCATAAAAATATAATTACATCACAACATAATCAAATAAATGTAATAATAGGGATAGAAATAGAACCCTTTTTTATCTTAGATGGAAAATAATTTTGATAAAACACTTGAACTCCATTCTTGAGGAAAATACCCTTTTTCTTCGAAAACACTTTTCCTTTCTTAACATGTCGTAAAATTATAAACTAAAAGAATTTGATTAAAAATAAACATTAAAACTTGTAAAGTAAGCTTCTTGGAAATAATGTTTTAAAAATCCATTCATTCCATAAAAGTTAAAAAAACTGTCTTCGTACTTTTGTCAGAAAAATCAAAAAGTACCTCATACGAAAAACGACAAAAGATTCCTTTAATATCCTTTAATAAAAACTCACAGAAGGGTAAAATTGGATTTAAAAAATTTTAGGTGGATGGAAATAATATTACATATTGAGGAAACATGGATGTGGATGATAAAATACAACCCAGTAAATACTAAAGCATAAACAATCTCGGATAAAAATGAGATTGTGATATTTCCCTTATCTTAGGTCCAATTTTCCTCATAAAGGTCTGAACCTCCTGTATAATGATTTATATAATGTTATTGACTTATTACAGAATCATAATTATTGTTATGATATCATATATGGTCATATTATTAGCTTATTATTAGTAATATTTCATTGATACTTGTTATTCGGGTGTTTATTAGTTTTTGTTCTTATGCGTGTTTTGTCGAATAAATTCTTATTCTTCTATTTAGGTTATAGATATATCATTTCCAGAATGGTATTAATGTACTATATATCATATTTATTCATTCAATTCATTTATATAATCATTATCCAATAAATATCATGTAGAACGAATCACATCACATCGTGGAGACGATATTCCGTACGTACGCACGAACGATGACATCATTCCCATGATCGTGGAATTGTATTGGTGTGTATTTATACTATTTAATAATCAATATCACTTTACAATAATCATATATATTAATTATTTACACCATTATACCCATCCAAGTAAGGTGGTCGGGGAAAATAGATTACACCACGGCGTGGAGACGGTATTTCGTACGTACGCACGCACGGTGATTTCATTTTCCATAGGATGGATAGATGTTGAAATAGGGTTGTTTCATACTTATAATAACTTATCAGTATATGAGTGATAATGATGTTATTACTTCATAATGAAACAACTAAAGAAGAATATGTTGACGAAGAAATAATTTGGAAAGGATCGATAATGGATATTACCTCTTTTTGACGCGCCTCTTCTTAACCTCCTCTTAAGGCACTAGGGTTGGTCTTTGAAGAAGAACAGAACCTCTAGGATGATTCTAGGGAAGTGGGGAAGTCAAATTGGTAGGGTTTGACCGATACTGAAGGCTGAAATTGGTGTTAGGAGGAGAGGGAGGAGGTGCCCTTTTATAAGGGAGGAGAGGGGCACCTTTGGAAATTTAAGAAATATCAGTTTATATTAAATCCCAACCCCACATAAAAACATCCAAAATGACTCATATCCAAAGATTAGAAGATATAGGGTTGTAATCTCATCAAACAATAAAATATAGACATGTTACGAATTTATTTTAAACATTACCAGCTTGATTTATCCTTATTTATCAATTTAATTTTATTTGTGGTAATAATATTCTAAATTTTAAATTATTATTAATAATTACACATGTGTTGTGAATTATCCATAAGTTGAAATTTTATTACATTTTCGACCATATAAATTTTAATTTATAGTTTTTAAATATGTTTTTGATTTTTAAAAAAATTTAAAATATGTTATTTTTATAAAATAACAATAGTGTCAATTTTGACACTATTCATTTATTTGAATTTAAATAAAATAAATACAGAGGATATGTTCGAACTAAAAGATTTAATAGATTATTAAAATATCATATGTATCTAGAAAATTAGTGGAGCAAATTAAATAGGTCATATTATAATTATTTTAATATTTTAAACCCATTTATTTGATATTTTAATTAATAATGTAATTTCAACATCACTATTGTGTCATAATTAATGATAATTATTTAATCCCTAAAAATTATAAATAAATTCCTATGATTTAGATAATTTCATTATATTTCTGGAGACTATTTATTTTCTAAGATTCATTAAGTTTATCACCAAAATAAAATTATTATACTTATAAGATTTAAGAAAGTGACATGTTGTCACATTCTTTGGTTTTAATAATAGTTAAATTATTTTCATGGAAAAAAGTCTATTAAATGAATATAATCCTACCCTTAGGTTATATGGGTTGACTTTTAGTCATCCAATAGGATTTTGGCTGGTGTTAGGATAATTTTATAATCTTATATTTACCCTTAATTACCCGATTACCTTTAACTATGGTAAATAAAATTTACCGTAGTTACTATTCATAATTCCCAAAAATAAAAAGTATCCTATTAGAATAATTTGGACCCAATGATTCTGAATATGGAATCCATTTTTCAAAATTCAAAACATATAATTTTCAGTAATTAATTTAAAATAAATCACGTTGTTAAGAAAACAGGTTTTAGAAGTTAAAACATTACCAAAGATTGAAATGTTTTTACCTATGAATTCAATGTGAAATTAATGATAATGACATACATTATATTAAATTGTAAAAATATATTCTATCTATACATTAAAACCATTAAATATTATAATTTAACCATATAGATTATCTCAATGAAAAAAGTTGTTCTTAATTAAAAATTAGCGTATTTTTACTATTCACCAAAATATGAAAGTTATCAGAAAAATATCAAAAATTTGTCCAAAGTAAATTATTATATCCTGATTCAAAATAATAATTTTATTTTGTCAAATTTAAATTATAAATGTGTCAAAACCCAGATTTAATGTGGGTGCACCATCAAAAGGTGGCAAAATTGCATTTTTTGATAAATACTTATTTTACCAAAAAATATAATTTTGTTTTCTTACCATGTTCTAGAAAATATATATGATGAATAATAATGTTTTAAAATTTAAAATTCAGTAAATAATATTCATAATGGATAGTTTATAATATTATAATAATATATCGTTGTTTAGTGGAACTCGGTATTGCGTACTATACACGCTATCGAGGAAGGTCACGATTGTGTGCCTCAAAAGATTCCTTTGATGATTTATACAACATAAAAACAAAATATTTCTCATTAAAGTCTTGGGTGATACAACCGACATGAAAATTATAATGAAATATATTTTTCCAAATAATTAATTCCTTCCCTACATCCCATTCTTTTGACTAGATGCCATTTTTTTATTGGATCAAGACAATTTTTTGGGTTTAGATTAAATTCAAAAGAAAATTTCTAAATAATTTTTCTTGAAAACCAAAATAGTATAGTAAATTATATATATTATTATATTTACTCTAAATAAATATTATAAATTATAAAATATTATCTTTTATATGTTAAATATACTGAAATTTTATTTTTTTAATAGACCATCCATTTGACACCACCTCTACATAAAATATGAAATGAATGTATAACTCAGGCGTATGTGTGTAGTTTATCCCAGACTAGAGATACAATTAATTCCCAACAACAAAAATGAATTTTTTTTTATAATTATGGATTTAATTTTAAAATATGTTAATTATTATGACATCATGATTCTGGATTTATAAAATTTTATCATTCTCCAACCTTTACTAGAATCAGAAAATGATTACATCAGTGATGGGTATGTGTGGACTACTACAACAAAAAGTGGTGTTATTTGAGTTGAATTTAATTTATACATGGATATTAATAAGGATAAATTTAATGGATATGTATGATATTTTTATTTACACACACATATATATATTCAAAATATTTTTTACCATTCTTTAATTTAATAAATCAAAAACTGATGATATCACTTATACTTATGAATAGACTACAATCACCCAGAAATCATGTAAACAATTATTCAACACATCATAACATGATTAATTATAAAATTTATATTATCAAAAAAAATATAATTATTAATCTATTATTATTATTATAAATATTATGAAACCATAACTATGGAGAATGAGTCATTACCATAAAAAAATCATGTATGTAAACAAAAATATTTTTCATGTAAATGTTCATATTAGTGAATCAATGCTTAAGAAAGTGTTTTTAGAAATAATAATGGAATTATAAATAATATTTATTTTATTAATTTTTTCTATAATATAACTAAAAGTAATATATATTTATTATAATATATATTTTAATTTATAAGATGTAAGGATGGAAATGATGAAAAGGAATTATATAACTGTATCATTTCTTTTTAATACCTTAAATGATTAATTTATATTGATTTATATTTAATTATTAAATCATTAAACTCAAATATAATTAATTAACCATGAATAATTTATGGAAGTTTTTTGTATTAGTACAATTTTAAACTTTTTGGTTCATAAAATGACAGTCAAAATGTTTTTAAAAAAATTTGACATATTTTCACTTTGGTCAATGATTTTTTTTATCTATCCATACATTTAGAAATTTATTTATTAAATTCATAAATATAAGAATATAATTATTTATTTGATCAATTTTTGTAACATTTATATAATTGAAAAATTTAAAAAATGAATCATTTTAATGAATCAATTTTTTGATATATAATTTGTGACATTTAAAAATTTGATGAACGAAATATTTTATTTTATTTTATATAACCTTAATATATTTTAAACACATTAGATAGTTAAGTTAAATAATTATTGATTGGTAAATTTTCATGACTATTTTCAATGAAAAATATTTTCTAAATATTATTGGAATTTTTAGATAAAATTCAATAAAAAGATGGAATATTTTCTCATATTTCTATACAATGATATGAATGAACATTTAAATATATTTTTCAGATTCTAAAATAAAAATTAATTATTTTTATAGTTAAAAAGATATATTATATTATGAAAAAATAAAAGTTAATTCTCTTTATTTAATATGGTGATGATTATTTGAGTATCTTATATGAAACACAATTTTTTTATGAGTTAATTATTATATGATAAGACCATTATGAAATAAGTTTCTTTTACAAATGATATTTCTATAATGGGATGGTGATGTTTCTATGAAACGTTTTTCCATTCCATGGGTTATGATATATTGTTTTGATTGATAATTTATGATCTTAGTGAGCATAATTTTTTTTACTCTATTATTAATGATGTATATATTATATTTCGCTCAAATGCATTGAGTGATAATGATAGATTTAATAATTTACTAAGAGATGATATATTCTGTAATCATTTATTATCTTATATAGTAGACATTTTCAAATGTACACCTAATAATATGTTGTAATATAACATTAAGATTTCTATTGTGGTACATTGCCTAGAATGATATTATTCGAAGTGAACATTGACTAATGAAGTGATATTATATTATTATGTATATATAAGACATTAAATCATATGATTTTGCAATATTTTCATTGGTCATGGATAAAAACTGATGATTCTACTATATTATTTCATATTTAATATGGCTGAAAAAAAATATTCCTTGAATTGTTATTTATGATCATTTACTGACTGTGTCAGATTAGTTTATATTATAATTTTTTCTCATACCATTATTTATATCTTAAAAACACTTATAATCATTCACTAATACATACTTTGTTGACACTTATTGAGAGTTTTCCCATCCAGTCAAATGTATCATTTCCCTATAATAAAAAATTAGTTATATATTGGCACTATATAGGAGAATACCATGTAATAACATCATTGTGGTAGATATTAAAGATATATAACTAAATAATTTGATTATTTATATTATCCTTTTTTAAATTAAACATTATGATCCATTTTAATGTATTATATTGTTATATGTTTTTAATATTCATAAAAATTCATAAAATATTAATGTACTAAATTTTCATTTTCCCCCAAATCCACAATTCTTAGCATGACCATATTCTAATGAAACATAATGTAAAATTGGAAATATTATAATTTTGTGTATTGAATTAATGTTAATAAATATGAAATTTTTTTTAGGAAATTCATAGAATTTTAAACATTAACGTGGCTAAAAAATTCAATGATTATATATATTGACCTATACAATTAGATTGTATCATGGGTAAAAGTGGTATTTTATTATTTTATACTAATTTGATATATTCTTATATCTTAATAATCATACAAATAAATCATAAAATATATTAATATATTATTAAAATTTTATGTAAATTCAAAGAAAAAATGTATAGGTAATATTAAATATTATAACTTATAGAGTTAATGACTATTTACATATTGGAATAGAAATGATTTTTGAAGTAAATGTACATATTAATAAATATTTATCCCCAATAACTCCATTATATAAAGTATTTTTAAAATGAAAAAATATGACTTTAAATGGAATTGTAAAACCAAGTTATATAAATTAGTAAAACCATTTTTAAAATATAATAATTAAAATTAACATGAAAAGAGTTCATATGTATTATTTTTGATGAAAATTAAGCTAAAAATTAAAATATTCATTTTTAGCGGGATATTAAACTTGAAAAAGAGACCATGTGTTTTGTGATGAATAATTTATTATGAATATTTCTAAAAAACATCAACATAATTAATGAATATTACATGTTGAGGTTATATATCATTTTATAATATATAATTTTAAAAAATTTAATTTTTTTGGAATGTGTTTTAAATATTGATTAACAATTTATATATTGAATAATTTGTTTCATGTATTATGGCAACTAAAAATTGTGTATGAATATATTATTATGGATGTTTTATTTAATTAATATATATTCATTTTGAAAATCAATTTCATTAATTAATTTTTTGGTTTTTTATTTTAATTTGTATATTTATAACAAGTCATAATGGAAATGACAAGGTTCTTCTTGATGGATAAAATCAATTAATCTGACGATTTTCTCTTCATGTAACCTATATTTGGTTATTGGTCGTATTTTTTTACATTATAGTACCTATAGTCAGAACACTTCATTTATAATCATATATTTTATGGTTTACTAAATTGAACTAAAATTATTTTTTGTTCTATGGACAAAAAATATAGTAAAAATATTAGTATTTTTATTTAATAATTCCTTATATAATTATAATAATATAAAATTTAATTCATCATATCACATTTCATAACCTCATCAATATATAGAATGTTTTTTTAGATCTCTCAGTTTATTAAAGTATTTTTAAGATGATATTGAAAGTATTTATTCATGATGATACTAAACTATTCACATTACATTTTTATATTTTGAAATCAGATCTCAAATGATGACACACATTTATGTGCAGATAAAAATTATAAGGATGTGGGTTTATCTAAATTAATTAATTATTTCATTATCTTTTAAATTCCATATAATAAATTTATTTTTATAGTTTTATATAATTATTTTATCTAATTATAATGTAATTATGTTAAAATTTTCTTAATATGTATTTATTTTAATTTTAATAAACTTATCAATGGCCTCTCTCAATTAATTTATTATTAATTTTATAGATGGTTATCTTTAAAATCAGAGGGAAGATATATTTACTAGAAAATTATTTCATAGATTGAAACCACAATATAACGAAAAACTAGTTATCTAAAAGAGGAGTTATTTTATTAGTTTTACTAATTTTTTGAAAATTTTTAAATTGAAGAGTTGTTTTTTATTAATAAATTGTAATTTTCTAAAGGGGGGTGATTTTTTTGATTCACATTTCAATATAAAACTTTTATTTATTTATTTTATAAATTTAATTTATTTATCTCTATTATGGAATAAGATATGAGTTTCAATCATGGAAAAAATATAAATTAAAATTATGATGATGATTTTAATTATTATTTATTGTTTACAAATTATTAATTTATTCTTCTACCAAATGTTATTTATTATTTATGATTTTATTTTGGTATAAATTATATTAATTTTATATTTGATTATTCAAGACTTATTCATTTTTAATCAATTTCAATATATTTAAAAAATACTTATCATATGGCTTTTTCATTTAAAATAAATGTTTTATTTTATATCAAATCCTTAGTAGATTTATAATCTTTTCCCTTTGGGAAATGGTTTTATTTCATAAAAATTAACCATGACATTAGAAAATCATATCATATGATATTTTATATTTTGAAGGTCTTTGTATCATATTTAAGTTCATTTATTATTATACATATATCATACATGTTAATCTAACTTATAAAAATTAATTTTAATTTATGTCTTCACTATATCATAAGATATATTTATATAATATAAAAACAGTTCTCATTATATGAATATGATGTGCTTCAGGAATACTATAAGTTATGGTTCATATATATTCACATAAAATATATCATAAACGGTATAATATCATATGAAAATCCTATTATAAAAAATCATATATTAAGAAATATAATATTATATGGTATTTATATATTTTCAAATGATTTTAAATATTTCATTCGTAAACTAAAATTATTATATATTTTAAACTTTTTTACATAAATTTACATTATATACGTATTCATAGTTACTATTTTCATCATGTTTCATAATTATTCCTTAATTATATTAATAATCATTCAATTAAATTAAAAAATTATTTATTGAAAAATATGTATAGATCACAAGGCTAGAAACATGTCTTTAATTATTATTTTTTTTTTAAATTTTCATATAAATAGATTTATGTGTGATATATTTTCTTAAATAATTAATGAACCTCCCAAATAAAATAATATGAAAAATAAATGTTGACCACTTATCTTGTAAGTCTGCACGAAATGTCATGAGACGTTGATATATATTTTCAGAATAACATGAAGAAATTATAATTAATTTTACAAGTGGATGAGAAATAGATATATTATTAATATATCTTATGAAGAAGGAAATGAATATTTATGATATTGTACATATGAATACACTCTAAATTTATTTTTACATAACAAGTGGTTGTTTTAAATTATTGTGTATTCATGAACTACATGATCATAATAATATTCTTTAATTTATAATTCTAATGGTTTGATTTATAAGTTTATATCCCCTCTATGTTTAACCTTTATTGAGGTAAATAATCATTTAATATTAAAATACTATACAATTATTATCTTCAATATGGTTAAATTCCAATATATCCTCAACTTAAATACGACATCTTATTGAGTGGTATTAATTTCATTATTCAACTATGGATTAATATTTGTTTATGATTTTTTATGAAATATGATGACCCTTGTGCCCAATGAAACAATCCATAAAATGGAATTTAATATGTTGAATCACATTGTTTAAAATTTCTATTTAGGGATTTCATCTCTAGATAGGATATGTCATGAACTATTTAAATTGGGACTCTATGTAGAACATTCTTATATAATTGGAATCTAAATATATTTCTGAAAAAGAATGTTTTATGTTGATATGAAACCACTAAAAATTTAATGATAATATTCTAGTGATTCCTTATTATAATGTAGATAGTATGATGTTTATATAATGGATCAAAATGATCTGAAGTACAATAAAAATATTATTTAGTTTTTATTAATAAATATTCTAGATTATGAAAATATTAAAAAAAATATTTTCTTTATTATACATTTAATTAACCCTAATCTTATTTTCTTTTTGATAATTTAAATATTTTTTATAATATGATTTGAGGAATTCCATCAATTAGTTTTTTTTTAAATTTCTAACGAGTTATACTAATTATGATATATCTTTTTAAAATGGAATGGTGTTTAAAAACACCATTATTCATGATATTCAAATTCAAATTAATTCAAATCATTAAAATTATTGTTATTTATTTAGGGACTAAAGAAAAACATACCTAATCATAATATTTAAATGTGGTATTATGCTAACTATGCTTATTTTTGTTGGGTATGTTTTCTTTAAATACAACAGTTTATATTATATTGATATTGGTTGTTTTTAATTCCAACCATATTATTTATTGTTAATTGAATTTGGTGAAATACATATTCTAATTTTTTTCATTAGATGATGTGTACTACAACTATTTATTAAATATAATAGATTTTTTTAGATTAAACTTCCTATAAAATGTTATGTGTCATTGGGTACCACTACCTACTTTTATTTATTAATTTTAATGATGAAAATTTTAATATATACTTCTATATTTAATTATTATGTTTTATGAGAGTATGATTGTCTATTTTTTGTTGATAAATAATTTTTTCATAAAACAACCATGGTGGAATTTAATTTAATAAAATAAATAATATCAAAAAATATATATTGACCATTAATTCTTGGAATATATAGTTATAAATTTTAATCTTGTTGAATGACACGAGAGAGGCTATAGATAAGCATAGTATGATGTTATATATGGGTGTATATAGGAGGATAAATGTATGTAGTGAAGTAAATATATTGGTACAAAGAAATATGTTTTTGGTTATCAGAACAATACGAAGGGGAAATTAATAAGGGGTCCTAGAATGAATATAAAAAATACATTGAATCTATTTAAATATTTATCATGTACATATTTTATTAATTTTTTTTCTACATTATATTAATCTTATATACCATGTTATCACAAAAGATAACATCAATTTTGACTATTTTATAATTTCAGGATACAATTAAAACCATATTTTATATAAGTTGATATATGTTAATATCTCTTAATGATATTTTGATGTGGGAAGGATATGTTCATGGAGATTGGATGAGATGATTATATTTTTTTAATTGTTGACACTATAATGGATTTGAAACTAAAAATGAAGATTTAATGTCTCATTAGGGATTCATTATTATCTTCAATATATTATCATTCACATGGAAGATTCAAAAACATTCCAATGTGTATAATATGACAATAATGAAAGATTACCCTAATATATTAATTTTTATAATGAAGAAATTTTGTATTAAAAAGTATTACAATTATTGGGGTGGTTCCTAGAATCATGGTATCTATTAATTATTATTTTGAAAAATGTGGAGACATTACTCTATACATGAAGGTTTATATAACCATGGGACGAAACACATCCTTATATAATATCATCCCATAAAATATTTCATTATGAGAGATGATGTAATGATCATTAATGTGGGTAAATAAGATATTATTACAAAACCATAGATGAAACAATTTATAGTAGAAAATTATTTCATTCATGTGGTGTATCAATGAAATTGATACATGAGAGATTTATTAAATTGTTTTAAAATGTATCATATATAACTAAAATTACAATTTAAAGTTCTCATTAAATTATATGTCCTTTAATTTATATAACATGCTTTGCTGTTTTATAATTTCAAAATAGAATATTAAACATTTATTTTTTCAAATAAATTATCATTATAGAGTATTTTGGGTTTAGGTTTTGTGATACGATTATAAAAACAATATTCTTATACTCATATCATTTAGGTTTATTTGATATAAGAATTATATCACATGGAAAATTATATGTTAAATGATGTACATAATGGTTTTTACTAATTATAAATTTTTAATACATATGTTTTCTATGATTCATTGGATGAAATATATTATAAAATTAAATCATACATAGGTGTATAAAAATATGATAATAACAAATATATGATTGGTTGGGAATTTTTTTGATCACCTCATCAGTTAGAGTGAAACTAAAATAAGATAACTCAAATTTAATAATCACCAATTAAATCACCCCCATTATTTTTCCAAACTAATTAAATTAATTTCCAAAAATATTTGAGTCTCATATGATTTCTTAAACTATATGAACGAATGGATTTGGATACAGTCTATTTTTTAATAATTTTATTTTATGTATTTATTAACATGGACGTTCATTTTAATAGAAAAAAATGAGATAAAGTACAACTGAATAATTGTTTCCATGACTAATAGCCAATCAATGTAGTGGATAAAGGTATTATATATGGATTAATTTTATGTATAATATCCATATTATAGTTTTCTGGTTGATATAGAGATTCATTTTTGATTGGTGCTGAAAACAGAAGGCTCATTAGTTATCATGTGTACACTTGTGGTTTTTTATAGGTGGCCCTTCATATTTCTATGATATAATGTGTTTAAATTTTTTTCAATGATACTGGGGAAATATACGAAGGAAATATATTCAATTGGTTATTAATTATGTATTTGAGAATTTTATTTGATCCAAAATAATGAGAGGTCAACCAAAACATATCCAAATGTGGTTTTCAAGGGATTCACAAAAAGTTTTATAGATTTTCGAATTCTATATTAAGGGTTAGAATGAATGTATGATATTGTAGCATGTGAGCCATTATGGTAGATTCCAAACTATTTAGAATCATGTGATTTTAATTTTTACCAAAAATATAGAAATTTTCAAGTATATGTTCAATTTTATTTCCATATACATTTGTACTATGTTTTCATCAATTACAAATAATATATTAATAAACTGATAAGAACTTATTCATCATTGAATGAGTTTGATTATTATTTCTTAAATAGAATTAGTGTATGTGATGTGTTACATATCGAAGACTATTAATGGTTAAATATCAAGGAACATACATAATGACATTTTCGTTATCATATTGGGAGAGTGTTCATTAATTCCATAATGACATTTTCGTTATCATATTGTGGAATCATATAACTTTTTCTCCTCATGGTATTTATCTATTATACTCTACCATGAAATAAAATATAAGTTATTTATATTTAATTTTTTGTTACATTTTTATATACATATTATTTTTGACATTTTCTCATATATTATTATTTGTGACATATTTTATTCTGTATTG
Source organism: Viscum album (assembly GCA_963277665.1). Classification (NCBI taxonomy): domain Eukaryota; kingdom Viridiplantae; phylum Streptophyta; class Magnoliopsida; order Santalales; family Viscaceae; genus Viscum; species Viscum album. Next base: position 2,030,266,499 of record OY728151.1, on the reverse strand, counting down.
GGCTCTCTAACATATACAATGAAAAATTAATTATAAAATTATACCCCTATGACACCCCATACTATATTTTAAATATATGAGAAGACTCACATAAAACTGTTTACTTTGGTATTATGAACAATACTTATGCAATCATTAAATACAATGGATGTGGTGTGTTATTAGAATTGATTTTGTTGATACCATGTGACGTAAATCATACACATATAAATTTTTGTTTCTACTAATAACATAAGTGTCGATGGCCTTCTATGTTCTAATCTAGACTTGAAAAACCATCTTAATGCCCATGTTGATTTCACTACTATTTATATTGTTAAAGTAGAGGGACCAAAAATTTAAAATTAAGGATAGATATGTGTTGAACTATTGGAACATACATGGTATTGGTAATGTCATATTTCTATTTTCGGTGTAGCTATTATTTTGTAATTTTCTGAAATTTATCATATATAACCATCTCAATCGGTGGTATTACACATGATATATTCTTATATAACATTAAATATAGTCCATAATATATTATTTCATATGATATAATTTTTTATTATTATCACATAGTTTTAATGTTCATATTTTTATGATATAATATCAAAATTTTATGTTATTATCACTTCCCTTATTATATAATAATACTGAATATATAGGGTGATATAAGCAGATGTTACTTATAGGAGACTCTATCTAGATCATATCATCTAAAATATGTGGAGGCCCACTTTTGGTCATGTTCAAATTATCTTCTAACAACTATTTTGGAAATATTTATCAGGAGTTTTATAATTATATTTAGAATAATTTTTTAATAAATAGTAATATACTTGTGCATTATGTACATGATGGAATTGGTCAGAATATATAATGAAACCATGCCTTTTAATATTGAAACTCTATGTAATTAAATTAAAATTTAAGGGTGATTTTATTAGTTTTAATTGATTTTCACATTATGATATTTTATTATACAACGAATACAATATGTAATTTGTGTAAATTTTTTTATTCTTGGATTAGGGTAGAATGTGGATTCATATTCATGATTCATATTATAAACATATAGTTCTCATATCAATTGAACATTGAATGTTATGATAATAAAAATACAATAATGGGTTTATATAATTAAATTATACAGTAATATTTAAATATTGCATTCATAAATAAGGTTTTATGGCCACATCAAGTGAATTCGAATAATTCATAAATTTATTTCTTCTATTAATTGAGTATTATAATGTGGATGTATGTGTACAACATGGATACGGATTAATTGGGTTGTAAGGAATCATAGTGCATAGATTATGTGATACAGTAATATCCTAGGGTGTTTCTATATTAGTGGTATAAAAAACACATTCCTAGTTATCCTGAACAAAAATACTAAGAGTAAATGTAAAATTTTCGTTATCTTTGAAATTGGTATTTTAATAGGATTCAACCATAGATTCCTATAGGTTATAATTATAATGGTGGGAACAAGAATACCTAATTGTATTTAAATTCTAATCCAACTATTTAAACCATAGTAAACATGTGTTAAATTATCTAAGGTAGTGTTATTTATGTTTTAGTGTATACAAATCATGATAATTCATGAGTTGATCCATTCAAATCATAAATTTTTAGTTATTTTTAAAGGTAACCTCATCATGTTATTATATGATAGAGTAGGCCCCTGTTCACGATATATATTTTACAAGCAGTAATTGATTTAACATAGAAACATCCTACATTAAAATGAATCTGATGTTATATATATTAATAGGTTAATCTAATATCATGATGAAAATTTTAGTGTACATTTATTGATATATTACGTTGTCTTAAATGGTATTGAAATCATAATTTATTATAATTTTATTATCCGGACACAAATGTCAAATTGAACCAGGGATTGTATATATATTTATCAAAGGGATGTAATGTATGTATTATTTCATCTGTTCCATAATGATTCAAATTTTATACTCCTAGGTTGGTGAGATTTGAAACCTCTAGGTTTTGAAGCATTATGATGCAGTTGACATATATTGACTTATCTTAGTTGATGTAATTTGTTATAGAATAATTTTGTATGTTTCTTAATAATTTCTTAAATAATGAGGGGACCCAATTTGATAGTAGTATGACCAATAACATTTATAGGTTTGTTGTGAATTATATTTAATTATGACATAGACCATAAAATATTTTTTAAAGTTCAAACTATAAAATTTATTAATGGTAGTATTGGTAATGGTTTATCTTCTCATCACATAAGAATAAAAAATACTGGGTGATATTATATTAAAATACATGATCAAGTTTTGTTGAAACATGATAAATAAAATCTATATTTTTTATTATATACTTATAATATTTTCATGGACTAATTTAAATAGATCACACAAATGCATTTTGATGGTGGAGTATGTTGTATGATATAGAGATCTATTGTAGGATCAAGAGTGTTTAACCAAAATTGTTGATTTAGTTTCTTATAAATATATATATATATATAGGCTATTTCATAGTTATTAATAGATTTATTGTCACAAATTCATGTTCTATTGTATATATTGTTTTATGGAGGAAACATCATTTTCTGAAAAAATATTGGACTTCCTTACATCAACAGAGGACCTTCAAATCATGATGATCATTGTATGATGCTATAATTTTCTAGGTGGGAATATTTTTAAAATTTTCTTCATTATGGGTTATTTTCAATATAATTTATTTCATAAATTCATTCAATCCCTTGAAAATTTTAGCCCTTGTATCTGACTTTCACCATCTGTCGACATGTCACGAAATAAGATTCTAGCACATGTAGTATATCACCATGTGAATCTTTATTTCACCATGTGTTAGATTTAACAGTGACGAATTATTCTTCATCAGGTGTACAATTTCAACTAATGTAATTTTATTTTTTCAATTGTAATGTAAATTTATTGTTTTTTAAGTGTTTGACAGGTTTTCAACAGGAAAAAAAGTAACGAATGTTACCCGATGTGAAATGTGGATTCATGTTGTGTAATTATCATGAACAACTTATTAAAATAATACATCCACTGTCATGTAAACTTATGGACACCCCACATCAACACAATAGAATTTTTTTTTGAAAATCATCTTTGATATGAAGCCTTCAATCACCTTGACCTTGCACTCAAATTCCTCATTGCACCACCATCCTCGATAGAATATCGTCGGCCCGCCTCCCGAGTATGGGTGATCATATAATTTTCTTCTATCATTATTTTCAACTTCATTTCCTTGATAAAATAAATATGTTTGATCACTTTAATATCTTGATCTGTATTTATTAATCTATATATATGTTTATATGATTTAGATAAGAATTTATGAGATCATGGTTCAATTAAATGTGGACATAGGTTATGGATGTAGACCACATTCGCCATCGCTTTCTTAGTTTATTTTCTTCAAATTGGGATTATCCATTAGGAAGCATTCATCAGTATTCTTGATATAGGAGGAATAAAATTAAAATTTTATATTATTAATATGAATTATGTGTAGGTAATTTTATATTTTATATTAGTTGTATAGTTATGGCTTTATTGATTAAAATTTTTTGTTGGTGAATTATTTAATTAATGAAAATGATAAATTGGGATATTTTTATTTGTGATCTTGAAAAAGTAACTGTCACTGTAATTATTGAGTAATTATGTTTTTTTAATAAGATTAAAAAATTATATAATTAATTAATTGTGATTGTTGTGTTTATGAAACTGTTGTGATAGAATAATTAATTTCATAATTAATTATTATACAATATTTTCATTAGGAAATTGATGAATGATAATTTAATTTATTAATAAAAAATTTGTTTTGAATGTGATTAATTACATTTGGAATTAATAAATGGCACATAATGAAATAATTAAATAAAGAGTAAATTAATAAATGAGTGAATCTAATTAATTATGTTTGAATTAATTAATAATATTTGAAATGAAAAAGTAATTGGATAATTAATTTAATGTATCTAATGTGATTAATTAATTACTAATTAACAAATTAGATATGACATAGAAAAATAATTAATGAATTAATTTAAGGGGAATAATTTTATTAATTAAATGTGGAATTAATTAATTGAATGAACATGAGAAGTCAATTCGCCTGTTAACTGTAGGGAATTAATATGATTATTTATTATTAGAATTAATTAATTCAATTGATGTGAACAATTAATTGGTAAATTAATTAATGGGTTTGAGGTATACTTAATAATCCGGGATTAATTAGTGGAAATAATTTGTATTATTTAGTTGGTGAATTTATATATGGGATGAAATGTGATGATTTTTTATTTAGATTAATTAATTATAGTATTAATTAATGATTATTGGTGTTGTGGTGAAATTAAATGAGTGAGATTAATTCATGGGTTAACAAATTAATGATGATTTTTGGGATGGTTCAATAGAATGACTTGGATTAATTAATTTTCTAATTAATTAATGTGGTTTTTTAGGATATTGAATTGTTATAATTACATTATTAATTGTTTAATTAGTTAGTGTAATGATTTTTTCAATTAAAAATAACTACATGTAGAATTGATTATGAGATATTTAGATTTATGATTTGAATAATTAATTGTTTAATTAATTATAAAATGTTGTGTTAGAGGATATTTGTTACATTATGAAATAATTAATGGGATTTACGTGATTAATTAATTGTGGAAATTAATTATGGGGATTAATGTTATAATTTAATTATTGAATTAGTACTTGATTGAGGGATAATTAATTACTGAATTAATTATTGTATTCTTCAATTATAAATTATGAATAATTAATTGGGTAATTAATTACTCTAGGACTATTTGTGAAATTATTAAATAATTTTTTGATTGATTAATGGAACTTATATGGATAGTTAATTATTTAATTTATTAATGGAGTTGATGTGGAGAATTAACTGAAGAATTAATTGAATGGATTGATATGATCGATTAATTATAGAAATTAATTAATGAAAATGTTGTGATTAATTAATAAATTACTTATTTATTCGAAATGGTTTGTGAATAATTAATTTTATAATTAATTAATTGAAACTGAGTTAGTAAATAAATTTTTGAAATAATTAATGATAAAATTAATTAATGTTTTGGATGGGATTAATTAATTGTTTATTTAACTATTGAAAATGACATCACTATTTAATTTTTAGATTGAATAAAATAATTATGGTGATTTATTAACTTGTAAATTATTTAATAATATTGCTGTGATTAAATAATTATGAATTTATTAATAATTATTAATTGAATAATTAATTATCTAATTTTTTAATGGAACAATGTAATTATGAAATTGTTATTTTTTTATTCATTAATTTTTTAATTAATTTATGTGACATTGTGATGTGAAATGTGATAAGGGGTTATTGTTGATTATCCTTGATGGTTTTGAAATATGTGATATTGTGATATTTTTTCTATATTGTTAATGATTGGGAAATTGTATTATATACATTGCATTCTACACACATTCTATATATGTATGTCTGATAAAAGAGTGTGTGGTATGGAATGATTATTTAAATACACATGGGATGCTAGACACGATGTTGTACACAAATGATTTATTTATGTACGATTGATAAATAGGGTTTGAGAATGTGATTGATGCTCCTAATTCTCCTAAGGTGTTATACGAGACGTTTTACACCCCGCATACATGAAAGTATTTTTTTTATGGTGTAGGGACTAAGGCTCCAAATTCCTATGGGGTGTGGGAAATTAACTGTTGCTCTAAATACCCATGAGGGTGCTAGACATAATGTACTACACCCATTTGTGGGAATTGGAATATGGATCCAATTGGTCACATATTAATTTTATTAAAGGGATAATTGAAACCCATGTGATATAATTATTGTCAATTATATATGAGAAAGGTTTTAGAATCTTCCTTGGCCTAATGAAGGTATTGAGATATGGGTGTCCTCGGGAACCTAGTCTTTATTCTGTTAAATGGTGGATAATTGAACAAATGTATATTTTTAACATTATTAATTAGATTTTATTCTTTATAAAACTGAATAAACAACAATAGACTATATTTTCTTTAGTCATTATTGTTTTTGGCCTACCGAGTTTAACACATACCCAAATCAGGCTTCCAGATAAATGTGTGGATAGAATATGTGTATTATGGACATGTTAATGGATGATTCCATGTTCTAGATAGAAGAGTTGGGACAGAGAATGGATAAAGGAACCAGGCGTGGTTCGGTACCTAGGTGGGATTTGTTAGTGTAATTACATTTGGATTCCCAATTTAAACATGTAACGTAATTGGTATGGCATATAAAATATTTTTTATTCCTTCTATATTTACATTTTTGGGTCATATTATGATTTTGGTTTTGTATATGGTTATATATAGGCTACCGATATTTATTATATATTTCTGCTTCTATATTATTCTGATAAATGATGGAATATTCTATATATTACTGACAAACTAGTCCCATGCTGCTAGTCATAAGCCTCTAGAATGTGAGGAGGCTCGACTGAGGCCATGTGGAAAATAGGATTAGGGTGCCAGTGTGTTGCACCATGGTCAGGATGTTAACAATTAGTATTAGAGGTCCAATTTTCTTTCATCTTTTTTTGTATTACTATTTCTGAGAGGTAGAAAAGAGACCGGGAAGAGTCGGGGTTATCATATGTGGTTGTGCACTAGAGTATCTACCCCATAAATGAGTGATAACCTATGTACCATGTGTGGTCTTGGTTATTTATTATTTTCTATTACAAATGATTCTTATTTCACCATAGGTGAATTAAATTTTGTGTGGTGTGATTATTGTTGATATTTCTTGTGTTTTGGCTTATGGCCCTGAATGAAATTAGAGATGGGTATGAATTCATCATTATAAGAACATATGATTACTAGGAAATTCATCATTTCAGTAATTCATTGGAAAATGGTTTTTGGGTATGTTTTTTACAATGATCTATGTTTTCTTTCTAGTTAAATTGAGAAGAAAATTTCACCTAAAATATAATTGAAAAATATTTTAAAATGATTCATGTTGATAATGAATGATCATCTAAATGATTAAAATATAATTATTTGGAATATGTTTACACTTTTTTACTAGAACATCAGTGGATTATGGTTAAGGGATGTGATAGTGTCTTGGTTTTGAACCAATGGTGTGATAAAATAAGAAATGCTTGATATGGTTTTTTTTAAATACATTTTATTAATTATGTTATGTGATTTGATATTAAAATCCAAAATTTTTTATATTTTACCCTTGATGGGGGGGTTGTGTATTGGGATATCCCTAGATTGAGACCATCATTGGGAGTTGTGAGTGGGACCATTTGGTTTAGGATCTGTGTGGTGAGATGTTAGAGGGTAGAGAATCACAAGACTCTCTATAAGATAAGGTGATTATATGGTGGAAGAAAAAATATACAATTAATAATTGGTAGTGGTATTCATATATTACATCAAAAATTATTTTATTAAGTGAAGATCATGTCCCCAAAATTAACATCATCCCGAGTGAATAATAATGCACTAGATATATGACTATAAACAAAAATGTGTTTTTTAGATATGGAAACCCTTATAAGTTGAGATTATGATGTTTTATATATAGAGATAGTTATTTTGAGGCAATCTATGGAATTTTTACGGATGAGGATCTAATGAGGTACAAGTCATCTATGGATAATATTATCCATTAGTTGTGGTGGTTTATGTGGATTAAAATAATTGTTATCCATGATGAAAATATGGGGAGCGATATATTTGTAGTAGATGTGTTGTGAAAGACCTATGAGGAATGTTAATGTGGAATCTGTATGGTGCATATTTAAATTCATCGGGGAAAGTCTAGGTGGGACTTGGGGGTGATGGATGTTCCCCATTTCTAGAAAAAAATTGAGACATATGCATTCTTTGAGGAGAATATGAAATGTGTGTTGGAATGTAAGGAATAGGAGATTTGATGAATGTATGTGTGGTTATTTTTTGTACTATGGAATCATAGATGTGTTAAGGGAGAAATTTGGGAGGGAAAAGTAGATAAGAGGGCATAGTGGCCTGACATACATTGAAACGAAAACGTAGAGGTTATTATGACCCTAGATCAAGGAAGATTAGTTATAAAATGGGGAGATTTTAAGAGCCTTAATTTTCTACATTATTATTGGGAATAAATCTTGAGGATAATACCTTACAATGTTGTGATATTGTATGATCTCATATTTTTCTAGAAAAATATTTCATATTATTTAATTTAGATGGGTTTCTAAAAATTTAATTCATAGATAAAATTAATTCAAAAACATTAAAATTTACACCCCCTATAAATATCATTCCACACATCTCATCATGTCACGTATCAATATTTCCCATCATGTAATATCTCACCACCTGAAATTGTATTTCAACTAATGGTAGACAAAACCACATGTAATAATATTTCACCACATATAATATTTAACCAAGTGAAAAATGATTTCAATGAAAGTAATCTGAAATTAATGTTTTAATGGTTTTATGGGATATCACATGAAAAAATGTTAGAAATGTTAATGGACATGAAATGAGGATTCATATCATGTAATTATCATACAATGCTTATGAAAATAATTCATATATAATCACATAACTTTAAGGACACCCCTCTTCTCCTGAAAAAGTCCATCAATAGAACTCCCACTTTGATGTGGATCCTCCAAGAACCTCCTCATTTTATCGAAACACCTTAGTATACCACCATCATTTATCGAATACCCTCTGTGAACCTCTTGAGTATGGGTGTTCATACAATTTTGATTTATATTTATTTTATACTCCTCTTTATTGATAAAAGAATGATATTTTTATTCTTTTTGTTACAGATTTGTTGTATATAGATATAGGTTGTTGTATTAAGATCTATATTTTATAGATATAGTTTCAGTTAACTATGGATTTAGGTTTTGGATCCTGACCATGTTCATCTTCACGTTCTCAATTGATCTTCTTCAAATTGATATTATATATTGAAAGCGTTCATCGACATTCTTGAGGTACGTGGTTTAAAATTAAAATACCACAGTCTTAAATTCAATTATGTTTATGAAATTATTGAATTTATATTAGATTTTTATAAGTAAATTTATTTATTAAATTAATATATCGGGTAATTAATTAATTTTTGGAAATGTGAAATTTAGATATTGGTTTTTTTGATAATGAATAATTAATTGTAAAATTAATTATGATGTAATTGATATTTTTGAACATGATTAATTAATTATAGAATTAACTAATAGTGATGGCTGGTTTTATTAATTCCTGTGGAATATTTAATTGTAGTATTCATTATTAGAGATCATTGAAATTAGGAAATTACTGAGGGATTATTTCATTGTTGAATTAAATAATTGATTTTTTTTGTGATTGATAAAATTTAGAATTAATTAAATGAACATACATAATCAATTAATTGGATAATTAATTGAACCGGTGAATATGAATAATTAATTGTTAATTAACTAATGAATGTTGAAATAAAAAATTTGTTAGATAATTAATTGAAAGGGGTGAATTTAATTAATTAATTTAAAATTAATTAATGAGAATTTAGATATAATAATAATTCACATGTTAATTTAAAGAGATGAATGAGATTAATTAATTGGGTAATTAATTATGTAAATCTATATGAACAATTTATTGGTTAGTTAATTATTTGGTATGTATATGATTAAATAATTGGGAAATTAATTAATTTAATGGATGTAAACAGTTAATTAATTAATTAATTAAAGGGTTTGAGTAATATTAATGAATCAGGGAATAATTAATGGAAATAAAAATTATAAATTAATTTTTGAATTAATCAAAAGATGTAATGTTATGATTTCCTTGATGGATTAATTAGTTGGATACATTATTAATAAGAATTATTGTTATTATTCAACTTAATTACTGTGAATAATTATTTGGTGAATTAATAAATGACGGCTTATTAGATGGTTCACTTTAATGACATAGAATAGTTAATTGGTGAATTAACTGATGTGGATTCTTTTGATATTGATTTTAATGAATTGAATTATTAATTGTTGAATTAATTATTATTTAATGAGATTTGTATTATTGGACAATTAAATATATTATTGATTATGAGATAATGAGATTTTTAATTTTAATAACTAATTTGTGAATTAGTTTAATGATAATGTTTATAAGGATATTGATTAACAAATGATTTAAATAATGGGATAGAAAATATTAACTAATTGGGGAAAATTAATTAAAGGGATAAATTTGATAAAATAATTATTGAATTATTATTAAAACTGGAGGATATTAAATTATGGAAATAATTATTGAAATGTTGAATTATAAATTTATAATAAATAATTTATAGATTATTTAATATATATCTATTTTTGAAATTATATATTAATTGTTTAATTAATTAATATAAATTATCTGGATATTTAATTGTTGAATTAATTTACAGAATTGATGTTACCAATTTAATGATAACATAATTGTGGGGATTGTTATGAATTATTAATTAGGGGAAATTATAAGGACCCACCCCCTGTTTCCTGGAGCTGGGGCCTTATTAATTACATTCTCATACAAACAACGAATAAGGATACTGAAAAAATGATTAGTTTATTATTATTGGAAACTATATTTATACAGAAGTTCATCATTACAACATTACCTGAAAACCATCATAGAAACTCTGTAGGCCACTTCCATAATTCCTTAGTTATTTTAGAATTTCATTCATAATAAAAATATTCATTCCCTATAGAAATGAAACATAATAAAGGAATGTGATTAAAATATCAGTAAGGATAAGCAATACAATTTAGGATAAGAAAAACATTAGACATGGTGAATAATTTAAAACACATTCCTTTAAAAATAATCATGAACATAATATGGAATAAATATTTTCTTTGAAAATATTCACATTACATAACATAATCATGGGTAATCTACTAGTAGAATAACCACATGACCCATAAATACTATATTCATAATGACGTAATGCTTTATCCGGGACAACATAACCTTACTGTCAACACCTCATGCCAAGACCATAAATAATCATTTTTTGAAGGCCTTGTGCTAAGAATGTATTTTGTTTCAAGATACCTACCAACGCATCGAGGTTCTATAACGGGACCCACCCAATAATTTCTATGTCCATTTCATTCCTCATATGGATAGGGATAAACAAAGACAACATGTATATTCATATTGAAATTAATATACGAAATGAAAATAATATTCCATGAATATTAATCATATACACTAACCATTTGGGGTAAATTGGTGATTGGTTTAAAGATAGCACATCCACATATAGAATACTAATAAACCATTAAATTTAATATGGTAGATGATACCATTAATTATTAATCCCAATAATACATTAGAATCACCAAGAGTGTTGAAATAGAGGAGGATACACTTATAAAATCATCGATTAATTCTTAAAATAAATACTCTTATACATTGAAAAGATGAGTATTTTAAAAAATATATAATTATAAAACCAGAACAAAAGTAAGAAATTATTTTCATAATAAAATAGAGGAGTTTTATAAATATAATTATTTAAAAAAACAAAATATATATTTCCCATGAAAATTGGTAAGAAGCTGAGATATTCCCTTGAATCATGCATTTATTGTAGAAACAATTATAAAAGAGCATTTTAAAACAAGTAAATATGCATAAAATAAAGAAGGATTATGGTAGGTGTGAAAATATATATTAGTAACACTGAATTTATGATTAGTATATAATAATAAATAATAATTTCATTGAAGTAAATAGACAAATTAAATAACCCAGATTGAAATCGATGGTCGGGTGGAAAACCCCATACATAAACACCAAACGTGATCAGCTGTTGAACATAATCTCCTGTAAGATGAAATTATAAATATTAATAACTTAATTCATAACCTATTAGATATGTATTTAGTTTTTTAGAATACTATTTAGTTCATTGAATCCATTATTAATATGTTATTATATTTAATTTTGGCATTTTGTAGCTTTTATTTCTATTATTTTCATAATCGGTTCACTTGTTCTTAAGTAAAGGAGTTCATGTAAATCACCAAAATTGAATTCCAATATTATTTATGATCATAAATAGGGGTTATTAAAAAATTATATAACTATAATACATGTCCTGAGGATGAATTATTATATAGAACTTTAATGATAATAGTTTCGGTTAATTTTTAGATTTTGATTACAACGTACACATTTTTCATTATAACGTAATACCATTTATACAATAGGATTAAAGAATCTTACATAGGTTGTATTACATAAATAAAAATCTGGTTCAACAAAATATTCTTTCTTCATGACCCGAATTGAGAATGATAATAGAATTCAGAATCACATCATTATTGAATGTGGAAAATTGACATAGCTCGGATGATGTTCGTGCTACTAGTATAAAAGAATGTAAAAGGGAGAGATGATGATAACTTATTCAACTATCATGATAACTTTACAGTTCCTATAAGGTATTGATGTCATCCCAAATTTTTGATATGGAGATATCATATAAAAATAAAACAAATGAACATGAATGCAAAGACAAAGAATTGAAAAGAAGAATTTACCACTTGAACCAAACATCCGTGCGAGCCCCTTTAAGGGAGAGGATTTGGACTTCCTATGAGACCAAGGATTTAAGGAGATGGGAGCAGAGATTGGGAGGTTATTTGAACTTAATCTAGATAATGCCAATGGTGTGAAAAGATTAACGAGAAGGGAGAGTGAGAGGGTCTTTTATTGTGAAAGAGAGATGAGATTTTTTAATATAAAATTCATTAATTTATTATTTCTCCAAAAGGAAAGGAATAGTGAGTATTACATAACCAAGACTAGAAATTGTATCATGTGAGTTTTAAAAAAGTGGTGTTACATCACATGTGAGGTCATGAATAGTGGATTTTAACTAATATAATGTATTTTACCGTATTTCATTATTCCTCTAAAATTCAAATATTTCATAAAAATCCCAATGTTTCACCCAAACCCTTTTTCGACGTGTATAATCCAAAATTGATGTCCATTTATCAAAAATATTTCTATGTATGATTAATTTAATATTTAATTAAAATCATAATTTATTCTAATTTTTTTAATACATTGTATTAGATATTCTAAATCATAGGTATACCGTACATTCACTTGAATATTATTTATATACTATCACATACAAGGTAACTATTCATTAGGGTATATTAATATTCATAATGGTATGTTACTATTCATATGGGTAAGTTAATATTCACCATTTTTTTCTTATTGGACTCCAAATAACTAACTGATCACAACTGTATATGTCATATTTTCGAATTTCAAATCACTGAAGTGAAAAAACATCTGTTTTGAGGGTCACATAGCACATAGTAGTTAATTATGTTGTGATTTCATGTGATTATGAAATATTTATAGGAAATTAATTTCCATTGAAAAATAATGGTGTGTTACATTCTTCCAACCTATAGAAATTTTACCCATGATATTTTATTTTAAATACTAGGCCAAAAACTTGTGTGGTTCTTTTCTTTCATTACTTAATCCACATCCCTTATTTCCTATTCATACATGTGGTTTCTCTATAGTTCCATGACCCGATAAGTAGTCATGTTTCGTTGAACATTGTCTCTACGATCCAAGATTTTCAATGGATGATTATCATAAGAATGATTATCCTCTAACTGTACCACCTCTAATGGGTGTACATGTGAAGGGTCTGGTATGTTATTCTTAAGAGGGATACTTGAAATACCTCATGTACTTTTGAAATGGTAGGTGGAAGTTCTAGTCGATTAGACAAAGGTCCAACTCGATCAAGTATCTCAAAGAGGGCAATATACCTAGGATATGGATTTCTTTTATTCCATATCCTCATGACCTTCTTCCATGGAGATATGTGTAAAATGAACGGGTCTCCAAAATTGAAATCAAGGACTCATCGGTAGTTATCCACATAACTCTTCTATCGACATGGGGCTACCTTGATATGATTTTGAATGATTTTCACCATCTACACCATTTCATTGACCAATTCAAGTCCTACCAACTTAGACTCATAGACTTCATCGCAAAACATTCATGTTCTGCACCTTTTCCCATAAAGGGATTCATTTGGTGCCATTCGAATGCACGAGTGGAAACTATTATTGTAGGAGAATTCAACCAGTTGATGTTGGTGGTCCCAACCTCATTGAATTACACAAAAAATTCTCACAAAATGATTTACAGTGTTAGAATAGTCCACTCAGATTGGCCATTAGTTTGAGTATGATTGGTCATACTGAAGTTCAATTCATTTCATATAGCATGTGGGAGACTTTTCCCAAACTACAAGGTGAATATAGGATCATGGTTGGATAAAATAGATAGTGGTACTCCATGAATCCTTTCAACTTCATTGATTTAAATATATGCAAGTTGATCCAACGAGAAGTCCTCTCGTATCAAGATAATGTGAGATATCTTTGTAAGACAGTCCACAATTTTCCATATTGAATAGTTTTCTTTTGGATGTCCTTGTAAGTCCATTGAAAATGTCCATGGTAATGTTATCCCAATTCCATTTTGGTATGGGTAGTGGTTCCAGAATCTACATAAACATTTCCCTCACATCATTAATTTGTTGAAATATGAGGAACATTGATGTATATTCAACAATCTACTTTCTCATATTGTCCCCCCAAAATTTTTCTCATAGATCTCGATACATATTTGTGCTGCAAGGGTGTATAATGAAATTAGAGCTATGAACATCATCCAATAGTTCTTTCTTTTTCTCACTAATAGCGGGAACCAAATGACTCTTCCTGAATATCAATATGCTACCTTCATTTGATAATTCAGTCAACTTCTGATCATTTATAGCTTTATTTTTATGAACTCTTCATCATCTTCCTAAGAACTTTTTGTTCTTTCTAGAAAAGATGCATTGTGTAACACATCATGATTTTATGAGAAATATTATTAATTTTTTTGATGTATTGTGTTATACGCTACACCAAGATTATATTGCACTATACACAACACCATATTTGCTTGTAGTATACACAACACTATTCAAGGCTTGCGTTACACGCAAGTGAAATGTTCCTAGATTTGATGCGTTGTACGAAATACCGAGTTTCAGTAAACAATTATATGTTATTAAAATGTAATATAAACAAGCCATTATGAATAGTAATACCCAATTTTTTAAATTTTATATATTCTATCATCAAAATGAACTTCATTTTATGATTTGGAATATCAAAATTTTCCTAGGGTGAATTTTTTATTTATCTTAAATCTATCAATTTTTTATGAATAGTGAAAACACTGAGTTATTGGTTAAAACCGACATTTTATATAAATAATAATGTATTTTGTTTAAACTTATTTTAGGTAATAATTTATACATAATACCTATATAAGTTCAATTTAAGTCATTGGAGCCATTTTATAATAATTTTTTATATATAAAAATTTTATTGAATTTTTTACCGTCTTTTACCCACCTCCTATGAGCATTTAAAAATTTACACAAAACTTACTTTTACTGATTTTGTGAGTTGAATTTTAAAAATCTGAGAGACACAGTTGATATCAGTATGAAAAATGTGGTTCATGGAGATTAAAATAATTTTTGGTGAATAGTATATTTTAACTTTAATTTACCATGGTTAAAAGTAAATAGGTTAATTAAGGGTAAAAATGATATTATTATTACCATAACACGTGTACTATTTCTATTGGATAAGTTTAATTTGACTAAAAACAACCTTAGGATTAAAATATTACCCTTTAGTTCCACATGGATTAGATTAGGATATTTATTATTATTTTATATAAAGAAGAGCTGAAATAGGTAAAATCATTGTTCAATAAGTAAACCATTTTTAATATTGGGTTATACATAAGATAAATTCGACAATAAATATTAATTAGAAAGATAACGTGATTTCCTACATAATTTTATTTTATTTATATTTTTTATATATTCAATATGTTACAATATTTATGACACAATGATGATGCAATAATTACATTATTAATGAAATATTATCATAATTAATATTATAAATATCAAAATAAATGTACATTGAGACTTTCAATGAATTAAACTATGTTTCTTTGGTTAATATAACATATTAGGGATGGTTAGGTGAATTTTTTTGATTTAATAATGTTGTTATAAATTTAGAAAAAACATAACACCAAATAGTGTCAAAATTGACATAAAAGAATTTGTAAAACAAATATTATATTATTAATTGATATAATGGTCCAAAAAATATAAGGATAGGAGAAAAGACTTATATAATAATATATATGGCATTAATGCACCAATTGGGGTTCATTTGGTAGTTTATTGTATGTTTATTAACCATATAGTGTAAGAATACAAGAAGAGACGATAAAAGTTAGATTATTTAACTTAGAGTTAAATCTATATGATAATGTTAAAATGGTAAAAAACGTGTATAAAACATATTGGTCGAGAATATTTCTACCCATACCAACCCTATCCTGGAAATAAGTCACTTTGGAGCCATTATAAACCGAATATTAATTTATTATAAAATAATTTTTTAGGTTTTTCCTAAGGTGCCCATCATCGCTTTTATAAAAGGGCACTCCACCATCCCTCTAATTCACACCTCTAAATCGATTTATCTCAGCCATAAGAAGCCCAAATAACATCTCAACTATCATTCATACATCCTAGAGGCCTTCATTTATTCAGTAAAAAATCCTACGGATCCCATTTGTTCAAATTAAAAGGAAGAACCCGAAGAAGAGGTAAATGTCTCACCACATATTTATGGTTCCTTTCTTCTTCCACTTCCTCCATCATTATCGTTTCAATTATAAAATAATAACTCTAGTATCTTATATATACTTATCTTTTATTAATAAAAATTGTATAACCATATATGTTATTTTATCTATCCAATGTATGAATAAGTCACCACACCTGCATAGGTAAGACTTTTCTTCTCCACGTCGTGGTTTAGTTTGTAATTCAGATTTTTCATCATTTGGATGGGTATAATAATGAGTATAAATGAAATAAATAATAAATAATCCATTATAATGATTCTTTATAAATGATATACCATCCAATTATATAAAATTTTAATATCTAAAGAATGATATTGTCGCTCGTGCATACGTATGGACTACCATCTCCATGAACGCGATGAGATTCATTTTCCACAATTAACCATTAAATTATTACTATAAAGTATATATAATAAATATTAATGAATGATAATACATAATAATGTTAATGTATTTATTTACATATACGTTTCATTTACTTAATTCATATCAATTCAATATGGAAATGAAAACAGCGTTCATGCGTACATAAGACATACCGACTCCATGAATAGTGTATTTCATTCCATTTATCGAAATATCATATATATTTATATTCAAAATGTATAAAATATATAAATCATGTTTTACATTTTCGAATTAAGTATATCAGGATATATGTAAAAATAAAAAGAACAACATGTCGAAACACGTACGATAAATTAAACTATTTTACCCAAACCGCTGATTTAACATGGAATTTACAAAAAAAACGTGTAATATAAAGTCATAAGTGATTCATATATGTAATCATAAATATTATTATGGTTATGTTAAAATTTAATAATATTTTTAAACCCACTATACAGGAGTCTCAGACACATATGGATGAAATTGGACATTAGTTAAGGGATAATTGTTTCAATTTCATTCTTATCCGAGATTTTTTATTCGTAACAATTTACTGGGGTTATATTTTTTCATACAAGACCATAAAAATGTTTTCATAAATTATTTAATATTCTTACATGTATGTTTATAGTCATGATTACACATCTTTGACTTTTACAATGTTTTATGGAAAGAATTATTCTTTTGTTTACCATACGATGAACTTTCTGACTTTTCCGGCAAAAGTTTGAGAAGAATGTTTTTTAACATATAAGGTGTGATTGGATTTTTTACGATTTCATAATGACTTATTTAAATAAATATTACTCTATAAAATTTCATTATTATTTTCAAAAAAAATATTTTCTTTTATCAGTGAATTGTATTTTGGGAAAATATAATGATTTTGAAGAAGAAAGGATATTTTTGTCAAAAATTCATTTCAAGTGTTTTGTAAAAAATATTTTCCATCTAAGATGAAATTATTTCGTATGATTATGTTTCAAGTTTAATTCCTATATAATTTACATTTTTATATTATTCTTATGATTAAATGATATCCATTTGTTTTATATGTATTACATTATGATGGGATAATGTTTATGAAACCCATTTTATTCTTTGGGTTGTGATGAATGATTTATGATTATTTTGTGGCACAGGTAAGAATTATTTCATTATGAGATGGGTGGGACCTATAACTCCCTCCAATGAATTAGTTAAGGATTTATATCTCATGATATAAACATGGCTGGAATGGTAAGGGAATCTGGTTAACTAATACAGGATGGAACGACAAGTAATCCCATTTTAGTAATAGACTTTTTCCACTATGATGGTCATAGCAGAAATGCCTTGGCTACTATGGAAGTCATATCATGTGCATAATTTTTTTCCTCAATTACATGCTTTATTCCCATGCAATTTTTAATGGTTTATCTTCCTCTATGATATATGCCTTACATAATTCTAGGTTTTATGTCATTGCTCATGATTTTGATGTTTAGATTTTATGTTCAAATTTTTGCATTAAAATAATTATGGATTGTTTTATGTTCACTATAATTATCCTTACTGAGCATTTCATCTCTCCCTTTTTATTTTTTCTTTTCCCTGGGATATAAGGAATGGTTTTAGGTTAGAAAAAAAGGGGAATAAAATTATAAGAGATGCTAAAGATCTTTCACCATGATTTGATGATTATGTTCTGAGTTTCCAATGAAACTAAATTATTATGGTCCTTGGGTGTCTTTTTTTGTTATGTTTTATGTATTCTGCAAACGTAATGTAATTTCCGTGTACATTATGTATGGTTCTCTATAATTGGTATGAGAAGAAAGGTTTAGTTATCCTTTGTAAACCAGGATTAAAAAACATTAGTTGGATCCCTAGTGATATTTTAAAGGTATTCCTTGTGATGTCCCTAAGGTTATGTGTAGGTATTTGTTATAGTCCTAGAATTACGGTAACGAGATC
Organism: Viscum album; assembly: GCA_963277665.1. Classification (NCBI taxonomy): domain Eukaryota; kingdom Viridiplantae; phylum Streptophyta; class Magnoliopsida; order Santalales; family Viscaceae; genus Viscum; species Viscum album. The sequence goes on along the minus strand of OY728151.1, from coordinate 2,030,247,243 downwards.
ATTATTAACCCTAAGATTATATATATTGAAGGTACACCCCCTTTATTATGTTGTTTTCCTATCATGATTTTTTCCTCTCACACTAATATTTTTATGTTTTAAAAAATGACTGGAAATAGGAATATTCATGTTAATGGAGAATATGATGGACAATGGAATGATATTCATCATGAGATACAAAATGACACATTATTTAGAAGGTGAAAAATCATTATTATACCTAATCAAAAATATCATAATATGATCAATAATATCATCTTTGGTAAGATTCCTCACTCATATAATTAGATAAAGATAGAGTTTCATGATGATCATAAAGGAAAAAAAGTTCAATTTCCCTCATATAACTCATGTGGGAAGAGGCATCAAGTAGAATGTCTCAAAGGAATTGGATTATGCTTTGGGTGTGGAAAAGAAGGACACAAATAAATTAATTGCAAAGGAAAAGGTTCAGTTAACACCATAGACAAGGATAATGGTATTGCTAAGACATCAACAATAGTTAAATGTTTTAAATGTGTAATGTATGAGAATTATGAAAACCAAAGCCCTATGGGAAAATCTAATGAAGAGATTCTACATATTCATATGGGTAGTATTTATGTTGATGATGATGAAGAGAATACAAATGATATATGAGATAAAATAAGTGTTGTGGAATAAAATGATGAAGCTCGTTCAATGGTTTAAGAAGGTATTGGAATGATTGTATGTTTATCTAGAGTTATTTTAATGGGATTATGGAACAATGAAACATCTAAAGATTGTTACACTATTGTTTTTTCTAAAGTATTTGAAAGTATATGTTGAATGGTATCGGTAACCATTACAGTTTCTTCAGATATTTTTGGAAAAAAGATGATATGTGCATAATGAATGGATATAGAGAAAATAACATGTTTGATAGTATTAATAAGATAATGGATGATATAAGGATAAAGTGATAGCATGGTGTGAGTATATAGAATTTTTGTAATTTTGGTATGTGGAAAGGGTTAACTTCTGACAGCATTCATGTTTTCACTAATGTTAAATGGGCATTCAATTTTCAAGGGAATACATGATTATGGTATTAAAATTTTTGGAATGTGACCAACAACAAGATATATCTTATGATATACGAGGGAAAAATGAAGGAATTCACAAGCTTAGTAGATGAAATTTCTAGTAATCAGACAGAAGTATTTTCGATAATCCTAAAAGATGAAATGGATTAATTTAGACATCATATAGTATTGCATAAGGAAATTTTTTTTAATATTATTTCTAAAATGTTATAATAGTAATGTTGTAGAAAAAGGACAACCCGTATGACGGGGGACAACCCATCGTGTTAGACAAGGATACAGGAATCGAACCCACAACTGAAGTGCGACATGCCTTTATCGCCTACTACTGGCCTACAAGAAGTCCCTGGTTAATATATATTAGTTTTATTTTATTAAGCGGTATGATAGATGATGTATAAGTCCATTTTAGAAACCATATATGATTAATCTCACAAATAATGGATTTATGTACATTTAATAACTTTTTCTAACCTTCTGTTTGAGACAGATGGAATGACCTATCATTCTATCGCATGATCTTCTAACACTTCAAGAATTAAAAATTCAACATCATATCTTTAAGAGAAAAAGTTTAAATTTTCCATGGAATTACCAACGGTGAGATTGTTCCAAAATCAATTAAGTATTTCTTCTATTTCCAATTTTTTTTCAACATTATGGAAATAATCTTAAAAACCAAAAACTTTTTCTTAGATGGTAACTTAGATCATAAAATATTTATTCCATTATGAATGTTATCTTTTTCATATCCATGTTCTCTACCACTCTTCATCAGAACATGATGGTCAGATTTCTCTTCCATATATTTATTTTCACATATATTCTCTTATGTGGAAACCAATTGATGAGTTACTTTGGGTATCTGTTATGTTTCTAACGTTCATTTTTAAAATGATGATTTAATATTCAATTTTACGATGAGGGTTTCTATGAATGAAACTTTAAATTATTAAACCATTTTTATCCCTGACGCATTTCTAGGGTGAAATTCATTTTAAGGTGGGAAGAATGTAACACCACGAGATTTTATGAGAAATTTTATTAACTTCTTTGATGTCTTGTGTTCTACGCTAAACCATGATTATGTTTCACTATACACAACACCGTATTATCTTGTATTATACGAAACACAAATCTTGGATTGCGTTACATGTAAGAGAATCCTTCCTTCATAGCTTGTGTTGTATGTAATAACGAGATTGACAAAACAATGATATGTTATTAATATATTATATGAACAGGTCATTGTGAATAGAAATACACACATTTTGAAATTTTTTAAATTTTATCATTCAAAATGGACATCATTTTTTTATTTGTAATATCCAAATTAGCTTAGGGTGAATTTGTGGTATTTTTCTGAAAACAATAAATTTTTAATGAATAGTGAAAACAATGAGTTATTGGTTAAAAACGAATTTTTATTTAAAAAATCATTTATTTTATATAAATTTATTTTAGATAAAAATTGATACATAATACCTAAATATGTTCAATTTAATTCATTTGAGTAATTTTATAATAAATCTAGATATATAAAAATATGCTTGAACTTTTTACCGTCATTTACCCACCTCCTAGTAGCATTTGAAAATTTACATAAAACATAATTTTACCACTTATGTGAGTTGAATTTCAAAAATTTGAGAGACACGGTTGATATCAGTATGTATAATGTGGTTTAATGTGATGAAAATAATTTTTGGAGAATAGTAACTTTTATGTTTTATTTATCACGGTTAAAAGTAAATTGGCTAATTAAGGGTGAAAATGATATTATTATTACCCTAACACATGTCCTAATTCTGTTTGATAAGTTTAATTCGACCATAAACTAACTTAGTAATAAAATATTACCATTTACGTCCACTTGGATTAGATTAGGACATTTAGTATTATTTTATTTAAAGAAGAGTTAATATAGTTAAAATCAAAATTTAATAACTAAAATAATTTTAATATAGGGTTATACATAAGATAAATTAGAATATAAATATTCAATAGAAATATAAAACATTTTCCAAGATAATGGTATTTTATTTATATTTTTTGAGAATTAAATAATTTACTTTATTTTTGACATAATGATGATCTAATAATTACCTTATTAATGAAATATTAACATAATTAAAATTATAAATATCCAAATAAATGTACATTGAGACATTTTATGAATAAAAATAATTTTTAGGTTAACATAACATATTAGGTTTGGTTAGATTAATTTTTTTCAAAGTAATAATGCTGTTATAAATTAAGAAAAAACATAATACCAAATAGTGTCAAAATTGACATAAATTAATTTGAAAAACAAATATATTATTATTAAGTGATAAAATGGTCCTATGGATCAGCCAAAAGACATATATAACAATATATATGACATTAATGAACCAATTGGGGTTTTATTTGCAGTTTATAGTATTTTTATTAACCATATAGTGTAAGAATACAAGAAGACATAGTAAAAGTTAAATTATTTAATATAGAGTTAAATCTAAATGATAAGGTTAAAATGATAACCCAAACTTGTCTAAAACCTTTTGTTTGAGAGAATTTCGACCCATCCACACCATATCCTTGAAATATATCACTTTGGAGCCATTATAAACTGAATATTAATTTATTATAAAATAATATTTAATGTTTTTCCTAAGGTTCCCCTCACCCCTCTTATAAAAGGGAACTCCCCCTTCTCTCTAATTCACACCTCCAAAGCCATTTATCTCGTCCAAAACCTGCCCAAATACCCTCTAAAATATCGTTCCTTCATCCTAGATGACTTCCATTAGTCATACAAGCATCCTATGAATCCCTTTAGATCAAATCAAAATGAAAAACCCAAAGAAGAGGTAAATATATCACCACCTATTTCAAGTTCCTTTCTTCTCCCACGTCACCCTTAATAATTTTTTCCATTCTAAAATTATAACTCTGGTATCTTCTATATATTTTGATGTTATTATTCAAAATTTTACAACCATATTAGTTATTTTATAAATCTTATGAATAAAAAAGTCACCACACGTGCGTACGTACGACTTACCATCACCACATCGTGGTCTAGTTTGTTATTCAAAGATTTCATCTTTTGGATGTGTATAATAATGAGTAAAAATGATATAATTAATAAATATAAAATTATTATGATTATTTATGTATGATATACCATCCAATTATATATTATTTTAACATCAAAAGAATGATATTGTCGCTCATGCGTACGTACGGACTACCATCTCCCCGAACGCGATGAGATTCATTTTCCGTGATTAACCATCCAAGTATGATTATAATGTATATATAATAAATACTCATGAAATATATTAAATAATAATTATACTGGATTTATTTACAATGATTTTTCATTTACTTAATTTTATTCAATTCAATAAGAAAATAAAAATAGCGTTCATGCGTATGTACGGCCTACCGTCTCCTTGAATGGTGTATTTCATTCCATTTATTGATTTATCATATATATTTATTTTCTTAATGTATATTATATATAAATAATTTTTTACATTCTGGAATTATGTAAATCAAAATAATTGTAATAATATCTAGAACAACAAGTCGAAACACGTACGATAAATGAAACGATTTTACCCAATCCACTGTTTTAACATGGAATTTACCAAAGAACGAGTAATATAAATTCTGAAGTGAATAATTTATGATATCATAAATATTATTATGGTTATGTTAAATGTTAATAATATGTTTAATCCCAATATATAGAAGTCTCGGAATCATATGGAAGAAATTGGACATAAGGTAAGGGATAATTGTTCCAATCTCGTTCTTATCTGAGATTTTTTATTCGTAAGTATTTTCTGGGGTTATATTTTTCATCCATGTCCATAAAAAAGTTTTTTCATAAATTGTATAATATTACTCTATGTATGTTTAATGACATGTTTACCCATATTTTACATTTAAATTGTGTTATGGATGGAATATTTCTTTTGTTTACCATACGAGGAACTTTTTGACATTTCTGGAAAATGTACGTGAAAAAAGTTTTTTGAACATAAATGGAGGGAATATATTTCATACGATTTCATAATGACTTATTTCAATGAATCATCCTCTATTAAATTTCATGATTATTTTCAACAAAATATTTTTCTTTCAATAGTGAATTGTATTTTGTGAAAGGAATGTGATTTTGAAGAAGAAAGGGTATTTTCCTCAAGAAATCATTTCAAGTGTTTTGTCAAAACTATTTTCCATGTAATATGACATTATTTAGTATGATTATGTTTCAAGTCTAATGTATCTCTTATTTACATTGTTTTATTCTTCTTATGATGATATTATATCAATTTGTTTTATATGGATTACATTATGATGGGATTATGTTTATGAAACCTATTTTATTATTTTGGTTATGATAAATGATTTCTGTTTATTTTGTGGCACATGTAAGAATTATTTCATTATGAGTTGTGTGGGACTTGTATATCCCTCCAATTAATTGGGTAAAGATTTATATCTCATGAGATAATCACGGCTAGAATGGCATGTGAATCCAGTTCAGTAATACAGGTCTGGAATGACAAGTAATCTCAATTCAGGAATGTACTTTGTCCACTATAATGGTCTTGGAAGAAATGGCTTGGATAGTATGGAAATAATATCATATCTTTAATGTTTTCCACAATTAAATATTTTGTTCTCATGCAATTTTATCGGGATTTATGTTCCTCTATGTTATATTCCTTACGTACTTCCATGTATTATGACATTACTCAACATTTAGATGTTTAGATTTTATGTTCCTGTTTTTTCATTCATATATTTATTAATTGTTTTTTGTTATTTATATTTACCCTTACTGAGAATTTGATCTCACTATTTTTATGTTTTAATTTCCCCAGTAATTAAGGAATGGTTTTATGAATTAAAACAAAATGAGATGATCTTTATTGGAGATGTTGAAGATCGTTCACTATGAATAAAGTATTTTTTATGAATTTCCAAACACATTAAACAATCACGGAACTTGGGTGTTTGATTTTGTTATGTATTAAGTATTCTGAAAAAGTAATGTAATATACATGTTCATCAAGTATGGGTCTCTACAGTTTGGAAACAATTTCAAAACGTTTTGATGTGTTTCCTTCTTTGATAATTCTGATATAATTTTTTTCTATATAAATGAACATAGGATCCCTTTCAACATTCATCTTTTTCATAATTCAATGGTCTTTTATTCTCAAATATTTTTCTACCATAATTTCATTCCCTATAGGTATGTTAGTGTGAACTCATAGTATTTGTGAAGCTCAATCCATCTACATGGTCTCATGTTGAGCTCATTCGGTGAGAATATATATTTCAAACTCTTATGATCTGTATATATCTCAAATTTTTCACCATAGAGGTAATGTCTTAAAATTATAAATGAAATGATTAGCACATCAAACATATGATCATGATTTTTATTGTTTTCTTCATGAATTTTTATCTGCCTATATGCATAGGCAATCACTCAATCATTCTACCGAAGGTCATAAACAATTCCTTTTTTGATTCATTGTTATAGATAACAGAGCCATCACTTCTCGATGGTTGGGTTATGATGGGAGAATTCACTAACCTCCAGAAAAATTCGTCAAAATATTCTACACATTCCATTATCAATACCAACATAGCCCCTTTTCATGGTAGCTTAGTCATTGGGTTGGCTTAATGGGTGATGTTCTGAATGAAATTTCGAAAATAACCTACCAAGCCAATAAAACAACATAACTCATGTACATTAATAGTAGTATGATATTCTTGAAAACCCATTATATTGACAAGGTCTGTAGATATTCTATCCTTAGAGACAATGTGGACCATAATGGAAACTGATTGGAACAAAAAATCACACTTTCTAGGCATCCTATATAATTTATTTCCCTTAAGTATCTTTAGAATAGTGGGCATGTGATTTTCATGATCTATAATGATTTTAGATTATACCATGATCTGGTCAAAAAACACCACTATAATGTCATCAAGATAATCTTTCAAAATTATGTTCATTTGATCCATGAAGAACAATGGTTCATTGGTTATTCCAAAAGGAATTACGGTGAACTCAAAATGCCCGTACTTTGTTCGAAATGCTGTTTTTTTGGAATTTTTTCCTTTCTCACAAGAAATTGGCGATATCCATATCGAATATCAATATTTGAAAATTATTGTGCACCATGAATTTGATCAAATTAATCATCAATTCATAGAATAGGATACATATTATTTATTTTAATAGCATTGATATCCTGGTAGACAATTCACAACCTCATAGACCCATCATTATTCTTAATGAAAAGGACACAGACTCCCCATGGAGAAACTCTAGTTTGAATAAATTTTTTATCACTCATTTCCACTGGTAGTTTATTTAGTCCCACTAACTCTATAGTTTCCATTCTATAAGGGGTGTTTTAAATGGGCTTTGAACCTGGAATTAAGTCAATAGAAAACTCAATTTCCTACTATGGTGTATATCTAGGTAAATTATCTAGAAATACATCAACATATTCTTGCACAAAAGGTATTTCCTCTAATAGTACATTATTCTTATCACCCCCATTTATTGCATCACCTTCATCCACAATAATTTAATTATATATAGCTACTTGGGGTGGATCTAGAAGAGAATCAAATGGTGAGGTTTTAGATCTAAAAATATTGGATTCTACACCATTCTAAAAAATTGTTACATCATTCTTCTTGAAATAGATCATGAAATAATAATTTGATAGTCAATTCATACTGAGAATTATATAATATTCAACCATTGGTATTGTGGTACAATTAGAAATTAATGAACATTTATGTGTCATGAGGGGGACTAATCGACACACGTTTGTTGCAATGATACATCCACCATGGGTTTTGACTGTTAAATACATTATTTAATAAAATAGAACATAACGAATTTTCATGGGAAACTAGGAAGATATAAATGAATGTGGTGATTTGGAATCAAATATTGTATTATCTACATTGGAAGAAACAATCCATGAACCTACCACCACTTTATTTGGAACTTCAGCCTTTGCAGTTGTGACTGCAGAAGCATGACCCTTATCTCTTTTCCTTCATTGGGGAACATTTCCCTAATGCTTAGGAAATTCTTATGTGTAATGACCTATCTCCCATCAATATTAGCACTAAATTTTTTTAGCATCATTATTCCACATAAAATTTCAAGGGAGGTGGCCTTTTTCTTTGCACATGTAATAGACTCAGATTCCCTTCAATAAAGTACCAGGGTGTTTCTTCCCACAATTACAACATGATGGATATTCATGTATTCCCTTATTCCCTAGTTCCTTATTTCATTTCCCAGTGTTTTCAGCAGCCCTCTTCTTCACTTTTATTTCCTTAAAGACAATATTATTCGATAATTTTATTTCTATCTTGATATCACTTGAGACTATATCTTCATATGATGATAAAACATTGGGATACTATAGAACATCAGAATGAATGGTCTTAATCCTTCATTGAATCAATCTATTTTACCTCTTTGATTACATATATAATCCATAGCATGCCTTTTCAGCCTTTTAAATTTGGGTTCATACATGGAATTATTTTCATCCTCCTTCTCCTTCAGATTCTAGAATTACCTCTCCATATCTGCTCACTATTCAAGAGGGAAATACATTACTAAGAAAATTTCCTTAAAATCCCTCCATTCTATCTCTTATATTTATCCAGACTACTTTGGTTTTTTGGATAAATTACCAACACATATCCACATCTATCGTTAGAAGATAAACTACCATGACAAACTTCTCTCTTTAATGACATCCCAAAGTGAGAAATAACTTCTCAAGGGAACATATCAACTACTCTTCTACAAATGGGTTTGTAGTCCCAATTAAATGTAGAGGTTGTCGTCTCATAAAGCTATATAACATATCACCTCCATGTGGGGGATCCATATGCTCCATATGGGTAAGGTTACTATTCATAAATTGAGTATGTTATCCCAATATAGTTATGACTTTCTCAGCACCAGTCACAACTCCCAATCCGACATCATTATCTTACATCAGAGGGAAATCTCTACAGGGGACATGTGCATTCCTGTGGTTTCCATTATATCAACTAGGCGCCATCACTAGATAATGGCATACATTAGGTTAGGTTATGAATCATAATGTATAATTATAACAAAATACATATAAAAAATTAAAATCATACACATAACTAATCACATAATCACAATAATGGTTTCATTATGGGAAAGTTTACATTTAAATTGTTCATAATGGATTTTAATGAAAATGTGAATTATCTTAAGGATTTTCCATGGTGTGTTGTTACCAAGAGTGCAGAACGCCCCGTTTTCATGTAACATGATACCCTAGGCCATGCCCGAATCTATTTTCCGGAGCTTCCACTCCAAGGTACATTTGTTCCAGAGCAGCCTCTAGCTGCTGATATCCCGAATAGGATTTTATGCTTGAAAGATCCACATAATCTATTCCTTACCAAAATAATAGGATGTACCTATTTGTTTTTCCTCAAATACTGTCTTAGAGACTCTTCCCTAGTCTATGTTTTCAAATTCTAGTTTCCATATTTTCTATTAAACATCCTCTGATACTAACTGTAAGGACCCATACCCAGTTTCCATGTGCCAGTGCCCTATTGATTACATTAGCATAAAAACAAGGAATAAGCATCCCAATGAATAGATTAGTTTATTATTATTATAAACAAGATATATACATAAGTTAATCAATAAAAAATTACATGAAAAACATCATAGAACTCCTTCTTCAACCTCCATAACTCCAAGATTATTTCAGCTTATCATTTATAGTAAAATCCATCTTTCCTATGGAAATGAATCATATGAAATAGGTGATATCAAATGCCCATTAAGGGTAAGAATATTCGAGGATGATAACGTAAACATTAGTCATGGTGACTAACTGTAAAAACACTCCTTTAAAAATAATCATGAATATAATATGGAAGAAATATGAGGTTAGAAAATATTGCCATAAAAACATAATCATGGGTATTTTACTTGTATAATTACCACATGAACCATCAATACTATATTAATAATGGGAGAATTAATAATTCAAGATAACATAACCATGCTTCCAATTCCCCATTCCATGACCATAATTAATGATTTTGTCATGGCCTTGTGCCTAGACTGTAGTTTGTCTCATGATACCTACCGATGCACTGAGGGGATATTGAGGGCTCCAACCAATAATTACTATGTCCAATGAATTTTTAATATGAACATGGATAAATATAAAAAACATATATATTCATGTTGGAATTAATATATGAAATGAAAATATCATTTTTTGAACATTATGCATAAACACTAAAAATTCAGGGTAAATAGGTGAATGGTTTAAAGATAGAAGATACACTACCAAAATAATCATAAACCGTTAAATTGAATATTTTAGATGGTACCTGAAGCACCCAATTTTAATATACATTTTTCTTTTATTTTATTGAAAATAAGAACAAATATTCATTAATTACCTACTCCATAGGGATCAAATACATTGAATTTGGGGATATTGTTCATTTTCTAGTGTTTTAGGGATGAATACACAAAACGATGAAGAATTGATAAAAAATTTCCAACTACAAGGGGTGTACATATATACACACAGTGTACATCTAGACTTATAGAAGGATTGACCAGGACATGTACATTCCCAAGTAATCAAAATTCGGTACACACCATTTCACACTGTACACACCATGTACACCATTCTAGAAGCATTCAGTGTCCGTGAAAAAGTCTATACACCCATGTGGTCGGCTGATGAGGACACACCCGGTGTAACTTATACAAACGGTGTATTCCATTCTAGTATGAGTTGGATGTTGAACAATGAGACTACATGGTGTGTATGGCAGCACTACACGCTGTATATCTCTATCTACTAGGAGGAAACATGTTCCATCTTAGAGATGGAATTTTATGCCGCCTACTAGTGGAAAATATGAAGGAAAAAACGCATTGAAAAATGTACATGGCATGTACTTTTTCCACACACCATGTAGTTATTTTTTCTATAAAAGAGGACTTGGCCTTTGGTTAAAAGGAGTGGGGTGTTAGAGAAATTGTGGAGAAAGGGTCAAAGGTACGATGGTGTGAGAGAATCAATCATGGTACTAACATCATCCTATTATCTAAAAAAGAATCATTACCTCCTCGAAGCTTCAATAATACTCAAATCATTTATTAATATTTTTGTGATTATTATCTTCTATATGTGCAAATTAACTCCCAGAGTGTTGGGGTTGAGGGAGATGATGAGTTTTATTTTAAATTAACTGTTATGAATGTATTTTTTTCAGTTAACTTCTTATTATTCTTCTTAAATAATTTCATATTATCACTAAAAATTATAAACCAGATCATGGAATTAATTTTTAGGGATTCAAAATAAGAATATTAATGAATATTTACATAACCATTTTAAATATTTCTTTACTCAATAAAATGGACTAATCCAAATAAAGATCTATTAAACACCAACTACCAGACCAAGGAGTTTGTTTATTTAGCTCTAAATACAAGTTTAGCAGACCAAGGAAACATTATTACATATTGGACCTAGACTGTCGGGTTATCATGAACAACATATCCTCATAAACAATTGGTTTAATAATAAAAAAAATTTAAATTCACATCCCCAAAGCATTTCTCTATATATTTTCATCGAAATAAATTTTCCTATATTTTCATGTATTTATTATGAAATTTATTAAAGAAACATAAAACCAATTATTCATTATAATAAAAATAAAAAATCGACTCTAAATTTAGAAAACATTATTAAAAAAATAATAACTAAGTTAAACATGATAAAAATAAATCCATTTTCCTTATGGATCAACACCTTACTAGTGATATACTTGTTAGGGTAAAAAAATTAGGGAAACAATATCATACATTAGGTGATATGACTCACCGTATTTTGGAACTGTTTTTGGGATAATAAAAGATACTTTTAATCTTGTTATAATTAATTTGGTTCCATATATAGTTGAAAATAAAAATAATAAATTCACAAAAATATCTTTTCTAAACACATTTCTGTTTATGATTCATTTTCATCATTTACAATTGTTGTGTTCTAAATTGTGCAGGTCATTAGGTGTATGATTAGGTACCTCACACATTCCAAGAAAATTGTGTCTTCCTGATTTTTTCCAACTGACCTAGTGATCGAATAGAATTTTTTTAAGGATCCAAATAGAACTCATGGCTGAGCACAACAAAACACTCTAATGGTGCAGAATGAGGAAGAAAATCTAGATATTTTCCAAGGATCTGGACAACAGTTAGGTCTGGATGACAACTGGAACAAAAAAGCTCCCCACTATAAAGAGTACTATCTGTAACTGTTTCAACAATTCCAACCATAGTGGATTCCATTTTAACATTTAGTTCTGCGTCCAATATATGCCCCTCAAGACCAACAATAACTGTGGGTTCCCCTTGATCAGAAGCCACCTCCACGCCATACTCTCATGGAGTATGACTTTCCATCAATCCACAGAGCTGACAAGAGCATCGCTCGTCCACCAGTGTCGGCCTAACGCTTCGAGAAAAAACATTCTATCAAGCAAAAAATCTAGAACATCATTCAGTTTAGTGGATTTCCCATCAAGGATCCCAATGCCCATCTATCCAATTTTCTAGAGGTTTGCGACATATTCCACTTCCATGGACTGTCCACAGACGTTGTTTGTCTTCGCCTCTTACCCTTTTCTCTAAGGGATAAGTTGAAAGACAAGATTAATGGTTTTCCACAATGATCCAACCTCACCTGGGAAGAGCTAGCCCATGTGTTCCCGTCAAAATACTTCCCACCCTCGAAGATAGTGATTCTATAGAACAAAATCCACAACCTCTAGTAGTATGACACATAATCATTGTACGAATCATTGGTGCGCTTTAAGGAGATGTTGCACAAATGACCATGCCACAGACATCCACTTTGGATGTTGTTCCAAACCATCCACATGGGGCTAATGTAAAATACAATGTCCATGGTGGATGATGCTGCTGGAGGTATAGTGAAGGGGAAATCCCACGAAGAGCATTTCGAACTATTGGAAGACATGTATTCCAACAGCTTCCCATGGAATTCTGATTGTGGCACAATGAAACAAGGTATGAATAAAATTGATTCCACTACCTTGGTAGCTACCTAGTTGGATGATATGTCAAAAAAGATCGATGCACTCAATTTGAAGGGAACATCCCCAATACAAGCGACAAACCATCTGACGGGTAGAGAATTTGGTGATAACCACATCATGGGAGAATGCCAGGGTTATGCGAGAGGCCCTTCAACAAGGGATGTGAGTTATATTACCCAAAATCAAGGTAAAAACCAGTACCAGCAGTAGTAGAACCCGACATAGCATGATCAAAAGAACACCTGCTATGGACAACAACATCAGAATCTTCCACTGCAGTGACTGCTCAGATACAACTAGCCTCCTTATCAGAACTAGTACCAGAGGCAGTAAAATACTTACCTGGATCTTATCAACCACAAGGGTATCAAATCCCTCTCTAGTAGCAACTGCGATAGCCACCACCTCCACCAAATCAAAAACCACCTTAGCAGAAGAACACCTCAAAGTTAGAGGATCTCATGACCAAATTTATATCTACTACTGAGATCAGGCTCCAAAATCCAGAAGCTTCTATTCGAGGCCTAGAGAATCATACTGTCTAGTTGGAAAAACAAATCTCATGAAGGAATCCAGGTACCATACTAGGTAACACTAAGATGAACCAGAGAGAGGAAGCCCATGCCATCACGCTTTGGAGTGGAAAGGAACTACCATAACAACAACCTGCTCTGTCGGGTTGACCCACATCTCTTGTTAATGAAGAAGGAACAAATTTAGACCATACATATAAAATAGCCCATGGATGAAGGATTCACAGAATAAATGAAAGGTGGTTTTCAAACCCTTTACAAATGCCTTACCTTTCCCAGAGAGATTGAAGTAGGGAAATCTGGACAACCGGTTCACCAAATTCATGAACATGTTTCTAAATATGCCCATAAATATACAATTTGTAGAGGAACTAATTCATATGCCCACTTATTCCAAATTCATGAAGGAATTACTCTCAAAATAAGAATGATGGAGGATCTAGGCACCATTACCCTATCCTCGGAGTGTTCTACAGTCATCTAGCACCTGATTCCTCCCAAAATCTAGGATCCAAGTAGCTTTACTATTCGATTTACTATAGGACCATGTGTGTTTGGGATGGCCCTCTACAACATAGGGGCCCATGTGAACCTCATTCCACTTGGAGTTTTCAAGAATATAGGGCCCATCGAGTTAAAGCCTACCTGAGTAGCCCTTTAAATTGCTAACTGGTCCATCAAAAATCTTAAGGGACTACTGGAGGACGTGTTGGAAAAGGTAGAAAGGTTGATCCACCCTGAATATTTCATCATCAATGATATGGAGGATGACCACAAGGAACCTATACTTTTAGGAAGGCCTTCCTTGGAAACTTGGAAGGCACTCATCGATGTGCACTAGGGGGAGCTAATTTCCTAGGTAGGAGACAAGATAGTCTCCTACAATGTCCTCAAGGCCGCCATGAATGCATCATCGACCTTTCATGAGGGATGTTATGAGATAAATACCATTGATGATCACATAGTTGATGATTTCGAATGTTATTTTATTTATGATAACATTTTCAATCCAGACATTCCAATTGAATAAGAGACAGATGACCTATAATTCCTAGAAGTCATGGGAGGCTACTATTCAAGAACATTACCCACCATAATGCTTAGATAAATGTGGTAATTAGGTTAATAAAATGACATAAAATAAAGGTGCTTCCTGGGATGAAACCTAGAGGATACCTGTTGTGTACCACCAAGACACACGGCATGTACTTGTTCTTTTTCATTTATTTTATAACTATTATAAATATATAGTTTAAATAATAAATTAATTACGATGATGCCATTGTTGATGGTATGGTCACTGGAGTTTATCTGAGGTGTCAATGGTCCAAATCCCCTAGAACAAACTTCATCACAGGGTTCTTTCTTTTTTATCAATCTGTTTTTTACATGGTTCGTGTGGTATTTCTTAAAATTTTATATATTTCTTTATAAGAAAATTCATAATTCATATGGATCAGTTGGCCAAAATTATAAACCAGTTCCAAAAGTCCCAGGTTCAAATATTGACAAACGCCCCATTCCATCATTTTCCCTCGTAATAAAACCACACAGTGTGTCTTTCGGTATATGAAGAGTTGGCGATGTTTTTTCATACTAAATTAAACACTTATCTACACAAATAATGTCATGTGGGTGAATTTGGCAGATTGGAAGAGTCTCGGCCATGGATCCAAAAGACTCGGGTTCGATCTTGTAAAATCTCCCAGCTTCATTCCCTTATTATATAATTATAAAATCCACACTCCATTCAATTCTTTCATACCATGTAGTATATTCCGTATACTTTAAATATATAAAAATAATAAATTAAAAAAGTAGTAAAACCATTTATCCAGTGGTTGAGGGCTTCCATTCGGAACGGACGATCTCCAGTTCGATCCTCAGCCCATTCACCAGACCAAATGTTGTATTTCTCTTTTTATAATTTTAAAATAAACGACATGTTTTTCTAGAAACATTACTTATATCATTTTATATTTAAATTATATATGTATATTTATTTATTTTTATTATTATTTATTATATAGTTTACTATAATAATTATATATCTATATATATTTAATA
This sequence comes from Viscum album, assembly GCA_963277665.1. Taxonomy (NCBI): domain Eukaryota; kingdom Viridiplantae; phylum Streptophyta; class Magnoliopsida; order Santalales; family Viscaceae; genus Viscum; species Viscum album. The sequence continues at coordinate 2,030,231,360 of OY728151.1, read as the reverse complement.
AAAAACTATATAGACAAAATGTAGTCTATAGTATACACCGTGTACCTTTGATATGAAAGCCTCAGACCACTCCTCTTTAGGCTGTGTCGTGAAGCTCCTCCCCCTCTCCATGTTCACTTCCCCCGTACGACACCTGACCTCCTTCGCTCAAATATGTTGATTTTTTTGTCATTTCACTTTCTAATTTCTTGATCATTGCGATCCTCATTCTAAGAAATCCATTCTACACCCTCTATTCCATGTTATTAGAATTGATTATGGTGATTTTGGGATCATCCGACCATTTGACTTCTACGGTACACAACCAAAAATTAATGAAGACACTTCATGTACTTTTGTACATGGTCACACACTAAATTCTTCAAAAATTGAAACTACTCGTTGTGTATGTTAAGCACACACCGTGTACCTTCCCCCATTGTTCCTGGGTATTTTTTCCACACTGCCTCACCCACCATTTTCTAGTACACGGCGTGTCTTCTAAATACACACCGTGTATGAAATTTCTTTCTTCCAGCCCGTGTCTAGCCCTCAACATGGTTATGTTACCTCTGCTCTTACATACGCCGTGATGGGTGTGTAAATGGTGTGAATTATTTTATTATAACAACTTATATAGTGGAATTTCACTTTCCAATACACGACCAGGTCCACTAAACATGAACACGATGTGTATATTCGATACACGCCGTGTATTCTTTCCTGGTCGATCCCCTGGTCCCTCAGCGTGTTTATCCATGGAACACGGGATAATACTCAACTTTCACTACACACTATATACTTTGGATGTACACCCCGTGTACTGTTATTTTTTAGTATTCTCAAATTTTCATTGTTTCCATTTCTTTTCTTTTTCTTTTGTTTTGATTCTATTTTTCTTTTATGTTATGGTTGATCGAGATCCTTCTTTAGGTAAGTAGCTGACCTCCACCACTGAGGGAGAGAGGCCCATTTATCATTGGATCTGACTACAAACTAAGACACTACCAAATCCGGACTCTCTGGTCTACCTGATCCCTTCATCGGATGTCCTTTCAACGCTTACTCCCACAGCCGAGGATAGTCTGACTAACGTTGCAACTCCACCATATATTACTGAGCCTTTTATCACAATAATTCCTTCCATCATAGCTACCACTCCACCTGATATCTCCCCCTACGAAGCTGGTCCCTCATCGACCACCACATCCAGTGACCCTCCACAAACTATAGCTGATTCACCACCAGAACCTGCTCCCATTGCAGCACCTCCAACAAGGGTGGGACCTATAGTTGTTCTATACCCATGAATGTTGTTCTTGATCACTGATTTGTCACATGACAGGGTCTGACACTTCTCTTGCCAGCTGATTCCATTGAGTAGCCTCTATCTGGATTGCAGCGCCCCACAACAGCTGGGCATCTGGTGAGAGTTGGAGGATCTTCTCAGGCACACACCCTTACTCTCGATTTTCTAGGCCATCACTCCTATTTTCGGAGATTGATTTTTGGATTTGGATTCTTCATTCGAGTTCAACAGAGCTGATTATCGGGAGACATCTAGTGATGTGGTACCCGTGGTTCAGTTTTGGCTAGGCTGCCGACACATTTGGCTTACCATGACCGAGTTCGGCTGAGGGTGCAGTTTTTATCCTCGTCCTATCACCCCACCCCCTCTCTCTTCCATGTCCCAACCCAAGCACCAATAACTCATATCCATGAGGTCGGATATTGCTAGACCGAACCAGCGCTAAACCCCTACCTCCCATAAGAGTACCTTTATAGATAACCCTATCATTCACTTCACCACAGGTGCTTCAGCGCCATTCTTTTTCCCCTCCATGAGGATATGGGGGTCCTGACCTATCTTGACATGGTTATCCTTACTTTTGTCATCTGGATGGACTATTCATACCTTCCTTACCTTGCCACATCTTATTTTCATGACATATTTATTGGCTGTCAGTGAATCCTTAATGGTGGTACTTACGCCATCCGCCTTACCCACCATCTAGGTGTTTTTGAGTTTCACTTCCTCATGACCTGTTAGGTTCCTCCTAGAGGATGGACGATCTCATTCTTATTCACATAAAATTTCTCTAGATAAAGGGGGTGCCTACGTCCTTGGCCAGGCATTCCACCACCCACCTATTTCCCCTCATGTCCTGGTAGATGCACATGCTCCTCATTCCCCACCCCCTTCAGCTTCCCAACCACATCCCCCTACTTATAATCTTCCGTATTTTATTCCACATACTGTCCCCTTACTCCCACACCCTCAGTAAATTTATCATTTTCCCTCCACCAAGACATGGCGGAGCATCACTTGTTTTTATAGACCGACAACAGGATGGACATGAGCAGATGTCTGGGCTACTTCATCATCTTCATGGTATTCCACTACCCCCACCACCTGCCTCTACCTCGACTTAAGGCCCTTCTATTGTTGCTCCACCACCTTTTACTGCACTGGCCACAAATTCCTTTCTCCAGTCTACTATGGGCCCAAATACTGCTAGCACTGCCAGCACTGCTTCCAGTCCAGGGAGTGTTGTTGAGATTCCTTATTCGAGTCACGAAATAATGGGTTCTACTTCTTTGGATTCACTTTCGAGTGAAATTTTTGATCCTCCATCTCCCACGGCTCCTGATATATCTCTTTCAGATAGTTCTGTACTGGATAATGCCTCTTCTAAGGTGACCAACTGGCTGGTTTTTAGACTTATGTTTTTCATAACATATATTTTATGATATTTTGTTCCTTTTTATGTTTTGTATACTTGAAGTGTTCTCTTTTTCCCACCATCACAAGTACTTTGGCATGTTTTGGGATGCACTATTAAATCAAATTATGTTTATCTTTTTCCTAGAAATAAGGTGTTCATTATATTTCCATTATTTTTGTTTCATTCTTCGTTTACTTATTTCTTTAATTACCCTCGTTCTGCTCCACTGTTGTGTCCCCACATTGCTTTGTTCATCCTTTTCGGTCACTTTGTGGACCAAGTGCGGTATTAAGTATGGTGGAGTGTCTCCTGACCACCTTAGTTATTTTTCTTATCATCATTATAGGAGACATCAATATTAAATGATATATTTTAAATTGTTAAGACATTTTGTTTAAATGTATTTTTAAATAATAAATCTGAAAGTGGAAAATTTTAAAAGTTTCATGCTTATATTGGTTCTTATGTATTTTAAAATGATTGATGATATAGTTTAATTACAACTTCTAATCCTTGGATAATTACATTTATTAGACTAATAAAAAATATGCATTGTCATGACCTGGTGTTCTTTATTTGTTTTTAAACTCTTAAGAGGTTTTCTAAACCCTTTTTCATATTCATTATAATACCCTACTTCGTGAGAGATTCATATAATATACATCACTACTATAATTTTCATGTATTCTTTTTGTAAAATGAAATTATTTTGAATTACATTAAAATGATTGAAGCATTAGATTGTTTTAACCAATTAGTCTTGAATACTACCAATTATATTATCTTTGTAAATCCCCTAGAAACCATAAATATCCATTATAAGAAGCCATATTACAGGCCTATTATTCATCCTACCTTATTTTTTTTATGATTTTTCATGATTATTCATTTAAGATCTAAATAATCGATTGGTAACACATGAAATTAATTCGTGAATTGATAGGAAATTATGTTTCGGGGAGAGCGTCTTGTTCATGTGGGACGTAAAGGGTCCCAAAACACTATTTGTGGAAATTATGAAAGGTTCCCTTTGATCTTTAAAAAATCAGGTATAGTTAAAGGGACCTTATACTCACTTGTTGGTTTGTGAACCATACCTACCCAACTAAAAGAGATGGTGAGGTCATTTGTTTGAGATTGTAAGGACACTTTTACATTAGTCTTCACATTGAATATCAGGATTTTTTTTAATAATTTGGCCTCCTTTTTAAAGCCTCCGAGTTATTTTCACATATTTTACAATAATAATTTAGCCATAGAGACATCTGATCCTTATTGAAAATCCCTCATGATTTTTTTAAATAAAATTTTCTAATGTAGAGTACTATATTTATTGCAAACATATGGATAGAGTGTATATATCTTCTATTGATCATAGCATTGATTAAATAAATCTTAAGTGCTGAGCATATTTTGGTGAGGTAAATCATCAAGTGGATTTTTTATTTTTGAAATTTTGAAACATGTGTTTAAAAGGGGATGACAATGGTTAATTTAATTGTATATAAGGCATTATTAGAATATATCTTCAATTGAAACTATTTTGTACCTTTGTAGAACATTGTCCTGTAACTTATTATTTATATTTTTTATTGACTAAATTATTTCCTTTTGAAATATATAATCTTTTAATTAGATGTTTAGATTTTATTGAGGTCTAGAAAATGGCTATGTATGGGGAATTTTGAAGCATCCTATTTGTGTATACATTTTTCAAGTACTTTATTGAATATAAGAACAAGTTTCCATTAATTACCTACTACATAGGGAAAACATAAATTAAATTTGGTGATCTTGTTCATTTTTATGGGTATTATGACTGAATACATAAAATGGGGGAGAACTAGGAAGAAAATTACAACTACATTGCATGTTCTTATTTACACATCGTGAACATCCAGACTCGGACACAGATTGTCTAGTTTAAGTCCATTCCTAAGTAATCAGAATCGGATACCCACCATGTTCAAACATTACACGTCATGTACACCATTCTAGAAGCATTTGGTGGCTGAAATGAAGTCTACACGCCCATGCGACCAGCTGATGAAGACACGACGTGTGTAAATTATACATGTTGTGTATACCTTTTTAGCAGTGGATAGTGGCCAAAAAATGAGACTACACACCATGTATAGCGGCGCTGCATGTCATGTATCTCTACCTACCAAGCGGTGCCAAGTTCCAAGTCAAAGACGGCGTGTTAGGCCGCCAACGGGTGGAGAAAATGAAGGAAAAAATATGTTGACAATGGTACATGGTGTGCAAATTTCCAAATGTCGTGTAGTTATTTTTTCTATAAAAGGTGGAATTGGCCTCCTGTTCAAATGAGTGGGTTGTGAATGAAATTTTGGAGAAAAGTTTGATTGTCCAAATGAGAGAGAGACTATGTCACCATACTACTGTCATTATACCATATACTGAAGAATAATTCCCTCTATGATGATTCAAGCACGACCAAATCTGGTATTACGATTTTTGTGCTCATTTTATTCTATATATGTAACTAAACACCCAATGTGTTGGGGTTGTGGTAGATGATGAGTTGTAATTTAAATTAACTGCTATGAATGTGTTTGTTTTTTTAATTTTTCTTAATCATCATAAATAATTTCATATTATCACTGAAAATTCTGAACCAGACCAAGGAATGAATTTTCCGGAATTCAAAAGAAGAATCACAAGGAATATTTACATAATCATTTTTAAGTATTTTTTTACTCAATAAAACGGACTAAGCCAAATAATGATCTATTAAACACTAACTATCAGACCAAGGTGTTAGTTATTTCAGAACTAAATTAATGTATATTGGACCAAGGGAACATTAGTACAAATTCAACCCAGATTGTTGGGTTATCATGAACAACAAAGCCTCATAAGACATTGGTTTAAAAATCAACTTCTCCTAAATCCACAACCCCAACAAATTTCCATCTGTATTTTCATCAAAATCAATTTTCCTATATATTCATTTATGCATTAATAAATTTATTAAAGAAACATAAATCAAATTATTCTTTATAATTGAAATAAAAAACATCGACTACAAATTCAAAAAACACCATTAAAACAAAAATACAAACTAAGTTATAAAATATAAAAATAAATCCTTTTCCCTGTGTATCACCCCCTTACTGGTGTGAAAATTATTATGGTAAAAAAAGGGACATAGATAACATAATTTTGTTGAAACAACTCAATAATAACATGAATGATTAATTGCAATAATACATAATAATTAGTAAATGTGTTGAAATAGTGGAATATACTCTTATAAATCTTTTGAGTAATTCATGAAATAAATACTCTTTCACATGGAAAAAGGAGTTCTTTTGGAAAAATCATTGTTTTAAACCAAAAGTGATGTCAGATATTAATTTTATAATAAAAGGTGTGATTTAATAAATACAATGGTTTCAAAAAAAAATATTTTAGATTTTCCATGATAATAGGCATGTAGTTGAGATTTTCCCTTTGAATTTGGCTTGTATTTGAGAAACAATTCTGAATGTTATTTTTAAAACAACCAACTATACATAAAACTAAGAAGGATTATGATTAGTGTAAATATATAGATCACTAAAAAAGTATTTATGAAGAGTATATTATAATACATATTAATTTCATTGAGGTAATTAGACAATTAAAATAACCCGAATAGAAATAGAAGTTTCGGTTGAAAAAATGCCTACCTTAACTCTGAATGTGTTCAGCTACTGAAATTAACCTCATGGAAGATGAAATTATACATATTAATAACTTATTTATAAACCTATAAGACATGTATTTTATTTTTAGTAATTATATTTAGTTCATTTATGTCCTTATTGATAAGTTATTATATTTAATTTCATTGTTTCGTAGCATTTGTTTCCATTATTTTCAAAATCAGGTTACTTGTTCTTAAGTAATGGAGTTCATGTAAATCTTCTTAATTGAATAAACTAATTATTTATGATCATACATAGGTTTTATTTCTCATTTATAAAACTTGTTTACATGGAATTAGGAGGAATTATTATATATAACTTTAATGATAACTCTTTCGGTTAATTTGTGGGATATGATTACAACCAACTCATTTTCCTTTATAACGTGACACCATTTGTACACAGAGATTAAATAATCATACAAAGGATATATTAATTATATAATAATATATATAAAACATAAAATATTCTCTTCATGACCATAATTGAATATTATAATAAAAATCGATAGCCCATCATCATTGAATGTGGAAAATTGACTCATCTAAGATGTTGTTCTTGTTACAAGTATAAAGGAAGGTAAAAGGGAGGGATGATGATAACATATTACACTATCAAGAAAACATGATATTACATATATGTTATTGGAGTCATAATAATATTTGGATATGGAGTGGTAATATAAAAGGAAAACTAATGAACTTGAAAGGAATGTCAATGAATTGAAAAGAAAAATTTTCCTCATGAAGCAATATTCCTTGATAGCCACATTAAGGGAGAGGTTTGGTAATTTTTATGAGACCAAGGGTTGGTGGACGTGGTATAAGAGGTTGGGAGTACATTTGAAAATAATTTGGAGAAGGCACAAGGCTTAAGTGGATTGAAAAGAAGTGGGAGTGAGAGGGGGTTTTATAGTGGTGGAGATAAGGGATTTCATAATATAAAATTGATAAATTTCTTATTTCCCCACCAGACTAGGAATAATGAGTCTTACTTTAACATGAATAGTAATTTTATTGGGTGAGTTTGATCCAAGTGGGCTTACATCTCTTTTGATTGTCATGAATAGTGTATTTAACTGATATATGGTATTTTATCATATTTCAGCATTCATAAAAAATTCATGTATTTCCGAAAAATCCAAAAAAATCACCCCATCCTTTTTTCGACATGTAGAATCCAAAAAGGTAGTCCATTTTTTAAAAAAAATATTTAATATTACTATTTTAATATTTATTTAAAATCATAATTTATTCAAAAAAACAATAGTTTTAAAACATTCTTTTACTTATTCCAAATCATAGGTATGTCGTACTATCACTTGAATATTATTTATATACTAATACATGTACCATTAGTATTTATTAGGTTATATTAAAATTCATAATGGTGTGTTAGTATTCATAAGGGTAGGTTACTATTCACCAAAAATTATGATTTTCTTATTGGACTTCAAATAACATTATGATTTCAAACCTGTAAGTCAGATTTTTTAAATTCACATCACAGATGTGACAAACATATGTTTTAAGGGTCACATAACACTTGGTATTTAATGATGTTGCAATTTAATGTGATTGTGGAATATTTATAAGAACGGTATTTTGGTTGAAAAATATTGTGTCGTTATAAAATTAATTAATGAACATGATTTGATTAATTTTTTTTGGTTAATTAATGGAAATTGGTTGTAAATAATTAATTGGTTAATTAATTAATGGAAATTGAGGTAGTCAATTAAAATATTTATTAATAAATTTTATAATTAATTATTTTTATTGATTTGATTAGATAATTGTTGTGTTTACTAATGAATGTGATGTGACTAGTTAATGTTGGATTATCTAATGTAATTGTTTTAAATTATTAATTATAATATTAAATAATAATATATTCATGGTTAATTAATTTTTTAATTATTTAATATGTTTTTCATGATTAATTAATTGTTAATTAATTACTAAAAAAACTTGTTTATTAATTTGTTATATTTTGATTAATTGATTGTTAAATTTATTAATGTGGCCTTGTGATCTAAAATGTGATAACTGGGTTAATTTTTTTAACCATTCCATTTATGAAATATGAATAATATTAATATTTGTGTTATATTGTTAATTATTGAGAAATGGGATGATAGACATTACCTTATACACCCCTGATATACATTTATTTTTTATAAATGTGGAGTGAGACATGTATTGATGATCCAAATACAAACTGGGTGTTAGACATGTCATTCTACACCCATGACATATATATTTTTGATTGATAAACTTGTTTTGAGATAGGAATTGATTCTCCAAATACCCATTGTTTGCAATACATTTATTTCTACACCCAATATTCATTAATGTATTTTTGTATGGGATAGGTATTGGGGATCCAAATACCCATGGGGTGTGAGATAGGGACCGATGATCCAAATAGTCATGAGGGTGCTCAACATGACATTTTAATCAAATTTATTAATATTGGACAATGGATCCAATTTGATGTATATGAATTAAATTATATGGATTCATTAAGACCATGTGATAAAATTATTGTTAATTGAATATGATAAATGGATTAGACACTACAACAGGTCAATGAAGGGTTTGGGATTTGGGTTTCCATTGGAAAATACGGGGACTATACAGTTAAATAATGTATAATTAAATAAATTTAAATTATTTAAATTATTAATATTATTCTATACATTACTCAACTGCATACACCATAATAGACTAGATGAGTTTTAGACAATATTGGTGGTGGCTTACTAAGTTGAATTGTAACCCTACATGGGATGCATGATCAGTACCCAAATATAATTTGTGTTTTCTATATAGGTCAAAGGAAAATTCCATGTGGTAGAAAGCCAATATTGGATGGCCCACAGGTGAAGGAGCCATAAATTTTATGGGACCCTATTGCATGTTTTTATTGTATTTACATTTGGGATTTCATTTGACACTTGGAACATACATAGCATTGCATATATGTTGTACAATATTGATTCTATATTTCCAGTTTTCAATCATATTTGGATATTGGGTTTGGCTATGAGTATACATATGCTTCTTCTATCATTTATTTATTTCAACTAATGTATTACTTTATTAAACAATGATTTATTCTACATATAAATAACATACCATTCATATTCTTCTAGTCATTAGCCTCTGACTTATGTGGAAGCATGCCATAGGTTATGCAGTGAACCTGATCAGGGATCTGCTGCGTGGCACCCAGGGTGAGAAGTTAGAAACATTGAGCAACCATTTGATATATAATTTTAGTGATATTATACTTTGAGATAATTTAATTTGGTTTTTGAGCATCCCACTCATATATATCTATTTAGATAGATAATGACCTATAACCACTTTTGGAGACTATTTCAAGAGGAATGAAATTTCAAATTCTCTTAAGAATTTCAAATAATAATAATTAAATGAATCACGGATATAGAATCAATTTCACGGGAGATTAGAATCTAGTGCAATTTTTGTATTATAATAGTGTAATTTCCATTTAATCATCTGTGATTACTGGATGACATCAAACATGGAACACACACTCAACAATATTGATAGAAATACATGATATATTTGATTTATGTAAGAAATCCATCATTAGGGAGTCGGACATAATGATTGTACATTCAAAAAATGTCTATATATATATATATTGATGATTTTGTTAATATTATTTAGATCCTCTTTTTTGGATGTGGTTTAAATAATGAAAACATAATTTTACCATATTTTTTCATATTTCATTAGATTTTAGCTATTTATATAATGGGGCTTCCAATCTGAAGAATTGTTGAGTCAATGATCTATCTGATTCTTGGATCATAATCCACAACCAAAACATCATATAACATGAATCTTATAAACCATAGAATGAATAATGTAAATATATTAGAATTTTTGGAGATATAACTCATTCTCCAATGTACCCCCTTTATATTTTCTTTAATATTTTGAAAAGAATGTCTATGATATTATAACTTTTTTTATAGATTATAAAATTGTGAACTGGTAGAGGATCAAGGATTTTTATACTCATCATTTATTGATAAAATATTTAAAATACGAGGGGTACCGTTCTTATCTAAATAACCAATTTTTTATATATTACATTCTTGAGTGAGGAAATCATATGATTCTCATAATAATTTAAGAATTCATGTTGTATTAAAATAGTTTCTCAATATTTTTTTATTTTAATTAATGATCCAGAAGTGCATATAGTATTTATGAATGTTATATTCTTTTATAGTATAAATAAAATCAAATAAAATTTTCAATATAATTTTGTAAACGTATTTCGTTTAGTTTCATATATGACATATAATCTTTTTTAGGAGCATTTGATTTAATCATTTATATGGAATGATAAATATGTGACAAAATCTTATTAAATATTTTCTATTTAGAAAATTATTATATACTAAAGTAAATAATCAATTAATCGTTAAAATAAATATTCATTTCATTTTTGGAAATCTAATGTTTTATTGATCCACATAATATTTGGATTGGTAAGTTACTGAAAGAGATTTATTCAATGATTAAATAAATTATTATTTCTAATAATGAATCTGGCGAAGAAGGGGTTATGTTTAGTTGTCATTATCATTATAATAGAAACATCTATTGGTAATAAGAGGGATTGTTAACCATATTGAACATGAAAATAACTTTATTGGGTTGGGAGTACATAATATATTATAACATTTTATTATATATTTATTGAGTTTCTCTAATGAATGATTTTTGCAGGTGGTTCAAAATAGATCAAACATGTTTAGGTCTCATTATTAGAATAACTTGACTCAATAAATAATGTTTTTATTGATGGTATACAATCAACAAAATTAGTGAAAAAAATTAGTTTAATGGTTATGGACTATTCTAAATAATAGTATCTAATTTATATAATTTCCCATTATTGTAAAATCATTCATTATAGAATAACGTAAAATTATCTCTTGAATTATGTCATTGAGAATATATAATTACAAGAAAAGGGTAAGGTTATATATGATATAGTTTTTATAAATTCACTAATTTTTTTCTATGACAATTATGAGCCGATAAAGATGAGAGTCATTATAATGATTAATCATGAATTCTAGGAATTATGGGTATTCTCTATGATTATATTAATATATATTATCTTCAGGCAACATAAAAGAGGTTTTAGGAGTTAGATAACAAACATAGAATATTTCACAATGAGAAAGAAAATATTTACAAACAATTATCCACTTAATTATAAAGAATATTATTTTATAATTCTTTATATATGTTTTTATAGTGAGTTCCCATGGATTATTCCTGGTTATATGATTCATGATTCAATTTACTAAATATAATTATTTATATAGTGGTGAAAACTATTTTTCTTAACATTATTAGGAAGTATTTTTATCAAAGGATGTTTATAGACACTCTCAGGTTTGTCTCATGGTTCCCGACCATGCGTCTAGTGGACATCGATTACAGGACACCAATAAGAATTAATTAAATTTTACTGATTATTGTATGGTTAATCATTGATTTAATTAATCAATTCATTATAGGGTTATAAATTTCACCATGAAAAATGGATGTAACATGGTATATAATATAGAATTTTTCTATGGTGGATCATTTCATATAAATTAGAAAGTCGCATTGAGTTAATGTATTGAGAAAATAATATGATTGGAGTGTTATACATTTTATTATTTTAAAATGGGTATTTATATGTCACTACAATTCTTGATCACGACTCACATATATAAGGGATTAAAGAAACTATTAAACAACCTTATTCATTCATGAACAGCACACCCACCTCATAATAATTGTATGTCTAGATGTACTATTTATTATTTAAATTTCATGATTGAATAATGAGTCATGTAATTTGTTACTATAAGTAAATTTCACTGTCCATACAATTTGTTACATTTGACTGTATTAAGAATAAATAAATACAGATAGATCCATTAAATGAATTCTTATGAAATTTCTGATAATTTTGATTATTTTATGACGTGGTATAGGATATATTATTTATCAATATTATAATCAAACATTAATAATTTGGAAATATTTACATGATCAAATTTTGGGTTAAATATCTTAGAGTATCAATGATAATATACCAACTAAAAAAATTTACCAATAGGGAATTAATTGTGTCACCAAGTATTTCAGAGAATTTATAAAATATGAAAAAATATATTTATTGGTAGGGGATGGTAATACTCATGTTTAGGGGGTATATTTATGTTCTCAATAGAATATTCATAATTGCATACCAATTACATATTTTAATCTGTTTTCTTATATATAAGATATATTCCATATGTACCATCTTAGAAAATATAACCCAACTAATCATATGTGAATAATGTTAACTATATGAAGATGTATATCTATTATTCATTCATGGAATGTTTTTTTTAATATATACGGGAAAATTAAATGATTATTTGATATAATATGTTACCAATTTTATTCAAAATTCCATATCAATGACATATCCCATATTATATGATGTAGTTAGAGATAATCATCAAAAAGTGTCATTGAATTATTTCACTCATACATCATGTCTATCAATATTAAATATATGCATCCATATAGTGTAGAATATTTAGTTCAACATACTAGAAAAGGTTTCATTTTGATTATAAAATTCAATTCAATTAATATTTGGATGGTTTTTAATATTTGGATAGATTCTGATTATCTAATTCTTTTTTTGAATATATATTCAATATCACTCCATCAAATGTGAAGACATATAATATTAATACCCTGATTGGTCTATTGGTGATTATAAATGGGAAATGAATAATTTCATACCCCATATGACATTTAGAATCCCATGAATAGGTATGTATTGTGATTTGTGGATCCCAATTTGTGTATTGTATGTGGATTTTTTGTATTGTTGTTTAATTATTTTTAATTTTTTTAATACTTTACCAATGATATTATTGATTAATATTCATATACTATCTACACACATATATTTTTTTGTGTTGGTGTTTCCATATATGTATATTTTCCATAATAATAGTTGAGAATCATATAGTGGGGGGGATAATAATTTTTATATGTATATGGCACAGAAACTCACATTATATGTAATGAAAAAGAAATAATATGGTGTTATGGTACCTCAAAATGTGTTAATGGGTGATTTGGGTTATGTTATTTCAAAAACATTTTGGTTTAATAATTAAAATATATAACTATTAATTTGATTATTTATATTATATTATTTATATTATTTGAGTAATGTGGTTTTGTGGAATCCACTAAAATGTAACTAACAATATGTATGGATTTTGATGATATCACCACCCAACATACATTGAAGTTTCATAATTATTTATTTATATTTTTATCATTATAGTTGGGTTATGTATAGAGCTTTTACATGATATGAAAACACTATTATGTTGTGGTTAATTCTATCTCATTGTATATTGTGTAGTCCCTAATGCCCAGATGTAGCTCTTATCATCATTCTTATCACATATTCCAAAATTTAAGGATATTTACTACGACAACCCTATTCCTTATTATTGATAATATAATGATTTATTACATAGTAATACACATAATAAAAAATTAATTAAGGTAATAGTGTCTTTCGATAATTAGGTACATTACATAACATCATAAGAGAGATGGTACATGTGAAATATTGAAAACATTATTATTATTCCCACAATATTCCATTTTACATAATTATACATTGGATAACCTGGGGAAATAAATAAGGAATGGTTGAAATATAATTACCCGTAATGGTATAAACAAATAAAAAAATTAATAAGTTATTTACTTTTAGATTATATGAATTTTAATGTGTCATAAAAAAGGGTAATGTTACTAAACAAGAATAATGAGGTATGATTTTACATTATAACATAATGGAAAAAAGTGAATCTGGAAACAAAATTAATCAATACATCATATGAAGAGGTGAAGGATAACTACAAATACAACCCCATATAATGTTATTAGGATAACCTACATTCAGAAACACAATCCATCAAATGACAGTAAGAATTTCCCAATGCATTGGTGCACTATATGAGATCACATATCAATATCACATAATGTACATGCATAAGTGTTAATCATAGAAACAAAAACATAAAAAAATATTCCTTCACATTTAATTACAATATTATTAGTTGTATAAACATTCCTGTTTTTTTCAAATAAATTTTGTATATATAGTTGTTGGTTTATTTCATTGAGTGGAAATTCTTACAAGTATACACATAAAAAATGTTTTTCATTGACAATTTAGTATCTAAACAAATAACCAGGAAGAATAAAAAAATGATTCAATGCTAAATAAGGCATTCTATAATAGAATTTAATTCATAAATAAAATATGGATGATATATATTATGGTAATACGAAATGGTGATTTCGTAATTAGTTGGAATAAAAAAATGACTTTTATTGTATAAAAACATTTCATGGAAGACCAATATACAATTTTTGTTGGAGAAACAATTGAATATAATGAATTATTAGTGTAGTTAATGATATATTAAATGGTTCAATAATAACATGAAAATCATAAGGGTACTAATAGAGATTTTGAATGGAATATAAAATAATTCATAAATTGAAGACAATGTCAATAAAATAAATAAGGTTCTTAAATAACGAGGAGAAAGAGTGGATCTATTTGCAAGAGATGTTGATTCCGAAAGAGCTGGAGGAGGTTCTGGAGAGCTTTGGGCACCATTAGTGGTCTTAAATTATTTGGGTATGAATATGGGTAGGCTCAATGTGATTTTAGTGAATATGAAGTGGAAATATTATGGGATTATATATGAAATTAAATGGGAGTTTGTTTTTATTTCCACAACATAGCTTTGGGGTTCTATATAATAATTTTTCAATATTAAAAAACATAACATGGTTTTATTCATTTTTATATAACATATAAAAGTGTTTTTTTATTATATTTGTTTAATGTATTAAAAAAATAAAATATTACCCTAGGTGATGTGGAAGTGGTTCTTTTTAATAATTTTTTAATTTAAAGACATTAAAATTTAATATTGTTTTTGTAAGATTCATATAGGATTTTTTTAATTAAAAAAATTACGAAATGTGTCATTTTTATGGTGGTGAAAATTTGTTCTCGTTTTACCTTATAGATTTTATTACATAAAAATTCAAAAAATATGTTTATATCATTTATAATTTTTACCAAAAACATTTAATCTCAATGGAAATATTGAAAAATTCATGGTCAGATAATTTCAACATGATAATATATAAAAAATTCTGTTATGAAAATAATATAATATATTTGAATTATATGTTCTAAAATAATTATCATCATTTATTGAGAAATGATTGGTTTTCGTTAATAATTGATTTTGAACCGTTATAAAATTTTAATTTAACTTCATAAAATTTATATTTTAAATTTTTTATAGATGAAATATTTAATTTTTTTATTTTATTTAGATATATTTAATTTTAAAAATTCACAAATTCATAATAAATGAATATCTTAATTTTAATTCCATATGAAAAAAATACATTTTGTGTTTTATAATATCTGAATAAAAAAATTAAGAATGTAACGACAATAATAAATAAATATATTTATTGTTCTATAAAAATATTTTTATTTTTATTATGAGATTCTTTTTAAAAATCCCTTCATTACTTTTACAAATTCCTAGAGGGTGTAGTGAGCGTTATTGAGACATTAATTCGTTGTATGGGTCATGATATCGATGGGATTTAACTTCTCATGTATATGGCTTACCTCAACCATTAGTTGTTATATATTAGAATTGTATTTGACAAATGAAAAATAATGTGAATAAATCTCTTTAAATTGTTTGATTAATGTGGAACCTAGGTTATAACAATACTCATTGAGTTTATTGATTCAATTTTCTATATTAATTAATTTTATCCTAACCCAAAATTTATATTAACTATATGATCATTGTTTAGTGACTATTTTTCAACATTTATTACTCATAATATTCTTCTCAATATAATTGGATATAATAATCCCAAAAAATTCATATGTTTTATATTATAATAATAGTTCCTTTAATTTAACCAATAGATGATTTTTTTAAAATTTCATCTCATTATATTCTTCTCTAGATATAAATTTTTGAGCTTGAATTTATCATGTAAAAATAAATATAATATTAGGGAAACATTCATTCCTTACATAATCTAGTCCCATAATTTGTTAATCAAAATGGTTGGTTCTCCATAACACAGTCACTATGGGCATTTTCTAATTTCCTAAAATAATATCCCAATGATATAATATATTCACTAGTAAGTTTTCATTTTAACTATCATTATAAAATTGAACAAACTATGGATTTAGAACATGTAATGGGCCTAATATGTACTTATTAAATATATATATAAAGATCAAATAATGTAATGAAGATAAGTTGGGATGGAGTTCTAATCGAAAGATTGTTGCTTCAATGCAATTAATGATGTTAAAGGGACTAAAGTATCTAAGACTAAGATCGCCCATAATCCAAAATTTCCTCACTAGATATAAGTTGAGGAATATAAAATCCCAAACCCATAAGATCAAGTATTTTCAATAATTTTCATAAAAACAATTCTTTCATCTCTAAATATCCCTAGTGTGATGCTAAACGGTATTTTCATTTTCAACTATTTCCTCTAGCATTTCCTGACCCATTTGTTTTTCACCCAATATATCTTAGCATGTTTGAGTCCAAAACCTCACCCAATTAAGTTATTCATAGGTATTATTTGGATTCATGGGTGGAAACCATTATTTTATGAGAACTAATCCATAAGATCATTTTCTTACAATCACGATTTGATGCCCATCACGAATTCTATCAATATCTCCCTAAATGTTTCAAAAACATGATCTAATTTCACATCATTCGGCCGGTGATAATAAGTTCCGATGTAAAAATTAGTATTTAGATAATGTCACAGACTCCTCCAAAACATGGGGATATATATTTGACCATGATGAAATTAAATCAAAAGTCAGGTTTAAGGTAGCATCAACACTTCAATAATGTATATCCTTGAATAATAATTGACTGAATATTTATCACAAAATGAAATTATGTGGGAAGATTTTTAACATGATACACCACAGCTGATGATCGATTATTCCCACTATATGTTTTAAAATTACAAGTTAAAAATTCCATGTTTATGTTTTCCCAAATTAAAATAGCTATTTAGTAGTGGTTTCATCATCCCCTTTGGGTTTTTCCTTTCATACATCACTTTTTTACAAAAAAAGACACTTATATTTTGTTATGTGATAACATATTCATATTTTGACACCTGTAGGACTCTCAATGAAGTCAATACAAAGTCACTCACTTGTAAATATTGTAGAGGTTTTCATAAGTGAATCATCAAGAAACACCATATTTAACATGGAATTTTAGGGTAGACATAGTAGTAATCAATTCATATAACTCATTTTTCATTAATTTTGAACTCTAAAGATTCACATTTTTTTATATCTTCTACGATCTTTTAAAAATACACATTTAATATTTATGAATAATGTATCTTCTCCATAAGGGATGGTTGATCAATAATTTGTGAAATGATTTATGATATTCCATTGGTTTTGATTCCCATGTCCATCCATTTAATTTATATCAATATTGAATACCTCTTAATCATCATAAATGATAAAAATTATAGATCCTATATACCTTTAAAGTATTAATGATTTTATTATTTAATCATATGTTTGTGTAAATATTAATCATAGTATTTAATCATCTACAAACAAAATTTATGGAAAATATTCCTCTCATTATATGATAATAAATAATTTAGGCTCCTATTATCCATATATATATGACATAATTATTCCCAATACGATAATGTCACCAGATTTTCAATGTGATGTTCACTACAACCAACTCCAAATCAGGTGTTAGGTAGATATATTCTAGAATATAAAACATCTATACCACATAGGAAATAATTTATAAATTCTAAATTAGTACATATCCCAATAATATCTTTTATAAATAGTTATTTGACATGAAAAGTTACCCACTGGTGGGTATCATGGGTACATGTTATGTTATAAGCCTTTTCTTCTACCCCATGACCCTGTATTATAAAAATATATTTGCAAAATATGACAATTCTTTTGAGTTATCATTGGTTTAGGTTTTAAAAAATCTGATAAATATCTCACAAATTAAGGGTAAAACCCAAAAAATATAGGGGAATTATTAATTTTTATCATTGTGATTGGTATTTTCAACCAATCAATTAACTGTATTTTTAATGGTTCTAAAGATATATGTTTTATTTAACAAAAGGTTATATAAATGATACCACCATCATGAAAAACAAAAATTAAATTTTATAATCTTAATGTCTCCCCTTTTATGTGGTCATTAGTTGATTATTATATTCAACTCATTCTCGTACATAAATTTGGAGTATATTAGATTATCATCCATAAATAGAACTAAAATTTTGTCGAGATAATATAGAGAAAATTATTCATATTATATTTCATAATAGACAAATAATTAGTGATTTCAAATATAAATACTTTTAAATAATTATTCCCATATCTTTAATAGAAATCAGGATTAGGGATATCCTCACTCATCACCCATAAATATTAACATTACATCCAAATATTCCATTTGGAGAATTATTTGGATCAGAATAACAAGTTGATATAGTTATCAATCTATGATAGATGATATATTTTCTTTATAATGTTATTTTTACCACAAAATAATCAATAAAAAGGATCATCGACCCACCCATCATCTTGAAGAAGTGTACTAGGGTACCCCACAGGAATCACATTGGTAGATGATCCATTTATCCAAAATCTCCTATAATTTATTAATTATCTCTTTATATTAGAAAAATACACTGTAAATAGTGTCTTGGAAATTTTGAATTCCCCATGTATATTATTGATTGAAAATCCAACCACTATGTTTGGATGATGTATGTGTAATATTTTTGAGAAACATCAGCATATACCATTATAATGGTCATGTCATTAAAGAGGATTTTTTCTATACAATCAATCACTTTTGTAAAATTTTATTTCTCAAAAAGATCTGATATTCATGTCTGATATTTTTTTGTTAATTAATATTCATAACCCTACATTAACATGCATATAATTGGAAGAAAATTATTGATGTAGTGAAATATTTATTTATCATTAAAATATATACTAGCTATATATATAATGGAAATCCATTAATAAACATACCTAATATTATTATAAATGGAGTATCAGATGACATAATATGAAGTTCATTTCCAAATTATTATATGAGCTTATTTATATACATTCTTTGAAATAATATCCAAATTTTTCAATTTTTAAATTTAACTATACATCCATGACCATTGGTGGTTTTGGAATAGTTTTACTAAACATGTCTGATATTAAATAATTCTATGATAATGAATAACTAGTCATGTTCTATATTCTTGAATTAATTACATATGTAAATATCATGAAATCATTGTTTTGATACACCTGAGGGGTTATAATGGAATAAGATAGACTATTCAATCATGGATGTTATTTTCATCAATTTTCCTGGAAAATTTCGTATATCGTATTTGTTATTATAATGTCCATATTCCATATAGTTGAAATTTAAAGAATAAAACGATCATTTATTATATAATTTTTCACTTCTACAATATTAGTTTGTTTCTCCCATTAATAATTTATATCATTTTTCTTTTCAATTACATACATAATTTATTTCCCCAATCACATCAATAATTTATTTGACATTCTTCATTCCAAATAATTTTTGCAAAAAAATTGTCAGAAGTGAATCATGAAATTTATATACTTTTTTCATCATAATACTCAATGGAATTTTTTCTATTTTATATTAGTGAAAAGAATCCCAATTACATTTTAAGTCTGTGTCTGTGAGGAAAATATTTATTGAAAAACATTTTTCTAGAATTCATTCAACACCATTACATCGATATATTCATCTATCATCGTATTCTTGGTCAATTTACATAACAGAAAAGATACTACCCCTATAAGATCATGTACCAATATAGCCATCTCATTCTCTGAACATTTAATGATATATAAGATCGTATCAATATAGTTTATCTATTGTTACATCACTAAGAGATCAAAATATCCTTTGAAATTCAGATTACTTTTTCATCAAATGGGATAAATTAATGAATGTTCACTATACGGGTGATTTTGGAATTCCTCATAATTAAGTATTCAATTAAGAACACGAGTTAGTTGATATAGTATCATAATAAATTTTTTGATCATAACTCCTCTCGTGTTGAGACACTTGTTTCTGGTGAACTCCAATTTCCACTAAGATTGATAATTTACTCAGTTCTTACTATTTCTATCAATTATCTATAATATAGATATATTCGGGTTGTTGAATATTAAAATATTATACACAAAAATTTGAATCAAATAACATTAAATGGTAAATATTTAAATGACATGTATTTCATTGACGTGTAAATTTATATACTTCTATCTATGTTATCCATGATATATTTACCAACATATATTATATAGGAATTTTTTTCCCTTAATAATTGATTTTACGAGGACATGGATTTAAAAATTCATACCAAATTGAGTTCCAAACTATGTGTGTATAATGGCATGTTGTCACTGACCAGATTACAATTGATTCAATCATTATACAATCTATTGGGATTTTTACCCCTATGTACCTTTGTTCCAGATCCAAATAAACTATAAAATTATTATCATGGATTAATTATCCCAGGAACCACATACTCTATAAGTAACAAATACATCCGTATTTTTTAATATAAATTTTATTATTCCCATTTAAATAGTTAAATATTTCTAATCCAAATCCCAAAAATAACTGGAAATTCTTTTACGCCAAATATGACAACACCTATCATCATTACACATCAATTTAATATTTATTTCACTGGTAAAAAAAGTATACAATCCATATGATTAGTAATACATGTGTCATTAGGTAAATAGTAACATTACATAACATATTAAAAAATTTCGTGGGACATTATTATTGTTCAAAACATTTGTCATGACCTTTCCTCGGGGCCCGTGCCATGACTACCCCAATCCCACCTTCCATAGGCTAGGGGCTGGTGACTAGAACCAAAGGCATTATACCCTAACCTGGGATGGCATTGCATTTATAAATGCAATCAAACACAACAGAGTACGCAACATGATGTAAACAATAAGTAAAAATGATTACAAAAGAGTGTTCTGGAATGTTATGGGCCAGAATACCAACCCAACTGAACAAAAAATACAAGTAAAAAGGGAAAAAAATTGAATATAAAGATCACCTCCTGGATCGACCTCCACGGTTCCTACCTGAAGGGTAGTTAAAAATTTCCACATCAGCACTCAAATCCATTATTCTCCTCCATGTGCTGACTCGTCGCACGGTCCACCTCCGGGTACCATCAAGTTGTGGCGCTCTCGGCCTCCGTCAGCGATGTCCGTCATCTGCATCCAACAAAACGATGTGTAGGAATAGCCCGTGCAGGGGTGAGTATAACGATATTCCGTAGGGTCCCCGAGACCCGCAAGGTCTCACAATATCCACAAAGGATTAAAAAAAGAAGAAATATACAATCACGAAGTATCAACCAATCCTATGTAGGTATATTCCCATACATATACCTAAGGTACCAATCTCATCCCGGCTACAACTATCAAGCCCAAACGCAACCCAGTCCACATAGGAAGTAATTTCAATCAACGTGATTATATTGGTTGAAAGACATGAATCATCTCACAAAGATATGACACAATAGTAAAAAGATGTTGATGATCAGATGTATCCACTGGATCATCTAAGATGTCAGACCCACACAGGATACAAGAACAGCTATGTTGTCGAACCGACACAGGATACAAGCCAGCTATGTCGTCTAAGCTGTCGTACCCACACATTATACAAGACCTTATATCTCATATAAGTTGTCAGACCCACATAAGATACAAGACCAGCTAATATATCAGACCCAAATAGGATACAAGAATAGAAGTCAGAACTTTTGAACCTGCACATGATTCTGGTATAGTAGTCCTTTTCGAACCAACGGAGGAATCCAATACATTTGTCGTCATTGTCCCATCAATCTCTAGGGTCCTCACACATAGAACGCTAGATTTCGGGAGGGTATGCTCCTGGAGAAAAGGGTTCGATAGGTAAACTATCACAAATTCCTGTTTTTATGTTTCCTGGATTTTGATATCATCAAAAGAAAACCAACCCGACAGAAGGCGCGTCAATCAGACTCTCAGTCTGAGAGTTATTAGCTTTTCTGTTCCAGAGGCCTGGTTGGATTTATGCTCGAACCAAACCGGACTATTTTCAAAATTAATAAAAAAATCACATAGAATATCACAAAAGGACTAGATCGTCAGGGGGGTTCTAGTGCCTCAGACGGTACATCGTTCAGATGTGCGGTCTTGATGATATTCGCATTTAAGCGAAGTCGGGCCCGGCTCATCAAGCCCAGTGGGTTGGGGCGGGTCGGCCCGACCCGGTTTGGGGGGACCGAACTGGTTGGGGTTCTCCCCAGCCTGTTTTGGTGGGTCTGACCCATCTAGGGGGTCGGTCTGGTCAGGTTGGGCGTGGCCCACCTGCGAACACGGCCCACAGAGCGGGATGGTCCGGTTCACCCAGCGGCGCCGAGTGGCACCACCCCTCCAGGCCTAGCCTGCCGAAGCCGGCCAGTTTTCTCTTGTTTGAGCAGCCTGAAATGTGGGCAGATGTTCCTCCGATGTGGTGCCGAGTAGCACCACGGTTCTTCAGTCCAGCCGGTAGGCGGCCGACCGGTTTTCCCGACGAGCAACATGCGGTTGCGGGCCATGGATCCTTCGTCATGTGGTGCCTGCGGGCGTCGTGATCTTCCAACCCTGCTGGCCATAGCCCACCGATTATTCTATCCCATCCAGCCTGGGGCTGTTCGATTCATCTCAATCCATGAATCCCGCAGATGCGGGCCGTAGTTTTCCTCGACATGGCTGACACGACGACACTGGTCCACCACCATTGCCGCCCGTCCTGGCCACAGACTTCGGTTCCATAATGGGGCACGACAACCCCACATCTATTCATTCACCTCAGTTCTTCTATCGGGCGGTGCGATGTCACTGTGCCCTATAGGATCCACCTCCATTGTTATCATGATCAACATATATGGGGGAGGTTCGGTCTTTGTTCATGCGGCCCGAACCCTCCTCGCTATGACGTTAACAGTTGGAAATTCACATTCCGCATTTATAATGATGAAGGTAGGAAACATAAATGACTCAAAACAACCCCCTACCCCGTCATCGGTGATGTACATTGACGAGTCATGTAAGACGGGCGTTGTGGAAGATGATCATCATTCCGTCAACTTCGGAGGAAGTAGTGCTCAAAACGTCATTTTGAGTTGATGCCTGCGGTGTACTTCGTGGGTGAGGGTTCCTCCTTTCCTTGATCTGGTTGAATATGTGTAGGAGATGATACTTCACATTCTTCAGAGACATGGATCATTCTTCGTTAAGAGGAATTTGTTCTTCTCATTCTTAATGGATGAACACTTCTTTTTAATTCTCCCAAATCCACCCAATAGAATATTTTCCAAGGAAATAAAATAACAGGATCCATCATCTTTTAATGATTCCATGAAATTCAAATGAATTCATAAAAATTCATCACACCATAAATTTAATAATTATGGCATTAAGTAATGTTGTTAGCACAATTATGTAGAGGGTGGTGGAGAGGCTCCACCATAATGTGAGAGTTCAAAAGTTTAACGGGGGTTTCAAGGAGTTAAAGGGGATTTGAAGGGTTAGATGCACGTGTGGTTCTCGCCACATATAATCCTCCAAAGTGATGTTATGTGGGACTAGGCCCCACCTCCAACTTCCCGTAGGAGATAAAAACCACCATATAAATAAAATTATGCCGCACATTATTTTATTTAATTTAGTATGAATCCCCAAAATCAACTTCTGCTCTCGACCAAACAAAACTATGGTAAATGTCTCCTAAAGCGAATATCGGTGTTGTGAGTACATAATATATTATAACATTTTATTATATATATATATATATTTAGTTTCTCTAATGAATGATTTTTGGAGGTGGTTCAAAATAGATCAAACATGTTTAGGTCTCATTATTAGAATAACTTGACTCAATAAATAATGTTTTTATTGATGGTATACAATCAACAAAATTAGTGAAAAAATTAGATTAAGTGTTATGGACTATTGTAAATAATAGTATCTAATTTATATAATTTCCCATTATTGTAAAATCATTCATTATAGAATAACGTAAAATTATCTCTTGAATTATGTCATTGAGAATATATAATTACAAGAAAAGGGTAAGGTTATATATGATATAGTTTTTATAAATTCACTAATTTTTTTTATGACAATTATGATCCGATAATGATGAGAGTCATTATAATGATTAATCATGAATTCTGGGAATTATGGGTATTCTCTATGATTATATTAATATATATTATCTTCAGGCAACATAAAAGAGGTTTTAGGAGTTAGATAACAATCATAGAATATTTCACAATGAGAAAAAAATATTTACAAATAATTATCCACTTAATTATAAAGAATATTTTTTATAATTCTTTATATATGTTTTTATAGTGACTTCCCATGGATTATTCCTGGTTATATGATGCATGATTCAATTTACTAAATATAATTATTTATATAGTGGTGAAAACTATTTTTCTTAACATTAGTAGGAAGTATTTTTATCATAGGATGTTTATAGACACTCTCAGGTTTGTCTCATGGTTCCCGACCATGCATGTAGTGGACATAGATTACAGGACACCAATAAGAATTAATTAAATTTTACTGATTATTGTTTGGTGAATCATTGATTTAATTAATCAATTCATTATAGGGTTATAAATTTCACCATGAAAAATGGATGTGACATGGTATATAATATATAATTTTTCCATGGTGGATAATTTCATATAAATTAGAAAGTCTCATTCAGTTAATGTATGGAGAAAATAATATTACTGGACTGTTATACATTTTATTATTTTGAAATGGGTATTTATAAGTCACTACGATTCTTGATCACGACTCACTTATATAAGGGATTAAAGAAAATATTAAACAACCTTATTCATTCATGAACAGCACACCCACCTCATACTAATTGAATGTCTAGATGTACTATTTAGTATTTAAATATCATTATTGAATAATGAGTCATGTAATTTGTTCCTATAAGTAAATTTCACTGTCCATACAATTTGTTACATTTGACTGTTGTAAGAATAAATAAATACAGATAGATCCATTAAATGAATTCTTATGAAATTTCTGATAATTTTGATTATTTTATGAGGTGGTATAGGATATATTATTTATCAATATTAGAATAAAACATTAATAATTTGGAAATATTTACATGATCAAATTTTGGGTTAAATATCTTAGAGTGTCAATGATAATATACCAACTAAAAAAATTCACCAATAGGGAATTAATTGTGTCACCAAGTATTTCAGAGAATTTATAAAATATGAAAAAATATATTTATTGGTAGGGGATGGTAATACTCATGTTTAGGGGGTATATTTATGTTCTCAATAGGATATTCATAATTACATACCAATTACATATTTTAATTTGTTTTCTTATATATAAGATATATTCCATATGTACCATCTTAGAAAATATCACCCAACTAATCACATGTGAATAATGTTAACTATATGAAGATGTATATCTATGACTCATTCATGGAATGTTTTTTTAATATATACGTGAAAATTAAATGATTATTTGATATAATATGTTACCAATTTTATTAAAATTCCATATCAATGAAATATCCCATATTATATGATGTAGTTAGAGATAATCATCAAAAAGTGTCATTGAATTATTTCACTCATACATCATGTCTATCAATATTAAATATATGCATCCATAGGCTTGGGGCTGGTGACTAGAACCAAAGGCATTATTCCCTAAGCTGGGATGGCATTGCATTTATAAAAGCAATCAAACACAACAGAGTACGCAAGATGATGTAAACAATAAGTAAAAATGAAAACAAAAGAGTGTTCTGGAATGTAATGGGCCAGAATACAAACCCAACTGAACAACAAATACAAGTAAAAAGGGAAAAAAAATTGAATATAAAGAGCACCTCCTGGATCGACCTCCACGGTTCCTACCTTAAGGGTAGTTAAAAATTTCCACATCAGCACTCAAATCCATTATTCTCCTCCATGTGTTGACTCGTCGCAAGGTCCACCTCCAGGTACCATCCAGTTGTGGCGCTCTCGGCCTCCGTCAGCGATGTCCGTCATCTGCATCCAACAAAACAATGTGTAGGAATAGCCTGTGCAGGGGTGAGTATAACGATATTCCGTAGGGTCCCCGAGACCCACAAGGTCTCACAATATCCACAAAGGATAAAAAAATAAGAAATATACAATCACGAAGTATCAACCAACCCTATGTAGGTATATTCCCATACATATACCTAAGGTACCAATCTCATCCCGGATACAACTATCAAGCCCAAACGCAACCCAGTCCACATAGGAAGTAATGTCAATCAACGTGATGATATTGGTTGAAAGACATGAATCATCCCACAATGATATGCCACAATAGTAAAAAGATGTAGATGATCAGATGTATCCACTGGATCATCTCAGATGTCAGACCCACACAGGATACAAGAACAGCTATGTTGTCTAACCGACACAGGATACAAGACAGCTATGTCGTCTAAGCTGTCGAACCCACACATTATAAAAGACCTTCTATCTCATATAAGTTGTCAGACCCACATAAGATACAAGACTAGATAATATATCATATCCAAATAGGATACAGGAATAGAAGTCAGAACTTTTGAACCTGCACATGATTCTGGTATAGTAGTCCTCTTCGAACCAATGGAGGAATCCAGTACATTTGTCGTCATCGTCCCATCCATCTCTAGGGTCCTCACACATAGCACGCTAGATTTCGGGAAGTTATGCTCCTGGAGAAAAGGGTTCAATAGGTAAACTATCACAAATTCCTATTTTTATGTTTCCTGGAATTTGATATCATCAAAAGAAAACCAACCCGACATAAGGCGCGTCAATCAGACGCTCAGTCTGAGAGTTATTAGCTTTTCTGTTCCAGAGACCTATTTGGATTTATGCTCGAACCAAACCGGAATATTTTCCAAATTAATAAAAAACTCACATAGAGTATCGCAAATGGACTAGATCGTCAGGAGGGTTCTAGTTCCTCGGACGGTACATCGTTCAGACGTGCGGTCTTGAGGATATTCGCATTTAAGCGATGTCGGGCCCGGCTCGTCAAGCCCAGTGGGTTGGGGCGGGTCGGCCCGACCCAGTTTGGGGGGACCGAACCGGTTGGGGTTCTCCCCAGCCTGGTTTGGTGGGTCTGACCCAGCTTGGGGGTCGGTCTGGCCAGGTTGGGCGTGGCCCACCTGCGAACACGGCCCACAGAGCGGGATGGTCCGGTTCACCGAGCGGCGCCGAGTGGCACCACCCCTCCCGGCCCAGCCTGCCGAAGCTGGCCAGTTTTCTCTTGTTCGAGCAGCCTGAAATGTGGGCAGATGTTCCTCTGATGTGGTGCCGATTAGCACCACGTTTCTTCAGTCCAGCTGGTAGGAGGCCGACCGGTTTTCCCGACGAGCGGCCTGCGGTTGCGGGCCATGGATCCTTCGTTATGTGATGCCTGCGGGCACCGTGATCTTCCAACCCTGCCGGCCATAGCCCACCGATTATTCCAACCCGGCCAGCCTAAGGCTGTCCGATTCATCCCAAGCCATGAATCCCGCAGATGCAGGCCACAGTTTTCCTCGACATGGCTGACACGACGACACCGGTCCACCACCATCACAGCTCGTCCTGGCCACAGACTTCCGTTCCATAATGGGGCACGACGACCCCACATCTATTCATTCATCGCAGTTCTTCTATGGGGCGGTGCGATGTCACCGTGCCCTCTAAGATCCGCCTCCATTGTTATCAAGATCAACATATATGGGGGAGGTTCGGTCTGTGTTCGTGCGGCCCGAACCCTCCTCGCTATGACGTTAACAGTTGGAAATTCACATTCCGCAATTATAATGATGAAGTTAGGAAACATAAATGACTCAAAACAACCCCCTACCCCGTCATCGGCGATGTACATTGACGAGTCATATAAGATGGGCGTCGTGGAAGATGATCATCATTCCATCAACTTCGGAGGAAGTAGTGCTCAAAACGTCATTTTGAGATAATTCCTGCGGTGTACATCGTGGGTGAGGGTTCCTCCTTTCCTTGATCTGGTTGAATATGTGTAGGAGATGATACTTCACATTCTTCAGAGACATGGATCATTCTTCGTTAAGAGGAAGTTGTTCTTCGCATTCTTCATGGATGAACACTTCTTTTTAATTCTCCCAAATCCACCCAATAGAATATTTTACAAGGAAATAAAATAACAGGATCCATCATCTTTTAATGATTCCATGAAATTCAAATGAATTCAAAAAAATTCATCACACCATAAATTTAATAATTATGGCATTAAGTAATGTTTTTAGCACAATTATGTAGAGGGGGGTGGAGAGGCTCCACCATAATGTGGGAGTTCAAAAGTTTAACGGGGGTTTCAAGGAGATAAAGGGGAGTTGAAGGGTTAGATGCACGTGTGGTTCTCGCCACATATAATCCTCCAAAGGGATGTTATGTGGGACTAGGCCCCACCTCCAACATCCCTTAGGAGATAAAAACCACCATCTAAATAAAATTATGCCGCACATTATTTTATTTAATTTAGTAAGTATCCCCAAAATTAACATCTGCTCTCGACCAAATGCAACTATGTTAAATGTCTCCTAAAGCGAATATCGGTGTTGTGAGTTCCTCTGTGTCCTCAGATTTTAATTCCGAGAACCGGTTCAAAAGACATAAAAAGATTCACGTACGCTTACTGAACATACTTAAACAAAACATAAGAAATAGATTCCGGGCACACCAGTCCTAGGAATAATTCCTCATTAGAATCAACAGCCTCGTAAAATTCCACATAATTTATGAAAAGAAATTTCGAAAATTTCGAATCTTTACATTACCCCCACCTCAATAAATTACATCCCTGTAAAGCAATAACACACACTAGGGATACAAATGGGTGGTATTGTGCACACATATGAGCCTCCCGCTCCCATGTGCTCTCATGGAGGATTCCGTGCTTCCAGAAAACGCGCACCAGAGGAATCGACCATCCCCATAGGACCCGCTATTGTCGGTCCTCAATCTCCACTAGAACCTATGTGAAAGTCGCCCCATCATCGATGTACAACTTCCCATGGTCAATGATGTGGGACAGGTCGTTCACATATATCCTCAGCTGATATACGTGGAAGACGTCGTGCACCCAGTGCAACTGAGGTGGAAGGGCCAGGCGGTAAGCCACCTCGCCAACTCTGCTGAGTACCTAAAATGTCCTAATAAATCGCTGAGATAACATGCTACCTCGGCCAAATCTCCATAGACGTCATCGAGGTGATTCCCGTAGGAAGAAGTGGTTTCCATCCTCGAACTCCAGTGGTCTCTGTCTCCTATCAGCATGGGACTTCTATCTACTCTGTGTAGTCTTCATCTACTCCTGTATGATATGTACCTTCTCTATCATAGCATTCACCATCTCTAGTCCTACAATTGCTGACTCCCCTAGGTCAGTCCAGCATAGAGGTGATATGCATGTTCGATCATACAATGCCTCATAATGGGCCATCCCTATTGTGGAGTGGTAGATGTTGTTGTATGAAAACACCACCAAGGGTATGTTATCCTCCCATTGGCGACCAAAGTCGAGGACAGATGCACAGATCACATTCTCGAGAAACAGAATGGTCCTCTTAGTCTGACCATCTGTTTGAGGATGGAAGGTGGTGGTAAAGCGAAGCTTCATCCCAAAAGCAACTCGTAACCCCTTCAATAGCAGGGAAGTTAAACGATTATCTCGATCAGAAACAATATTCGATTGCACACCAGGAATCCATACAATCTCTAATATGTATAGGCGTCCCAAGATCTATACTGACCCCTGCTCTCTCATTTTTAGGAAGTGGACCAACTTGGTGAGTTTTCCGAAAATCACTCTGATAGATTTGTGTCCTATGGATGTACGTGGAAGTCATAATATTAAATCCATCAATATCCCATCCCAATTCCACTCGGGATCTTCTAAGGGAAGAACAAAGCCCGCTGGAACCTAGTGCCTTGCCTTCACATGCTGACAAATGAGGCATTGAGTGACAAACTCTGCTACTTCTTTCATCATACCAGGCCACTAGTGCTGTCATCTGAGGTCCTGATACATTTTCAACACAATTGGATGAACCACTACAGGGGAAGGTTGGAACTCCCCCAACACCTCATCCTATAGTGCAACTAGTACCATGGTATTTCATCTGAAGCAGATAACATGCTCCAAACCATCAGAGAACCCATTAGGTGCCTGCCCTGAGGATATCTAAGCACACATCCCCTCACATTAAACATCCCAACATTACACCTCTATGAATCTCTGAATAAGTGGAGGAGTGACTGCGAGAGACTACACAAATGATTCTCCATCTCTATCCACCAAGTATATCAGCAACGTAGCCAGCTTTTATGTCCCCTCTCCTACTAGCTAAATTCATGATATCCTAATGAGAGCATCTGCTATAATGTTCCCCTTCCAAGGATTATAAAATTTATTGAAGTCATAGTCTTGATGGAACTCAAGCCATCGCCAATGTCTCAGGTTCAGCTCCTTCTGTGAGAAGATGTACCTTAGAATCTGGTGGTCAGAATAGACTATCAAACTCTCATCCATTAGATAGTGTCGCCACATCTTTAAGGAGAAGAATATTGCTGTTAATTCCAGGTAATGTGTAGAAAATTTCTTCTCATTCTATCTCAAATTTCATGAACCATACACGTTCACTGCTCACTCCTACATCAAGACACACCTGATTCCGGTCCCTAATGTGTCGTAGTATACAATTTACCGTACTCCCTCATCCAGTATCTTCAGGATGGGTGCAGTAGTCAACATATACCTTAGCTCATGAAAGCTCTGATGACACCTATCTTACCACACGAAGTGTTTCCCTTTCTTTATCAATGATTAAAGTAGTGATAAAACTATAGAGAAGTCTAGCACTAATCTCCGATAGTATCCATCCAGTCCCAGAAAACTCCGCACCTCCATCACACTCCTAGGTGGATCCATAGAACCTAATTCCAAGATCTTTGATGGATCCACTACATCTCCAGCCCCTGAAATGACTTTCCCCATGAATTGAACCTCTCGAATACAGAATTGGTACTTCAAGAGCTTACAATAAAGTTGGTGCTCTCGGAGAGTGTTCAGTACTACCAAAAAATGGAAGGCATGATCCTCCTCAGAAATTGTGTAAATAAGTTTGTCGTCAATGAAGACAATGACAACTCGATCGAGGTAAGGTTGGAAGATCCTGTTCATGAGACACATGAACACTACTGGTGCATTGGTTTCACCAAAGGGCATAGCTAAGAACTCGTAGTGGCCATACCGAGACATGAAGGCCATCTTATGCACGTCCACGTCTCGAACACTGAGCAGATGGTAGCCTGACCTGAGATCTATCATTGAGAACCATTGTGCTCCCTTGAGCTGATCAAAGAGATCGTCAATCCTCGGGAGTGGATAATTGTTCTTCACGGTCACCTGATTCAAGCGACAATAGTCGACACACAGTCACAAGCTCCCATCCGCCTTCTTGGAGAAAAAAATCATGGATTCCCTGGGTGAAACACTAGGTCGGATAAATCTTATCCCTTGTAATTCCTCTATCTGTACTTACATCTCACGAAGCTATGGGGGAGCCATCTGATATGCTGGAGTTGATATCGGTGTCGTCCCTAGGTATAGGTCAATGTAGATTTATACCTCGCTATGAGGAGGTAGTCCTAGAACATCATCAGGGAAATCATCTGCGTACTGATCCACCACAATATGAAAACTCAGTCTCTTCACATCAACTACTCTGAGGATGAGACTATCCAACCGATATGTGATCAGATGCCCCCTCCTCTGTGTATGTTCGTCCTGCGCTACGAAGGCTCCCTTGTTGATGGTGAAGGTGAACCTATTCTCATCTGTGTAGATACAAAACACTTTTTTCCAAATATAGTTGATCGCAGCATGGACTGTAGATAACCAGTCCATACCCAAGATGACATCGTAAGGCCTCAACATCTGGGCCCCTAGAAAGGAAATGCCAATAACTCTCAGACCGGGCATCTGATTGAAGTGTCGTCTGTCACGTTGGTTTCCATTTGATGACACATAATGTCAGGATACATCAAACCAATACTTTGTGACAGTTGATGTATCAGACCCTTTACACAAGGAGCGGACCGTCCCAGAATCGAGCACGCTGTGTGCGGGAACCCTATAGTTGGTTGTGACGATGATGAATACTGTACTGGAATCCTCCGTGGGTTCGATGAAAAAGACTACTGTACGAGAATACTATGTGGCTGCGACATTTCGGACTTCTATTCCTGTATCTTGTGTGGTTTTGACTGATTAACTGGTCTTGTATCCTATGTGGGTCCGACAGCTTAGACGAGATACCTGGTCCTGTATCCTGTGTTGGTCCGACAGCTTAGATGATCCTGTGGCTACATCTGATCATCTATATCTCTCTATTATTGATGCATAACTATGTGAGATGAGTCATTTCATTCAACCATTATCATCGTGCTGATTTACATTACTTCATATGTGGACTGGGTTGCGTTTGGGCTCGAGAGTTAGAGTTGAGCTATGATTGGTAACTTAGGTATATGTATGGGCATATACCTAAGTATGGTTGGTTGATACATCTGGTTGTATATTTCTTATATTGATTATCCTTATTGTATATTGTGAGACCTTTCGGGACTTCGGATACCTACTTAGTATCGTTATATTTACCCATACATGGGCTATGCCCGCACCTCTCTGTGTTGGATGAAGATGATAGACAGTGTTGATGGAGGCTGAGAGTGCCACAACTGGATGGTACATGGAGGTGGACCATTCGATGAGTCGGCACACGGAGCAGACTGACAGATGTGAGTGATTAGGTGGCCATCTGTAACAAACCTTCATGTAGGCTCCCCGAAGCATGACCTAGGAGATACTCATTACATTCATCATTTTTTCTATTTTTACTTGTACTTGTTGTTCAATTGGGTTTGTATTCTGGCCCATTACATTCCATCACACTCTTTTGTATACTGTTTTACTTATTGTTTACTTCTTATTGAATACTATGTTGTGTTTGTTTACTTTTATAAAGGATATTCCTTCCCAGCATAGGGAATTATGCCTTTTGTGCTAGTCTCCATCCACTATCCTATGGAAGGTGGCTTGGGGTAGTAACGACACAGACCCCGAGGATGGGTCGTGCAAAATTGGTTTTTGAGTAGTTAAAGAGGGAGTTGAAGGTTTAGATGCATGCATGGGTACCACCACATATAATCCTACCAAGGGAGATTATTTGGGAGGTATCCCCACATTTAACTTCACTTTGGACATAAAAACCACAAACTAAATAAAATCATGCCACACATTATTTTATTTAATTTATTTAGAATCCCAAAAATTAACTTTTTCTCTCAACCAAATGCAACTATGGTAATGGTATCCTTATGTGAATACCAGCACTGCGAGTTTATCGGTGTCCTTGGGATTTTAATTCTGAGTAACGGTTCAAAAGATAGAAAAACCTGCACGTATGTTTACTGAACGTACCTGAAGAAAACAACATAAAGTGATTCTGGGCACACCGGTCCATGGAATCAGGCACCGTCAGAAACTCCAGACTCGTAAAATTAAAAAGAATTTACGAAAAACATTTCATTGGAATTTCCGAGTCTTTACAACATCCTTAAAATTTTCATAATATTCCAACATTCTTAAAAATAAATGGGTTCCCCATGGAACCTACATAAGAATGTGTGATAAATAAATAAAAATAATGGAATAATCAAATAATAAAATGAATAAAATGATATATGTTACTCTATAAGACTTTTAAGGTAGAAAAACAAATCAATGAATCAAAAACAATTACAATTACTCATAATGTTGCATGATAAAATAAATCCATCATTTATAAATGTAGAAAACTTTACACATGGAATCATAAGTGAAATTCATGTTCAAACCACAATAAATTATAACATAATGTTGGTAGGATAATCTAATATTTAATATAAACTTCATTTCATGATTAAAAAAATTATAGAATTCATTTGAGAACATTCATGGCACACCCATCATTATAACATTATGTACATATATAATTGATCCTCATATGTCATATTAAAAAAAGTGTATTTAATTAAATATAATTATATTGTTATAGATTTTGTTTGACCAGGAAAGTCAGACAGAGGTAGGCCCCTGAAAATTTATTAAATAAAAAGAATAGTACAAAAAGAACATAGAAGAAGGATTACATATCATAAGATTCAAAACCATCATAACCCCAATAAGAACCTCCATCCGCAGTGGTAGTATCCCATTTCAAGCTTTCACAGTGCTTTAGGGTCATGGCATTCTTCCTTCTAATATTCAATTTTCCCAAGGATATCAAGTCTTGTGGGGATTTTTTAAAAGAGGACTTAGTGGACAGTGGCTTCGGAAAATCTGAGTAGTCTTTCCTTGTCCTTCTTTTTGATAGGGTGGTAACCTTTTGTCTATATTTTCTGTTCTCATCCATGAGAAACTCACAATAGGAAGGCCTAACCACCACACTATAATTTTCCTTGTCCCTACCGAGATATCCCAATAATTTCCAGCTACTGTGTCATCATTGAAACCATCATCCACTCCTCAGGTTTGTACATTATATCTATTACAACCAATCACAGCTAAAAATGGCAGCTGCTATCCATCACTTGGATGACATCCACCACCTTTGCAGCATTAACTGAACCAATATCTTTAGATTCCCCTTAAATCTCTTGTCCAACATCCACCTCCTTCACTGCTTCAAATAAAACACAGTCCATATTGTTTCCATTTTTCATTGAGACATCCATCTCTATTTTTCGTCCCTCTTCATCGTCCATCACTTGGAACGGGTTTCAGGTAGCAGTATTACCCCCTGAGGCAGCATATTGTAGCTTATGCCTCTCACTGTTCAGACATGGACATACATCTATCATTCCCCGACAACATTCTATATTCGGAGGCATCCCCCCTCTTTCGGACCAGCAATAATTAGACCATCATCAGCAACACCTCATTTAGTTTCACCATCCCCATACGGAGAAGTAGTAATAGACCCACCTGCAGGCTGTGCCACCACATAATCCTGCAAAATGCCATTTCCAGAAGACCCTACACTTTGGTCCTACATCAGCCTCTCAAACACCGCAACAACAAAAGGATTACCTAATCCCAGCTCACCCACAACATTTATACTCTTTGTAGCACTGTCAGTCTTCTTCCCCCGAACCTCGGCTCTACCATTTCTTCTCATTGGAACTGATAGAATTCGACACTGACATTGTTCCTTTAGATGACCTAAACGATGTCACCCCGAACAATAATCAGTCCAGGAATCAAACACAACCGCTTTCTTCCAACAGAACTCCTCTCCAATCGTGATCCAAATCCACTCCACTGGAACCTTTGAAGAATCCACCTCAACGCATATACACGGATTAACTGGGTGACTAACCAATGACATACGGGCATCGGTTCAGAGGAACCACACATCAAGATTCCCTAACATACAGATGATTGCTGGATTCTAAAAGGGAAAAGGAAGATGGGGAATCTTTACCCAGGTCGCGATGGAGGGTGAGTCGCGGTTCATTCAAAGATCAATGGTCCACCAGAGATGGAAAAACAGGTATCCATTGCAGCGTCGATGATCTAGGTACCACACAATGATTAAGTCATCCTCAGATGAAATATGTATCATCAAATGGTGCTTAGCAATCAGACCCACCACAGCGCGATCCTGCAGTTCCCAATCACTAAAAACAAATATGTCGAAATCATCAAATGAATGTCTATGGTGATTAAATCATGCCACCAAAGACATGTTCAGAAGATTCGATGCTCCCAAGAACTCCGATAATGAAATCTTCAGTTGAGGATCCCCAAGATGTAACTCCGGGACCTTCAGACTCAAAGAGATTGACAGAAGATCAGGAAGAAAACTAGGGTTAGAGAAAGGAACAACATTTTCCTGTGGAATCAAAGGTCGAGGAAGAACCTCCTCCCACTCCCACATTCAGGGAGGGGGGGAACCCATCCGCACACATGATCATGGTTTTGTTGCCAGTATACATCATCCAGCACCATCAGTCATCACTGTCGCCGTCACCGATCGCCATCAAATGGATTGGGTTTTACATACATATATTTATCCCATCAATGAATTATATGTAAAACTAGTTTCATACCCTTGATTATAGAACGGAATGGGTATTAACATAAAAAATGTTGGACATGGAAAATCATAGTGAAATTTTTGAAGCACAATGACAAAACATGAGTATTCATAAAATTGTCATTAATAGATAAAGGGATCTATAATCACATTGATGACGAAGGGATACTATGAGGTATATGTAATAACATATTATCACATGAATACATATCATATAATATTCATAGGAAATAGACTGTACTTGATTAGAAACATGTCATAGAAAATCATTAGATAATTTTTCTACTCTATTTGAGGAATATAATGAAAAATTAAAGGGAGTAATGATAGTAAAATGGGTAACTAATAACAAGGAAACCATATGGTAATTAAAATCTATATGGAAGATCCTATCATATCTGAATTATTTTATGAAAAAATGAATAATATAAATGATGTGGTTGAATAAAATGAAAAAAGAGAGGATCATATAGCATGAGAGGGTGATTCTAACCGCTTGAGGGAATCATCTGGAGAAATTTGTATCACCTTGGGGGGAAAATATTTGAGGAATATCAAATTAATAATGTGCAACCATGGTTTTGGGTTATGTGTATGGGGAACATGGGTGTGTTTATATAGGAAAAGATAAGGGAGTCATTTATTATTTCCAAAAAATACATTTTTACTATATTTAATAATTTAATTTAATTAAAAAAATAAATTTTTTTCCAATGTGTAATACAAAAATTATATTGGTTTTAATTATTTTATTAATTAAAATACTGAAAATAATAAAATATTTTACTTGGTGATCTGTTTTTGTGTAATGTTTATTATGCGTTGATATACAAACCAAAAACTATAATATAGATTTAGGAGGATTGGAAAAGGCTAAGTATGATTAGTCATATAAATTTAATTTAATGTGGAATCATAAATTAGAAACCCATTATAAAATTTATGAAATCCCTTTTGTAACATTGTGATATCATAATACAACAAATATATTTATATTATAAATAATTTTTTTCCAAAAATTCATTGTAACTAATAATATTATAAAAAATTAACTATTGTTAAATATCAAAAATTTAATTCCTAAAAAAATATTAATCTTATCAATATATTTTTTAAAAGTGAATATTCACGATTAAAATAGAAATAGAAATTTATTTAAAAATTCTGTTGGTTTTTGAAAAAAACATTATTCAATACATTCTGAAAATATTTTTTGAATTCATAAAAATTTTATTAATATTTATATAATATTTTTTTAAATAATTTATTTAATTATTATTTAAATGTTTTAAAAAACATTTTAATTCATCAAGAACAATATCTTAACTAAAATTTCAGATTACACAAAAACTCAATTTTTGATTTATAGTATAATAACTAAAATCATATATAGAGTGATGAAAATAAGGATTCAATATATTAATTATTTCATAAATTATACATTTTAATATTATTACTATTATCATATATATTCCATTATTACACAAACAAATACACTATTAGTAAGGTGGTTAATGCTTATATTTTAATGTGGTTTTTCAATGTACATTGTTCGGGTCGTGATCTCAATGAACATGAACATTTTCCATTAATGGTTTCTATTATTATTTTACTATTGGACCCAGACTAGGTAATGGTAATGTTAAAATCCTAGTGATTCTAGTGCTCATAGAATCAATGTTAAATGGGTGTAAGAGGGACTGCTTATTTAGATTGGATACCATTCATCTTTTTTTGTTTTTTATGTGTGTTAATCTAAAACATGAATATTTATTAATCACATGATCACCATTAAAAAACTATTTTATCATCAATTATAATGGTTAATGGAATTTAAGTTCTCACAGTATATAAAAAAATTGTTGAAAATTTTTCCTAACATTAATAATTTATTTAATTAAATTAAAAATAATAATTTTATTTATAAGATATTTGGTCCTTATATTTATCATTTACGAATAAATACTATACTGTTAGTGAATCAGTGTTCTAAAACATTTTATTTATTGTTGGATTCATGTGCAACACTATGTGTAATACTAGTTTAAATTTTTTTTATATTTAATCTCCATGGAAAAAAGACCACCAACTTCATACATGGTATTATATCTACTAGATTTTTTGTTTTATATTTTAGATGGATATCTACAAGTTGTATTTTCTCGATATGTAAATTCATAATACATTCTTATAGATTCATTAACTAAATGAATGAAGCTCTAATGTAATTTTAAAAATTAGGAAACTCTTTTCATGTAGGATGATTTATGAATTAAACCTCAACTATGGAAACATTTTTATCATTAAATTATTTTTACAATTTTATAAAATACTTTTTTTGGTGAGGAAAATTTTTATCAACAATATTGAGATAATATATAAGAACATTATAGTGTTTATTTTCACCAACATACATAAAATATATCACTATTGATATGAATTTCCCTATTGAAGTATATGGTTTATATTATTAGATATACACATGTAACATACATTATGGGATTTTAATAAATACCAGGTGTGTATTTTTTCCATGATATGAATGATAATGTTAATTTAGAAACAAAATTAAATTTGTTTGATCATTTCAGAATTTTCAATTAATATATTAACCAATTTATATCATTCTATAATAGGAATTTAATGTTATAATTTTCTTCCTTATAACTGTTTAAACTAATTTTATCCAATTATAATACCTAATTTTTGTGAACATAATATTTAATTTTCCATATTATTATAATAATTTATTAAAATCCCTATTTATTATATCAGTTTTCAATAATAGTATTTTTAAATATAGATTCCTAAATTCACCATATCATGTTTTAATTGTGAGGAAATAATTTAATTTAGGTAGGAAAAATTAAACACCAAACAAAATTACAATATGTACTTTATAGAAATAATTTAATAATTGTGTAATCACGATTTACATAAAATATTAATCTTACACTACAAAAAAATGAGTT
This sequence comes from Viscum album, assembly GCA_963277665.1. Lineage (NCBI taxonomy): Eukaryota > Viridiplantae > Streptophyta > Magnoliopsida > Santalales > Viscaceae > Viscum > Viscum album. The sequence continues at coordinate 2,030,191,387 of OY728151.1, read as the reverse complement.
AGAGTGTGTTATACACAAAACCCATTCTTTTAAATTTTTCAATAAACTATTTTAGATCAATTTTTAGAACCTTTAGAAATTTTATATGCCAAAATAAAATGATTTTTGTATATTGTTACATAAAAAATATTATTATGGGAAGTATTTTTTTTAATTGATGTTTATTTATTAATTTCGAAAATACTTAAATTTAATTCAAGAATACTTTTTAATATAATTTTTTAAAAGTTAAATAATGCAATTATTTTATCAAAAATTTATAATTTAGAAAAACCTATATCATATAATATTATATATATATATATATATATATATATATATTTGATGTTAGTTTCAAAATAAAATTTGATATAAAAAGATATCATGATTTTAATCATTTTTACATTAATAACAAACTTTATCATCACATCTAAAAGATTAATTTTAAACTAAAAAGTTACCATTTTTTATTAGTATTGATAAAAATAGTTTCTATATTTCGAACAAGAACAATTTATAAATTCTATTAATATCATCATTCTTTTCCAATAAATGTAAAAAAGAGATTATAATTAATTAAAGTGATTATGGTTAAATTAAACATCATATTGAACTAATCCATTAACAAAAGGGAAGACTGACCTAAACAATAGTCCAAAATTAATTGGATGCAATATTTTTACCACATCTCCTAATTTATATAATTTATGAATTTTTTATATTCAATTTCATGAATGTGACCCATATAATATGTTATGTAAAAATTAGAAAAATGTAATCTCTTTTACATTTAACATTTATAATACATTAAAGAATTATAAAAGCATCGTAGTTTGGGTTCTAATCATTATTTTGAAATGAAAATTTGTTTTTTATCATCATCACATACAATTAATTTTTATTGATGTTATTATAACATTATATGCTTAACAAACTCTAATTGGTGGATTATTATGTAAATAATTAAGTAAAATAAAGTATGTTACATATATAATATGCAATAGAAATTTAATGAGTTCTTGAGTTCCATTATTTCCATGGATAAATATATCAGATGACACATATTTTTATAAATTCTTTTATACAAAAAAATGGTTTTTATTATTTTTTCAATATAACTACATAAATAATATAAAATTAACATTAATTTTATTTTACAATAAAAGTTAATTTTTTATAAAATTTAAAAATTTAAAAAATAAAATATTATTAAATATGAATTGAAATTATTAATAAGTAAAATATATTCCATGAATGTACAAATGTATCTTTCTTAATTAACATAATTCCCATAGATATTAGAAAAATTATTTAAATATTCTGATTTAAGGAACTGTTTTTACGAATAAAATGTGATAGTTATAAAATTAATTTCCAACTCACATGAATTTTTTTTAAATAGATATTATATTTATAAATTAATGGTTCTCAATTTTCTAAAAAAATATATTCAATTTATTGTTTATAGTTATATTACATTTGCTTGAAATCAAGTTACATCAATAATAAAACACATTAATAAAAATTTTAAATCATTGATGTTAAGGAAATAAATTATAAAACAAAAATATTTTTATGCAGAGGTGGTTTTTACCAAAAATTAAACAATTAAATTCATCATTTATCAATTTTAGATTCACATTAAGTAAAGGAGACCTCCCAATACAATATATTTTTTTGTATTTATAAGAATTTCACTCCCCCTACATTATAAAATTTCATTCACTCTTCCCCTTCACCACACCACTAAAGACAATTTGTAACAAAAAAATATTCTAAAAAATTAAACCCAAAATGCATCCTCTTAATAATAAATCCCCAATTTAGGATTAATGATATCCAAGGATTCCCTTTAGTGAAAACCAAATAGAGTTACATGAAAAACATAAAACTTTATTAAATGTGAATTTAAGTTCATCTTATTTCCATACCACATTATTTCATATTATTACATGAATATATAATACAAAAATTTATTATATATGAAATTATTTTATTAATTTCATGTTATTGAACTCCACCTCTACACAATTTTTTCAAATTATTAACGAACATACCCTTCATGTATGATGAACTACAACATCACGAAACGATGATGAACATTTCACCTTTCACCAACATTCACTATAGTGAATTAATATTGAAACATAGTTTTATATGATATGTATGATATTTATATTATATTAACAAAATTTATAATTTTTATATAATAAATAGATTCAGTCACACCATTTTTCTAAATATTATTACAATGTTTATGGAAGTGTGGATTACCACAAACCCAATATGATGTGATACATTCACACATTACATTGATTGTATTGAAGATTATATTAAATAAAAATTTCTGAAATATATTACATATATATAATATTCATTACATAATAGCCTTTCATTAAATAATATATATCATTTTTTTATTATCTTTTTCAATCAGAAAAAAATTGATAACATCGTTCGTGGATGTGTGGAATACTTCCCCCTTGATGCGGTGACATTACTATTACATAAGAAAAATTCTAAATATATGTATAGATTATTTAATAATTTTTTTTTATTATATATAGATCATTATGGAATTATTTATTGTTTCTTACATTATTTTTATAATTATCTTTCAATAATGGGAATTTTAAGGACGTGTACGTATATCCTACTGTTTACATTATTATAATTGTGTTTGAGTTTTCAAAAACATAAATCAGGATTAGTTTTAATTGTATAATTTATTTACTAATATTATTATTATTTATGTATTATTACATAGGATATGTTTACATAAAGACCCTTTTTACCATAGTTGACCTACCAAATTCATTTTTACACAAGAACAAAATTTGTTCAAAACACCCGACATAACCATAATTTTATATGTTTTTGTATAAAAAATGATAATAAGGGAAGTAAAAGCAATAATAATCAATTAAAACATTATGATAATATTTAATAATTAATATAATTTTTTTATTTGTGAAGATAAAGACACATGTGACAAGTCATACTCAACGTAATGGATTTCTTCTCAATTTAAATTCCATTGGGACTTATTCATAGATATGAACCAATTAACAATTATATGCTGTGTATAATATCCTTTGACATGTTATATAATTAATATAATTTTTCTCATGAAATTATAAGTGTAATGCTCAGACCCCTATTACCTAGATCCGGTATATCATTTTAATACATTGGCATGATTACAAGGAATAATGTCTCGATGCACCGATCAATTTTTCATTCTTTGAAAATATATTACATATATGAATGTTACATTAAAAATTAAAAAATAAAACACAACCTAAATGAGCAATTTATAATTCCATTATTCCCCTAGCTCAACCCTACTTATCAATCATAATAATCCTCTTGGAATCTTTGGGAAATGAATCAAAAAAAATGTGTGACCTCAGGTGCTAAATAAGGATAACAATATAGTTGAAACATTAATTAATAAGAATAAACATATATATAAATTTATAAGACTAAAAGAAAATCCTTTTAAACATAATATTCTTCATAATATACAAATGATAAATAAAATAATTCCATTTACTTATTTACATTTTTTTAAAAAAGGATGGGTACAAAGTTTCAATTTATTTATTAAATCAAAGACCTCTTAGAGGGTATAGGGAGAACCAATACATAGACCGAAGGCCCAAGGCCAAGTGGCAAGAATACAAGGCTTTAAAGCCCATTTTTTAGCCCAATGGACCCTCTGTGAACAGTACTGCTACGGTACGCCGTGCAGCTACAGTACCTACTACAATACCGACCACAGCTACAGTATCCTGCAATAGTTCCTCCGCCGCTACAGTGCTTCCACCGCTACAGTCCACCGCTACTACAGTGCCTGCTACAGTGCCCCACTACAGTGCTCTGCTACAATACCCTTCTACAGTACCTGGAAATTCATCCCTACCCGGATTTGAACTCTGGTCTTTTGGATGCCAAGAAAGATCATGTACCACTTGGGTACATTCTCGTTTGGGCATTTACTTATTCACATGGATAATCTACTCGTCAAATAATCACATTTAATGTCAACAGCCATTTTCATAATGATAAAATGCATAATTTCTGTCTTCATAACCACAAATTCATGGACTTGTGCAAAGACTAAAAATAAGATTTTTTTCTAGGCCTTATGCCAAGACTCTAGTTTTTCTAATGAGACATACCATTCCATCAAGGATAAATAGTGGGCTCTACCCGTCACAAACAATGTCCAGTGCATTCCTCATATGAATGGTTGAAACATAACATAAACATTCATATTAAAAATAGAATTAGAAATGTTAATACATTAACCCTAACAATTTAATGGTATAAAAATTACACATCCACCGTCATGCATATCACAAAACCATCAATACAATATGGATGATTTGTATCATAATGAATCACCTTCAAACAAGTGTGAATTCCATCAAAGGATGTTGACATAGATGAAATAAAAACTATTTATGAGAAATATATCCTTTTTTATAAATCATTTAAATGTCACATAATTTTGAAATATAGACTTTTAAAGATATTTTTGAATCAAAGTATCCCATTCCAGTTTGAATCTTTGAAATGAATTAACATTTCAAAAAAATGATGTCCAGATAAATAAATCCTTAAAATAATTTTTAAAACACAGAAAATAATTAATATTATTTTAAAAAAATATATCAAAAACATTTAAAATAATGATATTTTTAAATATAAATTTCCATTAAACCTTAAAATATTCTTTTTGAAATCATTTTTATGAAATATGGACTTTTATGAATAATATTTCTTAGTAAAAACTTACTCATAGGAAATCTCATATTATAATGAGATTGAAGAATTAACCCCTACCATGTACTTTTCCATGGTCAAGGGTAAGTTAACCTACTGTATATTAGTTATCTCATTTTCATTATATTATTCAATTATGTCATACATAAATATGATATAATATATGATCTTCAAATTTTTATTAGTTAATATTATTTTATTAGTATCATCATTTCGGGTGTTAACTCATTCGTTTTCCTTTTTATGATTGGTTACGTAATCCATGTTTGTTAGGGTTGGGATTTATTTTATTCATATACATAATGATATTATGTTTATAAACATTATTTTTAGTCATAAAATTAAAATTATTCTTGAACTATTTGGATGGGGAATCAATCGCATTGCGTTCGTGGAGACGGTTAGTCATACGTACGCATGAACGACAATATAATTATTTTGATGGTGAAATCATATGTAATTGGACGTTATATCATATATATAGACTAATTTACATGTTATATTTAATATTTACATCATTTATACTCATTATTACACCCATCTAAGGAATGAAGTGTTTGAATAACAAACTACACCACGACGTGGAGATGGTACAATGCGTGCACACACGTATGGTGACATTTTCATTCATAGGATGAATAAAATAACAAATATGGTTTTATTATATTTATAATAAAATAAAATAATGTATGAGGTACTGGAGTTATTTTTTTGGTATGGAGAAAACAATGAAAGAAGATGTGGAAGATGAAAAGAACATGAAAGAGGGTGGTGAAATTAATACCTCTTCTTCAGGGCATTTCATTTTGAGTTTATCAAAAAGGGCTACATAGGATGGATTTATGATCAATTTAAGGACGGTATGTTGATTTTAGGGATTTTGGGAGGATATTTTGGAATGGTTTTCCTGAGCCAAATGTCTATGTAGGTGTGATATTGAGTTAATGGGAAGTGCCCTTTTATAAGAGGGGTGAGGGTCACTTTAGTAAATGTTAAAAATATTAATTTTTTGAAAAATCATATTCAGTTTATAATGACTCTAAATAAATTTATTTCTAGGCTTAGGTGTTTATGTGTCTAAATAATATCAAAAAATATTTTTATAAAGGTTTAGGATACCACTGTAACCTTATCATATAGATTTAACTCTTAGTTAAATAGTTTAACTTTTATCGTGTCTTCATGTATTCATTCGCTATATGGTAAATAAAAAAATTATAAACATCCAAGAGATCCTAAATTAATTTATTAATGAAATATATAATAATATTTTTTATTTTTTGCTCATCCATAGCTTTTAAAAAAATTTATCAACAAATAATATAATATTTGTTTTAAAAAATAATTTATGTCTAATTTGACACTATTTTGTATTTTGTTTTTCTGAATGTCCTAAATATCTTATCACTTAGAAAAAATTATCCAATAAACCATAACATTTCATATTAACCATGAAAATTATTTTGATTCTTCAAAAGTCTCAAATTATATTTATTTGGATATTTATAATATCAACTATTTTAATATTTCATTAGGAAGGTAATTACTGCATCAACATTGTGTCCTAATTAAATTTAATTATCTAATAAATAAAATTTATAAATAAAATACCATTATGTAATGAATAGTTTTTTATTTTAATTAATATTTATTTTCCAAATTATAACTTATATAACACATTCTAAAATTTTTATTACTAAAAAATATATGTTTTTGTAATTTCTGTCGTTACGTTAAATTAATTAATATAATGTGTCAGTATCACTCAAGTTTCTCCAGGTCATCCCAAAAGCAACCCAAGGATGCCCATGTATAGACATGAATCGGCCAATATGAAATGGATACATGTTATGGTAATTTAATATTATTATAATAATATTTATTTACTTTTATTTACTAGATTTACACTTTAACGATGGTAAATAAATTATTTACTGAAGTAAATATTCATAATGTCTAAAAATAAAAGTTAACTTTTTAAAAAAATTGGACCATATGATTCCATATATGGAATATTTTTTTATATTCAGGACATAGAAGTGCCAGAAATTAATTTATAATTAATTCCTGCTTTCAAAACCAGATAACGGGTTTTTAAAAAGTAAAAACATCACAAATATTGACATGAGTTTATGTAAAATTTAAATATGACATTACTTATAATTACATAAATTTAATTAAATGATGAAAATATAATCTAATTATACTTCAAAATGATTCAAATTCATCATTTAAAACAATAAATTAATTCGATTAATTTTTTTCAATTAAAACATTATATTTTTCATTATTTTTCAAAAAATGAAAGTCATCAGAAAAGTATTAAAAATTTATCCAAACTCAATTATTTGGTCCCCCTTCTAAATAATAATTTAATTTCATTAATTTTAATATATATAACCTTCAAATATGGGTTTTAAAAAGATTTTTCCATTAAAAGACTGTAAAATTTCATTTTTCTAAAATACTTTTTTATCTGAAAATAAGAATTCGTTCTTATATTATGACTAATAAACATATATTATGGATGTTAAAATTATATATACTATTTAAGATTCAAAATTCAGTTAATATTATTCATAACCACTTTTTGAACGGCTTGTTTGGTAAGATGCGGCACACTCGAACTCGGTATTGTGTATAGCACAAGCTGTTGAATTACATTAATAAGATACCATACTATGAGATCTTTGGTCATTACATTATTCCATTCTTCAATAAATTTAGTACTCACAATTTTATATTGTTCTTCTAAAATAAAAGTCTAAAAATAGAAAAATACCTTTGTGAAACCAACATAAGATATTGGTTTTGTAAAATTTAGTCATAAAAAGAGGGAAAGGAAATGAAAAAGTCACCACCAAATTTTGATCTCAGTTACGAGAACATTAGTGGAAATTAGAGAAACATAATTGGAGGAAAATTTAAATATTTATTGGGAGTGAATGAAGTCATCAATCGCAAACAAGTGTGATATAGAGGGCCCCAAAACCATCAATCAATATTGATTTAAAACATTAATGTTTCAGAAAACCCTAAGGTATTAGGATAACACATTTTTTTTAATATCCCTTCTCTAAAGGAAAAGAATTAATTTATTCACATAACAGAAGGAAGAAAATTTACTTGACATGTTGAGCTTTATCCTAAATCTAATTAATAAAACAAACACATATTTCACTCTAAACGATCAAAGAATTAAAAAATATTGTATTTATTTTAATCGTATAGGGTTTTAAATATAATTAACATTTAATTAATTTTCAGACTGTTTAAGAAAACTACATTATATAGACCAAGACATCAAGTATGCCGGTGGTTAGTGATACACCCTTGTCGCCATTCAGTTGTGAGTTCAAGTCTCATGGTCTTTCCAGACACGACGAGTTATCAATTGACATCCGAGATTCCATTATTATAACAATCCAAAAAAGTAATATTAAGAAGTTTTTTAACCATATAAAATTGAATCCAATGTTTTACATAATCCATTCGAACCATTAGACTTATGCAATATTCTTATGTCCAAACTCACCGTCCAAATTTTATAAGGAATGTAAACATAATGGAGATCCTTTTTTCCATGTAATAACATGTTAATACATTCATCATGTAGTTTTTTAAAACATAGGAACACCCTGAATTACCATAAAACGTTATTGATTACATTCATTCTCCCTTATTCCTTATATAATACTAGATATAATCCTTATATCTAAAAATGTTGTAAACTCCAATAATGATGGAATATACAAATCATTAATCTGTTTCAAGGTAGTTAAGAATATCTAATATAATTTATCCCAATCAACCATATATTATTCCAAAATCACTACCTTAGTATCAGAACCATATTATAATTTATCTTTCTCTCAACCATATATTCTACAAATAAATCATCCATCTATTGAGTCGTGTTTCATAGTTCCAGAAAATCTCATGTCCATAATGAGATTGTACTACAGTACAATCCTTATATACTATATAATTATTATTAAATTTAAATCATTAATAAAATACTAATAATATAAAATACTTTAATCAAAACATAAGAAATCTAATCATTCCTCTTCTTCGTCAATAGTATCATAAATCGGTTATAATCCAATTGTATCATTTGGTGTATAATCTGATTATTTGGATATTGATTTGCGTAATGTCTCAAAGCTTTACAAAAGATGCATATTACATTTGAAATCTATTTGTTACCATTTAAATCAATTACATGGTGTCCTTTTTCTATACTCTTATAAAAAATTATCATTAACTTTAAGTATTTAGTTAGGTTATTCTTTCCCCAGTTATCCCGTATGGAAAAATACTTCTTTGTACTCTTACCTTTATCTATATTTCTCTCTTCCATCCATTTATTATCATACTTCCCTTCAAAGCCATTAGACTCATAGAATTCAATAAATATCTAATTAACACATAATAATATTATTATTCATATGATCAGAATACGTGAGAGACTATTTCCCATTAAATGTTGTCTTAATACCATAAAGGATACAATCCTTCTTAATCATTTGATCATGCGTATTACTGGTATTCTCATTCCTTATACTCTGCTCCATTTCAAATCAAATATTATTCACTAGGTTTGTTTATGAATCACAATAAATAATTAAAAATATGTAAAATAAAAAACATAAATTGAAAATAATATTCTTATAATATATAATCATAAAATGTTTTCATTGAAAGTTTATTTACCCCTAAATACTTATTAATGGATTGTAATGAAAATGTAAATTAACCTATGAATATCCCCCATGAGTATCATAACCAAAATTGCATCTTGGCCCGCTATCGAGTACCAGGATGTACACCTAGTCTAGCATGAAAATCCTTGTTAGAGTTTTCACTCCTAGGTACATTTCTTCCAGATCCGCCGCTAAATTCTCATTTCAAGACAGGGTTGTATTGCATAGAAAATACACAAAATATCTACATTACCAAAATTCACGTACATTCTTATATTTTAATCTTCGTTTTTTATTGTAGGGTAATTTTCTGTAATCAGAGTTATCTAAATCTAGTTTCCTTGGTTTTTAGTAAACATCCTCTAATACCAACTCTAATTCCCTGACCCTAGTCACCCTAAGGAAGTGCATTATATTAATACATTTGCATGATTACACGGAATCATGTTCCGAAAGACCAAACAGTTTAGTATTCATGGAAAATAAATTACATATATGAATGTAACATTACATATTAGAAAATTAAACACAACATAAATGATTTTTTGAGAATTCCATTAATCCAATAACATAACCATACATAACAATCATAATACACATCATGGATTCTTAGGAAAATAAAACATAAGGAATGGGTAATCATTGATGATCATTAAAGATAAAAATATAGTAGAAACATTCATAAATAAGCATAAATATTTACGAAAATGTATAAGATTAAAACAAGAGTATTTAAAACATAAATTACATCATAATATGGAAAAGATAAATCAAATAATATCATTTACATATTCCCATTGGTATTATACTAGTCGAATAATCACATGTAATATCAATATCCAATTTTATAATGATGGAATGAATAATTTCAGACATCATAACCGCATAGTCACAGACTTATTCCAAGACTTCTAATATGATTTCTTTCAGGGCCTTATTCCAAGACAGAAGATCGTCTCATGTGACCTACCGATGCATCGAAGAGATATAGCAGGCTCCACTAGTCACTTAATTATTCCAATGCATTCCTTATAAGAAAGGTTAAAACAGAACATAAACATTAGTATTAAAACTAGATTTAGAAATGTTAATAAATTAACCATAAACCATTAATGGTATAAAAATAACACATCCACTGTGAAAAATATCACAAAAAAATCAATAAAATATGGATGATTTGTATCAAAATGAATCAACTTCAAACCTTTGTAAAATCCATCAATTTTTGTTGACGAAGATGAATTCAAAACTATTTGAGATTAATATATCGTTATTTTTTTGAAATCATTTAAAAGTCACATAATTTATAAAAGAATACATTTAAAGACATTTTTTTAACAATTGTTCCCCATAACACTTTGAATCATTGAAATGAATTATCATTTTAAAACCATGATGTCCATATATATAAATTCTTAAAATCATATTTAGAACATAAATATTAAATAAACTCATTTAGAAAAATAAATTTCTAAAGCATTTAAAATATTTATATACTTAAATTGACCCTTCCATAAAACCATAAAATATTCATTTCAAAAACATGTTTATGAAATATGGACATTGATGATAAATATGTCCCAGTAAATACATACGCATAAACAATCTCGGATAATAGTGATATTGAAGAATTAACCCTTACATTGTAGGTTACCTTGGTCGAGGGTACGTTATCCTCCTGTATAATAGTTAAATATTTTTTTATTAAAATATATGATAACCACATACATAAATATTATATCATATATGATCTTCAAATATTTCTTTTTTAATAATATTTTAGTAGTATCATCATTTTGGGTGTTAAATGATTCGTTTTCCATTATATACATGGTTGCATAAGCCATATTTGATACGGATAAGATGTATATAATTAATATAAAGAATGATATTATGTTTTTAAAAATTATTTTTAATCATAAAATGAAAATTATTCTTGAATGATTATGATGGGGGATCAATCTCATCACGTTCATGGAGACAGTAATATGCATGTATGGATGAGAGACAATATCATTATATTAATGGTGAAATCATATGTAATTTTATGGTATATAATATATAAATAATAAAAACATTTCATATTTATTATTTACATTAGTTATACTCAATATTTTACCCATCCAAATAATTAAGTGTTTGAATAACAAACTACACCACGACGTGGAGGTGGTAAGTCTTATGTACGCACGTATGTTCACTTTTTCATTTATAAGATGTATAGAATAATAAATATAGATTTATCATATTTATAATAACATCACATTATGTACGGGTCTATATATTAATTATTTAATTATGGAAACAACCAATAATGATGAAGTGGAAGATGAAATGAACATTAATAAGGGTGGTGAAATTATTACATCTTCTTCGGTGTTTCCTTTTTAGTTGATCAAGAGGTCTTCCTTGGATGGATTTATAATCAATTTATGGACTGTAGGATGATTTTAGGGAAGTTATTAGGATATTTTGGAAGGGTTTTTCTGGGTCAAATGTCGTTGGACTTGTGATTTATAGGTAAGGGGATGTGTCCTTTTATAAGAGGAGTGACAGTCACTTTAGGAAAAGATAAAAATATAATTTATTATACAATCTTATTAAATTTATAATGTATAGAAATGAAATTATTTTGAGATATAGGTGGTTATGGGTCTACATAGTACCAACCAATAGGTTTTTGACATGTTTAGGTTAACATTTTAACCTAATCTTTTAGATTTAACTCTTAGTTAAATAGTTTAACATTTACCTTGTCTTCTTGTATTATTACACAAATGGTTAATAAGCTTACTCTAAACTCCCAATAGAACCTAAATTAGTTCATTAATTTCATATATAATATTATTTAATAAATTTTTATGAGTCTAATATTTTTAATAATTTTATATCAACCAATAATATAGTATTTGTTTTAAAAACTAATTTATTTATATTTTGACACTATATGGTATTTTGCTTTAATAAAATTCATAAAAACATTATCAATTCAAAAAAAAATTATCTAATCAAAACTATCATGTCATATTAAAATTTAAAAATAGGGGAATTCATAAAAATTCTAAAATCATATTCATTTGGATATTTATGATATCAATTATATAAATATTTTATTAATAAGTTAATTATTACATCATCATTATGTCAAAAATAAATTTAATTATTTAATCTATAAAAATTATAAATAAAATACTATAATGTAAGAAATAATTTTATATTTATAATTAATATTTATATTCACAATGAGATCTTATATAACACCTTGTAAAAACTGTTTTACAAAAAATATATGAATAGGTTATTTTATGTTTATTTTTATTTAATAATATAAAGTGTCATTATCACTCTCATGTTTCTCCATGTTGTCCCAAAATATTCCCTAGATTACTATGGTCGGAATTGTATCAACTAATTGAAATAAGATAAATTTTAGGGTAATTTAAATTTATTATAATAAAATTTGTTTATCATTATTTACCGGATTTACCCTTTAACCGTGGTAAATAAAATATTTACGGAAGTAAATATTCATAATGTTTAAAAGTAAAATTTGTCTATTTAAACAATTTTGACATAATTATTACTAATATGGAATCCATTTTTCCAAATTCAAAACATAGAAGATCCATAAATTAATTTAAAATCTATTACTGTTTTCAAAACCAAAAACTGGGTTTTTAAAAAATAAAAACTTTCAAAATATTAACATGTGTTTATGAAAATTTTAATTATGAAATTACTTATAATGATATATATTTTATTAAATCATAAAAATATAATCTAATTATACTTCCACACCACTAAAATTTCTAATTTAACACTATTAATTATTTTGATAAAAAACATTTCATTTAATTAAACCATTGTATATTCAACTATTGACGAAATATGAATGTTATCCAAAAAATACAAAAAATTTCTCCAAACAAAAATTTTATGTCCAAATTAATAAAAAATTAAATTTCATTAAATTTTACATTTAAAAGTATCAAATATTTGTTTTAAAACGGGTTCTCCATTAAAAGGCTGTAAAATTGATTTTTTTTAAAAAAATAATTATTTTAGATGAAAAATAGAATTTGTTTTTATATTATTTCTAAGAAACACATAATATTGATGCTAAAATTATATAGATTATTTAAGATTCAAAATGATGTCAATTCTATTCATAGCCTCTTTTTTAAAGGCTAATTTTGTAATTTTTGGTGTGGTCGAACTCGTTGTTACATGTAGCACAAGCTATTTAATTACATTACTAAAATAACATAATATGAAATCTTGGGGTGTCACAATAAGATTAAAAAAATGTTACTCATTCATTGGGATAATTATAAAAATATTTCTATGTGGTATAGGATTTTTTTTGAATGTTTAGTGATTATTTTCATCAATATTATTTCTAAAGACCATTGAACAGTGTTTCAATTCATCAACATAATTAAACTCTGTTATTACATATAATCCAATTGAAAAATATTAATAAAATCACATAAATTTTTAATTATTATATGTTAGTATAAAATAATATTTTCGTTATTTAAATTGTTCATTATATATATGAGTCTTTCTTTGGACATGTACAACACGAGTGTGGAGAAAATATAGATATATGAATAATGCATTGTTACACCCCTGAGAAAAATTAATATGCGAAATCAAATGTGTTTTTACCCAATTTTTTATAAATATTCATATTAATTATTTTGAATATAATTATTCCATGTTCCGAGGAAACATTGTGTCAAACAATTAAGCATTTACGTCATTCAGAGAGAGTTAATATTTATTCATGATATTATTCTTAGAAATATATATAAATTCAATTAATTAAAATTTTATTTTTTAAATGGAGTTAATTTCATGAAATTTCTATATATTATTTCTTATTCCATATCCATTTTTACAAATATAACTTGTGTTTAGATATTTTTGGTTCTATATTGATTAGTCTTATTGATTTATTATTTTCTCTACTGTACTTTCTGCATAGTGACCATTTTATCACACCATTGTTTTTTTACATATCTAATTATATAATAATGAATTAATTGAATGATTTTCAATGATTCAATTTATTTATATTTTTCCTATATTAATTTAACCCCCTATTTTATAATAGAATCTCGTATTTAATCTATTTTTCCAAAAATTCCAATTTTTCAGTCCTTTTGATTTGTTTCAAGTATTTATTCAAATGTAATAATGTAATGGGATTACTTCAGGATATATGTGTCATAGAATTATAAATATTTTGATCAGATTTTTTTTTTCTATTTATCATTTTTTATTCCCATATGCCTTCTTTTTTGGGGCCAATATTCTTTTTCTTGTTCTCTATTCTCAAAGACGAACATGTTTCATTTGCTCTCTAGGTATAGGTCTCTATTCATGGGGAAATTGTTAAATTTAAATATATTTTTTTCTATTATAGTATTAATTAAAATTAAAATTATTATTTTTATTATTTTTAAGGGAATTTTTTAATGAGATACTAGTTTTTAAATGGGATTACAATAAAAATGGATTTTTCTGCACCAACTGTTTGATTTCATGAATGTAAGGATATTTATTTGATTTATAATGGGTTTTCATGAAAATAATTAGAAATGATAGGATATGTTAATTTTTTATTTAATGTGATCATGGTTTTTAAATTGGTATTGACAAACATAGCACATTGGGTAAAACTAGGAGCATTTGAAATAGACATTTCATTATTTCGATATGTAACTCCACAATATGTTTTATGTCACATTAGTGTGTGTAATTATAATATAGATATATTTTATAGATTTACCATTGTCTTATATTTCATAATTTCCTTTAATTATATCTTTTATTGAAATATTTTTGATCCCAAATGGTGTGCTTTATCAATTGTGATTGGTTTATCACATGATGGAATTTTGATGGTGATTTTCTCACATTATTATGTTATGTTGTATGTGTGTTTGGTTTTCCAATACATATGAATTTATGGTCATTATTGAAATATTTCATTTTTTATTTAATAGGGTAAATTTTTATGAAAACAAATAATATTTTCTCAACTTATTTTATTTCAGGAATATTTATTGTAAACATGATATATGTTAAAAATAGATTTAATTATTTATTTATATTTGAATATGAATTTTTTCATTGGTGGGATCCTAATAGGATTTGAGCTCACAACTATCTATATCCATTACAAATTTTATTATTTTATTTAAGTAATTGCATATTTTCATGGGATAATATTACAATTCTAGGTTTTGTTATAGTCATTATTGGGAATGTGTTAATTAAACAATACAATTAGATTATAATTTATTTTGGTACACCAAAAACACCATTATTCTTTTACTATGGAATATATTTAATTTTTTTAGGATCATATTTCATTATAAATTTAACCCTTCTATTGTTATTATGGGTTAATGCTATATACAAGGTATTCTTGCTATCATTCTATTATGTTTGGAAATAATGTGTTTGGCCAACATGTTAAGAAGAATGTTGGATTGATGATGATATATTCATTAAGGATACCTATTATCATATCCTAAATTATTATTAAATATTTGGATCATTAACACCACTTTGGAATCAACCATATTTTTTCAATCACACATTTGTTATTTATATCAATAGAGAGATACACATATCCTAACTCCATCCATAACAGAGTTTAAAATTCAAGATATTTTACCTGTTTTAAAAAATAGTTTTCAATAATTTAAATATCATTGTAATAATGCTTAATGATAAATTTAAAATATTTTTTTCAATGGATTATTTTTTATCATGTAAGAAGTTATGGTTCAACAATCATTGAAATTTTTTAAATTTAGTGATAACAACATATATGGTTGCTTTTGTCATGAACCAACCCAGTTAGACCACGAACTGTTCACCCAACCCATCCGTGGCATGGTCCGAAGGGCTTTACCTATCCCCACGTGCTAGAAACTAGTTCCAGGCATCAAAAAAAGTAGTTGGTAATGATTTCTCCCAAAAAAAGACAGATAAATATAAATAAACTGAACAAATAGGTAAACACTCACAACAGAATACAAATGGTAACCAACTAGACATACCTCTAAGTGACCCATGGGTCACCACCAAACAGAAAAACAAGGGAGAGAAATTCAAAACTAAAACCTTAAATAGAAAAGTAAAGTATGCATGATAACTGAGATTATCAGAAGGAATTCCATGAATAATAAACTCCCTATTCCCTTGTCATTATAAATAAATCAATTCATGCTAGTTTAAAAATAAGTCTTATTAAAATAATTATATCAATTCTATTAAAATTTAAGTAACAAAATTCACATTTAAGGAAAAGAATTTCACTTCAAATATATTTTCAATAAAAATTCAAATCTTAAATTAACATTCAATATTAATGTAAGAAAATTTAAATTCAAGTATAGTTTTCACAAAAGTGGGAGAGAAGCATGAAACCATTATAAAACAAATCACCCATAAAGTGCCAAGTAATATGTGATCACCATGGTCAAACACCCTAAGGTTCATCTAGCTTGTTTGGGCCCCTAGAAGCTCACATCTTAGTGTATGAGTGACTATAAAAAATGTTTGTTCCCATCCACAATCCACTAGTATGGATACACATCCATAACCTGGTTGTCTCCAACCTAATCATAAATGTCTAGTCAATGTTGTTAGCATCACTCTTTCAATGTGTAGCATGGGATAATCAATAAGAATCACTAGCATGCTAGAACCAGTCCTCCCACATAGATATCATGTGTTTCCCATGTGCTCTATATCAAAGGGTGGAGAGGTTTTATCCTTGTGCATTAATGAACATAACATTTTATTTATCCAAATTCCATTCATCCTCTCACTACTATTCTACCACCTTATGTGCATTCACCTATTTTTTCATATAACATCTCATAAGCCTCTTCATTAGATATATATTCCAAATCACACATTTAACAAAAAAAACATGTTTCTAAAATAACATGGTATGCCTTAAGAGGGGGTTTTCACTTTCAAAATTCATTTTCATGGTGCCAAGAAGGACTTATTACCCCACAATAATGATTTATCAATATAAATCATGTTCCCCAAAACCCATTTTGTAAATCATTTTGATATCCTTTGGAAAAAAATGTATCATTTAACTATTACTAAAAAATGGCCGAAAGACCGCATGTCTTTGGATATACCTTCTTTATGTTTGATAGTTAAATATTCACTATTCAAGAAAATAAACCATTTAATTATATATATATATATACATTGAATATGTATTTCATGTAGAATAAGAATATGCACTTTTAATAAAAAAAACATTGTAATTATGGAAATTATAATTATTGATTTGGGTATAGGTGTCCTACGTCAAAGTGCAATCAAGCTGTCCACCTTGGGTCGTGGAACATTATAACTCAATGTTTCTATTCCCCCACTAAGAATACACACATTCACATATATGAAAGGACACCTAGACCATATTTACACAACCACATGAACATGGGAATGCACTAGAAGATCCTTACTAATACGCATATATGCATATGTATGTCTCCATTCACCTACGCATGCACTTTTATATATATACATAGTCACTAGAAGCCCAATAAATATACATAAACCACTATGCATGAATATATGTGTAATAGGGGAACCAATATATTTATATATATATATAAATACATACATATGAATACGTAGGCGAGTCACCCTTGACATAACGAATTGAATCTAAGGAGCAGGGATCAACACTACACATAAAATTTAATAAATCCATAAAACAATTTTTGAAACACATCAATATTATCACCAAACAAAATTACACATGAAAACAATCTTTAAACCCAAATACACACTAAACCATTAGAAAATAAATTCCACAACACATACATAACGAAAACCACTCTTTAATGATCAAATTCACACAAAGACCATTTCAAATCACAATTTGAATCAATTTATAATTTAATATATAATTTTGAAACATAAAAAAACAATTTCATAAAACTCCACAAGTCTATACAAAATAATAATAATGAAAACTGCCTTTTAAAACCAATACACACTGAATCCTTCCCCAAGTTTCATTCACATCACACTCACAAATTAATAAATCATTTAAA
Source organism: Viscum album (assembly GCA_963277665.1). Taxonomy (NCBI): domain Eukaryota; kingdom Viridiplantae; phylum Streptophyta; class Magnoliopsida; order Santalales; family Viscaceae; genus Viscum; species Viscum album. The sequence continues at coordinate 2,030,172,801 of OY728151.1, read as the reverse complement.
TAATTAATAAAAAATTTCTAAAATGAACTACAAGATTTACAATAAAAACATACTCAATTCCCACTCTTTAAACCCAATCACAACTGAAATCATTTTACAAATATGGTTTCCACCATTTACAAAAATACATGCACCATTAAAAAACATATAAAAACATCATTATCACCCCCAAATTATTCTAAACCTATAGAAAACCTAAATACACTTAAAAAATCAACTTCAACTCAATGCCTTATTGAAATACAATGTCAATCTGACACATAATTCAATAAACAACCAACATGATTTATAAAATCACATGGTGTGAAGGTAATATGTTTTCCACGTAAAAAACACCAATTCTCATAAAATCACAACTTTAAAACCAAATCATCCTCAATTCCTTCCACAAATAATAATTTCCCCACCCATGATAATAATAAATCATGAAAAAACAAGGAAAAAGCATAAAAATGTATCAACTAAATGATAATCATGAAATCACCTATCTAGTTTGTCAAATCATCCAACACTCTATTAAAAAATTTATTTTCACACAAAAAGTACCACAACAGAACCCTAATAATTCATGATTCATCCAATAAAGAAAATATTTAACCCTAACATGAACCCCATACGCTTTAAAAACCTAAAATCATTAAAGTAAGAAAAAAAAAACTGGGGAATGGATAAGAGAAGATTACCGGGGGAGTCTACCAATGATTAAAGTTGCACCGATCAAGGATGGGTGTAATTGGTCTGGTACGAGGTGGATGGATGGAACATGTGTTGTTATCACCGTCCAGAGGAGGGTTGTATGATATGGAAGAGGTAGAGTTGTGGGGCAGCATGAGCATGATGACTAGGAAGGAGGCAGCGATGCAATGAACCTGGTTAGGAGAGTGATGGGAGGGACATTGGAAGAAGGAGGGATGAGTCAGTGTTGAGCTATAGTGTGTAAGGGGAATCCCATAGGTGCAACGTGAACTACATCCAAGAGATGGGTACTAAAACACTAACATAATGAAATGAAAAAATAATAATAGTAATAATAATAAATATCAAAATTAAACTAAATTAAAATCTGTAAAAAAAATAATATCTATAATAATATTGGCCCCCAATAAAGGATATAAAGGAATACAAATTACAACATGTGAGGTTGGGGTACGAAAATTCTCCCCACCAAGACACATTATGCCACCAAAAAATCCCAATTGACTTGGTTGAGCAAGCTCGAAACAAGGTCAGAACGAATCTATAAAAAACCATTAACACTTGAGGATGAAACACTCACCTTCCACCAATGTCTTGAATCCTAAAAACCAAAACTACCAACTGAAAGAACCAACAAAACAAGGCTCACATTTCCAAAATCAACCATATCCAGGAACACCCTGACCAAAACTTATAAATAACTAGTTTATGATTCATATCCCCATCAAACATTATTCATACGGCCCATCATCTAGGATAACCAACTAAATTGATCAGGGTAAAGTGGAGTAGAGGTAAAGAGTTTCCCCAACAAGAACACCGTTAATATTACATTCTACTTAAATTTTCCTTATGTTGTTATCACCAACATATCAAGACTCTTGAAAAATACTGACTTCACAAGATTAAAACAAATCATAAAATCAAAAAAGACCCCTTATGCTGGTGCGAACCCTCAACATTCTGAATCTCACCAAACCATCTTTAGGGTAGACACTGGGGAGACCCATAATGGGTATCCCCATCATATTAAAAATTATTTAATAAAATGACACCTACATGGGAACTATAAAATTGATTTCAACATTGTGGACTAAATTTCAAATAATGATCCCACTAACCTAGACCAGATTCCTACACAAGAGAGGGGTTTAGAAAAAGAGGAAACTAAAACAAAAATTGACTCCAGACTCTCCACTTCCCCAAGACAGAAGTATCTCCAACAGGAAACAGCCAATGAAAAAAAATTCTTAAGGGGGGAGACTAGCCATTAGTGGGTTTATACTCCACAAGACACAATGAAAAAAATGTCATGAAAGAGGCCTCATGGACCCCCAAAACAATCCCACCTCCCAAAAATACACCACATTATATAAAAACCTAATCAATCTCTTCATAAAAAATATAGACAACTGGTTTGAAGCACATACAGTGAACCAATAAACCACTTGAATGCATGAAAAACAACACTCATAGACCTTTGGTTAGAGACACAATGTATTGAAGCAACTGATGCACCACATTCATGAACTAACAACCTCAAACTGAGCCTTCATCATTTGGATGGACCTCTTACAAACATCCCTAGGTGACTTAAACTGCCATACCATTTTCACGCCTTTAGAATATTGCGAAGTAGGACATTTATTACTCAAATATAACACTTTGGAAACTACTGATTGTGTGGTATTAAGAATGAGAAACATGAAATGATGAAAGAATCGTGAATAGAACATATGCCTTCAGTTCACCCTCTACAGCGGACGAGGAACCCTTCACAAGCACAATGAAAAACAATATTTCCATTTGTCCCAGTCTATGACACTAACATGCAATGAGAAGGTAGAAATTTCTCTTATCATGCCCGAACATGACTCTTCAATCAAAACTATGTCAAATTTCCACTCATAACTTATGATGTTTTTAAATACTAAAATTAACACTTGAATTCCTATTGTTACACCAAAACACCTATCGAACCTCAACCACCACAGACAAAACAAGCATCAATGAAATGAAAATAACCAATACACTCCACTAGGGTTATAGAAATAATTAAGAAATGAAAAAGTCACTTAGAGGAAATTTGGACATTTATAAGCGGCATACATTAATCAAGAATCACAAAAAAAACCTGAAACACATCAAAAATCAAGACATGCCTCTAGAAAACAATACATGCATTGACAATAGAGCACCCACCATTGGTATTCAATGAAACCTCATGTGTGTGAATTGTTGTTCTAACTCGAGAACCAATCAATACATTACAACAACCATCGACATCCAATAACATTCATACATACATGTTTTTGTCTATAGGAGTACTAAATTGAAAAATCCTTCTCATTTCTAAAACAAAATATCAAATCAGATTTGAAACACCAGACCAATTTTGAAGACATCCTTTAATAATTTAAAATAAAGAATATCCAAAATTATATTTCCAAGAATGACCCATTTTATATTCCACAATAACATCCAAAAATTACCCATCCACATTCCAAAACATTTTAAATTTCAGTTTTCATAAAACATATTAAGATATCAAATCATTTTATAAAAAGAATTTAATCCCCAAAATAACTTATTATATTTTTAAATAAACCATGATTTCAATTTTAGAAATATAGTTTCAAAAGACCACTCATCTATTTTTCAACCCGAGGGAAACACCACAAAACCCATAAAAAATCACCACAAAAACGTCCCAAAGAAACTAATTCACAAAACAAATAAAAATTCAAAAATAAAAAATAATCATGTGATTCACATAGTTTAGTCACACAGTTTGGATGATTGTGCACCTACTGGGTGAGAACATATGAAGTCATCAAAAGATATTTCATAGTCAGGGAATGGCCTACTAGGCCATGAAAAACATCCATGCATCCTTACAGAATGACTACCAAATATAAAAACTAACCATAAAAATTAAAACAAAACTACCGACCCTGAAAAAAATCGTGATTTAGACACAGACATTGAAGCAAGTCCATCCATACCACCCTTTAAATTCAATGGTCATTTCCAAATAGGTGGTGAACATGAACCTACCAGCAATTATCCACTTGGATTCTGATAATCCTTGCTCCATACTATCATAAATCCCCAATGAAAATGAGATAAATCATCCTTTTGAAACATTTTTCACGAACCAAATCGGTTATACCTTGAAACATTCACCCGAGCTGGTTTGCAGTAGGGCCCGAAGTGTCTTCCCGATCCCCATGGGTAGGAATCCAGTGTCGAGCATCAAAACAAGCAGTTGAAAATTATTTATCACAATGAAATAAAACTGATAAATAGAATTAAACCTGGAAAATAGGTAAACACTAACAATGGAAAAAAAATAATGATACCCAACTAGACATAACTACATGTAACCCCATGGATCATGAGAAAACATAAAACCAAGATCGAGCGTTCCAAATCTAAATCCTGAAGCTAAAAATTAATGTGGGATTGAGAACCATGATGCATAGTTGGAATTATAATAATAAACAACACACTATGACCTTTTCTTTAAAAACATTCAAAATCATGCTAGTCTGAAAACAAGAATAATTAAAATAATTTTCTCCTATCTGTTAAAATTTATGTAACAATATTAACATTGAAGGAAAAACACTTCAATTCCAATATATTTTCCATGTGGATTCAAACGTTTCATTAACATTCAAAATGAAAGGAAGACAATTTAAATTCAAGAATATTTATTAAAAATGTGGGAAATAAGCCTGAAAAAACTGTATAAAAATCACCTCTAAAGTGTCAGGTCCTAAGTGATCACCATGGTCAAATACACTAAGGTTCATCTAGATAGAATGTGCCCCTAGATCCTCATTTCTCGATTTATGAGAAACCATAACAAATATTTTTTCCCATGAAAGAGCCACTAGTATGGATCACATCCAAAACCTAATGGTCTCCAATGTCGTCATAAATGTTTAGATTGTGTAGTTAGCATCAGAATTTAAGTGTAATGTAGGGGAAAACCACTCAGAATTACTAGCATGCTAGAACTAGTCCACCCACCTAGATACCTTAGGTTTCCTATGATCTTATAATAAAATGGTGGTGTGGTTTTGTCAATGCACATCAGTTTACATAACAAATTATTTATCCAAATTCCATTCATATTTTCACCACCATTCTCCCTACTAATGTGTATTTCCATTTTTATTTCATATAACGTTGCATAAGCCTTTTTATTTGTTACATATCAAAAATAACACATTTAACATAAAATCATGTTTCTTAAATAATGGTGCATTATTTAAGAGTTATTTACAATTTTACAATTCATTTTCATGGTTCCAAACGAGCCTTATTACTCCATAAGAATGATTTTTCTTTATAAAACATGTTCACCCAAAAAACATTTTGGAAATTATTTTTGATCTTCATTAAAAAAACATGTCGTTTATCTTTTACAACAAAATCAGTCGAAAGACCTCGCAACTTTGGAAATACCCACTTTATGATCAAAAAATTAAAAAATACATTTTCTTGAACAAAAACCATTTACACATTTATAATTATATATATATATTGAATATGTATTTAATGTAAAAGAAGAAGTTTCACTTTTAATAAAACACTATGTAATTATGGAAATTCAAATTAATTATCAGGGCATTGGGTACCTACCGTAGAGTGGTATCAAGCCATCTACCTTAGCTCTTGGCACTTTAAAACTCAAAGTTGTTTATCCCCCACTAAGAACACGCACATTTACATATATAAACGAAAACATATTCCCTATTCACACACCTACATGTCCATGGGAATGAATTATCAGATCCGTACACATATGCTTATAGGCATATGCAAGTATCCACTCTCATAAGCATGCACTTATATATGTAAATAGGAAAATCTAGTCCATGCTTGTATAAACACCTCCATGCAAGAATATATTTGTAATAGGGGAACCAATATATGTATAAATACATACCTATGCATATGCAAGTGAGTCACCCATGACTTGGAAACTTGAATCTAATGAGAAAGGATCAACACTAAACATAATATTTAATAAATCAATAAAGCAATTTATTAAACACATTAAAATTATCATGACAAAAAGTTACTCAAAAAATAATCTTTAATACCAATCACACTCAAAACCATTTGAAAATACATTTCACAACCCTTACATTACTCTAAATTCTCATTAATGATCATATGAACACCATGACCATTTCAAATCATAATTTGAATCACTTTCATAATTTTATATATCACATAGAAACATAATCAAATAGTTCTGAAAAACTCTACAAGGCTATAAACCCAAAAAGACACTAAAAACCACTTTTTAAACATTGTGCAAACTGAATCATTCCCTATGTATCATTCATATCACACTGAAAAATTTATAAATCATTTAGATAAATATTAAATCATTTTTAAAATGAAAAAAGGCTTTATATACTCCATTTATACTCTTTATTATCAATCGTGGTTCAAAACATTTTCCAAATATGGTTTGAAACATTTACACAGAGAAAAAAACCATTAAAACATCTTAATAAACCACTTCAATAACACCCCAAAGTTCCTCTAAACCCAAAGGGCACCGATAACCTCTTAAAAATGAACGTCATATCAATGTCTTATAAAATAAAATTTCAATCCTAAACATAATTTAATAAACTACATGCATGATATATAAAATCATAAGCAGTGATGCGACTAAGATTTCCACCTAAAAAACACAATTTCACATATAATCTCCACATTAAAACCAAATCAGCCTTATTTAATTTCAAAAATAATGTTCTCCACAGTCATGATAATCATAGAACATTAAAAAACACTCAAACAAGAATATAAATTCATTAATTAAAGGAAAAATAGGATTTCACATATCTCGTGTGTCTAATCCTCCAACACTCTATGAGAAAATTAAATCACACAACAACTGCACCACAAGAGAACCCTCATAAGTCATGATTATACCAATAAAAACAATATTAGACACTAAAATGAACCCCATACATGTTTAAAACCTAAAATCCCATATTTAAGAACAAAAACACAGGGGAATGGTGAATAGGAGCTTACCAGCTGGAATCTCCCATGGATGAAGGTTGTGCCAATTTAACAGGGGTGTGATGGGTTAGGTATGAAGCGGATGGATGACGCAGGTGTGGTTCACGCCAGACGAAGGAGGGTCGCACAATCTTGAAGAGGGAGGTTTGTAGGGTAGCGCGATCATGACGACTGGGAAGCTTGCAGGGACGCAATGAACCTCGGTAGGAGATTGCAGGGTGAGTCATTAGATGAAGGAGGGTAGAGCCAACGCTGAGCTGCAGCATGCTATGGGAAGCCCATAGGCACAACGTGATGGAGATCTGATAGAGGGGTAATAATACCCTAACATGACGAAATGAAATAAAATAAAATAAAATAATAATAATAATAATAATAATAAATTATTAATATGAATAATAATATTGTCCCCTAAAAGGTTATAAAGTAGTAATTATTACAAAATGTGAGGCCGGGGCGCAACAATTATCCCCACCATGACACATTATGCCCCCAAAAAGACCCAATATGCTTGGTATTGGAAGCTCAAAACAAGGACACAATGACTCTCAAAACAAAAACCCTACCACTTGAGGATCGAACAGTAACATTCAACCCAAGACCTAAAACCTTGAGACATGAACAACTAAGAGAAATATCGATTGACATGAGACTCACATTTCCAAAAACAACCACAACCATGAACACCCCAAAACACACATATAAATCACTAGAGTATGATCCATATCGTTAATGAACATTCCTCATTCAACCCATAATCTGGTAGAACCATCTACATTGATCAGGGTGAAGCGGAACAGAGTTAAATAGTTTCCCTAACAAGAAAACCTTGAAGATTATGTTCTCTACAAAATTTCCCTATGTTGGTCTTATAAAAATATTAGGACTCTACCCAAATACTGAATTCAAAAAGTTAAAACAAATCAGAAAACCAAAGAAGACCACATATGCTGGTGCAACCCCTCAATATTCTAAATCTTACCCGACCGGCTTGAGGGAAGACACTGGGGAGACCATTAGTGGGTCTCCCCACCATATTAGAAACTGAGTAGTAAAATTACACTTACCTGGGAACTATAAATTCAATTTCAACATTGCTGAATTAATTTCAAGAATAAACCAACCGACATAGACCAGATTACTACACAAGAGAGAAGGTCCCAACAGGAGGAACCTAAATCAAACATTGACTCTAGACTCACCACTTCCTTAGGAAAAAATCAACCCCAAATGGAAACACCCAATGCTCAAAACTTATTAAGGAGGCAGAATAGCCATTAGAGAGTTTTTATTCCACAAGAAACAACCACAAAAAGGTCATGAAAGAGGCCAAGAGGAGCTCCAAAACGAGACCTCTCCCAAAAATAATTCCACGTGGAGAAAAAACATAACTGGTCTCTTTCAGAACATTAAAGACGACAGGTTGGAAACACATCCCGTAAACTAGGAAACCGCCTAAATTCATGAATAACTTCAGCCCGAGACCAGTGGATAGAGATCTGATGTATTGAATCATCTGATGCACCACATTCAGGATTTAACAACCTCTAACTGATCCTTCATTTTATGGTAAGACCGCTAACAACCTTCCCTAGGAGACTCAAACCACCATAAAATTGGCAAGTCTTCATAAGATTGTGAATAAATACATTGATTACCCAAATCTACCACATTTGAAACTACTGATTGTGTGGTCATAGGAATGAGAAACATGGATTGGCGAAATACACATGAAAAGAACATATATATCTAGTTCACACTCTACACCAGATGTGGAACCCTTTATGAGAACCATGAAAAACATGACTTCCATTTGTCCGAGTTTTGACCCCAACTTGCAAGGAGAAGGTAGAGATCACCCTTCTCGACCTCGAACATGACCATTCCAACAAAAATAAGTCGACATTCCCTTTACGTATTCTAGTGTTCTTAAAGAACCAAAGAATCAGTTGACTTCCTCAAGTTACAGCACAACCCCTATCGAACCTCGACCACCACAGAGACATCAATTAACATTGAAATGAAAATAACCCCACCACTCCACCGGGGTATGGAAAAAATTAATAAATGAATAAGACGACTAGAGGACATTTGGACATTTTTAGGTGGAATTCATTAATAAATAATCACAAAACTATCATGAAACACATCACTAATATGAACATGACTCTAGAATACAAAAAAAATCCTTGAAAATTGAGCACCCGTGATTGGTATTCATTAAAACCTCACGTGTGTTCATTCATGTTCCATCTCATGCACCAATCTAAACATGCCAGCAGCCATCAGAATCCACTTACATTCATACATACATGTGGTCATCTATAGGAATACTAAATCCAAATAAAATTTTCTCATTTATAAAACAAAACACCCAACCGATATTTGAAACTCCAAACCAATTTTGAAGATCTCCTTTACAATTATAAAATTAAGCATCTCAAAAACTCAATTTCCAAGAAAGATCCATTTCATATTCCAAAATAACTTCCATAAATTACCCAACCACATTCCAAAAAAATTTCATTTTTACTTTATTCAAAACATTTCAAGATCTAAAAACTTTTTGTAAAACACCTTTCATCTGTAATACAACTCATTACATTTTTAAAAAAACCATGATTTTCATTTTTGAAATCCTATATTAAAATACCACTCTCAAATTTTTCAACCCAATTGAAACACCACAAAACCCACTAAAAATCAAACCATAATTGTCCCAAAGCAACAAATTCAATCAAAAATTAACGAATCAGTATTCTATAAAAACATGTGATGCACACAATTTCTCTGATTGTGCACCAACTCGGTGACCACATAGGAAGTCAAAAAAGGTGATTTCATGGTCTTTGAATGGACTTCCTAGACATGAAAAACATCTATGAACCCTTCCAGAAGATCACCAAATATCAAAACTAACAAAAAAATTCAAACAAAACAATGGACCCTGATTAAAATCATGATCCAAACATGGACGTTGAAGCAAGACCATCCCAGACTACCCTAGTAATTCATGGTTCATTTCCAAAAAGGTGGTGGTCATGTTCCTACCCATTATTAACCAATTAGATTATGGCAATCCTATCTCCAAAATTTCAGATATCCCCATTGAAAATTGGATAAACCTGCATTTGAAAACATTTTTTTACGTACCAACTTGGGTATGCATTGAACCGTTCAATCGAGCTGGTGTGTAGCATATCTCGATGGTTGTTCCTGATTACCACGGGCTGGAAACTAATGTCAAGAAAAAAACAAGAAGTTGGGAATGATTTACCCTATAAAATAATGTTGATAAATAGAAACAAACTAGTCAAACATTTAAGTACTAACAATGAAAAAATTAATGGTACCCAACTAGACATACCACCATGTGACCCCATGGGTAACCACAAAAAGAAACCATGATCGATAGATCCAAAAAAATCCTAAAACTAAAAAGTAATGTAGGCATGAGAACCATGATTCTCAATTTGAATTCCAATAATATACAACGCAATTCACCATTGTATTTAAAAAGAAACCCAGTAATGCTAGTTTGAAAATAAGACCAATTTAAAGAAAGCACTTCTTTATTTAAAAATTCAAGTAATAATATTAAGTATTAAGGAATAACATTTCACTTCCAATAAATTTTCAATGTGGATTCAAAGAATGAATTAACGTTCAAAGTCAAAGGAAAATAATTTAAATTCAAGTGTAGTTTTAACAAAAGTTGGAAACAAGCATGAAATAACTATTACAAAAATTACCTCTAAAGAACCTTGTCATATGTGAGAACCATGGTCAAATATCCTAGGGTTAATATTGCTCCTATGGGCTCATATAACCTCAGGTCTTTGTGAAATTGTAACCATAAAAAATATATATTCCCGTGGAGGAGACAGATGTAGGGAACACATCCATAACACAGTGGTCTCCAATCACATAATAAATTTTTAGTTAGTGTTGTAAGAATTAGAAATTCAAATTGATGTAGGGGAAAACCACTCAGAATCACTGGAATACTAGAACTAGTCCACCAAATTAGATACCCTGAGATTTCATTGATCTCTATATTAATGGGTGGTGTGTTTTTTTCAAAGAACATGAGTGAACAAGTTATTTTATTTATCCAAATTCTATTCATATTCCAACCACCAATCTCCCTCCTTATGTGCATTGCCCTTTTTAGGTCATAAATCCTCGCATAAGCCTCTTCATTAGGTACATATTCCAAATCATACATTTACCATACGTGTCATGATTCTAAAATAATGTGGCATTCCTTAATAGGGGGTTTTCACATTCACAATTAATTTTCAAGGTGCCACGAATGCCTTATTACTCAACAAGAATGATTTTTCATTAGAAAGAATGTTCTCCCAAAAACCATTTTGGAAATAATTTTGGATGTTCTTTAGAAAACAACGTGACATCTCACTTTTACATCAAAATATGCCAAAAGACAACTTGTCATTAGAAATACACGCTTTATGTTTAATACATTAAAAATTCGCTTTTCAAGAACAAAAACCATTTACACAAACACACACACACATATATATATACTCCATATTATTCCATGTATAAGAGGAAGATTGTCTTTTAATAAAACATTATGTAATTATATAAATTCAAATTTAAGATCAGGGCATAGGAGACCTACCTCAGAGTGTAATCAAGTCATCCACCTCGGCTCATGGTACGTTCTAACTCAATTTTTATGCTCCCCCTCTAACCATATGCACTTTTACATATATGAAAGGTCTACTGGACCCAATTTACACACCCACATGGCTATAGGTATGTGCGATACGATTCTTATATATATTCATATATACATATGTGTGTCTCCACTAACCTACGCATGAACTAATATATATACATTGGAACAACTAGACCCATACATCTATTAACACAACCATGCATGAATATAATTTAAATAGGGAACCTATATATATAAATACATAACTATGCATACGCAGGCAAGGCGTCCTTGACATTTCAACTCGAAACTAAGGAGCACAGATCATAACAACGCCAAAAATTTAATAAATCAACAAAAAATTTATGAACCACATCAAAAAAATCACCACTCATATTTACTCAACAAACAATCATTAAATGAAAACGCAGACTAAACCATTTGAAAATACATTTCAAAAAACATACATAATTCAAACACCTCTATAATGATCAAATGCATCGAATGACCATTTCAAATAATAATTTGAATCGCTTTCATAATTTAATATGTCATTTAGAAACATAATAAAACAATTTTATAAAACTAAACAAGGATATACACCAAAAACACACTAAAAACCACTTTTTAAACCTAGCGCACATTGAAAAATTATAAAATGTCATTGACATCACACTCAAAAATTAATAAATAATTTAAATATTTAATAAAACATTAAAAAAATGATTAACAAGGCTTTACAGTATAAACATACTCCATTTCGATTATTTAAAATCAAAAGCACTTCAAAACATTTTTAAAATAAGGTTTGATCCTTTTATGCAAATAAAAACAACATTAAAACAATTTATAATAAATCTTTAACAACACCCTCAAATTTTTATAAACCCAAAGAGCACCAGAACCATCTTAGAAAATTGAACATCATATAAATGTCTTATGAAAATGAAATTTCAATCCTATGCAAAATTTAATAAACTAAATGCATGATTTATAAAATCATAAGCAGTTAAAGAACTATGTTTTCCAAGTAAAAACACCATTTCACATAAAATCGCCACATTAAAACCAAATCCTCCCCAATTACTTCCACAAATCATTTTCTCCCCACCCATGATAATCATAGAACATGGAAAAACACTCAAAAAAGCATAAAAATTCATCATTTAAAGGATAATCATGAAATAACCTCTCTCGTGTGTCGAAACATCCAACACTATATGAAAACATTCAATCACAAACCAAACGAACCACAATAGAACCCTAAGAAGTCATGATTCATCCAATAACTACAATATTAAAACCTAACATGAAACAAATACCCGTTGAAAAAATAAAATCCCAAAAGTAATAACTAAAACATTGGGGAATGGAGAAGAGGAGATAAATAGTGGAATATCTGGTGGAAGAAGGTTGCTCTAGTCGAGCTGGGGTGTGATGGGTCTAGTGTGATGCGGATGGATGATGACAGTGCAGTTCACACTGGTCGTAGGAGGGCCACATGGTAGGGAAGAGGGAGGGATGTGGGGCAGCATGAGCAGGATGACCGGGAAGGAGGCGGTGAGGTAATGAATCTGGGTCGGAGAGGGATGGGTGAGGCATTAGCAGTATGAGGGTGGAGTTGACACTTAGCTGCATCGTGCAGGGGAAATCCCATAGGCGCAACGTGAATGAGATCTAGGAGAGGGGTAATAAAACCCTAAGATGAAGAAAAATAATAATAATAATAATAATAATAATATTAAAATAATATCAATAATAATATTTGACCCCCAAAAAAGGTTATAAAGGAATAAGAATTACAACGCATGAGGTCATGGCGTGATAATTCTCTCCACGATGACAATTTCCACCCCAAAAAATTCCGAATAGACTCTTTTGAACATTATTGAAACAAGGGTGTGATGACTCTCAAAACAATATCCCTACCACTTGGGGATCGAAGAGTAACTTTCCACCCATGACTTGAAACCTCGACACCCTAACTACCAAGTTAAAGAACCAATGACACGAGACTCACATTTCCAAACACAACCACATCCATGAACACGCCAATCCAAAATTATAAATCACTAGAGTACGTTCTATATCTCCAATGAAAATACTTCATACGACCAACCATATGGGATAACCATATACATTGATCAATGTCAAGTGGAGAAGAGGTAAAGAGTTTCCCCAACAATGAAAATTTCAAGATTACATTCTCAGTGAGTTTTCCCAATGTTGGTCTCATCCCCATATTGGGAGTCTAGCAGGATACAGACTTCCGAAAATAAAAAAAATCAAAAAACCAAACAAGACCATGAATGCAAGTGTGACCATTCAACATTCTAAATTGCACCTGAACCGCATGAGGGAAGTCATTGGGGAGACCAATAGTGGGTCACCCTAACATATTAGTAACTGAGTAGTACAATTACACATACATGGGATCTATAAATTCTATTTCAACATTATAAACTGAATTTAAAATAATGAACCCACTGACATAGACCAGATTCCTACACAGGAGAGGGGGTCCCAATAGGAGGAACCTGAAACAAACATTGAATCTAGAATCAACACTTCCCCACTAAAGAAGCATCCCCAACAGGAAACACCCAATGCTCAAAACTGCGTAAGTGTTCAGAATAGCCATTACAGACTTTTTAGTCCACAAGACACAACCAAGAACATGTCATTAAATCGGCCACATAGACCTCATAAACAAGACCCCTCTCAAATAGAAAACCACATGATGTAAAAACATAACCATTATCTTCAACAACATTAAAGACGACTGGTTGGAAACACATCCCTTGAACAAGGAAACCACCTGACTTTGTGAAAAACATCACTCTGAGATATATGGATATAGACCTCATGTATTTATGAATATGATGCACCACATTCAGGAACTAACAACCTCTAACTGGGCCTTCATCTTCTGGAACGACTGCTTACATACTTCCCTATGTGACTTAAACCGCCATACAACTGGCAAGCCATCATAATATTGGGAAGACCAACATTGATTACCAAAATCAACCACATTTGAAACTACTGATTGTGTGGTCTTAGTAATGGGAAACATGACATTACAAAAAACTCAAGGCAAGAACATATGCATCCAGTTCACCCTAAGAACTAGATAAAGAAACCATCATGAGAACCATGAAAAACAAGATTTACATTTGTCCATGTCTGTGACCCCACCTTGCAATTAAAAGGTAGTTTTCATCCTTCTCAATCATGAGCATGACCCTTCAATCAAAACTATGTCATCATTCCCTTCACAACATCTGATGTTCCTAAAGAACAGATGAACCCCCCAACTTCATCATGTTACACCACAACCCATATAGAACCTCAACCACGACATATAAAACAAGAAACAATGAAATTAAAATAACCCCACCACTCCACTAGGGGTATGGGAAAAATTAGCAACTGAAAGAGACCCCTCGAGAACATCTGGACATTTCTAGGTGGCATATATTAATCAAGAATGAAAAAACCAACCTAAAAAAAACACAAATCAAAATATTACTCTCGAAAACAAAACAAGCCTTGAAAATTGAGCACCTACCATTACTATTCCATGAAACCTAATGTGTTTACATTCCTATCCCATCTCAAGAACCAATCCATACATGGAAACCACCATCGACATCCAATCACATTCATCCATACATGTGTTCGTCTATTGGAATCCTATATTAGTATATAACCATATCATTTCTAAAACAAAACATCCTATCCAGATTTGAAACTCCAACCCAATTTTGAGGAAATCGTTTACCATTATAAAAAAAAAATCTCGAATGTTTTATTTCCATGAAAACCCCATATTATATTACACAATGACATCCAAAAATTCCCAAACGACATTAAAAACCATTTTTAGTTTTAGTTTTTGAAAAAAATTTCATGATCTCATATCATTTTCTAAAACACATATCATCCACAAAACAAGTCCTTAAATTTTTAAACAAACTACGATTTTAATTTTGGAAATCCAATTTCAAAATATCACTCACCAATTTTTCACCCAGAGTGAAACGCCAAAATAACACACTAAAACATACACAAAAAATGTCTCAAATAATCAAATTCAGTAAACAAATCATGATACTAAATTTTCATATAAACATATGATGCACAAAGTTCGGTCACACCATTTGTATGATCATGAACTAACTGGGTGAGAACATAGGAAGTAATCAAAGGCCATTTCATGGTCTTTCCATGGCCTTCCAGGCCCTGAAAAACATCCCTGAACCCCTCTAGAGTGACCACCAAATATCAAAACTAAACAGAAAAATTATAAACTAACTAATGACCCCATAAATATTCATGAACCAAACATGAAATTTGAAGAAAGACCATCCCAGGCCACCTTGGAAATTCAGGGGTCATTTCTAAATAGGTGGTGATCATGAACCTACCCACAATTAACCACTTTGATTGTGACAATCCAAGATCCAATCAATCCGACATCCCAAATGAAAATGGGATAAACCTGCCTTTGAAACCATTTTTTCACAAACCAACTCATGTATACCTTGAAACATTGTAACAACCCGAGATTTTATGAAAAATATTATTTTAATTTCATTAATGTCTTGTGTTGTATGCTACACCAAGAATACCTTGCGTTATATGCAACACTGTATTAGCTTGCAGTATACGCAACACTATTCTTAGATCGTGTTACACACAATTTTGATAATAGTTATTCTATGAAACATTGATTATATATATATATATATTCAATGTATAAATGAAATATGGTTGGATTATCATATATGAAACAACGAAGCATTCTTTCACAGCACGCAACCCTGACTTGGCATGCATTACATGCAATCACGACCTTCCTCGATAGCGTGTGTTGTACGCAATACCGGGTTTTACTAAACAATGATATATTATTATAACATTATTATTAACTAGTAGTTATGAATAGTTTTAAGTAAATTTTGAATCTTATAACATTATTATTCATCTTACACATTTTCTAAAACATGGTATAAGAACAAAATAAATATTTTGGGTAAAATAAGTATTTTTCAAAAAATGCAGTTTTTCCTCCTTTTGATGGTGTACCCACATTAAATCTAGTTTTTTACATGTTTATAAGTTCAATTTGACAAAATAAATTTCTCTTTGGAATCATGAAATAAAAATTTACTTTGGATAAATTTTTCATATTCTTCTGTTAACTTTCATATTTTGATTAATAGTAAAAACACGATATATTTTAATTAAAAACAACTTTTTTCATCGCAATAATTTATATGGTTAAATTATAGTATTGAATGGTTTTAAAGTAAATATAGAATATATTTTTACCATTTCATATAATGTATTTCATTAGCATTGATTCTACCTTGAATTCGTAGGATAAATCAATTCAATCTTTTGCAATGTTTTAAAGAAAATCCCGTTTTCTTTCAACAATGGGATTAATTTTAATTTAATTTCTGAAACTTTTTTGTATTGAATTTGAAAAAATGGATTCCATATTTGGAATCAGTGTATCCAAATTATGTTAATAAGCTACTTTTTGTTTTTCGGGAATTATGAATAGTAACTACGGTAAATTTTATTTACCATAGTTAAAGGTAAATCGGGTAATTAAGGGTAAATATAATATTATAAAATTACTTTAACACGTGTAAAAATCCTATTGTATGACTAAAAGTCTACCCATATCACCTAAGGGTCGGATTAGATTCATTTAATGGACTTTTGTCCATGAAAATAATTTAATTATTATTAAAACCAAAGAATGTGACAACATGTCACTTTCTTAAATCTTATAAGTATAATAATTTTAATTTAGTGATACACTTCATGAAACTTAGAACATTAATAGTCTCCATAACTCTATTATAATTATCTTCATCATAGTAATTTATTTATAATTTTTAGGGATTAAATATTTATCATTTATTATGACACAAAGATGATGCAGTGATTGTATTATTAATGAAATATTGACATAATTGATGTTATAAATACCCAAATAAATGTAATTTAAGACTTTTAATAAATTACACTAATTTTCTACGTTAATATGACATTTTATTATTTATTTAATTAACTTTTTTTAGAACTAATCATTCTGTTATGATTTTCACAAAAATCAATTACTAAATTGTGTCAAAATTAACATAAAATAGTTTTTTAAACAAATATTATATAATTAATTGTTATTTTATTCCTAAAAATCTATTGTTCAAACAAATGACTTAGATAATATTATATAAATTAATAATAAACAACTTGGGGTTCGTTTGGCTTGATATAGTATGTTTATTAACCTTATAGTGTATGAAAACAAGAAGACACGGTGAAAGTTAAATTATCTAACATAAAGTTAAATCTAAATGACAAGGTTAAAATTGATACCCAAACTTGTCTAAATTATATTGTATGAGAGGATTTAGACCCCTACCCACCTTATCTTAGAGATATATCAATTTGGAGCGATTAAAAACCGAATTTGACTTTATAATAAAATAATATTTTTAGTTATTCCAAAGGTGCCCCTCTCCTCCCTTATAAAAGGACACCTCCTCCCCCTATTCTTCACACCACATTGAGCCTTCATGCTCAGCCAAAACCTACCATGTTATCCTCTCCACTTCCCCAGAAACATCTTATAGGTTCTGGTCTTCTTCAAAGACCTATTTTAGTGCCCTAAAAGGAGCTCTCAAAGAAGCACTTCAAAGAAGAGGTAATGTCCTTTACCGAATCATTCATCTTTATTTCTTCTTCCACATCTTCTTCTTAGGTTGTTTCATTATGAAGTAATAACATCAGTATCACTTATATACTGATATTTTATTATAATTATGAAACAACTGTATTTCACCATCTATCCATCATACGGAAAGCAAAATCACCGCGCGCGCGTACGTACGGAATACCCTCTCCACGTCGTGGTGTAATCTATTTTCCACCACCACCTTACATGGATGGGTATAATGGTGTAAATAATAACTATATATGATTATTATAATGTTATATTGATTCTTAAATAGTATACATACACTCTAATACAATTCCACGATCATGAGAACGATATCATCGCTCGTGCGTACGTACGGATTACCGTCTCCACGACGCGATGAGATTCATTCTCCACGTTAACCATTAATGAATGATTATAGAGTATATATAATATGTAATAATGAAATATATGACATAATAATGATTCAGGATTTATTTGTATATATATTTATGTCATCTACTTAATTACATTCAACTCAATAAGGAAAAGAAAACAGCGTTCATGCGTACGTACGGTCTACCGTCTCCAGGAACGGTGTATTTCATTCCATTTAATGATCTATTATATATATATATACATTCTGAATATATATTATGTTTTATATTCTGGAATTAAGTAATCATGATCTATGTAATCATATGAATAATTACAAGTTAAAACCCGAATGACAAATGAAACAATTTTACCCAAAACGCTCTTTAACATGAAATTTACAAAAGAACGGGTAATATAAAGCCATAAGTGATCCAAATATGATATCATAACAATGAGTATGATTCTGGAATAGGTCAATGACATTATTTAAATAATTATGCAGGAGGTTCGGGCACATACAAAACAAATCAGACCTAAGGTAAGGGAAATATCACAATCTCATTTTTATCCGAGATTGTTTATACTATGATATTTACTGGGGTGTATTTTATCATCCCCATCCATTTTTTTCCAATATGTAATATTTATATCCTTTTACAATAGTTTATATCCAATTTTACCTTTCGTTGAGTTTTTAGTAAAAGATATGAAAGGAATCTTTTGTCGTTTTTCGTACGAGGTACTTTTTGACTTTTCCGAAAAAAGTACGAGAAGAATGATTTTTTTAACTTATACGGAATGAATGTATTTTTAAAACATTAGTTCCAAGAAGCTTCCTTTACAAGTTTCCAATTTTATTTTTAATCAACTTCTTTTAGTTATAATTTCATGACATGTTATGAAATGAAAAGTGTTTTTGAAGTAGAAAAGATATTTTCCTCAAGAATGGAGTTCAAGTGTTTTATCAAAATTATTTTCCATCTAAGAAAATATAGGGTTCTGTTTCTATCCCTATTATTAAATGGATTTGATTATGTTGTGATGGAAATAATTTTATTAATTCTTTAATCTTTTATGAATTGTTTTATGATGTCATGTTGGTTAAGAATCCCATTTTTATTACATGGGTTATGCTATGATGTATGGTTTATGATTTTGTGGCACACATATGAATGGTATCATTATGAGATGGGTGGGACGCATATCTCCCTCCAATTCATTGGGTAAAGATTTTATATCTCATGAGATAGACATGGCTAGAACGGTAGGCTATACAGGTTCAGTGAAATAGGACTGAAACGAGGGTGACTCGGTTCAGAAATGGACTTTCTCCACTAAGATAGTCTTGGAAATGAGTCTTGAATAATAAGATATGATTCCCTATGATTATGTGTGCATGCCACAAAGTTTCATGTTTTAAGTTATGATTATTGGGATTTCATTTCACTACTATGATTTTTCCCATGTTATGAAATTATGCTCTCTTTTGCAGGTTACGATTTCCAAAATGTTATGTTCTTATGAATATAATGTGATTGATATTTCTTTTGTTTACCCTTACTGAGCATTTGAGATCACCCTTTTATGTTTTCTGTTCCCTAGAATATAAAGAAAGGTTTTAGGTATAAAAAAAGGAAGATCTTTATGGGAGATGTTGAAGATCTTTCACCATGATTTGAAGATTATATTCCGAGTTTCCAAAGACACTAAACTATTACAATCCTTGTGTGTCTGGTTTTTTTATGTAATAAGTATTCCGCAAAAGTAATTTAATGTCCCTATACGTCAAGCTTCGGGTCTCTACAGTTGGTATCAGAGGAAAGGTTTAGTCAACCTTTGGAAACTAGGATGCGAAATCATTAGTGAGATCCCTAGAGATATTTATATGTTATGTATAGGGATGACCCTAAGGTTAAGTATACGTATAGGTTATAGTACTAGAATTACGCTAACGATCATTGAATTAAACCTAAGATGTTAGATATTTAAGGTAATCCCCCTTTATTATGTTGTCTTCCCTATCACGAATTTTCCCTCTCACACTATTCTTTTTGGGTTTTAGACGATGGATGGAACCCAAAAGTGCCGTGTTGATCAATGCAATGGAAAATGCAATGATTGTCCTCCTAAACAAACAAGTGTTATGGGAGATGGAGTGAAAAATATTATTGTTATACTTACACAAGCTATGAATCATTCTAGACTTCCAAATGTGCAGAGGAGGGAACAATATTCTATTGAGTCCTTCATGAGGCAACATCCACCTTCTTTCAGTGGGTCTTCTGATCCACTTGTTGCTGAACAACGGATCAGTACCACTAAAAAGATATTTTCAGTTCTTTAGTGTTCTGAACATGATAAATTCATCTTAGCAGTATATCATTTGGAAGGTGAAGCTGATCAATGGTGGAATATTATCAAGAATACGAGGCAAAGAGATGAAATTGAGTCCATGGATTGGGACGAGTTCAAGAACTTATTTTTCAATAAGTACTTCGCTCGTATTCTTCGAACAAAGATGGAGAAGGACTTCCTTGAACTAAATAAAAAGGATGATGAATCTGTTGGTATATACAAAGCGAATTTTACAAGGCTTGCAAGGTATGCATCTGGATTTATCATCCAACCTAAAAGTAATGTTGATCGATTCTTCAGTGGCTTAAAACCAAATCTTCGAAGGGCATTAGCTATAAGAGACTTCAGTAGCTATGAAGAAATTGTTTTTTGTGCTATAAAGGTAGAAATGGAAGTTGGTGTTAATTATTCATCTCATAGTTTTGACAAGAAACGAAAGATGGAGTTCAAGGAGAAATCTCAGAATAATGGTGAAAAGAAGATGAATGTTTCCTTATGCTCAAGTTGTGGAAAGAAGCATGGTGGAGATTGTCTTAAAGGGACAAGTAAATATTTCAAATGTGGAAAGGAAGGTCATAGGGCGTTTGAATTCCACAATGATGGTAAGAAGATGTCTAATGATGCAAACAAAGGAAGTGATACACAGAATGAACCTACAACACTTCAATGCTTCAAGTGCAAGGAAATGGGAAATTATGGTAATAAATTCCCTAATCTAAGGGTTAGTGATGATCGACATGAGAAACCACTTAATGAAAATGAAAAAGGGAAGTCACATACGATCACCATTGGCGATGTTGAATATGAAAATTATGTGGTGGAATGATTAAGTGTTTATGTAATGGGATTCCAAAATAATGTTGTATATAGTATCGCAGAATATTGGAATATTTATGTTTTGGTCTATTGTGGTTTTCAATAATTTTATGGCATCGGTATCCATGAAAAGTGATTGAAATATTTTTGGAAAGCAGATGATATGCACATAATGAAGGGATAAATAGAATATAATATGTTTGATAGTATTCATGAGCTCATGATTGATATAAGGACTAAGTGATATCATGGTTTGAGTATATAGAATTTTGAGGATTTTTGTATGTGCAATGTGTAATCTTTTAACTACATTCATGTTTTCACTACGGTTCAATGGGTATTCAATAGAATACATTATTAAGGCCTTTGAATGTTTGGAATGTGACCAACAAGACATATCTTATGATATATGGGGATCAACGATGGTATTAAATCTCTAGTAATCGTATTCACTATATTATGAGAATGGACTGCAGTATTATGGATAAGCCTAAAGATTAGAGTGGATTATGTTGGACATAACTAATTATTGTTTAAGGATAGAAGTTTTTTTAGATATTATTGATGGGATGTTATAGTAATATAGTTTCAGAAAAAGGACAACCTACAGGACGGGCGACAGCCCATCGCGTCGGACAAGGTCGTAGGAATCGAACCCACAACCGAAGTGCGACTGGACTTTATCGCCTACCACCGGCCTACAGGAAGTCCCTAGTTAGAATAAACTAGTTTTATTTTATTAAGTGGTATGATATATGAAGTATAAGTTCATTTTAGGAACCATATATGATTAATCTCACTATAGATGGACTTATGTATTTTTTGATAACTTTTCTAACAATTTGTTTGAGATAGATGGAATGACCCATCATTCTATCACATGATTTGCTAACACATCACGAATGACAAATTCAACTTCATTTCTTTAAGAGATGATGTGGAAATTGTCCAAAAAACAACAAACAGTGAGACTATACCAAAATCACGAAATTATTTCTTCTAATTCCAATTTCATCAACTTTAGGGAAATGATCTTGAAATCCAAAAATGTTGTCCTAGTGGTCTTATATCTGATGAATAAGATGGTACCATAGATGACCAAAAATTTATGTCTTTGTGATTGCTGGCCTTTCCACAGCCATGTTCTATACCACTCTCCATCAGAACATGATGGTCAGATTTCTCTTTCATATCCATACTTTCACCTATGTGGAAACCCAGTGATTAGTTTATTTGGGTAACCGTTACTTTTCATAATTTTGTTTTTAAATATTTGTTTTGGTATTCCTTTATACAATGTGAGTTTCTATTAAAGAAACATTCGAATAGTAAACCATTTATAACCCCGACAAATTTTGAGGGAAAATTTCATTTTAAGGGTGGTAGAATGTAACACCACGAGATTTTACGAAAAATATTCTTTTAATTTCATTAATGTCTTCTGTTGTATGTTACACCAAGATTACCTTGTGATATACGCAACACTTTATTAGCTTGCAGTATACGCAACACTATTCTTGGATCATGTTACACACAATTTTGATAATAGTTATTCTACGCAACATTGAATATATATATATATATATATATATTCAATGTATAAATGAAATATGGTTGGATTATGATATACGAATCAACGAAGGATTCTTGCACAGCACGCAACCCTGACTTGGCTTGCATTACATGCAATCACGACCTTCCTCGATAGCGTGTGTTGTACGCAATACCGGGTTTTACTAAACAACGATATATTATTATAATATAATTATGAACTAGCCGTTATGAATAGTATTAACTAAATTTTTAATATTATAACATTATTATATGTCTTACAAATTTTCTAAATCATGGTATAAGAACAAAATAAAATTTTCAGGTAAAATAAGTATTTTTAAAAAAATGCAGTTTTTCCGCCTTTTGATGGCCCACCCACTTTAAATCTATTTTTCAAATGTTTATAAGTTCAATTTTTCAAAATAAAATTCTTATTTGGAATCATGAAATAAAAATTTACTTTGGATAAATTTTTCATATTATTCTGGTAACTTTCATATTTTGATGAATAGTAAAAACACGCTATATTTAAATTAAAAAAAACTTTTTTAATCGCAATAATTTATATAGTTAAATTATAATATTTAATGGGTTTAAAGTATAAATAGGATATATTTTTACCATTTAATATAATTTATGTCATTAGCATTGATTCTACCTTGAATTCTTAGGACAAATCAATTCAAACTTTTGAAATTTTTATAGAAAAACCCGTTTTCTTTCGACAACGGAATTAATTTTAATTTAATTTATGCAACTTTTTTGTATTTAATTTGGACGAATGGATTCCATATTTGGAATCAGTGGATCCAAATTATGTTAATAAGATACTTTTTATTTTTGAGGATTATGAATAGTAACTACGGTAAATATTATTTACCATAGTTAAAGGTAAATCAGGTAATTAATGGTAAATATTATATTATAAAATTACCCTAACACATGTCAAAATAAAATTGGATGACTAAAAGTCGACCCATATCATCTAAGGGTCGGATAAGATTCATTTAATGGACTTTTTTCCGTGAAAATAATTTAATTATTATTAAAACCAAAGAATGTGACAACACGTCCCTTTCTTAAATCTTATAAGTATAATAATTTTAATTTAGTGATAAACTTCATGAATCATCAAACATGAATAGTATCCAGAATGCTAATAAAATTTTCTACATCATAGGAATTTATTTATAATTTTTAGGGATTAAATAAATAACATTTATTATGACACAACGATGATGTAGTAATTGTCTTATTAATGAAATATTCACATAATTGATGTTATAAATACCCAAATAAATGTAATATAAGACTTTTTATGAATTACACTAATTTTAAAGGTTAATATGACATGTTAGTATTGATTTAATTAACTTTGTTCGAACTAATCATTATATTATGATTTTCACAAAAATCAATTACTAAATAGTGTCAAAATTAACATAAAATAGTTTTTAAAATAAATATTATATTATTAGTTGTTATTTTATTCCTAAAAATCTACGGTTCGGGAAAATGATTTAGATAAGGTTATATATATTAATAGTAAACAACTTGGGGTTAGTTTGGCTTGATATAGTACGTTTATTAACCTTATAGTGTAAAAAAACAAGAAGACACGGTGAAAGTTAAATTATATAACTTAAAGTTAAATCTAAATGATAAGGTTAAAATTGATACCTAATCTTGTCTAAATTCTATTGGATGAGAGGATTGCGACCCCTACCCATCTTATCTTCGAGAAATATCAATTTGGAGCTATTAAAAACCGAATTTGTCTTTATAATAAAATAATATTTTTTGTTATTCCAAAGGTGCCCCTCTCCTCCCTTATAAAAGGACACCTCCCCCCCTCTTCTTCACACCACATTGAGCCTTCAATATCAGAAAAACCCTTCCAAGTTATCCTCTCCACTTCCCTAGAAACATCCTAGAGGTTCTGGTCTTCTTCAGAGACCTATTTTATTTCCCTAAAAGGAGCTCTCAAAAAAGCACTTCAAAGAAGAGGTAATGTCTGTTACCGATTCTTTCATCTTTATTTCTTCTTACACTTCTTCTTATTAGGTTGTTTCATTATGAAGTAATAACATAAGTATCACTTATATACTGATATGTTATTATAATTTTGAAACAACCTTATTTCACCATCTATCCATCCTACAGAAAATTAAATCACCGCGTGTGTGTACGTATGGAATACCGTCTCCACGCCATGGTGTAATCTATTTTCCACCACCACCTTACTTGGATGGGTATAATGGTGTACATAATAACTATATATGATTATTTTAAAATGATATTGATTCTGAAATAGTATACATACACTCAAATACAATTCCACGATCATTAGAACGATATCATCGCTCGGGCGTACGTACGGACTACCGTCTCCACGACGCGATGAGATTCATTCTCCACGTTAACCATTCATGAATGATTATAAAGTAAATATAATAAGTAATAATGAAATATATGACATAATATTGATTCTGGATTTATGTGTATATATATGTATGTCATCTACGTAATTCCATTCAACTCAATAAGGAAAAGAAAACAACGTTCATGCGTACGTACGGTCTACCGTCTCCATGAACGGTGTATTTCTTTCAATTTACTGATCTATTATATATATATATATATTATTAATATATATTATGTTTTATATTCTGGAATTAAGTAATCATGATCTATGTAATCATATGAATAATTACAAGTTAAAACACGAACGACAAATGAAACGATTTTACCTAAAACACTCTTTAACATGGAATTTACAAAAGAACGGGCAATATAAAGCCATACGTGAACCATATATGATATCATAACAATGAGTATGATTCTGGAATAAGTCAATGACATTATTTAAATCATTATACAAGAGGTTCGGACACATACACAGAAAATCGGACCTAAGGTAAGGGAAATATCACAATCTCATTTTTATCCGAGATTGTTTATACATTGGTATTTACTGGGGTGTATTTTATCATCCACATCCATGTTTCTCCAATATGTAATATTTATATCCTTATACAATAGTTTATATCGAATTTTACCCTTCTTTGAGTTTTTAGTAAAAGATATGTATGGAATCTTTTTTCGTTTTTCGTATGAGGTACTTTTTGACTTTTCTGACAAAAGTATGAGAAGAATGTTTTTTAACTTATACGGCATGAATGGATTTTTAAAACATTATTTCCATGATGCTTCCTTTAAATTGTTTCAATTTTATTTTTAATCAACTTCTTTTAGTTATAATTTTATGACGTGTTAAGAAATGAAAAGTGTTTTTGAAGTAGAAAAGATATTTTCCTCAAGAATGGAGTTCAAGTGTTTTATGAAAATTATTTTCCATCTAAGATAATATAGGATTCTGTTTCTATCCCTATTATTACATGGATTTTATTATATTGTGATGGAAATATTTTTTTGAATTCCTTAATCTTATATGAATTGTTTTATGATGTCATGTTGTTTTACGAATCCCATTTTTATTAAATGGGTTATACTATGATGTATAGTTTATGATTTCGTGGCACACATAAGAATGGTATCATTATGAGATGAGTGGGACCTATATCTCCATCAAATGCATTGGGTAAAGATTTTATATCTCAGGAGATAGACATGGCTGGAACGGTAGGTTATACCGGTTCAGTGAAACAGGACTGAAACAAGGGTGACTCGGTTCAGAAATGGACTTTGTCCACTAAGATAGTCATGGCAATGATTCTTGACTAATAAGATATGATTCTCTATTATTATGTGTGTATTCCACAATGTTTCATGTTTTATGTTATGATTATTGGGATTTCATTTCACTACTATGATTTATCCCATGTTATGAAATTATGATCTCTTTTGCAGGTTATGATTTCCAAAATGTTATGTTCTTATGAATATTATGTGATTTATATTTATTTTGTTTACCCTTACTGAGCATTTGAGCTCACCCTTTTATGTTTTCTTTTCCCCATGATATAAAGAAAGGTTTTAGGTAACAAAAAGGAAGATCTTTATGGGAGATGTTGATGATCTTTCACCAAGATTAGAAGATTATATTCCGAGTTTCTAAAGACACTAAACTATTATGATCCTTATGTGTGTGTTTTTGTTATGTAATATGTATTCCGCAAAAGTAATGTAATGTCCATGTACGTCAAGCTTCGGGTCTCTACAACCGTTCACCTGATGCAGACTACAGCATGGGCCGAAGGGTGTTTCCGATCCCCATGGGCTAGAAACTAGTGTCGAGCATCAAAAAAACTAGTTCAGAATGATTTAGCCCAAAAAAATAAGACAAATAAACATAAATAAACTGGACAAACAGGTAAAAACTAACAACGGAAAAAAATAATTACACCCAGATATACAAAGCTGCAAGTGACCCCATGGGTCACCACTAAACCGAAAACCAAGATCGAGCGATCCAAAACTAAAACCTGAAACTGAAAATTAATATAGGCGTGAGCACCAAGAATCTCAGTTGGAATGCCAAGAATAAAAAATGCACCATTCCCTTATCATTAAAAAGAACCCCAATCATTCTAGTTTGAAAATAAGACCAATTTAAATAATGATCTCCTTTATATTAAAATTAAAGTAACAATATTAACTTTTCTGTAAAAACATATCACTTCAAATATATTTTAATGCTGGATTCAAAC
Source organism: Viscum album (assembly GCA_963277665.1). Taxonomy (NCBI): domain Eukaryota; kingdom Viridiplantae; phylum Streptophyta; class Magnoliopsida; order Santalales; family Viscaceae; genus Viscum; species Viscum album. The sequence continues at coordinate 2,030,144,864 of OY728151.1, read as the reverse complement.
CTTGCATTAATGTTTCGAATGAAAGGAAAACTATTTAAATTCATGTATATTTTTTACAAAAGTGGGAATCATGCATGAAACAATAATAACGAAAATCACCTCTAAAGTTACATGTCATAAGTGGGAACCATGGTCAAATACCCTAAGGTTCATCTAGCTGTAATGGGCCCCTAGAACCTCATGTCTCTGTGTATGAGTAACAATAAAAAATATTTGTTCTTGTGCAGGAGCCACTAGTAGGGAACACATCCATAACATAGAGGTCTCCAGCCTCGTCATAATTGTTTAGTTATTGTAGTAAGAATAAGACATTGCATGTGAAGTAGTCAAAAACCACTCAGAATCACTATCATTCTAGAACTAGTCCACCCACCTAGATACCTGGGGTTTCCACTGATCTATATATTAAAGTGTGGTGGGATTTTATCAAAGCACGTCCGTGAACAAAACATTTTCATTATCCAAATTCCATTCATATTCTCAAAACCATTCTCCAACCATACGCCCATTCCCATCTCTATACCACATAACATCGCATATGCCTCTTCATTAGGTACATATCACAAATAAGACATTTAACATACGAATAAATTTTCTAAAATAATGGGTCATACATTAAGAGAGGTATTTCACTTTAAAAATTCATTTTTAAGGTGCCAAATGATCATCATTACTCAATAAGAATGATTTTCCATTAGAAAAAATGTTCACCCAAAATACATTTTTGAAAAAAAATGGAACATAATTACAAAACAACGTGTCATTTATCATTTAAAACAAAATCTTCCAAAAGACCCCACGTCTTTCAAAATACCCTCTTAATGTAAGAAACATTAAACAAAACTATTTTGATGACCCAAAACCACATATATATATATGTATGTATGTATGTGTATTTCATATGTATTTCATGTATAAGTAGAACATGAAATTTTACTAAAACATAAAGAAATTATGGAAATTATAAATAATGATTAGGGAACAAGGGACATACCTCAGAGTGGAATCAAGCCATCCAACTCGGCTCTTGGAAAATTCTAACTAAAAGATGTTTCTCCCTCAATAATAATTCACACATTCACATACATGCAAGGACACATTTCCCCTATGCACACACCTCAAAGGCCATGGGCATGCACAAGGGGATCATTATATATTTTCTTATATGTATATGCCTTACCCCACTATCCTACACTTGCATATTTATAAATATACATAATAACACTGAGCCCCATACACATATAAACACTACCAATCATGAATATATGTGTAACAAGGGATCCTATATATATATATATACACAAACCTATAAAAATGTAGGCGAGTCACCCATGACTTGGCGACACGATATCGATGAGTTGGGATCAACACTACAGATAAAATTTAATAAATCAACAAAATAATTTATGAAATAGTTAATTGTTATCACCAAAAAAATTTACAAATATATAAAAATCCTTAAACGCAATTAGACAATAAATTATTTTAAAATACGTTTCACACCACTTATATTACCCAATCACCTATATAAAGATAAAATTCACACCAAGACCATTTCTAACCATAATTTTCATCACATTCATAATTTTATATGTAATTTAAAAACATATTAAATAAATTCCTTAAAACTCAACTTGTCTATTCACAAAAAAAAAACTAAAAATCCACTTTTTAAACCACTTGCACACCAAAACCTTCTCAATGTATCATTCACATCACAATAACAAATTAATAAATCATTTAAATAATTAATCACTCATTTATGGAGTGTACAACAAGCATTAACATAATAACATACTCCAATTCCTCTCATTAAAATCAAACATGCCTCAAAACATTTTCAAAATGTGTTTTGCACCATTTACACCAATAAAAACACCATTAAGACAACCTATAAAACAACATCAACATCACCTCAAATACATCTAAACCCAATTAGTAGCTGAACCCTATTAAAAATTTCAAATTCATATCCACGTTTAACAAAAATACAATTTCAATATGGCACATAATTTAATAAACTTCATGTACTATTTATAAGAACATAAATAGTTATTCTACTATGTTTTCCACATAAGTTACAATGTATCACATAGAATTACGACGTTAAAACAAAAACCAACTTAATTCCTTTCGCAGATCATTTTTTCACCACTATAGATAATCTTAGAACAAGAAAAAACACTCAACAAAGAATAAAAATTCATAAATTAAAGGACAAGAATGAAATCACAGGTCTCGTGTGTTTAAAACTCTAACACTCAGTGCGAAATGTCAATTTCACACAAAATGAACCACAAGTGAACCCTATAAATTCATGATTCATTCAAAAATGAAAATATTAATTCCTAACACGAACCCCATACCTGCTAAAAACATAAAATTCAAAAACTAATAACCAAAATAATAGAAAAAGATGACGATGAGAATACTATAAAAGGAATCGACCATGGAAGAAGGTGTTACCTATCGACCAAGGGTGTGATAGGTCTGGTGCAAGGCGGATTTATGGTGTCAGTGCGGTTCACACCAGCTGAAGGAGGGCCGCACAGTCCAGAAGTCGGAGGGGTTGTGGGGCGGCGTGAGCAAGCTAATCGGGAAACATGATGTGACATAATGGGCCTAGGTAGATAAGTGTTGGGTGAAACATGGGAAGAAGGATGGTGGATCCAGCACTAAGCATCATCATGCTGGGGGAAGCCCATAGGAAAAACGAGCAAGAGATACAGGATATTTGTAATCGAACCCTAACAAGAAGAAAAGTTCAATGAAATAATAATAATAATAATAATTATAATAACAATAAATTAAAAAATTAATCAAAATTAATAACAATAATAATAGTAATAATATAAATAATAAAATTGGACCAAATAAGTTATAATGGAATAATAAATACAACACACGAGGATGAGGTGCGATAGTTTTAATTGGTCGAATTCAAAGGAATAGATTCATGATCTTTGTTAAAAACTAAATTTTTTTACTTCTCATTATATTGATGAGAATTCATTGATAATATTGTGACATCATCTCAAGTACATTATCATTTTGAAATATAATGATATAACATTTTTGGTACATTTTATTCGAACGATGTGTAGTTAAAGTGACTATAACTCATTTATAAAAAAAAATCATTTTAAATAGTCAGTTATCATTGAAACCCATTGGAGACATAGAATTTTAATCATATCACATGTGTAATCTTTAAATTTTACTAAAATTGAAGTCTTCTCAACATTGATGAGTATTTTACTAATGTTGTTAATTCTTGGAAATTATTTATATCTGTCAGTTGATATAGTAACTATGAGCATAATAGATATTCAAAATCTAAATATTCATAAATCATTTCATTGGTGATGTTTCTAATTTTTTAAACATTCATTGTGTATTTTTAAATTCTAGTACTAATATTTGAACATTTCTATTCCATTAAATAGAACCCAAATATCCTCTAAAACAATTGTTTTAAGGAATCAACTACATGTACATAGTTGTACAATTCTTTAAAATAAAATTTCTGGTTAAAATCACTAAGCACATGTGGATATCAATGGAGGATAGGAAAAGGGTATTAATATGCACCAAAAAGATATACGTAACCTTTTTATATTCATTATTTTATTTGTCTTCCACTTTATAGAATATATTTAGAGAGATGGAAATGATCACATCATTTCACGTGTTTTTTTGTAAAGACTCAATAATGGAGGAAATTAACCCCTATTAAGTCATCAGATTAGTCCTTATAACATAATAATTAGGATCAAATGATAGAATAAAATAGATATATATCACTTTTCTAATATCCCTAAACATTTTATATTCTACATGATACTAATAATTATTATGAATGACAGTTATCTTATCGATATATATGTATATATATTGAAATTACATGAGTAATAAAATGTAATTTTTATAATACCTATATTTGGCGTCAGAGTCTTTATATTTGTGATAATATTCTTTTTTATTCTTAATAAAATATAATTTAATATATAGTCAGACATTAGTATATATTTTTATTTTGGCTCTAAAAATCCCAAGCATTTTATTTATATAAAGATGAATCTCAATGGGTTATCCCAATGAAGGGCTTTTTATTAGTCATGATCCATATATTAATGGAAAAAATTATTTTTCCTTGATATAATTTTTTAATATTTATATGAGAATTCATTCTATAAGGATTTATTTGAAAATACTAATTATTTTTGTTATTCATAATGGGGATCTGGATATATGAAATAGTAATCACACAATATATCATGAAAACAGTTGATGAGTGAAAATTTTTAATTTATTTGGGCATGGTCGAGATGATTTCAATCATTTGTCACAAATGTGATACTGCCTCTAATATGACGAAAACAAACGTAGATTCTCTTGAAGTTACTCAAATTCATATAAAACTAAGGTATAACAACACTTATCTAATATTTGGCAAAATTAGAATTTATGATGGTGTGGAATCATTCTGATAAATGGGATATTGATAAAAATAGTCGATTATTCTTCTACTTTGGGATTTCAAATTCAAAAAAAATATCCTAAAATCTATGAAAAATAGAATTTACCATATATTTATAATAATATATATAATATTATATGTCAATCAACACAAATTAAATATATTAAAAGGAATGAATTGATTATCTTAAAAATGATACACAATGTTGATTTTCACGAATAATCAAAAATTAATTTAAAAAAATATTGAAGCAAACATTTTGATCAATTAATATTAATATTAAAGTATTTCATGTGGAACCTTTTAGATAAAATATATCGAAAAAATTTTCATAATGTTGTAGAATAACGTTAAAGTGAAATTGTAATGAGATAATGTATAAGATTTATATGAATTCAGGAAGTGGATTCATTTTAGATCTAATATTCTTGTGCTTAAAATATTAAAGAAAATAAAAATAATTATAATGTATATAAAAACATGAATAATAACTATAGTTCCACTAATGATTCAAGTTAATAAATAACTAATAACTATGAATAATTGATTGAAATTAAATGAAAAATCTATTTCTTATGTCTCCTGTGATGAATTGAAATCTTCTCATTATAAATGTTCATTTTTGTATAATCATTAATTTGATGAACTAAATATGTTTTTTATGCCTCAAGGTAAATTTTAATCCTTAAATGAAGTGAAATGAACAAATATAATATATTATTATTTTATTTCAATTTATAATGATATTTTATCAAAAAATAATATAGATTTAAGATATAATCATTTAAAAATATGTTATATGTTGCATGACGTATAAATTAATGGATGATTAGATAAATTAAATAATTTAAATCCAACCTATTACATGCTCATCATGAGAGAATATTATATAAATTAATTTCTAGGTAAAAATAATATTCAAAAATAAATTTTTGTTAGTGGAAGTCATTGATTTAACACCCCAATAAATTATAATATTTTCCACTTAGAATAATTTTGATTTTGCGAATAGTTTACACTGCTAGCCACATTGAGATTAATCAAATCACAATTTAGTCATGTTTTTCATAGTCTAGTAAATTCTAACACTTATAGTAAATTTATATAGAAAAATTATATTCTATATTTCCCATCAAATAATTTTACATTGGTTTAATATAATTGATAGGAACAAGATAAGAAAAATACAAAATTTAGACATAAAACTTTATATGTTTATAAAACCACTTCCACTTCCTTTTAATGGAGAATCTATTGTTTAAAAAAATTGAAAATTTAAGATGATTAATTTGAGACAATAATCTAAATTATCAAAATTAAATCATAAAAATTCTGTTATGGTGAATTTTTTTGTGTTTTAATGAGAATTTTCATTTATTTAATGAGTAATGAAATATAACGTAATTTATATAAAAAAGGATTTTGGTCGAATTTATTTATATGGATAAATTATAAAATTGCCAATGTAAAACCAAATCCTCCCCAATTCCTTTCACAACTTATTTTATCCCCACCCATTATAATCATAGAACGTGGAAAAACACTCAAACAAGCATAAAAATTCATCAACTAATGGATAAATATGAAATAACCTCTCTCATGTGTCGAAACCTCCAACACTCTGTGAAATAATTCAATCACACACCAAACACACCACAAGATACCCCTAAGAAGTCACTATTCATCCAATAACTACAATATTAAACCCTAAAATGAACCAAATACCCGTTGAAAACATAAAATCATAAATGTAATAACTAAAACACTGGGGAATGGAGAAGAGGAGTTTATCATGGAAATCTCCCATGGAAGAAGGTTACGCCGGTCGAGCAGGGGTGTGATGGGTCTGGTATGATGTGGATGGATGACGACGGTGCAGTTCACACTGGTCAGAGGAGGGCCACAAGGTAGGGAAGAGGGAGGGATGTGGGGCAGCGTGAACAAGACAACAGGGAAGGAGTCGATGAGGTAATGAATCTGGGTCGGAGAGGGTAGGGTGAGTCATTGGCAGAAGGAGGGTGGAGTTGGTTCTTAGCTGCACCATGCAGGGGAAATCCCATAGGCGCAACATGAAGGAGATCTAAGAGGGGTAATAAAACCCTAACGTAAATAAAAGTAAATAATAATAATAATAATAATAATAATAAATTAATAAAATCAATAATTATATTGGCCCCAAAATAATGATTATAATGGAATAATAATTTCAACATGTGAGGTCGGGGCGCGAAAATTCTCCCCACCATGACACTTTGCGCCCCCAAAAATTCCCAATAGACTCGGTTGAGCATGCTCGAAACAAGGGTTTAATGACTATCAAAACAATACCCCTACATCTTGTGGGTAAAATTGTAACATTCCACCCAAGACTTGTATCCTGGACACCCTAACTACCATGTGAAAGAACAAATGAAACGATACTCACATTTCAAAACACAACCAAAACCATGAACACGCTGACCCTAACTTATAAATCACTAGAGTACGCTCTATATATCTAATGAAAATTCTTCATATGACCCATCATATGGGATGACCTTCTACATTGATCTAGGTCAAGTGGAGTAGAGGTATAGAGTTTCCCCGACAAGGAAACTTTCAAGATTACGTTCTCTGTGAATTTTCCCTATGTTGGTCTCATCACCATAATAGAAATCTAGAAAAATATTGACTTCCAGAAATTAAAACAAATTAGAAAATCAAACATGACCTTGAATGTCAGTGTGACCACTCAACATTCTGAATTTCTCCTGACCAGCATGAGGGAAGTCGTTGGGGAGACCCATAGTGGGTCACACTAACATATAAGTAACTGAGTATTAAAATGACACATACATGGGAACAATAAATTCGATTTCATGATTGTAGACTACATTTCCAATAATGAACCCACCGACATAGACCAGATTCCTACATAGGGGAGGGGGCCCCAACAGGAGGATCCTGAAACAAACAATGAATCCAGAATCACCACTTCCCCAGTACAGAAGCATCCCCAATAGGAAACACACATTGCTAAAAATTGCTTAAGAGTTGAGAATAGCCGTTAGAGATTTTTTAGTCCATAAGACACAACCAAGAACATGTCATGAAATCGGCCAGTGGGTCCTCATAAAAAGACCCCTCCCAAATAGAAAACCACTTGAATTAATAACATAACTTGTATCTTCGACAACATTAAAGACAACTGGTTGGAAACACATCCCATGAACCAGGAAACCTCCTAACTTAGTGAAAAACATCACTCCGATATCTATAGTTAGAGATCTGATGTATTTAAGAATATGATGCACCACATTCAGCAACTAACAACCTCTCACTGGTCCTTCATATTCTGGAATGACCACTTAATGACTTCCCTAGTTGACTCAAACCTCCATACCTCTAGAAAGCCATTATAAGATTTGGAAGACCGACATTGATTACCCAGATCAACCACTTTTGAAACTAATGATTTTGTAGTATTAGGAATGAGAAACATGACTTTAAGAAATACACATGACAAGAACATATACATCCAGTTCACCCTAAAAACTATATAAGGAACCCTTCATGAGAACCTTAAAAAAGAAAATTTCCATTTTCCCTTGTCTGTGACCCTAACATGCAATTATAAGGTAGTGATCATCCTTCTCAATCCTGTGCATGACCCTTCAGTCAAAACTGGGTCAACATTCCCTTGACCACATCCGATGTTCCTAAAGAATAGAAGAAACCCTCAACTTCCTAATGTTACACCACAACCCACATAGAACCTCAACCACCACATATAAAACGAGAATCAATGAAATAAAAATAACCACACCAATCCACTAGGGGTTTGAGAAAAATTAGAAACTGAAAGAGACCCCTCGAGAACATTTGAACATTTCTAGGTGGAATTTATTTATCAAGAATAACAAAACCAACCTAAAACAAAACAAAATTTAAAGCATGACTATAGAAAACAAATCAATCCTTGAATATTGAGCACCTTCCATTGCTATTTAATGAAACCCAACATGTTTACATTCCTATCCCAACTCAATTACCTATCCATACATGGAAACCACCATCGACATCCAATTACATTCATCTATACATGTGGTCGTCTATTGGAATACTATATCAACATAAAACCCTCTGATTTATAAAACAAAACATCCAATCCAGATTTTAAACTCCAAACCAATTTTGAGGAAATAATTTATCATTATGAAATAGAGCAACTCCAAATTTTTATTTCCATGAAAACTTCATATTATATTACACAATAACATCCAAAAATTCCCAAACCACTTTAAAAATCATTTTCAGTGTCAGTTTTTGAAAAATATTTCAAGATCTGAAATCATTTTCTAAAATACATTTCATCCACAAAATGAGTCCTTATATTTTTAAACAAACTATGATTTTCATTTTGTAAATCCAATTTCAAAATACCACTCTCCAATTTTTCACCCTGAGGTAAACGCCAAAATAACCACTAAAACTCACACAAAAAACATCTCAAATAATCTAATTCTATTAGCAAATCATGATTCCAAATTCTCAAATAAACATGTGATGCACATAGTTTGGTCACACAGTTTGAATGATCGTGAACCAATTGGTTGAGAATATAGAAAGTCATCAATGGCCATTGCATGGTCTGTCCATGGCTTTCCAGGACATGAAAAACATCCATCATGCCCTCCAGAATTACAACCAAATATAAAAACTAAATAGAAAAATGATAAACAATCTAATGACCCCCTAAATAATCATGATCCAAACATGAACTTGGAAGCAAGACCATCATAGGACACCTTGGAAATTCAGGGGACATTTCTAAATAGGTGGGGATCATGGACCTACCTGCAATTAACCAATTGGATTCTGTCAATCCTAGCTCCAATCTATCTGAAATTACCAATGAAAATGGGATAAACCTACATTTGAAACAATTTGTTCATGAACCAACATGCATATACCTTGAACCATTCACTCGATCCAGTCTACAACATGGCCCAAAGGGTGTTCCCGATCCCCACGGGCTGGAAACCAGTGTCGAGCATCAAGGCAAGTAGTTGAGAATAATTTAACCCAAAAAATTAAGATAGATAAACCTAAATAAATTGGACAAATAGGTAAACAATAACAACTGAAAAAATAATTTCACCCAGCTAGACATACCTCTAAGTGACCCCATGGGTTACCACGAAACAAAAAACCAAGATCGAGCTATCCAAAAATAAAACCTGAAACTGAAATGTAGTATAGGTATGGGCACATATATTCTCAGTTGGAATGCCAAGAATAAACAATGCACTATGCCCTTGTCATAAAAAAGAAACCCAATCATGCTAGTTTGAAAAAAATACCAATTTAAATAATTATATCCTTTCTATTAAAATTCAAGTAACAATATTAACTTTTATGTAAAAATATTTCACTTCAAATATATTTTCAAGGTCTATTAAAAACTTTCATTAAAGATCAAAATGAATGAAAAATTATTTAAATTCATGTATATTATTCATAAAAGTGGGTATCAAGCATGAAACAACAATAACAAAAATCACCTCTAAAGTGCCATGTCATAAGTGGGAACCATGGTCAAATACCCTATGGTTCAACTAGCTCCAATGGTCCCCAAGAACCTCATGTTTCGGTGTAAGAGTAACCATAACAAATATTTGTTCTCATGTAGGAGAACCTAGTTGGGAACAAATCCATAACCTAGAGGTTTCGATCCTCATCATAATTTTTTAGTTAGTGTAGTGACTATAAGAAATTCCATGTGAATTAGGAAAAAACCACTCAGAATCACTAACATTCTAGAACTAGTCCACCCACCTAGATACCCAGGGTTTCCCATGATCTCTATATTAAATGGTGTTGTGGTTTTATCAATGCACATCAGTGAACATAAAATTTTCATTATCCAAATTCCATTCATATTCTCACCACTATTATCTAACCTTACATGCATTCCCATTTCTATGTAACATAACATCGCATAAGCCTCTTAATTAGTACATATCACAAATAACACATTTAACTTATGAATAATGTTTCTAAAATAATAGGGCATGCCTTAAAAAAGATATTTATCTTTGAAAATTCATTTTCAAGGTTCCAAATGATCATCATTACTCAACAAGAATGATTTTACATTAGAAAAAATGTTCCCCCAAAACACATTTTGGGAATCATTTTGGAACTTCTTTAGAAAACAGCGTGTCATTTATCATTTAAAACAAAATCAGCCGAACGACCACGCATCTTTGAAAATACCCTATATATGTATGAAACATTAAACAAAACTATTTTGAAGACCCAAAACCATATATATATATATGTGTGTGTGTATTTCATATGTATTTCATGTATAAGTAGAAGATGAAATTTTAATAAAACACAAAGAAATTATGGATATTATAATTAATGATTAGGGACAGGGGACATACCTCAGAGTGGAAGCAATCCATCGAACTCAGCACTTAAAACAATATAAATAAAATATGTTGTTCTCGCCCTATGAATTCACACATTCACATGCATGTAAGGACATCATCCCCCTATGCACACACCTGTAAGGCCATGGGCATGGACAAAAGGATCCTTATATATACGCTTATATCAATATGCCTTACTCCACTAACCTACACTTGAATATATATATATATATATATATATAAGAACATCAACCCCATATGTTTATAAACACTTCCATTCAAGAATATATGTGTAATAGGTGAACCTATATATATATATATATATATAAACCTATACAAACAGAGTCGAGTCACCCATGACTCGGCGACACAAAATTGATGAGTTGGGATCAACACTGAAGATAAAATTTAATAAATCAACAAAATAATTTATGAAAAAGTTAATTATTATCACCAGAAAAATTTAGAATAAAATAAAAATCCTTAATCCCAATTAGCAAATAATGTATTTTAAAATACGTTTCAAACCAATTACATTACTCAATCACCTCTATAAAGTTAAAATTCACACGAAGTCCATTTATAACCATAATTTTCATCACATTCATAATATAATATGTAATTTAGAAACATAATATATAAATTCCTTAAAACTCAACAGGTATATACATAAAAAAATACACTAAAAATCCACTTTTTATACCACTCGCACACCAAAACCATCCCAATGTATCATTCACATCACACTACAAATTAATAAATATTTTTAAAAATTAATAAAACATTTATTTAATGTGAAAAAATGATTTACCATAATAAAATACTCAAATTCCTATCATTAAAATCAATCATTCCTCAGAACATTTTCGAAATTTTGTTTCTACCATTTACACCTATAAAAACACCATAAATACAACTTATAAAACAACGTCAACATCACCTCAAATGCTTCTAAACCCAATTAGTTGATGAACCCTATTAAAAATTTCAAATTCATATCAATGTCTTATCAAAATACAATTTCAATCTGACATATAATTTAATAAACTTCATGTATAATTTATAAGATCACAAATATATATTCTACTAGGTTTTCCACATAAGATAAAATTTCCAACATAAAATTACCACGTTAAAACAAAATACACCTCAATTACTTTCACATATCATTTTCTCACCCCTATAGATAATCATAGAACAAGAAAAAATACTCAACAAAGAAAAAAAATTCATCAATTAAAGGACAAGAATGAAATCACATGTCTTGTGTGATGAAAAATCAAAAACTCGGTGCAAAACATAAATTTCACACAAAATGCACCACAAGTGAACCCTATAAAGTCATTATGAATTCAAAAATGTAAATATTAATTCCTAAAACGAAACCCATACCCACTGGAAACCTAAAATGAAAAAACTAATAACCAAAATAATAGGAAAAGGTGAAGGTGAGAATAATGTAATGGGAATCACCCATGGAAGAAGGTGGTATCTATCATCCAAGAGTGTGATAGGTCTGGTGCAAGGTGGACTGATGGTGTCGGTGCGGTTCACATCGCCCGAAGGAGGGACACACAGTCTAGAAGTCAGAGGGGATATGGGGCGGCGTGAGTAAGCCAACCGAGAAGGAGGATGTGACACAATGGGCCTGGGTAGGAAAGTCCTGGGTGTACCATGGGAAGAAGGAGGGTGGAGTTGGCACTAAGCCGCAACGTGCTCGGGAAATCCCGTCGGCAAAACGTGAAAGAGATTCAGGAGAGGTGTAATCGAACCCTAACATGATGAAGAGATTAATTAAATAGTAATAATAATAATAATAATAATAATAATAAATAAATTAATCAAAATTAATATCAATAATAATAATATATATAATATAAATAATAAAATTGGACCAAAAAAAGTTATAATGGAATAAGAAATACAACGCATGAGGATGAGGTGTGATAGTTTTAATTGCTCTATTTCAAAGGAAGATATTCATGATCTTTGTTAAATGTTGATTTTTTATACTTCTAGTTATATAGATGAGAATTCATTGATAATATTATGACAACATCTCAAGTACATTGTCAATTTGAAATATAATGATATGACATTTTTGATACATTTTATTCAAACGATGTGAAGTTAATGTGACTATAACTCATTTATATGAAAAACTTCATTTTAAATAATCTATTATCATTGCAAACCATTGGAGACATAGAATATTAATCATATCCCATGTGTACTCTCAATTTAAATTTTACAAAATTTGATTTCTTCTCAACATTGATGAGTATTTTACTGATGTTGTTAATTCTTGTAAATTATTTACATCTGTTAGTTGATATTGTAACTATGAGCATAACAGGTATTGAAAATCTAAATATTCATAAATCATTTCATTGGTGATGTTTCTAATTTTTTAAACATTTATTGTGTATTTTTAAATTCTAGTACTAATATGTAAACATTTCTGTTCCATTAAATAGAACACAAAGATCCTCTAAACGAGTTGTTTTAAGGAATCAACAACCTATACATAGTTGTACAGGTCATTAAAATAAAATTTATGGTTAAAATCACTAAAAACAAGTGGTTATCAATGGAGGATAGGCAATGGGTATTAATATACACCAAAACACTATACATAACCTTTTTATATTCATTCATTTATTTTTCTTCCACTTTATACAATCTATTTAAAGAAATGGAAATGATCACATCATTTCACGGTTTTTTTGAAAAGACTCAATAAAAGATATAATTCACCCCTATTATGTCTTTCGATTATTCATTATAACACAATAATTAGTATCAATTGATAGAATACAATAGATATATATCACTTTTTTGATATCCCTGAACATTTTATATTTTACATGATACCAATAATTTTTACGAAGGATAGTTATCTTGTCGATATATATATATATATATATTGATATTCCATGAGTAATCGAATGTACTTTTTAAGAAACCAATATTTGTTGTCAGAGTCTTTATATTTGTGATAATATTCTTTTTTCTTCCTGATAAAATAAAATTTAAAATATAGATAGATTGTAGTAGATAATATTATTTTGGCTCTAAAAATCCCATGAATTTTATTTATATGAAGATGAATCTCAATGGGAGATGCCAAAGAATGGTTTTTTATTACACATGATCCTTATATTAATGGAAACAATTATTTTTCCAAGATATAATTTATTAATATTTATATGAGAAATCATTCTATATGGATTTATTTGAAAATACTAATTATTTTTGTTATTCATAATGAGGATATGGATATATGGAATAATAATCAAAAAATATATCATGAACACAATTCAAGAGTGAAACATTTTATTTTTGTGGTCATGGTCGACATGATTTCAATCATTTTTCAAAAATGTGCTACTTCCTCTGATATTATGAAAACAAACGTTGATTCTCTTGATGTTACTCAAATTAATATAAAACTAAGGTATAACTCAACTGATCTAATATTTGACAAAATTTGAATTTATGATGGTGTTGGAATCATTCTGATAAATGGGATATTGATAAAAATTATTGATTATTCTTCTACTTTGGGATTTCCAACTCAAAAAAATGATCCCAAAATTATTGAAAAATACAATTCAGCATATACATAAAATAATATATATAATTTTATATTTCAATCAACACCAATTAAATATTTTAAAAAAATGAATTTATTATCTACATAATGATACAAAATAATGATTTTCACGAATAATCAAAAAATAATTTCATTTTAAAAATAAATATATTGAACAAACATTTTGATCGATGCATATTAAACTTAAAGTAATTAATATTGAACTGTTTAGAAATAATATATTGATAGAAATTTTGGAATGTTTTAGAATAATGTTAATGTCAAATTTAAATGAGATAATATATAAATTTTATATGAATTCATGAAGTGGATTTATTTTAGATCTAATAGTCATGTGCTTAAAATATTAAAGAAAATAAAAATAATTTTAATGTATATAAAACATGAATAATAACTAGAGTTCCACTAATGATTCATGTTAATTAATAACTAATGACTGTGAATCATTGAATGAAATAAAATGAAAAATCTATGTCATATGTATCCTGTGATGAATTGAAATCATCCCACTATAAATGTTCACAATTCTATAGTCATTAATTTTATGAACTAAATATGTTTTTTATTCTTCAAGGGAAATTTTAAGACTTAAATGAAGTGAAAAGGAAAAATTTAATATATTATTATTTTATTTCAATTTATAATGATATTTTTTCAAAATATTATATAGATATACGATATAATAATTTAAAAATATGTTATACATTGCATGAAGTAGAAATTAATGGAAGATTAGATAAAGTAAATAATTTAAATCCTACCTATTTCATGCTCATCATGAGCGAATATTATATAAGTAAAATTCTAGGTAAAAATAATATTCAAAAATAAATTCTTGTTAGTGGAAGTAATTGATTTAACACCCCAATAATTTACAATATTTTCCACTTAAAATAAATATGATTTTGTTGATAGCTTACACTGCTAGCCACATTGAGTTTAAACAAATCACTATTTATTCATGTTTTTCATAGTATAGTAAATTCGATCACTTTTAGTAAATTTATATAGAAAAATTATATTCTATATTTTCCATCAAATAATTTTACATTGGTTTAATATATAATATAGGAATAAGTTAAGAAAAATCCAAAATTTAGACATAAAAATTAATATGTCTTTAAAACCAGTTCCACTTCCTTTTAATAGAGAATCTATTGTTAAAAAAATTGATTATTTAAGATGATTAATTTGAAAAAATTATCAGAATTATCAAAATTTAATTATAGAAAATCTATTATGGTGAATTATTTGTGTTTTAATGAGAATTTTCATTTATTTAATGAGTAATGAAATATAATGCATTTTATATAAAAATGATTTTGGTTGAATTTATTTATATGGATAAATTATAAAATCGCCACATTAAAACCAAATCCTCCCCAAATCCTTTCACAAATCAATTTCTCCTAACCCATGACAATCATATAAAATGGAAAAACACTTAAACAAGCATAAAAGTTTATCAATTAAAGGATAAACATGATATCAGCTCTCTCGTGTGTCGAAACATCCAACACTCAATGCAAAATATCAATCACACACCCAACGCACCACAAGTGAACCCTAAAAAGTCATGATTCTCCCAATAACTTCAATATTAAACCCTAACATGATCCAAATACCCTTTGAAAACATAAAATCCCAAAAGTAATTACTAAAATATTGGAGAATGGAGAAGAAGAGCTTACCGGGGGAATCTCCAATGGGAAAAGGATGCGCCTGTCGAGAAGGGGTGTGATGGGTCAGGTGTGATGTGGTTGGATGACGATGGTGCAGTTCAAACTGGTTGGAGGAGGGACGCACGGTAGGGAAGAGGGAGTGATGTGGGGTAGTGCGAGCAGGATGACTGGGAAGGAGGTAGTGAGGTAATGAATCTGGGTCGGAGAGGGCTGGGTGAGACATTGGCCGAAGGAGGGTGGAGTTGGTTCTTAGCAGCACCATGCTGGGGAAATCCCATAGGCGCAATATGAAGGATATCTAGGAGAGGGGTAATAAAACCCAAACATAAACAAATGAAAATAATAATAATAATAATAATAATAAAATAATAATATCAATAACAATATTGGCCCCCAAAAAAAGGTTATAATGGAATAATAATTACAACACATGAGGTCATGGCGTGAAAATTCTCCCCACCATGACACATTCCGCCCCCATAAATTCCCAATAGACTTGGTTGAGCATTCATGAAACTAGGGTGTAACGACTCTCAAAACAATACCGCTACCACTTGTGGATCGAAGAGTAAATTTCCACCCAATACATGAAAACCTCTGCACCCTAACTACTAAGTGAAAGAACCAATGACATGGGAGTCACATTTCCAAACAAAACCATAACCTTGTACACACCAACCCTAAATTATAAATCAATAGAGTATGCTCTATATCCCCAATGAAAATTATTCATATGACCCATCATATGGATAACCATCTACATTGATCAATGTCAAGTGGATCATAGTTAAAGAGTTTCCCAACAAGTAATCTTTAATGATTACGTTCTCTGTGAATTTTCCCTATGTTGGTCTAATCACCATATAAGGAATCTAGCAGAATACTGACTTCCCAAAATTAAAAAAAATCGGAAAACCAAACAAGACCCCAAATGCTGGTGTGATCACTCAACCTTCTGAATTGCACATGACCAGCATGAGGGAAGCCATTGGGGAGACCCATTTTGGGTAACCCTAAAATATTAGTAACTGAGTAGTAAAATGAAACATACAAGGGAACTAAAAATTTTATTTCAACATTGTAGATGACATTTCCAATAATAAACCCACTGACATAGACCAGATTCCTACACAGGAGAGGGTGTCCCAATAGGAGGAACCTGAAACAAACATTGACTCCAAAATCGACACTTCCCTAGTATAGAAGCATCCCCAACATGAAACAACCAATTCTCAAAACTGATTAAGGGTTCAGAATAGCCATTAAAGAGTTTTTAGGCCACAAAACACAACCATAAAATGTTTTGAAATCGACCATTGGGACCTCAAAAACAAGACCCATCCCAAATAGAAAACCACATGA
The DNA here is from genome assembly GCA_963277665.1 of Viscum album. Classification (NCBI taxonomy): domain Eukaryota; kingdom Viridiplantae; phylum Streptophyta; class Magnoliopsida; order Santalales; family Viscaceae; genus Viscum; species Viscum album. Next base: position 2,030,127,305 of record OY728151.1, on the reverse strand, counting down.
AGTAAAAACATAACCGATATATTTCACAACATTAAATATGACTGGTTGGAAACACATCCCTTGAACCAGGAAACCACCTGATATCATGAAAAACATCACTCCGAGATCTATGGCTACAGATCTGATGTATTTAAGAATATGATGCACCACATTTATGAACTAAAAACCTCTAACTTGGCCTTCATCTTCTAAAATGACCGCTTGTAGACATCCCTAGGTGACTCAAACCACCATACCACTGGAAATCCATCAGAACATTGGGAAGACATAAATTGATTACCCAAATCAACCACATTTGAAACTACTTATTGTGTGGTCTTTTGAATGAGAAACATGACTTTATGAAAGACTCATGACAAGAACATATGCATCCAGTTCACCCTCAACACTGGATAAGGAACCCTTCATGATAACCTTGAAAAACAATATTTCCATTTGTCCATGTCTGTGACCCCAACATGCAATTAGAAGGTAGTGATCATCCTTCTCAATCCTGAGCATGACCCATTAATAAAAACTAGGTCAACTTTCCCTTCATAAGATCTGATGTTCCTAAAGAACAGAAGAAACCCTCAACTTCTTCATGTTACACCACAACCCAAACAGAACCTCAACCACCACATAGAAAACTTGAAATAATGAAATGAAAATAACCTCTCCACTCCACTGGGGGTATGGGAAAAATTATCAACTTAATGACACCCCTAGAGAACATTTAGACATTTCTAGGTGGCATATATTAATCAATAATAACAAAACCAACCTAAAAAAACAATTCAAAACCCGACTCTAGAAAAAAAACGATCCTTGAAAATTGTGCACCTGTCATTGCTATTCCATGAAACCTAATGTGTTTAAATTCCTATCCCAACTCATGAACCAATCCATACATGGAAACCACCATCTACATCCAATTACATTCATCCATACATGTGGTCATCTATTGAATTACTAGTTCAATATAAAACATTCTCATTTCTAAAACAAAACATCCAATACAGATTTGAAACTCCAAACCACTTTTGAGTACATCGTTTACCAATATAAAATAAATCATCCCTAACTTTTTATTTCCATAAAAACCCCATATTATATTACACAATAACATCCATAATTTCCCAAAACACTTTACAAAACATTTTTAGTGTCAGTTTTTGCAAAATATTTCACGATCTCAAATCATTTTATAAAACACATTTCATCCACAAAACAAGTCCTTAAATTTTTAACCAAACTATTATTTTCATTTTGTAAATACAATTTCAGAATATCACTGAACAATTTTTCACCCTGAGGGAAACGCCAAAAAAACACCAAAACTCACATATAAAACGTATCAAATAATCAAATTCTGTCAACAAATCATGATTCCAAATTCTTAAAAAAACATGTGATGCACATAGATTGGTCACACCATTTGAATGATCGTGAACCAACTGGGTGAGAACATAGGAAGTCATCAATGGCCATTGCATGGTCTGTCCATGGCATTCCAGGCCATGAAAAACAACCATGAACCTCTCTAGAATTACCACTAAATATCAAAAATAACTAGAAAAATGATAACAAAACTAATGACCCCATAAATAATCCGGATCCAAACATGAACGTTGAAGCAAGACCATCACAGGACACCTTGGAAATTCATAGGTCATTTCTAAATAGGTTGGGATCATGGACCTACCTGAAATTAACTACATGGATTCTGACAATACTAGCTCCAATCTATCAGACATTCCCAATGTAAATGGGATAAACCTACCTTTGAAAGCATTTTTTCATGAACCAACTCGGATATACCTTGAACCATTCACCTGAGACAGTCTGCAACATGGACCGAAGAGTGTTTCCGATCCCAACGGGATGGAAACTAGTGTCGATCATCAAAACATTTATTTGGGAATGATTTAGTCCAAAAAATAATACATATAAACATAAATAAATTTGAAAAACAGGTAAACACTAAAAACTGAAAAAAAAATCACCCAGCTAGACATACATCTAAGTTACCCCATGGGTCACCACCAATCAGAAAACCAAGATCGAGAGATCCAAAACTAAAACCTGAATCTGAAAAGTAATATAGGCATGAGCACAAAGAATCTCAGCTGGAATGCCGAGAATAAACAATGCACTATTACCTTGTCATTAAAAAGAAAACCAATCATGCTAGTTTGAAAATAATACTAATTTAAATAATTATATCCTTTCTATTTAAATTCAGGTAAAAATATTGAATTTTAAGTAAAATCATTTCACTTCAAATATATTTTCAAGGTGGATAAAAATCTTGCATTAATGTTCAAAATGAAAGGAAAACTATTTAAATTCATGTATATTGTTCTAAAAAGTGGGAATCAAGCATGAAACAACAATAACAAAAATCACCTCTAAAGAATCATGTCATAAGTGGGAACCATGGTCAAATACCATAAGGTTCAACTATCTCCAATGGGCCCCTAGAACCTCATGTCTTAGTGTAAGAGTAACCATAAAAAATATTTGTTCTCGTGCATGAGCCACTAGTAGGGAACACATCCATAACCTAGAGGTCTATAGCCTCATCATAATGTTTTAGTTAGTGTAGTAAGTATAATACATTCCATGTGAATTAGGAAAAAACCACTCAGAATCACTATCATTCTAGAACAATTCCACCCACGTGGATACCCGGGGTTTCCCATGATCTCTATATTAATGGGTGGTGTGGTTTTATCAAAGCACATTAGTTAACATAACATTTTCCTTATCCAAATTCCATTCTTATTCTCACCACTATTCACCAACCTTACGTGCATTCCCATTTCTATGTCACATAACATCACATAAACCTCTTCATTAGGTACATATCACAAATAACACATTTAACATACAAATAATGTTTCTAAAATAATGGGTCATGCCTTGCAAAATGTATTTCACTTTCACAATTAATTTTCAAGGTGCCAAATGATCATCATTACTCAACAAGAATGATTTTACATTAGAAAAAATGTTCCCCAAAATCACATTTTGGGAAACATTTTGGAACTTCTTTTAAAAACAATGTGTCATTTATCATTTAAAACAAAATCAACCGAACGACCACACGTCTTTGAAAATACCCTATATATGTACGAAACACTAAACAAAACTATTTTGAAGACCCAAAATCAAATATATATATATATATAGGTATGTATGTGTATTTCATATGTATTTCATGTATAAGTAGAAGATGAAATTTTAATAAAACACAAAGAAATTATGGAAACTATAATTAATTATTAGGGAACATGGGATATACCTCAGAGTGGAATCATGCCATCGAACTCGGCACTTAGAACATTATAACTAAAATATGTTGTTCCCGCCCTACGAATTCACACATTCACATACATGCAAGGACATCATGCCCCTATGTACACACCTACAAGGCCATGGGCATGGACAAAGGTATCCTTATATATACGCTTATATGTATATGCCTTACTCCACTAACCTACACTAGAAAATTTATATATATACATAAGAAAATCGAGCTGCATATGTTTATAAACACTTCCAATCAATAATATATGTGTAATATGGGAACCTATATATATATATATAAATACAAACCTATACAAACACAGTAGAGTCACCCATGACATGGAGACTCAAAATTGATGAGTAGGGATCACCACTGAAGATAAAATTTAATAAATCAACAAAATAATTTATGAAACTGTTAATTATTATCATAAGAAAAATTTACAAAAAAATAAAAATCCTTAAACCCAATTAGAAAATAATGTATTTTAAAATACGTTTCACACCCCTTACATTACTCAATAACCTTTTAAAAGATAAAATTCAAACCAAGACCATTTATACCAATAATTTTCATCACATTTGTAATTTAATATGTAATTTAGAAACATAATATATAAATTACTTAAAACTAAACAAGTCTATACATAAAAAATCCACTAAAAATCCACTTTTTAAACCACTCGCACACCAATACCTTCCAAATGTATCATTCACATCACAATAAAAAATTAATAAATAATTTAAATAATTAATCACACATTTATGTAATGTAAAAAAATTCTTTACCATAATAACATTCTCCAATTCATATCATTAAAATCAAACATGCCTCAAAACATTTTTGAAATGTGGTTTTCACCATTTACCCCAATAAAAACTCCATTAAGACAACTTATAAAACAAATTCATCATCACCTCAAATGCATCTAAACCCAATTAGTTGTTTAACCCTATTAAAAATTTCAAATTCATATCAACGATTTATCAAAATAAAATTTCAATCCAACACATAATTTATAAAACTTCATGTATAATTTATAAGATCATAAATAGTTATGCTACTAGGTTTTCCACATATGATAAAATTTCTCAAATAAAATTACCACATTAAAACACAATCAACCTCAATTCCTTTCACATATCATTTTCTCACCACCATAGATTATCATAGAACAAGAAAAAAACTCAACAAAGAATAAAAATTCATCAATTAAAGGACATGAATGAAATAACATGTCTCGTGTGTTGAAAACTCAAACACTCAGTGAAAAACGTCAATTTCACACAAAATGCACCACAAGTGAACCCTGTAAATTCATGATTAATTCAATAATTAAAATACTAATTCCTAACACGAACCCAATACCCACTGAAAAAGTAAAATGCTAAAAATAATAACCAAAATCATAGATAAAGGTGAAGATGTGAATATTGTAAAGGGAATCACCCATAGAAGAAGGTGGTACCTATCGACCAGGAGTGTGATAGGTCTTGTGAAAGGTGGACTGATGGTGTCGGTGTGGTTCATATCAGCCGAAGGAGGGACGCACATTCCAGAAGTTGGAGGGGTTGTTGGGTGGCGTGAGAAAGCCAACCGGGAAGGAGGATGTGGCACAATGGGCCTGGGTAGGAATGTCCCGGGTGCAATATGGGAAGATGGATGGTGGGGCTGGCAATAAGCTATAGTGTGCTGGGGAAAGCCCATAGGAAATCATGAAAGTGATTTAGGAGAGGTGTAATCGAACACTAACATGAAGAAAAGTTCAATGAAATACTAATAAAAATAATAATAAACAAATAAAAAAATTAATCAAAATTATTATCAATAATAATAATATAAATAATATAAATAAAAAAATTGGACAAAAATAAGTTATAATGGAATAAGAAATACAACGCACTGGGACGAGGCGCGATAGTTTTAATTTGTATATTTCCAAGGAAGATATTCATGATCCTTATTAAATACTGATTTTTTCTACTTCTCATTATATAGATGAGAATTCATTGATAATATTGTGACAACATCTCAAGTACATTGTCAATTTGAAATATAATGATATGACATTTTTGATACATTTTATTCGAACGATGTGAAGTTAATGTGACTATAACTCATTAATAAGAATAATTTCATTTTAAATAATCAGTTATCATTGCATCACATTGGAGACATAGACTTTTAATCATATCCCATGTGTAATATCTATTTAAATTTTACAAAAATTGATGTCTTCTCAACATTGATGAGTATTTTACTGATGTTGTTAATTCTTGGAAATTAACTACATCTGTTAGTTGATATTTTAACTATGAGCATAATAGGTATTCAAAATCTAAATATTCATAAATCATTTCTTTGGTGATGTTTCTAATTTTTTAAACATTCATTGTGTATTTTTAAATTCTAGTTCTAATATGTGAACATTTCTATTCCATTAAATAGAACACAAAGATCCTCTAAAACAAATGTTTTAAGGAATCAACTACCTATACATAGTTGTACTGGACATTAAAATAAAATTTATGGTTAAATCACTAAACACATGTAGATATCAATGGAGGATATGCAAAGCGTATTAATATTCACCAAACCACTATAGATAAACTTTTTATATTCATTCTTTTATTTGTCTTCCACTTTATAAAATCTATTAAGATAAATGGAATTGATCACATCATTTCATGGTTTTTTTGTAAAGACTCAATAATGGATACAATTCACCCCTATTATGTCTTCCGATTATTCATTGTAACACAATAATTAGTATCAATTGATAGAATACAATAGATATATATCTCTTTTTTGATATCCCTGAACATTTTATATTTTACAAGATACGAATAATTTTTATGAAAGACAGTTATCTTCTCGATATATATATATATATATATATTGATATTCCATGAGTAATCAAATTTATTTTTTAAGATACCAATATTTTGTGTCAGATCCTTTATATTTGTGATAATATTCTTTTTTTTTTCTTGATAAAATAAAATTTAATATATAGTCAGACTGTAGTAGGTATTTTTATTTTGGCTCTAAAAATCCCATGCATTTTATTTATATGATGATAAATTTCAATGGGTGATCCCAAAGAAGTGTTTTTATTACTCATGATCCTTATATTAATGGAAACAATTATTTTTCATAGATATAATTTATTAATATTTATATGAGAAATCATTCTATAAGGATTTTTTTGAAAATTCTAATTATTTTTGTTATTCTTAATGAGGATCTGGATATATGGAATAGTAATCACAAAATATATCATGAACACAATTAAAGAGTGACATGTTTTATTTTATGTGGGCATGGTCGAGTTGATTTCAATCATTTTTCACAAATGTGCTACGGCCTCTAATATGATGAAAACAAACGTAGATTCTCTTGAAGTTACTTAAATTCATATAAAACTAAGGTATAACACAACTGACCTAATATTTGACAAATTTAAATTTATTATGGTGTTAGAATCATTATGATAAATGGGATATTGATAAAAATAGTCGATTATTCTTGTACTTTGGGATTTCCAATTCAAAAAAATTGAACCCAATATTAATGAAAAATAGAATTTACCATATATTTAAAATAATATATATAATTTTAAATGTAAATCAAAACCAATTAAATATATTAAAAATAATGAATTTATTATCTCCAAAATTATACACAATGATGATTTTTACGAAAAATCAAAAATTAATATTGTTTTTTTAAAAAATAAATATATTGAAGAAAACATTTTGATCAATGAATATTAAAATTAATGTAATTCTTGTTTAACTTTTTAGATATAATATATTGACAAAAATTTCGAAATGTTGTAGAATAATTTTGAAGTCAAAATATAAATGAGATAATGTATAAAATTTATATGAATTCATGAAGTGGATTCATTTTAGATTTAAGTGTCATGTGCATAAAATATTAATGAAAATAAAAATAATCATAATGTATATAAAACATTAACAATAACTAGAGTTCCACTAATGATTCATGTTAATAAATAACTAATAACTATGAATCATTGAATGAAATAAAAGGAAAAATCTATTCTTTATGTATCCTGTGATGAATTGAAATATTCCCACTATAAATGTTCATATTTCTGTATTTTTTAATTTGATGAACTAAATATGTTTTTTCTACTACAATGTAATTATTAATACTTAAATTAAGTGAAACGAATAAATTTAAAAAATTTATATTTTATATCAATATATAATTATATTTTATCAAAATATAATATAGATTTAAAATATAATAATTTAAAAATATTTTATACATTGCATGTAGTAGAAATTAATGGAGTATTTGATAATGTAAATATTTTAAATCCAACCTATTGCATGATAATCATGCGAGAATATTATATAAATAAAATTATAGTTAAAAATAATATTCAAAAATAAATTCATGTTAGTGGATGTAGTTGATTTAATACCCCAATAATTTACAATATTTTCCACTTAAAATAATTTTGATTTTGCTGATAGCTTAAACTGCTAGCCACATTGAGTTTAAACAAATCACTATTTAGTCACGTTTTTCATAGTCTAGTAAATTCTAACACATTTAGTATATTTTTATAGAAAAATTATATTCTATATTTCCCATCAAATAATTTTACATTGGTTTAATATATTAGAGAGGAATAAGATAAGAAAAATCCAAAATTTAGACATAAAAAATTATCTGCATATAAAACCAGTTCCACTACATTTTAATGGAGAATCTATTGATTAAAAAAATATTAAATTTAATATGATTAATTTGAAACAATTATCTAAATTATCAAAATTTCATCATAAAAAATCTGTTATGGTAGATTTTTTATTTTTTAATGATAATTTTCATATATTTAATGAGTAATGAAATATAATGTATTTTATATATAAAATGATTTTGGTCGACTTTATTTATATGGTTAAATTATAAAATCGCCACTTTAAAACCAAATCCTCCCCAATTCTTTTAACAAATCATTTTCCCCCCACCCATGATAATCATAGAACCTGGAAAAACCCTCAATAAAGAATAAAAATTCATCAATTAAAGGATAAACATGATATCAGCTCTCAAATGTGTCGACACATCCAACAATCTGTGAAAGAATTCAATCACACATTCAACACACCACAAGAGAACCCTAATAAGTCATGATTCATCCAATAACTACAATATTAAATCCTAACATGAACCAAATACTCGTTGAAAACATAAAATAGAAAAAGTAATAACTTAAACACTGCATAATGAAGAAGAAGATCTTACCTGTGGAATCTTCCATGGAAGAAGGTTGTGCCGGTTGACTAGGGGTGTGATGGGTCAGGTGTGACGTGGTTGGATGGCGATGGTGCAGTTTACACAGGTTGGAGGAGGGACACACGGTAGGGAAGAGGGGGGGATGTGGGGCAGAGTGAGCAGGATAACCGGGAAGGAGGCAGTGAGGTAATGAATCTGGCTCAGAGAGGGATGGGTGAGACATTGGCAGAAGGATGGTGGATTCGGCGCTTAGCAGCACCGTGCAGGGGAAATCCCATAGGCGCAATGTGAATGAGATCTAGGAGAGATTATTTAAAACCTAACATAAAGAAAAGAAAATAATAATAATGGTAATATTAATAATAATAATAATAATAATAAAATAATAATATCAATAAAATCATTTGACCCTCAAAAAAGGATATAAAGGTATAATAATTACAATGCGTAAGGTTAGGGAATGAAAATTCTCCCCACCAGGACACTTTCGTCCCCCAAAAATTCCCAATAGACTCGGTTGAGCATGCTCGAAACAAAAGTTTAATGACTCTAAAAAAAATACTCCTACCACTTGTGGATCGTAGAGTAACTTTCCACCCAAGACTTGAAACCTCGACACCCTAACTACCAAGTGAACGAACCAATGACATGTGAGTCACATTTCCAAACACAACCACAACCTTGAACACACCGACCCTAAATTATAAATCAGTAGAGTACGCTCTATATCTCCAATGAAAATTCTTCATATGACCCATCATATGGGATAACCATCTACATCGATCAACGTCAAGTGGATTAGAGGTAAACAGTTTCCCCGACAAGGAATCATTCATGATTACATTCTCTGTGAATTTTCCTTATGTTTGTCTCATAACTATATTAGGACTGTAGCAGAATACTGACTTCCCAAAATGAAAACAAATTAGAAAACCAAACAAGACCCGGAAAGCTGCTGTGACCACTCAACATTCTTAATTGCACCTGACCAGCATGAGGGAAGTCATTGGGGAGACCCATAGTGGGTAACCCTAAAATATTAGTAACTGAGTAGTAAAATGAAACATACATTGGAACTAAAAATTTTATTATAACATTATAGACTAAATTTCCAATAATGAACCCACCGACATAGACCAGATTCCAACACAGGAGAGGGGGTCCCAACTGGACGAACCTGAAACAAAGGTTGACTCCAGAATCACCACGTCCCCAGTATAGAAGCACCCCCAACAGGAAACACCCAATGCTCAAAAATGCTTAAGGGTACAGAATAGCCATTAGAGAATTTTTAGTCCACAAGACACAACCTGGATAATGTCATGAAATCGGCCATTGGGACCTCAAAAACAAGACCCCTCCCAAATAGAAAACCATATGAAGTAAAAAAATAACTGATATCTTCCACAACATTAAATATGAATGGTTGGAAACACATCCCTTGAACCAAGAAACCACCTAAGTTCATGAAAAACGTCACACTAAGATATATGGCTATAAATCTGATGTGTTTAAGAATATGATGCACCACATTCAGGAACTAACAACCTCTAACTGGGCCATTATCTTCTGTAATGACCGCTTGCAGACATCCCTAGGTTACTCAACCCGCCATACCATGGGCATGACATCAGAAGAATGGGAATACCGAAATTGATTACCCAAGTCAACCACATTTGAAACTACTGATTGTGTGGTCTTAGGAATGATAAACATGACTTTACGAAAGACTCATGAAAAGAACATATGCATCTAGTTCACCCTCATCACGGGAGAAGGAACCATTCATTAGACCCTTGAAAATCAAGATTTCCATTTGTCCATGTCTGTGACCCCAACATGCAATTAGAAGGTAGTGATCATCCTTCTCAATCCTGAGCATGACCCTTTAATCCAAACTAGTTCAACATTCCCTTCAAAACTTCTGATGTTCCAAATGAACATAAGAAAACCTCAACTTCTTCATGTTACACCACAACACATATAGAACCTCAACCACCACATAGAAAACAAGAAACAATTAAATGAATATAACCCCTCCACTCCACTGGTGGTATGGGAAAAATTAGCAACTGAAAGACACCCCTCGAGAACATTTGGACATTTCTAGGTGGCATATATTAATCATGAATTACAAAACCAACCTAAAAAAACACAATTCAAAAAAAATCTAGAAAACAAAATAAGCCTTGAAAATTGAGCACCTATCATTTCTATTCCATGAATCCTAATGTTTTTAAATTCCTATCCCAACTCAAGCACCAATCCATACATGGAAACCACTAACTACATCCAATTACATTCATCCATACATGTAGTCGTCTATTGGAATACTACATCAATATAAAACATTATCATTTCTAAAACAAAATAACAAATCCATATTTGAAACTCCAAATCAATTTTGATGACATCGTTTACCATTATAAAATTAATCATCTCCAACATTTTATTTCCATCAAAACCCCATATTATATTACATAATAACATCCAAAAATTCCCAAACCACATTACAAAAAATTTTAGGTTTCAGTATTTTGAAAACATATCTGGATCTCAATTCATTTTATAAAACAAATTTCATCAACAAAACAAGTCCTTAAATTTTTAAACAAAATATGATTTTCATTTTGGAAATACAATTTCAAAACAGCACTCACCAATTTTTCACGCTGAGGGAAATGTCAAAAAACCCACCAAAACTAACAGAAAAAATGTCTCAAATAGTCTAATTCAGTCAACAAATTATTATTCAAAATTCTCAAATAAACATGTGATGCGCATATTTTGGTCACACCGTTTGGATGATCGTGAACCAACTAGGTGAGAACATAGGAAGTCATAAAAGGCCATTTCATGGTCTGTCCATGGCCATCCAAGCCATGAAAAACATCCATGATCCCCTCTAGAATGACCACCAAATATCAAAACAAACCATAAAAATAATAACAAAACTAATTAACCCATAAATAATCATGATCCAAACATGAACATTTAAGCAAGACCATCCCATGAAACCTTGGAAATTCAGTGTTCATATCTAAATAGGTGGTGATCATGAACTATCCCGCAATTAACCACTTGGAATCTGAAAATTTTAGCACCAATAAATCAGACATAGACAATGAATATGGGATAAACCTGCCTTTGAAACCATTTTTTCACAAACCAACTCGGGTATACCTTGAACCATTCACCTGAGCCAGTCTGCAGCATGGACCGAACGATGTCCCTGATCCCCAAGGGATGGAAACCAGTGTCGAGCATCAAAAAAAGTAGTTTAGAATGATTTAGCCCAAAAAATATGATAGGTAAACATAAATAAACTAGACAAATAGGTAAACACTAACAACCGAAAAAAATAATTTCACCTAGCTAGACATACGTCCAAGTGACACCATGGGTCACCACAAAACAACAAACAATGATCAAGAGATCAAAAACTAAAACCTGAAACAAAAAATTAATATAGGCATTAGCACCAAGAATCGTAGTTGGAATGCCACAAATAAACAATGCAGTATTCCATTGTCATTAAAAAGAAACCCAATCATGCTAGTTTGAAAATAAGACCAATTTAAATTATTCTCTACTTTCTATTAAAATTCAAGTAACAATATTAACTTTTAAGGAAAAACATTTCACTTAAAATATATTTTCATGGTGGATTTAAATCTTGCATTAATGTTCAATATCAAAGGAAACTATTTAAATTCATGTATATTTTTCACAAAAGTGGGAATCAAGCACGAAACAAAAATAATGAATATCACCTTTAAAGCACCATGTCATTAGTGGGAACCATGGTCAAATACCCTGTGGTTCATCTAGCTCCAATGAGCCCCTAAAACCTCATGTCTCTGTGTATGAGTAACCATAACAGATATCAATTCTCGTGTATGAACCAGTAATAGGGAACACATACATAACCTTGAGGTCTCCATTCTCAGCATAATTGTTTAGTTAGTGTATTAAGCAAAAGACATTCCATGTAAAGTAGGTAAAAACCACACACAATCACTAGCATTCTAGAACTAGTCCACCCACCTAGATACACAGGGTTTCCCATGATCTCTATATTAAAGAGTGTTGTGGTTTTATCAAAGCACATCAATGAACATAACATTTTCATTATCCAAATTCCATTCATATTCTCACCACCATTCTCCAACCATAAATGCATTCCCATTTCTATGTCACATAACATCACATGAGCCTCTTCATTAAGTACATATCACAAATAACACTTTTAACATACAAATAATGTTTCTAAAATAATGGGCCTTGCCTTAAGAGAGGTATTTTGGCTTTTTCAATTCATTTTCAACGTGCCAAATGATCATCATTACTCCACAAGAATGATTTTACATTAGAAAAAATGTTCACCCAAAACACATTTTGGAAAAAAATTTCCCTCTTCTTTAGAAAACAACGTATCATTTATCATTTAAAACAAAATCAGCCGAAAGACCATGCGTCTTTGAAGAAACCCTCTTTATGTATGAAACATTAAAAAAACTATTTTTAAGACCCAAAACCACATATATATATATATATATATATATGTATGTTTATTCCCTATGTATTTCATGTATATGTATAATATAAAATATTAATAAAACACAAAGAAATTATGGAAATTCTAATTAATGATTATGGAATGGGTGATATACCTCAGAGTGGTATCAAGCCATCCAACTCGGCTCTTAGAAAATTCTAACTAAATGACGTTGCTCCCGCACTAAGAATTGACACATTCACATACATTCAATGACACCTTGCACCTATGCACACAACTGCAAGGCCATGGGCATGGACAAGGGGATCCTTATATATATTCTTATATGTATATTCCTTACTCCACTAACCTACACATGCAAATTTATATATATACATAAGAACACCGAGACCCATACGCGTATAAACACTTCCAATCATGAATATATGTGTAACTGGGGAACCTATATATATATATATATATTTATTTATATACAAACTTATAAAAACGTAGGCGAGTCGCCCATGACTTGGCGACTTGAAATCTATGAGTTGGGATCAACACTACAGATAAAATTTAATAAATCAACAAAATATATTATGAAATATTTAATCATTATCACTGAAAAAATTTACAAAAAAATTAAAATCCTTAAACCCAATTAGACAATAAAGTATTTTAAAATATGTTTCACCCCACTTAAATTACTCAATCACCTCTATAATGATAAAATTCACACCAAGACCATTTCTAGTCACAACTTTCATCACATTCATAATTTAATATGTAATTTAGAAACATAATAAATAATTTCCTTAAAACTCAACAAGTATATACACAAAAAATACACAAAAATACACTTTTTAATCCACTCACACACCAAAACCTTCCCAATGTATCATTCACATCACAATAACAAATTAATTAATCATTTAAATAATTAATCACACATTTATGGAATGTAAAAGAATTATCTACTATAATAACATACTCCAATTCCTCTCATTAAAATCATTCATGCCTCAAAACATTTTTGAAATGTGGTTTGCACCATTTACACTAATAAAAACACAATTAAGACAACTAATAAAACAACTTCCACATCACCTCAAATGCATCAAAACCCAATTTTTAGCTAAACCATATTAAAAATTTCATATTCATATCAACATTTTATCAAAATAAAAATTCAATCAAACACATAATTTAATAAACATCATGTATATTTTATAAGATCATTAATAGTTATGTTACTAGGTTTTCCAAATAAGATACAATGTCTCAGATAATATTACCATGTTAAAACAAAATCTACCTCAATTCCTTTCATAGAACATTTTCTCACCACCATAGATAATCATAGAAGAAGAAAAAACAGTCAACAAAGAATAAAAATTCATCAATTAATGGACAAGAGTGAAATCACATGTCTCGTGTGTTGAAAACTCTAACACTCAGTGTGAAACGTCAATTTCACACAAAATTCACAACAAGTGAACCCTATAAAGTCATGATTAATTAAAAAATTAAAATATTAATTCCTAACACAAAACCCATACCCGCTGAAAACATAAAATACCAAAACTAATAACCAAAATAGCTGGAAAAGGAGAAAATGAGAATACTGAAAATGGAATCACCAATGGAAGAAGGTGGTACCTTTTGACCAAGGGTGTGATAGGTCTGGTGCAATGTGGACTGATGGTGTCAGTGCAGTTCACACCGTCCCAAGAAGGGCCGCATAGTCCAGAAGTTGGAGGGGTTGTGGGGTAGCGTGAGTAAGCCAACCGGGAAAGACGATGTGACACAATGGGCCTGGGTAGGAAAGTGTTGGGTGTAACATGGGAAGAAGGAGGGTGCAACGGATGCTATGCTGCAGCGTGCTGGGGGAATACCATTGGAAAAATGTGAAAGAGATTCAGGAGAGGTGTAATCGAACACTAACATGATGAAATGTTCAATGAAATAACAATAATAATCATAATAATAATAATAATAATAATAATTAATCAAAATTAATACAAATGAAAATAATAATAAAAATATAATTAATAAAATTTTCCCAAACAAAGTTATAATGGAATATGAGATACAACGCACAAGGACAAGGTGTGATAGTTTTAATTGGTCAATTTCAAAGGAAGATATTCATGAACTTTGTTAAATATTGATTATTTCTACTTCTCGTTATATAGATTAGAATTAATTGATAATATTTTGACAACATCTCACGTACATTGTCAATTTGAAATATTATGACATAACATTGTTGATACATTTTATTCGAACGATGTGTAGTTAATGTGACTATAACTCATTTATAAGAAAATTTTCATTTTAAATAATTAGTTATCATTGAAACCCATTGGAGACATAAAATTTTAATCATATCCCATGTGTAGTATCTATTTAAATTTTACTAAAATTGAAGTCTTCTCAACATTGATGATTATTTTACTGATGTTGTTAATTCTTGGAAATTATTTACATTTGACATTTTATATTGTAACTATGACCATAACAAGTATTCAAAATCAATATATTCATAAATAATTTTATTGGTGTTGTTTCTAATTTTTTAAATATTCATTGTGTATTTTTAAATTATAGTACTAATATGTGAACATTTATGTTTAATTAAATATAACCCAAAGATCCTCTAAAACAATTGTTTAATGGAATCAACTACCTGTACATAGTTGTACATGTCATTAAAATAAAATTTCTGGTTAATATCACTAAGCACATGTGGATATCAATGGAGGATAGGCACAGGGTAATAATATGCACCAAAAGACTATACATATCATTTTTATATTCATCATTTTATTAGTCTTCTAAATTATACAATCAATTTAGAGAGATGAAAATGATCACATCATTTCATGGTTTTTTTTAAAGACTAAATAAAGGATACAATTCACCCTGATTAAGTCATCAGATTATTCATTATAACAGAATAATTAGTATCAATTTATAGAATACAATAGATATATATAACTTTTCTGATATCCCTAAACATTTTTTATTCTACATGATACCAATAATATAAATAAAATAAATTTATATTATCAATATATATGTGTATATATTGAAATTCAATGAGTAATCAAATGTATTTTTTAAGATACAAATATTTGGTGTTAGAGTCTTTGTATTTCTGATAATATTATTTTATCTTCTTGATAAAATAAAATTTAATATATATTTAGACTGTAGTATATATTTTTATCTTGGCTCTAAAAATCCCATGCATTTTATTTAAATAAAGATGAATCTCAGTGGGTGATCCAAAATAAGGGTTTTGTATTACTCATGATCCTTATATTAATTGAAACAATTATTTTTCATAGATATAATTTATTAATATTTATATGAGAAATCATTCTATAAGGATTTATTTGATAATAATAATTATTTTTGTTATTCTTAATGAGTATCTAGATATATAGAATAATAATCACAAAATATATCATGAACACAATTCAAGAGTGAAAAATTTTATTTTATGTGGGCATGGTTGAGATGATTTCAATCATTTTTTAGAAATGTGATACCACCTCTAATATGATGAAAACAAATGTAGATTCTCTTGATGTTACTCAAATTAATATAAAACTACGGTATAACACCACTCAAGTAATATTTGGAAAAATTAAAATTTGTGATGGTGTTGAATCATTCTAATAAATGTGATATTGATAAAAATAGTCAATTATTCTTCTACTTTGGGATTTCCAATTCAAAAAAAATGAACCTATAATTAAGGAAAAATTGAATTTACCATATATTTTAAATGATATATGTAATATAATATGTCAGTCAACACTAATTAAATATATTAAATGGAATGAATTTATTATCTTTATAATGATACACAAAGTTGATTTTCATGAATAATTAAAAATAATTTTTTTTCTAAAATAAATGTATTGAAGAAAACATTTTGATCGATGAATATTAAAATTAAAGTAATTCATGGAGAATAGTTTAGATACAATATATTGATAAAAATTTCATAATGTTGTAGAATAATGGTTACATCAAATTTAAATGAGATAATGTATACAATTTATAGGAATCCATGAATTGGATTCATTTTAGATCTAAGAGTCATGTCCTTAAAATATTAACGAAAATAAAAATAATCATAATGTATATAATAACATGAATAATAACTAGAGTTCCATTAATGATTCAAGTTAATAAATTACTAATAAATGTTAATCATTGAATGAAAAGAAACGAAAAATCTATGCTATATGTCTATTGTGGTGAATTGAAATTTTTTCACTATAAATGTTTATATTTGTACAATCATTAATTTGATGAACTAAATATGTTTTTTATGATTCAAGGTAAAATTTAATCATTAAATGAAGTGAAAAGAAAATATTTAATATATTATTATTTTATTTCAATTTATAAAGATATTTTATTAAAATATACTATATATTTATGATATAATCATTTAATAATATGTTATACATTGCATGAAGTAGAAATTAATTAAAGATTAGATAAAGTGAATAATTTAAATCCAACGTATTGCATGATCATCATGCAAGAATATTATATAAATAAAATTCTTGGTAAAAATAATATTCAAAAATAAATTCTTGGTAGTAGAAGTAATTGATTTAACACCCCAATAATTTTCAATATTTTCCGCATAGAATAAATTTGATTTTACTGATAGCTTACATTGCTAGCCACATCGAGTTTAAACAAATCACTATTTAGACATGTTATTCATAGTCATGTAAATTCTAACACTTTTAGTAAATTTATATAGAAAAATTATATTCTATATTTCCCATCAAAATAATTTGTCATTGGTTTAATATATTTGATAGGAATAATATATGAAAAATCCACAAATTAAAATAAAAAATTTATATGTTTATAAAACCTGTTCCACATTGTTTTAATGGAGACTCTAATGTTTAAAGAAATTCAAAATTTATGATGATTAATTTGAAAAAATAATCTGAATTATGAAAATTTTATCCTAAAAAATCCGTTATGGTGATTTTTTTTGTTTTAATGAGAATTTTCATTTATTTATTACCTAATGAAATATAATGTATTTTATATAAAAAATGATTTTGGTCGAATTTATTTATATTTTTAAATTATATTTTAAATTTATTTTAGAGCCCAAATTTTTCATTTATATATTAATTAATGAAATTTTGTTCATCATAATAAATATCACATTGAAAATGTAGATAAAATCATTTCAAACTATTGATGCTTTTTAATGAAAACACATATTTTTCGTCCATCTATGGGGATTAAATTTAAATTAATTTATACGACATAGTTAATTATTATTTAGAAAAATGGATTCCTAATTTTTAATAAGAGAAATTTATAATTTAAAATATGGTAAAATTTAAATTTTAACAAAATTATTTGTGATTGCTATTAAAATTATTTACCATGTATGAAGGAATATTATGATTAACAATGGACTGAACATTACACATTAGGGAAATAATTTCCTAGACACATGTCAAAAAACTATATTATAGAAATTTTACATTTATATTTTAAAATGGATTTAATTTTTAATATGAATGGAACCAGTTGACAACGATGAAACATGAGTTAAATTACAATTTCCAAAATCCACAAGATTATCACAACTCCTATGCTATTAAATGAAAATAATCACTCCCACATATTCAATCATATCATGTACTTTTTCATTTACAATATATTCCCCAAAAATAATCCAAAATAAAAAAAAACCCCATACAAAAATCCTCACTTTGGGATGAATGCATTAAATTGAGGTCTTTTGGTATATCCTAAATGATTTACCTGAATAAGATGTAACATCCTACACTAATCTCTTCTGTTTCAATTACATCTCCACAGACTAAATTATTTTTATGTCAAAAATATATAACAAAAAAAGTATAATAAATATATTGTGGTATTTATAGGTTAATATTTATTCCCACCCATTCACATACATTCATCAAATAGAATATGGTATCATTACTCATATTTATTGTAGACTACCACCTTAATGATAGACGTCATTTTTTCATACATTGACCTCATTTCAAGGATGTAATTAGTTATGTATATTAAATTTATAAATGATACATATAATATGTATAATGTAATTATTATTATTTAATACTTCTAAAACCCATATCTTCTGAATTTCCATTTTTTGGGAATATGATAACATCACATGTGGATGTCTAGACTACTACCTCCTCAAAGAGATGTTATATGTTAATGTTATGAGTGGAATGAAAAAATTTTAATTTGTAATTATATATTATATATATATTATATTATTGTTTTTTATGAATTATAATATTACTGTACAATTTTTATTTTTTATTCTATTAGTCCAACAAAAAACATATAACAGTTTCCACATGTATGTATTAACTATAATCTCCATGAAAGTTTCATTCCAATACCCATACCCAAATATAATGGATTATTATAAATTAAAATAAATTTTATATATTTTAAATTTACATCAATGTTTATATTTTGGATAATATTAAATCGTGATCTATGAATGATGAAAAAATATGTCAAAACATTCTAAAAATCATGACAATTAACAACTGAAATGATGAAAAAATGATGAATTGCTAAAAATAGGAAAACTGATTCTATAATAACAAAATATATTAAAAATAATATTATTATGGTTGTCATATTGGATCATAATAGGTTTAAATACGTTATAATGATGGTTAAATGGTTCTCACCCAAACAAAAACAAATGATAAATGGATTTCTAGAGTTAGCCTCATTTATGTGAGCCATAGCCCATATTGACCTATAATTTCATTTGTGTGGTGTATATACCACACCATTACATGTTTATATTGAATTTAGTATATTTCATGTTAATATATGTTTCAGTTTACTTTATTATTTCTTGTATATCATTATTCAAATGTAACTCATGATGTAATGGTTTTCATCTCATTTTTCATTCAAATGAAGATTATTTTTGGTTATGAACCAATTAAATTTATTGTGATGTATATATTTACCAAATGTAATTTGATATCATTATTAAATAATATTTCATTTTATTTTTTTTTTAATTTTAATTATATCACTTGAGTTATATAGAGAAAAAATTATCATGTTTTAAATCCCAACATTGTAATATCACATTCTTTTGAGACTGATAAATTTCTAGTGAAACAATCACTTTGTTAATATAATTTTATCATTATAATTTTATAAAATATAAATATTATTTGTTTATGGATATTATTATTTCATAAATCATCTAAAATTTTTACATAAAATGTCAACACTAATATTTATTTTATTATCTTAGGAAATAATGATAATTCTATACTGGTTATTAAACACATATATAGAATAAAGAATATATTATATAAATTAAATTGATTAGTAAATCTGAGGAATGATTTGGTAGGGTACAGAAGGTTAGGTCATAGTATTTAGACATCCCATCAATGAATCTATAGATTTCCATGAGACAAATTAGTTTAGAAAAGTTAATTGTTATCCACATGTAGTTTTAAACCACCTTGTGAATTTTATTCATGGTATATGTATTCATGATCGTAATAGATGACAAAAAATTATTATGAATTTAAATCTTTCAAATTTAGTTATTATTAATCCATGACTTTTTCTCTTTAACATTGTATCTACATAGATTTAATGCTCGTTTCATCGATTAAATGGCATTTTTTATATATAAACCTTCACATATTGATTGTACCTTGTCAAGATGTATGAGTGGAATTTTTGTCATGTGATTTACCTTTTAATAATGTTTATTCCAATTGATTCATGAATACCTACAATGTTTTATTTCACATACTTAGAAATTTATTTATCTCTTTTTCCCCTTACCCCATGATATGAAGATGATTTTTTATAATGTGTTTTTTTTGGATTTAAAATTTCGTAATTCATACGTATTATGTTTTATTTTATATTCCCCAATATAATATGGGTATCATGTATATAATAATTTTTATATAACCACTAAACCAATCGACCATTTTAGATTTTATTCCTTATCACCATTACAAATTAATTATTAATGGTACAAACTATGGGCATCTATGGTTTGGGTGTCACATTTGCTAAAAAGGGAATATTATTATAATGGTCATAAAATTTATTTATAAAATATTAACTAGGGATCAAAACAATAAGATATAAGTTGATTATTTGTATAGATGAACATCCATTAATAATGTTAAGGTATAGATTATGTGGTTATTCCTAGAAAAACATCCTATTCTAGAAACAACAAGTGGATGTGGTTTTTGAAAAGATGTACCTAGGGGTAACAACTCTAAAAATATTTGTCAATAGTAAATTGAGTGTAACATGGTGTACTAAAATGTGTCTTACTTTGGACCTAGTTTGAATATCTAATTGGATATTCAAATGAAAATTAAAAGAATACAATGAATTATAAATGTTTTTAATGTAATGATATCCCTAGAAACCATGTTTATTATTATCAAATTAGTTATGGAAGCTTTCTTCAGTTTATGATATGTGTTTCACTAGTTTTGGGATTACACATTATGAAACATAATTTTATGATCTAACTGAATATATTTAATTATTTATCAATAAAAAATAGAAGGAATAATTGTATGAATACTCATGGAAAAGTTATAGGTTTACCTACTGATAATAATTATAATGGTGGTAAAGGAATTGGGAAACTTAAGGATATATTTTGGTAACAAAACTAGGATATGATAAATATGATTCCCAAGATGGTGAAACCTATTACACAATGATATTATATGATGATTGGAACCTATATATGATATTGGACCCCCTCATTTATTGGGACTACTGTATTACTGGTTGTTGTGAAATGGATTAAGTATTTGGGGAAGATATTCATGGAATAGGGAGGTGATGAATAAGAAAATGTTACACTTGCACTTTATTTTGTCAATGATGATTATTATCAATGAGGGTTATTGATCCGTAATACTATAATATAATAAGAAATATAACCCATGGAATACAATTTATTTAATGATAAATTCATTGAAAAGTATTTAACTCTTTATAAAAAAAACTAATATTAACTGAAATTTAAATAATTTAATAAAAATGGTTGATGAAATTATCACTAAGTTAGATTAAAACATTACAATGTTTCCATGTAATTTTATTGATTTCATATTCAACATGTAATCAATTATTAACCAATTATATTAAGGGGTAAAAGAATGTCTCCAAATAGAGATGGTGTCTCAAAAATGTTCATTAGATGATTAATTTTTTTCTATCAATATATACAATAAATTATCCATGACTAATGGATTCAATTAAATGATAAAGAAGAATATGAAATAAGAAAAAAATGAAGGTAATGAGAATGAGGGAAATAAATATTTTCCATGATGTGAAAACTCTATAATTAATCATCCTTGAAAATTCATTAAACGATTAGAGATTATTAACTGTTTAGAAAGAATGGTCATTAAACAACAAGAATGTTAAAAGAAGAAGGAAAATGTAGATATTCAATGATAAATTTTCAAGAAGATGGGAAACAGTGAAATAAATTCCACAAGAGTCCTGGGAATATTGCTCCGAATACAATAATAGATCAAGGTTGATCATTTTTTATTGACACAAACAATGAAGAATGTTTAATGTGATTCTATATTAGGATCTATGATATATTTTGACAAAGTATATTACATATGTTGTTCTAATCTTTAAATTCATGATATATATAATTTCATTAATATAGTAAAATCTCATTAATGATTTGAGATCATATAATGAATGGTTCCTATAAAAGTGATTTTGCGGAATGATGATTTTTTTAACTATATGTTTTAGGGGAATATAATATTTAAACTGTTTATCATGATGTCATAGTGAATTTGTATAAAGAGATTATTTGTATAGATATTTTGAATAGGATACTAAAAAATATCATTGAAATGATTCAAAATATAGATATCATAATGATTTTTAATGGATAACCATTTATAAAATTGTTTATGTTTTTCATTGGATTTAGTTTTCATGATTTATATATTACATGAACCTATTATGCAACTTGTTTTAATAGATGAAATAAAAATAATTCCCATCAAAAGAAATAAAATTATTTTTTTCTTGAAATAAGTAGGTATCTAGTATTTGTGTTTTCATATAATACCAAATATTCAAATTATTCACTATCTATTGAGAATGGTACTAAAACCATATTTTCCAATTAATATCATTTTTAATGATATCAATATCATTTTTTACACCATGAATCTATGTTTTGTGATCATGAAAATTAATATAATATAGTATTGAATCACTCCCTATCATTAAAATATAGTTTTAATTCACTCTAGTATCAATTTTTCAGTAATTTTATCTTATTGGTAAATCCTATTTTTTTAGTGACATTCTCATTACATTTTCACTCTTATTAAGAATATGTGTTATTAACCCCTTTTGTGTTGTGTGTTTTTCAATAATTTGTATTCTCAAATATTAATACCTATAATAAAAAGATTAATATCTAATTTGGATGATGTAATTTATTTATAGTTGGGATAATTTATATCTATAAAAATTTATAATGTTTTTATTCTAGAATACATTTATTTTTTTAAACATGAATTGCACACAACATATGGTACATTAAAAATGATATTTTATCATAATTGATATTTCGAATTAACATACAACAAATTAAATGAATTTATGTCATTAATTTATCTAATATATATCCAATGTAAAATATTTACATTCATCTCATATATTTTATAAGTATAATATAATTAGAAAAACCAATTTACACATAAAAACTAATATTTCTATAAAAGTTGTTTTAATTCATTTTATTGGAGAACTTATTATCAATATGAATTTTATCACATTTATAAATTTAATTTGAAAATATAATCCTATTTTTAAAAATATAAAATTAAAAAATATGTAAGGGTGAATATTTGGTATTTTATTAAGTGTTTGTTTTGTTATGATCTGAAAAAATATTAAAATTAAAATAAAATTTGATTTTACCAATATTATTTAATATTAATAAATTATATTTTAAATGTATTGTAAATTAATATTATATCTATTATTAATATATTAACTTAATTTAGGTCATTGAAATCAATTTTATATTTAATTTCATCATAAAAACATATCATCCTTTTGATCATTTAAATTTCAAAAGAATGTTTTGTCCTCTTATATGTGAAATTGAATTAATAATAATTTCTATTACAAATGTGATGTGAATTTTGAAACAAAATATTATATATTTGGAAATATAGCAACACATAATATCTAATAATATTTAAAAAAAGTGACATACAATTTTTGTGAATAAATTTTAAATTAATTACAACATCTAAGGTAAACTAATGCTTAATTAAGGTCTAATGCTTAAACATAATTTCCAAATGACTCAGACACATGAGAAAATCCTCTTTTATTTACATATTTTTATCAAATAATTCCTTTGATATACATGGGTATGATATTTTAATATCATTTAATTGAAAAAATGTTACTGGAATTCCCTTTTAAGTTAATTTCAATAATGTCAGTCCTCATCCACTATAAAATGAAAGTAACCCCCCACACTTATTCAAATATCTCAATCCCTATATATCATCAAAAATCAACCCAAATAATAATCAGAAATACATGCACCATTTTATAATCCTAATATTTGAGATAAATCAATCTATTTATTTCTTTTGGTATTAACTAAAAGGAGTTACCTGAAAAAGAGGTGGCATTCTCCAATGATCACTTTTGAATCATTTAAATATCCACCCATTAAATTTAATTTATAACATGATTATATAATGATATATGTATCTTTAATATAATTATATGTTTTTATTATATGAATACAAATGAAATATCAACACACATCCATCAAAAGGGATAAACAATAATCATTCCTATGTACAATAGACTACTGCCTTGCAAACTGATGTCGTTTATTCTCCCATTTAACCATTTTAATGGTTAAAAATAAGGATGTATTTATGTTTTATATATGATATATAGGAATTTTAAACTTTCAATTTTGTTATCTAATTCTTATATAACTCATATTTTTATACACTCTACTATGGGGGATTACGATAACATCGTTTGTAGACGTGTGTACTACCACATATTCAAAACTATGTGATTTATTCACACTATAGATGGGATGAATAAAATATTATTTTAATTAAAATATAACAAATATAAGATAAAATTATTATAATATAATTATAAAAATTTATATAATATTAACATGGTATTCTTTTAATACGACATGAAAATTAGAAAAATAATAATCTGTATATATGACATGTCACATCGATAAATGGTGAATTTTATATCCTATCTCAATGTATAATTTATTAAACTAAATAAAAATATAAATAATATATATGATAATTACATTTTTTTCATTCCTGAGATGATAAAATATTGATCGATGTAATAATTACATAAATAAAAAGATTAATATTTTTTGAAATTCATAAAGAATAACACATGAAATGATGAATATAAAGAATGTTTATTAATAAACAGGTAATAAAATACTATAATGTGGTAATTTATTATATCATAAATATGAGTTTTGTTCTATTATATATATTACACTTTTTAAAACCCATGTTCATGATGTTAAAGGATGTGCGCACAAATGGATACACTAAGTGAGTGGATTTCTAGTCCCATTATAATCTCTAGGAGATATAGACCTTATTCACCACCCCTTGTGTTTGTGTGTTATATATACATCCCTATTACATGTTTTATATGTAATTTAACTTATTTATCAATATTAAACAGTTTAGTTAATGTTATTCCTTCATGGATCTCATGATTCAAAACAAGCTCATGTTGTAATATTCTTCATCTTAATTTGCATTCAATTGAGAAATATTTGTTGTTAAAATGAAATTAATATAATATGGTATATATACACCCCCCTTGGAATTTAATTTTATTATTCCCTCATACATAAATTTATTATAATTTTCAATTTGAAATATATCAACCCCGATGTTTAGCATTAAGATTACCATGTGGTCAATATTTCATTCGAATTACCAGAGTCTGTAGAGATTTTTAAAATTATCTAGAAATAATCTATATATGGTAATAAATTTTCATTAAAAATTTCATAATAAATTGAATTATTGGGTGTTGGATATTATTAAATATTAATCTATATAACATTTTTAGATATGTTTCAACATTGAATGTAATATAATTATATGTTGGTAAATATATATATTTCTATTATTTATAATATACAGATTTTTGATAAGGAATATTGTTTATTGAATAAATTGATCACTACATTTGGGAAAGTATTTGTAATATAAGTGATAGTTGGGGCCCAATATTATTATATATTCTAAATTAATTGATACGTTCTCATGAGAAAAATATAGTTACCGCATTTAATTGGGTTATATCAATATATTTAATCCATCCTATAAAATGTATTGATGGTATAGGTATTTGTGTTATTCAAACATGAAATCTAATGATTTGGAATTTCATTACCTTGGATTGTGTTATTATATATCCATGTGATTTCTACATGACATTATATATGAATATAGTACATTCTATGATTATTGATTAAATTTAATTGGATTCAGTTTCCTGCATTTATAGATTTATTATACCATATCATGTTGTTGAATATGAAATTATTTTCACTCATGTAGCATTCCATTTTGATTATTCTTATTGATTTGTGAATAATTCTGATGTATTATTTCACATATTTAACATATGATCCCACCCTTAGTTATTTCTATCATTGGAATAGGATGATTAATTATTGGAATTAGTTTCAAGGATACATTTTATTATTATAGATATGTATTCTGTATTATTTTCTATTTTTCATTGTAATATTGGTATATCGTCTATAATCAAGTTTTTTAACATTACTAAATTAATCGGTCCATTTTTATTTGATACCCAGTAACCAAGACGATTTAATAAGGTATGTCCTTTGTTTGGGCTTCTGAGGTCATGGAATTTCAATGAAGAAAATACAGAATTATATAGTTATTATTTTGTTCGATTTAAAAAAAATAGAATATCTAAAATTAAATTACCTTTAGTGGTATAAATTGAAATTATGTTAATGGATATTCTTTTTTAAATCCTATGTTCTTTTGTATTAGGATTTTTCAGTATTCAAAATTATATTATAAATAAATTTATGAAATACCTAATAAAAAAAATATTTTTTTATAAAATAACTTATTGATTACAATGAGAGTCAAAACAAAAGTGTATGGGTTCAAGAAGGAATATATGTTTTATATTCTTGATATTAATGAAAAACAAATCCATTTATTTATTTTTGAATAATTAGTTGAAAAATAAATTAACAATTTTGGTCATTAATAATCATATATAAAATTTTGTTCCACTATGTTGTATTTATTTATCAAATATGTAAGATACATAAAGGTGGTACTTTTAAATATAGGAATTATTTCACTTCATTTTTAATTACAACAATTGGTTCATATATAGATGGTGTAATACATATATATTTTGTCAATTTATAGTCTACATTTAATAATTTGTATTATTAATCTGCTAAAATATTTCTCCCTATTACATAATGAGATGAATTAATTTGTTAAATTATTTTTTCTAAACCCATACATACTTCAAAGGATTTTTTGATAAATTTTTCTAGTAACCATATTATTTATATAAATGTCCTAAAATAATATAATAATATTTGTTCTAAAATATCATAATTTGTGATAATTTTTTTAAAACATCATCAATATAAAATACATTGTTATGTCATTGAATATTTCTTATATCTAAATAAGACTTGATTAAAATAGAGAGGTATAATTAAGGGGTAATTTATAAAAAATATTATTTTATTATGAACATATACAAATGACAGGATTATTGAATATTAATGTGTACCATATTTATGTAGTTAAATAACCATTCATTTTTATAATCATTTTTTTAAAAAAAATTAAAAAAATTTATTCCGATATGAAAAATAATTCCTATATAATATCTTTATACACAAAACTTTCTATTTTATTAATAATTATAAAATTAATGTCAAGTAAATTGATTCTAATGAAAAGAGAAAATATCAATAAAATAGTAAAAATTAGGAAATTAATTTTTCTTCTTCTTTTGAAATATAAAACATATTCTTTAAAATATTATTCATTATAAATTAAAACCATAATATTTAGTATTTATCAAAACCTCCATAATATTTCTTCTTCATAACATATAATTCCAAACAAATAAAACACTAATTCATCCAGTTTGATCAACATGAATAGACTATGTAACACCCAAGGTAAATAAAGAATATGACATCTTTATATTTATTCATATTTTTGAATCAAATATTAATATTACTTTAAAGGAGATGCTATACTCGATGGCGTACCCAACACGCAACAACGAGTTTCATGGGAATCTTACGTTGCACTCTAATAATAAAATAATATTATTTTAAATGGTAGTTAACATGTAGCCGTTGTAATGGCGGGAATGGATATAAATAACTAAAATATGATTATATATGTTTTTAAATGTTTTTACATTTATCCAATAAAGGATAGAGGCTTAAAATACGTAAAGAATTCAATTTTAGGCGTATATGCCATAGTTTTCACTAAAGGTTCACTTATCACCTTTTGATGTTGAACCATCATTAAATATAGTTTTGTTCACCCATAAACATTCTTTTGGACCAAATAAAACTCTTATTAAGAATCAGGACATCAAATTTTGATTTGTGTAAATTTTTGGTACCTTTCTGATAAAGTTCTTTTTTTTAATGAATAGTGTAAAATGTTGTATTTTAATTCAAAACCTCTTTTTAATCTAATTTATTTATTTGATTAGAAAATCTTTTGAATTGTATTTAAAGTGAAATTAAAAAATATTTTTACAATTAAATCCAATAGTGGTCGTTGGAATCAATTTCACTTTGAAATCAGACTTAAACCAGTGTCAATCTTTTGATACTTATTGTTCTATAAAAACACGCTATTTTCTCTGACAGCAGAAATTAATTATTAAATTAATTAATGTGACTTATATGTTTTGAATTTTTTTAAACAGACTTCATTTTTGAATTTTGAATATCAAATATAGCTTAGGGTGATTTTTTGGTAATTTTCTGAAAAACATCAATTTTTGATGAATAGTGAAACCACTAAGTGGTACTTATAAAGACTAATTTTCCGTTTAAATGAAATTTTGACATCATTGTGTTTTGAATTTCAAAATTCCGACATACATGGTTGTCATTAAGAAGTAAAATGTGGTTCAATGGGACAGAAATTATTTTTTTGGTTAATAGTAACTTATTAAGTTCTTAATCGCAATTAGTGGTAATTAGGGTAGTTTAAGGTATAAATAATGCTTTAATAATATAAAATGACCTAGAAACATGTCCCAACCTTATTGGTTGTGTCATGGCCGACCAAGACAAGCCATGGGCCAACTTGGGGACCCCATGGATCCACTTTGGTTGGGAAATGACATAAATAACTTTTTATTTAATGTAAAAGTAAAAATGACACAAACATGATATGTTTTACTAAAACAATTCTTAAGTGGGGTTATACAAGTCATCATTTTTATTATAAATAGTAATTGGAAAGATAAAAAGATTTCCTACATCATAGTATTTTTTTTATAATTTTTAGACAATAAATAAATTAAATTATTTATGACATAATAATGATGCAGCGATGACATCATTATTTGACGATTTAAATAAAATGGAATGATAATGTAAAATCTATTAACTACACATGTCAAAAACTTATTGGATGAGTTGATTTCGAAGCCTTATCACCTTATACACGAATTATATCAATGTGGGACCTTTTAAAACCGAAACACATTTTCAAATAAAGTAATATTTCTTACATTCCAAAAGTGCCCCTCCTCTCCTCTTATAAAAGGACCCCACCTCTACCTAATTTCACACACTCCTAAAGCCTTTTACTCGGCCAAACCCTGCCCATTTACTCTCTACACATCCCTCTCCTCATCCTAGAGGATTCCCTTTGGGCAGAATCCTTTCAAAGGAAGCCTTTAGGCTCAAATCAAAAGGAGTTACACTTTTAAAGGTAATTCATTCTCTCATGTTCATTTGTTTTATTTTGCTTCTCCAACCCCATAAAATCTTTTTATATATTTATTTTGTTACATCACCAATATATTAAATATACTAGGATGTTTTTATAAGATTTATTCTAGATACACTCTCAGACAACTACATCAAATGGTTAAAGAACATACGGTTTCCGTGGATGGCGAAATTGTGCCTCCCGAAACGATGATTGTTCAATACTCATTTAACACCTTCAAAGGTGGACATTATGATGTCACTATTTTTATATATGATATATTATATGTTTATGTTTTATTTATGCTTCTTTATTTTTCATTTGTGACTTACCTTTATGGCTTCCATTATGGGTATACGCGATATCTTCATTTTAGGAAGTGCGGACTACCGCACCCTCAAAGTGACTTGATTCGTTAAATACCATATGTGGGACGTATAAAGGATGGGACTATTATATTATATATGATATTATACTGTAATTATAATATACCTTTATATCATTATGATTCCATTCTATAAAATACGAAATAGAAATGAAAGTAGCGTTCATGCGTACGTACGGATTACCGTCTCCATGAACGGTGCATTTCATTTCTTACCTCTAAATTATTATGTAATGTTATAAATGCATTAATGTACTGGATATATATGACCTATATGATATCTAAATGATGAATACAATTCTGGATATAATAAACATTTGGCCACATGAACAACATGTAATTGTAAGAAGTCCTCTTTCGACTTAAGAACCAAATATCGGCAAAACAAATATTATTAACATAAATTATTACATAATGTTTATGACATGTTAATAAGTGATATAAAAGGAATAATGAACATTAAAATGGTTCTTAAGGAAGTAGAAATTAACTCAAGTTTATTATTCAGGGGATTAAAGAATGATCAAGTCAAGTCGGACCCGAGGTAAGGGATCCTACAACTCTCTTTCTTTTTAAGTACACTCTTTTTTGCCATTTCTTTTAAGCTCATTTTTCTTATGATTGGGATGTTATTTTATATTACTACTACTGTAATTTTTATGTTAATGGGATTAGAGACCCTATTCTCTCTCATCAATCCATTTTGGAAGTTTAGAGTGGCGTCGTTAGGCTGCCGAACATTCGCAAGAGATCTAACCTCTCTCTTTCTTTTTAAGTACTCTCCTTTGTGTCACTTCTTTTAAGCTACTCTTTGTTATGTTGGGGGATTTTCTTTTATATTACACTTGATGTAAATTCTATTGTAATATTATGGGATACTCTATTTGATCTCATCAATCCATTTTGGAAGTTTTAAGTAGCGCTGTTAGGCTGCCGAGTTTTCGTAAGAGATTTTTCATCTCACTTTTATTCCCGTGAGATTTATGATACATTTGCCACAATTTCCTTTGAGTGGTGTATGTACTGACCATTATTTTACTCATTGTGTAATATTTTTTCATTTATGAGTATTTACATCAATGATGTATTGTCCTTCTTTCACGGGGCGTATGTTTCGAAAGATACCCATGTCAGTAAGGGAACCTTTCACCCTCCTATTTTTAAAAGACTTCTTTCGTTGGGTCTTTTAATGTACATATTGTTATGTTGGGATATGTTCTCATATATCCTTATTGATGTAAATTTTATTTCCAAGTGATGGGATAGTTTTTTTATCTTTCATCAACTCATTTTGATGTGATATCGTTAGGCTGTCAAGGGAACTTTTTAACCCAATTTCGATTTCTTTGGGTTCAACATGTAGTCATTGAATATGTCATCCATTGAATAAGTGTGAATGAACTTTTATTGTTTTACACTTAATATCCACATATATTGGGTGTATTTATATTTTTCACACATATTTTTGAGATTTATTTGTCCTTAATTTAAGGATATCTTCTTTATAAGGGATTTCATCACATTTGACATTTCTATTGAGGGTTCATTGTTGTTATGAACCAATTCACTCTTATATGGTGTATATAATGTCCTTTGGAGTATTATATCATGAATCCTTTTAATCTCATGATATTAGAAAGTTCTGAATAAATGTTATTACTCAATTATTGTATTCAAGTGTCTCTAATTTTGGTAAAACCCATTTAACCAAAATGTCATTTTAAATGTTTTAATTATTTGTTCTTATTAATATCCATTTTTTCAAAATGGTTTTAAGGATTTATTTATATGGATATTAATGGTTTAAAATTTTAAGCTTCAAGGTGGTATGGGACACTTTGATTCAAAAATCTCTTTATTAAATGTTTTAAATGGTTTTGAAAATGGTTTTGATAAAGGATTCTATTATGATATATTGTGATGTGGAAATGTTATCATTCCTTTATATTGGTTTTATGTTTTATGATATTATATTGGTACTTGGACATTTTAACGGGTGGTTAAGTTATAAACCATATGACGGGTGGTGCCGTGAATACCAGGACAGGTGGTTACGTTATAACCTCCAATGCATTGGGTATGGAAGTCGTCTGTATGGCTATTCCATTAAGTATGTATGGAAATTGGCCGTATGGCTATTCCATTAAGTGATATGTGTGGGAGTCGACCGTATGGTTATTCCACTTAAGTATGTTTATGTCCCAAGTTACCTTTATATATGTTATGTGTTCTTTATATGGGTTTTATGGTAATACTTTGTTTACAAAAAGGTAAGTAATGATATTTTATTCAGTGAAGAGTTTTTACTACTTCATAAAGGTGAAAAGTATTACCTTGATAAAGTATACATGGTTTACTATTTGTTTTGATAAACTAACAGTTTTTATTCTTTGTGTATCCCTTACTGAGTTTTTATGCTCATCCCAAGTTTTTGAAATGTTTTTCATAGGACTTAGCATGGAATAGGGTCAAGGATGGGATCAAGGGAAAGTCATGCTACCTAAAACATGAAACTAGACATGTTTCTTTTTAAGAATTTTTATTTTATGGAAATTTAGTGGAAGCGTCTACTTTGTAATCTTTTGAGATGTAATAGTTATGTCATAATTATCTAAAACTCTAAACCTGAAAAGTTCCTCAATCTGAATTATTCATTTAATTCAATTTTAAGTATGGTTTAAGGCTGGGGCCTTATAGTTGGTATCAAAGGTCGGTTTAGATAACTTTAGAGGTTAGGGTATTCTTTAATCATAAGTGACATTACCATAATGGTTAGGATTTCAGAAAGAGTAATAGTTTTAGATAAAGTGAATGAGTAAGTGTATCTTAGTGTTTACCTTCCTCATTAGTACATGATGGTTTTGTTGATATACTCACACCGACATTTCTATTTTTAGTGAATGGATGGATCTAGCAGGCACCAAAGAGACAACAGGTTTGAAGGAAACTGTGGTGGTTCTCTGATTAAAATACTAGATAAAATGGAGGATTCAATGAGGAAACTCGTGGTTATTCTAAACCAAATATCAAGGAGTCATGATCAACCACATCAACCTTGGTCAGTTCTCTAATGCATCATGTACGAGATGGCCAACTCGATGTGGAAATTCATGTAATAATTATTAAGGTAACCATTAGGGTTTATATGATACTTAATTTTTAGGTAATTATGGGTTACTCTATGATATGATGGAAATTGAAAGGAATGAGATAAACTTGAGGTTAAAATATATTATGATTATTCTTGAAGATTTTTTCTCATTTTGGGGAATGTTTTAAGAATTATATAGTTTTGGAAATAGGAAAACACGTAGACTGTGTGACATCCCATCGCGTCGGACAAAGCTGCGGGAATCGAACCCACAACCAAAGTGCGACTCGTATTTATCGCCTACCACTAGACTACGTGAAGTCCCTGGTTAGTTTGACGGATTCATTCTAGTTATTTGATTTTATGAATTAAGAGTAAGTTGATTTTGGGTTATTTATGAAAATGATTAACCTATCATGGGGGATATGTGATTAGGTTAATTACTTTTCAAAACGATACTTTAGGAGAAACTGATATTGTTTGGAGATAAATGTTACTATTTCTCTTGGAAGACTATGTGACTAAATCCTTAAAATATTTGTGTTTCAATATTATATTGGTTTACTTTGAAGAATTTTATGGACAAATTGATTATAGAATGGTTCTCGTTGAACTTTGGGTTTTGTTGGACAAGTTTTGGAGATTAAGAATAGATTTTTTTTATAAAGGGTTATACTTTTCTTGATTATCTGATATTGTACTAGCCTTTTTGGTTTTGGTTTTGGTTAAAGAGATGGGATGTATATAGTTCTATTTTGTGGATTAGGTGATTCTCTAGAAGTTGATTATAGTACTCTTAATGTGAACAAGTCTTCCTAAATACTCGTCTTTTGGAGAAAATATGAGTTTGTGTAAGGAATATAATAAAAGTTGAAAGTCAATATGATAAGGGATTATGTTTCATTATGAATAAATTCCTCAATAAAAAGTAACTTAAAACAAAAATTTTGTCTATTATCTTTTCCTACTGGGGAAGCGAATACTGTTTAACCCATCACAAGTTTGTGATTTTCTCATGGTTAACTTTCTCCTAAACATGTTTTCTATCACTCTCCATCAGAACATGACCCTTTTTTTCCTCCATGTCCATATTTTCATACTTGGAATCCTACTATGGGTTAACTCGGGTGACCTTTGTACTTATCTTTCTTTATTTTAAAGTGTTTGTTTTACCGACTTTTGTTCCGATGTGGGACTTTCAAGGATGTTTCGAAGCCCAATTTTAAAATTACGAGGACGCAATTCCCAAAAGGGGGGAAAGATGTAACACCCCAGGTAAATAAAGAATATGACATCTTTATATTTATTCATATTTGTGAATAAAATATTAATATTACTTTAAAGTGGATGCTATACTCGATGGCGTACCCAACACGCAACAACGAGTTTCTTGGTAATCTTACGTTGCACTCTAATAATAAAATAATATTATTTCAAATGGTAGTTAACATGTAGCCGTTGTAATGGAGGGAATTGATAGAAATAACTAATATATGATTATATATGTTTCTAAATGTTTTTACATTTATCCAATAAAGGATAGAGGCTTAAAATATGTAATGAATTCAATTTTAGGCGTATATGCCCTAGTTTTCACTTAAGGTTCACATATCACCTTTTGATGATGAACCATCATTAAATATAGTTTTTTTCACCCTTAAAAATTCTTTTGGACCAAATAAAACTATTATTAAGAATCAGGATATCAAATTTTGCTTTGTGTAAATTTTTGGTACCTTTCTGATAAAGTTATTTTTTTAATGAATAGTGTAAAATGTTGTATTTTAATTCAAAACCTCTTTTTAATCTAATTTATTTATATGATTAGAATATCTTTTGAATTGGATTTAAAGTGAAATTATAAAATATTTATACAATTAAATCCAATAGTGGTCGTTGGAATCAATTTCACTTTGAAATCAGACTTAAACCAGTGTCAATCTTTTGATACTTATTGTTTCATAAAAACACGCTATTTGCTCTGACAGCGGGAATTAATTATTAAATTAATTAATGTGACTTATATGTTTTGAATTTTGTAAAACAGACTTCATTTTTGAATTCGGAATATCAAATATAGCTAAGGGTGATTTTTTGGTAATTTTCTGAAAAACATCAATTTTTGATGAATAGTGAAACCACTAAGTGGAACTTATAAAGGCTAATTTTCCGTTTAAATGAAATTTTTCCATCATTGTGTTTTGAATTTCAAAAATCCGACATACATGGTTGTCATTAAGAAGTAAAATGTGGTTCAATGGGATAAAAATAATTTTTTTTGTGAATGGTAACTTATTAAGTTCTTAATCGTGATTAGTGGTAATTAGGGTAGTTTAAGGTATAAATAATGCTTTAATAATATAAAATGATCTAGACACATGTCCCAAACTTATTGGTTGTGTCATGGCCGACCACGAAAAGCCATGAGCCAACTTTGGGACCCCATGGATCCACTTTGGTTGGGAAATTACATAAATAACTTTTTATTTAATGTAAAAGTAAAAATGACACAAACATGATATGTTTTACTAAAACAATTTTTAAGTGGGGTTATACAAGTCATCATTTTGATTAAAAATAGTCATTGGAAATATAAAAAGATTTCCTACATCATATTATTTTTTTTATAATTTTTAGACATTAAATAAATTAAATTATTTATGACATAATAATGATGCAGTGATGACATCATTATTTTACGATTTAAATAAAATGAAAAGATAATGTAAAATCTATTAACTACACATGTCCAAAACTTATTGGATGAGTGGATTTAGAAGACTTATCACCTTATCCACGAATTATATCAATGTGGGTCCTTTTAAAACCGAAACACATTTTCAAATAAAGTAATATTTCTTACTTTCCAAAAGTGCCCCTCCTCTCCTCTTATAAAAGGCCCCCACCTCTACCTCATTTCACACACTCCTAAAGCCTTTGGCTCTGCCAAACCCTGCCCATTTACTCTCTACACATCCCTCTACTCATCCTAGAGGATTCCCTTTGGGCATAATCCTTTCAAAGGAAGCCTTTAGGCTCAAATCAAAAGGAGTTACACTTTTAAAGGTAATTCATTCTCTCATGTTCATTTGTTTTATTTTTCTTCTCCAACCTCCTAAACTCTTTTTATTTATTTCTTTTGTAACAACACCAGTATCGTAAATATACTAGGATGTTTTTATAAGATTTATTCGAGCTACACTCTCACACAACTACATCAAATGGTTAAAGAACATACGGTTTCCGTGGATGGCGAAATTGTGCCTCCTGAAACGATGATTGTTCAATACTCATTTAACACCTTCAAATGTGGCCATTATGATGTCACTATTTTTATATATGATATATAATATGTTTATGTTTTATTTATTCTTCTTTATTATTCATTTGTGTCTTACCTTTATGGCTTCCATTATGGTTATACGCGATATCTTCATTTTAGGAAGTGCGGACTACCGCCCCCTCAAAGTGATTTGATTCGTTAAATACCATATGTGGGACGTATAAAGGATGGGACTATGATATTATATATTATATTATACTTTAATTATAATATAACTTTATATAATTATGATTCCATTCTATAAAATATGAAATAGGAATGAAAGTAGCGTTCATGCGTACGTACAGATTACTGTCTCCATGAACGGTGCATTTCATTTCTTACCTATAAATGATTATGTAATGTTATAAATGCATGAATGTACTGGATATATATGACATATATGATATCTAAATGATGAATACAATTCTGGATATAATAAACATTTGGCCACATGAACAACATGTAATTGTAAGAAGTCCACTTTCGACTTAAGAACCAAATATCGGCAAAACAAATATTATTAACTTAAATTATCACATAATGTTTATGACATGGTAATAAGTGATATAAAAGGAATAATTAACATTAAAAAGGTTCTTAAGGAAGTATAAATTAACTCAAGTTTATTATTCAGGAGATTAAAGAATGATCGAGTCAAGTCGGACCCGAGGTAAGGGATCCTACAACTCTCTTTCTTTTTATGTACACTCTTTTATGTCATTTCTTTTAAGAACATTTTTCTTATGATTGGGATGTTCTTTTATATTGCTCATAATTTAATTTTTTATGTTCATGTGATGAGAGACCCTATTATCTCTCATCAATCCATTTTGGATGTTTAGAGTGGCGCCGTTAGGCTGCCGAACTTTCGCAAGAGATCTAACCTCTCTCTTTCTTTTTAAGTACTCTCCTTTGTGTCACTTCTTTTTTTCTCCTCTTTGTTATGTTGGGGGATTTTCTATTATATTCCTCTTGCTGTAAATTCTATTTTAATATGATGGGATACTCTATTTGATCTCATCAATCCATTTTAGAAGTTTTAAGTAGCGCCGTTAGGCTGCCGAGTTTTCGTAAGGGATTTTTCATCTCACTTTTATTCCCGTGAGATTTATGATACATTTGACACAATTTACTTTGAGTGGTGTATGTACTGACCATTATTTTACTAATTGTGTAATATTATTTCATTTATGAGTATTTAAATCAATGATGTATTGTCCTTATTTCACGGGGCGTATGTTTCGAAAGATACCCATGTCGGTAAGGGAACCTTTCACCCTCCTATTTTTAAAAGACTTCTTTCGTTGGGTCTTTTAATGTACATATTGTTATGTTCGGATATGTTCTCATATATCCTATTGATGTAAATTTTATTTACAAGTGATGAGATAGTTTTTTTATCTCTCATCAACTCATTTTTATGTGATACCGTTAGGCTGTCAAGGGAACTTTTTAACCCAATTTCGATTTCTTTGGGTTCAACATGTAGTCATTGAATATGTCATCCATTGAATATGTGTGAATGAACTGTTATTGTTTTACACTTAATATCCACTTATATTGGGTGTATTTATATTTGTCACACATATTTTTGAGATTGATTTGTCCTTAATTTAAGGATACCTTCTTTATAAGGGATTTCATCACATTTGACATTTCTATCGAGGGTTCATTGTTGTTATGCACCAATTCACTCTTATATGGTGTATATACTGTCCTTTGGAGTATTATATCATGAATCCTTTTATTCTCATGATATTAGAAAGTTGTGACTAAATGTTATTCCTCAATTATTGAATTCATGTGTCTCTAATTTTGGTAAAACCCCTTTAACCAAAATGTCATTTTAAATGTTTTAATTATTTGTTCTTATTAATATCCATTTTTTCAAAATGGTTTTAAGGATTTATTTATATGGATATTAATGGTTTAAAATTTTAAGCTTCAAGGTGGTATGGGACACTTTGATTCAAAAATCTCTTTATTAAATGTTTTAAATGGTTTTGAAAATGGTTTTGATAAAGGATTCTATTATGTTATATTGTGATGTGGAATGTCATCATTCCTTTATATTGGTTTTATGTTTTATGATTTTATATTGGTACTTGGACATTTTAACGGGTGGTTACGTTATAAACCATATGACGGGTGGTGTCGTGAATACCAGGACGGGTGGTTACGTTATAACCTCCAATGCATTGGGTATGGAAGTTGGCCGTATGGCTATTCCATTAAGTATGTATGGAAATTGGCCGTATGGCTATTCCATTAAGTGATATGTGTGGGAGTCGACCGTATGGTTATTCCACTTAAGTATGTTTATGTCCCAAGTTACCTTTATATATGTTATATGTTCTTTATATGGGGTTTATGGTAATACTTTGGTTACAAAAAGGTAAGTAATGATATTTTATTCAGTGAAGAGTTTTTACTACTTCATAAAGGTAAAAAGTATTACCTTGATAAAGTATACATGGATTACTATTTGTTTTGATAAACTAACAGTTTTTATTCTTTGTGTATCCCTTAATGAGTTTTTATGCTCATCCCGAGTTTTTGAAATGTTTTTCACAGGACTTAGCATAGAATAGGGTCAAGGATGGGATCAAGGGAATGTCATGCTACCTAAAACATGAAACTAGACATGTTTCTTTTTAAGAATTTTTATTTTATGGAAATTTAGTGGAAGCGTCTACTTTGTAATCTTTTGAGATGTAATAGTTATGTCCTAATTCTCTAAAACTCTAAAACTGAAAAGATCCTCAATGTGAATTATTCATTTAATTCAATTTTAAGTAAGGTTTAAGGCTGGGGCCTTATAGACTATGTCCCACCGAATGAGTGAAGTGTATTCCAAAAATAATAATATTCAAGCGATAAAATTGTTTCTTCAATTGAAGAATATAATGTGATGATAATAAATAGTTAATTTAAATCAGAATGAAAATTGTTATTTTACCCATTATTTAAATTATATATTAAGATAACATTGATTTTATTTTTCGTGGATTATTTGGAATGATGTTATATAAAAGGTACTAAAATACATTGTTTTGAAGAAAATAATATGTGATATTTAATATATATATATATATATGAAATACTATATATATATATAACTATGAATAATGATGTATTTTTCTATAAAAATCAAAATATTATCTATGATGTAGAGATGGTATAATTATTTCACCTTTTGAATGGGTAATTTAGGAGGCAAAATAAAAATCTCAAAGGACCTAGGATATATTTTAATGAGATAGAAAAAATATTTCCCTTAAACAAATATTTATTAACATCAATACAATTACCAATGTATGATTGAAAGATAATTTTAATGATTCTATTGTAAAGTTTTTAATGTTCTGATGGAATGTTAAATATAGAATCTCACTTATGGATATGGTATTAAATCAGAAATTAATAATCTAAGGGAATAATTGTTTATTAATTTTTCCATAAACTCATTAAAATTATAAATATCCACAAATATTTATTTGAGTAATATAAAAAAAAATTGAGTTATAGTTATAAGGAGTAAAATAATTTTTAATTTGGAAGATTAATATGAAACTCGTTAAAAATAATACATACATGATGATTTTCCACAATTTTAGCCTATATAAAATTAATGTCATTATAATATTTTAATTATATATTATTTTTAATGAAATGTAAATATTTTTTATTTATTATTTTCTATCAATATAATATTGTTCTATTTATAATATATATTAATCTATTTATTTATTTATTTATGTATCATCAAAAGGTGTTTAAATATTATTTATAAATTAAATCTTTCATATATATTTCAATGAATATCTATATTTTAAGGAATATGGTGGTGAACAAAATATTTATGTATTTTTGATTTTTTTATTAATTCATCAATTTTACAATGTTTGTTATCAATTTTATTTATCTATATTAATTTTTATGTTCTTAATATTTTATTATAATAATATTTTTTATATATTTTAATTTAAATTTTTTTAATGTTTTTCATTTAATTTTAATATGGGGTTTTTTGGGTTTTGTTATATTAATGATGTGAATACTTATGTGCAGGTGTTGATCCATTTATTTTGTTAATTTAATTATTTATATAAGTGAGAAAAACATACAATAATTAGTTACTATTAATTCTTTATTAATGTTTTTTAGGATTATATTTCATTGAATGTTTTTTATTTTTATAATTATTTCCTATTATTGTTTTATAAAATCATTATGTATATATTTTTATGATAAATATAATAATTGTTTATATCATACAATTTATGTGTAATGTATGGTTTAGATCCCTAAAATTTGGTATAGATCCATTTTTTTATCCTATAGTTTGAGAAAACATATATATCGTTAACCCTAGTTTTGGAATCAATGATATATTTTAAACTACATTTTTTTATTGTTAGGATGAGAAATTCTACATTTAATACTATCAAAAGTGGAGTCTTAAATTCAATAATCTTTTGTGTTTTCTACATTTTTGTTCAATGAATAAAAAAAGTTAAAACTATTTAATGACTGATTATACATTATTTTTAAATTTATTAAAATCCATTCTATTTATTTATGATTTATTGATGTTATTTTGATGATTGAATTTGTATGATCATGATCTATCAATCTTCTTAATTTTATTCATTGCTCAATATAGATTCATGCCCTTTATTAAATATTGATATTTAATTATTATCCATAAATGTATGATGATAAAAAAATATCAAGATGAAATACATATTTCAATGTAGATATATACTTTGGGATAATAATATATGGACCCATTTCTATTCACTCAACATGTTATTCTGTTTTTGTATAACTTTGTTAAAATTTTTATGTAGTTCATAATGTAATATATCTGAGCTATAATTTAGTGATATAAAATTCTTATCAACATTAATATATTTTCCATAAATTTTTTTAAACTATAATGTATCATCTGTATCATTTCATATTTGTGGGTTTATGTTTTGTATTCCTTAATATCTTTTAAATCTATCAGTTATTATTCCATCTATAATCCAAAAAAGTATTGAATGTAAACATTGTCATTAAAATATTTATCATATTGTTTTGAAAAATCAAAATCATATGTGGTTATGTATCAAATTATTGAATTATGACGTGGAGGTTTTTCATCCTAGTAAATGATCCATAAAAGTCGATGAAATCATTATTCATGGGTTTCATCAACCCACACATAGATGTAGAGGTCCATAGAAAATGAACATCTTTTTATCATCAATATACTCGGGGAGAGTCTATTTTTGTGGGTGTCTAAGATATGCCAATTCCATGAACCACTACATGTATCCATATAATGTTCAATGTTTTATTTCTTATTCATTTTCATATTTATGTGGGAAATTAAAAAATAATTCATTTCATTAGGAAAATTTTCTACTTTTGTGATGATTTTTACAAGGAATAAATTTCACCCTTGTGTATTCATCACAGTCATTCCAATACACAAATTTCTAAATTTTTTTATTTCCATGTTTTAGTGTTTATAGATGGCCATGTAGAAGAATTTTTGTTTTCATGTTTTCTGTTTTTTGGAATTTTTTCTTGACATATTTTTGTCTTGGATATGTTCAATTTATTACACTTTACACCATATTAGTTTAACATAATCAAGTATTGAATGATACTTTTCTATCCCATTATAATCTACTTCCCCATGTAGAAGGCAACCATGGGTGGATTTTATTGTTGAATCGTCCTGGTACCATCATTATGTTTCATGGATTGTTGATATTTGGGAAAATATTCAAGAATATCCATTGATTTTTCTGTTAATTTATGAATAAAATAGTATAAATGATGTGATCTAACACCCAATTACTAAAAAATGATTGAGTAAATATATTTATTCTTATATTTATATCCCATAAATTTTTTTGATTATAAAAATATCATTGAATTAAATTTTATACATTTTAATATATTGTGCTATTAGTCACTCAATTTTGGTTCATGTAGTCACACTAATGTGAGATCATTCCATTAAATAGGTATTAATTTACTAAAATAAGGTATTTAATATATAAAATTTTCTACATTTATATTTGAAACTGTGATACTTGTAAACAAGGATGGTATATTCTCTTAATTAATATAAGACTGTATTTATATGAGTGTACAAAAGAATAACATCAATTATGTGTGAATTATTTTTTAAAAGAAACTATTGGTTTTCCAATTAAAGTAAAATTTATGCGAGTTATAAAAATTTAATGCTTCCAAAATAAATGATTTAGTATTATAGATAATTTATTTAACAAGATGATAAAACAAATGTAGAAATATGTTTAACTGAATTTAACAATAAATATTTAATATTTATTACATAATTAATATTCACAATAAATATAGGGATAACATATTTTTTTTAAAATATAAATATGATATATATTTTACAACATAATAATGGTTATGGATATTATGACAAATATATTAAATACAAATGAAACATAGATACGGCGGTGCTATCAGAGGTATCCTTGAAATTAAATCTATTGGAATGTATCGACCTTATTAATTCAGATGTTTGAATCTCTCTGACTAATCCTATAATCCATTAATCATATTTCTCATTAATTCTGACACAAAAATAATGAGGGTCTGGATATTACTTGATATTTAAATAGTTTCTCAATTTACCAGCACTATATAACCTATTTATTAGCGATTTCTTGACAATACCAGTTGAACGATTTTAATTATACTAGAATATTAAGAAAATAATAATTATTAAAATAAAAAAATTTATATGAATTTATAATTATTGTATAACACTCCTAATTATCAGGAGAAAAACTCAAAATGAAATGAAATCAGACGTAAATTAATCAAAAATCAGTTACTCAGTTCAATAAAGTGCTTCTCTGAGATATTTTAGGAAGCATA
The DNA here is from genome assembly GCA_963277665.1 of Viscum album. Lineage (NCBI taxonomy): Eukaryota > Viridiplantae > Streptophyta > Magnoliopsida > Santalales > Viscaceae > Viscum > Viscum album. The sequence continues at coordinate 2,030,083,354 of OY728151.1, read as the reverse complement.
ATTATATAATAAGTACGTATTATCTTTTGAACCAAGAAGGTAATATCTATTTGAAGTAAATTTTGTAACTATAATATTCTAATGATCTACAGTTTTGTTCCAAATATATTAGAACAATCTCACCAATCGTCACCTGATAGACATTTTTTTCAATATTATCTAAAAGGATGTTTCAAAAACACTACACAAAATATATGAAATAATTATTGATTTTGTTTGACAAAATTTATTTACATATCTGATTTATTTTAATTTATAACCATATTATCTATTTGAAAAAGTGGTGATCATTATTTTATTAATATATTTTATATATCTGGAAATTATCAATGATTAGAAATTATATTATGTTAGAAAAATAAAATAAATAAATTATTTCATGGTTTTCAAAATACGTATGTTAATTAAAATAACTTAAAATCTTCCAATATTAGAGAGGATCAAAAATTAAAATAAAAACTAAAAAAAGTTGAAAATAAATCATATTATACTCAATCATATACAATTCTTAATATTCAATAAATTTTTATTTATTATCAATCATACAAGATTATATATAATATTAGAAGTTTTCCCATCTCTATGTGAGTTAAGGAATGAGCATTAATTTTTTAAAATTATCTTCATTTGATAATTTAATTTAATTTTTCAAAATTATCACCCCTTTGTATATATTAAATACGGAGTCAGGTTATATGTTTTTCAATAAATATTATTTCAATAATAGGGTAAAATATATCTGATATTTTAATTGGTAATGCATACATATCATGAAATTCACATTAATAAGTCATGAAAAAATTTTTTTTTCAAAAAAATAATATAAATTTTTAATAATAGTATGTTAATAAATTTTTAAATAATTGTATAATATTACATGGAATCTAAATTTCAATAATAATTAATTTATAATTTATATTATTAATAGATACAATTAGTTTTATTGAATATATAGGATTATAAACATATATAGTTTTTATTAATGATCACTAACATTCATTGACATAACATTGTTATATTGATTATTTTCTAAGAATTCCAACATTAAAATCATAAAAATGAAATCAGAATCTTACTTAATGATCTAATGTTTACTGAATCCATTTATTAACGTGAAATTTCATTCATATTATCATTATTATAATCATTAATAAATATTATAATATCAGGATTCATTATTTTTTAGGAGATGAGTCGTTATTGGCTATAGGTTCATTATTCACATTATTTCATATATCTATTAGTATCACAAAAATATATCATAAAATATTGTATTGAAATATATTATTAATCTAATATTAATGAAACATTATTTTATATCAATTAGATGAGATATATATATTAATTTTTTATTCTAGTGGATAGAAATATTATATTTTTACATTCTGGGATTGATCCCAAAATACCTTCATAAATGATAATTATGTAATTCAAACATTATTATTCATATCATATTATTTAAGAAAAAAATCTTCATATGAATAAACTTAATGAACTAATGAATGTAATAATTCAATTACATGAAAAAAAAGATTGTAGATCATTATTGAGTTAGAAAACAGGTGTGTAGAAGAATTATCTGGAGATATATAAAAATATGTTCAATTAATATGGGTTGGAAATGAAACTAGACTCTTAGTCATCCTTAGTAATGAATATATCCGATTTTATTTTTATTGTAAAATTAAAAAAAATGAATTTCAAATTTACTTCAAATAATATATTTATTGATTACTACACTCTAGGAATTACATTTTTTTATTACGTCCAGAAAGATAGTTCCATAAATCAAGGATATCATCATTTTTGAGAAATAATTATTATTTTTATTCTACATCGATATCGTATACTTATATTCCATCCATAATTCAATGGACTATTGATTATTAAAAATAAATATGGGTTTACGAAATATATATTTTTTTTTTATTTTTTTTTTCTCTAAATTTTATCTTCATAAAAAATAGATGTGTCTGAATCATTCTCATAATTCATTCTCCAAAACAAATTTTATCCTAAACATACTCTTTTTTGTGGTATTTTAAAAATATTTTTTATGTTACAAATTTTACATCCAGAAATAAACATCACCCATTTTCCAATATCCTTGAAATATTTTGATATCATCTTATACTCATTATATAATGTAGAAGCTTTTGAGGATTTCCATTTTAATGGAAATTACATTCATTATCTAATGATATATGAATTTCATATGGATAATGTAATGGTTAAATGATAAAATTTTTATCATTGATTTCATAAAATAATTTTATCATTTTTATTGTGTTTATGAGAATAATATTTTCTTTCATTATTCCTAGATGTGCCTCAATTTCAAAATCCATTTAATTCATTGAATGAACTAAAAATGGATTCAACATTTTTATCTATAAAATAATATTCGACTAAAATGTACATCATTGATCAAATTAATATAGGAAAAGAAAAAAATCATGAAATTCATCATTGGAAATATCAATATTAAATCCAAATCGTAGATATAATAATATTATATAGTATCTTCTTTCACATATTCATAATAAAAGGAATTATATGTCTGATTGAAAAAACAATCATATTTGTATCCAATTATGAAATATTATTGATGTTACAATTAAAATTGAAATTATAACATTGAAACTAAATTTTTTTTAATTATTACACATGAGTTATGTTAAAATATCTTGAAATTTATCATTACATAATCTAGTAAATTCATTTAGAATTCACATCCTTATATTCCCAAATATCGATTAATTTAAGAGTTTTATAAAAAAAACAATATATTCAATACATAGAATCCCAAAAAAATAAAATGCGTGTACTACTAAATCAGTACCCAATTCATCCATAATAGAAATGTTTTTCAATGAAAACATTTAATATTTTCATGAAATTATTTCAAAAAAATCATGGTTTTTAAATTTCACTAACCTGTCATTATACTATATGTTATAAATTTTAAAACATGGGAAGATCAAAAAATCCTTGTATGGGAATAAAATAATGACAGAATGAATTTGTACATGAATACATGTAAACATATGAAATAATTTTCACCAAGACATACTTATCACTGAATAAGTATCGTATAGTTACATTCTAAAAAGATTAGTTTTCTGTAGACCATAGAAGAAAAAATTGTATAATAATGGTAACATATTTTTTTACATACATAATATTTATTCCCTCATGACTACCATATGATTTCCTACCATATTTATTATCATATAATTCATCCCTCACAACAACCTTACTATGTAACCCTCAAAATTACTTTATTGTTTAACCATCACAGTTACATAAGGAGTAACAATACTTTCGAACTCCAACATAAACATACCCAATGAATTTGAGAGAGATATAAGATCCAACATTCATCATAATAACATTCCATGTAATATAATAAAAAAATAAGAATATAATGATAAAAAAATCATTATTAATTTTGTAAAAATGAAAAATTTAAAAGATTACTTATAATGAAAATCCCCTTAATAATATCACATAACTGAAGTGAGAATTAAAAAAATGATTGGAATATATATATTAAATATTAAATAAATTTAATATAAATAAAAATTATTGCACAAACAATCATAGTTCCACATAATAAATGAGGGTGAAGGTAACCAAAAATAATGGAAATTTAGAAAATCATTCTATTTCATTTTGTTCCCTTTACATCAAATTTTTTTCAGAGCTCTTATAAAATATTTTAATGATTATTTTAATGTATTAATGAAAAATATTATATTTATAATATTTATTTTATTTGTTTATGAAATAATTAAATTGATTAAATAATAATATTTTGGACTTTCTTGTGTGAATTTATTTATTTCATGAATACCATGGTAGGTTCATTATGAAAATTCTTATCGAAAGGAAAAATAACTCAAAAAGTGGAGTGAAATGATATTAATATGTTACCAGAATTTTATATTATACATTATATCATTTTTTTACATATGAGAGTCTTTCATTAGACAAACCATTAAATGGAATGATTTAACATATTTTTGTGTTAGTATTGATCATGACAAACTTATATCATTTTTTTCAATGTTATGATTATAAATTATTTATAGAACATTAAAAAACATATAATATGTAAAATAATATATCAGACTACTATGATAATTGTTGTATTAACAGACATGGAGGTGCTGATGAAATTTAATGTTTATAATCCACAACGGTGGTAAATAGACACATCTTGGATGATTTCTCATTTTTATTATAATAGAGAGAGGATAAGAAGTAAGATGAAAAAAATTTACGTAAACATTATAAAATAATAATATATGTTTTATAATATGGATTTAATTCCACTTTGATAATGTGAGTAGATGTGATTATAACAATAAAAAAATAATTTAAATGAAAATAAAATAAAATGAATGAGGATTTTACCTCTTGAATTGTCCTCATTGAGAACCCATTTACGACCATTGTTTTGGGTTTATGATGAGACTAGAAGGTCATTGACTGGGGGAAGATCATTGGAAAGGGAATTTGGTATAAATTAAACAAGATAAAAAGTTATGAGGTGTGAGGATAAGATGTGGTGAGTGTTGATATTAATATTGGGTTTGGAGGGGTGTTTTCTCAATACTATATTTGTTAGTTAATTATTTTATCTCGAGATTATGAAAATTTTTATCATTATAAATTAATATATTATAATGCTTAAGTAATGATATATATTATAGTCATTATATATGTTATGACTGAAGGAATAGAGTGTTTATTGTATAATGTACAAATACCATAAATTACTAAATTTTATAATTCAACAATAACTTATGTACATCAAATGAATACCAAAAATGTACCATAAAAACTTTTTGACATATAGAATTAAAAAAAAAATATTTTTTTTAAATATTTTTTTAAATATGAGAAATTATATTTTTAATTAAAATAATAAGATATTGAAAAAATACATCTTTTAAAACAATAATATATTTTTTAGTAAATATAAATATTAATTAGAATCACATTAATTTTTATTAAAATCATAATAAAAAACAATAATTGTTAATAAATATATTTAATAAAAAAAATTATTTTAAACGATTATATAAAATATAAATTTCATATTAAATCTATAATACTCACAAAAATACCATCACAGAATTTATAATTTTCGAAATAATATTTTTTAATAAGTGAAATACATATATCAAATTTTCAATCATAATATGGATAAATTGTTTGTATAATTTTTTGGTGAGGTTATAATTGTATTGGCCAGATTACTATTCCACGAGGCCATGGTACTATACTAAATATTATGTTACTTTTCCATTAGTTTAAATTCCATATTTTATATAAATTAAACTTATTTAAATATATATTTATAGTGATTTTTAATAATTAATTCTAAAATGAAATATAATTATTTTATAAGTACATGTGTCATTAAATTCCACCCACATTCCTGAAAATGCATCCTCACTATTTTTATTTACATATTTAATACCTGAGGGTACTATTCCCTCATAAAATTTTTAGATTCCCATTTTTCTTCTTCATTCATTTAATTTCTCCAAAAAATTTATCTAATAAATTACATTATACTGAAATGCATTCTCTCCATTATCAATAATATTAATATTTTTCACATTGTAAGAACGAAACTCTTCCATGTAAAATACCTCTTGGCTCAAAACATGAGATTAATCTAGTACATCTTTTATCAACATCGAAACATGGAAACAATTGTGTACTCACGATAAACTGAGAGTCAATGCTACTATTTAGGTGACTGGTCCAACTCCATCAAGTATTTTATAAGGTCCAGTAATCGATGGACTTATCTTTATTCTTTTTTACAAAAAGGAAAAACACATTTCATTGGTGGGATTATTAGAAAAACCCAATAACCTACCTCAAATAAGAATACATTCATCATATAATATAAATGACATTTTTATCTACCTTTAGATATTGTCGTATATTTCTGGATCATATTCACTTTCTCTAAAACATCATTTACTAAATATATTCCCATAAACATCATTTCCCCCACATCATCCAAAAATAGAGGGTGAATATTATTTCCATATAATGCCTCAAATGTTTCCATATATATACATGAATGACAAAAAATATTATAAAAAATTTGAATAAACAATAATGATGATCCCATCATCTCTTTTAATCAATTGATAATTATTAAATCATGTCTTCCAATTTCTGACTTTTTTACTCGTTATGTCAATCAAATTATTGATAACAGGATGTGATGAAATTTAATTTATAACCAAATTACATTGGAAGGGATTTAAATTTTTTTATATGATATTGGATCTTAGTCAAATACAATTCATTGAAGAAATCAATGTAACATAAAAATAAAATTTAGGTAGAGTTGATATAGAAGATCCAATGAAATAATATCACGAATGGGATGGATATATAAATTTTTTATCCAATAAATAGGGAACCAAATCACATTTTTACCAATATAAGTCTTTGGTTGTCCCACTACGAATTCCATGGATATATTTTTCCATTTCCTCTCTAGAAAAAAAATGGATGAAAAATTTCATTTGGAATTTATCTATAACCTATAACATACATAAAAATAAAAAATTTCATTATAAATTCTTCAATATCTCTTTTAATTCCATACCACCAGTAATACTCTAAAAATCCTATGGATATATTTGCGATTCCAGGATGAACTGAAAATGGAGAACAATGAGAATCACATAAAAACTCATTCTTCAACTACGAATTATAGAGAACAAAAAACCTCTAACCAAATCTTAATACACAATATTTATCATAATTACATTATAGAAATATACCTATTCCACAAATTCCACCCTTTAAGATAACTAAACATCTTTCATCAGCTCTTTATTAATTCTATATGATGGGGATGACAGAAGTGAAACATATATCAAGATAGATGAATTTTCTGATCAAATAACATCCAAGGAAAAATTAATCAAATCAATAATCATTTGGTATTTTTCTTAATGTATCTGGATTAATGATGCATGATTTTATCAACTCAAGGAGTCTCCCAACATGTTTTCATTTCATTGATAATAATTAAAATTTCAAATATAATCCTTTAGAAAATCAATCCATCCTCTCAACATCATGATGAATTTCTTAATGAATATATATTTCAGTTATTTATGGATATTATAAAAATCCAAATTTGGATCCATATTGTAGAGACCCGAAGCTTGACGTACATGGACTTTACATTAATTTTGAGGAATACTTTGTACATAAAAAACACACACACACAAGGATCGTAATAGTTTAGTGTCTTTGGAAACTCGGAATATAATCTTCTAATCGTGGTGAAAGATCTTCCACATCTCCCATAATGATCTTTTTTTTACCAAAAAACTTTTTTTATATCTTGGGGAAAAGAAAACATAAAAGGGTAAGCTCAATTTCTCAGTAAGGGTAAACAAAAAAAATATCAATCACATCATATTTATAAGAACATAACATTATGGAAATCTTAACCTTCAAAAGAGAGAATAATTTCATAACATGGTATAAATCATAGTAGTGAAATGAAATCCCAATAATCATAACTTATAACATGAATCTTTGTGGCATACACACATAATCATAGAGAATCATATCTTATTAGTCAAAACTCATTGCCAAGACTATCTTAGTGGACAAAGTCCATTTCTGAACCGAGTCACCCTCGTTTAAGTCATGTTTCACAGAACCGGTATAACCTACCGTTCCAGCCATTTCTATCACATGAGATATAAAATCATTACCCAATGCATTGGAGGGAGATATAGGTCCCACCCATCTCATAATGATACCATTCTTATGTGTTCCACAAAATCATAAATCATACATCATTGCATAACCCATTTATAAAAATGGGATTCTTAAACATCATGACATCATAAAACAATTTATATAAGATAAAGGAATTCATAAAAATATTTCCATCACAACATAATAAAACCCATTTAATAATAGGGATAGAAACATAACCCTATATTATCTTATATGGGAAATAATTTTGATAAAACTCTTGAACTCCATTCTTGAGGAAAATATCCTTTCTACTTCAAAAACATTTTTACTTTCTTAACATGTCATACAATTTTAAACTAAAATAAGTTGATTAAAAATAAACATGAAAACTTGTAAGGGAAGATTCTTGGAAATAATGTTTTTAAAATCCATTCATGCCGTATAAGTTAAAAGAAAACATTCTTCTCGTAATTTTTTTTCGGAAAAGTCAAAAAGTACCTCGTACGAAAAACGACAAAAGATTCCTTTCATATCTTTTACTAAAAACTCACTAAAGGGTAAAATTGGATTTAAAAATTGTAGGTGGATTTAAATAATATTAAATATCTAGAAAACATGGATGTGGATGATAAAATACACCCCAATAAATACCAAAGTATAAACAATCTCGGATAAAAATGAGATTGTGATATTTCCCTTACCTTATGCCCGATATGCTTTGTACGTATCTGAACCTACTATATAATGATTTAAATAATGTCATTAACTTATTAATGAATCATATTCATTGTTATGATATCATATATGGTTCATTTATGACTTTATATTACCCGTTCTTTTGTAAATTCCATGTTAATGAAGCGTTTTGGGTAAAATCGTTTCATTTGTCATAGGTGTTTGGACTTGTTGTTATTGACTTTATTATTACTTATATCATGATTTAATTACTTCCAGAATATAAAATATCATTTATATATCATATATATTCAGTATATATATATATATATAATAGATAGATAAATGAAATGAAACACACCGTTCATGGAGACGGTAGTCCGTACGTACGCATGAACATTGTTTTCCTTTCCTTATTGTCTTGAATGGAAGTAGGTGAAATATATATATACATAAATCCAGTAGATTTACCATGTCATATATTTCATTATTATTCATTATATATACTTTATAATCATTTTGGAATGGTTAACATTGATAAAGAATCTCATCGCGTCGTAGAGACAGTAGTCCGTACGTACGCACGAGCGATGATATCGTTCCCATGGTTGTGGAATTGTGTTGAAGTGTATGTATACTATTTAAGTATCAATATAAGTTTATAATAATCATATATATTTACTAATTACACCATTATACCCATCCAATTAAGGTGGTGGCGGAAAATAGTTTACACCACGCCGTGGAGACGGTATTCCGTACGTACGCACGCGCAATGATTTCCTTTTTCCGTAGGAGGTATAGAAGGTTAATTAGAGTTGTTTCATATTTATAATAACATATCAGTATATAAAAAATACTGATGTTATTACTTTATCATGAAACAAATAAATAAGAATAAGTTTAAGAAGAATGAAATTGAAAAAGATCGGTAATGGATATTACCTCTTTTTGACGCGCCTTCACTTAACCTCCACTTAAAGAACTAAGGATGGTATTTGAAGAAGACCAGGACTTATAGGATGATACTAGGGAAGTGGAGAAGATATTTTTTAAGGGTTTTTCGGAGCTTGAATGCTAAAATTGGTGTGAGGAGGAGAGGGAGGAGGTGCCCTTTTATAAGGGAGGAGAGGGGCACCATAGGAAAATCTCAAAATATTATTTTATATTAAGGTCAAATTCGGATTATAATGGTTCAAAAGGGTCTTATTTCGAAGATAAATTGGAGATGGGTCTAAATCCTCTCATAAAATAGGATTTAGACAAGTATTGGTTATTATTTTAACCTTATCAATTAGATTTAACTCTAAGTTAAATAATTTAACTTTTATCGTGTCTTTTTGTTTTCTTACACTATAAGGTTAAGAAACATACCATAAAAATACAAAATAACCCCAAATTGTTTATTATTAATATATATATCCTTATATATGTCATTTGGCCGATCCTTAGATTTTTTGGAATTAAATAACAATTAATAATATAATATTTGTTTTAAAAAATAATTTATGTCAATTTTGACACTATTTGGTACATGATTTTTATGAAATTCATAACAGAATGATACGTTCTAAATAAATTACTTATATCCACAATAACATTTCATATTAACCTAGAAAATTAATGTAAGTCATAAAAAGTCTGAAATTACATTTATTTGGGTATTTATAACATCAATTATGTCAATATTTCATTAATAAGAAAATTACTGCATCATCTTTGTGTCATAATAAATGATAATTATTTAATCCCTAAAAATATAAATAAATTCCTATGATTTATATAATTGTATTATATTTCTGGAGACTATTCATGTTCTTTGTTTCATGAATTTTATCAGTAAATTAAAATTATTATACTTATAAGATTTAAGAAAGTGACATGTTGTCACATTCTTTGGTTTTAATAATAATTAAATTATTTTCTTAGACAAAAGTCAATAAAATGAATCTAATACGACCCTTAGGATATATGGGTCTACTTTTAGCCATCAAATAGGAGTTTTCCAAGTGTTAGGGTAATTTTATAATCTTATATTTACCCTTAATTACCTGATTTACCTTTAACTATAGTAAATAAAATTTACTGTAGTTACTATTCACAATGCCCAAAAATAAAAAGTAGCTTATTAACATAATTTGGACCCAATGATTCCAAATATGGAATCCATTTTTCCAAATTCAATACAAAAAAGTTTCAGGAATGAAATTAATATTAATCCCGTTGTCGAATGAAAACATGTTTTTCTTTAAAACATTGCAAAAGATTAAATTGATTTTACCTACGAATTCAAGGTAAAATCAATTCCAATGACATACATTATATTAAATGGTAAAAATATATTTTATTTATACTTTAAAATCATTAAATATTATAATTTAACCACATAATATAATACGATGAAAAAAGTTCTTTTTAATTAAAATATAGGGTGTTTTTACTATTCATTAAAATATGAAAGTCATCAGAATAAAATGAAAAATTTATCCAAAGTAAATTTTTATTTCATGATTCCAAAGAATAATTATATTTTGTAAAATGGAACTTATAAACATGTCAAAATCTAGATTTAATGTGGGTGTTCTATCAAAAGGCGACAAAACTTCATTTTTTGAAAAATACTTATTTTACCCGAAAAAATTATTGTGTTCTTATAACATGTTCTAAAAATGTGTAAGATGAATAATAATGTTATAAAATTAAAATTTTAGTTAATACTATTCATAACGGCTAGTTTATAATAATATTATAATAATATATCGTTGGTTAGTAAAAGCTGGTATTGCGTACAACACTTGCTATCGAGGAAGGTCGTGATTGCGTGTAATGTAAGCCAAGGCAAGGTTGCGTGTTGTGAAAGAATACTTCATTGTTTCTTATAACAGAATCCAACCATATTTCATTTATACATTGAATATATATATATATATATATATATATATACTAAATTTTCATAGAATAACCATTATCAAAATTGTGTGTAACACGATCCAAGAATAGTGTTGCATATACTGCAAGTTAATACGGTGTTGCGTATAGCACAAGGTAATCTTGGTGTATCACACAACACAAGAAATTAATGAAATTAAAAGAATATTTTTCATAAAATCTCAGGGTGTTACATTATACCCCCCTTAAAATGAATTTCCCCCTCGAAATTCTTCGGAGCTATAAGTGGTTTACTATTTGAATGTTTCTTTAACAGAAACCCACATCGTAAAAAGGAATACCACAACCAATATTTAAAAATAAATGTATGAAACGTAACGGTTACCCAAATAAACTAATCACTGGGTTTCCACATAGGTTAAAATATGGATATGGAAGAGAAATCTAACCATCATGTTCTGATGGAGAGCGGTAGAGTACATGGCTATGGAAAAGCCAACAATCACAAAGCCATAAATTTGTGACGATCTATGTTACCATCTGATTCATCAGATATAAGATCACTAGGACAACATTTTGGTTTTAATGGTCATTTCTCTAAAGTTGATGAAATTGGAATTAGAAGAAATACATTAGTGATTTGGTTATAGTCTCCCCATTTGTCGTTCTTTGGACAATTTCCACTTCATCTCTTAAAGAAATGAAGTTAAATTTGTCATTCATGATGTGTTAGTAGATCATCTGATAGAATGATGGCTCATTCCATCTGTCTCAATCAAAAGGTTAGAAAAGTTATCAAAAAATACATTAGTCCATCTATAGTACGAATAATCATATATGGTTCCTAAAATGGACATATACTTCATATATCATACTTATTAATATAATAAAACTAGTTTCTACTAAACAGTGACTTCCTGTAGGCCAGTGGAAGGCGATAAATGCCGGCCACACTTTGGTTGTGGGTAAAATTCCCACAGCATTGTCTGACGCGATGGGCTGTCGCCCGCCATGCAAGTTGTCCTTTTTCTAAAGCTATATTAATATAAAATCTCATCAAAAATATCAAAAACGTTTTATCCTTAAACAATACTAACTTATGTCCAACATAATCCATTCCAATCATTAGGCATATCTAAACTACTTCGGACCAAGCTCATAGTATAAAGAAAATGATCACGTGAATTCCATCATTTATCCCCCATATATCATAAGATATATCATGTTGGTCAAATTACAAACATGTTAATACCTTAATCATGTATTCTCTTGAAGAATGAATACCCTTTGAACATTAGTGAAAACATGAATGCAGTCAAAAGTTAACTCTTTCAACCTACCAAAACACAAAAATTCTATATACTCAAACCAAGATATAACCTTCTCCTTATATCAGTCATGAGCTCATGAATACTATCAAACATTTAATTTTATCCTTATCCCTTCATTATGCGCATATCATTGACATTCCAAAAATATCTAAATAACCTTTCATGGATATTGGTACCATTAATCATACACTTTCAAAACTCAAGGAAAGACAACAGTGTATCAATCCTTAGATGTCTCTTTATTACATAGTACCTTGAGATTACTTATACAACATTAAACATGGTAAACATGTAATCATTCCACTACATTCTTAATCCATTGACCGAGCTTCAACAATTCTTTCATCTCACATATCATTTGTAGTCTCTTCATCATCATCAACATAAATACTACCCATACGACCATACTGAATCTCTTCATGAGACTTTCCCTTAGGGAATTGGTTTTCATAATGCCCATACATTCCACATTTAAAACATTTAACCATTGTTGATGTCATTGCAATACCATTATCCTCATCCTTGGTGTTAACTGAACCTTTCCCTTTGCACTTACTGGCTTTGTGTCTTTTATTTCCACACCCAAAGCATCTTCTAGTTCCTTTGAAACATTCTCCTTGATGCCTATTCCCACATAATTTACATAGGGGAAATTGAACTATCTTTCCTCTATGATCATCATGAAACTCTATCATTATCTTATTATCCGAGTCAGGATACTTAACAAATTTTACTTTATTGATCATATTATGAGATTGCTGATTCAACATAATAATGATGTTTGGACTTCCAAATCCCACTTCATTTGGTTTCTCATGAAGAATATCATTCCATTGTCCATCATATCCTCCATTATCATGAATCATCTTGTTTCCATCCATTTTCTAAAACCCAAAAAGAATAGTGTGAGAGGAAAAAATCATAATAAAGGGGGAGTAACTTCAATATCTAACATCTTTTGTTTAATCTAATATCGTTACCATAGTTCTAGGACTATATCCTATATGTATACTTATCCTTAGGGACACACCTAGACATACCTTAGAAATATCTCTAGGGATCTCACTAACTTTTTCGCATCCTAGTTTCCAAAGGTTGACTAATACTTTCCTCTGATACCAACTATAGAGACATGAAGCTTGATGTACATAGACTTTACATTACTTTTTTGGAATACCTAGTACATATCAAAAACACACACACAAGGATCGTAATAGTTTAGTGTCTTTGGAAACTCGGAATATAATATTCTAATCATGGTGAAAGATCTTCAACATCTTTCATAAAGATCTTCTTTTTTTACCTAAAACCTTTCTTTATATACTGGGGAAAAGAAAACATAAAAGGGTGAGCTCAAATTCTCAGTAAATGTAAACAAAATATATATCAATCACATCATATTCATAATAACATAACATTTTGGAAATCATAACTTGCAAAAGAGAGCATAATTTCATAACATGGGATAAATCATAGTAGTTAAATGAAATCCCAATAATCCTAACTTAAAACATGAAACTTTGTGGAATACATGCATAATCACAGAGAATCATATCTTATTAGTCAAGACTCATTTCCAAGACTATCTTAGTGGACAAAGTCCATTTCTTAACCGAGTCACCCTCGTTTCAGTGCTGTTTCACTGAACTGGTATAACCTACCGTTCCAGCCATGTCTATATCATGAGATATAAAATCTTTACCCAATGCATTGGTGGGAGATATAGGTCCCACCCATCTCATAATGATACCATTCTTATGTGTTCCACAAAATCATAAATCATACATCATTGCATAACCCATGTAATAAAAATGGGATTCTTAAACATCATGACATCATAAAACAATTTATTTAAGATAAAGGAATTCATCAAAATATTTCCATCACAACATAATAAAATCCATTTAATAATATAAATAGAAACATAACCCTATATTATCTTAGATGGGAAATAATTTTGATAAAACTCATGAACTCCATTCTTGAGGAAAATATCCTTTCTACATCAAAAACATATTTCCTTTCATAACATGTCATAAAATTTTAAACTACAATAAGTTTATTAAAAATAAACTTGAAAACTTATAAGGGGAGATTCTTGGAAATAATGTTTTAAAAATCCATTCATTCCGTATAAGTTAAAAGAAAACATTCATCTCGTACTTTTTTCGGAAAAGTCAAAAATTACCTCGTACGAAAAACGACAAAAGATTCCTTTCATATGTTTTACTAAAAACTCACTGAAGGGTAAAATTGGATATAAAAAATGTAGGTGGATGGAAATAATATTACATATTGTGTAAACATTGATTTTGATGATAAAATACACCCCAGTACATACCAAAGTATAAACAATCTCTGATAAAATTGAGATTGTGATATTTTCCTTACCTTAAGTCTGATATGCTTTGTACATATCCGAACCTCCTATATAATGATTTAAATAATGTCATTAACTTATTACAGAATCATATTAATTGTTATTATATCATATATGGTTCACTTATGACTTTTTATTACCCGTTCTATTGTAAATTCCACGTTAAAGAAGCGTTTTGGGTAAAATCGTTTCATTTGTCATAGGTGTTTGGACTTGTTGTTCTTGACATTATTATTACTTATATCATGATTTAATTACTTCCAGAATATAAAATATTATTTATATATCATATATATTCAGTATATATATATATAATAGATAGATAAATAAAATGAAACACACCGTTCATGGAGACGGTAGTCCGTACGTCCGCATGAACGCTGTTTTCCTTTCCTTATTGTCTTGAATGGAAGTAAGTAGATGAAATATGTATATACATAAATACAGTAGATTTAACATGTCATATATTTCATTATTATTCATTATATGTACTTTATAATCATTTTGGAATGGTTAACATGGATAATGAATCTCATCGCGTCGTGGAGACGGTAGTCCGTACGTACGCACGAGCGACGATATCGTTCCCATGGTCGTGGAATTGTGTTGAAGTTTATGTATACTATTTAAGTATCAATATCACCTTATAATAATCATATATAGTTACTCATTACACCATTATACCCATCCAATTAAGGTGGTGTCGGAAAATAGATTTCACCACAGCGTGGAGACGGTATTCCGTACGTACGCACGCGCGATGATTTCCTTTTTCTGTAGGATGGATAGAAGGTTAATTAGATTTATTTCATATTTATAATAACATATCAGTATATAAGAAATAATTATGTTATTACTTTATCATGAAAAAACTAAATAAGAAGAAGTTGAAGAAGAAAGATATTGAAAAAGATCGGTAATGGATATTACCTCTTTTTGACGGGCCTTCACTTAACCTCCACTAAAAGAACTAAGGATGGTCTTTGAAGAAGACCAGGACATCTAGGATGATACTAGGGAAGTGGAGAAGAGATTTGGCCAGGGGATGGACAATCTTGAATTCTCAAATTCGTGTGAGGAGGAGAGGGAGGATGTTCCCTTTTATAAGGGAGGAGAGGGGCACCTTAGGAAAATCTCAAAATATTATATTATATTAAGGTCAAATTCGGTTTATAATGGTTCCAAAGGGTCTTATTTCGAAGTTAAAGTGGGGATGGGTCGAAATACTCTCATCCAATAGGATTTATACAAGTTTCGGTTATTATTTTAACCTTATCAATTAGATTTAACTCTAAGATAAATAATTTCACTTTTACCGTGTCTTTTTGTTTTCTTACACTATATGGTTAATAAACATACCATAACAATCCAAACGTACCAAAAGTTGTTTATAATTAATATATATATCCATATCTAAGTCATTTGGCCGAAACTTATATTTTTAGAAATTAAATAACAATTAATAATATAATATTTGTTTTAAAAACTAATTTATGACAATTTTGACACTATTTGGTACATGATTTTTATGAAATTTATAACAGAATGATAAGTTCAAAACAAGTTACTTATATCAACAATAACATGTCATATTAACCTATAAAATTAATTTAAGTCATAAAAAGTCTGAACTTACATTTATTTGGGCATTTATAACATCAATTATGTGAATATTTCATTAATAAGACAATTACTGCATCATCTCTGTGTCAAAATAAATGATAATTAATTAAATCCCTAAAAATTATAAATGAATTCCTATGATGTAGATAATTATATAAGATTTCTGGATACTATTCATGTTTGATGTTTCAGGAATTTTATCACTAATGTAAAATTATTATTCTTATAAGATTTAAGAATGTGACATGTTGTCACATTCTTTGGTTTTAATAGTAATTAAATTATTTTCCTGGAAAAAAGTCCATAAAATGAATCTAATCCGACCCTTAGCTTATATGGGTCTACTTTTAGGCATCCAATAGGATTTTTCCATGTGTTAGGGTAATTTTATAATCTTATATATACCCTTAATTACCCGATTTACCTTTAACTATAGTAAATAAAATTTACCGTAGTTACTATTCACAATGCCCAAAAAAAAAGTAGCTTATTAACATAATTTGGAAGCACTGATTCCAAATATGGAATCCATTTTTCCAAATTCAATACACAAAAGTAGCATAAATTAAATTAAAATTAATCCCGTTGTCGAAAGAAAATGGGTTTTTCTTTAAAACATTGCAAACGATTGAATTGATTTAACCTATGAATTCAAGGTAAAATCAATGCCAATGACATACATTATATTAAATGGTAAAAATATATTATATTTATAATTTAAAACCATTCAATATTATAATTTAACCATATAATATATTACGATGAAAAAAGTTGTTTTTAATTAAAATATAGCGTGTTTTTACTATTCATTAAAATATTAAAGTCATCAGAATAAAATGAAAATTTTATCCAAAGTAAATTTTTATTTATCGATTCCAAATAATAATTATATTGTGTCAAATGAAACTTATAAACATGTCAAAATCTAGATTTAATGTGGGTGTTCCATCAAAAGTTGGAAAAACTGCATTTTTTGAAAAATACTTATTTTACCCAAAAAAATTATTTTGTTCTTATACCATGTTCTAGAGAATGTGTAAGATGAATAATAATGTTATAAAATTAAAATTTTAGTTAATACTATTCATAACTGCTAGTTCATAATAATATTATAATAACATATCGTTGGTTAGTAAAAGTCGGTATTACGTACAACACACGCTATCGAGGAAGGTCGTTATTGTGTGCAATGCAAGACAAGTCAGGGTTGCGTGTTGTGAAAGAATCATTCGTTGTTTTGTATAACAGAATCAAACCATATTTCATTTATACATTGAATATATATATATATATATATACTCAATGTTGCGTAGAATAACCATTATCAAAATTGTGTATAACACGATCCAAGAGTAGTTTTGCATATACTGCAAGCTAATACAATGTTACGTATAGCACAAGGTAATCTTGGTGTAGCATACAACACAAGACATTAATTAAATTAAAAGAATATTTGTCATAAAATCTTGGGGTGTTACACATAAATAATGTCTCCAAATTATCAATGTGAAATCCAAAACTGGTAATTTAAAATTATTTTTGGATATTTTATTTCATGAGGTTTTAGTAATATTATAAAATAATAAATCAACTGATCATTCTAAATTTGAATGAACACATGTCCCTGTAATTAAGTGTCTTTATTGATGAGAAACTCACCATTTAATGAAGGTAGGAAAACCCATTATCATTCACCAATAATTTCTTTAGATCCCATAAAAAATCCTCAAATTCTATTTTTCAAATAAATTTAGTCCCTTTTCATTTTAACTTTTATAGAATATTAGATTACTATGAATTTTTTTCCAAGCCATCAGTAATAACGATCAAATGCAAGATAAATATGAATCTGTGTAACATTTTTTGGCCATTCCCAATCATCAAATAGATTTTTTTCCAGAATAAACTAATTTTTCCATCTTTTTTACAATTCCTCCATGAAAATAAAATCAATTACAAAAAAAATTAAAATCTAATAATATTTTTAAATAACATATTTATAGTAGATATTTCAGGACCATCCTAATTTTTTTAATCCTCATTAATTTTTAAAAAGGCCAAAATATCCTCAATTAAAACAAAAAAAATCATAATATTCAAGAAATATTCTATTTATATGATCCATGAATATATATTGGGATTTATATAAACAAACAAAAAAAGATAAAAACTATAAATCCAATATCTAGTACAACATTATGTTTTATAGATTTCATCCTCCTTCACCATCAGCCAATGGTACCAGATCACAACTCCATCTTGGAAAAATACTGATAATCCTTGAGGTGATGAAACATTTCATCGATATTTGTCAAAGGATAATTATTCATAATAATGTTATTATTAATATATAAATATTAAATGAAAGGACTCATGGGACCATCATTATTTTTATTGAATAAATCATGACCAACACATTGTGATGTGATAGAAAGAATGTATAATTTATCAAAAAACTATGATAACTTCTTTTCTATTTCATACAGATACAATTGAGCCATTAGATAATGGGATTTAGTAATTGGGTTTGTGTTAGGAAACACTTATATAGTAAATTCATCTTCCAAATCTGGTATATCATTGGGACTCTCATTATTAAAAACATCTAGGTATTCATTTTCCAATATCACAACAACAATATGAATAATTCCCATTATTTAAAAAATATGAAAAAGATAATTTTTTTGATCATTTAATAGTTTATTAGAATCATTATATTTTATCAATTGTATAGTTGAATTTTTATAAAAACTATATATCATTCTACATTACAAATTCATTTGATCTACAATATATCTTTTAATAACAAATAAAAATCCAATTCATACCCATAATAAGTTTAATCTCTACTAAGGTTAAAACATCATGTTTTATAGATAATTTCTCTCCACATACAACAACATGAAGATTCATAATATTTAATTTTACTATAATTTCTACTATATATTTTAACTATTTGTTCCAATCTACATTATTGTGCACAAATTTCAAATTGATTGTAATCATTCTCTTGTATAAAAAATGTGTAGACCCTATATCAAATAAGACATTAGAAAAACACCATTATATAAACAATGTACCAGATAACACTTCATTGGATGGCCTGAAGTCGGTCAACATTGTCACAAATGATCATAAAACACTATTCAGTGTATAACCATGATTTTTTACATTGATTGGATATTTCTTTGGGATAGTATTTTCATAATTTTCAATATCATTACATTTAAATGGAAATACCTTTTTATTTCCAGAATAAATCACATAAACATTTTCATTAAAAATTCATGACATATGTATAAACATTCCAATTCATAAAAACTTCATAGTTTTGTTAATTCATTCACCATGGTTCATTTTAACACAATTTTTACAAACTGGAAACCCGTATTTCATACCATCGTATTTCATAGATATATTCTTACCCATTAAAATCCATTAGGATCACTTATTTATTTATATTTAAGTAATGTGATCATCAAAAAACACCATTTCTACCATCTTATCACATCATAATATTTTCACATACAATTTGAATTAAATAATGGAAAATTTCATTAATCATATTGGATTATATCCATGAAAAAAATAATTGATTTTTTGATCCAGATCCAAAATAATATTTGGAGGTTACCTTGAAAATAAAATGATTTTTTTCATCGTAAATGGCAAGTGAAGCCCTTTCCTCGTGTTTCATATCATGTAACTTCTTTTCCATCCTATCTAAAAACACCTTAGTCGAATATTTATTTAGGGAAATCATTTGTATATTCAACCAATTCCAAGGATTATATAACATTAGCGTCAATGATATTCTTGACTATTAACCACTGTTGGTCATATTCACCTTCAAAAATGATAAATTCAAAGACTAAACATTTTATTATCTAAAAACAACATAATATAAAATATATTTTAAATTTCATGAATTTATACTTCTATTATCTCTATGTTATATGATCCACTGATTGTAGGTTTGTGTTTCCACATAAAGTGGTCCACTATCTTCATGTTCCTTGTGGTTGATCTTTTTTTTTCTCCTGTATGTATTCCACCACCGTTTCTATCCTCCAATATTAAGACACTATTTTCATGAATATTTTGGTTCCAAAATATACTATTCCAGGTTTCAGACTATATAGGATATCATCTTCTTGGTGCCTTCATATTTCAAATTCCATGTTTCTTCTACAAAAAACCATTCTGAATAGAAATATCTTTTACGTAGAATCATGATAATCATAAAATTCTATGCCATCTCAACATAAAAATATTGTAAAAATAATTTAATAATTTTATTAAAATTATACTTACCCATAATGTTATATAATCTATGATATGATACCAAATATAAGGTTCGAACTATAAAAATTACATATTATAGAAATTTTTTTAGAATTCACTTCCACACAATCCCAATGATATTTTCTATTAAGATATTTATAAAATTAGGTAATAATTTATAGATGTAAACCAAAATGAATACAATATGGGTGATACTAAAATGGAATCAATGTAATCTATCTTACAAATGGTTTTAATAAAATTATGAAATCTTTTCATGTAAATATATCAGAACATTCATCCTGGAATATCCTTTTCTCTAACTCATTCATAAACCCTACAAAAGATATTAAAAAACAAGGGATGAGCATAAAATGATAAGTATACTATAAAAATTATAGAAACTGCTATTTTATGAAAACTTATTACCATACAATATCATTTTCACTATGAAATACATCTAACCCAAAAAGATTCATATTGTTATTCTATGATAAAAATGATATATCCATAAAACATAGAAAAAATATAATCAATCACAAATAAAAATTAGGGAATAAATTACATATTATTTTAATCATAATGGATACAATATGATTTTATCTCGTGCATCTAGCTTAGGATGCTACCCGCATAGATACACTATGAGGTAACCCTTTTTACTACCTTATAGTGTAACAATAAAAGTTTAACATCAAGTAACCTTAAGGTTAATTAACATCATAAACATACCCAATTATTTAAAGGTAGATATAGGTTTCACATTTCATCATAAAAAATTCTCAAGAACTATAATAATTAAATAATAATACTTTTATAAAAACAATCTTTTTTTTCTAAAAATTGGAATTCAAATAAGGATTATTAATGACAAGACCCTAACAAATATCATAAAATTCTATTGAGAATTAATAAATATAATGAAATATCTATATACACATTACTTACAACCTAATATAAGAATTAAGTAATTTAAAAAATATTATTTCATCATAATAAATCAAGTAGATGGTTATCCCAATAAATATAAATTCTGTTAAAAATTCAATTACATGAACTTAAAAATTCTTTAAATGAGTTAAAATATCTTGTATAAATGTATAATTAATGGAATTAATATATAAATAACTATTTTAATATTTATAATTAATTATATGATATTCTTATAAGATTTTCTCACCCATTTATTAATTATATATATTTTAATTTATTCCGAGAAATTTATTTCACCATTTCCATGTTGGTTCATAAAGGATCATCAGGTAGAATGGAAGAAAAACACCATAACATGATGAAAATGGTGTTAATATGTGTCTATAATTATAAATAATATAGTATTTTTTTATCTATGTATGAGTCATTAGACGAAACATTCATGATAATGATTAAATTTATTTTTATATTTTTTTATGATCATTAAAAATGTATATCATTTTATTCAATATCATGTTTATTTTTTGATTTGGGATAATTAAATAAATTATAATATTTGTAGTAAAATATTATATAATCATATTTACGGTTTTTTTGACAATCTATGATGGAGTTATAAGAAAATGAATGTGTATTGACCATAATGGAGGTAAATAGACACATCACGGATTGATGATCATATTTTTAGAAACAAATTGTGAGGAGAAAAGGATAGGGGATAAATTTCTCCAAAAATATGATACAATTACAGTAAATATATGATATTATACATTTAATTACTATTATATAAGTGTATAATAATAGATTATTTGAAAAGAAATATATTTCAAAATAAAATGAATGAAAATGAATGTGGATTTTACTTCTTGAATTCTCCACGATGATAACCTCTTTGAAGACCTTGGTTTTGGACTTTTAGTGTTACCATGAATTCATGGATG
This sequence comes from Viscum album, assembly GCA_963277665.1. Lineage (NCBI taxonomy): Eukaryota > Viridiplantae > Streptophyta > Magnoliopsida > Santalales > Viscaceae > Viscum > Viscum album. The sequence goes on along the minus strand of OY728151.1, from coordinate 2,030,060,534 downwards.
TGCGGAAGTGTCGTGGGAGTGGAATTGGGACAATATTACTATATATAAAAGTATTTGATGTGTGAGAGGAAGAGGTGGTGTGTGATGAATTTATAGTTGTTGAGAGGGGTGTTTTCTGATTATTATATTAATTATTTTTTTATTTTAACTCAATAATGTGAATAGTTTGATCATTTTAACAAAGTATATTAAATTAAATAATTGATGTTATATATTCTATTATTTATATCATATATGAATAAATTAACAATGTATTGAAATTATAATGTATATATACAAAAAATTACAGTATATTACTATTCATCCATTATTCAAGTATTTTCGAAAAATCCAATAAAATCACCTTGACCGTTTTTAGTTGTGTATAATTGAAAATTGAACTCCATTTTAAAAAATATTTTACATAATATGATAAATATAAATATAAATTTAAATCATAAATTATTATGATTATAATTTTAAAAATATAACTCAATTTGTAATACAAATGAAATATAATTAAAGTCTGACTAAATTATCTTATAATCAATAAGAAAAAAAATAATTATTAATGATTCTATTTTGTGAATATATATATATTTTATTTTATAGAATTATTTTATTTAAAAAATTTAATTTAAATAATTATGAATCACAAAAATAAAAGCACATAATTTATAATATTTAAAAAATATATTTACTTATTAAATTGATATAATAAATCACATTTTCACATATTTGATTGATAAATTTTAAGAAAAAATTAATTTCCGATGTGATATTAATATTATATTGGCCATATTATTATTCATAATGTTTTGGTTACAATTTATAAGCTAAATTTACTATTCCATTGGTTGAAATTCTATAATTTCTATAAATTCCAATAATTTAATTATAGAATTATAATGAATTGAGATGATAAAATATAAAATGAAAAGAAAATATCATATATGTTCCTAGTTCATTACACTATAAAAATATGGGATTAAACAAGTAACTCTCCCTAAAAATGAACGTCTAACCACACTTCAAACACTGGAAAAATCCATAAAAATATTTAAATAGAAATAAAAAATAAAGAATTATTAAATCATTATTCCTTAAAAAATATGGTCAAAAAGAAAAATTTAGTAACATTAATTTTATATTATATTATATTATCTTCTATAGTTGAATAAAGTATTATATATATTTGTAATGTTTTATCAAATTTCATCAGAAGCTCATATTTTTCTAGAAAATTACATTCAACAAGTCTTTCTTTGAGAATATATCTGTAATGTGATTTTCAAAGGAAACCGTTATATTAATTTGTTGTTAGAGAATTTTATTTGAGGTTAGAAAATAAATATCTAAAAACAATCAAAATACATAGTAACTATTCACCTAGAATTCATTGAACAGATTTAAGGTCCACAAACTTTTATTATTTAATTATGAGAATAAAAAATATTATAATATATTCATTTGATCTGAAGACATAAATTAATTACTAACACAATAAAATTAATTCATGAATATATTCATACGTATTTATTAGATTTTGAAAATTACTAATTGTTTGTATAATTAATAAGAGAACTAAAATGATATAATAATTACATTGGTATAAAACTAAAATTATGATATCTGAAAATAAAAAAATAATTGTGATGTATTAAAAAATATGGAAATTCATGAAATATTAATGATATTTTTTTGATATTATAAATAAAATAAAACAACAGATAAAACTAAATTAATATAAAATGAATTATAATAGGAAAATATGGTTAGGTGAATTTTTTTTTTAATAAAATCCTTAATTCAAAAAAAAATATTTTTACAAAAAATATTAAATTTTTTGAAGATTAAATTCATCAAAAGGTAGTTTATTTATAAATTAGTAATACAATTATAAATATAGTGTAAGGAGAAAAATAATTATGTGATTTTATTAAATAATTTACCATTGAAATATAAAAACATGTGGCCATTTAGAAATAATTTGTTCCAAGATTTTAAACTAACATGAAATGAGTATATGAGAGGTAACAATTTTGAAATTAAAATATGAAAACTGTAAAGGGGATGCAATACTAGATAAATGAGTAAGACTAGAATGATAAAGATGATGACTAAAATCATATTTTTTAAATGATAATTGAGAAGGTTTAGTTTTCCACATGAAAACAGTAAATATCTAGAATATAAAATGATTTGATTCTAAATTATGAAAATGAGAAGAAAATAAATTAATTCATAAAACATAAAGGAAATATCATAAAATAAAAAATTTATGAAATATTATAATATAGTATATATAAAATTATAATTTTTTTATAATTTCTGATACACACTGAGTATGCGAATAGTATCCTAATGGTTCAATGGATGATGAAGATTATATGATTCACTAGAATCTCAAAAAATAAATAATGAAAAATTATATTTTAATTGGAATTTTTTTACAACAGTATTAATGTTTATAAATTATTCATAATTAAGAAATTAAAAAATACTTTTGGAGGATCCCCACTATAATGAAATATTGGATATAATTTAAACTATATGATTTCCTATATTTCTAGAAAATTGTAAAACTATTTTGTAGGGAAAATAATTATCTCTACTAAATGTTCATCATGATCCCCGTATATCAACCGCACAAACCAACCCCATGTGGGACAAGAAAATAATATGTAAAAGTGTTAAATGAATGGTTTTGTATATGTGGGTAATAATTTTGTCATATTAAATAAACAATCATCATTAATGTAAAATGGTTTTGTGGATTCAAAATTAATCCATGTGGAATGAAATTATGGGTAGAGATGTACCCATATAAAATGGGGGTAAGTATTAGTATGTCATCCGAATTTAATCAATAACAAAACAATAAGTATTTTTGATTTAATCTTATAACCATAATGATGAAAATTACTATATAACATGTATTAATGTTTAATGGTAATTTTTGGAATGAATGATTAATAATATATAAAGTTATGAAGAAACTATATGGTATGAAAAAAAATTAATATATAAATGATAATTCCTTAATTGAAATTTAGATTAGGAATATGGAAATAATTAAATATTCAAAAGAATGAATCTGAAGTTAATTTTTAATAATAAATTTCATAAATGTTTCACTATGTGATATAAAAATTGAAATTATATATGTAACATGTTATTTAATCATGACCATCCATAATACTCTACTATACGATTCCATAATAACACCTACATGAGTGAATTTATTTTTTTCTAATATTTATTTTTAGTAGAAAAGACATTATAGTAGATATGATAAATTGTGTGTACGTGCTAAATAGAAATTAGTGAATAATCTAAATAAAGATACATTAAATAAAATGAATAATAATATATGAAATTCTTGTGTGGTGTTATACTAAAAAAATAGAAACTATTCTAATCATAAAACATTTTTTGCTAATTCACTTATTTATAATAAGTGAGCCCTTGATATGAAGCTTAATTTTATGTAATAGATATATAAAATATATATTTTATGTAATATTATTTCCACTTTTCATTTAATAATAATCCATTCATATAATTAAATAGTTAATGTTTTGTTAGACCTCCGAGACAAGTAATATTGCTCAATAAGCATTGACATTCATGTATATCATGATTATAAATTTTGTCCTAATAATATGGTACCAGCTAATTTAAAAAAACCAGTGTTTAATATAGTAATGTAATAGTATTCCAAAATATGGACTCTCAATTATAAGAATAAACCCATCTATTGGCACCAACACTACCCATGGTAATAATTATTATTGTATTTCCAATGATAGAATTATTTTTGGGAGTATTGGTAAAATTCACTCTGTGTTGTTAATAGATATCCATTTAATGAGCCCATTAAGGAATAAAAGATCATATATATCAAGTGGTATCATGAGGCTATAAATAATATTCCACAATAATGAGATAAAAATTTTGTATTTATCACATGATTTTCCTAATATCATATTTTCTCAATATCCAGACATAATGTTATTAAAATATTAGGATAATTTAAAATTCTACTCAGTGTTACACTACTATAATATATTGATGTAAATGAATGACATGGAATGATACAATTTTTTTTAATGAAATTCATGTTTCATACAATGATTTCAAAAAAAGATGGTTCATAGGATTTTCTAATGATAAAATTTAATGTGGGAAATTCACAAGAATTAAAACTTTTAGGGTATGTAGTTAAAAAGAGAAAATAATTTCTCCTCTAGGGGTGGACCAATACATATATTTCATGATTTCATGTGTTGATAGAGAATTTTTTCCCCAATATATTTATAATGTAATTTTTATATAATTTTAATGGATAATTTAAATTAATGGGGATTATAACTTGATATATTGGTATACCATATAGAAATTTTTGAGATATTTGTATTTTATTTAAAATAGACTGAATGATTCCATAATGGGGAGTTTGATGGTAAAATATTGATTACTATTTTTATTTTAATTTTGATTCTAGTGGTAATGATTAATATATCAATTATGATTATGTTTTTACAGAATATGATGAATGATGGATTTGTTATAGTATAAAAAACGAATTTGGTATAATGCTATATGAAACATGACATTTATAGTTATATTTATTTTAAAACACAATATCATAAAATATGGTGATTTTATTTAATAATTAGTATGTCAAAATATTAATCCTTTTTGGTTATTTAATAATGTTATGGATAAATACAAACGGAAACATAATGGCATCTCCATACAACATATAATTTTCATGGAATATGGGTGAGAAGAATATAGAGTTATGTAATCATTTATGATATGTTATGACGATATTATTGGACGTATCATTAATGGTTGAATTAATAATGAAACATTATCATGAAAAACTCATAATGGTATTTATAAAAAAAAAATATAGTATTTTAAATATTCTATCATCCCAGGATATAAAAGAATTTATAATGGAATTATTGTGAATTGAACAAATGATTTTTTTTGGTATGTGATGGATTTTATGTGAATCTATGACATTGCTTGATCAGCTGAGTTAAGATAGTGATGTGGTTCTTGATAGTAGTCAATTGATGTTCATATATCAGTCAAGTCACATGATCGATTTACATTCATTATTGAAATCATATAATCATTTGTGATCATGTGATGAAGTTGGATTAGGAATCTACAATCAGTCACACAATCATGGGTACATCCATGATCGCTGGCGGTGTTCTTTATTGATTACTATACTTGTCAATACATCCATTATTTTAATTTAATTTTTAATGTGGATTATCTAGGGTTAATGGTACTTGGATTTAGTGACTAAACACATTTTTCAGAGTAAAATTTTTGGTTAATTCCGTATATATAATTACCCAATGAAATAATTTAATTAATATTTGTTAAAGAATAAATTATTTCTCTTTTTGAGAGATATATATATATAGGATGAAGAATAACATCATGGGTGGATGAAAGGAATTTGTTATATATTGTAATAAAATTTAATGTGCACAAATATTTCTTCATGATTTAGAAGAGGTTTCGTAAAAAAGGTTATATTTTAAAAGGTTATAAAACATATTTATACTAGATATTTCATGCACATGGTGGTACAAGAACATATCCACATGATGGGAGATTCACATTAGGTGTATTTTTATCAAGGATATAAAAGTATTATTAGAATATCTCTATTATGTTATAGGGTTTCATTCATGAGTTCACTCAAACATGGTTGAACACCAAGGGTTCCATAATGAATATTTTGATACATGATTTTTTTTTCATATGGAATCTTATAAAAGAATAATAATGAAAAATTAAATCCATATTTTTTGTTACACATATAGTTTATAAATGGGTTGAATTAGAAAAATATTCAAAATTTACCATTATTTAGAGAATAAGATATTATTATATAATTTTTTATGATGAATGTGATTAGAAATCACATTGAAGAGTCAATTAAATTTTAAATATAAAATGAAAAGAGCTATAAATAGAAAATATTTTATGTATAAAATCTACTGTTATGTGGGATACTAAGTCTCATGATGAACAAATTATAGACTATAATGTTCATTATCAGTTAAAGAGTCATAAAATCATTAAAATATGGATGATCCTTCCCTAATGATTTTCATTAATGTGTTGAATTTTTACTATTACATAGGTGAGGAATGACTGAACCATAAATAATATATATGTTTTCATCATAGAATCAAATGTCATTGGATGAATCATTTTATAAATATATCAATATATTATTATGGGATCTTGTAACATTGACACATCATTAGTGTTGGACCATGTGCATTTCCGGTTTTGGTGAAATAATTATAACATGTGTGTTATGTGAATGTTATACCTAAGGTAATGTTTTATTATTTTTTATTGGGATTAAAAGATTATGTGGCTATAAATGGAATAATATAATATTGAAAAAAATTAATAAAATAATGATAAAAAGATTATTGTAAAACCATTCTTCAAACATCTCCCTAACTACTACTCACACCTAGAGTGTCATGAACTAGTCTGGGTACCCATGAAACTTGTTAAATAATATGGTTCTAATCTAGATCGAATGAAGTTCCCAATGCCAAATAGTCAGAGACTAGCACCTGGTATCATAAATCATAAATTTGTGAATAAAGATTCCACAAAACACTCATAAATCAAGACAAGAAATTAAATATGATAAAAAAATGAATTCCACTAAGATTATAAACTAGAACACATTAGAGAAATAAAGCCAAATATAATACAACATATGCCCCAAATTAGCGAAAAACAACTTATGTACCTAAGGACCCATCTGACCATGATTAATGTTCAATAGCTAGATACACCTCTAGGAGATCCTCTACCCTTTCTGAAGTCATAAAGTACAAAACCTACCATCCCCTGAAAAAAGATGTAGGGTGAGAGATGAATAATGATAGTTGATTATCACCAAGGATTCCATTACAGATTCCAATAATATATTAACCAAAGTAATTCATTTAATTTTCATACTAATAGGATTTTCGTTTCAAAACTTATTTAATAAATCATTCTATTTAATTAAATTGATGGAAATGTACCACAAGAAAAGGATCTAAAGTTCCAGAATATTTATAAAATAATGTACAAAATAAAAAATTTATATAAACCAAATTATAAATTTTCTTAAGGTATATAATTTTGTTCAAAAATCATTTTGTGGAATTTATATCACATTTATAAAAATAAGAGAGAAACATGGACATCAACCAAACAGGTACATATATTTCTATGTATCAGACTCCATATTCACTATGTGATATAAGCAATTTTTGTATATAATGGTCCCACTGACGCTCGATAGAGGTGACTCATCACCACCACATCAGTGATGTGACCCACCACATTTATGTTTTAGAACATTCTATTACATAGGGTGTGTCAAAATAACATACAATATGATAAGTATAACATGTGATCTTACACTATCAATGATGGGTAATTTATTTTTAGACAAGTTTAAATTAAATTCAATCCCTACATCAATTTCAATAGTAATTTTACATTTAAACCCAAATTGGGTTTTAATAAAAACATTCCCCTTCTCAAGATAACCCACATTTTTTCTATCAAGTCATATTAATCCATTTTTCATAATATTCAAATCCATTAAAATCCAATTACATCAATTTTGAATTTCATTTATACAATTAAATTCATCAATTTAATTTAAATTTTTTTCATCAAATCTACACTCTATGTTAATCGATTTAAATCAACCAACTAACATAAACACAAAAAAATTATATTGAATTGGAGGTTTAACAAAATTTTAATGCCAAAACCATATAAAATTTTCTTTTTTACTAGAATTATGTTTTAATAAATCAATTAAATAAATTTTTGAGAAATTGAATATAAGTCATAAATATAAAATAAATAAATAAGTACAAGGTTAAAAAAATTTCACTAACATAAAAGAATCTCATATATTTTTTCTAAAAAAAGCCACTCACAATAGAACAGGTCAATGAGAATAAAGGTGTAAAAGAAGACTCAACTAATCCTTGAAACTAGATGCCACACTAAAGATCATATATCCATCAATTTCAGGATGTTATACTATAATAAAAATGTAGTAGAATGATTAAATGATGAATAACACAGAACAACAATTACATTGGAATAACACCGCATGCACAATGATGATTAAACCGAGAATGAAATTATTTAGTAGGGTTAGAGAACTCCAAGTTCTCCTAGGGAAGTATTTGGGCTGAGATAATAAAAATTAAATATTAGGGAAAAACTATATCCTCTATGACGCCCATTTACAAACTTAATTCAGTTTATTAAATGACTTTAAATCCCACTACACATCATGAAATAGATAAGTTTGATAATCATCGAAAAAATCATTCAATTGATTTAAAAATAAATATAATCAATTAAATATGATCTTTAATTAATTCATTATGTGTACCTAGTCATCACATCATGTACCCTTCATGGGCTGAACCATTCAAAACATTTACCCAATAACCATTTCCCTTTGTGTAGTCGACTTACACGGCATTTAACTCTTCAGAAGCCTGCAAAAAGAGCCAATTAAAGATATGATTCCAACAAAACTCTGATTTCATCATTATAGGTATCCTCAAAATTAATTATAAACACTTAAAATTAAAAAACATGTACAAACCATGACAAGGATAAAGAAATACATTTCATATCGGTAATGTGATATTACAACCTCTCCACCATAAGAAATTTTTTCATCATAGAACCTTTGAATTAGATTCCATGCCAAAAATACGAGTTCACTGCCCTCATAATATTTTATTTCTTTTCAAAATCAAATGATTATCTGAAAAATTGTACAAAAGAACATGAAAAATGGTATCTTCCACCCATAATGTATCACTATATCAGAATCAACAATCCTGACTGGCCGCACAGTCAATGTAAAATCATGTTCACTCTTGAGATCACTCGAGCTCAAAATGTGATACGGATTAGATAAATTTATTCTCAAATATGATACATGGTATAAATTATTTATCAACATAATTTTTTGTGGAAATTATAAATGGTATATAACATTTAACACCAACTCAACATCCTTGAAGGGTCTGATAAATGAAGAGAATGATTCCCTTGCCTCCCCAGACATTGATGACCCAAACGATGTGAAACATTCCAGAACACATGGTCACCTACAGAGTACACCAATGTTCAAAAACTATGATCAACATAAAAATTATATTGGCTATGTTCTATCATAATTATATGATGAATTATATAGATCGTTTCTATCAACTCTTTCATAAAACATAGTCCAACCAAGGAAAATTCTACAATTTCTCACCAACACAACATATATTTACAAGGAAATCCATAAAATTCCCCAAATGGTGTTATTATTATTATATAATTTTTAAGTGATATTTTATGAAAACTCAATTATTTCCATGTGATCATCCAAATCCCCACTGAAGTTGTGAACTGATGTGTAAAACATATCCTTAAGTATATGTATAGCTCTCTATACATGACCATCTGACAAGGGATAATAAGCCACACTCTAAATAACATGAGATACTTGTTTCTCTTGAATGGCACTGAAAATTTGGGGAGTGAACCAAGGATCCCTATAAAAAATGTAGAAGATGATTATCTGTGAAAATAACTAATCCCTTTCATGTAGTGATTTCCCATATCCACAATATTGGATTTATCATAGGTTAGTATATAGCTTTCCACCATTGTCAACTAGTAGATCTAAAACCATATTTCATTATTATTTTTCTTTTTATGATGACATCCAACCATGATGTCCATATAGATATAATACCTCATCCACGTGAAACTATAAGTGGATGTTGTAATCCTGATCTATTCATCCGCTCAACTTTCACATGTTGGATTATATAATGAAGAGAATAAAACTCATTAATGTCCAATCTCATAAAAGGACACCAGAACATCCACAACATATCATAAACCATCTTCATTGTTCCTTGATATGATAGGATTTCAACTGAATGAGGGATAATAAAACTTCAGCCATGTTCCCTAGAACTCCAATATGAACCAATGTAATGGGAGCCATCAAATTCCTCTATTCTAAAGACTTTTGTATTACCATAGTGGGATATTTTATTTTCAATGTTTCTTCAACAACATTCAATTTCATCAATTTATATAATATAATGAATTTAATTTATTGTAGGTATTCCACCGAATGAAAATGATAAAGATTCCAATATCATTAAGGTAATATTAAACTCATGTTTTGCGGGTGTTAATACACAAAAAAACATTCCCAAAAAAGTCAGTGCTAACAACTCTTAATCACGTGACTCATGAATGCATGTTCATGGTTTTTGGTAGGATAATTCGTCTCTATTGACCTATGTTGGAAAAATATATTAGAAACTATTGTATACCACTATGTAAGAATGCATCCCAAGCCTAAAAATGAAGCATAAAAAATTACCCAAGAGCGTTACCCAAGATCTAGAATAGTCAACATTAGAAAAGTAGTCAAAAAACATTTCAACTCAACAAAAAAGCTCAAAATTTTTTCATTCAAAAAAAAACAACTCCCCCTTACAAGTTTTATTGGTTTTTGGAGAAGCCATCATTGATAATCCCTTTAAGAACTAATGAATAAATTTAACTGACTAAAATAATATTTAAATATTGAAGACATTTTGTTGTAGACAAAAGGTCATAACAGCCATCATCTATTCTAGATCAATAGGAATTATTTTTTTTGACACCTCATGTCCCAGGAAAATCACTACCACAATCCATAAAACACACATTGAATTCATGGAATAACGTTTGTGATATCTTGACCAACTTATGACTATTATTAGATGATGGAAATTATCATCTGTGGAGTTGGATAGATGATGATGAAATCTCCAAGAAATACCACAAAGGTATCCCAGTATTCGAAAAAAATCATTTTCATCAAATCCATGTAAATATTAGGAATCAATTTCAAACGAAACCGAAAAATAGGGTACTAATAATAGTAATACCTTCTATTAATGGTAATTTTTCAAATTTTGTTACTTTAATACCCAATTGTAGGTAACCATAATAATGAACGTTATTTGAAAACAAATTTATACATATTAATTAATCCAAAAAATAATTAATATGTTTAAAAAAATACTATTTATTCACCATATATTGATTGATATTTCATTAATAAAATAATATGATATGTGAACCATCATCCTTCATTAAAAAGTGACCTGCTGCTAACCACAGATACACACTAAGGTGTATAAAGAATTTCTCAATATGATTGTCCAATTTAGACTTAATATCTTTAATTTCAGCATGATCCATGATGTAAGGGGGAATATAATTTGGTTGAGTACCATGAATTATGACAATGGATATATCAACCTCCCTTACCTATAGAAAACCATAAAAACTATAATGAAACACAACTATAAACATAGAAAAAATTAGAAGGAGATCATCACTCAAGGATTCCCACTAAAGATCAAAATAAAATAATGTTTTTACATTCCCAAAATCTGCTAAAAAAGGTATAGATTTATAGGAAAGTAAGATTCATTCTCCATAAAAGACAAGATAAACAACCCTAGTTTGTTTAAGGTTGACCCATTGACGATAACAATCAATCTATTATTAATTGTGAATTTGCCAATTCATTCCAATAAAATGACATCAAGTGGTTCCATGTCGAGGAACAGAAATCATTAATCTAACTCAACATCTGATTTTGTGAATACACAAGTATGACTAATGATACCATGCTCTATCTTCATACCATTAGATGTATTAATATCAATTGCACATGATAAGTACTCTATATGAAGGTTTTGACAGTTAATAAAATGGTTTGAAATAAAATAATGAGATCTACCAGTATAAAATAGAGAACTCAATAATGATGAATCTATGTAATTGTACATCTCAGTGTTTCGGGAACCAATTCTTATTCCTTTTGAGGATCTTCCTAAATGTGATGTATCTTTATTCCGGATGCATGCAGATATTAACATTTTATATATGATGTAATTTATTTCCATACATTTTGTTGAAGGATCTGATTATTATGTTACAGTATATAGAGGAAAAACGTAGTGGAATAATCTATTTTTGTTCCCAGAATGACTGCATGAGCTACGATTCATGGGAGCCTCAGAGAAATCCTTCTATTAATATCCTTTATTTCCACATTGATAGTAAATAAATGGGATTCCTCTTAGTGTAGTAGGTGGTCTGGAATGACTTTTTCCTCAAGAAAATATATGAGTGTAATCACGCTTTCACATTACCATGATGAAAGTCATGATTCAATTTTGTGAAAAAGGAACCCCCATTAACATGTACTTCCCTTACCTGGCCATTTCAACCATCACCTACCTATCCATCACATCATCATAAGTGGGAATCATTATCAAGAAAAAATAAGAAACAATTTTTGATCAATGAATCAAATCAAACATTAGATCTATCATTCAATCAATATATATAATAATTTGTAGAAATATCACCAACATAAAAAATAATATTGAGTACTAAGTAACAGTTTTATCAACCATATCATGCATGAATAACTCCAAATCCATGGAAAACACCATAGAATTTTTATAAAAATGGAAGGTGAAATTAAAAATTAATTTCTTCAAGTCTAAGACCAAATGATTCTATTATATAAACATCATTTCAACCTATCTCTTACTTTTTCATTTGAGAATAAAGGTGGAACACTTTAGCATGATCTTATCTATTGTCTCTACAAACACAAATAGATGTTCTATCATGCCCATCCATTCCTCATAATGTTTTGTATTAGTGATGTAATTATAATGGAGGAATCTATTATAGGAAATCTGTAGAGTAATTTATATGAAAAACCCCCCAATAGATACACAACTGGAGTTTGAACATGGACAAGAGGTGGTGCTTTCTCCATAGCATATATAGTATACACAATAACCTAAACTAGATTTAGGTCCACTTGTGGATTCCCAAAATTATGTTCAAAACCAACAACCTCTTAGATTTAATTTACATGACTATTCATATTGATGTGGAAAAAAACACTATATGAAAACAATAAATAAATTAGAGTATCACCCAAACTAAAAATAGGGTAAATTATTCCCAATATATAGAACAACCAAAATTGGATTCAACTCTATCCAAATCTAAATAGAGAAAAAACCAAAACTAATCCACAAGTAATCTTACCCTCACCATATACATAAACGTAATTTTTATATTGGGGGTACCTTGCCAGACACACATTTGAATCAAACTCATATATCCCGACAAGATTTCACGTTGGATAATGACATCATGATAATAATATTAGCAACCTCCTCTAATACCACATTGTCATGAAGAAACATGGGTACCGTGGCTACTAGATTACTAAGCATGTTTTGACATATCCCGAAGGGAATTCCTAATCCCCAGGGGTCAGTGACTATAACATGGTATCATAAATCTTACATTTGGGAATAAATATTCCACAACACATTGAATAAGAAATAAATTAATGTTAATATGCATATAAATTAAACTCCACTGGGAGTAATGTACGAGAAGTCTGAAATGCATTAAATTCCATGGTACATAAACCCATTTAAAAAATGGAGAATAACACCCCCACAATTTCCCTATGGAATGAACTCACCACGACAATGGTTCAACATTAAGATCCACCTCCAAGAGGTCATTTCCCATTACTCATGCCACAAAGAAGACAAGATATAAACACCCGAGGGTTGAACTAGTGTTTTTGAAATAAAATCCCAGTAGGTTCTAACCATGAATTCTCTAGCATATTTAAATATTTGATTAAAAAATATTTATTTAAAATTTCCAACAAAAAATTGTCATTTCATATAATATTTAAACAATAATTTTATTCAATATAAATGAAAGAAAATACTTTATGAAATAGCTTTATATGTTATGACAAACTTCTAAAAAATTGTATTAAAACCATTTATAAATAAAATTATATAAATTTTGAAGGCATGTATTGTAGTTCAAACAACATATTTATACATTTATATAAAAAATATATAACAAGAAAGAAATATGGTCATCATGAAAAAATGAATGTATGTTCCTAAATGTATGACTATACACTCTCTAGGTGATCTTGACAATATGTGTATAAACATGTCCCTTTGACACTTGGCAGTGGTAACTCATCACCATTCCATCAGGTATATGACCTACCACATGTATTTTTTAGAATTTTTTAATAGCATAGAGTTTGTGTAACTGCCATAAAAGCTACTTATGGCATGAACGTGCTCTTACAAAATCATTGATGGGAAATTTATTATAAAACAACCTAAAATAAAAATCAATCCCATCAACCATTTTAATGAAAATATTCCTTTTAAAACCAAAATTTTATTAAATAACATACAAGAATATTCTCAGGATAAAAATACTATGTTTTTATCATATCATATTGAATCTATTTTCCATATGTTTGAAGTCCATTAAAAAACAAATCCATAAATTTCACAATTATTTTAATAAATTACATTAAATATTTTTATATAAATAATTTCTTCCAAATATAGAATTTAAAATATTCAATTTATAACAGCCAATTTCTAAAAAAATACCCCAGTTCAATTTAATAGGTGGTTTTTGCCAAACATTTATGCCAATGCCATTTCAAATATTCCAATTAATTTTAATTTGTTTTTAATAAATCTATAGCGTGAATGATTGTGAAAATTTATTTCAAGCAATATTTTAAATAAATCATTCAATACTAGGTTAGTCAAATTGGATAAATAATATAGATCCACCAACCATTTTCATGAATGACAATACTCACAACCATACCGTCAACAAAAAATGAAGGAATTGAAGTCCTAAAAAATCAACATAGAAATGACAAGAAAAGCATTAGAGCTTATATCCCTCAATTTCAAGACATTACATTGAAATAAAAATGGAGGGTAATTTGATGAATATGAAGAATGATGAAGAACTCATACCTAGGAATCAATGTATAAGCACAATAATGATTGAACACCGAAAGAAAGGGCCCCAAGGGGTTGGAGAGATTCCAGATATCCTGGGGAATGAATTGGGTAAAGAAAAATAAAACATGAAAGAAGGGAATAATAATATTACTCATAATAGAGGTTTAAAAACTATTGTCATTGTATTAGACGACATGTAATCCCAATATATTGTTTTGTTGTTAGGGTTCCTAACCACCGAAAAACATGGTGTATTTAATTAAAAATAGACATGATGAATTAAAAACACATATACAACTAATTCACTTTGTGTAACTACACATCATATACTATAAACATCATGATGTAAAGCATTCAATACATTCACCTTGTAGCCATTACAGGTCATGTAACCCAGTTACACAATGTGTAACCCTTTATTATCATGTAGAAACAACAGTTCAAGATAAGAGTCCAACAATTTGCTGACTTCACCATTACATTGTCAAAGGTCTCATACTTTTTTTTATAAGAAAAGCATTTTCCAATAATTTTTTTTTGCAATGACATTTTTTTTAATTTCTAATGTTATGATCATGTTCTTATTCCATAAATCCTATTAAGTCCTCACATAAGACCATTTACTAATATAATCAATTTTAACACTTATAAACCATTTAAGCTCATCCTTTTTCGTGTTACTACCACCTTACCTTATGATTAAATATTTTTTTGTATAATATGAATATATTTGGTATTAAAAGAGAAAACATGTGGAATAGATGTAGAATATCATTCCTAAAATAAATTTCATTACTTATATAGTCCCTAAATACAATAATCGATCATAGTTTATGGTACTGAATTATTGTGAGTTTAATTAAATATTATTATAAATTGATATAATATATATATTAATGATTACGAAGATGTTATTATTTTTTATTTTAAAAGGTCCAATGTATATATGGGAAAAAATTACATCCATCTTGTATCTCATAACCAACACCCATTTTGATACTTGATTTATTATATTAAAATAATTGTTAAAATATATGTCCCAATTATGGTTATAAATTTGTAAATTTTTTAAATATTTCAAAATTAATATGATTTCTAATAGTTTGAATCTTGTATAAAATTTTAGGAGCACGATATAATCCTCATATCGTATTTAATTCATCTTCATCACAATATTTTTCTATTTTTTTCACCCAATTTATTACATAGCCTCATATATTATCATTTGAATGATATAATTTGTAGTTTCATTTTATGATAACATTATTGTGGGAATATATTAATCAAATAATCCATTAAAATACATTTACTAGTGCATATAAATATCCTCAAAGAATTGAATGGACTATCGAGATTGATTATCTTGCTGAGGATAAAAATCCTTGTTCAATCCAAAATTTATATCTTATTTTATCGAATAATTTTCTATATTTTAAAATTTTACCATAGACATCTATTATAAAAACAACGAGTGGAACCCTATGAGTAATTACCAATTCCACTATGTATATATCTAAATGTTTAGTGAATGATAAATCATGTCCAATATAAATGAAATGAGACACCATCAAAATGTGATAAATGTAATGAAAAGTTGATTTATGGTCCTAATTAGTTTTATGATATCGTATAATTAATTAAATTTTTATTTTATTATATTTCAATATATATATATATGTGTAATATTTCCATATTTCTCATAAACACATAATGATTATCCGTAACATGTTGAAAAATTATGAATCATGGTAAATAACATATTGTATGAAATTATAAGTTATATCACAAGAAATTAATATTGATATATTCTAAAATAATTGGTATTCCATATTAAATATATAAAAAGTTGTTATTTTAAACACTCCAAAACACCTTTTTTCCCATTTTTGTAATAATTGAAAAAATATAATTTCATGAATAACATAATTTTGTTTTATCAACGATTTACTAGATAATATCCCGTATAATCTATCTAGCTATATATCCTCATTTAATGGGCCTGTTATCATCTCATCAATTGAATGAAGGGAATTCTATTGGGAAAATTATAATTTTAGCTAATAACATATAAATTCATGGTACTTCATTATAATTATATGGTTGTTTCATCTATATAAATTTTTATCGTTGAAATGGTAGTGTGATATTTCCTTATTAATGTAACAAGAACATTTTTTTCACTCTTATGGTTATAATGCATTGTTACCTCATAGACCATGATCAAAATAAATCATTAAAATTAACTCATTTTCCTTTTCTTATAATTTAATATATATTTTTCTCTTGTGGTCAATATTAATTTCAAAATTGTAACCACAAAAATAATTCCATTATATCATAAATATTAATTTCATCAAAAATATCCCAAAAACAATCATTGTTTTTTATTTATATTATCCCCCAATTATCTTGATATATAAGATAAGTTGATATAATTATTTTATAATACAGAATAATCCCTTCATTTATGTATATCTATATAATAGAAACAATTACCCACTACATGTTGGTGCATTAACAAGTCATTTGAGTAAACATCTCTTCTGTTTCATAAAAATTTTATTTCACTATTCAAATCAAATGTAAAATAATTTCATACAAGAAAAAATGGTCAATAGATTTTCTAATAAAGATAAATATTAAAAATACTAATGGTAGTATCCTACTAATAAATGAAACAAATGGATCACTATTATAAACAGAATACCCTTAGATTTAGTTATTTCATTTTTCCAAATTTTGAGTTGTGGAATGGTTTTAAAATCAATTGTTAGGTTCTATTTGTTTTGTGGTGTTATTATAGGTTTTAAAAGATACACAGATATGGAATTATTTTAGAAACAATATAAATTATTTTGATAACCCTATGAAAATTTGAGTAGTTCTCTAAAAAAGCACATGGTTATCAGACTTTTAGTAAAAACTATATAGTAGTTATTCAAAATACATTTTTTAAATACATTGTTGGCCAAAATTAGTTTTTCATGTTATTTAAAAACCTGATTCTGAATAATATGTTTCTTTAACTAAATCTATTAAAATTATTTAAGACAATAATCTATAAGGAAAACTACATTATTTTTCCTAGAAACTAGTCACTTGAATTCCCACACACATGTAGGGTACTTATGAGATTATCTTCATTTTTGGGGTCAAAATTATATAATTTTAGATAATTTGATTGATTATGTGTTTGAATCATAATTATATGACTTAATATATAGATTTTCTTACAAATATATTTTATATATTTCTTTATTAAATGTGGTTTCTCTTCATTTTCCACTATATCTAAAAATAAAAAGATAGTATATTTTATAACAAATCTACTAACTTTATTAATCCCGGATTTTCTAGCTTCCATGTGTCCCTCCACTATGCTTCCACGTCTCATTTTTCTTAGGTGTCTATCACCCCTATCTCCACGTACCTCCTCCACAATGATTATATATTTTTTTTCTTCTGCGTACCAGAGTCGCTCCTATAATTCCCACTACTAAGAAACGCGCGTGTCTTGACCTAGGTATCTAGCGTACTACTTCTATACCCTTCCTCGCTGTCACAGTCTCCCACCTATCTATCTCCGATGACTAGCTACTGATTTCGACTGCAACTTCCACTCATATCACCTACGAGCACCTTCACAATAATTCTCCGCCTCCCTCTCCCGCTGCTGCAATGC
This sequence comes from Viscum album, assembly GCA_963277665.1. Taxonomy (NCBI): domain Eukaryota; kingdom Viridiplantae; phylum Streptophyta; class Magnoliopsida; order Santalales; family Viscaceae; genus Viscum; species Viscum album. The sequence goes on along the minus strand of OY728151.1, from coordinate 2,030,041,859 downwards.
TATCATGCATCGCGACCTCATGACCTCAACTACCCTAAAACACTTGACACTTTCTTCCTCCCTCTATTGGTCAACGTGCACTCTGTAGACCACCATCCACGCCATCCCCCTTCTCCCGTTTTAAACTCCACTCTCTATGGTTTTCCTTCTACCACTCGTGGCCATGAATCAGATCTTCACGACCTAGGGTTCCCCCAAACTCTCGACACCGACGTCATCCTACTCTCGATACAGGCATCATCCTCATCTTGGACCCGTGTATTCTCCTCTGCCTACTATAGATCTAGGTTTACCAGAGAATCTCGATAACCCCTTCATCACCTCCGACTGTTGTTTTCTCATCGACCACTGCCTCCTACACCATCTACCACCAAATTCAGGATACTTTGGGAAACCAATTACTTCATTCTCGCATCCGGTTGTAGTTAAATTCTTGACCAACTTTTACACCTCTTCCTACCACCTCCCTTTCTATCTCTAATCCCTAATATTGCAGAACCATAGTTCCCTCGCCTTTCCCGTCCATATACTGTTCAGAAATCCCTTCCATATTTGGCTTCGCCTTCAACAATCGTGGTGGTCGCTGGAAAATCTATTTGTGAACCTGTTTACCATTACTGAAACCTTCATCAGATATCCTACATATCCAGATCTCCATAATTGGTATGTTTTTCTAAAATTATGTAATTAACCTACCTTCTATCCATCATTTTTTATTTGCAGTTACACGCTATTAACCTCCCTTATGTTGTTGTTATCTATCATTCTTTTAGAGATTAGAGATGAAGATTTATTGAATGTTGGTTGTTTGATAGTTATGTGATAACCTTATTATTATCACATTATTATTTTCCTTCAACTCATTGATATATTTTAGATTGTGGATTTTTTAACCAATCTATCTATTAATCTTTCAGTTTCATGTTTGGAATCATATCAATTTCACTAATTTTTTTTGGGTTAATGTGAGATCCTCATGATTTCATTGCTTTTTAATTTTTTTGGTTTTATGTGTAAATGCATATGTACAGTTACTGAGATTTTTCCTTTGTATGATTTCCAATGTATTGATTATGTTGATTTTAGGAGGGGGTCTACATTGAAGAACAATTTTATGAATGGTAAAGTGACATTTAAGTTCAAGTTTATAGCTTGAAATTCTAGACTGCTCTCTATGTAAGCTTATTCAATCTGAAAGAAAGATTATTTTTTGAGATTTTGATCCCTATATGATCTTGAATTAATAATGTTTTTCATGTTTTGATAAGTTGGATGGCTCTATGCTTAGCTGTGTGAAATCATGATTTGAAATCATATCCTTTTAATGTATTTTTATCTTTATTGGTCAAAGATTATATCGTGTTTCACTTTATTTAAGAGTATTCAATCTGTTTATGGATGAATTTTATGTCATTATGTACAATGTTTTCTAGATTTCATAAGCATATGTGTTTCTAGATTTTTTATATTCACCAAAGTAGGTTGAGAGGAATTGTTATAGATACCTTGTTACATGATTTTCTGGAGGTACTTTTTCGGTACACCTAAATTCATATTGGCATAACATTGACAGAATTGTTTTTATATTTTTTTTATACATAACCGTTTCCATAATGATTATATGTCATTTCTTCTAGATTACTCATTCGACTATTATGTTTTCCTACTTTATGTCAATTTTCTGAAATTGTAATATTCATGTTTTAAAAAGTGTGACAGTTTCATCACCATTGACTGCAGTGGAGGTCTCATTCTTTATGTTTTCCCTGTAAATTGTTGATCCTCCATTCCCCCATTTAATCTAATTTACCTATTTGAATAACTCATATCAGTATCAAACATAATTTTTGGTGGTGTAATGACATTATTTGGAGGTAAGATTTATTGAAATTAATAGAACTTTTTTACATGCAGTATTATTTTTTCATTTATTGAAATTATTTGACCTTCCCACATTTGTCGTCTTCTTCATTCAACCTAATTCCATTTCCTAATTCTACAATATTAGTGGCTGTTTTTAAATCGGATTCCTACACTTTCTGTCATAGCAATATGGAATTTCTTTACTGTAGATGTGCAATGACTTCCTTTGGAGGTTATATTTATTGATGTTAATCAAACTTGTATGTATGTAATATTGTTTTAAGATATTCGAACATGTTTTCTTATTTTTTATAGATTTTAGAATGTCAATTCCACCATCCCCATAAATTATTCATCATCTATTCTCCATTATCCTCTTATTTATCTTTTTAAATATATTTTTACATTTATTTAACATTGTTTTTTTCTTCTATTTTTTTTACGTAAATTTTTTTTAAATATTTAGTAACACATTTAGAAATATTCATATTCGACCTAATTTGGGTTTGAAAAATAATTATCATTCTACCCCTGATTCGGAGAACCAAATGGAGAGTGGACTCCTCTACCATGTCATAATTTGCTAAGTCATAACCATCAGTAAGCAACATGATGTTGTAAATTAGCCTCTGCTCTTATAGGGGGAATCCTACCATGTCACGGCTCTTGGCCTTGAGGTTGAAGATGATGTCTAAAAACTTCATCTCTAATCGGAACATCTTCTCTATAAGAGTTTCACAAATTTTTTCATTTCACCCATCTGGGTGCAAACCAACTTGAGTGTAGAATCCTCTTGTATTTTGTACTCTCCAAAAGCATGACCATCCTTAGGCTCATTGTTGTTGAAAACTAGCTGGTTCTTATGAATGGGAACATCCTCCATGACACGAATCATTTTCTTGAGGATGGTGATGGTCTCAAAACACCTCAACTAAAACCAAAAGATGTTCCCATAAAATTATTTCATAAAAAATAGTATTCCAATCCTACAGTGTGTAGATTTCTCAAAAATGTAGTAATTTTCATTAGAACCCCAATCAGAAAGCATGTAATCATCAAAAACCAGTCTCTATTCGTCAATGGTGATTTTTTTTATCAGCATCTAAACTAGAAAGGGATAGTTTTCCCATTATTAGTTTCCACCAAAATTAGTGCACCATCCATATGTGGGTGAAGTATATAGAAGATGGAGGCCATTTTCAATGTTCAATATTCCATGGTATTCTCATCCTCAAACTGGATGGAGAGAAAAGAATCTACTGATCATGTGGGGGAATTACATCCTTCTCATATTTCCTTTTTGTGTAATAAACATCCAAGATACATACATACACTCTCATTTTCATTGATTTTGGATTCATCTTTGTCAATGATTTCTGAGCTTTATTCATCCAGGGTTCCTGCTGGCCAACTTTTTCAAATATATCTACATATCAAAACTGCATGTATGTGGATGCAGTAGGTATTTCTAAACTATATGTGTTTTGTTTACTTCATTCATATATAACGTGAAATACTATTACAAATGTTCCATGTTGATAAATGCAATACAATTCAAATTGTTTTTGTTCAGTTGAACCTTTATATATTTCATTAAGCCATTGAAAATGTATGATGTAGTTTAAAAAATTTTCATTTCATGTCATCATTATGCTCTCAAATTCCCTTTTTTTAACCCTGACCTCTTTCACATACATTGTTTCCAAATAAATTATGCATACATTTGATACTATTTCCCATTAATTGTTTCCATTTGTTTATTATCTAATATCCATTATATATATTAAAGGGAGTTACTATGCTTATTATATTTCCCTCATTTTACTCTATAGTCTTTGACCAAATTATTAGAAACAAATTCATAGAAACGACTGTTAGAACATGATTTCAAAAAATAGAGCATCCGTGAAATAGAAGAAGTCAAAACTGATTTCACCTAAGATACTTCTTAATCATATTACATGAAAAAGAAATTCAATATAGGTCATGTCAAGATGATAATGAAAAATGAATAGGAAATTTTTTTTCTTGAAATTTATTGGTTCTCTAATTATAGATACCTTTTGATGGTTGAAGGTTGAGCCCTCAACTAGATTTTAAGGATGAAGCTCTCATGCAAATTTGAGAATGGATTTTCATTTTAATAAAGATGGTAGAATTTTTTTCATTACTATATTGATGTTGAAACCTTGACTATATTTAATTTATATTATTGTAATATTATAGGTTTCTTAATGATAATAAACTATAATGATTTTCATTGTTTTTTATTATTATGTATTGATGTTGAAACCTTGACTATGCTTAATCGATCCTTTTTTTTCCTACAGTAGTCATGAAATTCTTGCATGTGTCAGTCAAAAATATCCATACGAGATCATGAAAAAAAAATTTTGTTTGCACTACTAATTATCAACTAGAATAAAAGTATTTTATAAAGGCCATTTTCTTTTTCGAATGATGGATCTTAAGATAAAATTCCTACTCAGGTTTTACAATTTTTGATTCTATTTTTTGTGTAATGTTTTTTGAAATTGGAGCCTATTTTTTTAAATAGATTGATAATTTTTTTATTCTCTATTTTGAATTTGTTAACTCAATATGTATTTTTACCTTGTGATAATATTTTTCCCAAGTTTATAACCTAGATTTTTTTTCATGTTAATGTGTATCATAATTTTTTATTTTCTGTCTCTTTCATGTAAATTTATTTTTCTCATTCCCTTTTACTGTAGTTGTTACATTGTCGTATCTTTTCATTTTTTCCGGAATTTTCTACTCCAATGAAGGTATTATATTTATTGTGATTATTTTTTAATTTTTTCTTATACAATAAAATTTTAATTATAATATCTCTGATCTTATTTTCTAATAGTAACTCTCTAGTCATTTCAAGAAAACCCATCAAATTCATCCATTGAAATATATTATTGAAATAGAAATAGTTTTTATTCTTTCATGAATGCTTGACAAATGGGATTCATGGCTATGTTTGTATCTAATCACAATTCATTCCAGGATTGTTGTTATCAAATAGAGATCTTTTCTTTTATATGCCATCATTTTTAGATTGTAATCATGCTATTATAATTTTTATTGAATCCTTTTGAGGCAGGGAATAAGAAACCATTTAGGGATGATACCGAAATAAAATCTCAATTAGTTACCCTTTTGTAAAATGGGATAATTATTATATATTTTCCTTTAAACCTTCAATACATACATTATATTTTATATTCTTTTATATTTGATTTTTACCAGTCTTTTCTTTTTGGATTTTATCTATTCAATATTAATCATTGAGTAGTCTATTTGCAACTTATATAATTAATCTTATATTCAAGTGAAGGAGCCCTGCTGGATGGTTTCATCAAGGGTGTTGGTAGAATATAAAGGTGAGGTTGAGGAGGATTTCCTTGTAAAGAGGACAGGTATTGGGTGTATGATTCCCCTACTTGCTGGAAAGAATCTTCCTACCCAAGATTCTCCTTTAACCTCTGTTCAATCAATCTTTGTGTTTATTTATCTTCAAACTGTTTATAATAAAAGCTAACATTTTCCTTGTATTTTTATCCACAACATCTTATAGATGCAAAGATGATTTTTTGAACCAAATTCTTCTTATTGATCTTGGAATCTAGTGGTAGCCGGGGGAAGGTGATTCCATGAAAGATGAAAATTGTATAAAGTGGGGGACAAAGATGGATGAAATTGTTGGAAGCTAATGTTACTTGTGTGTTTAATATCACTAGATTTTGGAGAATCCATCATCATAAAACTGAGAAACACTGAGGGAATTCATATGTAGTGGATCATTTTCTATTTTCTCAATTATTAGTTTATTATACTTAAATTATATTTCAATTTTGATGTATGGTTTTAAAAACAGGACCATGTACTTTTTTTTAAAAGTAGATCTGAGCAGGGGTTATTTTTCTAGATCATTGGAAGATGTATTTTATTTCTTCAATGGATCATGTTTTTTAAATTTTTTTAGTGGATATTCTTTTATTGCATTAGTTGATATCACCATGAAAAAGCACGGGAAAGTATTAGTTCACCACTAAATTTAATTTATGTGTTTTATAAAATATATGTTAAAAAGTCACCTTGTTTATATATATATATATTATAGAAGTTATGGTGATAAAAAAATGTATTTATATAAAATATTTAGTCATTTATATATTAAGAATGTTGTTTTGAATTTCATAAAATGGAATGATCATGGTTGGTTTGTGATAATATTTTTATAATGAATGTACATGTTGGTTCAACATGGTCAATGTTTAATATTTTGGATCTTTTTATTACATTGAAGAGTCATAAAATTCAGTAGGTGGTGGATATCTCTCATGAGATGGACAATTAAGGTGTGTCCAATTAGATTTTTTTTCTATTGGATGGTTTCTATGATGTGTTAGTGTGTTAATTTTATGGTTGTGTGTTTTTCATAATTGAAATACATTATTGAAATATATTTATTTCTCCCAAATTTCAATTATTCTACATTTATTTTATTTTAAATAAATTATTGAAAAAATATTTCTTATTAGAACATAATTTAGTGGTTGAATTCGGGTTATGATAATAGTTTATATACCTACCACATATATATAATAAATTGTTTGCATATTATTGATATCATTATATATTATTAGGTATTTTTTTAAATTATACATGAAAATAATTTTTATGATGTCTTCATGGATATGTAAAATAATATTATGGGTTGACTTTCAACTACTAGAGTTGGAGCAGTTCCCACTAGGTTCTATATAACATTTATTATATGGGAATTATTTTCCTTTTTATATTTATATAGGTATTATATAATTCAATTTCATTGCATAATTTTAGTTATATAGTTATTAATTTATAATTATACTTTGGAAAGTATTCATGTTTTGTATCATGCATAATATTTTTTCTCATATATTTTATATACTTTAATGTTTCTTTTTAAAGGGGAAATCATCTCTCATTATTTTGAAAATCCCATGACATTTATATTTATCTAGTTTAAATTCATTCATTCATTTATAGTTGGGTCTATTCAGGTTGTTATGAAAGGTATATCTTGACTAAATTACAAAATTATTTTTTTACAATGATAGAGTATGGTAGAAATCTGAGAATTTGTATAATGAAATTTTCTAGCTGAATATATTTATGGAGAAAATAAAATTAACATTGTGGTTTAGGAATAATTCTTATTTTGAAAACATCTAGATATGTCATAAAATTATCATAATGATTTAACATATTATAATATAGTATTATGATATATTAAAGAGACATACAACTAGGATGTAATCATTATATTTTTATTAAAAATATATTATTTTGAAACCACAGAATTGAAACCTTGTCTAATTTTCTATAATAATCTCTATAATGTCGAAATAAATATTTTTTTTCAATTATTCCAGAATATATCTATGGATTTAAATTCATTGAAATAGTTTGATGTCCTAGAAACATGCATGAGTGTCCAATAATGAATTTGTTTATACCAGAACAATAGTGGAACTAATAAATAATTTTTAGTTTTGTTAAAAAATTATTGTTTGTGGATTTTTTAAGAATTTAGAGCCATTCCATAATATTCATAATTACTTATTTAATAGGTGAAATAAATTTATTTTTTAGGTAGATCCCAGAAAAGTAAAAGTGGAAAATTATATAATTAGATTAAATAAATTTTTTATTTCTATGGAAAAATAAATAATTTAATGGTGAACCTAATAGTATAATATTTGGTTGAAATTACATGTCAATTGTTGTTGTTTGACAATAATTATTAAAGTGACAAAGTCTTTAAATATTTTAGATAATTAAAATATTATATAAAAATAATCATTTTATTTAATCATATTATGAGTAATTTTATATCTCATTAGATTAAATAAATAAACCATATGAATTATAGAATAAAAAATTATTCTAATAAATATAGTAAATTTTCATAGAGGTATAACCATAAATATGAATAATCGGTAATATATTTCATGATGGGTAGTGAAAAGATATTCCATTAATATTTTTCATGTTCATGATCAATGAAAATAAATACTTGTTCAATAGAAATAATATTAAAATTAGTAATTAGCTATCAATGATACAAGAGTGAAAAAAATATCATCCCATACATTTTTAGAAGCTCAAATGTTGGAAACATGAGGATGATGGAGATTTATTCCATTTAATTTATTTAACTACTGATTTAAAGAACTAGAAAATTCTCTTTTCTAACATTTATCACAATGGAAACAGTTAATTTTCAATGCGGAATGTTCAAATAAAAATATATATATCATTTAACACTATCTTAATATGGTAGAAATCTATGAAAAAAAGACACCTATAATTTTATTCTAGGAGGCCTACAAAAAACATTCAATGAAAAAACATATTTTTTTTCACATCATTCATTATTGATCAGATATGTAGATCAAAATAGTATTCATCGTATGAGTTGATCAAATCATTAATATTATAGGATTAGATTTGTTCTCCAAAAAAAAACATAACAAGGATGAAATGAATACTCAGTGATAGTTAAAAAAATATAGGTATGAGTAGACAATCAAATCAATGATTCTAGGTCACTTTACTATTTGAGGAAACGAAATTCATTAAACTACTGTAATTTATGTATATTTAGATACAGTCACATCAAACACATTTCTTGTTTTAAGTGAATAATTTAATAGAGGTCACATGTCAAAATGATTCCTCATGTCTTGAATATCAAAAAACATATTGGATGATGGAATCATGTATATAAAATGTCATATACATTCCATTACCATCTATGAATTGATCATTTCGTTGGATTTTATAGTCATGGAAATAAAAATCAATGATTTGATAATTAGAATTGATTCGATGATGAAATTGTAATATAATATTCGTATGTATAAACAATAAGTAACATTAATTTCCTTATATGGTGATATATATTAAGTATTTCTATAATGATATGAGTTTTGTACGATTAGGGACTTCTGTTGAAGAATATCGAACCATATCTACTATGTTATCAGTAATAATTTAGGATGTGAACGATAAGAATGTGACTGGGATTATTTATAATCTATCATACTAATACCCTGATGTATTTCTTCATAATAGTTTTTTATAAAAATATTACCGTGAAATATTATTTTATATAGATTTACATAATTGAATAAATGTTATTATTCATCCATAATTTTTAATGTAACTAACATTTCTATGATAACCGAACGTACAATTAGAAGAACATGAAACAAAAATATTTATTAAACTAACAAAATCTCATTAGGGATTCCTATTATAGTTTTTAAATATGGATAATTGTAAAAAAATTATCAATTGACTATCATAAAATGAATCATGATATGATTAACAAATATTAAAATATTTTTTGAAAATATTAAATTTTGTTAAATTTATAGGAACTATTGGTTATATAAAATCGATCTACAGTATGGTTATTTACATATATGGTTTAGTGAATATGATTTTTTGATGAAATAATTTATAAGAACATATTATCATTATATATACATATTCATTCACATTGTACATAGAAAATTCTACTTCAAATTTCATGTAATAAATAAATAATATATATTTGAAGTAACATGAATCATTTTTCGGTTATTTGTTAAAAATGTTTTTGTGTACTCCCACGCGTGAAATGACCATGAGAAGTAGTTAGAGATGGTGTTGGGTACAATTCATGAATAATAACATTATTATATATTATATAATCTGTCTTCTTGATGTAAGAGGATAATTTCAATGGCCTTGTAATTTCTGAAAGAGGAATATTGGTATATCATATAAATACCATCGTAGTTATTTCTTGAAAAATGACTATGAGATTCATTGATAAATGAATCATTCTAGGTTATGAGGCTATAATGAGTACTTTTCCCAATAATTCACAAGGATAATATTTCATATGAATTCTTTAGAAAATGTGTTTTCCGTTCAAATATAAGGATCAGAATCAGAGACCCATTCATGTTCTTACAACAAATCTCAATTTTACTATTAACCTATTTTTCAACAATTAGGTCAAGGCTTTCTTATATATTATTATTTATTTGGATCAAGATATAGTTTTGATCAAATATAGGGACACCGTGTCCTAGATTATGTATTGTTTTAATTATTATTAAATTCATTTTTTGAACACATGATATGTTATTAGTTTCAATCTTCCACAACACAAAATCATGGTTTTACTACCACATTGGGGAAAATTTCACTTTGATTATGCATTATAAAATCTAATGTAATACTTTTTATAATTGGATTTTATCATAAGGATATAATGACATATGTAACAAAAAAATGTTCAAAATTGGCATGTATTATAAATAATGCAACGAAAAATCAGTTTTTGTCTCATAGATTCATAAATAATATAATGATATTTTCATAGAACAATATATTATTTACATTTAATAAGAGAAAGTGTTGAAATAAAATTGTAATATTGGATATAGATGAAAGATTATATTCTATTTCCAGTTACTATCATACATTATAATTTGTGTTAGATCAATGAGACTGAGAAATCAGACCCATACTGTCATTCCCTAATGTCAAAACACAATAGTGGGGTGACCATTATGGTCAAACCAAAGAATAAAAACATCGTGTTTCTTTTTCCAAATCAAATTTTTATTCTTTTTTCATTCAAATAATAACCTTATTAATAATTTCATAATTAATAAAGGATGGTTCTTTAGATTATTAAAAATATATATATTTTTATGAATACAATTTTTTGTTTAAGGTATTAAATGATATTGAGTAATAATGTCATGTGTGTCTCAAGAGGTAATAGGTAAGGGAGAATCACAAACAATTTGTAGGTATGTGGCAGTCATTTCTTATATCTATATTGGAATATGAAAACATTTCATTGTACTTCATAAAAATCCTTCCACAATAACTTTCGACGTGTTGTTTTATTTGGATAGATATGGGTTGACTCCCATGTCATCACATTTCAATCAAATTTGTGTGTCAAAAATTCTAGAAATCTGATAATATTTTACATAAAAGAATTATTGGCTAATCATGGAATACATGATAGAAGTATCTCATTCTATGACATTTAGAAAAATTTATTTTTTATTGATACTTCCAAAGAAACCATGTGACATATTTTAAAAAAACCATCACACATCATCTAGATATTGATGGCCAATCATAACATAAAATCCAAAAATATTTTGATTTTCTACAGCTATGATTTATGAATTTTAGTGGTTTATGTGATGGTCATTTAACATTGGTGATGTGTTAATATAACAAAAAGTGTCATTATATTATTAATATAAACCAATATAAGAAATTATATAGTGACACATGTTGATATATCATTTATTTGGTAGATATTGTAGAAAAATCAAACACCATTATCATTTAATTTAAATGAATATCATTCCTTATAGATTTCATAATATGAAACAACAAGAATTATAAAAATTATGTTATTATAAAAAATATTATTTTCTTAATGTAATTATTCTAAAAAAATATTAAAACAAAATAAATAATTAACAATTTATATATTCTAATAAAAACAATTTTTCATTTAATTATAATAAATTTACTAACAAATTATAAATAATTTTTCCATTTTCAGTAATGTTATTTATAATATTTTTTAAATCGAATATTTGATCATACTACAAATTCTGTGTTGATATTATAATTAAAAATATCAATCCATGTATAATATATTATAGTAAGTAAATATAATTTATCAAATTATCATATTAATATTATAATATATTTAATTATTTTATATTTTTTGAACTAATTTATATTTATGTAATTGGTGGAATATTCATAATTATATAAAATTATCCATTCAATTCAATAAACTATGTAATATAAAAGTAAAAATATGATATTAATTTGTTTATAATAATATATAATTTTCATTTATGTTAAATCAATACAATTAATTATTCATGGAAAATCATTATACTTGATTTAGGTATATGTTCATTATTGTTATTGAAAAAAAAAATTTAAAATATTTTACAGTGCATTTATGCAGTAGATTAAATATTAACTACTAAATAAAATATGAATAAATTAGTAAATAATGGATTCAATATTTGGAAACAATATTTGATAATTTAAAAAATATTATCATTTTATTTTAATTCATTATTAGTAGTAACCATGGTCAATAATTTTAAACACAATAAGGGTAAACATATAAAATTTGGGTAAGTCTATAGGAGAAGACTAGAATCCATATAAAATAAGATTATATCTTATTTCGTCGGTTTTCAACCAAATCCATATATTATATCTGAATATTGAAATTTATTACCACAAGTTATTGATTATATCATTGATATTGTTTTAAAAAATTGATATACTTAAAATAATACTATCTTTAATAGAGTATCACTGATTTGATTTAACTAGGGCTACATAAATGTTATAAATGAATCTAAAAGAATATTTATAACATTTTTAAATTATTTTTGTTATTTTAACACCTTTTCCCTATTTGGTTTCAGTCTAATAATCATAATTATATATATAATGATGACTGAATGATTTTAATACATTAGGAAAACTCCAGTGAATGTTATGAAAAACACTGGAATAAATATATTCTTGCAGAAATATTATATCTTATGAAATATATGGTTAATAATATTGTGAAATTTTCTGTAAATTTATATATACTTGAAAGACATTTTCATCCAAATGACATTATTGTCAAATTAAATGTATACTCTCAAAAACAGTTTTAATGGTATTTTTTGTTAAGAAATACATTTATAAACAATTTTTAAAATATCAAAACACATAATACATGATAGGAGGATTATGTAATGGAATAAATTTTATTCCATGAAACAATATTAAGAATGTTTTCATACTATAAGTTATATTTGAACTATTAAAACCAAAAAAATGTGTTTCCATGATAAGGGTATAATATTTTATATAAAGGTGATCAATAAAAGAATAAACATTATAATGAAAAAAATTATAATAAATATATTATTGGATGATGATATTTTTTACTTATAAGATAATTATTTGATTCCATGTCCATTTGAATGAAAGTATATTCATAATTAAATTACTTAGTTTTTTAATCCTTTATTTAATTCCAAATATGTCTCTACCTAATTAAATGTTGGAAATAAGTATCATCCATTATTCACAATTAATGAGATTTCTATAACAGTGAGTTCCTACATTAATACCATCCAAAATAATTCCCCATCATCAAAAATAATATTTTATTTAAATTGTTACGTATTATTGTACCATCATGTGTATTGAACTAGTCAACAATTAAAAGAACAAGTTAATTTTTTATATGATGAATAAAGAAAATATTAAACTATGCACCAGAATTTAAATAATTATATCCTATTTTCTTGTATTTGGATATGGGTTACTTACCAATAGGATGATTATGATTTAAAATGAGTTAGAGGGTAATCAGTATCTGAAAACAATTTTCAAGATAATCAGGAAGAGGAAAATGGTTGGTGCATGGTTAGTTTTAACAGTGCACCCCAAATTTCAAGGCATGATTCTAAAGTGAATTTTTTTTTGGCCATATGTCTCTTATAAGAAACAAACCTGCAAGGTATACAGTAAGTGAATGATTCATTTTATTTTTCCAACCATGCACAAGTGGTTGCATGACCATGCATGGAGTTTTTTTTGTAAATGGTAGATGTAGAACATGATATAACATGGTTTTCCAACCCATATCCTTGACCTCATAAAATTTTAGACATAACTAATAATTGAACATTCATTATCAAAATAATTAAACCAAAACAGGTAGTGTGTTACCCATTGATAGTTGCAGTCAATGAATTTGAGGACTCTTAGCCAAATCTTTCTCCCAAACTGTGTTCCTTATGGAAAGGGGAAAACTAAATGTTCCTATCATTGAATAGGTTATTCACCCATTATCCTCCTGTATTTATATATAATCACACCTTAATGTGATCCAACATACATTTCTCTTATACCATGGATATTCTTCCACAACCATGGTATGATTCATGCCCCATAATAGTGCATTAGAATCATATCAATATTTCAAATACTTATAATCCTTCCATTTCAAATTTATTATTCCAACATTGGAACTACCTTCATGTGATATAAAAATACTAATTCTCATGTATTTTTTCTAATAATAGGATTTCACACAACACATCATGAATCGTGGATCAGTAATTGATGGGCAGACACTCATATGCATGAAATCAATCATATATTTCATTTTCCATTAATATTTTTTCCATTATACTGATTCTTTGTAGTGATTCAAACCAAAACATCCATTCATTTCCCTGAGATATGGAATCTAATATAATTAATTGCATCGACCTAAATTTGACCTTCTACTACACAATTTGAAATTGCTAGAGATTGAAGACCCCATTCTGATACACTATCTAAGGTGATTTAAACTAATTTCCCACATTATAAATGAATATTTATTTCATAAAACATATCATTATAAGGGTTATTATGAATAATAAAATTATTTTTTATAGTGTTTTTGAATCGCCTTATTACATGTGATGAATATCCTTTATGGAATGAATAATTATGTTTACATAAATAAATTATATAATGATGGAGCCCCTATTTTCTAATTATTCCACTATTATTTTAAGTTATATTTTTTAGTAAAAATAGAATATTAAATGGAATTATAGTATATAATGTTCATATACATGGAAAACATTATTATTTATAATTTATTTCTAATGAAGAATTTTCATATACATAGTCTTTTTAAATATTAGTTAATTAACCAAGTTATTTGATTGGATTTAATGAACAAATAAATTAATGAAAATCGTATATAATTTTAACATATAACTAAAATGTAAAAAATTATTTTCTTGGGAATTAAATTTCTATAATCTCTCATCGTATTAATTTCATTAAATTTTAATACCTATGTATTGTGTTTGTTACTTTTTGGCACTTAAGCTTGTATTACCATACATTATGTTTCTATGGAATGAAATCAAATAAATTCTTATAAATAGTGATGAAAACCTTAAGAATGATTTTTCATATATTGTATGTCCTTAAAATGAAAAAAATTACTTTATGATTATAGTTATGGAATCCTTGGAATGTAATCCCTTATATTATTATCAATGGGTATGGCCCCATGAAAATGGAATTCCTTATCTAATATGAGTTACTTTGATTTGTATGTCATGGTACTAAACAATGTCCCACACATATGTGTGTATATAAGTTAACATGGTTTAATTATATATATATATGTAGGATTTCGTACATATTCTAGACTAGGATAAAGCTGGTATGATCAATCTATTTCCCTTAAGGAACATGATCCCGAATTGATTTTTTAGACATTTATTGTGTGAAATTACTTATGATAGATTGGTTCACTTCTTCATTTTATCATCATGTAATGGATTATTTTGGTCTCCATGTGTTGTGCCTACTGAGTATATCAAATACCATGTTCAATAAGCTATTCAATTTCAAAAAATACACCATAATTGTAATTTAATGAAAATGGATTGTGTTATGTGCTATTTTTCTTATATATTAGATATTAGGATAACAAGAGTCATCAAGAACTCTAGATTATCTTAGAGATACACCATAGTGAACTTATATTTTACTTTTTATTGTTTACCTATTTTATCTATATTACTGTGCATTGTATCATGTTTATGAATATTTATAAATTCATTTAGTATTATTTTTCATTTAGTATTTTATATCCTATTTTATTCTTATGATTGTATATATTTATTATAGATATATTGGGTATAGTCACCCCAATATACCTCTATTAACCCCCAATACTATTTATAATGTTCTTCTGTACATGGATTCACTATTTAGGCCTTGTGATAATCCATCTCAAGGACCCATTCCATTGTTTTTATGCATCAAGGAGTTACAAGGGGTATTAGTAGGATATGTTTCATTTTTGTATTCATTTTTTTATATTAGATAATAGAGTAGTATTTTTAAAAACAAGACAAAAAACATTTTTCTTGACCTAGAAAACCAACAGATTAGTGAAATATCATGTTTCCAAGGATGATACTATTGTTCTCTATTCTAATTTTTTTAAAATGAGAATTTTTTTTGTCTAACGGTTACATATTTATGATTTATGAAATTTTCAAAATTATATTTATTTCAAATAATAATTTTTTACATAAAATATTTTATACACATATAGTTAAAAATATGTGAAAAAATTCATGCCATGTTTGTACCAGATTATATTTCCATCTGTATGATTATTTTTATACTGTGAATAGAAATTTATTTAGATTTTTTTAATATATACCATAATTAGTGATTTATCAACATTATTTTTATACAATACATGGTCTATTACATTTAATTTTCACTTATAGAATATTGTGTTATAATATGAAATTTGGAGGGAAAAATAATGTTGCTTTATCAACCTAAATGTTCTTTTCTCATTTTTCTTGATAATTAAATACTATTTAACTATTAAATTTGGGATATGATAGAGACATTTCCATTGGTCACATTGGATGAAACATATACCATTGTGGTAATGTGGATTAAAATAACATATTTTATTTTGTATGGGCCTTTATAAATTTTGAATTTTAATCCATAAAATCCAACTATTACATATATAAATATAATATTTTAAAAAAATCTGTAATCCTGGGTACAACTACATGAATTTAATTTGAATCATATATCACATGGTAATAATAATTCATATATCATTAGAATGATAAATATATATAAAAAAATTAAAATTAATTTTGGATATATTTTCATTTATGAAGGATATTACCTAAATATAATTTTAGAATAGAAAACTGTATGAGAAAATTTATAAATGAACAAATCCAACCAATTATGTTAGTTAGGGAAATTTTAATGTTAGAAAATCATAGTATTGTTGTTTTGAAATTTTCACCATATAATCTATTTTGGGTTTCAATTAAATGGGTAGACAATGGAAAATTATAAAATGATCCCTCTATAAATTATTAATGAATACCCTTAATATTGTAGGATAATACTAATTTTTGGAACCTCATAGATTAATTAATTTTTTATATTCGTTGACAAATAACTCCATGGTGGAATTAATGTGTTAATTGGTTTGTTATTTAATTCATATCAAGCTTCCAAGATGTTAATACACATTAACCTATGATGGAGTCTAACATTATAAGTTCTTATAATTTATAAAATGAAAGTTTTCATTTTTTGGGAATTTATATTTTGAGGACTTTGTTAAATACATTTCCAATTACAATATAAAATGTTCTTTCATTTATAGATTTCAAATTGAAATGTTTTCAACAATGTAAATATCTAAATCAAATTTTGGTTGATGAAATTATGGTTTTAAAATTAATATATATGCTAAATATAATGAAAATATGACCATATTTTAGAAAAGTAAATATTTATTAATGGGTACATTGAAATAACTGGACTTTTTTCAAATGTCGAGTTAGTTAAATAAAGATACCATTATAGTTTAATTTCAAATTGGGTACTTGATATTTTTTAACAATGCCTCCATGAATTTCTAAATAATGTGAAAAACAAATTTGGTTTAAAAATCATATATAATGTGGTGTTTATATGGAAAATAATTTCTTCATGGTTTTCAATATATTTTTAACTAATGAGATTCCTGATATTGGGATGTGAAATTTTCCCATTAACCTTGGATGTCATATTATTGCAGTTTTTTGAACATATAGGAAATGGTGTAGATCAATTCAAAAATTTTATGCTTCCCAATAGTTTTATTATACAATTATTGTTAAAAGGATGGGTTTTTCGATTATGGTTTCTCTCTTAAATATAATAATTCAATATAAAATTGATCTAACATTCTATGAATAATATATGTTATCCATTTTAAATTGCTAACTATAGTAAAATAGTAACATAATGCAATGAAAACCCGGATGTATGGGTATTGGTCTAATATGATTACATAAAAAGTGGAGTTTACCGTATAAAAATATAATAAAGTGTTATCAATATATAGTCAACATTATTATCATTACTATTCAATGAGAACTTCCACATTCAGATCCTAAAATATGATTAACAACTGGTAGTTGGGTACTTGGAAAGGGATTGTGAAAGATTTATTTATATGTTATGAAAATAATATGTCAATTATTATCCAACTAATCAGTTTTTACATTTTTTATATAGTATTTATTGTCATGTTATATACCTAGTAATTAATTCACATTAATGGGTTATATATATCATATTATTGTCCTTTGTGATAGGTGGATAGAAAAAGATTCAAATGGGTTGACATGGACCCTACTAAGTCATTTAAATTATTATATTAAAGAAAATATGTAGAGGATGATTTTTGAGTAATGAATTTTTTTTCTTGTGGTCGACATTGTTATATTTCAATTTATTTTGTAATGCATCATAGGTGATCCAGTCTTTTGATTCCTGAAGTGGGACTAGTTTAAATTATGAATGAAATTTAGCAACATGTTTATCAATAATAGATTCATTGGGAATTAAAATTGGGGTTCAATTACCAGTTGAAATATAAATAAATGACTAATGAAATCACATGTAAAATGACTTTTCAAGGAATGATCCTATTTGTTTTATCATGGTACATACGGGATACCATATATTAGAGAGAATATCCTAGGGAATGGTTGTAATATTCAAATATATTCATTCCATATAGCTCGGTCAGTTTTTCATGGATAATGAATGACCCATAGAACCATGATTTAGGTCTTAAACCAAGAGCTGATAGGGAGTATGCCCACTATGGATTATATATATGTATTTATTATTTTCCAATTTTAATTATTTAATATTGAACAATGATGAATGGAAAAAAGTTAGAGATTGAGAAATGGTTATAGAGAGGAGATTCATGGGTGGGTGGTGAAAAAAGTGCATTGGGTAAATATAAACATGGTTCCCCACTAAAAAGAGATAATATATGAATGAAACATGTTCTATAGGGATTTGACCCAGAAATGGACCTTGTCATGCTTGGCATGGAGAGTTTGTATAAGGCATTAAAAATATGAAAATGTGGGATAGTGGATGTGATCATGGATTAGTTGAGATATACAAACACGATGACTAAATATCAGTGTACTCCTAATGTATAATTACCATTTCCACTATATAGAAGCCTCCAGAAGTATGATATGTGAGATACATTTTAAATACACTATAACAATTTATATAGATTATTTATTTTAACAGATAGAAATATTGGGATTTATACTCATTGAAATTTTTAGTGATCTAAAATTGTTTAATTTTAAAATATTGTCCATTTTTTGGTATTGATCATCAATACAATATGAACCATAATAAATTTCATAAGAAACATTCATGAAATAAAGAATCAATGTTGTTTTATGTTTAAATTGGCACTAGATTTGAGATTCGTTTCATACATTTTGTCATTATGTCTATAGATTGATTGGGTATGACCTATAGTTTCATTTTCAATTGTCATTAATGTAATGAAAATTATCCTTCGATTGTGGGGATTATGGTTTTGGTAAAAAAATGGATTTCCCTCATGTGATAGGGGCCCTGAAATCATGAGTTCAGTGGTGGAAAATTTATTATGGATTTTTTGTTCTATTTGGAAGAAATAAAAATGTATAAATAGAATCATACATAAATTCTAGGTCTAAGATTCCAAATGTGGGAATCGTGAAAAAGGAAGTTCATAAAGTTACATTAATACTAGATGAGGATAATGTTAGTGCAGGTGCTATAGAATGATGATGGTTATGATTTGGAAAATAGGATTTCTAGGATACTTCACCAGATGTCATTAAATAATATGGTGAACAATCACATAAATGTATCATTACACATTTGGTTAAATTTTTATAATCTATTTTTTGCGGTGTTCTAGCCCAATGAGATTATCGATTTTGATGAATTCCACTTGAGGTCGTTAAACATGAATTAAAAGAAATATATGGCTATGTTTGTAGAGGAAATTGTATCGAGCATGTTTTCTTAATTATATGGGTGTTGCGAATGGCTAGTCATCAATTTTAAATGAATAGTCCGAATGACTAGATTCAACATGGTCAATTAATGTTTACAATCTTTATCAAATAGAAGACTATGTTACCATTATCGGGTGTTATGTTATTTAGGGGTGGGGAGTGTCTCTATTATAGTAATTAGTTTCATTGATATTCCATTTCAATGATAGAAGAATTGTGACATGGAGTTATTCTTGAGTAATTCAAGATCCTATGATGGGAGATGCTATAAGAAATAGTATGTAAGGAAATTATCACGTGATAGTGTATTTTTGACGAATGAATCATTTATGTTATGAATTAGTTTTTTGATTGTTGTATTTTGAATTGGATAATTTTTTTGAGACCTAATTATGGCATGATTAATGTTATTTATGGTGGTTTATTTTGATTGTGGAAATCCAAAAAATAAATTAAAATGAAACATTTTGACCACTATATATTCTGTGTAATTATATTTATTAACCATGGATATCATGGTCTATAATTCCTATATATTTCTTCTTGTAGTTTACTATGTTTCGATCTAGTTGAAAATTTCATCATTATTTAAACATTGAATTTATTGGATTATAAAAATGTTAAATAGGTCATGGAAAAATCAATAGAGAATTTGGAGCTCCTATATTTTTTTGGGATATGGTGTTAGGGGGGATGCCTCTACAGTATTTTGAGGAGTTTTAGTGGTTTCAGCCACCAAAATATATCATTCTTTAGAAATTTACTGATGAATATGGTTGGTGCACAATTATTATTTACTGTGTGTCTTACGGTGTGGGGCATGTTTTCTAATGTGACCAAATTTGTTGGAACCGTTAATCCCCCTCATGGAACCCTTGCAGGTTGTTGTAGTGTATTTATGTCTGTTATATATTTTTTCAAACTATTAACTCAGGGCCACTTGATCATATTAGACGTTTGTTGTAAATTTGGTATGTGAGATCATGGCATGCGTTTGGCATTCCAAACCACGCACTTATCCTATATGGTTAGTGTCATATAACACATATAAACACATTGTTATATCATGGTTTAGCCAAAACCTGTAACAATCTTATATGGGTGTTTTTCTCATAGATTATATGAGCAATATGGTTAAAATAATACTATCAATGTAGTGTGTCAAAACTAGATACATCTTTAATGTTTAAAAAATTTACCATTTCCCTCCACCTTGAATGTTTTTTTAACCACCCCTCCGCCCATTCCCAATATCTCAAATTGGACCCCCAACATGAGAATATCCTATTACCCTCTTCCTTTTTGTATCTCCCTTGATTATGGTCATATTATATAACCATTTCATGTATTGTAAGCATATTATTAATTGTAGGACTCATCATCCCACCATTCCTCATTTATTTCTCCAGCTTTGGTTATATCTTTATGTTATGGAATTTTTCCTATTTTTATAGAATTTTCAAACCATTCAATTTAACTCATTCCTTGATGAATCAAGGTTCTGTAATTGATTAAAAAAAAATTATATTCTAGAGTTTTGTGGTATTTATTATTTTCCATTAATGTTTATTCACTTATAATGTTTTTCCATGGTGATGCACGCACTAGTCTTCCACTATTATTCTAATAAATCATCAGATGAAATAGATTAAAGACCCAGAACACTTTTATGCATACTAAGATACCCTTGTACATGGTTGGAGGATTATGTCCTCAGCCTAAACCACAGTGTATGGTGACTTAAAATTTTATCCACAGGAATCTATGATCACTTATTTTACTAAACCACCAATAAGGGTGTATTGTGTGATAATAATTTTGATACTACATTATTTAAATTTATATTCCAATTTAAAGTATTATGATAAAGAATTATGGGTAGAATGATTAAATTGAAATAAATATAAATTTGTTTAAAATGAAAATGATTTCTATTAAATATACATTTGAGTTTTGTTGTCATATCTAATAAACGTGTCTATATATGGGAATTAAAATATTTCATGTTTACAGAAATTGAAATAATTATTCTTTATAATTACAATGTATTATTGTATGATCAATATCGTGTTATTTTTCACTATTACTAAATCAAAATAATTAATTGGATTAAATTAATGGTTTATAGTATGACTATCTCACTCTTAAATTCTTGGCAATTAAATTCAAAATGATAAAAATAATTCATGCACAATAAAAAGCCATGAAATCCATCGTCTTTTCATTCTGTACTTTATGGTATTTGTGAATTTTATCCCTTACATTATATTACATGGTATTGTTTTCCATTACATACAATGTTCCCTCATTTTTTTCCAATTCCAATGATTCTTATTGATCATGTCCATGTTCCCATAACACACAAACTATCAACACAGTCTTTTCTTGCAACAATTTCTCACTACGATCTAGCGCCCATATTTGACTCCCCTCAAAAAGAAACAACAATCAAGAGGATTTCATTATCCAAATTGATCATATTATATGGGTGGGGTGTTTCCTCCATAGTTTTGACAAAAATAAAAACATTATGAATAACACTAAACTTATTTGGAAGGACTAATTAGTACACGACTGGATTGATTTTCTACACTACCTCAAATGGTTCTACAAACCTGGGTGCCAACATGACCTGCCTCTATATCCTATGGTGACCCAACCCCTGAATCATCCAATATAATATAATATCATGCTCTTCTAACACTTAGGGGAATCTTTTTCTATCATCATATGTCTTCTGTCTACTCTTACACATAGCCATATGTTTTCAAGTCAAATGAACTACCACTGACGACTCCTACACAAGACTCGGTCCCAACAACAATTACTCACCTGCCTCTATCCAATATATATGAGATCTATGTGGTCTACCATAATGATCCTCATATGGTGACATCTTTATATTTTCCTGATACCTATTGTAGGCATTGAACTACACTAAAGCCAATAACATATCCCAAGAACCACCATTGTCAACAAGACACGCATATATCATATCATATAACACCTGTATGATTCTCTATGACTACCAACTATCTATGGCTAGAAATCCATATACAACAATTCCTTTTTTCCAAGCACCTTCTACAATCCCTACCAGAAACATATTGTAAGGAACGAGTAACAATCTGAATCTATAGTCAGTTGAACCACATGAAAAATAATTATCTCCAAAACATAATGTAGCCTTAACTCTTCCCCAATGAAGGATTCCCTAATAAGAAAGAAATATTCTTACATTTTAATTCAATCCACAATGACTCAAATAAAATCATTCATTATATGTTTTTTGGGAAAAATACGACACATTCCATATTCACGTCATTTGATTTCTATTTATGAATAGGAAACGACTTCAATAGACCTATGGGTTGATGATTCTTTGCCTTTAACTGATAGTAGGTTAATCATCATGTCAGAAAACAAGATACATCATTTTTCATTAATGTCAACCAAAACCATCATTATAGGACATAATACATTTTTTAACACCATGATGTACTTCCCACCTCAAGCCATGAAATTCACATATGAATTCCTCTCACATACTCATAGGCACAACAACCCTATTTTTCACATATATGATCACATCCGCATCTATCATCCAATATGAACGTGTATCCCAAATAGTAATGATTTCCCTTAAGTCTATCACTCCTAATCCTAAAATAACATTCCCTTGATCAGTCTCAAAAGTGTATACTCCACTGCAATTTAAACTAGAGTCATTGTCCCTTGGAACTACTGAACCAACACATTCATTTCATCCATAAAAGTCATCATCTACCACACTACACTCGACTCATGTACATTTGAGCCTAATTTTTCTTCCTCAAGGAATCAGTCATACTCTTCCCTTTACAACATTTATATGCCATCTCAAACTCTACCGATTTTAGATAATCTACCAAACATCACATATGAAACATCAATTCAAGATGTGAAAATCTGATCTTCATGATTTAGTGATCTTAAAAGGCTGTAATGTTTTAACAGAACAGATAGTGTCATCAAAACATAAGATAAAAAACCACCAAATCCAACTCGAGGTCATGTGTGGGTAATTCCATCCAGGTGGAATCAGCAATAGATAACCATACACAAAGACTCAATCCACATTCATCAACACAAATCTGAGTACTATCCTAGAAGAGTAAAAATTATCCATTTTATCCTCATATAACTCTAGTAAGATAAAAAATAGTGTCGATGTCAAGTGCTTCCTCAACTCCTAGAAATCATTATTGCAAGCTTCTATCCACTCAAGCATTATTCCTTTCATTTTAAAACCCAAAAGCAATGCTCATAATCAATAAATATACTATATTAACCTCCTATAATATTAGATAATCCCAAAAATCATCGTATATCGAAATTACTTTTTATCTACTCCCAAGAAACGTGATCTTTTACCTTCTTTTGGTTAACTTCCCTAACTTATTCTAATAAGATGTGACCTGTAATGTGTTCATGATCAATCAAAAATAACAATTTTATACCTTGGTATATAACTTACACTCTCTCTGTGTACTCATGAATAATTTATGATGTTGTTCATGATCATCATGAGTCTTAGAGTACACAAATATTTCATCTATGAACACCAACATAAACTCATCTAGTTATTAATGAATGATTCATTTCATCATGGCTATAAAAAATTATAGGCTATTAATCTACCCAATCAGCATTACAAAAAACTCATAAAGGCCATACATGATCCTGAAAGAATTTATCAGTATATCAAATGTCTGAACTATCACCTGTTGATACCTTAGATATCAAATCGATCTTTGAGAACACACATGATCTATTTAGTTTGAAAAAATAGATCATCATTAAATGGAACATTATATCTATTTTTCATAATCATCTTTTCAGCATCCGGTAATCGACATAAAAATGTAAACTCCCATCATCCTTCCATACATACAACATAGTTGTTCGCCAATGTGACATAATTAGATGGATAAACCCCTTATAATACAGCTCCTCCGACTCGT
Source organism: Viscum album (assembly GCA_963277665.1). Classification (NCBI taxonomy): domain Eukaryota; kingdom Viridiplantae; phylum Streptophyta; class Magnoliopsida; order Santalales; family Viscaceae; genus Viscum; species Viscum album. Next base: position 2,030,016,919 of record OY728151.1, on the reverse strand, counting down.
TCATGAGTTCTTTAGTCTTATTCGATGCCATTTGGTATGTTGTAATAGATAATATCTAGTCCCTGTATAAGCACAATAAAGAATTCCACCTCTCTGCCATATTTCAAACCAGATAAGTCATCAAGAAATACATATTGGAAGCATTCAATAACTTTTGGATGTATTTCTGTCCAACTGTTCCCATCATCGAGGAAAAGACAAGAAACATGGGTTGTGAGCTCTGCTAGTTGTTGTGTAATTGTCTCTACTCAGATTTCTGGGATATGACACTCTCCTAGAAGTTCATACTAGTCAACAATATGATATTCAATGTTAAATTTATAATGATAAAAATTGTTGTGATCTTAGTATGCGACTAACCAGTCCATACCGATAATCTGGTCAAAGCTTGTCATATCATGGAATTTGAGAACCAAATGAAAATGATACACTCATATCTCTAGTGAACATCTATTGCACAAAAAGATATATCTAGATAGTGTTCTTAATTGTGTATTAATATTAATTAATGGACTTGAAAAATATACTACCATGCTCAAACCATTAAAATGATTGGAAGATATAAAATAATGAGAGTCACTAATATCAAACAAGGAACATTCCAATATAGAAGCTACTAGATTAGTACATATCAATGTTGGTGGACCAAACCTACTCTCCATAAGTGTATGATGCATTGGATATAACATTCATGATAATCTACCATGTTTTACCTTCTGAAACCCCTGAGTAGACCACTCTATTAATACATGATCTATTTCCAAGAATATCAACATATACTACATTTATCGTTTCTACTAGTATAACTTTAATATACAAAACTATATTGTGTAGAATACCCCCTTCCCACACTCTAATTTTGGAGTATATGTGTTTTCAATACCATCTTATCGATGCTTTATGGAGAACATCCATAGGTGTCATATCTTGCAGCAAAATCAGCACTCCAGTAATGGTTGAGGAAAAAGTATGCGGTCATGTCCCAAATATAACACACTGGTGGTAAATCACTTGAGTATTATCCTGAGAAAATATTCCGCCTATTTTTCCAACAGGGTTTTCAATTTCCCAACTAAGGATCTTGTCAGGAAAAATATATTTATTGTAATGAACACTCTCTGATCATCTAGTGATAGCTTCTTGTCCAGTAATGGAAGCATCCTTCACGTTCCCCAATGAAATGAATTCCTAATATCTGACTTATGAGAACTTCATTAATCAAAATATATTCACCTATTACTTAATTTAACATCTATTTCTATCCTGAAATATTTTCTCTAAATTATCCACATCTACCACTAATACTGGTTCAAAACACTAAAATTATGTGAAACATTTGTCATAATCCATTATGCACATGATTCCCTTATTTAGATGAGTAATCTATGAATCCATCTCATGAATTAGTGTATCTGTGTTACTGTTTTCCAGGATCGTATACAAGAATTCATTCAATAGTATATTTTAGGTATGTCCTAATCGTACCTAAATGAACCACCAATGCATTGCTGACCCCCATTTCCTAAAAGAAGACAAATTGACACTCCTTCCATCTAGGGTCTCAAAATATTCATGTTTTTTTCTAATGAATTTGATCCATAATTCATCTCCCTCATGTTTACCCACTCCATTAAATGTCAATATCTGTGGTAGCTGAAACTCCGTTTTCAAAATTGAAATGCTTTTCAGAACATGATAGGAGTATATCTTAATTAATTTCAAGAAACTATAAATATTATATCAAAACATATCCCCTTCTTACTCACCTGTCACTAATAGCACATCATGTTCATGTTATAGATGTTCTTTCTAAGGCAAAACCCTATGTATCTCTCTCAAAAATAATCTTGGAGGCATAATCTCTACAATTCCTAGAACATTAAATAGGTCTCAAAATATATCCTTATAACATTTATGTATGTGGAATCATAATAAAAAAAAATTCAATATTCCATTTTTCCATTTAACACCACGCGGTCAACATTTAGGAATAATCACTAACATTAACCTTCCAACTCCTTGGTATTGGTTAACAAGGGAAAGGATATTTCCATTCACATGTTTTTTATTTAGGAACCCAATTATTCTGATTTTGAATATGTTTTTGATATTTATAAATTCAGTTTATAAATCATTATCTTTTAAATTTCACAATATGGAAACAGATTATGTTATACATCTTACCCACAATCAATTTTCCTATGTGTGCCTATAATGATGGATTGCATCGTACCTCAGAGTGCCTATAATATATCTTTCAAACAAAACTCTCGTTTACCATTATTCCACCAATAATAACTAATAAATTCTCATTTACTATAATCTCATCACACATCATTTTCTTCATCAAAGTTGAAATAATATCCAACTATAACAACAAACATAAATCACAAAAATCACAACCCGAGTACCAGGTATCCCCCCAGTTGATGCATTAGAATATACGATACATGATCTAATTACTAATCAATGACTCTTCATAGTCTCATGTATACCTTTCCCAAGAAAAAAATACAAATGAATAAGAAAGCATAAAAAATCCTCTAATACCACTTTTTGTCATCCTGACCTAGGTTCCACAAAATGGTGCCCCAGGCTGATTGGTCACATGACTCAAGCGCTCCTATCTGTATACTAGAGGGTGGAGACTATTAGTAAAGGTCTGTTATGTTAGACATGGTGATAATATCCCCTCTTATATCATAGTAAACCACCAACAGAAGAACACTACAATAACATTTTTTGGAATCATATAAATTACCAAAACAATACCAAGCAACATGATAGTCAGAAATAGTAAATCAGATAGTCATCCTAAAGGGAACATATGATATAATAATTAAAGTGTTGTGTTTCTACAATAAAAACATAAAATAAAGACAAACATACTCCTAAGAGTTTCCAAAATAACATAATGTTCCATCGCAAATGTTCCATTCCCAAATAGCTACCTATCATAGGGATTCTCCCTTATCATGTCCTTTATCAACAAAGTCTTCACTGGTCCCAATCTGGTGGGCTAAATATAGTGTAAGAACATCTCACTATGCCACAACCAATTGTGTCTAAAACAAGAACATCCAAAAGATAGTGTATTAAACAATTATAGAAATAAATATTATTAACAATAAAATGGTTATCACATTTTCATTTATTCATTACATGTCACATTAAACATAGTTTTGATCCATGTCTGTAATTCAAATAACATTTCATTATTATCATTTTTTGGTGTAGAAAACCATGTTTAACACTCGACATTTCAATCATCATAGATCTCCATGTGTCAGACCCCTTCTTCTCTATCAGTGTAGATCACCATTTCTACCAATCGACCTCTTAAGTGCATGTATTATTTATTGGGGTAAAATTCCATGTCTCATGCCCAAATGTCTCAATTGTTTTAAAATGCAATGTTTATATCCCTATTTCTCAATCATTCAAATCATTTATTAATTCATAATATTTAGCCATATCATTACCTTAAAAATCAAATGATTAGTTAAACATATCAGGGACCATTAGTTAAACCAACAATTAACTAAGTCCATAATTTTGTTAATTAATTCTTAAATTCCTTAATCTATTAACAAAATATGATTCCATAATTAATTATCCATAATAATTTATCCAATACAAATATCAAAATTTCATAATTAATCTCCCAATTAATTATCTTAATCAAACATCAAGAAATGTAGTTAATCCCTTATAAATTATCCCATCATATCCAAATCATTATCTCAAAATTAATTACCACATTTAATTATCTTCACAAAACCAAATCAATATTTCATATACAATATCCAAAATAATTATAAATTTTCTACAAATCAATTACTATTTTTGTGATACCCTTTATCCATTGATTAACTCATTAATTAATAATCCATATCTTTAAAACAATAACAAGACAATTTCAAATTATTGATTAACAAAAATTTTGGAAAAACAGTACTACAGGATGATACAAAATCATTAGTCATACATACACATATCAAATTTGATACTATGAGAGTTAGATTTAGACCACATACATCAATTCATACATGGATTATTTCCTAATAGAAATCCCCAAATTTGAGTGTCACTACAACGTCAATAATGATACGAATCTAAATCCAAAAAAAAAATTAATATCGAAGTCATCAAGATCATGAAACATTATATCTACAACAAAACCCTATATCTAGATCTCAACACATAGGTATAGATCTATGAAATAATTTGATATCATCCTCGAAAATATGATGTAATGGTTAAGGATAAAATGAGAGAAGAAACAAGATGAAATCCCATTACTTTGTGAATTCACAATACTTTATTTAGATATAAAAATCATTGTTCTAATCACCTTGAAATCCAAAAAGAATTATATGGGATTCCTACTATTATTCATGCCTACTCCTATGCAGAAATGGAGGCGTTTCTGGGGTTTGGGATATTAAAAAATTAAATTTCATAGAAAAAAATATTGTCAACACGGTTTCACCTGGTATATAAGGTCCCAAAAATATCCGTAAGGTATGTTTTATTTATGATTTAGTTTAGGCCATTTATTTTTGGTAATTTATATACATTCCAATTTCTTTACTGAGGCTTGAGGGTGTTCTGGTTGTTTGAGACATGAAAAAGGGAGAGAATTTGTTTCTGGGCTAGTCGTACGGTCTATGCACAGTTAGTGATAACCGGGTGGGTATCCAAGGTAAACCATGAAAAAGGAAGGTTTTTGGATAGTATCCTCTGCACGTTTTTCACCCAGTTTGGAAGACTGTGTAGATAAACCATGCGGGGGGGGGGGGGTCTTTGGCACATAAGCATCTGTACGATTTGTGGACGGTTTTGTAAATCGTTAGGGTAAATCGGGCGGACCAAAAACATTAAAAAATTATTAAAATCCATTCTGGGATTTCATAACCTACCCGAGATTTCCTCTAGCTCCTCCCTTGTAGCCCTAAGAATGAACCATTGAGGCCAAGAGCTTCCATGGTGTTGTCTACTTCGATTTTATTCTGATTAGATCACTGTCAATTGCTGATTGACGATCCGTGCAAGGCTAATCTCCTTCTAACATTTCTTTTTAGTTTAGGGATGCAAATTATTTCATCTCTCTCTCCAAGGCTCACAATCCTTACCATTATTTTGTGTTTTAGGGAAAATATTCAATTGTTGTTTCATTCAAAATCTAAGGCTTTGTTTGTGAGTTCATTTTCCAATAGATATGAGGTAGGTGGTCTACAAGTTATATCCCATGGGTTTTCTATAGATTTGTGCTTGTAGGGTTTTTAATCATGCCATATTTTGATGAGTTTTTTATGTCATTGTAATTATGTGATTTAGTGGTGAAGAAATGGTTAATTAAACCCCCCTTTAACCCCAAGGGATTCAAGGAGGATGATACGACCAAATTTCGGCCACCCGTGGGGTATGCTGATATCCTTCGTATCTTGAGTTAGATATGTAAGTGTAAGTCATTGTGAAAGAACAAATAACAATTTATGAATATGTTAACATTCTTGATGGATGTGAAATTGTTTTTTTAATACACATAGGTTGTGTAACGCCCTAAGGGGTCGTCTATTTGGCCTAAAAAATGGATAAATGGAATAACAAGAATGTTCTAGGGAATTAGCTTATTATTTGAATAAGCATAGTGTGATAGTAATGGGAAATGGGTATTACAGAGAAAGGTTTAATTAATATAAATTATAAATTTGTTAATGTATTGAGCGAATAATTTTATTTTTCACATTTATTGAGATTATTATGATGTGGTAAATGATGATGGAAATGTTTTTGTGAAATAGTGATTTGTGGTGAATGATAAATAAGTAAGTTCATATATCTTGGAAGAGTGGGGTATTGACATGAGGTTCTATTCCCATAGGTTGAGTTGGATCTAGGTTATAGATACTCCTCTAAATTCACAGGTTAGATAAGGGGACATATTTCAATTTCTCTAATAGTTGCATTCAACCTAGACTTATGCATCAAGGTGAGTATATTGGAAATTGTTGTCAAGTGATGCCTAGTGGGATAAGACATGTTAAATTAACATATATATAAAACATTTATCATTCCTAATCCACAGAACACATGAAAATGATAAAATGATAAATGAAATTTCTTGGTAATGACCACGTGTTAATTCATAAGTTATCTTAAAATAATATAAATAAATATAGCATGTTGAACTGTTTACCAAAAATGTCATTATTTATCATTTGAATGTACTATCTAACTTGATGAATATTTTTTATACACCGTTGTTTGTGGCCTTCTAGGTTTAACTCACACCCTGCCCTGGCCTCCATTGGATACCCAAGAAGATTTCATGCATGCAGGTCAGAACAATGTAAGGGGACCTAAAATATTGATATGAGTTAGGCAAGGGACATGTTTGGGTGAGGTTCTAGATTTGGAGTCTAGAAAATTCAAGGGATTATACTTTTTTGGAGTTTGTCCCCTTGGAAATGTAGCATGGAATGGCCTATTTATTGTTATTTATTATTTAACACAGTTCCGGGATGTGGTTATTATGAATGTTATGGATTTTCCCTTATATTTATGTTATTTCAATTTTTATCTTATGTGGATTACTCAATTTTTGAGGGTATAGTCACCTAATATGAACTATTGGACCCTCTCTTCTAGTTGGAAACCTCTAGTATACATGGAGGTGTGCTCGAGGTCATGCAACAACAGACTCGGGGAACCTGTTTAGTGGATTCTATGTCGGGGAATTTACAAAGTGGAATCAGAGGAGGTTATTTTCACTTTCATACTATTTGGGGATGGTAGACAAGTTATTATAAGTTTTTTGGGCATTGGTAAAGAGATTGTGCTTGGAAGTAGCTAACCTGTGTATGGGATAAAACCCCAAGTCTATATGGGAGGATATTGTTGTTCGTGTTTTGTGTTGTTATATTTGATGATATTTCACCATTGGGTGATGCACATGTTGTGTTACTTGATAGTTTTGTAATAATTTTCCCATGGACATAATGGTATGATATTTTTCATGCATGTCTCATTTTAGGCATCTCCATAGGAATGTGACATGAATCTTGATATTACACACACGGGATGGGTGTGAAGGTTGTAAATGTTAGGATGAAAATGTTCTTTTAAACCATCCAATTAAATTTTTATTATAAACCAAAAGCCACTTTTAATGTAAAAGTGAGAAACCCTTGGAGAAAACAATATTATTGAAGGACCACATAATCCTTTTGGCATGTTTATCGTTTAGGAGAATCTAGGAGAGAGATTTTACCGGTGTTTCTGGATCATCCAAAATATGGTCTTCAATGCGACGTGCCAATCCGTTGCACGATTGTATGAAATCCTCTTGGTTGATTTTACTCATGTTGAGCCCTCTAACTAAGATTAAATTCTTCTTGGAAATCCAATCCATATGATCCTTATTGTCTTCATGCCGAATGGACCTTAACATCATCTTCTCACTATCTCCTTTGGAAGCATTAAGCACAATGGATTCCTCCTCCATAACATCTTTGGAATGCAGAAGAAACTCCACTGGTTGAGCAGCTATGCTACCATGATCTTGTAGGAAAATCCAACCAGAATAAGCCTTGTAGACCATATCCTCTGTACCTACATTATTACTCATATATATGGGAGTACCATTCGTCACTTGGGCCTTTAACTTCTTTCTATATCGAGTCTTCATTGGAGAAGGCATATAAGAGTACTCCTTTCATCCATTCTTGACTACTCTCTATCCCTTCATCCTCCTTAGACAATAGGCATCACTTACATTAAATTCTTGAGCACTAACCCCTGAATGATGACTAGATCAGTCATCCCCAGACTCCTCCAATGGAATACCCTACTCCTTATGGAAGGATTCCTCCCGGTCTACCTCTTGACCATGCCCTTTGTTCTCCAGAGTCTCAAAACAGTTACTCTATTTCATATATGACACCACTATTCTCGGTCATGAAATGATCATAGGAGTGGGATCAACCAGGGGGCCCTCACTTCTAGTGCCATAAATACCTTTACATACATCCTCCACATAATAGGAGATCTTATGACATTCACCTTCCTCTATTGGCCTTCAGATCACCACTACCCTGTTAAAAATAGTAGCAGCATCATTAGCCACACCAGGTTCAGCAAGAGCCACCGAACCATGCACAATAGGTTAGAGAACACCCACATCATTCCAAAAAAGATAGAAGATAGTATGAATCATGGGGATACTCTCTGGAGGATCATGTTGATGACCCTTTACTAAGGATGAGACCAAGCCTGCTTTCACACCAGACAGACCTTCAAGAACAGAAGCAAAAACATCCTGATTCCTACCAACAGTGTTAGGGGAGGAACATGAACCCCCCCCCCATCATGACTGGATTTTCTTGCGTTCCAGGAAGAAATGGTCATGCCTCCAGCTGAAGGGGAACATTACTTTTTGACTTATCTGAGCAATGAGACAAATAACAACTGGAATGAAGATGACCGAGACGAAAACATGAACTGTAGAAATTGAACCAATTTTCAAAGACCACTGATTGATAATAACTGAGTTCTTCACCAACCACAACATAAAATATTTCCACTGGAGGTTTTGAAATTTCGACTTCCACATAGATGTGGGGAGAAATCAGGTGAGAAAGGGAGCGATAACTTTCATCGAAGTCTTGGAACCTCCCGACAAGGTTACAAAGCAGCTTAATAATGGCGGGATATTTAAGTAGTATAAACAAACTGGTTAGGTTCTGAAAAATGTTGAGCCTATCTATATCTCCTCCTACTCATAAAATCATTATGGTTGTATTCTATACCGTGTGTTTGGAATTGTAATGAAATTCCACCTTGACGACGTGCGTCGGTTGGGCATCATGAGTATGTCGTCAAGAAATATAATATAGTACTAGAGAAAAAGAATGTGGTGATGAAAGGTTATATGGAAGGGTAGATCCATGATAAATTTTTTCATTTTATGCTCATGATGGAACGAGACACAATGAGGGTTGCACCGTGCATGTTTGAGCGGACCTGGGAGTTTCATTAGCAGTACCCTCCGACCGTCACCAGAGAAGGTGGTGCAGAAGAAGAAGTATTTTAGGTAGATTCCATAATAACTATTATTTACTATCTAGATAATCCTATTGATAATAGAGTCATGTTAGTGTCCTATATGATGAGGGGTAAAAAAAACATTGGTGGGACATTTTTTTGCTGACATAGCAGGCTGAGGTGATGATGTGAAAGGATATTCAGGAGATGTTTCTTGAGAACATCTGTCAATAAACCATGAGGAAAGAGAAGGTAGTAGATTTTATGAGGATGACGTAGGGGACAATGTCAGTGGTGGAATATGAAAGATTTTTCTCGTTTTTGGGATGCTTCATTCTGAAGTTCATGGCAGAGTAGGTAGTTGTGGATAAACACATCTAGGATGAGCCAAAACACAAGATCAGGTAGCAGGTGAAAATATATTGACTAAAAATAATTTATGAAGTGGATGATAATTCCCATATCTTAGAAGGAAACCTGAATTGAGATTTAGGTAGTGAACATGTGGCACTGCCTGGGTGATCATGTGGTGAAGATTTTGATAGTAGGAAGCTCAAAATTGGAACCTTCCAGCAAGGGGGAATCAGAAAGAGTAGTCAGAAGATGGGGTCAACTATTCATAGTGTTTATCACGTCTTCGATTTTTTGTTTATTTTTCAAAGGTACATGAATGACCAATTTCCCCACCCACCATTAGAGTGCCAAGTGAACGATAGGCTAGGCCACATGTACAGATTCTATTGGAACCCACAAAAGTCATGGAATTATGGAGGTCAGGGGGTTGATGCGGAGTGTAGGTAGGGGGACGTTACCCCATATCAGTTATGATGTTGTCACTATATGTACCTTACAGAAAGGGGAGATCGACATGGAACTATGGGGTGATATCACCCTTACCAATAAAGAAGTTCAATGCATGGTTATCAAGATGGAGATCAGGGTAAATGGGTTGGACATCTCCATCCAGTTCAGGTTACACGTGTTGGTGGTGAGACATGATAGTCTACTATTCGAGGTATGATTCTTGTAGATTCCATGTTATCTAGTTCTTTTTTCGATACAAGTGCTACAGATTATTTTATTTTAGGTGAGTTTTTTGTCTTGTTGGGATTAACCGTATTGACCACTTGTGGGGTATTTTCTCTTGATACTCTGATAGGAGTGCAAGTTGAGGACATCAGGTAGTTTAAGGGTTGTTCTATGGGGGTTGGTGGGCATCATTTTATGTGGGATATGTTTTCTTATATATGATAGGTTTTTAAATAATCTTCAGAATGGATTGGTTTGTGTTATATAAATCCCATATCAACTATTACTGACATCAGGTGGCATTCGCATCTCTCTTTGGGAGCACTCATCTACTTCATGCTGAGTGGGATACTCGAGCGGACCATGCATGGAAACAACACCACGAAATGGGGGAGCTCCCAACCCAATTGGCATTCCATATGTTGGATGATGGGGATAAATGGAATCAATTATTCCTTATTGTTGTCAACAAGTTTTAAGATGTGATACTTAAGGAATTCTCAAGGTTACAAACCTGAAGAGATGTTTAGTTTACTATCAAATTATTGGCTGGAGCAGAGGGAGTTTCCAGTTAAACATATCAAATGAAACTAGTAGAGATCTAAGAACTGAAGGTTCACTTAGAGGACTTGTAGAGTGTAAGGGGGATATAAATCCATGTACATCACCTTCAGGATATCTTGTACTATTTTCGAATAAGGATGATGGATCACTAAGTCTATGTGTCAATTATAGAAAGTGGAATGAGATGATAGTTAAGAACTGATACCCTCTTCCTAAAATTTATGACCTGTTTCATTAGCACAGAGGTGCCTTAGTGTTATCAAATATTTATTTTTGAATCAGATACCATTATTTGAGGGTGATACTGTCTATCATACACCAGATGGATTTCTGAAGTATGTACGGGTTTTATGAATTCCTGGTAATTCCATTTGGATTAACAAATGAACTAGCTATGTTAATGGCCTTGATAAACCTGATATTCCACATGAATTTAGATTATTTTGTATTTTTTCTCGCTGATGACATCACGGTGTACACCGAGACTCATGAAGATTATGTGAAACATCATGAAATCATCTTGAGTACACTAACAGAGAATTTTAATTACACTATTCATTAAATAAAATAATTTTTGTTTGATGAGGTGAACATTTTGGGTCATAGAATATCTAATTCATGCATATTGGTGGATCCATAAATGATGACGTTATTAGTTTCTAAGGAAAAACTAAGGAACGTCTCTAATATTCAGAGTTTTTTGTGTTGGGTTGGTTGTTACCAATATTTTATTAGAGATTTTTCTCATTCGGAAGCACTGATCGCAGGCCTAACCGTGAAGGGGGTTAATTTCAGTTTGTTAGAGGCTTGTGAGAATTATTCCATGTGCTAAATAAGATGTTGAATAACACTCAAATTTTGATATTACACAAACTAGGTAAGAATTATTCCTTGTTCAGCGATGCATCCAGGGTTGGACATTGGGATGTGTTGATGCAGGATGATCTGGTTGTAGATTATGGGTTGAGGTAGTTGATGCCACATGAAATAAATAATCCTACTCATGACGTGGATCTAGCTATTTTGGTTCATGCCTTAATGTGTTGAAGGAATTATTTCTTGGAAGAACCCTTTTCAGTGTTTACCTACTATAAAAGTCTCAAAAACATCTTCTCTTTGCGGGATTTGAATCATCGGTAGGGGTGATGGGTGGAGTACATAAAGACCTATGATATTGCATTGGTTTACACACTAGAAAATGGAAATTGTATCATTGATGTTCTAAACCATAAGACTCGGAATCAGGTAGTTCAGGTAGCTAGTTCAATGTGGGTGATGATGGCTTTGTTTGTAGAGATGCATTTGGAGGTTCAAGAACATGCACTGGATGATGACCCTTTCATCTATAGTATTTGATTCCACACTTTTGGACTGAGTTCATGAGGGTCAGTTTGTAGATTCATAGTGCATGGTAATGAATGAAATCCATAAAGGTGGGGAATCGCATTTTGTTTGGTCCTTTGGCATTGATGAAGTTGCTTATGTTCATGGTTGTGTTGTGATGTCAGCAGATGTTCGAAAAGAGTTGATGCCTAAGTTCTACGCATCAATGTGGGTAGTTCAACCTGGCTTGACTAAGATGTACTGCGATCTATGTAGGGAGTTCTGGTGGCCGATGATGAATAAATAAGTGGAGAGTTTTGTGATGTGATGCCTTACCTGTCAGCAGGTGAAGGCTAAACATCATCTCCAAGGTGGGTTGTTGTAGTCATTTCTTATTACCTAGAGGAAATGGAATAAAATTTTGATGGAAATCATAGGTGGTCTTTTGAGGATTCCAGGAATGAATGATTCAATTTTGGAGGTAGTAGACCGGCTGAGCAAAGTTTCCTATTACTAGTTGATATGGGTGACCTATACAGTCAACCAGTTAGGGGGGATTTATGTTCGGGAAATATTATTGTTTTATTGAGTGTTGAGGAAAAATTTTTCAAATCGTAATCCACATCTCAAAATTTTCTTTTGGAAGGGACTACTGAAGGAACTTGGTACCTTTTAATTTCAGAGAATGGCTTACCACCCATAGATGGATGGGAAGACAGAGCATACAATTATGGTATTAAAAGACACATTGAGATACTTATTTTTGGATTTTAGAGGTTCATGGGAAAGAACGTGTCACTTTTCCAGTTTACATATAAAAATATTTTTTAGGTACAGTTCAGATGGAACCTTTTTAGGAACATTATTGGAGACTATGCAGATCTCTGTTTTATTTGTTAGAGATCGAAGGGTCTGAGTTGTTAGGGTCGAGTCTTGTGGTGGAGATTGTAGAGAAGGTTTTTTTGATTCAAAAGCATATGGAAACATCACAGAATTGGTAAAATTCATGTGAAGATTAGATTTTTAGGCCACATTAGTTTTTTGTGGGTGATAGTGTGTTTATTTGGGTTTCTCCATGGTTGGGTCACTATCGAATTCAGAATCAAGGCAAGTTAGAACCTACATATGTGGTTCCATTTGAGATTGTGGAGATAATCGGCCAGTGGATTACCGATTGACTCTTCCCCAACATTATTGTGGGATGGATGATTTTTTCAATGTTTCACAAATCCAATAGTATCACTTAGACCCATATCATGTGATAAATACTATGGATATCAAGCGTTAGGCCGATGCATCATTTTTGGATCACACGGTTTGAATTGTAGATCATAGTGAGAATGTTTTGTGGGGAAAAGTTGGGCCCCTTGTTCATGATCAATGGAAACATGGAAACATTCAGGTGGAAACGTGAGAGAGGGAATCTGATCTACTGGTCTAGTGGCCCAATTTATTTTTTTTGAAACTCAATAATTCTTGGGATGAGAAGCTCGAGGACATGCCGTTATATGGTTGGGAGGGTGTAATATCCCAAAATTAATCATAAGGTATGTTTTTTACGTTTTAGTTTCATGCATATATTTTTGGTCAAGTATCTGATTTCCCATGACATTTATGAGGATCGGGGGTGTTCAGGGGGTTTGGGACACGAAAAATGGGAAAAATGTGTTTATGGGATAGATGGACGGTCTACGGATGGTTAGTGTTAACGAAGTGGGCATCCCAAGTAAATTCTGCCAAAGGAAGGTTTTCTGACAGTCTCCTCTACATGGTTTTCACATGATTTGGAAAACCATATGGTTAAACCATGTGAGGGGGGATCTTTGTGATAGAAGCATCTACAGGGTTTGTGCACTGTTTTATAAACGATGTAGGTAAACCATGTGGCCCAGAAACATTCACAATTTCTAGAAATCACAATCTGGGATTTTATAACCATCTTAGGATTTTCCTCCCCCTTTTACCATGCAGCCCTAATAATGATCCAAAGGTACCAAGTTCTATCGAGGATCAATATACTTATATTTTATTTAGTTTGGAGAACAATTAGTTTCATATTCATGATCCGGGTAAGGCTAATATCCATCTTGCTTTTTTTTTAGTTTATGGTTTGTAATTTTTTCCCTCTCCATATGAAGATGTGAATCCCTACCTTTTGGGTGAGTGTAAGTGTGTTGCTTCTATGGACGGTTTAATTGAAATCGAATGATTCATTTGGGAGTTATTTTTTCAACTGATTCAATGTAGGAGGTCTATAAGTTATATCCCTTTGGTTTTGGCGTAGATTTGTGCATGTAGGGTTTTTTTCTCATTCCCAATCTTGATGATTTTTGATGTATTTGGTATGATGTGATGTGGTGGTGTCTAAATGGTTAATTAGACCCCCTATTGATCCCCATAGGATGCAAGGAGTATGACTCAACCAAATTTGGCCCACTCGTGGGGTATCTTGATATTACCTGGACCTAAAGTTATCTATGTAAGTGTAGGATGTTGTTCTAGGACATATAACCCATGATGAATATGTTAATTTTCCTGAAGGATGGGTAATTGTTTTTTTAATACAATAATGTTGGGTAATTGCCTAAGGGGTTGTTTGGTTGGCATTAAAAAGGGTTAAATGGAATAATAGTAATGTGATATGGAATTAGCATATTTTATGAATATTCATACTTTGATATAAATGGGAAATGGGAAATGGGGTTAAGGGGTTGAATAATATAAAATATTAATTTGTTAATTGATTGAATAAAAATTGTTATTTTTACAATTTATTGATATTTTTGTGATGTTGTAAAAGATGTGGGTGATGTTGTTGTGATATATTGATTTATGGTGAATGATAAATAACAATGTGCACATGTATTGGTAGGGTGGGGTGTTTACATGAGGTTCTAAGGCCGTGGGTTGAGATAGACTGAGGTTCTAGCTTCTACCCTAAATGCACGAGTTAGGGAAGGAGACATAGTTCTATTCCACTAATTGTTTCATTCAACCCGAACAAATGCATTTAGGTTAGGATATCTGTTCATGTTGTCAAATTATGCTTAGTGAGATAGGACTTGTTAAATTCCCATATGTTGAAAAATTTTATCATGCATAATCCATCGAACAAACGAAAAGTGAAACATGGTAAATGAAATTTCATGGCAATAAACATGGATTAATTGATAGATTTACATAAGGAAACAAAAATAAAGTTGTCATACTGAAATACATACCATAATATTTTTTTATATTTCATTTTCATGCACTATATACCTTGCTGGATATTTTTTAGACACCATTGGTGGTGGCTTACTGGGTTAAACTAACACTTTGCTCGGGCCACTGTTGGGTACCTGAGCAGATTTCATGCTTCCGGGTTAGGAAAAGGACAATGGACCTATGGTTGGGAGATGAGTGGGATATGGGGAATGATTGGGAGAGGATCCAAACATGGAGTCTAGACCATTTTTCGGTCTATACTATTTTCTTTATTTTGGGTTTTGATCACTTTACACTATAGAATGGAATGTAATATTTACTGTTGTTTATGATTGTACCCAGTTTTATTTTTTTTGTTATGAATGTTATGGATTTTTCTCATATTATTCCACTATTTCAATTATTTTCTTCTATGGATTACTCTGGTTTTGAGGGTATAGTCTACCAATATTACCTATTAGACCCTCGGTTCTAGTCATAAACCTCTAGCATACGAAGGGGCATGCTTGATGTCATGTAACTACCCGACTCAAGGCACTAAATTAGTGGCTTCTAGTGAGGGACGTTACATGGATAGGGTGAACGGTTAAGGAAACCGTGAACAAACAGTGTGGACCATACTTTTTAGTTTTGAATGCATCACATGGTTACTTTTTTTTGGTTCACAGAAAGGGAAACCATGTGAGTAACATGCAAAGACCTATAAATTTCAAGGAAATTTTTTTCATAAATTCATTGAGATTTTACGAGTACTCAGTTTTTGATGGCACCTGATTTTGAGGCCCAGTGTGCCCAGAATCAATTTCTGAAGTTTAGCTCAGGTACATTTAGTGAATGAACGAGTGGGTTTTTCTATCTTTTGAACTGGTTCATGGAATTGAAATATGAGGGCACCAATGGAACTGCAACGCCGATATTTTCTTAAGAGGGCCATTTCCAAAGCTGTGTTTGTTTGGTGGAGTTTTTTAAAAAAAGATAGTTTAATTGAAGAGTGAAATAAAATACGTTTTATAATTGTATTTCTATTCTATGTGATTATAAAAAATGTGTGGGAGTTGGGGTGGGACCCACTAGGTTTCTAACTTCTCTTAAGAGGATAAAGGAGAAGTGGGGCTAACCTAAGCCCCCATCTTTTCACATTCCCCATAACCCCATTAACTCCCTTTAAACCTCCCTTTTTTTAATTATGTGGCTTCTCCACTTCCACATTAATATTGCCAATATAACACCCCATTTAATATGACAACTCAAGATTAATTAATTAAGTGAATTCAATTTTGAATTTTAGAGTTTTTGAAAAGCATGTTAATAGAATAAAATAAGTGAAGTCCTTATTTTATTAGGTTTTCTTGTTGTGTGAGGATATTTGGAAGAGAGCTCTATGTTATCTTGAAGAACATCAACCTCAATGAAGAACAACAACACTTCATCAAGGATTGTCGACTCCGCGACCCAGATTCTTCCATCTTCTTCTTCCTCCACGATAAAGTAGGGGGCACCGACGCAGAAACTCACCAATGACGTCACACCAATAAATCTTCTCTCTGCATCAAAGGAAGGGAGCCGACGCTTCCTCCTCGGATACTCTCTATTAACCTTTACGGAACCCCACCCCACGACGCCGTTATTCTGCGACACTCATCATTCGACAACTTGTGATGATGTAGGGGCTATGTGATGTTTTATTTAATTAAAATTGAACTTTTTTTTCTTTGAGAATTATCATTCATGATTAATTTAATGTTCTTCGTTAAATAAATTGGCCACTTGTTATTGACATAACGAGAGGAGAACGGACAGCACAAACACGGCCGCTTCTCCTCCCCTTTCATATTTTATCCTTGTTTAACTTGTGGAGAAGGCGATGAGGTGTCATTGCACCACGCGGGAATGAAAAGGGGCCGCAGATGAAGTGGGTCGTGGCGAAGGTGTGTGGTGTGGTCGCGCCTCTCCGGTGAGGCCTAAGGAAGCCGCGACCAAGAGCGGACCGCGACGGAGGGGCGCGGTGCTGTCACGCAGCCGTGGAGCACCAAGGGGGTTGTGGCCGGGGCGGTCCGCGTCAATGGGGCAGGGCGCCATCTCGCCGTGCCACTCGGATGGGAGCCGCGACAGTTCAGTAGGGGGCGGCCGGGCTCGGCCGGCCGCCGGCGCACCAGGAGGCGGGACCCCACAGGTCCCACGATAGCCACACCAGCCTACAATTAAGGCCGGCCATTTCCGAAAAGACAGGGGGTTGTATCCTGTGGGAAGGTCCCTAGGTCAGACCCCACCAGAATGGGTCACCATTTCAAAAAGAAAGCCCCCCCCCCCTTCGTGCCCCGCTCGGCCAGGAGCCGACCGCCCAGCCACAGGCCGGACTGGCCGTGCTGGGCTAGACCGCCCGCGCCTGGCTGGACAGCCTGCACCGGGATGCGCCAGCCCTGCCGGGCCTAGCCCAACAGAGCTGGACTCCGACCTGGGTCAGGTAGACCCGGTTCGGGCCGACCCTGGAGGTATCAGTCCGGGTCGGACCGTGCCATAACACTCGACTTTCGTACATATCTATTCTAATACCGATATATTGGGCTATGGACCATTAATAGATTCATCTTCTATTGCATTGGGATCCTTTAATTGAAACAGTCATTTCATTATATTACACTCAAGGTTTTGGATAACTTTTGTTACAAACGGGTTGGTTCGAACACGAAACCAACCAGGCCCTCGGAGCAGAAACGTTTATAACTTCAGCTCCAGAAGTCTGATTAAAATGCGGTTGACTACATTGGATTCCTCTTATTGAGGAGGTTCTTTTGGATAACTTCAATCAAGGTTTTGATGCAGTTGGAGTACGGTCGGGTTGGTTTTTTCTTTAAAACCAACCAGGCCCCTAGGACGAAAAAGCCAATAACTCTCAGACTGGGCATCCGATTGACGCGCCGTCTGTTGAGTTGAGTTATTATTGACGAGAAAGAACATTGAGATATATCAACTCCGGAAATGATGAAAGTTTATGTATCGACCCATTGGCTCGTGGAGCAGACCCTCCCGGAATCGAGCGTGCTGTGTGCGAGAACACTAGTGATGGCTATGACTACGACGAAGATGGAGACTTACGTGGATCCACTGTGGTTTCAGCAGTGATGACGATTGTACTTGGATCCTACGTGGGTTCGACATCGAGGAAGAATGTACTTGGATCCTTCGTGGGTTTGGTAGTGATGGTTACTGTACATGGATTCTATGTGGGTTCGGCAGCGATGACATATGTACTTGGATCCTTCATGGGTTCAGTATAGGAGATGATTCAGAGGCTACATCAATCATTTCCACCCCTCTTCGTGAATAGTATACATGTGTTAGCTAAGTCTTGACTTTAAATCATTAACTTCGATATGATTGACTTGATATCCTTTGTGTATTGGGTTGTGCTTTCCCGTGTGTATTGGGTTGTTCATTCATACGTGGAATGGGTTGATCACGGGCTCGTGAGTAGGAGAAAAACATGAATTGATGATTTAGTTATTTGTATGGGCATATACCTAAGTAGAGTTGGTTGATACTTCGTGTTTTTATCTTTCCTTTGTGGTATATCCTTTTTGGATTCTAAGAGACCTTCAGGGTTCTCGGGGTCCCTACTGAGTATCATATACTCACCCCTGCATAGGCCATGCATGTCTTACGTTGTGTTGGATGCAGACGACTGACAGCGCATATTGAGTTGGAGGCTCGTGGAGTTGGACGACAACTAGAGATAGATCACTGGATGGGACATACATGGAGCAGATGGATAGACTGGAGGAGATGCAGAGACTATCTGTACCAACCCTTTATGTGGGATTTCCAGAGGACGGCTCGGTGTTGCTAATTTAATTTTCTTCTCCTTTACTTTCTTTTCAGTTGTACTTTACTTTCAGTTGGGTTTGTATTTTGGCACATTTACTTTACAACACTTACATTTGTATTCGGTTTACTTAGTGTTTACTTCATCTTGTGTACTCTGTGGGGGTTTTTTTCTTATATAATGGCAATGCCTTCCCTTTTTAAAGGGATTTATGCCTTTGGTGCTATTTTCTAGCCCCTGGCCTTTGGAAGGCGGGCAAGGGGTAGTTA
Organism: Viscum album; assembly: GCA_963277665.1. Lineage (NCBI taxonomy): Eukaryota > Viridiplantae > Streptophyta > Magnoliopsida > Santalales > Viscaceae > Viscum > Viscum album. The sequence goes on along the minus strand of OY728151.1, from coordinate 2,029,997,656 downwards.
CGGCACGGGCCCCAAGGATAGGTCATCAAAAATTGGTATTAGGGGGGACTGTTATACCGAAGAACTCAGGACTCTGATAATTTCTTCTATGTGATGCAACAATGTTTAGGTTATTGAGTGTGGTTATCATTCTAGGGAGTACATTGTTGGTGCGGCGACCGACCTATCCGTACACTAGGACCATGAATTTTGATTTCTAACTCAATGTACGAAAAAAATTGATTGCATGTATATTTCATACTTTTTATTTTGATTACTTGTGTCATCTCGCCAGGTATATTGAATTGACCGTGGAATAACTGTTTCTTTTTAGGATATCCTACGATGGCATCCATCTTGGGTTCCGAGATTTGTGCTAGATGGTAGCCCACCGAGTGACGATGCCTCGGTGCAGGGCCCTATTACAGCGGAGGCACTAGAGGTACCTCTACCAACAGAACCACCAATGCGACCAGCCCCAGCAGCTTAGAGTGCACATCGCCAGAGTGCACTACATGAGTTTCAACATCAGAGAACGCCCTGGTTCCATAGGGAGACGGACCCTTAGGAATCCGAGGATTGGTTGGAGGCTGTAGTATGAGTCTTCAGATTGGTAGGGACACCAGTAGATCTTATGGCGATCTTTGCGGTGAGTCTTCTGCACGAGGTAGCAGGTAGATGGTGGAGCCTGATGCTCCAGGTCCCCGACGAGGCATCCCTTCTTTGGATGGACTTGGAGGGCCTCTTCCGCTCGGAGTTTTTATGAGACACCCTTTGTGCAGTGCGCATTCAGGAGGTGTTACAGTTGCGGCAGGACAACATGACAGTAGCCCAGTACTCGGTGAGGTTTACCGATCTCTCATGCTACTCCCCAGACATGGTACGAGACCAATTCATCTTGACCTGGACCTTCGAGCAGGGACTGAGTCATTATATCTGGGCATCGTTGATCTCCCACATCATTCTGACACATGCATGAGTACAGGAGCGAGCCCTTCTTATGGAGAGATTTCTTGCTGAGCCTACACATGCAACTAGACCTACCGTAGGGTGGTACACATTGGAGTCTTCTGTAGTAGGAAGTTGACGGATGTGACATGTGTCCATGAAGAGAAGAACATCAGTCGGATGACCTTAGGATACTGGTTCGGAGGTGTGGGGTACAAGTAGTAGATCCAGTCATATGAGAGGCAGATAGAGCTATGCATGCGGTGGGCTGGGCCACATGGCTCGTGACTGCCCGACCTGCCATGTAGAGGAGTAGTAGACGGTTGAGGGACCACCTAGGCATAGGCAGAGGTTTGACCATGGCGGTCCTCATGGAGCAGGCAGACGAGGCAGAGGATCTTGGTGAGTAGAGGGTGGTGGGAGACGCTTTGAGGCTCTAACACCACCACCACCCGAAGGTCCACCCCAACCATAGAGAGATGGAAGAGAGAGGCAGTCTCAGCTTCAGTTAGTGGAGGCCTATGACCATGGCGCAACTGAGATGATTAGAGGTATTATTTGTGTCTACTCCACCCCTAATGCAGTTCTTATAGACACAATATTGAGTCATTATTTCATTACCACTACCCTTGTTCGGAGCTCGGTGATTCCGGCGAAGCCGTTGGCTCGATTCATGTCTTGAGACACCTACGGGAGAAGACTGGATGATTATTCACTGGTTCCGGTAGTGTGATCTTACTATAGGAGGCGAGATCTTCAGCTGAGATATTTTTGTAGTGGCGTTGAGGCCTTACGACGTCATCTTGGGCATGGATTGGTTATCTACGGTCCATGCTCAGATCGACTGTATTAGGCGCAAGGTGCGGTGTGTCCGCACCGAGGGGAGCAGGTTCACCTTCACCGGTGAGAAGGGAACCGTTGTAGCGTAGGATGAAATCATGTAAAGGAGATGATAGCCAATCTCTCATCTATTGGCTAGTCTCATCCTAGGAGTAGTTGATGTGCAGATTCCAAGTTTTCCAGTTGTGGTGGATCAGTATGCGGACGTTTTTCCTAACAACGTTCCAGGACTATTTCATCACAGAGAGGTAAACTTCTGTATTGAAATGTACCCCGGGATAGCCCCAATATGTACTCCAACATATCAGATGGCTCCTGCTGAGCTTCTAGAGCTACGGGTACAGCTGGAGGACTTGCAGGGTAAGGGATTCATCTGACCCAGTGTTTCACCCTGGGATTCCCCGATATTGTTCACTAAGAAGGAGGATGGGAGCTTGCGACTATGTGTCTATTACCATCTCCTGAACCAAGTGATTGTGAAGAACATGTATCCACTTTCAATGATTGAATACATCTTCGAGAAACTCATGGGAGCAAGCCGGTAGTCAAAGATAGACCTCAGGTTAGGATATCATCTGCTCAGAGTTCGAGACGAGGATGTGCTGAAGACGCCCCTCAGGTGTCGGTATGGCCACTATGAGTTATTGGTTCTGCCATTCGGTGTAACCAATGCTCTAGAAGTGTTCATGTGTCTCATGAACATGATCTTATATCCTTATCTTGATCTATTTATCGTAGTCTTCATCGACAACATGTTGATTTACTCAAATACTGCGGACGAACATGCCAATCACTTGTGGGTTGTACTGGACACACATCGAGAGAACAATCTTTTTGGTAAGCTCTCATAGTGTCAGTTCTGGATTCGAGAAGTCCACTTCTTGGGACACATTATCTCTAAGGAAGGAGTTGCGGTGGACCCTGAAAATATCAAGGAAGTTCTAGCTTGGGAGGCACCCCGGAGCGTGACGAAGGTGCGGAGTTTCCTTGGATTGTCTGGGTACTATCAGAGATTTGTGCCCGACTTCTCCAGAGTTACGGCACTACAATCATCATAGAAGAAGAAGGGTAAACACTTAGTGTGGTCGGATAGATGTCAGCCGAGCTTCCAGGAGATGAGATAGAGATTGACCAGTGCACCTATCTTGAGGCTACCAGAGGAGGGCATAGCATATATAGTTTACTTCGATGCATTAGGGACTGGACATGGGCGTGTCCAGATGCAAGACTGGGCAATTATCGCCTATGGATCACGAAATTTGAGGCAACATGAGAAGAACTATGCTAACCATGACCTGGAGTTAGTAGAAGTGGTCTTTGTCCTGAAGATATGGCTGCACAATCTAATGGGAGGGAACTTTACAGTCTATTCTGACTAGAGGAGTCTCAGGTACATCCGAAATACCTAATCCTGAGACAGTGAAGATGGATCGAGTTTCTCTATGACTATGAAATTGTGATAGTCTATACTCATGGGAAGATGAACGTAGTAGCTAATGCTCTCATATGGAGGTCGGTTATCCAGCTACTTAGAGAGGAGATAGAGAAACTAGACGCTTTTCACATATCCTATGTCGATACATATGGAGCAAACTTTCTACAGTCGCACACAATCACTCCTCTACTAATTCAGCTGGTCAGAGAGGCACAGTGTGGGGACGCTGACTGTGAGATGTGGAATGCACAAATATCCTCAAGACAAGCACTTGATGGATTCTCTTTTTGAGGAGAGAACGTCGTCTTTTTAAGAGGATGTACCATGGTACCAGATGAATAACATGAGGAGGTGTTGAAAGAGTTTCACACTTCTCCATTAGCAGTACATCCCAGAGTGATGAAGATGTAACATGATCTTAGACGACAGAATTGGTGGCTAGGTATGAAGAAGGCTTTGGAAATGTTTGGTTCACGATGCCTCACCAGCCAGCAGGTGAAGGCATAGAACGAGGTACCGTTTGGCTAGGTACATCCCTTGGAGGTCCCAGAGTGGAAGTGGGATGGAATATCTATGGATTTCGTGACAGGTCTTCCACGTACATCCAGAGGACACAACTTCATCGGGGTGATTGTAGATCGACTCACGAAGTCGACCCACTTCTTACCCATCATAGATTGGGGCTCAGTGGAGAGAATGTGACACCTCTACATTTAAGATATCGTACGACTTCATGGTGTTTCATCTACAATCATCTCCGATCGAGATGATCACTTTACTTCCCGGATTTGGAAGGGGTTGCAGGAGGTATTTGGGATGCAGCTATGCCTGAGCACCGCCTTTCACCCACAGACAGATGGTCTGATGGAGAGGAATATTCAGAATCTGGAGGGCATGCTCCGTGCATGTGTCCTAGACATTGGTCGCACCTTGGAGGATCACCTACACATGTTGGAGTTTTCATTCAACAACAGCTACCAATACACCATCAGGATGACACCATAAGAGGCATTGTACGCACGACCTTGTAGATCACCTCTGTGTTGGACAGACCCTAGGGAGTCAGCACTTGTAGGACCAGAGATGTCCAGGCCATGACGGAGAAGTTACAGATCATCTAGGAGCGGATGCAGACTGATCAGAGCCGACATAAGTCCAATGCTGACAGGAGGGGGAGACCACTAGAGTTCGTGGATGGAGACCACATTTTCAGTTGGGTCTCACCTCGACATTGTTTACAAATATTTGGTCGGGGAAGATGTTATATCCACGCATCATTGGACAATTCTCGTTTCTCAGCAGGATAGGCGAGGTGGATTATCGCCTGGCTCTTCCACCTCAGATGCACCAGGTGCACGATGTCTTCCACCTATCTCAGCTGAGGATATACGTGCCCGACACGAGGCATATCCTTGATCACGGGGATCTATACATCGATGACAAGGTGAATTTTGCGGAGGTCCAGGTGGAGATCGAGGATCGACAGGAGCGGGTCCTACAAGGATGGTCGATTCCTCTAGTGTGCATCAGATGGCAGCACATGAACATTCAGGAGAGCACATAAGAGTGGGAGGCTCAGATGCATGCACAGTACCCTCATTTGATTCCATAGTTTATGATGTATCGTTGTGGGGACATAAATACCTGAGGTGGGAGTAATGTAAAGACCTATAAATTTCAAGTAAATTTTTTTCTTAAATTATTTGGGATTATACAATTATGCAGTTTCTGACGGCAGCTAATTACGAGGGCCGATGAGCCCGGAATAAATTTCCAAAGTTTATGTCAGGTACGTTCAGTGATCGAATGAGGGGGTTTTTCAATCCTTTGAACCGATGCTCAGAATTTAATTTTGAGGGAACCAATGGAACCGCAACCCCAGTATTTTCTTAAGAGGACCTTTTGCGAAGGTGTGTATCCTCAGGAGGATTTGTTTTAAAAAATGTGGGTTATTTGAAGAGTGAAATAAAATATGTGTTACAATTTTATTTCTCTTATAAGATGTTATAACCTATGTGTGGAAGTTAGGGTTGGACCCACTATGTTTCTAACATATCTCAAGAGGATAAAGGAGATTTGGGGCCCATACAAGCCCCCATATTTTCATATTCCACATATCCCCCGATACTCTCTATATACCTCCCTTGTTTTTTTAATTATGTGGCTTCTCCTCTTCCACATTAATATTTCCAACATAACAAACCATTTAATTTGAAAACTCAAGAATAATTAATTAGGTGAATTCAATTATGAATTTTTGAGTTTTTGAAAATCATGGAAAAAGAATAAAATAAGGGAATTCATTATTTTATTAAGTTGGATTGTTGTGTGAGGATATGTAGAAGTGAGCTATAAGTTCCCTTGAAGAACATCATTCTCAATGAATAATGACAACACTTAATCAAGGATCATCGACTCAGCGACCCAGATTCATCAGTCTCCTTCTTCCTCCACGATAAAGGAGGGGGCACATATGCGGGAACTTGCCAAGGACATCGTTTAATTCAATCTCATCTCCGTATCAAAAGAAGCGACACACTACTTCCTCCTCGGACGCTCTCCGTCGATATTTATGGAACCGAACCCCGCAACACCATTATTTAGTGACACTCATCGTTCGACAACTTGTGTTGTGGTAGGGGTTAAGTTCAATTTTATTTAATTAAAATTGCGCTTTGTTTGTCGTTGACAATTCACGTTCATGATTAATTTATCGTTCTTCGTTAAGTAAATTTGTCGATTTTTATCGACATAACGGGAGGAGATCAGACCGCAAAAACATGACCGATCCTCCTCCCCTTTCATTTTTTGATCCTTATTGAACATACGGTGAAGTCAGCATAGTGTCGATGCACTACACGGGAACGAAAAGGGGCCGCGACCGAAGAGGGCCGCGGTGAAGGTGCACGACACCGTCCCCCCACTCCGATGAGGCTGAAGGAGGCTTCAGCCAGGAGTGGGCCACGACGGAGGGGCGTGGCTCTGTCGCGCCGCGCTAGTCAGACTAGAGCCATAACATAAGGATGCAGTAGTTCTTCAGGTGACTGCTGGGCTCAGCCGGCTACCGGCGCACTAGGAGACGGGACCCCGCGGGTCCCGCGTTAGGCACATCGGCCAGCCATTAAGGCTGACCGTTTCTAGACAGATCAGGGGTTGTAATCCCTGACCATCACCCTACGGCGTACCCCACCAGAAGGGGGGGATACCTTTTAAAAAAAATGGGGTCGTTCCCCCCTTCGTTCCCTGCTCTTCCACGTACCGTGTGCCCAGCCACGTGCCAGACCACCCGCGTCGGGCCAAACTGCCAGCGCTGGGCTGGGCCGTGCATGCTGGGCCGGGCCGCACCAGCTGGGCCAGGCCACGCCCAACTTTGCCGTACATAGACCCGGGACAGGTCGACCCGGTTTGGGCAGACCCAGGAGGTATCAGTCTGGGTCGGACCGGTCCCAAACCCCCTACTTTCTGACTCATTCGTTCTAATGCCCATATCTTGGGCTACAGACCTCCGATCGATTCACCGTTAGTTTTGTTGGGATACTATGATCGAGATGGTCTTTTCGGTATCTTACACTATAGGTTTCATAGATCTTTGTTTATGTCCGGGTTGGTTCGAACACGAAACCAACAGGTCCCTCGGAGATGAAACACTTATAACGTGAGATCTGGACGTCTGATTGATGTGACGTCGACAACATTGGATTACTCTTAGTGAGACATTTCTTTTGGATTAAATCGATCAAGGTTTGGATGCAGCTGGAGTACGGTCAGGTTGGTTTTAGCTTGAAAATCAACCGGGCCCCTGGGAAGAAATAGCCAATAACTCTCAGACCGGGCGTCCAATTGACGCGTCATCTGTTGCGTTGAGTTCATATTGACGAGACGTAACATTGAGATACATAAACTCCAGACTTCGTGACAGTTGATGTATTGAACCATTGCCTCGTGGAGCGGACCCTCTTGGAATCGAGCGTCCTGTGTGTGGGAACCCTGAGATGGCTGTGACTGTGATGACGATGGCGACTGTACTTGGATCCTCTGTGGGTTCTGTAGTGATGATGATTGTACATGGATCATACATGGGTTTGGATGTGAGGATGACTGTACTTGGATCCTATGTGGGTTCATCAGCGATGGTTACTGTACTGGGATCATACATGGGTTTGGAAGCCACGCCATATGTACTTGGATCCTACGTAGGTTCAGCAAAGGATAAAATTCAGAGGCTACATCAATCATCTCTATCCCTCTTCATGAATAGTATACCTGTGTGATATGATTCTTGACTTTTAGTAATTATCTTCGATATGATTGACTTGATATCCTATGTGGATTGGGTTGTAATTTCATGTGTGGATTGGGTAGTATATTCCTGTGTGGACTGGGATGAACATGGGCTCGTGACTTGGAGCAGAACTGGAATTGATGACTTAGGTATATGTATGGGGATATATCTAAGTAGAGTTGGTTGATACTTCGTGTTTGTATCTTTCCGTTGTGGTATATCATTTGTGGATTCTGGGAGACCTTCGAGGGTCTCGGGTCCCTACTGAGTATCGTATACTCACACCCGCACGGGACATGCACTCACTACATTTTGTTGGATGTAGTTGACGGACAGTGCTGATCGCGGTGGCGGCTTGAGGAGCTGCGCGGTGCTTGGTGGTGGATCATTGGACGGGACGTACACGAAGCAGATGGATGGACCCAAGTAGATGTGGGGACTATCTGTACCCACCCTTTAGGTGGGATTTCTAGAGGATGGCTCAGTGTTGCTTCTTTAATTTTCTGATGCTGTACTTTCTTTTTAGTTGTAATTTACTTTTAGTTGGGTTTGTATTCTATCCCATTTACATTCCAGCACTTTCTTTTGTACTCAGTTTACTCAGTGTTTACATTAGCTTGTTAACTATGAGGTGTTTGTTTTCTTATATAAAGGCAATGCCTACCCTTTTTATCAGGATTTAGTAATTTGGTTCTAGTTGCCAGCCCCTGTCCTATGGAAGGCGGGCTTGGGGTAGTCACGGCATGGTCCCCGAGGACGTGTTGTGATAAAAAACGAAAATCCTCATATCCATATATTTTTCATAAAAAAATCCAAAACGGAAATAAAACCACAACTCTAAAAAAGAGGTACATAAAAAAGAAAAAATTAACTGAAAATGGTCCTATGATGACTTTATAAAATGTTGGGATCATACATTTCAATAATCAAAGTGGAATAATTAAGGTATTTTTACTTTTGGATTCATGAATTCTGTTATTATATTCTAGTTTTTAGAATCATGAGATATATAAGAATTATACTAAAATATTTATACCTTATGGGTTTTGAAGCATAATGGTTTTCATTATTTATTTAATGTTACCATGGTATTCATATATTTCGAATTTGAAAAAATATATATGTTTTGTTTCTTTAGGAAAATATTATGTTTTGTTTATTTTTGAAATACAATTACCTTCTATAAAAAAATTTGGACTACTAATTTGAACCGATGTATTTTTTATGAGTCTTATATTTAGAATAGATTATGTCGAACATTGTATATTTTTCATTATGGAGAATGTAGGATTTATCATGTTATATAAACTATTCGAAAAAATTTGTTTCGGATAACATTTAAACACAGAAGGAATAACTTCTGGAAATTATGATTCATAAAAGTGCTTCATATGTGAATAATTTATAATTAATATCGATTACTTGGTTTAAGGATGATTGAAAACAAAAATTAAACTACATACAAATGATGACATAATTCTTTTAACATTAAATGAAATAGATTATGTTTATATCTTCATGTGTTTATATGAATAATAAAATAGTCCAGAAACTCTAAGAATGAAAATAGGAACAAAAAATCCCACTCATTTAATTATCCTGAAAATAAATAAATGACTTTTTTATCACATCACAAATTTGGGAAATATTTTTCCTAGACATTCTTATGACATTTTATTCTCTAACACACTCCATCAAGAACATGATGTTTTGATTTCTCATCAATTCCATAGTTTTCTCAATCCACTAATTTTATCATATTGTAAATCCTAATTTTATGGTGGACTTCACATTTCATTTTCCAAACAATTTTATGAATTTTTTATTTACCCTATTTTCAATTTGGGTTTCTTACAATGGAATATTCAAGTATCAACCTTATATTTTATAATTTCAATTTCAAATTTCTAGGACACAATTTTTTTGAAGGAGGGGATAATTTGACACACAATGATTATTTCATATGTCTATTTTTAAATAAATTTAATTTATTGGATAACTTATATAGCAAAGAACACCGCACATAAACAAATAGTGGTGTACTATTATATAATATTTATTTAAATGGTTGATGTATCATTGGAGGTTTTGAATTGGAAAAAATAAATTACGAAAATATCTGTTGCAAATGTTTATAAAATTAATTGATTTATTACATGAATATTGAAAATTAATATAAAAACCAATTGAACATAAAAGATGTTATCTTATTTGAAAAGTATTTTTATTCCCACAATAGTGTATTATCATAATAAATGAAATTGATCACTATTATTTAATGATAACAAATATTTATATAATATATAAATTCAAAAAATTAATTTAACCAATACATTTAATTGAGGTTACACAAGAATAAAAAAATAAAGCATTTAAGTTAGTTTAAAAAAAATTACCACATTTTTAATGAGATGACATGTTAAATCCATGATTGAAACATTCATATATTTTATATGAAAAAATATCCTTATTAATTAAAATAATAAAATCAATATTTTCTTAGGTTTGGTTGTTTGTATTTTTATGATAATTTTTTTTTATTCATGAATGATAATAAAATATTTCATTATAATTGAAAACATGTTTTTCAACAAGACAAATTACATCGATAAATTATATTTTTAATTGGTTTTAATATATAATTTTTATAATTTAATATAATTTAATAAATTTTTTGTAATTAGAATCATTTTTATAATGACAAAGATTATAAAAAAATTACAATATTTCGTATGATGTCGTTTTAATAACCTTAATTCTAATTTCATTAACAATATTAATTTTAAATTAATTACAGAAAAGTTTATAAAATGTTTTTTTAATAATATATTAAAAATTTTTAAATTAGAGTGTCCAAATTATATAATGATGATTTGTTTAGTGATTCAAATATGAATTATGAATTTAGGTATATTTTTTTACCATAATTAAGGGTAAATCATGTAATTTTGTGTAAAAGTAATAAAACAAAGGCTAATAAATTTCATGAACACATTAAAACTCTATTTAAAAATGGGTGTCGAAACAAATAATCTTTTTTCTGATATTATATCATTAAAAAGTCATGATGATTTTTGTAATACATTTATTATATGCTTTTATAGTGATCTTAAAGATACCATAATCAGATTTCTAATAACAATATCATTTTTAATTTAAGGGAATTGAGAAGATAAATTACCCTATTAATGTTAAATTAAAAAATAAAATCATTATTATCATCAGGATTTTTTTTTTAATTTCTATTCAGTATATAATTAATTTAATGGCATATAAAATAATGTTACAGAAATTGATTAACAAATAGAAATATAAAATAAATAATATAACCAATATTCTAATAAATATAATTTTATATAATTAAGGTCTTAAATATATTTCATATATTACATATACATATTTTTTATTTAATAGAGATATTTTTTTGAATTATATTTTTTATTTAATTTTTTAATAGAATTTATCAAATCAATATTGTCAAAATTGATATTAATGATACATTAAAATGAATAATATTATATTAAATGTTATAAAATTTATAAATATATAAAAATAATTCAAATTAATGGAACATTGAATAAATTATTTATCATGACTCATTTGAGGTTAATTCGGACGTTAATTACAATTATATTCACCCATATGTATTAAAAACACATGTTGTCAAGGTAAGTGCTAAAGATAATAAATAACTGATAATGCTAGTAGGTAAATATAATAATGTGCATCCAACATGAAAATTTTTTGGATGATATTATATATACCCATAGAAATATTATATTATAAATAAATCATTTATTAAAAAATTATATTTTTAAATTAATTTATATTAATTTAATGTTTTGCGTGTTTCCAAAAGTTACCCTTAACTAAACTAAAAAATTTCCCTCTTCCCTAAATTTCACAAATGACTTTGGGCCTTATATATTGACAAATAACTATCCATTAATCCTCCTAAATATCATATATATGTTCTTCAAGTCACGTTATTCGAAAAATAACTACTCTAGATCCCATGAGAAAATATATAAACAGATTCTTCCGAAGAAGAGGTAATCATTTTTACAAATATAACAATGTTCATTTCATATTATACATCATATTCAGTAGTTATTTTTATTTAAAGGTAATAAATATAGTATAATATATATTTTAAAATTTTATTATTATTTTGTGATAACCATATACAACTATTTATCCATCCATTGACAAATGATAATACCGCATGTGCGTACGTACAACTTAATATATTTATATCGCAGTGTTATCTATTTTTCATCAAAATTATACATGGATTGGTATAATGATATAAATAATGGATATGTATGATTATTATTTCATGATATTTATTTTTTAAAATTTAAATACCATCTACATCCTTAATATTTTACCATTAAGTTAATAATAGTGCGGCTTGTGTGTACGTTCAACACACAATCTCCAAGATGCGATGTGATTAATTTCTCATGTTAAACACTAATGTATGATTATATTAATGTATATAGTGATAAATATAATATCAATAACTTATTTAAATTTATTATATGAATGAAATAAATTCTATTTATAAGAAACAAGGATAACATGATAAATCATTCATTGGTTAATAAAGTAGTTAACACCTATAATAAAGGAAATAACAAAAAAAATATTTACAAAACAATTTAAAAAAATAATTTATAATAAAAGAAAATATGGATATTATTTTTTTATAATATGATAAGAATAAAGAACCCATTATACATTATTTAAAATCACATTCAATATATAGAATGTACCTGGTAAGGGTTATTTCATACTCTGATTTTTAATTGGGGTTTATCAATTTTAAATCTATAATAGGGAATCATTTTCATCCATATCATTGTTTTATAATTACTCTTTTAAGAATATTTTCAATATTATCTTAATAGTTCTAATTTATTATTCATCCGTGTTTTATGTTTTATATAATTGATTAAAATTAATCTTTTTTAATCATTTTCCAAACACGGTACACTGTGGCTTTTTTGTCTAAAGGAATACTTTTTTTTAATTATTCTTTTAGAGGATTTTTCCCCCATCATGACACCAAAATGTTTTGAATATTTTTTTATAGTTTAATAATGTTAATTTCAAATAAATTTTTTTCATTAATTATTCATTTTATTTTTAAATAAATTATTTTTATGTATAAATTTTATTTCTATTTATAATTAATCAACAATTTTGTTAGATTATTTTTCATCTATGTAATCATCCTCCACTAAATCATATGCTTACTTTATATTGATAACCTATGATACCATTTACCATAATAAATTTAATAGATTATGATTTACTTTGACTATGGATGTTCTATTTTGATAACATTCATAGATGATGGATAAAGTATTCACATTTCATTTGCATGTTTTAATACGAATACTTATGATGATTTTTATTAATCATGTTTTTCTTATATAGAATAAATTAGTTATAGTAAGTGATATTTGGAGAATAATATATCCCCTTGATGAATCAATAAGTATAACGAGACATACTATTTTCTGTTTTGGATAAGGCCATTCCTTTTTTTGTTTTTTGGGTTTGTCAAAGCCTTGATGGAATGATTATGTTGTTTAAAAATATAAATTACATCATTAGAAGATTATTAATTGATATTACCCAGGATTATTCTATTATTATGTTATACATGTGGTTATTTATATGTAATTATTTTATATTCATTAATTCATTACAATAGTATGATCAATTTTATTTTTAAAAGACCTATGTTTTATTTATATTCCTTTCTTTAATGTTTATGATTATTATTCAATATATATGCAATTATAGGAATATCTTGATGAGAATATAATTAAAACCCTTAATTATTTTTTATGGATGTTTCATTTTTGTGTATTATTTCTGATATGATGTGTTATAAAATAGGAATAATGGAATTGTAAATGAATATTATTTTAATTGTTTCATGTTTTAAATTTTAATGTTTGGTTCACGTATTTAATATGGCTTCAATGATTACTAAAATAATTGTTCTGTTGTGATTTAAATCTTATATATATTGCATTTTAAATATATAAGGAATTAAATTAGGGGTAATGGGATCACGGTTGTTACATATAATATAATATATTTCACTATTTTATGATTGATCTCTATGATAAAAATTTCTCACACAATACTTTTTTATATCAATTAATGGTTTAAAGTAGGAGAAATTGTTTTAAGGGTTAAATAAATGGATAATGTATGCATTTTTCAAACATGATACAAAATGAAACATTATATTTAATTTGAAATGATTTTATTATTTATATGTATTTACCTGAAAATATGACCATAAATAAATGAATATCTGATTTTCAACATGATTTAAAAAATCTATAAATATTATTTCCTTAAAACCATAGGGGAAATAATATTCAGTATCTTACTTGTAGAGAATATGGGAAGACTAATCCATGGATACTTTTAAATGGAATGTGATGATGTTTTAAATGTTGAAATTAAGGACATGAAGAAAAACATTTTTTTGGAATGATAATGTGTTAATTAGAGGTAAATAATGTTTATCCATCAATACAAATTAATGATAGAATTTTTATTTGTGGGGGAAATAGTAATAATTCTATTTAATTACCTAATCCAGGTTATATCATCTTGAATAATTAGTATTTATGTTATTAAAATCATTATTGGGGAAAGAATAATTTATTTATGTATATTGAATTAATAATAATGATAATTTTCAATTATAATATAGAGTGTAAGGAATGTTATGGGGATTATGATGAAAACAATACTTCCTGGTTATATATTTTCTTTATAAAATTGAAAAAACATATTCAATAATATTGATAACCCTAAACTTTTAACTTTGATCAAGGAGATATTTTGGAGTAATCGGAACACATTATTAAATGATGACCAACTCATAGAGTAACAATATGTTTATTAAAGAGATACTGAAATTTTTTAGGGAAAAATAGTTAATTAATATTGATATTAAATTTTTTTTAGTATTTATTTCAATTATGATCATATGTCATTAATTGATAATGTAATTTTTTTATAATGTTTATTTGTTCTTGGATTTTATTGAATATATTCACAAATATGAGATTTTTTTAATGAAAAAAGTATAATGTCTATTATTCATAGAATATTTTTTTTCCTTGATGTTTTCTGGGGAATTAGGTTATTACAGTGATCTAGGAAAATATATGATTGTGTTATTAACATTTTTGGTAAGTTACATTATAATGAATTTTTTTTTGAGGAATAATGAAATACTTTATTTGGAAATTTTGTTACCGCAATTTTCAATATTTTTGATTTCATTACTTTTAAAAATAGAATATTGTGTTATAAATTTTCGTATTTTTAAATAATTATTCTAGTCGTTCAGTAATATTACCTAATAATTTAGTATTAATATTATAATGATAGTTTGTTGATATAATTATTTTTATAATGTAATAAATAATACTATGTACACTAGTAAAATAGATTCTATTGGAAAAGATATTCCTCATTTTATTGATCATATGATCAATTGGAATTTAAATTAAATGTTTAGGATTAAAAAATCATTTTGTTCAATCATCATTTTATAATGTTATGAAAAAAGGGGAAATTATGTTAAACATCCACCAAACTGGTATAATTTTATATATCATTTTTATGAAATCATTTAAATTTATTCTGCCACAATGTATGGAAATATAAATAAATAAATAATGAATCTCTAATATGAGAATAAAAATGTATACCTTTTTACATTAGTTTATAATGAATTGGGGGTCATTATAGCCTCTAATAGATATAGTTTTTGGTAGTAATTAACATCATCATGATTTTGTTTCCTATAACTATCAATTACACTACATACAATATTTTTCTCATTCAAATCCATATGTTAACTTCATTTTACTTTTTAACATATATAGGTACTCAATGATGTGTAATTTCATCTATAATTTTGGTTTCCCACTTCCACTTTCATGAAATATTTCAACTAGCACATTTCGTGATTTATATTTTTTAAAAAGTATTTTTAAATATTGATCACTTCAATACCAAGAAAAAAAATTATTAGATGAATCATAATTAATGTAGGGAAAACATGACCACTAAATTTACCTATTTTAATTTAATGTTATTATTAATAAATTTATAAAAATGATACTATGTCATTTTAGAGAATTATATTATATATAGAACATATTATTATAAAAATATCACCATTTTCATATAAAAATACTAAACACGCTTTTTTTGAATAATAATAAAAACATTATAAATAAAATATAATGTCTTATATATTAAAAATATAATTATTAATAAGTATTAATGATGTAGTTAGTATCTAGTAATGTCATATTATAAATATTATTTATTCAAAAAAAATTATGTACATTTCACTAATAGAAATTTTAGATTGTTATCCATTTATAGATATATTACTTAAGAAAATAAATATAATTTTTTAAATAAATTTTCAATTATTTTCATTGGGTAAATATTTGTAGTTCTCCAGAAAATATTTATTTTTTAGAAAATAATAATGAATTTATTTAAAATAATTCAATGATTTTTATTATATAATAAATTTTCAATATTCCATAATTTTTTTAATTATTCCCTAATAATAGAATAATATGTTATTTATATTTGAAAATTTGATTTCATTTGAATCCACATGCTAATTAAAAACAATATAGGTATTTTTTTAGAGAAAAATGATTTCATTAAATGGAATTTTTTTGTCCCAAATTGGCCCAGGTACCCTAGTAAACTGATAAAGAATATGGTACTGACATATTACAAAGGGATTTATCGATCACCATGGTTCGGAGAAGCGTATATTGCATCATAAAAAATGAAAAATGGGACAATTCTTTCATGAACATTTTCAGTGTAGTATAAACAAGCTTGTATGAAGACAAACGAAACAAAAGAAATGGAAAATTATACTTGCAGTCATATAGACATAAAAAATGTAATACAAAAATATATCATAAAATAGGGTAGATAACCAGCTTCCTAGTGGAAAAAACTCTCCTTGACCAGAGATTTTCAGTTATAACCACCTCAATGTTGTTCTTTCCCCCGACTGAAAGCTGTAGGGAGATAATATACAAACACCATTAGGATGAGGTATGCTGTTATCTAAAATCATAGTAGGGTCTCACCAAAGGATTCAATAATATAAGGGACATTTAATTAACTAATGAAATAATTTAACTTCATAAAATCAGGTTTGGGATTTCAAAATAATATATAAACAAATTAAACATTCAATATTAAATGATTAAAATACATTAAACAAATGATTAAAATTTTAATTTATGAAAAAATTAACAAAAATTTATAATTTTTATATATAATTTTATATATAAAATCACAATAAATGTAATACCATTTCAAAAAATCAATGTAATGTATTTCAAAAAATTTGAGAGAATAACATGGTCAAATACCAAACGTTATGATTATTCCAGGGTAATGGAAATACCTCAAAGTCAAAGTGTCTTGATAATATGTGTATACATATTTTCTTTAGATACTGATCAAAAGGACATCATCACCATCATATAATTGATGTCCCGTAAATCATTTTTGTTTTGGAACATTGGATATTATAGTTTTTTACCTAGTATCTAACAAACTACCTATTCTATCCATGTTCTCATGTTCAGAAATAATGAAGAGATATTTAACTTCAGTCTATATAAAATAAAATATAACACATTAACTGTATCAAATATTCTAATTTTCATTTAAAACCCAGTATATCATATTTTAATAAAAAATATTATTTTTTCAAAGATAAATCAGAGTACATTCTATCAAAACAAATTCTAATCTGTTTTCATAAAAAAAAATTGGAATCAATTTCTTCAAATTAGTTTACAAAATTAAATTCCACAGGTTTCTATAAAATCAATTTTATAAAATAAATATAATAATACAAATTCATGAAATTCCACCAATTCCACAATAAATACCATGTTCAATGAAATTGGGGTGTTCCCCACTTTTGTTCAAAAAATAATATGTCACAAATATTTTTCACCATTTTTAGGGAATTGGGGTATTAATCATAATATTGAATGTAATTTCATGAAATATTATTAATAATAAAATAATAGAAATTAAATCATGTAATATTTGGCCATATAAATTTTCCAACCATAACAGAACCACCTACTTAGAGATCATTGGATCTCAAATTAGTGAACCCTAAAATAGATTTTCTTGGGAAGAAAAATAGTTGGATAAACTAGTAATAAATTATATGTTTAAGATATAATAAAAATGATATTATATCTTTCAAAAACCTTGTGATATAAAAATCATTATGGAGGAAAATAGATGTAGATGTAGAATATGGGTGGGAAGCTGAAACAAACTTGGATAAGATCAAACATCATTCTACTAAAATCAATATGCTTTCTAGATTTTCATGGGGGGTCTCAATGATATTTGTTTTTCAATGGGAAGAATTAATCATAAATAGGTCATATAGGTCCATCATGTGTTTAAAAATAGTGTTTTATGAATTTTTAAATAAAAGTTTCTAATTAAAAATATCATTACCATGATTAGTGTAGAAGAGATTCACAATTTAGAAAAACCATATCTCTTAGCCATGTGAACCTTTAATTGGATGTCGTGTTTCTCCGAAGTTGGTATGTGGGGGTTCAATTCATTAACTAACTATGAAAAAACCAGATGTTTGATTTGGAATGGTTTACATATAGATTGTGTATAGATTTGGAAATCCAAGCTCCAACCGTGCACTAATCCACATTTTATAAAAAAAAATCGATGGAAATTAATCGATCAAAAATCCAACTAATGAATAATTAATATATGAGACTAGGAATACCTGAGAAAATTTATATGATGTCACAAACTACTATCCGTTGAAACATTTTGTCCCTAGAATGCCTACTCAAACGCCTCCATTCCCAAAAAAAGGGGATATCCCTCGCTCATCTGTTACCCACTCCACCACATGTCTTGATAATCGGAAGTGTTTCTCCCTATAACTCAACAAAAATATATCATCTTTCCATGGTGTACATTTTTATTGAATAAAATTGAATAAAAAGAAATTATTTTAGAGATATATTAGGATAAACCTCACTATTACTCTAGATCTGAAGAAGAGATGGATCAAATAGATAATTTGAAAGATGAGATATGTTGAACACATTATGTATCAATGATATTTATGGTGTAATTGAAAAGAGGGAGGAAATTTTTTCAACTATCTCTAGATCCCAAAAAGGATTCAAAAAATGAGAAGATTGATTCCCTTTCCTCCTATGCTGCTGAAGACTTAACTGAGGTGAAACATCCTTGAATGCCAAATAACCAATTGATAACTCCAATGTATTCTGGTGACGATCAACATAGTACTTATACCTTATATATTCCTTCAATAACATTAGACTTATCCCTGGAATAATTGATATTATCTTTTGGACCATACTAGTTACATCTAATGAAATTTCTCCAATCTTCATAAAATGGAATGGATGTCTATAATGATGAAAATTTAAGGCCGTAGAAAAGCCATCTGAATCACATATTTGTACATATTATTATATGAAAAATCAAACCAATTTTTGTGATCATCTCAAGTACGAAAATAAAATTTAGAAAACAAGCTCCTAGAATATCCTCATGAAAACATATTTCCATTTCTATCTAGCTATACAACTACAGATGGAATTTCATACGCAAACACATCTGAGATACCAGTTCCTCTTGAAGGCCTATCAAAAATCATGTTAGGAACTATGATTACTTATCAGAGAAAATATTAGTTTTAAATACATGAAAATGAACAATATTATATATATTTATATATATAAACTTCATAAACATGGTGGTATCATGAATGCATGTATAGTGATTTTATTTCATCAGCCTACTCATCAAAATCTACACCGTATTATACATTCTATGTGTAATAAGAAACCCTACCATAAATTAAATTATGACCTCATCCAATATAAAAATAGTTACTGGAAGTTGACGAATAAAACTAGAACATTTCAAGTCCCCATCCATAATATGTTTGAATATGTATTACTAAGATAAAAAATCAAGAATGGCCCTTCTCATACCATTACACCAAAACTATTACTTCAATTAATTGAAAATATTTGAGGTTCCTAGGTGCATATCCCACTAAGAATTATGGAAATCCACCATAACATCATTTCTAACTACAAACGTCTCAAAAATGTGATTCATATAGCCTAGAGTGTCCTTAGTGGTATATGTCCAATCATGAATGGTCTACCCATCATAATGAAATTCTCAAATTCTATGGAACTTATAATATAATTTAAAATTCTAACGAGGCATATAATGAATATATTGTTAAAACTGAATATTAGTCAATGTAACCATTGAACATGACGTCAAAACTTCAATATGAATCACTGTAAATAGTGAAATATGGTCCCACTATTCTGATGAATCCTTCACTACCTAGATCAGATCTTTCCAGCCCAATGAATATAATGTGACATTCCGTTTCCCCGAGGTATAGAAGTCTTCATAGAAGACTGATTGCAGGAATTCCACCCATGAAATCTGGAAGATATTAAAATATTATTTTAGAAGATTTATCTTCGGCTATTTTGGTAATAAATATAATAAAACATTATCCATAAAGATAATTCCATAATTTATTGAAAATGTGCTTCCAAAAAACAAGTTTAAGGTCATGGGTTAGATAATTATTTTTGAGTAGAATAATTTGGTAAGATACATAAGTGAATATATGATCACACATTATTATAATGAAGACCATGATTCAATTTTATGTGACACAAAATACCAGATATCCCCAACCACCATCTAGAAGATTTAACATCGGTCTAGTAGTCAAAATATCTTTTAGTTCTACAATATTACTCTAATATTTTCCTTATAAAGAGAACATCACTCCAATATGACTTATAAAGGACATTTTAAAATCAAACATTGATAATTCTAATACAAACTAGCGATAATATCTAGAAAATATTAAGTAGTTCCGAATCAAGAATAAATTTCACGATTACTATAATGTCATTACATCCTCACCATATCTGGATCAAGTGATATTCCACTTTCAGACCACACATGTTCTAGGATCGTCACATCCCAGATAAAAAATAAGTTTTACTAAGAAATTCCTAAATTTTTTGATTTTTCAAAAATTCTTTAACTACTCTCATATGATGAACATGATCCTCCCAGTACATAGACAAAAAAAGATTCCATCCAAAAATAAAAAAAAATGTTTCATTATAATGATATATTTTTTTATCTAATTTATAAAGACTATAGGATAATTGTTTAAACTTAATGGCATTAAAAGGTACTCATAATGTTTATACATTCTCTAAATGGTTGGATTATGATGGTTGTAATATTTAATCAACAACATATGATATCCACACTGAAGACCAATCTCAAAAAAACAGTCCCCCTTTTAACTAGTCAAATAAATCATCAATCCATTAGAATACATACATTTCCTTTTTTCCAAACAATATTTTTATGTCAATAATAAATATAAATGTGTAGTAGATCACAATACATATTAAAAAATAGAAAAATCTCCACCCATAAAAATGATTTTTTATGTTAATAGTGAAGAACATATATTTTTGTAAAAATACCATTTATTTTTATTAAATAAATAAATATAATTAAAATAAATATTAATAATTTTAGAATAAAACAATTATGGAAACTTTTTTTATTAAGAATAAAATTATTTATGACGATATTAGAATAATAGTTGATATTTTTACAAGTTCATTTTTGTGATTAAAAAATATTTTCCACCAAACCAGTTTTCAAATTAATCATTCATTTTTACTATAAATTTCATATGATAATCATATATTAAATTAATTTTTTTTGAATATATATAATTTTTTATTGTCAAATTAAATTTTTTCAATAATTTCGTTTGTGATATTTTCTATAAAAAAATCATTTTTGTGGAATTGTAATAAGAACATGTTTTATGAAATAAACAATATTTTATAACTTCCCCCATGAAGTAAATATTATTTAAATATTTATTAAACATATATATATTATAATTTATATTAATATACATATAATATATTAAAAACTTTTCAATTCATAAAAACTAGAATATATTTAAAGAACAATTTAAAAATAAATTTCATTGCGGACAATTTTCATAAACAAAACTGTTAATCATGATTTTGCAGCAAAATTATAATGTTTAAAAAGTTTGTAGTCTATTTTGAAATGTTTGTAGATTGATATTATAATGATATGGATCAATATTTTTTTTATTTTGTAGTTATAAGGAAGGTAATTTAACTAATATCATGTGAAATATGTATGTAAATAAATAAAAGTAAAAATAACATATTGAATAATGTTTCTTTATATTATGGTGTTTAGATATACCTTAAGAACTATTTTTTTGAATATGTATTATAATTATTTAACATGTTAAAAATTTTAATCTTTTTTAATTATTTATTATAATTACCTAAAAAATTTATTTTGAATTTATAAAATTTATAAAAATATACGAAATATTATTTATATAATATTAGAAATAATTTAAAAAATTATTTTGTAGAATTAGTATGTGACATAAATTATGTTGATAAATATATCATATTAGTGAAGTGTTAAATAGATAGTTTCTAATTTCTTCATAATCATGTCATCATTAATGTATATCTATGTTAAATGTCCTATAAATTTCATTATTGGTTAATTAATTGAAAAATTATTTAATTCAAGGATTTAGAAATCATTAAAATAATTTCTTTGTCTTTATGAATGAAATTTGGTTCATAATAGAAACATGTTTCAACTTAATAGTAACCTAGTTTTTTTAGTCAAATTATTTACCTGTTTATATTAAAATTTATTGTTATAACAATAATATTAAAAACTTTTAATAGGGGTTAATTATGAGAGATATGGGAAAAAAATCCACAAACTATTTTATAATTAGTTAATCAGAGGCTCTCAACTCATTATCATCCTAGATTTGAAATATATCATAATTTTTCCAAAATTCTAAACAAATACCCAATAGTATAAATTTATATAAAATCCCACCCTTATATTTTAATGGTCTAATATCTTGGTTTTAATCTAATAGTGATTTTTTAATATAAATATATAAGAAATTATGAATCAACATAAAGGGTTTTATAACTCAATATCAATTCATTTATTTATAATTTTATAAAATTAAATAGTTTATGTGTATATTTTTTATGAAATAAAAATTTACACTATTCTGATTTATTATAACATTATTTTGTTCATTTTACAATTTATTAAAAGAAACACTTCACTGAATAATTATGAAATAAATGGTGAGATCATTGTAAAGATTATTAATCATAATATTGATTATTTGAGATATAAATACTATAATTCACTTATATCCCTTTATAATATTTTTATTATTTCTATTGAGATATAATATTATTAATAAATGATTGGTATTGAAATTCAACATTCATTTTATTTTATCTATTTCAATAGATATTTAATAAAATTTAAGGACCTTTAGTATGGTATTTAATTTATATATCTGAAATTCACTAGACATGAATCATATCAAGAATCATCATTTCATTGTAAGGTGGAATTAATTCACCATGAATTAATCCGTTCAAATAAATTTATGTAATTTATTTATTTTATTTTGAAATTTCATAATTTTTATATCAATTTTTTTAGTCAAATATTACATATGTGGTAATGGATTTTTTATTATCTCTTTCCTATTGAATTTTTTGTATACTAAATTAATATTGATGGAATTTTTGTTAATCCAATCCTCTTATAATACATTATATTATGATCCTCTAGTTATTCTAGGATTTTTGAAGTATTATTAACATTATCCAGTCATGGGAATTTCAATTATCAAGAAAATAATACTAATGAATAGATGAAAATGTTTTCTCCGTGGATGGGGAATTTTTATACATGAAAAATTACATAATAATTAAATGATATTACCTATACAAAAATTCCATTAAAATGGAATTATTCACTAATTTTTAAAATATCTATAATATATTTATAAATTAAACACTTTAAATATTTATGAAAAAGTTGTATTTGACCTTTTATGAAAGCGTGAAAATACTAATTTCTATTAGCATACTCAATATGAATGTATTTTTTCACCTGCATGAAATTTATTTTCATTGATGCTTCATTTAAATTATTCCTTATTTTTTTCATGGATTATCTCTTTATTTATAAGATTTATTATTTTTTATAATGGTCATAAATGGTGTTGTAATTCCCAGTAATTTAATAAATTTTTTAAGTGTTATTTTAAATTTAATTTCAAAAATATATTAATTTTTAATTATTTATTACATTAATTTGAATATGATATATTGATTCCATACATTTTTTAATGTCATATCCTATGAAGACCATTTTAATGATAATTTATTTATTCAACAATCATTTCAATGGACAAATAATTCAATAAAAGAATGAAAATCGTTTAGAAAGGTTTAGTGATTAATATAAATTATTCCATGTGAAATATTCATAGATGATACATGTAATCCCGGAATTTTTGTCAGGTATATCATCTACGAGTTTTTTAGAATTCAATATTGAGTGCATTTTGGGGGTGGAGATATTATTTATTCCACAAGACATAATAGAACTAACTTAACTTCAAGAGAATAAGACTTAGTTAGAGTAATTAGGGGATAAGATATTCACCCGTCTAAGTATGTCACATGGGGGTCACCTATTTGGTTTTCAAAAAAGGCTAAAGAAAGTTTAAATTTCTGTGTCGATTAATTAAGGATGAAAAAAATTATTTTGAATAACTGATATACTCTACTATGTATTGTTGATCTATTTGAACAGTTTAAGGGAGAATGTGTGTTCTCAATGATTGATTTACGATCAAGAAATAACTTATTGACAATACAGAATTCTGATATACTGAAGAATAAATTCAAGAGAAAGAATGTCCATTAAGAGTTTTTGATAATTTAATTTGGGTTTTAAATTGCATAATTAGGGTTTTTATACTCATTGAACAAGATCTTTATTCTATATATAGAACAATTTATGGTAGTGTTTGGGGAATAAATCTGTGTCTACTCCAAGTCTCATGATGATCATGCCCATTATATTAACATAATATTTAGTACACTAAGAGATCATCAGTTTTATACCATGCTATCTATGTCTTAGTTTTGGAATAACTAGGTACACATATTAGGATACATCATCTCATAGGAATGTGTGCAACTGGACCTAGAGAATGTTTTAGCATTGGTTTCTTGGGAATAACCCAATAACATTTTGGATATCATAATATTTATAGGATTAGCTATACATTACAGGAGACTCATCCAAGACTTTTTCCATTTGGAAGATCCTCTATCAAGCTTTACCAAAATAAGAGTAATTTTTTAATGGTTAGTGTGTTGAGAGATATCCTTTCAAGAGTTAAATAAGACCATAAAAATGGGACCAATTTTGATATTTCCTAAGTCAGGTGAGGAGTATACTTCTTATTGATACAATTCTAGGACATTCCATTTAGTTGTATTAATAGTGGCTAATCGAGTTTTATTGTGTGGCTCTCAGCAATTTAGGCCTCATTTATGGATTTACCCAACACAAGACATTGAGATAACAATATTGGTATATGATCATAAGTTTTGGTGACACAATATTTTTGGAGAAATATTTACAACTTATACACACATAATATATTGTAGTACATATTTTCACAACTTGATTTGACTCATCAGAAAAAGATACGGGTTGAGTATATGATATCATTAGAAATATAATAAACATATGATTCTTAGAAAGGAAATATTATGGTTGATAGATAGAACAGTAAAACTCAAACATAGATAGTTCAATCATCATGTTTGTAGTCGATGATGATTTCCTTGCTAGATAATATTCATGTGGTGGTTCAAAAAAGGCATGATTAGATGACACTTGTTTCAGTTCCAATGGATATTAAGGTTTTTTTATGGATGAGGGATATACATTATTGGGATCTAGAATGATTTTCTTTGAGGGAAATCATTGAATGTGGAGATGCATATATTTACTTGTTTATATATGAGGTTGTGATCATATATGTGAATAATTGCATTTCAGTACCTACGATCATGCGAAATGATCTGATGTGGTAATGTCATGCCTCAAAATTGGTGGTGGATATCGGTGAATCCAAAAATTCCCTGTGACCTACAACAATAGATTCGATATACATTCATTGAAAAGTAAATAGTAGGTTTTGGGACAAGATTTGTCACAAATATGTGTGTAAAGGATGACCAGAAACATCCTGGAGGTTTTCTACAGTCGTTGTCCATCCTATAATGGATGTTGGATGACAAGACCATGTATTTTTATTGGTCTCTCAAATACGAGTAGGAAGAATGATGATATTTGGGTAATTGTGGATCAACTAACAGGGTTATCACATATTATTTATATAATGGAATCCCTTAAAGTGGAACAGTCTATATATTTATACATTTGGGTGATAGAACATCTTCATGGAGTCCATAAACTATAGTTTTAGATCTTGATTCATGCTATTGAAATGCTTTTCATAAATCACCTGACACATTGGTATTATTGAGTAGTGATTTCCAGTGACAGACATATGGGTAATCAGAATGTACAATACAGTTTCATGGGGATATGATGCAGGAATTTGTTTATGACTTTGTTATATCATTGGTAATGCACATGACTATAGATGAGTTCATATATAAAAATAGTTATCAGAAATCTATACAGATGGAAAGATATGAGGCTCTTTTGGATGTTCCATTTAAATCACCAATATGATAGATGGAGGCTGGTGAGTCATACTTGATGGAAGAGAGTCTCATGCAAGAGGCATCAGAGTAGGTTTGAATGATTCAAAAACATATGGTTATGGATTAGAGTATACAAAAGTTTTAAACTGAATGATGAAAATTACCTATAAAGTTTATATTAGGTTTTTTTGGATTACTTTTGGTGTTACCTAGGCTGAGTCATTGTAGGTTATGGATGGAGGGAAACCTGGTGCTATAGTTTGTTGGACTATTTGATATAGTGGAGTCAATTATTCGGGTAGTGTAATAATTGGATCTCCAATAGTGATACAATACAATACATGATGTTTTAAAAGTATCACATCTTTAGTGGTATCACTTAAACCCTTCAAACATGATCTATGTGGATGTGGATGACCTTGAGGGGGATGATTCCTTTTAAGAGCATCTGATATGTGTCTTGGATCACATATCGAAAGTGTTTTGGTGGAATATTGTGCTGATAGTCCATGTTTTATGTAATCCCTGAGGTGTACAAGAAGAAACATTGGAAATAAAATAATATATGAGGGGTCAATGGATCGATCATTTGGTCTAAGATTATTATAAAGGCATGGGAGTGATGATCCAAGATGAGCTATTTTTAGGAGGGGGATTTTAAAATTTCAATATTTTCTAGTGTTTTCTTAGGCATGATTTCATGTACTTTTTTAACATAAGTACTTTTCTTTAGATTTTTTACATAGGGTGTTCTTGGTTGTATTCTATGATTTTTTAGTGAAAAAGGTATATTTTACAGTTTGAAATCATTTTTGAAAGACCATATAGGTTTCTAGGAGAAAACATGCACTCTCTGGTCGTTTGATAAAGTGGATTCAATGTGGTTTTGAAGGATGTTTGTGGAAAATATGGATGATCCCTCTATAAGTAGTGTATAATGCATGTTTAAAACACTATTTTTGTAACTATTATTTTAAACTATCTGTAGGATATCAAGGAGATCCTAAATTTTTTAGTATCACTCATTTATACCTTTCAGTGTCCCGTTTATTCTCATATGTGGCCCTATCTAAGGATTTTACATTACTAGGTGTAAAGGATGGTTATCCCTTCAACCTGGATTTATTCAAAGGTCATCTAACCTCTTTTCATTGAGAATAAACCCTGAATCGAATATCTTCTCTTCAACCGGTTTGTGGATCTCATTCCAATGATTTTCACATTAATTATACTCTCTTTAATTAGTATTTTGATGGAATATTACAATTGATTCTTTAGATATAAACCTATTTGATGATATCTAGATATAATATTTTATATCTATGTTTGTATTGAATAGATCATGACATCATGGTTTTGGTTTATGTATTTAGATGAAGAAATCATACATAAATCATTACATTGATCGTATTTTTGGGATTTCCATTGAGATACAGTTTATCAAGGAATCAAGGAAGGTGGTCGAAAATATAATTCCAATAGTAATGGGTTTGATATTTATATGAAGAATATATGAATTTATAGCATCATTAATAAATTAATTTTCATAAATATGGTTAATTAGGATAACCAATAGATTTTTCAAAGCATTATAGAATTAAATCATTATTTGTGGAATTAATCATATAACTAAGGGGATTCCTAATTAAATATTTAATTTGGGATATTGATTACGAGATTTATTGATTGTAATATATATAATATAATAAGGGATTATTTCTAAGATATCTTATTTGTTATGTTGATATAATTTAATTTTAATTAATTATGATATTTCAGAGTATGATCTTGATGAATAATTGTGGGACTAATTATGAGGACTTTATATTTATAATGATAGTATTGATTTAAGAAATTTTTTTATGGGATGTGAATTGTGATTTTTGTTAATTAATTAAAGAATTAATTAATGGGATTGATGAATTTTGTAAATTTTTTGGTTAACTAATGAGTTTTATTTATATATCATAGTGTTTGATTAATAATGGTTTTGATGGGGACAATTAATTATGAGTAAATTAGTTGTGAATGAATGGAAACATAGTCATTAAAATTTGTGATGTATACATAGTAATGTGTTGATTATTCATATGAGTTAAGAGAATGGTCACATGTTCATTCTATTGAGGAGTAAGAATTGCAACATGGTCATCATACATATGTTTTTGATATATGTAACTTTGGAAATTCGAATTTTAAATGTGAAATTAATTAATAAAAATAATGGTACTTTTTGTTATGGAATAACACTATAATATTTCTAACTCTAGAATTAGTTGAATCAGGTACTGAGATATCATAGTAGCATTAAATACATCAAATCATCCACAAAAATTAATCTATTAAGATATGCTATTATCTAGGGAACACATCATGCTCCGGTATGAGATGAAGATAATATAGGGGTATAAGTCACTTTTGGAAACATGCATTGAAATTAGTCAGATTAAAATAAATGATAATTTAATAACAAATTATTTATGAATTGTACTTATTTTTTATGTAACAACATAAAATATCTATTTATGGGAACTCTTGTAGACAGTGTTGGTGGTAGCCTACTAAGTTGTACTCACACCCTACTCAGGATGTCAGATCAGTTCCTAAATAGATAATATTGTTGTAGGATAGTATAAGGGAAAATTCCATGTGAATAATTAATGATTTTGGATAGATCATGGATGAGGGAGTAATGAACACTTCAAAACCCACATGGAGAGTTGTAATATCTTTACATTCAGTATTGTTATAGTCACATAACAGTATATTGGAATTTCATGGTTTCCCTTTCAGCAGAGTGTTGTATTTTCAAGGGCATCGCTACTAGTTGGTATCCTATAGCTTATGGGGAGGAGTTCTTTAGGTCATGTAGTGAACCAACTCTGGACACCATTGTGTGGAACTCCGTTTGGGTTGTTACATATAATACAAGAACATATAACATAAAATGAATAATAAAAAATTAAAAGGCTATTACAAAATTATATAAATATGATATCTTTATTATTCCAGAATGATAAGTAATCTATGTGATGATTCTGACACGAGGTAAGTAGAAATATTCATTATATAATTCATTTTAAATCATTGAATTAGTTTTCATGAACATCATATCAATCAATGTCAGTATTAATTAAATTATTTAATTATATATTTATAATTAAATGTTTTATATTTTATGTAAATTGTATGTCACATATCACATTCCATCAGCACTGTTCAAACGTAATAAAATTACTTATTCAATATTGAACGTTTTAAAAAAAGTGAAATTGAATATTATAATTTAATTCATAAAAATTCAATGGGTTTTCCCACTAATATAACATATATTTTATTATTAAATTCGTTTAAATTATTTAATTATTTCTTCAAAGAAAACCACATGATTGATATTTTTAATAAATTTCCAAAAATAAAATTAATTTTTTGGATATTTTGATATAAAGAAATGTTTAGTGTGTTATTTAGATTTTTTTTTGTAAAATATTTATTGTATAATGATTAGTTCAAGGTTCTTGGGAATGAATTATATTTTATGGTGGAAACATTATCAACAAATTATTATTGGATCAATTATAGACCTATGGAATATGGATCTGTTATATAAAAATATATACAGTTCCCTTAATAACCAATGATGGGTGGTCCCATTTTAAAAAATTTATAGTTTGTTCGATCATAAAAAAATATAGTGAGTTCTCCATAATGTTGTACAATAATTGTGTATTTACATGTGTGATTTCATGAGTGAAATTAAAATGATGTATATAGATACATACAAGATTATTATATAAATCTTAATTATATTTCATGTAAATATTTTGTTTCTGTAAGGTAATGTAATGATCTTTTATATACAATAAATAAATAATAATTCTTTGGTAAAAGAAATATGCTTTAAGAAAATGTTTTCAACGGTTGTCATTTTTTATTGATAAAGCCTCATGAATATGATTTCTCAATTATGATTTATTTTAATGTATTATATTGAAATAATTTGGTAATAAACAATAATTTATGTGTTACTAAATGATTATTTTATCTCAATGATTATTATGTTAATAGAATACATTATTTTATTATTTAATGGATGGAAATAAAATAAAATGAATATTTTTTTCTTTTCAAGGTCCCTAAATATTATATTATCAATAATGAATGTTTTAAATAATATTTTACAGTGTATATGGATGTGTAGAAATTTTAATAATGTTATAGTTCTATATATGGGAGTTTCATTAGATGACACAATAATGAATTTACAATGAAAACCTGAAAGTGATAAAATGTATATTTTTTAGAAATTTATATATTGATTTATGTGGACATAATTATATGAAACAATAATCCTAATGTATCCCTCAGTATGTAAGTGATTGAAATTTTTTATATAATTTTTTCTTTTATAGATTGTTGTAATTGGGTAACAAATACTGTAATAGACGAAATAAATGTAATAATTATGTTTCATTCACAATACTCCCCCAATTAATCTTTGTGGGAGTTATAGTTTGTTTTAAAACCATTTTTAACACTAAATTGTTGATTATTATGTATTCATGTAATTTTAACAAAATGGGTATCATTCCATTCAAGGTAATTATTTATATTTATCATATTTTCCTGGGCTTATACAACACTTTTTATGTTTTAGGTGCTCGGAGTTTGAGATGATTACTGATATTTTGGGATATGTTATATATTAGAGTTGTTTTAAAAAATTAACCCTTATTTGTATCATGTGATTCATTGGAATGTTTTAATTGATAATAATATAAATATAATTTTTATAACATAAACTAATTACTATCATATTATGCTTGAGATTAAAAAATTCATTAATAATTGTTATATATATGTTATTTTTTATAAAAGGTATATTAAATTTTGGGAAAATTATATGATCTAAATGAATTTTTAATAAGATTATTTCATATGTTTTTTAATTTAAAAATGAAATATATTATTGTAGTTTTCAATTAAGGGCCACCTACCGGTTGGGTGAGAACATGTCACTTCTACAAAAACTATCTGGCATGTTCCCACAACCGATGGGAGACAAGGGTGAAATAGAAACCACTATGCTAATTTATTTACATGTTACTAATATATAGTCATTTCTATTAAAATATTAGATTGATATATATTACATTTATTTTTTTGGGGATATTAATTTTTTGGTTTTCATGTTTCTTTAATGAAATGAATTTAATTTTTTTTATTATATATTATGTAGGTATATTAATTATTTATGAATAAAAAATAATGGGATCTAATAATGTTGAATATATGGTGATCTGAATATTTTTAACCATTCTATTATAATATTTAAGGTTCATTTATTTTTTTGAATCAATTACATAGAACATTGGGTATTTTTGATTGTGATATTAATCAATCACATGAATAATAATTCATTTTGGTTATATGGACATATGAGTTGGCGTATTTTTGAAACAAATTTAATAATAAAAAATGATAATATGTGAAAAAAATAATATCAATATGGTTTTTTTGATATTTTCTTCCAATATATTAATGAGTTTTAGGATTAAAAATTATTTTAAATGATTAGAATTTATTTATTGTATTACTATTTAAATTTATATATTGTTGAATAATGGTTTATTAGAATATATTGTCATATAATTTTTTTCATACCATATTTTTTTCTGATAATTTATCTATATATATATATATAATTACTTTTAATCCATTTTTTCTCTTGTGATTTGTTGGATGCTTATTTTTTTTCTTCAGATAAGAAAAAATCAATTTGAATACATAATGTTCACTTAAAAATAAGTGATTGTGGGTAAAAATTGATTAAATGGAAATAAATTACATTTCAGGAATTATATATCCAAATTTTTCTATATTAGATAGTAATTTAATTCATCAAATCATGGAAAAAATTTGAGAAATTAAAATTTTATCATGTTACAAACCTTTCTGATAAATTGATGTCTTCTAAATCCCTTATTGATTTACGCCTTGTAGTAAATAAAATTTTCATATCCATGTTCCCTATCACATTAATTAATATGGATATTATATTTTCTCCTTAAATTACGTATTTAGAGTCCAATAATTACGAACTATTATTAATATTAAATATGTTTTATTGTAGATGAACTAGTTATTTCTCATACTCAGTTTTCAAAATGATGTTTTAAAAACCCATTAAAAATGTGTGTTCTGAAACCATATTTTCTCATATATTAAACCCATGATATATAATATCAAATTAAATTTTTTAGGACTCGATATAATAAATTGTGGTCAACCTAACAACTATTTATTTTGAATTTACAATAATCTAAAATATCACATACAACACAAAAAAAAACAAGAATAAATAACCGATGAAATATTTAAATATGACCATTATAACTAAGCTATTGAATTTGTGGGTATAAATTAGAATAAAAAAGATATTAAGGATATTATTTTCATCATCAATTAAATTTTTATTTTTTAATTATATGAAAAAACAATCAATTTTCAGACAAGTAATTTTATGACCCAGAATATATTTTTATGAGAATTTATTTTTATATGTTATTGTGATTAAGAATCAGATTTATTCATTTTAAAAAATAGATATTTTATTTCATAAAGAGGATATAATTTTGGAAATAATCAAATCAATATTATATTTGGGGGAATGGTTTTGGGTTTTTGTAAAATGATTTGTTTTTAAGTGAAAAATATAAAATATAATATTTTTTGAAAAATAATCATTAATTTTTCTTAAAATCACAAGTAATATTTTAATTGCAACAGAAATTACATAACATTTCCTTTTAATATTAAATAATATAAATATATATATTACTATATTAATATATAATTTTTTGTTTTATAATCATTTTTTAGAAAAAAAATTCTTTTAAAAAAATGTTTTCAAATGGATTTTACTAATGTAAATTTAATTTATTTTATCTCAATTATATTTTTATAAAATTTATATTTTTAGTTAATTATCTAATTCCTAATTTTATTTTTAACCTAATTTTAATTTTTGTTAATTTTCTAATATTTTAAATTTAACAGTGAATAGTGAATAATATATTTTTATGGAATCTTGTATATTTTATGATCTCTACAAAATAATAAATATGATATAACCTTTTTAATAATTTTGGAAATATAATTTATTATAACATAATGAAATAATTATTAAAATATAATTAAAAAAATATATGTTATTTTATATAAGATGATAAATTTGAAATTTATTTCATTGTTTTATAATGGATTGAAGAAAAATGGAAGCATCGAATTTGAATCTAAGAAGATTATATTAATGATCAAAAAAGTATTTTATCATATTGTTATATATAAATATTATTTTTTTTATTAATATATTTAGATTTTGTAGTTTTATTATACAATACTTATCTAAAGGCATGTTGAATTCTTGCGTAGTGCGGGAAAAGAAAAAAACATAAAAAAAAGATTTCATGACTTTATGTGAGTAAACATACATATTGAGAAAACAAGATGTGTTATCCTAGATATAACTTTATAATTTATCCTATTTTTAAAATTTACAAAATATATAATTACCTTAAATTGTCATTAACATTAAATCGTTTAAAAATATATTGTTTGTTATAGATACTTATTAATGTCATATTTTTAAGTACACGAAATAATACAATTTACTATGTATCAAAATATTATATAATTTTTTAAATGTTATATTAATTTAATGATATAGAAGATATGGTATCTATTTAATCATTAAAATTGCATATTTTTATGGTTTCCACATCAATTTAGACTTTACCTTATTATTTAACCCCTTGGTCAATTAATATTCTCCTGAATTGGGTTAATGCATTTTTTATTACTAAATGGTTACAATATTTCATACCATGAAACAATTTCCTCATAAATAAATAATATATGAAATTTTAGTTGATGTGTAATCCTTAATTTCCTATTTTATATTTTTAATAATTTTTCATTAATTAAATAAATTATATTTTAAATTAACTATATTTGATTTCAAATATTTTTTAAAAAATTATTCAAAAATTATTAACAAATTTACATAGGAATTTTGGATTATAAATCCTATGAGATTTTATATTTTTTTTTAATGAAACAATTTATTTCATGTATGTAATATTTTAACCATTTCATATTAAAAAACCCATTATCGATGTTAACGATAAAATTAATTGACCAAGGGGTTAAATAATAAGATAAGAATTATATTGAAATGATAACCAAAAAATAAAATTTTTATGATTAAATAGACACCTTATTTTTCCCCCATGTTTTGGAGATTAGTTTTTATCTATAAAATATTTTCCATTTATGGTCAATTTTACATGTCATGGTAACATTCATTTTCAAAAAAAAAATTAAATAACATTCATATTACTGAATTTGTGAAATGTATTAATAAATGGAAAAACTAAGATATTAGTGTTATTAAATAAAAAAACTCATCATATTTTTTATATGATATTATTTAGACTCATATTCATGCTATTTTGTAGTTATTTCCATTTCAATACAACTATACATGAAAAATATAATACATACTTAATAAGTAATTTCATGAGTTTCCTCCCCAAAAACATAAATGGGAACCACCAATAAATTGTTAATATAAATTAATGAAATGGTTTTATTAGATAATAAATTCACAAATAAATTTTCAAAATTCTTGAAAATATTTTAAAGGAATTATTTTTGATATAATACAATTGTTAGTGGAAATAATTTGTAAATAAAATGAGATTTTCATCAGAAAATGTATCAATTCTATCCATATATTTATTATATATTTATTCATCAGACATAATAAAGTAATAAATAAATATATTAAAAAAAATTATATTCAATTTATATAGATATAATTAGTTTTATTTCATTTCATATATCTCTCTATTGTTATATCTAATAGGAAATTAAACCATCATTAATGAGTATAGAGAACTACCACCTTATAAATTAATGTATATTTTTTTCTACAATAAATCACAAACTACTTATAATTTTGGAATTAAACACTATATATGATACTTATGAATTAATTATAATTAATATTAATTAATATATTATCAAATTTATTACCTATCCATCTGTTGATAAATGATAACATTGATCCGATATAAATGTGGATTACAACATCTCTGATGTGATGTGATTGATTTCTCTCTAACACATCACATGAAATGTATATAAATGATTATTTAATTAAATTTATTTATATTTAATATATAATAATATTATTATAATGGTATACTAAAACATATAATATATTTAATTATTATACTCGATAAATAAATATTGTACTCATGTGTTTGAATGATATGTTGTATTTGTGATTATAACACAATTAATTATTCAGAACCATAATTCAATAATAGATTAAAATATTATAATTAATTATAAAAAAATTATTGTTTACTTATTACAATAATTGATTTGATTGAATAGTTACCTCATTGACTATGATCTTCCTAGAAAAACCATTTTTATCATATGAGCCAACTATAAAC
Organism: Viscum album; assembly: GCA_963277665.1. Taxonomy (NCBI): domain Eukaryota; kingdom Viridiplantae; phylum Streptophyta; class Magnoliopsida; order Santalales; family Viscaceae; genus Viscum; species Viscum album. The sequence continues at coordinate 2,029,961,791 of OY728151.1, read as the reverse complement.
AAAATATAAGTCATGTAATTTACTAAGTATTTAATTTCATATATCACGGTAATAGATAAAATAATAGGAATATTATATATTGAAATAGTTTTTATTTATGAAAATAATTAACATACATTTATTGATAATGTTTCTAAATAATTTACCCAATGATTCAGAGTTGACATAAGTGGAACTTTACATTTAAAAATCATTTTCATTGATTTAATGATTAATTTTCTAAAATATTTTCATCCATATAAATACGATTAAATTATATTATTTCTGTATTTATATATAAAAAAAATATAATATTGGAAATATGTTTAATTTATTACATTATTTTTGAAGGTTTCAAATTTTAATCTTTTGATTTGTTTTAAATGAATTGTGTTAACAAAAAATTAAAAAAATATTCTATTTTAATGTATATCGTTTAAATTTATTTTCCAATCATCATGAAAAAGATTTTATGTTTTCATTATAATTCAATAAATATTTTTCTCCAATTATAATCCCACTTTTTCTTTATTACATTAATATTATAATTTGGTATTAATTTATTAGATATTTTGATATACAAATTATATTTATTATGGATGAAAAAAATATTTATATAACAACATACATATTTCATCAGTATATTATAGATCATCATAATTACTTATAATTAATATTGGATTTATTATAAACAAAATCTATATTTTTCATTGATAAACAATGGAAATATCCATTCCATTATGGAAGAAAGGTATATGATTCCATTATAAACCATGGACAAATAGTTCTATTATAACCCATTGAAATGTGGAACATTTATAAACTAATAATTAAAAAGACCAATAATTACCTGCAATACATTTTGTGATTTTAATAGTGATTATAATATTTATATTTATATGATTACCCATGATAACTACATGAATATTCAAATACTTGTAATGAGTTTTCATGTAAAGACAATCATTTATCAAGGTATGATAATGATTTTTTAAGGTTTTTTTATTTTAATTTTTTTAAATAATGATCATTATTATGAAAATGTAATCGTGGAATCTAATTTGATCTAATAAAACACTAATTATTATGATTTTTTCTTTATTATTTGTTATTAATAATTTTTTTTTGTAAATAGTTAGGTTTTTTTATATCATGTGTATTTAAAGGACTATTTAAGATCAATGTTTATATTTTTGATGGGAAATTTTATTTTATCATCTAATGATGTGAAAACGAACTAACATAATTCATTTCACTTATTAATTCCCGTTAGTTTATTTTTTTCATCCAAAATTTTCAGATGATTTTTCCCAGTCATATGGATGATAAATTTTTTATAAATTCATTATTCCAAATATTTATTTATCAACAATGAAACCTAAATGCCTTTTTGATGTATTTTTTTAACAGAAAAATGTTTTCAATTTTGTAATATTCACATTGAAATATATTTCCATAATTTTGTACAACTCTAAAACTAATTTTTCATTGAGAATAAAATTGATATAAATTAAGTTTATTATGATGTTTGTTTTTTTAAAATAAATAATCATTCATTGAATTTAATATAAACCCAAAATTTAAATACTAATTTTTAATAATCGATTGTAGAGAGTTTATAATCCTGCTCGTTATGTGAAAAACCCATTTTATTTAGAAAAAATTTGACCCAACATTCAATTAAACAATACTAGACACCATAATGGAGTATTGGGGTCTTTAGAATACCATCCACAAACATATTATCCCCTTCTAATAACAAATAATTCAATAAATAATAATGATTTAACATCTTCCTTCTCATTTCTATTATTTTATGTGTGATTTTTTTAGGAAAAATATTAATAAACAATATTAATATAATAACATAAATTTGAATAATATAATTTCATTTTTTATAGTGGTGTTATAATACTTATCCTCCATTCAAGAAATTTATATTAAGAAGTTGATACTTTTAGCCGTGTTTTATGTGATCTAGAACATCATGGAAGTACTGTGTTGATTTTCCTTCCACAACATTCAAGTATTCTTCCCCAAGGAAATATAATATATTATTATTATTATATTCAAAAAATTCATTACTGATAACCTATATTACTATTTTCATAATTTTAATTTTATTAAATCCCAACCCACATGTGTATATATAGACTTCCAACTCCATGGAAAAATCCATTAAAATAGTTAAATTCATCAAATTTTTTAGTTGATGTTTATAATATTTTAATGATAGATTTATATGATTTTAATGAAATTTGTAGGTTATGGTTCGATATTCATGAAAACATTGCACGAATATCAATAATATAAATCCATTTTCAATTCAACTATCCAAAATGGGGTCCTATGATCCAAAAATGTTTATGTTGTATTATTTAATTACATTATATAGGTAATATCATTGATATAATAATTTCAATTATGATATATCAAAAAAATAAATAGTAATTAAGATCATTGTGCTTTATTGATAATGTAACATCCTATTACTCTCCTAACATGTTTGTTTCAAGAGTTGTTAGGGTTTTCCTTTTTTATTTTATGGGTTTTTCTGAGAATGAATTGGGAGGATACCAATAATTGTCATGTTGGAGATTTATTGAATATTTAGAATGAAAAAATATTGTTTATTAATACTATTAGAAAATTATGAATCATTGAATGATATTATAGGGAGATTAATTTATAATAAAAATAAAACCATATTATTATCCAAAGGCAATTTATTTTGCAAAGACATTGGGAATTTCCAATTACAAGATGTGTAATTATGTTTCACACCATGTAATATCTTATAGATTGTATTATAATATTAATCTTGGCTATTTTATCTTTTCATAATAACTATTTTTAATTACTAATGTCCAAGATCCATTACTAGGTGTCATGGATCCCTCAAACCCTTCCATGATGATTGTATTAGAGACTTACCATCTTTTTTGATGTAGTGTGATTCACATGGTAAATGTTATCCCCATATATTTGTCACTTTTTCTATCAATCCTTTGATATAGATATATATTATTTGGAATGGTGTATATTAACCTTAGGCTGATAAATATTTTTTATAGTTTGATTTAATTGAACATCTATTTTATCATTCTACATGGATGTTTCTATTATGGGCGTTCTGTTTCTATGAAATGTATGTTGTTATATTATGATCTCCAAAATTGATTTAACATGAATATCATGATTTTAATCCAAATTTCTTATTTAAATTAATTTTCTTCATAATGATTTTAACTAGTTTAGTATAACACTAATTTTATTTTATTTGGGGATTGGGTTTTGGGAAATTTTTTTGGCCTGAATTAATGATATAGATCCAAATTCCAATGAACTGGGGAGTGTTTAATAAAATAATTAAAAATGGTAAAATTTAAATTATAAAATTTAATTATTGAAATGGTTTTGATGGATAATTGTGTAAATTAATTTTCTAAAATTGATTTCAAATTCTATTTGATAAAAATTACTTAATAAGGATTTGATAGAAACAATTGAGTTTTATCATAGAAAAACAATCATGTTTTTTATTGAAAACACATTTGATGTTTTTGATTTGAAATTAGAATGTTGGAAACGGTGATGAATACGAATTAAATTATAAATTTTTTAAGAAATAATTTCCTTTCAATGTTTTTTATAGAACCCATTAAATTAATAGGTAATTTGTGAGTTATTTGAAAAACACATTATGATTAAAAACAATCCAAATACATAAATGTTGCACATCAAATATCTTAGGTTATGTTGATGAGTCATATTTTTCCCGAGATTAATGGTGTGTATGTAAATATCACCATGTAAACTTATATTTGGGGTCCATATAAACAAGAACTATCATACCATCTTTGATAGATGACCATTTTCCCCACATATTTATATTTCTAAAAAAATGATAAATTTTTAAACTACTTTACCAGTATATAGATTAATAGAAACTGTTATGTATTAGAGTAATTTAATTAAAAAAATTAAAGTATTTATATAATTTATAATTTTTTCCATATTTTAAAATTTAAATCATGATTTATTTTCATATGTTTTTTAAATGAAAAGACATTATTATTTAAAATTAAGAGCCCTGAGTTTTGATAATTAAATGACAGAATCTATTCTGGAGTCTTTGGTGATAATCTACAATGATCTTAAGTCGAACTAAACCTTTTTCTTCAAGTGTTATTTAGATTATCTCTGTATAGGTTGAAAAAAAGTAAAGTAACCACAATTATGCGTTCTTAGCTATTGTGTTTTGGACATAAAGAGTTTCATATATTAATACCTGGTCTATTCTATAAATATTTTCGTTCCTTTCATATTTATTTGGTATTTTTATGTGTTTTACATCAGGTACACAACTCTTGGTGGTTGATATATGTACCGATACATTATTATTATCTTTCTTCCATGATGATTGTGGAAAATTTTTACTCACACACATTTTGTATGTGGTTTGATAGTTTCAAACACATTTGGATTAAGAATTCCGTTTGGGATTTGTGAGGTTTATCTTGTTTATATGGTTACTCGGGTGCCCAGACAAGTTTGTGGAAAAGTGGAATCATAGGCACAAAATTTTCATCATTCCATGAATTCAATATGTATATGACTATTCATTTAATTATATAGGTGGTAATTTTGATTGAGATCCTAGAAATCTATCATCGTAGTGAACCTTATATCAATAGGGGTGGTCTGGGAATGTTGTATTGAGTATTAGTTCTAGTATTTCCCCTAATATTAATTTTGAGTGTGAAAAATCCAAAAAAAAATTCAATATATTTGGATTTATTTTTCCCTTCTGCCATTTTGAGTGTTATTATGATGTCTTACTTATTTTAAGGTAATGTGGGTTAGCATCATGCCTCCACAAAGATGTGTAAATCAGATATGGGAGGAAGTGAATGTTAATCCTCATTGAATGACATCTCTGGTGGACCTGAGTTTGGATGAGATGATTGTTCATAATATCGATGATTTGGGACATGAACCACCACTTGATACCACTAAGGATATAGATGTGGAACCTCATAGATATTACATTTATAACTGTTATGAGGAGTTAGTTCCTTTGAAGCCACTTGCATTCAACGTCTCATGTGACCCACATGAGTAGATAGAATGGTCTACCCTGATAGAGTGTGTCCTTTGATTATTAAAGAAACATGAAAAATTCAGGATCATGTGTTAAAAATTCGTGCTAGAAGGACCATGTAGTAGATTATAGTAAATGATGGTGATAAAGATGAAACATGAGAGGTTATCATATTAGTACTCTAAAGACCATTTCACCGGCAAGATCTATCAGACTCAATGGAGTTTGCAAAGGGAAAAAAATTATACATGAGTAGGCTTACATGACCGTGAAAAAGTATGTAATTTTTTTTATGATCTTGAGATATTTCACCATAGATAGTATCAAATGATAATATAAAGGCTCAATGGTATTAGTTAGTACTATGATATGATATTTTTTCATAGATTTTATTTGAAGCGTATTTATATTTATAATGTGTATGATATTTCCAAATGATCAAAATATTTATAGATGTAATGTTAGGGCTATCTGGAGTTTATTTCTCTCATAATGGAATTGTGGGATATTTTTAAAGAATTATTATGTATTGTGATTCTCCTGGTATTTGTTGATGACATGGAATTTCCAAACGGACTAAAGTTCATGTAATATATTCTATTATTTATTATCATTTTGGGAAACTATGTCATTAAAAATGGACTTTCAATATAGATCTCTAATATTATATCTAATATGGACATTCATGTAACATAAAGAGGGTCATCCAAACCTTTTAGACTTTAAAATGTGGTAGAAGATCATCATCTCCTTCTAAAATTATGGCGAAATTAGTTTATTCATGTACAAAAGGATTCCATCCAAAAAAATAAAGAATAAAGATTCCTAACCAGTGGAGGAGTTTCCATAGGATGCATATATGGGTCCAACAATAATGAAAGGTAATATCATTATAGATTCTTCATTAGTGTCTACTTTAATTGATTCCGGCGCATGTCATTAATTTATTTCAACTAAAATTTTTAATCACAGAAATCATTCTGTGGATATTTTATCTTATATTAGGAATATTACAACAACCACTTTTATAAATAGTGGGCATGGTCTTGGTTGTTCTTCTTATGTTTTCTCTAAATTAGATGTTGATCATTGAAGGATTTTTAGCATTATAAACTTAAAACCACATAACATTATATTAACGATGGATTGCTCAATTATAATAAATCCCAGATTTATTTTTCTCTTAGATGGGTCTCCATAACTATACGAATTAGTGTGATCCATTTGTTTCAATGATAATGGAACCTAAGGCCTAGTTTTTCAGAAGATTTATATTTAGAGTTTTATATATTTATATATGTGTTTTCCTTCATTCTATACAGGGAATCATTGAGTGGTGATCTCCCTCTACCTGTTATAAAATTTCCCGAAGTGTTTTCTTTAAAATTATTATTTTTTTCACCAATAATGGAGGAATATTACTCTACCAATATAGTTCTTAGAACATATAAAATTTTAATCCCATAACACCTGTAAATTCTAAAAAAATTTATTCATTATTTTGTATGACACACAACACCAAGTGAAAAATAAAATATAATAACCCAATACCTTACAATATATATACTATTATAAATAAATATAATATATTATATAAATCATAATATAAATAAAACATTGATATCAATTGTTAGAAAAATGATAAACCATTGTTTATTGATTTATTACATGAAATAACGACCTTTAATGACAGCTTCCATAACACACAAGACCAAGTCTCACCAAATAACAATGTAATATGAAAATATTATTATTTAATATAATATTATATAAACAAGATGTTTTGTTATTATTTATGAATAATATAAACTATATTATGATCATTTTTTGTTTATATTAATTTAAAGTGAATTCATCTGTTACCAATTAATTATAAATGCTTATAAGAACAAACTGAATAAAAACAAAATTAGCATTTTTATAATTCTAAATTTTTTTATCAACAAAATTAATTACAATTAGTTAATAATTTTAATGAAATATATATTTCATATATTCAATAAAATAAGTTTTATATTCATCAATAAGTAAGTTAATAATAAGATACAAACAAAACCTTATTTAAAAATAAGAATCTATATTTTTAAGAAGGAAATTTTACTAGCTTCTATGGAGAACACAGTTTATATAAAAACACTAACAAAATAATTGATTTAATTTGAAAAAATATACTTCATATTATATATATAAACAAGGGAATTATTTTATGGTGAATTTTTCATATTTTTTTTAAAAAAATATTAACGAATTGTTAAATATAATAAATTATTGTTTAAAACTATTTATCCATCTAATTTTTTAATTAGGATAATGTATTAAATTATTTTTTAAAATGATTAATTTCATTATATTTTTATCAATTAATAAAATTTAATCCAATTAAATAATCTTTACTTCGAACATTATTTTAAAATCATAGAAATATTATATACGTTTTTACTTTACTAACGTGCATTGATGTCCCGCCAACAAGATTAAATTTTAAAAAAAATTTAAGACTTCTATGATTGGAATTTGGTATAAAAATGATCCATATTTATAATTTGAATATGTTATAAATTATACTAATACCATCTTTTTTTACCAAAAATATTAGTAAGAGTGATTAAAATTAATTAAAATTATTAAAAAAATTAAAAAAATTAATGGAATAAACCATTAACATAAGGTCTCAAATAATCTAGAAACATGTATGAATCCCTTTTTATTACCATATGTCAGAAATTAAACCTCCATTAATGATTTTTTTTTTCTGTTTTATGTTTTTTATAGACTAAAACGCGGGTATAGCAACATTGTTTAAAAAAACCAAATGATTCATTTTCCTAACCCAAAATATGACATCATATCCTCTAACTTCCTTATACCAATCAAGAGAGTTTTACATAAACATGTTATACGTAATAAGAAACTAAAAATACCTCCCCTAATCATATAACACTTCATTGGGGTTGAAGGTAATCCATGGATTTTGTTTCTTCATTGCAAAATGTGTTACCCGATTAATAGGTAACATAGTTTCTTAAGATTTTTAGTTTTATTTCCATTATCCATCCCCTAAAACCTATATTTACTAATATTTTATAAAAACAACAGTATCCTCAATATACTATGATTTATATTATAATTGTTTTACTTACAAAAACACAATCCTCTATCAAATTGTTTACGAACTTACTGTTTTTGTGTACGATGAATTAGTACCTGATGAAACTGTTATTATTCATTATTCCTTTACCAACACCCATAGTGACCATTATGATATAAAATATATTTATATATGAAATATATGATATTTATTATTTCAGTAAATTTATTTATTACATTCCATTCTATGTTATAATTACAACCTTACTATAGGAAATGTTGACTACCGCGCTCTCGATGATATGTCATTCGTTTACACTACACATGGAATGTATAAATTATGGTTTCAATTATATATATGTGAATAAAACAAACAACTATTTATATTCATGAAATAATTAAATTTTTATAAATATACTGTATATATATCATTTCCAATATTACCCTTTTAAACTCTTGAAAAGTTATAACGTCATTCGGGGGTGTATAGACTACAACCTCCTTCGCGTGATGTGATACCATTTACATAATAAGAATTATATATGTGTGTGTATATGATTAAATAAAATAGTATTTATGATAAATTAAAATTATTTAAATTTATTATTTTATACACATTTTTTCCATAATGATATTTTAAAAATTGGAACGTTGCTCATGGGTACATACAACATAAATTCTCCATGACAATAACATTAATTAATTTAAAAAATAATAATAATTAGTGATTGTGATTAAAAGAATAATTGATGTATAAATATGATATTTATTTCATTATTATTATTCTATATATTTTATATAATGACCCCTTTGGACATTATTGACCTATTAATGTCTTTACTCATACATAAATTGATTTTTGTCAAAACACATTATATAAAAATAATTTTTTCTGTATTATTATACAATTTATTAAAAATTGAAATAAAAATAATGATAAAAATTAATAACTAATAAAAAAATAATTAGATTAACATATTTTTATTATAAAATATTATAAAGGACGTTAACGCCAAACGAAATGCATGGTAAGAGATTTCATCTCGATTTACCTTATATTGATAGATATTTTTTGTTATACACCAAATTTCATCGATAAAATGTATATATTTCCATTTTTAATGATATATCATGGATATCATTATTCTCATGAAATTATAAAATTCATTTAACTTCATTAAAAAAATGAGGATAATGATTTAAAATGTTTCAATGTGGTATGAAACACTTTGGAATGCTTAACGTTTATTTTCCTCAACAACAAAATTTACTATATTTCAATAGTGTTTAAATTTAAGGAAATTATATGAACATTGTTCAATAAAACAATTAATTTTATATCCTCAGGTTATTCATTACCATATTCACGTATTAGCTACATTTTAATTCATATAGGTACTTAAAAATGTTTTATAATGTGTTTTTCAAAATACCTAACTTTTTATCCCTCATTAGTTGGAGAACCAATTTTCTTCTAACCTTTATGATTTATTATAATTTTTTAAAACATGTTTTTACAATTATTTGGTAAATAATTATTTAATATTTTCCCAATTTTTTCAAATGATTATTCTTGTATTTTTCCAATCATGGCATTTTTCTTACCTTTAACCGTTCAAAATTATTTATTTTACCATATATGGGATGAAAAAATTTCCCGACTGTCATTTCCTCGAATATTACATTGAATGTTTCGACTGTTTACTATTTATAATAAATTTTATTGTAAATTTATTTTCAATGAAAATATTTTTCAAAAGATGTTTAAAAAAGGATTTTTTTTCACGAATGTTTATAAAAGATATTTTTATAATGATTCCATTAAACAACTAAATCAACCATTTATTTTAATATAATTGAGATATTTTGTATTGATAACATCTTTAATCTTCCTATTGATGTATTATTATTGAATTTTAAAAGGATAGTATTCCATTTAAATTTTATGATTTCATTTATTCCAATTGAAGTATTTCATTTCCTACAATCATTTGATATTGATTTTTTCCTAAATATCCTTATCAATTTTCATTTATATGATTATTTCCTAAACCATTTGAAAGTTTTTATATATTTCATACATTAATAGATATTTTACTATTTTTGGAAAATACAAACTAAATTGTATCCTTTATTTAACATGGATATTCTATAAAGATCACTAATTTATAAAATTCATGGGACCTTTACAATACAGGTTGTGGAATTGTTAATGAAATCCCACAATGTTATAGACTACTTAATAAAAGTTATATGGGTTGTTGGCTATTTAAGTAAATCCCATCGATGCATCAGTAGTCTTATTATAATAATGTAGTTTCTAAAAACCTTTTTGGTTCTGTTACCAAAAAATATAGACAATATTCTACCTGTAGTTTAAAAATTCTTGTGAATGGTTTTAACTATATATATATTCATGTTACTTAAACATGATATATCTTAAGAAATAATTTACCCAATTTTATTTCTATTTTTATTCATTGGAATGATTTTTCATCAACATATCAATGGGTTCATTTAATTTTTTTGATATTTAGATGGAAAGTGTTTATGTTTCTTACATTCAGATATTAATTTTTCTTTATCTAGTTATATTAATGTAATGTGTTTCCCATTATTACAATATAATATTTCGTACACACATTCATTCTGTTTAATTATTACATCGCATGTGTGTTATGTTATTTATAATTCTATATTGATCATTCACATTGATTCTTTTATTATTCTATTTTAATTTTTACTTACTGATCATTTGAACACACCATTATTATGTTTTAACCCTATAATCCTAGAATCATAGTATATAAGAAATTCATGTATTATTAGATGTATTTGAGTTATCCTCAATGTTATTTATTTTGGAATAAGAAGGAAAATTAAATTGTAATTAGGGTATTATAAGGTTATGAAAATAAAATTTTTCTATCGGGTATACCATGACTACCAAACTGATCGGTCCTTGAAGGATTGATTAAATGCAATCTTGAAAATGTAATTTGTAGAAGACAACAGATCTAGTAATTATACATTTGGATTACTACAGTTGGTATCAAATAATGTATAGTATAAATAATTTTATTTATATTTACGAAAACATAGGTTCGAGAACAAAAACCTAATGTATAAACAGAAGTTAACTATATTAGAATAACATAAAAAAATTTAGGGTCGAGATTATGTCAGTATTCCTAGAACGACATCCATGTCGGTATACTAAAAGATGATATTGTTATTTAACAGATGTACCTAGGCGTGATGACACTCACAAGTTGTTCCAAGACTGACTTAGGGTAATATAGTTCATGGTGAGGTGACATATATCACACATTATTTTACACTCATGGGGGATATTCATAGGTGAAATTACATTATAATTTTAAAAAATTAGAAGTATTTTTAAAATTAATAATGTAGGCTAAACCCATGGTGTTTCAGATTGATGATACAATTTCATGGTTTGGATATCCATGAAATTATATTTTAAATCAAATAAATAATAATGAATGACCTATGATGTAAAAAGTGGATGAATTATTTATGATTTGACGATTTATTGATATCTTTAGATAAAATTATATTTATTTATTAAAATTATTTCAAGTATTACAATAATATATATATTTCAAAATTATTTATTCATTTTATTTTATAAAAGGATAACATATTAGTCGGGTGGAAACCTATATAATCTATAAAGGTAAAGGGTCTTGAACCAATGACCAAAGTATAACAAGTGTTCCAGGACAAAAACTGGCAAACACAATGCCTTAGTTAATTTTTCATTGTTTCGAGTTAATCATTTTGAAGATTAAATTTTAATGGTGAATGAGTAGTATAACATTTTAAGATTAGATATTAATTAATTAACTATATTGTTATTGATGTTAGTTAAGGGGTAATAGTAAGAATAATCACCCATTATAAGCCTTATGATAATTATTATGTTTCTATAGATATTTATGCATAAAAACCAATTTTTATTAATTAATTTCTGGTGGTTATGAAATGAATTTAAATTTAATTGAATCGAAATAAAAACATAGTATTTTTTTGATGATATTAAGTCTTATAAATTAAAAATATTCCCTTATATTCATATATTTTATAGGAATTAAATAATATTTGGATAATTAATTATTATATAAAATTTTCTCCTAATATCATATTTTATATTGAACAAATGGTCTCCAAAATCATCACAAATTTACGGCTTTGAGGCCCACATATTCTTATTATCAAATCACATGATTTGGATTGATCACCACATTCATTATATATAAATATTTATGTTTTTTTCTATGTACATATCTTTACATTCCGCAAATGTTATCATACATAGATACCTACTTATATTTTACTCCATTGAACTTTACACAACCCATTATCTCTTTTCTAGAGGATATTTTATAAACCATTCTCTCGAGGTGGGATTTAAATTTAGGAAAAATTAAACAATATATTAACATAATTGAGTTTAGATTGGGAGGAAAAAATTTAATTAAGGTGGGGAGAATGTAAATACATGAAATTATTCAGTACAAATTTCTGTTATATAGTTTTTGTGACAAGAATCAAAATGTTTTCAAATGGAATATTCATTCCTGATACAATAAAATAAAATTACTATCTGAAATTTATATAATAAATTCGATAACATATAATTCTTGAAACACACAGATAGAATGAGTTACCCAAAAGAGATATCATCATCAATATCTTCTGTTATACACATGATTTTCCTTCCACAATAGTTGTGTTACATAACCTTACATTATAGCTTTCGTTATAGGAAAGATAGAGTTTAATCAAATAATAAAATATTATTGAAATATTATTATATGATATAATATGATATTATCTAGAGTTTTTCGTGCTGTTTATTAATAGTGTTAAATTTCTTATGAGAAATTATGGTTTATATAAATAATATATGAATTCATTGGTTACAAATTAATTATAAATGATTAAATGAAACTATTGGATATAAACATATATTTTATTATTTTTATGCTTCTTAAAGTGTAACGCCCCGACCCTAGTTTCCTAGAGTCGGTGCATTATTACATAACATTGGCATGATCACAAGAAAGATCAAATCTCGAAAGACCGATTGGTTTAGTAGCCTTGGAAACACTAGATATATTCATAAGTTTTACATTACATCATAAAATCAAAAACTACTACAACAACATAATGTTTCCACAGTCCACACTACAATCCCCTCATAATATCCCTGCAGGTCATTCATAACTTACATCTTCACTTCCTGGGAAAAAATAAAACATAGAAAAGGGGTGAGCTCAAATGCCCAGTAAGGATAACAATATAGCGGAAACTTTCATCAATAAGAATAAACATTTAAGGCAATGTATAACTAAAACAAAAGCCTTTTAAACATGAACTTTCAACATGGTATGGCATAAATAAAATGAAATAATGCCATTTACTTATTCACATGGATATTCCACTAATCGAATAATCACATGCAAAAATAAATAACCACTTTCATAATGTTGGAATGCATAATGCCAGACTATCATAACCACATAGCCAAGGCCTCGTGCCAAGACTACAAATAAGATTTTGTCAAGGCCTTGTGCCAAGACACTAGTTTGTCTCATGAGACCTACCGATGCATCGAGGAGCTATAGCGGGCTCCACCCGTCCCTTATTAAGTCCAATGCATTCCCATATGAAAAGGTTTAAACATAACATAAACATTCGTATTAAAACTAGCATACGAAATGTCAATACTTTCACAATAAACTATGAATGGTATAAAAATAGCACATCCACAGTCAAACATATCACAAAACCTTCAATACAATATAGAAGTTTTGTATCATAATAAATCAACTTCAAATAATCTTAAAATCCATCAAAGGATGTTGACATAGATGAAATCAAAATTCTTTTTAAAGAAATATCTCCTTTTATTTTGAAATCATTTAAGATCCATATAAAATAAAACATTTTCTTTGAAAATATTCTTATAAGCTTGTAAGGAAAGCTTTGAAGATTTTATAATGGCGTAAAATAACCGCACCCGCCGTATAAGTTAAAAAAAACATTCTTACCTCAATTCTGTCGAAAAGGTTAAAAAGGACCTTGTTTTGAAAACGACGGAAAGATTCCTTTATAAACCTCTTATAAAAAGTCAAAAAAGGGTATAAATGACTTTAACCCATATTCTTGTAAATTGTAAAAATGTTTTCAAATACATTTTTAAGAAACATGGATGTGGATGATAAAGAGATCCCAGTAGATTATTACATATAAACAACCTCGGATAATGAAGAGATTGTGAAATAACCCTTACCTTGTACTTTTCCTTGGTTGTGGTAGGTTAACCTCCTGTATAATGGTGAAATAATTGTTATTAAATTATACAAGAATCATATACATTAATATGATATGATATATGATCTTTTAATATTGATTTGATAATAATATCTTAGTATTATCGTTGTTTCGGGTGTTAACTTACTTGTTTTCTTTCATATGTTTTGTTACGTAAGACATGTTTGTAAAGGATGGGTTGTATATTATTCATATCCAGAATGATATCAAGTCCTTAAACATCATTTTTAAATCATAAAATGATAATTATGCTTTAATGGTTACGATGGAGAATGAATCTCATCGCGTTCGTGGAGACGGTAGTCCGTACGTACGCACGAGCGACAATATCATTCTTTTGATATTAAAATAATATATAAATGGATGGTATATCATATATACAGAATCATTAACATGTTATATTTATTATTTACATGAGTTACACATCATTATTATACCCATCCAAATAATATTATATTGAATAACAATTACACCACGACGTGGAGACGGTAAGCCGTACGTACGCACGTATGGTGACATGTTATTCAAAGGGTGGATAGAATACTGAATATGATTGTACCATATTTATAATAACATCACAGTATATGTGAGATACTGGAGTTATTATTTCAGAATGGTAAGAACAAAGGAAGAAGAACTGGAAGAAGAAATGATCTTAGAAAAGGGTGGTGAAATCATTACCTCTTCTTCGGGTTCTTCCTTTTGATTTGATCAAAAGGGCTCCTTAGGTTGGCTTTCTGATCAAACTAAGGCCTCTAGGTTGTATTGAGGGATGTTGGGAGAGTATTTGGGCAGAGTTTGGCCGAACCAAAAGGCTTTAGAGGTGTGAAGAAATGAGAAGGAGGAGTGCCCTTTTATAAGAGGGGTGAGGGGCACCTTTGGAAAAGCTAGAAATATTAATTTATAATAAATTCATATTCGGTTTCTAAAGGCTCCAAAGTTGACTATTCAAAGTATGAGGTGGGGATAGGTCGAAAAAAACTCATCCAATAGAATTTAGACAGGTTTGGGTACTTATATTAACCTTATCTTTAAGTATTAACTCTAAGTTAATTAGTTTCACTTTTACAATGTCTCTTTGTATTTTTATATAATATGGTTAATAAACTTACTATATACATCCAAGCGACCCCCAAGTGGTCGATTAATGATTAACCTATCATAATATAAGTCTCTTGGCCGAACCTTAGATTTTTAGGAATTTAATATCAATTAATAATATAATATTTGTTTTAAGAACTCTTTTATGTCAATTTTGACACTATTCAATAGTTGATTTTTGTGAAACTCCTAACAGGTTGATTACTTCGAAAAAAGTCAATTACATCAATCCTAATATATCATATTATCATAGAAAATTATTTTAATTCATTAAAAGTTTCATATTATAATTATTTGGGTATTTATAAGATCAATTATTTTTATTTTTCACTATTTTAGTAATTACTGCATCATCATTATGTCATAAATAAAATAAATTATATAATGTCTAAAAATTATAAATAAAATATCATTATGTAAGAAATCGTTTTAGCTTTCTAATGAATATTTATAATCGAAAATCCAACATGTATAACCCTATGTAAAAATTGTTCTTCTAAAAGATATATGCTTGTGTCGTTTTTGTATTCATTTTAACTTAATTAAAATAAAGTGTCATTATCACTTACAAGTGGATCCATGGGGTCCCAAAATTGACACAAAGATGCCCATGGTCGACCATGTATCAACCAATAGGGTTAAGACACGTTTTAGGGTAATTTTGTATTATTATAATATTATTGTTTTAACCCTTATTTACCGGATTTACCCTTTAACCATGGTAAATAAAATATTTACCGCAGTAATTATTCAAAATGTCTAAAAATAAAAGTTACCTATTTACATAATTTGGACATCCTGATTCCAAATATGGAATCCATTTTCCTAAATTCAAAACACATAAGTGGCAGAAATTAATTTAAAATTAATTCCCGCTGTCAAAACAAAAAGCGTGTTTTTAAGAGATAATAACTATCAAAAGATTGACACTTGTTTATGTTCGGTTTAATTGTAAAATTATGTCCAATGATAAACATTAAATTGAATGGTAAAAATATATTCTAAATATACTTTAAAACCACTCAAATTCATAATTTATCACTATTAAATATTTTGATTAAAAAAGTTGTTTTTAATTAAAATTTAGAAATTTTCACTATTCATCAAAATATGAAAGTTATCCGAAATGTACCAAAATTTCACCCTAGGCTAATTTTGATATTCCGAATCCAAAAATGAAGTCCATTTTGAAATATAGAATATATATGATTTCAAAAAGTAGGTATTACTATTCACAACGGCTAGTTTAATTAGTTGTGGTGTGTGTTAGAACTCGAGGTTGCGTACAACACACGCTATCGCATTATTCGAAGGGAAACGTACCGTAGAAGCTTGGGGTGTTACATTCTCCCCTCCTTCAAATAATTGCGTCCTCGCAATTTCTAGGGTATTACTGCATAAAAAGACTCGGGTGGTTCTTCATCATAAGTTCCTCGGGTTCCCACGTTGCCTCTTCCATTTTATGATTTCTCCACAAAACTTTTACCAGACGCGTCGTCCGGTTTCTCAGTACTTGTTCTCTTGTATCAAGAATCCTGACGGGCTCTTCGCAATAAGACAGACCGGGTTCCAGTTCTAATTCCTCATAGGTGAGTACATGCGTTGGGTCAGGCATGTATTTTCTCAACAGAGATACGTGGAACACATCGTGAACTTTGGAGAGACTTGGCGGCATTGCCAATCGGTAAGCTACAGCCCCAATTCGTTCTAGAATTTCGAAAGGTCCGATGTACCTGGTACTCAATTTACCTTTCTTACCAAAACGTATGACTCCCTTCCACGGAGATACCTTTAGGAAAACATGATCACCGACTTGAAATTCCAAATCCTTCCTTCGATTATCGGCATAGCTCTTCTGCCTACTTTGAGCTGCTTTGATGTGATTTTGGATTACCTTCACCTTTTCCACCGTTTCCTCCACCAGTTCTGGGCCTACAAGTTTTCTTTCACCAACGTCATCCCAACAGGTTGGTGTACGACATCTCTTTCCGTATAACGCTTCATATGGTGCCATTTGTATACTCGAATGGAAGCTATTGTTATAGGAAAATTCTACCAGAGGTAAATATTGATCCCACATACCCTGAAAATCAAGTGACCAAGATCTCAACATGTCTTCTACGGTCTGAATAGTCCGTTCTGATTGTCCGTCTGTCTGAGGGTGGTAAGCAGTGCTCAAATGAAGTTCAGTATCCAGGGATTTCTGAAGACTTTTCCAAAATATTGAAGTAAAACGGGGATCACGATCAGAAACAATCGATAGGGGAACTCCATGAAGTCCCACAACTTCATTAATGTATAGTCTTGCTAGACGTTCCAGGGGTAGATCTTCTCTTATAGCAAGAAAATGTGCTGACTTGGTAAGACGATCAACAATAACCCATATTGCATCGTTCCTTCTAGGAGTCTTTGGTAGCCCCATGACAAAGTCCATCGTAATATTGTCCCATTTCCACTCCGGTATGGGAAGAGGTTGCATGACTCCTCCAGGCTGTTGCCTTCCAGCTTTCACTTGTTGACAAACCATACATCTTGATACAAAATCAGCAATCTCCCTCTTCATGTTGTCCCACCAAAAATGTTCCTTCAAATCTCTATACATTTTTGTGCTCCCAGGGTGTATAGAGAAATTGGAACTATGAGCATCATCCAGTAATTCCCTTTTCAAATCAGGTAAATCGGGAACACAAAGTCTCTTTCCAAATTTCAAAGTTCCATCTTTATACACAAAGTCTCTCAATCTCCCATCATTCACAGCTTTAATCTTCTTCTGAAATTCTTCATCATCGGTCTGAGAACTCTTAATCCTTTCTAGTAAAGATGGTTTGGCAACCATTTGAAAAAGCATTGATGTTTCACCTTCCCTGGTTATTCCAATGTCCATCTTCTCTAGATCCATGAAAATTGGATCCCTTTCAATTCTCATCATGTTCAGAACTCCATGGTCTTTTCTGCTCAAAGCATCTGCTACTTTGTTTGCTTTCCCCGGGTGGTAGCGTATTGTGCAATCATAATCCTTGAGTAATTCAAGCCATCTCCTTTGCCTCATGTTGAGTTCTTTTTGTGAGAAAATATACTTCAAACTCTTGTGATCAGTATAAATCTCACATTTTTCACCATAGAGGTAGTGCCTCCATATCTTCAAAGCAAAGATCACAGCTGCTAACTCAAGATCATGAGTAGGATAGTTTTGTTCATGAATTTTCAACTGTCGTGATGCATAGGCAATAACTCTATCATTCTGCATAAGGACACAGCCAAGTCCTTTCTTTGATGCATCACTATAAATAACGAACCCATCATTCCCCGATGGTAGAGTTAATATAGGAGCATTGACTAATCTTCTCTTCAGTTCTTCGAAACATTCTTCACACTCTTTTGTCCAAACAAATTTAACCCCTTTACGTGTGAGCTTCGTTAATGGGTTAGCCAATCGGGCAAAATTCTGGACGAAACGTCGATAATAACCTGCCAAGCCAATAAAACTACGTACCTCAGTTATACTCGTAGGTGCTGGCCATTCTTGGATTGCCTTGGTCTTAGAAGGATCAACAGAGATTCCATCTTTAGAGACAATATGGCCAAGAAAAGAAATCTCTTGAAGCCAGAATTCACACTTGCTAAACTTTCCATATAATTCATGCCTCCTCAGAGTCTTCAAGATAATGCGCAAGTGATTTTCATGATCTTCGTAGGTTTTGGAGTATACCAAGATATCATCAATAAATACCACCACAAATTCATCGAGATACTCCTTGAAAACTCTATTCATCAGATCCATGAATACAGAGGGTGCATTAGTCAATCCAAACGGCATTACAGTAAACTCGTAATGCCCGTACCTGGTTCGAAATGCTGTCTTCGGAATGTCTTCCTTCTTTACACACAACTGATGGTATCCAGATCGAAGGTCAATCTTTGAAAAGTATTGAGCTCCATGCAGTTGGTCAAATAAATCATCAATACGAGGTAGGGGATACTTGTTCTTTATCGTTATAGCATTGATCTCCCTGTAGTCGATACATAACCTCATAGATCCATCTTTCTTTTTAACAAAAAGAACAGGGGCTCCCCATGGAGAAACACTAGGGCGAATAAATCCCTTATTACTCAATTCCTCTAGTTGTTTCTTTAGTTCGACTAACTCTACAGTGGCCATTCTATAAGGGGTCTTCGATATAGGCCTTGATCCAGGAATCAAATCAATAGAAAACTCAACTTCTCGTTCTGGAGGATGTCCAGGTAAATCTTCCGGAAATACATCTACAAATTCTTTCACAACAGGTACATCCTCTATTTGAACATTCCTTTCCTCACCGACAGTTATTTCATTCTCTTCCTCCCCAATAATTGAATTAAGTTGAGCTACTGGGGGTGGGTCTAAATAAGAATTAGGTGGTGACGATTCTGCTCTAAAAATAAGGTGTTCCTTATCATTATCATCAAGAATCGTAACCTCTTTCTTCTTACAATAAATCTTCGCATCATAGTCCGAAAGCCAGTCCATACCGAGGATTATATCAAACTCAATCATAGGTATGACGATGAAATCAGCAGATAAAGAAAATTTATGTGCTCTAATGGGGACTGATTCACAAAACTTTGTTGCAACGATACTTCCCTTAGGAGTTTTAACTGACAACTCCCTTATTAAATCAAATTGGAAATATCTAATTTTCTTAGCAAACTGGGAAGATACGAAACAATGCGATGATCCAGAATCAAATAATGCATTTGCTAAACTTGAGGAAACCATTAAATTACCTGCCACCACGTCTTTCGGAGCTTCTACCTCAGCAGTAGTGATAGCATAAGCCTGGCCTTGATCCCTTGGCCTTTTCTAAGGTAAGTTCTCCTGACGCTTAGGACATGCATTTGCATAATGCCCCAACTCCCTGCAATTGTAGCACTGAACATTGGTAGCTTCCTTCTTCCCCTTGCAATCATGAGCTTGGTGGCCTTTTTCACCACACTTGTAACAGACTCCCATTCCCTTCAAGCAAGTACCAGGATGTTTCTTCCCGCATTTACCACAAGATGGATATTCAACCTTTCCCTTCTTCCCCTTATTTCCATTCCCAGATTGATCAGCAGGTCTCTTCTTCTCTTGCTTTGCTTTAAATTCATAAGACTTAGAGAATTCCTTTTCGGTCTTGATAGCACATGAGACAATGTCTTCGTACGATGAAAAGGATTGTGAGATTAATGCTCGACGGAGAAATGGTTTTAACCCATCAAAGAAACGATCAATCTTACTTCTTGGGTTGCGAATATAATCACCAGTGTACCTCGCTAACCTTGTAAAGTTAGCCTCATACTTTGTGACATTCTCATCCTCCTTTTGTCTCAGACTCAGAAATTGCCTTTCCATATCTGCTCGATGGTCGCGAGGAAAGTATTATTCTAAAAACAGATCTTTGAACTCCCTCCATTCCATGTTTGATACTTCATCATCTTCCTTCATGTTTTGAATCAATGACCACCATTGATCAGCATCTCCAGTGAGGCGGTAAACTGCCATGGTAACTTTTTCCCTTTCACTACTCCCCAAAGCCTGAAATATTTTCTCTAGGGAAAATATCCATTGCTCAGCTACTAAGGGATTTGTACTCCCATTGAACGTTGGTGGTTGTTGTCTCATGAATCGATCTAACATTGATCCTCCACGCTGCGGATCAGGGTGCTCCATACGGGTAAGGTTATTATTCATAACCTGAGTAAGTTGTCCCAGTACGGTGATTAGCTGATCAGCACCAGTTGCATCACCAGCCCCACTATAATTATCTTGAGCAGGAGGGAAATCCCTACATGGAGTGCGTGCATTGATACGGTTTCCATTTCATCCACTAGGCGCCATTTCTAAAAAAATGGCATAAACTAGATCAGTTTATGCATCAAAATACATAATCCCATACTTATAAAACACTTAACATAAATTGAACTATTTATGGATATAATCCATAATCATAAAAATGTTTTCTTTGAGGAAGTATATACTCATAAACCCTTCATAATGATTTGTAAAGAAAGTGAGAGTTATCCTAAGAATATCCCCCGGGAGTGTCGTAACCAAGAGTGCAGCAAGGCCCGTTGTCGTGCACCAGTTCCCGTTCGAGTCTAGCTCAAAGCGGTGTTTTCGGGTTTTACCCCTAGGTACATCTGTGCCAGAGCCGCCTCTACCTGCTCGTATCCAGACAGGGATGTATTGCTCGAAAAACTCACAAAATCTCTACAATACCAAAATTCTAGGAAGTTCTTCTATACTAATCCTCAAAGTTCATCTTAGGTCTACGTGCTCTAATCAGAGTTTATCTAAATCTAGCTTCCAAGGTTTGTACTAAACTTCCTCTGATACCAACTGTAAACGCCCCGACCCTAGTTTCCTAGAGTCGGTGCATTATTACATAACATCGGCATGATCACAAGAAAGATCAAATCTCGAAAGACCGATTGGTTTAGTAGCCTTGGAAACACTAGATATATTCATAAGTTTTACATTACATCATAAAATCAAAAACTACTACAACAACATAATGTTTCCACAGTCCACACTACAATCCCCTCATAATATCCCTGCAGGTCATTCATAACTTACATCTTCACTTCCTGGGAAAAAATAAAACATAGAAAAGGGGTGAGCTCAAATGCCCAGTAAGGATAACAATATAGCGGAAACTTTCATCAATAAGAATAAACATTTAAGGCAATGTATAACTAAAACAAAAGCCTTTTAAACATGAACTTTCAACATGGTATGGCATAAATAAAATGAAATAATTCCATTTACTTATTCACATGGATATTCCACTAATCGAATAATCACATGCAAAAATAAATAACCACTTTCATAATGTTGGAATGCATAATGCCAGACTATCATAACCACATAGCCAAGGCCTCGTGCCAAGACTACAAATAAGATTTTGTCAAGGCCTTGTGCCAAGACACTAGTTTGTCTCATGAGACCTACCGATGCATCGAGGAGCTATAGCGGGCTCCACCCGTCACTTATTAAGTCCAATGCATTCCCATATGAAAAGGTTTAAACATAACATAAACATTCGTATTAAAACTAGCATACGAAATGTCAATACTTTCACAATAAACTATGAATGGTATAAAAATAGCACATCCACAGTCAAACATATCACAAAACCTTAAATACAATATAGAAGTTTTGTATCATAATAAATCAACTTCAAATAATCTTAAAATCCATCAAAGGATGTTGACATAGATGAAATCAAAATTCTTTTTAAATAAATATCTCCTTTTATTTTGAAATCATTTAAGATCCATATAAAATAAAACATTTTCTTTGAAAATATTCTTATAAGCTTGTAAGGAAAGCTTTGAAGATTTTATAACGGCGTAAAATAACCGCACCCGCCGTATAAGTTAAAAAAAACATTCTTACCTCAATTCTGTCGAAAAGGTTAAAAAGGACCTTGTTTTGAAAACGACGGAAAGATTCCTTTATAAACCTCTTATAAAAAGTCAAAAAAGGGTATAAATGACTTTAACCCATATTCTTGTAAATAGTAAAAATGTTTTTAAATACATTTTTAAGAAACATGGATGTGGATGATAAAGAGATCCCAGTAGATTATTACATATAAACAACCTCGGATAATGAAGAGATTGTGAAATAACCCTTACCTTGTACTTTTCCTTGGTTGTGGTAGGTTAACCTCCTGTATAATGGTGAAATAATTGTTATTAAATTATACAAGAATCATATACATTAATATGATATGATATATGATCTTTTAATATTGATTTGATAATAATATCTTAGTATTATCGTTGTTTCGGGTGTTAACTTACTTGTTTTCTTTCATATGTTTTGTTACGTAAGACATGTTTGTAAAGGATGGGTTGTATATTATTCATATCCAGAATGATATCAAGTCCTTAAACATCATTTTTAAATCATAAAATGATAATTATGCTTTAATGGTTACGATGGAGAATGAATCTCATCGCGTTCGTGGAGACGGTAGTCCGTACGTACGCACGAGCGACAATATCATTCTTTTGATATTAAAATAATATATAAATGGATGGTATATCATATATACAGAATCATTAACATGTTATATTTATTATTTACATGAGTTACACATCATTATTATACCCATCCAAATAATATTATATTGAATAACAATTACACCACGACGTGGAGACGGTAAGCCGTACGTACGCACGTATGGTGACATGTTATTCAAAGGGTGGATAGAATACTGAATATGATTGTACCATATTTATAATAACATCACAGTATATGTGAGATACTGGAGTTATTATTTCAGAATGGTAAGAACAAAGGAAGAAGAAGTGGAAGAAGAAATGAACATAGAAAATGGTGGTGAAATCATTACCTCTTCTTCGGGTTCTTCCTTTTGATTTGATCAAAAGGGCTCCTTAGGTTGGATTTCTGATCAAACTAAGGCCTCTAGGTTGTATTGAGGGATGTTGGGAGAGTATTTGGGCAGAGTTTGGCCGAACCAAAAGTCTTTAGAGGTGTGAAGAAATGAGAAGGAGGAGTGCCCTTTTATAAGAGGGGTGAGGGGCACCTTTGGAAAAGCTAGAAATATTAATTTATAATAAATTCATTTTCGGTTTCTAAAGGCTCAAAAGTTGACTATTCAAAGGATGAGGTGGGGATAGGTCGAAAACAACTCATCCAATAGAATTTAGACAGGTTTGGGTACTTATATTAACCTTATCTTTAAGTATTAACTCTAAGTTAATTAGTTTCACTTTTACAATGTCTCTTTGTATTTTTATATAATATGGTTAATAAACTTACTATATACATCCAAGCGACCCCCAAGTGGTCCATTAATGATTAACCTATCATAATATAAGTCTCTTGGCCGAACCTTAGATTTTTAGGAATTTAATATCAATTAATAATATAATATTTGTTTTAAGAACTCTTTTATGTCAATTTTGACACTATTCAATAGTTGATTTTTGTGAAACTCCTAAAAGGTTGATTACTTCGAAAAAAGTCAATTAAATCAATCCTAATATATCATATTATCATAGAAAATTAGTTTAATTCATTAAAAGTTTCATATTATAATTATTTGGGTATTTATAAGATCAATTATTTTTATTTTTCACTATTTTAGTAATTACTGCATCATCATTGTGTCATAAATAAAATAACTTATATAATGTCTAAAAATTATAAATAAAATATCATTATGTAGGAAATCTTTTTATCTTTCTAATGAATATTTATAATCGAAAATCCAACATGTATAACCCTATGTAAAAATTGTTCTTATAAAAGATATATGCTTGTGTCATTTTTGTATTCATTTTAACTTAATTAAAATAAAGTGTCATTATCACTTACAAGTGGATCCATGGGGTCCCAAAATTGACACAAAGATGCCCATGGTCGACCATGTATCAACCAATAGGGTTAAGACACGTTTTAGGGTAATTTTGTATTATTATAATATTATTTTTTTAACCCTTATTTACCGGATTTACCCTTTAACCACGGTAAATAAAATATTTACCGCAGTAATTATTCAAAATGTCTAAAAATAAAAGTTACCTATTTACATAATTTGGACATCATGATTCCAAATATGGAATCCATTTTCCTAAATTCAAAACACAGAAGTGGCAGAAATTAATTTAAAATTAATTCCCGCTATCAAAACAAAAAGCGTGTTTTTAAGAGATAATAACTATCAAAAGATTGACACTTGTTTATGTTCGGTTTAATTGTAAAATAATGTCCAATGATAAACATTAAATTGAATGGTAAAAATATATTCTAAATATACTTTAAAACCACTCAAATTCATAATTTATCACTATTAATTATTTTGATTAAAAAAGTTGTTTTTAATTAAAATTTAGAAATTTTCACTATTCATCAAAATATGAAAGTTATCCGAAATGTACCAAAATTTCACCCTAGGCTAATTTTGATATTCCGAATCCAAAAATGAAGTCCATTTTGAAATATAGAATATATATGATTTCAAAAAGTAGGTATTACTATTCACAACGGCTAGTTTAATTAGTTGTGGTGTGTGTTAGAACTCGAGGTTGCGTACAACACACGCTATCACATTATTCGAAGGGAAACGTACCGTAGAAGCTTGGGGTGTTACATAAAGAGTTTTTAGACATTAAAAATGAAACATTGTTGATATTTTTAATGAAATATATATTTTAAATATTAACTAAATTATTTTTTATATTCATCTATTAGGATTGATAGAAACATGATAATAAAGAATCATATTTCAGAGAGAAAGAAAAATATTAATATAAAGGCAATTTTTCGTCCTTGTAATGGGTGACCCAAATTAAATATTACCATTGAAACATTGATTTATTTAATATGTCATAAAAAAATTCATATTTGGCTAATAGGCATTATAATTTCGTTAGGTTGTTATTTAATATTTTTATGAAAAATTATATTTTTAAGGAATAGTTACAAATAATGAATTAAAATTCACACCAAAATTTTTATACAATTATATTTATAATGATTTAATATAAATTTAATTTTTTAAAAGATAAATTAATTAAATTTATTATTCGTTAAAAGAGATCAATTCATTAAAATAAATATCACAATAAATTTTCTTATAAAGACATAGCTACCATTCGTACAATTTTACTTTACAAACTCACATTATTAGCGAAGCTATAAGATGAAATTTTTTAAAAGAAATTGAAAAATATATGATTAGAATTTGGAAAATTTGATTCCATATTTTGAATAATAAGAATTTATAATGTCTAACAATATTATCATTTGTTTTTTACCATCAAGATTGCTGAAGGTGACTAAAATTAATTAAATGTGTCCTATTTAGAATGAGTTTAATATAGGATTAATCATATAACTAACTGGTTCAAATTACCTACACAATTGTATAACAACCCTTGGAAATAAGTAATTTGGCCATTATATTAATATTATTTTTTATGATTTTTTTATGATCTTTTTGGGTAACAACATGGATACACCAATCTTATTTTAATAAATACCAAGTGAGCCCATTTCCTCCACTATAAATGGACCTTCAATCCAAACAAAACCCAACACCACTCAAGAAAAATTATATTGAACGAGATCATCCATAATAAATACTCAACATACCTCCTATCATATTAGATAAATCCCCTTTGTAATAAATTCATCTATGGATTATTTTGGTTCAAAACAAAAGCTGTTACCAGATTAAGAGAAAACATCATCCCTTAAGCTTTCAAGTCTTAAATACATTATACTGACCCTAAAAATTATTATTATATGAATTTATAAAAACATTATGCTAGATATATTATGAAATGGTTATTATATGGTTTCTACCCACACACAAACAATCCTCGAACCAATGGGTAACAAATATACTGTATCTATTTAAGGTGAATTACTACCTAAAAAATGATGATTTTCAAATTGTCCATCAGCAAGATTCATAATGTTATTAGTAATGGAAAATCTATTTATATAAGATATATAAGATATATATATTATTTCTATTATTTTGTAATCAATTTTTTACACATTTCATTAATATATTATATTTTAGGTCAATATGACAACATTGTTTGAGGAAGTGCAGACAACTGCCCCCACGATGTGATTCGTTGACAGTATAATTGGAAAGTGTAAAGCATGGTTTCAATTAAAAATATTTTAAATTTAATACCCATATATTATTTTCATTATATAATGAATTTTCTAAAAATGTACAATACATATATCGTTATTACACTTTTATACAGTTAACCAGTGATAACATCATTCATGGACTTATTGAATGTCGCTTCCTCAACTATATGTGATTCTTTTACATAATAATAATAATATATTTAGTCATATATTTTTAAATAATATGATATATTGAATATAATTATTATTTTGGAAGGATATTATTCAACATACCTTCATTCCATAAGGAACCTTGAATATCAAAAACTTACTCATGTAGAAAAATGACCTACCATCTCTATGAGTGTAAAATTGGTTAATTTTTCAAAACCATATATAATTATTGGTCATAAAATTATAATTTCTTTGTAAATATGAGAGGGGTTTCCTAGATACTATTTTGTAGATGTTATATGTTGGACCCATTGACCATAGTTGACATAGTAATGTTGTTTTGAAAATATTTAACAAATTTGGTTAAACGCCTGACATAAACATGATAGTTTATGTTGTTTTATTAAATATAGTAAAAAGGGAAATAAATTTAATGATAAACATGAAATTATTTATCAATAATGTTTAATATTAAAATATTTTTATTATTCATTAATTTTATAGTCATCCACCAAAAATAAAATTAAATGTAATGGGTTTCGTCTCATTTTAAATTCTATTGAGTATTATTTGTTGTTATGAACATAGATTATTTTATATTTTTTATATAAATCCATTTATAAGATATACCAGGAATATAATTAATTTAATCGAATTATATATTTTAATTATTTTTATTTCATCATGAGGCTTATGATTTAAAATGTTTCAACATGGTATGAGACATTTTTAAATGTTTGAAAATTATTTTCCTCAAAATTAAAATTAATAATATTTCAATAGTAATTCTATTAGATTAAATTACATTAAAAAATTTCAATAAAACAATTTATTTTCTCTCCTATGATTTTTCATAACATTTAAGAGTATTTTTACAATTTTTTCACGAATTAGATGTCCAAATATTTTAGAAAATGTATTTTAGAAATCTTTAATTTATATCTATCTTCTGCCAATGGTCATTTTCTATTCTAAAACCCATGAATTTTAAAATTAATTTAAATTTTCTAAATTATTTATAAGTTATTTACAAATTTTTTAAATTTTTTTTAGAGTAATATTTTGGTTTCAATCAAAAAAAATCTATCCATTAACAGTGTAAAAGGAATGTTCTTTTTACCATGTATGGCTTAAATAGATTTACTCACAATCATTTCATTAATGCATATTTTTAATTTTTTTAAATATTATATTTTGGAATAAAATTACCCTAAATTTATATTAAATTGAATAGATTTCAGAAGGACTTCCAAATAATAAAAAACAATTTTATTCAAGGAATTTTTTTAATATTTATAATGTTTATATTCATCTATGATAACATACATTTTTTTACACAACAAGGGTTATGACGTATTGATACCCTCCTCAATTTTTATATAGATGTATAATGAATGATTTTATAAGAATAGTATTCACATTCACTTATTTAATTTCATTATGTCCCATTGAAATATTCAATTTCTTTGGATCATTTGACATATTAATCCCCAAAAATATCCATATCATTTTTCAGGGATAAGAATATTTCTTAAACAATATTCCATTTAAAATATGGTGTTTAATATGAATAATATATTATTAATTTAATAAATATTGAAAAACAAAAATCCTTAATAAAATATGGATATTCTATAAGGCATATTTATTGTTTAAATGTTTTGTATATTCACTATATGGGTTGGATACGGGTTAATGAATGCCCTAAAAGTTATAGAATAGTTAATTCAATATTTATGGGTTGGGGACTAGTTAATAAAATCCTATCAATGCATCTATAGTCCTAGGATATGAATTATGTTATTAAAAAACCCTTCTTGTTTGTTTCCAAGAAGAAGATATGGGTTTATACCTATAGTTTAAACAATCATGTAAATTGTCTTGAGGGTATATGTTTTCATGCATCTATGACCAAACATCCATTAAGATTGAATTTACACATTTAGTTTTAGTTATTCACCATCTATTATATTTCTCATCTACATATCATTGTATATATTTCATTTTAATTTATTTATTTGCTATGTGTTTTAGTTTCATACCATTATATATTTATTATCCCTACTCTATTTTTATGAATAATATGTGTTTCTAGTTTTTACCATCCCATATTGTTTACACACATTAATTTAGATTATTGATCTCATGACATGGGTGTTCGGTTATTTACACTTCAATAATGACTATTCCCATTGAATAATTATTTAATTATATATATTTTATCAAAATTTAAAATTTGATCTCAACATTAATATTTTTCCCCAAGGAATCTATGAATGAATCTATGATGTATTTTCATTGAATTACAAGATATATATAGTTATCCATGATTTTAATTATTTTGAAAAAAACAATTATGTTTGAATTACTATATTCTCTGGTAATATGTTACTCACTTTTATCATGATTTTCAATTATTAAAAATAAATTGGGCATTCAGTATTGATTGATAAAAATAACACCAATGTAATTAATAAAGAACACTACATAATCTCTTTCTTTAATCATGGTGTTACATATTCTCTCTTACATAAATGAAATAGGTGAATTGAAAGTACTGGTGACTCGATTATATGATCTTCTTGAGAAATGATTTATTCATCAGACTGTACCACCATGGGATGTATAAATTATATTTTATATGATATATTAGTTTTCACTTCATCTATGTGTTGATTATTAAATGGTTGATTGAATAAAGGTAACGAAAATATATCTAATTTTATAGATTGATGATTGGTCTGGTCTGATTAAAGGGGTAATTTGGGCTCAATTATTGATCTTTTATTTGGTTAACATCAGTGGAGGATAAATGAATTTGATATTCCGAAAAACAATTATTGGAGACGGTGAAGAAATTATGAGTACCTTTTCATTCCTGTTGGTCCATTAAATTATAATTATGTTTATAAGGAATTCATTAAAAATATTTTACATGATTATCTTGATACCTTAATGGTTGTATTGAAGCATGTCATCCATATTTTCTCTATGATTGAAATGACCATGTCCAACATTTGAGAAAACATTTGATCTTGCTGATAAATCAATGAATTTATTCCATTAATTGATAATTTTATTTCTTGATTTAGGATGTATAATTAATGGGGAAAGTGGTTTCATAACATGGGATATCATTTAATATTAAGGAAATTAATGATGTTATGAATTGGGAACAAAAAAATGTATTTGAGATATAAAGAATATCATGTTTATTTTTATATTATCATGTTTTAATTTTGGAAATCTCAATGTTAGCTTGTGTGATGAAAAAAATAACTCAATAAGGAAAATGTTTTATTGAAATTGAAAGTTTCAGAGTTGATTTGTTATACTAAAACATAATTTGACTACTATGTTGATGTTTAATCTTCTAGAGGCTGAGGAATGATATTTCTTATTTTGTAATACATTTGTTTTAGTAATGGGATATGTCCTCAAGCATGGTGAATAGTTTGTTTCTTTTTCCTCTCATTAACTTATTCCACATCAGAATATTTATACAACCAATGAACAAGAATATGTAGCAGATATTAATATATATAATAGTCATAAACACTATATTTATGGAAAACATATTTCCCTGTATTTATAACCAGTGATCAAAAGTTATATGTTCAATCAAAATATTTTTAGTATCAACTATAGGTGATGTTTGTAATACATGGAGTCATTAATCTTGGACATCTCATATACCATGAGGAATTGGAATACCAAAACAGATGCTTTGAGTAGAAAACATATGACCCATGATGTGATTGAATCATCTAAAAAGTGTAACTTGATTGAACTTTTTTCATAATATCATACTATAGTCTATGAATCAAGGGTTTTTGTTTCATTGAATATTTATAAATTGACATATTCCCTTATATAATATATTCTACATGAATTTTATATTGTTGATGACTTACATGGTAGTATAATATCCCTTAATTGTGGGGAGAATGTGCATGATTGGCCATTCTCCAAAGAAGAAATTGTATGATTTTGGAACAATTTTTTGTACTATTAGCAGTATAAAGTTCTATGATGGGGGTTTCTATAGTTCTTAGTGGTAATTGATCCCATGATCCATTAGGACATTCTTTGTCTTGAAGTGGTAGTTTTGGTTTCTTTTTATGAGGTGGGGCATTGCTGAGTTTCTTTCCCATTGTAAAACATGCTAACAAGTAATGATTGATCCTAAGAAACAATGGGGTTTTCTATAGTTACATCCAATCCCTTCATGGGAGTGGGATAATATCTCTATGGTATATATGGTTGGGATTCCAAATACATATAGAAAAAACCAAGTGATATGGGTTGTGATAGATATGCTGACCAACATGGAATACTTTTAACCTATTCAAGACATGAAAAATATCGAGGAGTTTGGAAATCTATATTTGAAAAATATTATTCATTTTTTCATAGATCCATCTATGATATTCATTTGTGTTCTCTACATTGGGGGTTTTTGGGATGATAAAATGTTGCCAGTTAACTTTCCTATAATAAATTTTACTAGTATGTGTTCAGAAAGAATTCTTTGAGGAATTTTCTACCATCTATGTATATCTGTATTGTTTTGGTCAGAGTAGAGTTAATGTTCTTTGTTTGGAAAATCTCGATTCCAATGATGATAAAAATGATTCAGTTGAATCATTAGAGGAAGATGAATAAATGTAGTAGGTAGAAATCTTATTAATATAAACATTTTAGAACTTTTGAATTCTTACTAGGTGGCAAAATATTCTTTAATTCTTCACCTTGTTTTAGTCATCGAAATATTAGGGGGAAACTAAAGCCTACACTATATTTTGCGGGAATGTTTTATTTAACTGAGAGGGTGGTAATTATTTATAACCATTTTGAAATTTCACCATAGCTATCATTGATACATAACATTTTCCATGTATATAAGATATAGAATTATTTATCTCATTAATCACATGTGCTATGATGAAGTGATCATGAGGTTGAGAATTATTTATCTGTGACTGAAAGTATAATATGTATTGTAGATTCTGAATCCCAGGTGATTCATGGGAGGGAAATATCATTGGTTTTTCTATTATGGCACCACCTTTCTAATTCTCATGAGATGTGGGAGTGTGAGGGATATATTATAGAGGACGGGGTTCATATTATTTTATATGGACTCGTCTGGAAATTCATTTTGTGGATAGAGATTTTTTGTGGTGGGATGGTGTAACAAACCATTACTATTATTTTTTGTTTAATTTAATGGTTTTCTTCCATTTTCATTTCCCAAGTATGGTCGATATGGAATTGAGAGGATACCTAAAATGGTAATGAAAGAGTTGTTTTTGACTCACATCTTGAAATCCTATTAGTTCAACAGCCTCCGTGAATTATGAAAGACATGTAATTTATATTGACAACATGTAACTTCTATTAAAAATAAAATCATATTTTCATCGATGGGAGATAATTTTTAAATGATATTTTGGATTTTCAATTATAAGATCGGTAATTAGGTTGTACAACATGTAATGTCCCATGTTTTTTATTGAAAATTACACCTGGATTATTTCACTTTTCATCCTCTCAATTTTTAATTACTCTTGAACCAAGCTCCACTACAAGGTGTTTTTTGATACCTGAAACCCTTTTTGGATAATTTAAATTAGCATTTTATGTTCATTATTTTTGTTTTCTAACTCATCGGTTATGTTTTCTCTATATCTATTGTTATTTATATCTCTTTCTCATTAGGGTTTGATAAATAATCAGGGGATTTCTGTATCTTAACCTCATGTTGTTGAATCATGTTTGTGGGTTGAGTTCATATATATTCTATGCCATCGTTCAATTTGGTGGTTCCAATTGTATTCATTGTGTTTTTATAAAGGATAGTTGGATCTATTATAAATGAAACATATGAATTTAATAGAATTTTTTAATTTTACATTAAATTTATTTTTTGATATTTGATTTAATGAAATTCCATTCAATTGGATTACAAAAAACCCTACTCCTATGAATTGTGGTTTTCATGATAAATTGATAAACTTTAAGGAAATTTAAACTGATGAATTTAAATTTTAAATTTTAATTCATTAAAATTTGTGGAAAGTATATTTGTTAAATTTATTTCAGATTTTATATGACAAATGGATTAAAATGGGTATAGTAGAAAAATTTCGGTTTTAACTTGGAAAATATAATAATTTTATTCAATAACACATATATTGTTTCAAAATATAAATTGGTATATTTGAACTAGATAATTGGGTGAATTTTAATTCAAAGTGTCTTACACAAAATTTCCCACAATATTTTCTACTACATAACTGGAATTTCATTGGTATTTTATGAGTTATTTCAACGACACATTATGATTTACAATGTTCCAAAGAAAAAATTGAGCATGTCCCATCCCATTGTTGAAGTTAATGAGTTTTCAATAGCATGCGTTCCACTAGATGCCTATACATATTAACATTTCAACTTTACATTGGGTTCCATGTAACTTTTAACTATCATACCATTATTGGTGTATGATTATGGTGATCACTTATTTTTATTTCTAGTGAAAATAATCCACTAGTGTGAACTACATTGTATATATATATATATTTAATATATATAAAATACTTTCTATAAATTGTATTTATTTAAACCATTTAGTTAATGTATAATCACCACTTGAAATCTTTTCCATATTTTGAAATGTAAATCATGATTTATTTTAATATGATATGGAAATTCCAAACATGGTTATTTATAAATTGAATGTTTCTTCATTTGGATAATTAATGGTTTGAGTCTATTAATGTATTCTTTGTGAGAACATAATAGTTTTTTATCTGACCACCAACCAATACTTTCTAGTGTTTTTATATGTTCTCATTTTAGGGTCATTTAGTGGGAATGCTATACATGAAGTTCGTTCTAGATATCAATACATGGAATTGGATAGTTTCATTAATTATGACATTGGATTTTATTTTACCTGTCATAGTAAAATGTTTAATAATTTTGGTTGTCTACTACCCATTTGGAATCTAATTAGCTTCTTCTAAGGGGTTTTTTTGTATGCATACTATGTTGTTATCTTTTTCCTACTTTTTTTTGGAAAATAAGAATCCACCCATGTTTTGTTTTTAGTATACATCCAATAAATTTAATTATTTTGTATAATTTTTTTGGTAGTTTTCATATTTGGATTCCACCAGTTACATTCTGAAAATCAATTAGTGCGATACCATAATAAATTGTCTGAATCCAATTTTTTGTTCCCTTGGTTCTTTATAGATTAGTTCATGATGTTTTTTTAAATCCATTTTTTCAATATATGGTGTATGGGTGGGTCCAATATAACCCTTTAATGAATTTGTTTTTTATTTATATATTATAATAAATGGATTTGAATCTTTTATGTTTTTTAATTGTTCCTAACATAAAGCATGATCATTTTTCAAATAACAATATGATTTGTTGATAATTTTTCCATATATTAAATTCAAGGTATTTTATTTGTTCGCAATATTAATCTTGATTATTTGGATTGTTAACAACATGAAACCTTGGAATTTATCATGTTCCAAAAATGGAGTATTAAAAGAAGATATTATTTTAATAATTCCTCATATCTTATATTTATTCATATGGTGTATATAATTATATTATTCAAGTGAATATTTCATTTCCAATCCACATTCCAATGATTATAGACTCATGGATCATGTTTATTAATTAAAATATATATTGTATTAATATTCATATCTTATGATATTCCATTCTTAATTATATTATTTATAATCCTATAATTTATGGTATATATCTTTATATCTCCCAATAATACCATACTCCATTATTGTGGTCACAAATTATATTTTACCTTAATAACTTATTATTCCCCTAACTACGCATCAAAGATCAGAAAATTCTTATGATTCCACAACCTAGGTTAAAAATATATAATTATTTGTTTTTATTTGGATGAGTTTTTTATATAGACAATATCTATAGATTTGTATGAATCATTATTGATTATGGTTTTTCTCTCATAGTGGAAAAATTTCCATTTGATAAAAGTTCATGAGGACAATTATTACAATTTGTATCATAAATATTTAAAACTCCAAATCTAA
The DNA here is from genome assembly GCA_963277665.1 of Viscum album. Classification (NCBI taxonomy): domain Eukaryota; kingdom Viridiplantae; phylum Streptophyta; class Magnoliopsida; order Santalales; family Viscaceae; genus Viscum; species Viscum album. Next base: position 2,029,926,234 of record OY728151.1, on the reverse strand, counting down.
ATAGTCATGATAATGTATTGTAATGAAAAAACATCAATATGACTTTTAGTTTGTATGCCCACATTAATGGGATTATGAAGTTGGTATCTAGTGTTTCATTGATAAAATCGACAATTATGATTTTATCAAGTGCATATATTTATTGAATTTTATAATTAATAATATATTGATATGTTATTTTTGTTTATAATATAAAATTATAGATTCCAAATTATGTTCAATTACGTAATATCGAATAATCTAGTGACTATGGGATACATTTATCCATCAGGTAACATCATGAAAATTTTATAAATTATATATTAAAATAATTTGGATTAAATCACATCAATTCTAATCTAATAAATGACGATTCAAGATCATGAAATCTTATATCCATGGGGAAAATATCAAAAGGGGATACTGTGTAATAGAACTATCATCACATGGATTATGAAAAGGTGTCTAATCGTACACCTAGTTTTCAACTATTGTGGGGACATTATTTATTGACAAAATTCTCAATACAAACCATTATGAATGATTCATATACTAATAACCTTAATTTATTATTTTATAAAATATTTGATATCACATCTCATTGTATCCTAGGGTAAAATAATAGATTTAAAATATGATCCTTGTATGACATAACAATATATATTGAACTGAATATTTAAGTAGAGAATATATCTAAGGATTGATATTTTAAATTCATATAAACATATTTTATAAACAATTATAAAAAATTGTATGTACTTATTTTGATGAAATAAGGAATCATTAATGAAGTTGATAATTTAATTTATATTGAATCTATTATTTAATATAATTAAAATAGGAAAAAAAACATAAATGGATGATAATATGTGAATATATTTGAATGTTGGAAATCATTGAGTTTTCTAGATCTAATTGTTATAGTATAAAAACTATCTATAAAAAATTATATTTTCATACTATTGGATATTTATCAAAGTGATTCTAAATTATCGATGACTTTCATAGACAAATTAAAAGTAATTAGGATTATTTAGAAAAATATTCTTATTAAAACCTTTTTGATGTTATTTTATGGAATGATTATATTATTATTGGATTATTTTTGATGTACACATGATTATGGAATGAAAAATTCTTAGGATTGATATATTCATTGATGTAGGTGATTATAGTTTTTGATTTATTTTGTAAAAATACATGTAGATAATGTGGAAATTACTTTTACAATTAATGAATTGCTAATACATGTTATTTTTGGTGATATTAATCTATTATTATGATATATATTAATGACATATTTGTGTCTTTATTAAATATTGATTAGTATTTTTCAACTTTTAATCATTTATTTTTTTATAATGAATATATATATTTCATTATAGTATAATTTATTTTAGATTTAAATAGTTTTAAGAAATGTATATTATAGAGAATATACGAATTGAGAATTTATATATACTTGTTTACTGGATTGTACATATTATTAATATTATTTGAATAAATATAACTAAATTGTTATAACCTAAGAGTGTATAGTAGAATTTATATTAAATTTTATATATCCAATATAAATATCATAATAATACCATGACTAGAATTCGTTAGTGAGTGATAATTAATATACATAGGAAAAGATTTGTTAAGGGGGGTTAATTTAACATCCCATGATTTTATAAACATTAATTTAAAGTTACCATTAATAACATTAATCATTGGAAACAACAAATTAAACATGGGACAAAAATGAACCACTATATATTAATATAATATGAATAATATAATCAATAGTATAAAAATATAATAGTATACGTAATATAATTTTCTATTAGTATCTTTTAAATATCATCAAAATGATTGTTTTCAAATAACCTATGATTAACAAACAGTTATTTTTTTAATTTACGTAAATATATTTATATGATCATAAATAATAAAATATATGATATTTAATATTTACTTTTTAAGATAATATATTAATATAAAATTAATCATAAATGTATCTTAACTATGATTTAAGATATTTTATGTTTAAAAGGGATGATTATTAAAAAAGTGAATTATTTATTTGTATATATTAATTTTAAATGTGACATATAATTTCAGGAATTTAATTAATAACAATATAAAGTCACATTTATATTAATCAACCCAATAATATGAAAAGATATATTCTTTTCATATTTAAAAAAAATACTTTTTTACGATGATAGTGAAAATTAGGGATTATAAAAAGAGGTTATTTTCATAAATTATTAGTACATACGAATGAATTTGAAATTATGGAAGCCATTTTATTAGAATAAAAATGTTTTCATAATTTAATTACTAATTTTGATGATGTTGGATTTAATTTACAAAAACAGTTTTCACATATTTTATTTTTGATATCTTCTTCATGAAATAGTTTTAAATTAATTATATATTTTTTATTTCAAAGATACGGTTAATAAATTAAATTTATGATACCAAATGAATGTAAATGATGTTTAAATTAGGAATTTAGTGTAACTAAATAAGGAAAAAAAATTTGGTCATAATTTATTTTTTATCTAATGACAAACAACTTGTTACAATCTTAAAAACAAAAATGGTTAGTGTTTAAAATATATTATCAAAAAATGTCAAAAAAGATTAGAAAAAGTGTTTTCAATTTTATTTGAGACATGATAATCTGTATCACATATTATCACAAAAATATATAAATTTTGGATCTATATTATTAGATATTCACTTACCAATATTACATGTATTTTGGTGTTTACAAAAAACCCATAACATTTAATATATAAAAGGGGAATAACCCAACTCAATTACCTTATACCCAAAACCAAGATACAACTACTAGATATCTACCAAGATTATCCATAACATACATAGAGACCATTAATATGTTTTGTTATTGTAACATTACCATTATTCAATGGCATAAACCTCCTCAAAAATTATTTATTTTATGTAGTGTTTTATAAATTAATTACTTTATCTTTCTCATTTATATTTTTTTACATTTTATATACAATATTATTAAAATTTATTTAACTAATTTTAAAATTAATAAATATATATCATTATTTAATTTTAATTTTATTATATTTTGAATAGAATAATTTATGATCATTCCACATTTTTTATTAAAATTAAATATTTAATTGTGAACTATGAGAACTTCAATGTCCACAAATTGATTTGTTAGTCTCCCTTCACAAACAACAAAATATGCTGCTAAAAATGTATGTAATATGTTTCTTTTTTTTATATGAAGATATCTTATATTTTATATTATTATCCAAAATATGATTTCCCCCATTCTATGAAAAACTAATTCATCATCCATGCGTATGGGTTGACCATTACATTCAAGGAATTTCCCATTTTTATTTTTTATTTTCCTTACCAGTATACCAGACTTGTATCAAGAATGGTTCAAGTAGATAAATTATTAATTTTATATCGAAAATTTTAATGATTATGAATGACCAATTATTTATAATATTTTAAATATGACCAATAAATAACCATAAAAATTCATTCATTTAAAATATTATTCTATGATTAAAAAATTATTTTTTTGTATAACATAATAATAGTGTATATGTTATATTATTTTCCTAATTTCTTAATATTATAATATATCACACTATTAGACAATAAATAATATCGTTAATATAAATTTATAAATATATTATAATTGAAAAACATTGTAATCATCCAATAATTATGTTATGTTCTAATATGATGTTTTTTAACTACCTGATTCAACAGTGCTGTAAATTTACATCATGGATGGTTTTTTTAATTACATATATGAAAATATAAAATATAAATATATTAATATTGATCATTTTAGTCTCTCTTAATAGTAAAATTATAATTGTACTCACTATTTAATAACATATAATTTGTTAAATTAGAATCATTAATACAAGATCATAGTCCAATTCATCCTTAATGATCATTAGAAAAACACAAAAACAATTAATTTATAAGATTACAATATACCATAAGATAAAAATTTAAAAATACTATTTTAATTGTAATGATTAATATTCTTAAAATAACTAATAATAAAACTTATTTTATGAAACTATTTCATAAAGAACAAGATCTCTCACCACCAATATATATAAAATATAAAATTAAATACATATATGGGATATTTTATAATAATACTCATAAAAACATATATATTTGAATATGTTTATCAAATATATTTTTTAACATGGTTACATTTTTTATTTGGGAGTATAGAGTATGATCAATTATGTAGGAAGTCATTGAATGTTTTATATTTAATCGTTTTCAAATCCATGATATATATTTTGTATTGTGGACAATATTTTCGTTAAAATATATAATTCAATGATCTATTTAGTTCATGAATAATGAAGTTATCACTATAAAGGATTATTAGATAACTCAAAATATATAATGGTTTACATTTATTCCATAAAAACTATTTCAATATTTTCCAAACATCACGATATAAATCATCAATAAGGAATTTAGATAACACAAAATTCGATTTATTGAATAGAAATTATTATTATTTATTATTTTCATTAATATGTTTTTAATAAATTGTTATATATCCAATTTAGTGAGATATATACTATTTTTACTATAGTTAACATGATTATTTAATATATAGTATTATTAATTGGTGTCATATATTCTTGTAAATGTGTACCTTTTATACATCACAAATTTACATTTATTAATGAAACAATTAACCCATTAATATTTTCATTATTAATCTAAAACAATTTTCATCCTTATTTTAAAATTAATCTATGTGTATACTCATATGAAAACCATATTTCAATTCAAATATTTATAAAATGATGAATTACTTTACCTTTTACGATGTGAGTTTTCAGAAAAAATATTTTCAATATTTGTAAAGGGCGTTGAATTTGTTTAAAATAAAATAATATATATTCGATTGTGTATATTATTTTGATTAACATTATGTCATTTCATGAATCTATTATTTATTTTTTTATAAAAAATTAAAAAATTTATCATGTTTCCACATCTCAATTTGGAAACTATAAGGATAGTTTCATTGCTTATTTCCAATGATTATTTCTTAAAATAAAATGACCTTAAAATGTTTTCCCAATAACATTTAGAAATCATGATGTCATTTTAATGGATCCAATATTTATAATGCCTTAAAAATTTAATGGTTTCAAATAATCAATTCACATATTTTTAAACTTCTTTTGAATATGATATGTAACATCATATATTAATATAATGATAAAACATAATATTTAAATTATTTTATTTGATACATTATATTTTATTATTGATGATTAAAATTAATACGTCCATGTCTATTATTTTTTTAATAAAACACAGTAATTATTCATAAGAAAAAATAATGTTTCATGATTTAATTATTTCATTCCAAAATTTACATTATTGGTGTAAATTTTTGTTATGTAAAATAGAAATATTGTGAATACCTTTTTTACTTATGTTGTTACATAATTATGTGTGTAATTAATTTTTATAAAGTGTAACCATATGTTGAGATGAATGATAGGTGGGGTCATACATCACATTCTAATTTATTGGTTCAATATTTATGTCTCATAAAGCATGGTTGAATTTTTTGAGTTTTTTTATTCATGATTGGATGAATGACCTATTATTTATGTTCATAATATTATGATTGAACATTTTAATTATTCATATCATCAAGTGTGAGAATTTAGTTTTAAGAAAACAAGAATAATAGTCATTTATCTTATTAAAAAAAGCTATCATTTGAATTTTTTTATATTCAATAGGAAGTATTCATATTTATTCTCCACATCATGAATCAGAAAAATTCTATTTGTAAAAAAAGTTATAATTCCTCTATTATTTTTTTTACTCAATGATTTATTGTTATGATCATTTTCAAGGGATATTTACATTTCTATGTATTATTAATATTAACATACTATCATGAATCATGTTTATTTACTCATATGTCAACAATATATTAACTGATGTCTTATGAAATTTGATGTCTTATGCCTTTATTTATAACATAAATTTTTTTTGGTATATATTTCTTATGTATCTTTATTATATCCATTTATCAATTTATTCTCAGTTATGATATTTGTTATTATATGATTATAATTACCCTTAATGACCATATGAGCTCCCAAATTCCTGATGATTCCATCATTAGGTTATTGTAATAATAATACAATTGTTTAATATCTAAAAGTATATCACATGTGGATAAATTTTTTGAGATGCTAAAGACTCATATTGTATTAAGTTGTTTATTTCAAATAGGAAACAACCACAATATAAAACCAAAATTCATGGGTTGTACTTGTAAATAAAATACCTCACTAGTGCAGAAAACATTTGTAACTTCACCATTTTGTATGTCGGTTATATATAAATGATGTGAAAATTTTTGATATGTGATTTCTTATGTCAGTTATTTTATATCCGACATAAATTATATTATGAATAAATTTTTTACGTAGGATATTTTAATAACCGATGTAAAAAATGAGGTATCTAACGACTTTTTTATGTGGGTTATTTTATAACCGACGTAACAAAACAAAACGCGGAATTTCTTACTTCAGTTATAAAATAAACGACGTAAAAATGACGCATCTAATGACTTTTTAACATCTATTATGAAATAACGGACGTATAAAAAGAGGTAGATGAGGCGTTTTTGACGTTGGTAATTTGATAATCAACGTAAAAACCCATCCCGCAGATGTTTTTATGTCGGTTATATTATAACCCACATAAAAAAACCAACACACGACAGTTTTGACGTCTGTTACAAAATAACCGACGTAAAAAATACAGATTTTTATGTGTTTTTTACATTGGTTATAGAATAACCGACTTAAAAAACCAACACGCAGTGTTTTTTACGTCGGATATAAAATAACTGACGTACAAAAGGTTGTATATAATACAATTATAATGTCAGTTATTATAATAAGAAATGTTATAAATGTAATAAAATAGTTTATAATGTCGTTTATTAAATAATTGACTTTATAAAACCTTTAAAAAATTTATCACGCCTTGTGGATTGCCTTTTCGGATTTTTCGATCGACAGACCTGTGACTCGTCTCTCTTGCATAGAAAACATAGAATTGAATATTTGATCCCGATTTGATAAACTTGTTTTTCCATCATCATTTATCATCTTTACTCTCCTCGGATCTATCATCTCCACTAACAACACTCAGGTAAAACTCCCACGACTTTATTTCGTGCATTTTATTTGAATAGACTATATTTGTGTTTTGTGATTTTTTTTGTTTAAACTAGCTATGATTCTTTGATTTTGAACCCTCTTACCTTGTTTTTCCATCATCATATTATTTATTATCACTAGATCTATTAGATCAACTCACAATATTCATGTATGCCTCACCTACTTCTATAATGTTTTTTTTGTTTTGCGGATTCCCTACATTTATGGTAATATTTATTGTCATTGACAACTAATTATTTTATTCACCTATATTACTGCAATTTATATCTAAACAATTATGATACACCCATTCGGTGTACTAGTGTTATTTATTATATAAGTATATATGGTTTTTCATGGTGGAATGTTTGTTTTTGGATCATTAGTTGATTTTATTTTGGGTATCACTTTTTGTTGTTCCATAAACTATTTATGTCACTTATTATCATGAACTATTATAAGTCTTCATATGCTACTAAAACTCGATTTTTTGAACAATAGAGAATTTTATAAGTCTTCATATGCTATTAAAACTCAATTTATTGAACAATAGATTATTTTAGACTAGTAGGAGATACAGTTCATGGTTCTTATTTTGAATAATGGCCTGATACAAAAAATAGTAGATTGAGGTTAAAATCCCTAGATATGACAAAACACATAGCTTGAGGTTAAAATACCATGGTTTTGGGGGACTGTCTAGAGTGTTGGGGGCTGTCCAGGGGGTTGGGGGCTATCCACAGTGTTGGGGACTATTCAGGGTGTCCATGGAGGTGGGAGGGTGGGGGGCTATCCAGGGGTGTGTGTGGTGGGTGGGGGGGGAGGGGGGGGGGGGTATTGAAGGCATGGGGGGGGGGGGGGGGGGGGCTGACCAAGGGGGTGGCTGGGGGGGCTTTCCAAGGAGGGGGGCATGTCCAGAGGGTTTGATGAGTTATCTAGGGTGGGTTTTCCTGAAGGTTGGTGGTGTTCAGCGGGATGTCCTAGGGGGTAGGGGTGGGGGGTGGTGTCCATGAGTGGTAGGGGGTGTCAAAGGGTGTAGGGGTGTTGTCCAGAGGAGGGGGGGCTGTCCAGGGGGTGGTGCTGTCCATATGGGTGGGGGATGTCCAAGGGTGTGGTGGTGTCTCAGGGGTGTCCAAGGGGGTGGGGGTGGTGTCCAAAGGGTTTGGGGGTTTTCTAAAGGGTTGGGGGTGTCCAGGGTGTCTATAGAGGTGGGGAGGGGGGTTGATTTCCAAGGGGGTTGGTGGGGTTGTCCAAGGGGGTGGGTGGGTGAGGGAATGTCCAAGGGGGTCGAGGCCTGTCCAGAGGGTTTGGGGGTTGTCCGGGGAGTGGGGGGCTGTCCATAGGGTTGGGGCGTGTCCAGGGGGGTGTCCAAGGGGGTAGGGTTGGGGTGGTGTCAAAGAGGGGTGAGGGTGTCCAAGAGGGTGGGGGCTGTCTAGAGGGGTGGGGGCTATCCAAGGGGTGTCCAAGGTGGTGGGGGTTGTGTCCAGATGGTTCGAGGTGCTGTCTAGAGGGTTGGGGGTGTCGAGTGAGTCCATAGAGTTGGGGGGGGATGTCCAGGGGCGTGTGTTTGTGTGCGGGGGGGGGGGGGGGGGTTGAAGGGGGTGGGATGGATTTCCATGGGGGTGGTGGTGTCTATGGGGGTGTCCAAGGGGGTGGGGGATATGTTTCAGTTGGGATTGACTATTGCATCGCAGTTTGTGAGATTATGACATGATGATTGTATTGTTTCATGGATATTAGTGTTTCAATATAATTCTATTTGGTTATATAAATTTTGACCAGTCATCAACTATGAGAAAATTATGGGTTATGGGCGAGACCATGTCATGGTATTCAAATATGCGATGTTATCCTGACCACATTGTGCCGTGATGATTGGCATTACATTGTGATTTTCTCTACCCGAGTTTTTATATTTTATTTGATTTGATTCTAAGGATTAATCCATTTTCTGCAATTTTCTATCAACCATTGGAGGCCCCATGGTTTTATTTAATTCCATCAAATTTAAAACTGTTATATCTAACTTTATTATTTCTTTTTAAAACAATATTCAAGCATATTTTTTAATATACCCATATATTTTATTTATGTTTCAATAATTTTTTACATTCAAATTATGATTTTTTTTCAAATAAACATATATTTGGCTTATCTTAAAAAGATATATAATTTTGATATTTGTTATAGGAAATAAGGCGTCAAAGTTGGATTATGACACATTGAACGAGTAATGAATATGAGGAAGGTGTTGATGCCTTTTTGGAATTTTCTAAACGAAATTTTCCTGGTAGTGAAATTTTTTTATCTCCATGCCTGAAATGATTTAATATGAAGAAGTTGTCAAATATAGAAATAAATGATCATCTTATTTTTTATGGATTTAATCCGAGTTACAACACTTGGATTTGGCATGGTGAAACTGGATGGCATGTCATTGATGATGATGATTTTCCAAATGGTGAATTCGATGGAATTGAAGAAATGATTCACGATATTGCAGCAGAACAAATTCAGATATAACTGAAAGTTGCACGTCTATATGGTGATACTGAAAAACCATTATATCCTAGTTGTACAGATTTTATAGTTTTGTCGGCGGTGTTATTATTGATTATCTTGAAGGAGAATCATGGATGGAGTGGCAGAAGGTTTAGAGAGCTGCTAAATTTGATGAAAGAAATTCTTCCAAAAGATAATGATCTTCTATATTCACATTATAAGGCCAAGAAAATATTGTGTCTGATGGGATTGGTATACAAGAAAATACATACCTATCCGAATGACTGTATGGAATATATGAAATAATTTTAATTTCTATCAGAGTGTCCAAAATGTGGGACATCACGGTATAAGGCAAAAAAAATCATAGGCTAATGTACAGATTACAAAGGTCCCTTCAATGGTATTTTGGTATCATGTTATAATTCATTGTTTCAAATGTTTATTTTCTAATTAAAATGATGAAAAAAGGATAAGATGGAATGCTGATGACCGGTTATGTGATGGAAAAATACTTCATCTAGAACATTGTAAAAAATTGAAAAAAATTGACGAGCAGTATCATACATTTGTAAATGAAATTAGAAATCTAATACTAGGGTTTTGTATAGATGGAATGAATCCATACTGGACCCTTAGTAGCACAAATTGTTCATGTCCTATTTTATTGTTAATTTAAAAAATCTATCTTGAAGTTTTAATAAAGCTTTAATATGTCATGTTGAGTATAATGATATGTTTTCTAAAGAAACCCGACAATGATATTGATGTTTTCTTGTGGCTGTTGATTTATGATTTGAATCGTTAATGGGAGGATGGTATTAGGGTGTATGATTCTTATAAAATGGAATATTTTCAACTACATGCAGTGCTTTTGTTCACTATAAATGACTTCTCAGTATATGGAAATTTGTTTGGATATATTGTTAAATGACATAAATCATGTCCAATTTGCGAATAACAGATGTCGTATTGTCAATTTCATCATGGGAGGAAAGTTGTGTACATGGGTTATTGAAAGATTATTCATATTGATCGATTTTATAGATATCTAAAAAGGAATTAAATGGCCTACATGAATTTTATATTCCTCTGAAACCTTTATCCCATGATCTTTATTTTGAGATGGTGAAAAACCATGATGTGACATTGGAAAAGACACAAAAATCTGGTAATTATAGAAATATTTGGAAATAAAGGTCTATATTTTTTGAGCTACCATATTAGAGATATCATGGAGATAAAAATAATATTGATGTCATGAACATAGTGAAGATTATATGTGATACTTTGATTAGAACATTGTTAGATATAAAAGGAAATGTGCCTCAAGATTATTCTTCAAATGTAAAAAATTTGTCTAATTGATGTACATGAAGTTGATTGGTATGAAATCACATGATTGTCACATCATGATGCAACAAATTCTACCAGTTTCATTATGTGGAATATTTCTCATCCGTGTTAGAAAGACTATAATGAATTTTTGTTATTTTTTCAGTATAATTTTTAATAAAGTAATTGATGTGAATGCTTTGACCATTTTGTAAAAGGATGAAATTTTTATACTTTTTCAATTAGAAATGTATATTCCTACAACATTTTTTGATATAATGGTGAATTTAATGATTCATATGGTTCTAGAAATAATGCTTTGTGGACCTCTATATCTTTGTTGTATATATCCTTTTGATTGGTATATGAAAATATTGATGGGGTATGTTAAGAATCCATATCGACCTGAAGCCTCCATTATTGAAAAGTATTTTTAATAAGAGATTGTAGAGTTTTTTATGAGCTACATGGATGTGGCGCAACATATAGGATTACCTCCATCTCTACATGAATGATTTAAAAATGAGGGAAAATGGATTAGTGGATTGAATGTTAAATATTTTTCAGCAAAATAGATGAAGAAGTTAGAATCATAAATCTTGATTAACATAGACGATGATCAACTGTATATCACATTGCATATTAATGAGTTGGAAAAATTTCATCCAAAGAAGAAAGAAATGTGGATTTTGAATGAGCCAAACAAAACATTTATTTTCATGGTTTAAAAAGAACTTGCATGGTAGAATAGATGTAATAGAGACATTAAAATGGATAGTGGATGGTCCATGTTTAATTGTGATGACATGGTCCTATTGTGACATTAACGACTATACATTTCATATGAAACCTCAGGATAACAAAAGTAGTTTAGAATAGATTTTTATTGGTATTTGAAAAGAAATTAATTTATTTAATTCTAAGGACAAAACCCCAATTTCTGCATCAAGTGCATATTATGGAGTGATTGAAGACATATGGGAGGTGGATTAATTTAAAATTAATGTACTTTTTTTTAACTATAAAATGTTTATCAGTAACAACAATATAAAAAACAATGATTTTGGAATTATAGTTGTTAATCTGAATAGATTGGGAGACACAACTGATTCATTTATAATGGAAACACCTGAAAAATAAATCTATGTAGAAAATCAATCAGATATACAGTGGGATGTTGTCTTACTAGGGAAAAAATAATATGTTGGTGAGGATGAACTTGATGAAGATGCTGATTAATGTGATATCCCTACTTCCATGGAACGATTAACAGAATATAATGATGAGCATGTTGAAGACATGGTTTGTGCCATATGGAACGATCACGATGAAAGAATTTAGGAAAACAATCCATCTGTACATTCCTAATATTACAGGTAAATTTTGCTTATTTCTTGTTTACATTTATTATTTTCATAAAATTGTAGATATTATATGTTTTTTATTTATTAAAACATGTATTAAACAAAAATAAGTATAAGTTTTTGTTTGTTTTATTTTTGTTTAGTTTACATTATCATGTTTACCATTACATTAATTATATATCTATTGTTTTTGAACAATGAAAATAAGTTTACCATGTTTTCCATGTTTACAAGGTTTACCTTGTTTTAATTTTGTTTAGTTTACTTTATCATGGTTACCATTAAAAAAATTATATATCTATTATTTTTTTCACTGAAAATTACTTTACCATGTTTACCAGGATTACCATGTTTACCATCATTACCATCTTTACTATCTTTACCATAATTACCATTATTTAACATACTTACCATATTAACCAAGTTTAATATTACATAACATATTACCGTTTTCAATTTTTTGATTACAGTAGTATTAAAATATTTAAAATTTTATTTTTTGAACTAATTTTTGTATTTTAGATTTGGAGGATAATGACAGATCAATCAGTTGATCAACCACATGATTCTGAGGATGAGTGTATTGGTCATACCTCTGGGGAGGAACATTTACATGCTCTTCTTGATGTTCCCCAAGGTTCCTCATGTGCTCTCATTAATAAAAAGAGTTCAAGAGTTGCTAAACGTGGGTGCACACGTTTACCAAAATTATTAGTTGCACATACGCAGGATCAGAGGATACTCGTTGAGTTTGATGAGGATGATATTCCTAGAGGTCTAAACTCAAAATAATTTAAGAGTGTTGTATCCACTCAGGGTAAGAACTATGTAAGCATTTTTTATGATGACTGGAGAAGTGTAGACAAAGAGATAATCTCTCAGTTGTGGGAGATTATTTTGTTAGGATATTTTTCTATTGTTTTCCTATTAATTAAATGCTTCTAGTATATATAATATGTTTAACCTCTTCTTTATCAGATGAAATTTGATATTCCTGTCTCTAGAGGAGTTAGGAAGAAATTCTTATCGATGAGTACAAGGTGTTGGAGGGATTTCAAATCAACCCTCACATCTGATTTCATTTTTCATCATAGGAGTCATGATAATCTATGTCGTATATATCCTTTCATATATGAAGACACATAGAGACAGTTTGTTAAATGTAGAAGAAAAGAATCATTTTTGGTAAGGGCGACGTAAAACTTTATAAGATTTCTTATATAAATGTTCTTATTACTATTTTGTTTTTGAATTATTATTCTTAATTTTCCGAAAACAAGGAAATCTCATCAACATATCCAATATAAGAATTTATAAACCCATATTTTATCTCGGGGAGGGTATACATTATTGGAAGAACAAATGATGGTGGGGAAATCACAAAAACTAACAGTAGAGTCTACAAGCTCTGTAGAGGTGGCCCCTCCTTCCCCTCCATCTAGACATGAAAAATGGAAGAGAGATCAGATGGGAAAAAAGGGAAATATCTTTTGGATGATTTTAAAATCATAGCTGAGAAGATTGTAAGATATCTATTTTATTTATTTATGGTCACTATTTTCTTCATATAATTTTAATCTTTACAAAAATGTTCAATTAATTAATGCAGGATTCTCTTGAGGAGTAGAACTCACAAGGGGTATTTACAACTACTGGGAGGCAAGATAATTTATCTGAAGCATTGGGAATGATCGAACATCCTGGTCGTGTACAAGGATATCTCGTAGGTGTATCGGTAAGAAAAGTGTTCCCATGTTCCTAAACTACTTATGTTGAAGGTGTTTATAAAAAAATAATCCTTGGAAGCTAACATTCATATAATTAATGCAACAATGGAATTAAATATTATAGAGTCGGTATAATCTATGTTTGAAGACATGAAAATACAATTTCAGACTGCAGCTCCCACTTATCCACCTCCCCTTGAAGACCCCATTATTAATCCTCCACCTTCTTCAGTAGCTCCCACTCCTCCTCCTCATCCCATAGACCCAATTTTTTATCCTACTCCTCCGCCGCAACATCCTACTTATTTTGAGTTGTATTTTGATGAATCTCAACATCATATAGTTGCATATGGATTGGTATATTGTATAGGAGATACAATTCATCATAAACAATTAGAGGTAGAGAATCCGAGGGTCGATGTATAAGATATTATAGATAGATCATCTCGAGTACTATTACCTACAGATTAGGTGAGAACAGTTGGACATGGTATCAACCATTTTTAATTTGGCCATCCAGCCATCTTCGACTCATTACAATAGAGGTAAGTATAATATATACTCTATATTCTTTTTTTATTAATAATTTCTTATCATTTGAAAACTAATATATTTTTCCATTTATTTTTACAGGAATACTTAAAAGGTAAATAAATAATGTATATATAACAAAAAATACAAATGGATCTAGCATCTGATACAGATTCCAGTGGTTTTCCCTTATTGTCAAGATATTCAAATTTTTTAGTGGATAATTATGAGTTTCTAATGGAAGCTCATGTTTGTGTATGTGCAATTACTGTGTGGATTATGAAAGCTAATATCTTGGAGCTTGTTACTGGAGATAAGTTTCGCAGCAACGTGGTGCATTTGTTTTCATGTATGTATTAACACCTTTTTCTCAATGTTATATTTATTAAAAATGTATACTTTTGCCTATTTTTTATTAGGTATATTCATAAAATTTGTGAGATGAATGAGCGGACAGATGTATATGGGTTCATGGACCCGCAATTGATTTCCCCTAAAGAATGTTAATATGATGAGGAACAAAGAATGGTTTATATTACTGAAAGACATGAATAGAATTTAGTCACACAATGTTGGATGATGCCATTTTGTGAGAGGTATGAAACACATCTCTCTCAAATAGTTTATTATCTTTTAACACAAAAAACCATTTACCTTAATTTTTTTATCAGTGATCATTGGATGTTAAGGGGTTTTTTCCAAAGGGAGAAGACACATTATTGGATATTCTGTGTCCATGGTGATGTCTGGAAATCTTTTATGAAAATTTTTCAAAATAAAGTTTAAATTTCTCAGCAGTTTTCTATATTATAATGAATTTTAAATTTATCCCATTCTTGTTATTTTCTAACAGTGTATGGGTATACATTTGAAAAAACAACATGAAAAAGAGTGTGAAGATCAAATATGTAAACGTAAATGTAAATATCCATTTATAATTTGGACTACGGATTTGTTAAATAAAAATAATATATTTAATATACACTCATTCAAGCAGAATTGTCATGAAGAACAAGGCATCATCAAATGCGGATATTATATGTTATGATTTATGTATGAAATAATAAACACTGGGATAGTTGTAAACTATGACCTGGTATGATTTCCTTTTAATCATTTCTACAATATTTAATTTGATTTATTCATTATACACGTTAAATATTATCCTTATTATTTGTATCAGTTTGATGACCCTCGACCCTACAGTGATAAAGACTTCAAACACTTACACATGGAATGGTCAAATTATTTTACATGTTTGATTGATCATTAGTTGTTTGTAGTGTAAAATGTAATTTTGAATATTTTAATTGTAATTGAGTATTTGTTAGTAGTTTAGATGGGATTTTGTTTTTTTATGTTGACATTGTATGTTTTTAATGTTATATTTGTGAATGTTTAATTTTTCTCTACTTCTTGTTTTTTTCTACTTATGATTGTTTTTCGGGTATGGATTCTGGTCTGGGGTGGATGGGTTCTAATGGTGTGGGGGGTGTTTAATGGTGTGGGGGAATCCGGGGGTGTGGGAGGGATATCCGGTGGGGTGGGGGTATCCTAGGTGTCCATGAGAGGGGGGTGGTAGTCCAGGGGGTGGGTGCAATTCTAGGAGGGTGGAAGGGTTGTCTAGGCGAGTGAGGGCTGCCCAGGGGGTGTCTAGGTGTGTGGGGTCCAGGGATTCTTTGTGGATGGATGGGGAAGTCCTGGGGGTGGGAGTGGAGGCTCTGCCATCCCCCGGTGGGGATGAACGCCACTGGAAGGTACTCATCACTTCCACAGGTGAAACATTTTGAGATCTCAAGATTCACAAGTGGGAATGATGAGTGCCTTCCAGCTGTGTGCCCCCTGAGGGATGGTGGCACCACCTCTCCCAACACCGGTTGTATAGTGGAAGTCCAGTGGGTGGGGTAGTCCAGGAGTGTCTAGGGGGTGGTGGGGCATTACATGAGTGTGGGGGGTGTCCAGGAGGGTGGGGTGATGTCCAGGGGTGTTGGGGGTTTTCCTGGTGTGGGGGAAATCCATGGGTGTGGGAGTGTGTTGGGGGCTTTCCAGTGGGGTGAGGGGGTTCTGGTCTATTTATGGTAACTTTTTGGTCTGTTTTAGGGGTGTGGGAGGGCTGTTCAGGGGTGTGGGAGTGTTGTCCAGGGGTGGAGGAGAACTGGAGGGTGGGGGAATGTCTAGGGGTGGTGGTGATGTCCAGGTGTGTGGGGGGGCAGTCCATGGGTTTGGGGTGTGGTGGGGGATGTCTAGTGGGTTGAGGGGGTTCTAGTCTATTTTTGGCAACTTTTTGGTCTATTTTAGGGGTGTGGGAGGGTTGTCCATGGGTCTGGGGGTGTTGTCCAGAGGGTGGGGGTATACAGGAGGGTGGGGGATGTCCATGGAGTGGTGGTGATGTCCAGGGGTGTGGGGGTGTCCAGGGGTGTGTTGGGGGAAGTCCAGTGGGATGAGGGGGTTGTGCTCTATTTTTGGCAACTTTTTGGTCATGTTTCAGGGGTGTGGGGGGCTGTCCAGGGGGTGGTGAGGATTTATATGGGTGTTTGGGGCTATCTAGGCTGTCAGGGGTAGTCCAGGGGTGTGTGTGTGGGGGGGGGGGGGGTTGTCTAGTGCGGTGAGAGGGTTGTCCAAGGGTGTGGTGGGGGGGGGGGGCTGTCTAGAAGGGGTAAGGGGGATGTCCAGGGGGTGGTGGGGGATTTCTAGGGGGTAAGTTTAAAAACAATCATGAAAATGATTATGTTTTCTTTGGTTCTTGTGTTGGTATACTTCTATTTTTCTGGTACGAATTCAGGGTTTGGATTCTATTTGATTCTGGTGAGAGGAGAAAAATTCATTATATTTTAGGAATTTTTTTGGTTTTTCACTTCGGTTATTTAATAACCGACATGATAGAAACATTTGAAATGGTTAATCATGACAGTTATTATATACCGGACATGATAATAAATTTTTCATGGGTTTATCACATCAGTTATTAAATAACTGACGTGATAAACACCCCATGCGCTGGTTTATCACATCAGTTATTTAATAACTGATGAGATAATCATTTTCTAGGTGTTTATCATGATAGTTATCAAATACACAGTGTGATAAATACCCACCCCCACTGGTTTATCATGACAGTTATTTAATAGCCGATGTGATAAACCCCCCTCCCCTAGTTTATCACATCGGTTATTAAATAATTAATGTGATAAACCAGTATAAAACGGATTATCAAATATGTTATATAAAAATTGACATGATTAACACCCCCGCACTAGTTTATCACATCAGTTATTACATAACCTACGTGATAAACCCTCCCCTGTGGTTTTCCATGTCAGTTATTTAATAACCTACGATATAAACACCACGATGTTATGTTTTTTACATTAGTTTTTAAATTACCGACGTAAAAAAACAATATTTATAACGTCGTCTGTATTAATGATGGATAAAAACTGACCTAAGAAATAAAAATTAACCGATGTAAATGGTGTTTTTGGCACTAGTGCTTAATTATATAAAACACTAAACTGAAGTGCTCAGGGAAATTTATTATAAAAATATATTTTACTTCATTCATGTAAACTAAATGTCTATATACATTGGATAGTATGAAATCCATTAGATGTAATTTTAAGTTCCTCACTGATGAAAGTTATCATTGGGATACACTGATAGTATATTTTTGATTCATTTTTAAATATTTGGTAACCATTAGTCTTGAATTAAATAAAATTAAAATTGTTAAAATTCCTTAACATTCATGACATAGAGATGTATTATAGATTTTTCATATAATTCCACATTACTCCCATTATTCCATTGTGTCCATAATGTCATCCATTTGTCTCAATTAGAAATATTGCAACCTAATCATTGTCGTGTAATTCATTGGGACCATATTACTCTGGAATTAAATGATATGATCATCAATTATGTGATTCATATAATTGATTGTATAGAAATTATTTTATAATGGAGACATGTATATTTGTTATGGGCTTTTATGAAACAAATCCATATTCATGAAGAGAAATAGTTAATAATAAATTTTATGGGAAGAATCCAACTCCTCTTTTTTAGGAATTCCCCTGTTTTTTATTGTATTTTTCACTATGTAATTTTTTATTCAGTCTACATTAACATTTCAAATATTATTACTGTATTCTATAGAGTTTTATGAATGAATATATTTTGATCTTGGATATGAGAAAATGGAAATATTCTCCACATGAATATGCTTGATCTAGGAGGGTCCCTTGGGATGATATGAAACTGGGACACAATTATTCCAATTCTTGTGACAGCCATGTGACACTAAAATATTATGTCTATAGATAATTTATATAATTTACAATCTATTTTAATGAATTTTTCTCATGAAAATATTATAATATTAGTTATGTTTTAATTTTTTATTTAATACATTTATCTCCCACAAAAACTATCATTCATTTTCTTCTCACCAATGAACTCCAATTTTAGCATCCCATTAAAATTTTTCTTTATATAGATCATTTAGGTAGTAAATAACAACATGAAAAGTGTGTTACATAATATATATTTAGGGAATTCATTAGGATATCTAGATATTGGAGAATGTGTTGGAATTATTTTTATCAAATACTTCATTGGACGGTCGATTCCCACCATTTTCTATATTATCCTTGTTTTTAATAGATTGTAGTATTCAAATTTTTGTGTCTATAATTTTTATTGATATCAATTTTAACATCCTTATCAGATCATAATTTTCTTATTTTTTATAAAATTTATACTTTTTTTTGAAACCCACAATGTGTTCCACTAATTAAATAAATGAAATTACTTTTCAAAATTAAAATTTTCAAATGTGACAACATGTATATAAATTGGGGATTGTATTGTTATATGATTATAGTAAGGTTCATGGGGGTAATACATATTCGCATTATAAATTTTTTAGTATATTATATTATATAATTAAGGGAAAAATGGTTAATCTATTGTTATGTTTGAAACATATGTAATACTATTCATGAATGGCCTTCTGGCACTGGTAGGATTGTTTTTTCCATATCTGTGTGGGTTAAATAAAAAGGTGTGTTTTTTGTATCATATACCAAAATTTCCTCCATGATATATGATTATTATTTTTTGTATATTTATGATTTTATATTAAATTTATTTTAAATAATTGTTTATCTAAAAAAATTCTTATTTTAGTGGAATTGGTTCGGTGTCAGGGGATTATCCTAGCGGGCATTTTATACCCTGTCACGGGTGGTTATAGCTTTGTTCGATGGTTATTTTATCCAAAATAATATTTCAGTTATGTTTTTTGGGATTGTGGAATATTAGCTTATTTAATTCCTTATTATTTAATAGTAATTATCATTTTATTATTTGATAGGAGTTATTCATTATTTATACCACGTGAAATATCGTGTTTCATTATTTTATTCAATTTAAATATGTTTCTTAAATGGACAATAATCATCTGAAATCTTGTAAATCCATTGAAATGAATTATCTTCTATTAGATACATAGTGATTTAACCTAAGGATAGTGGTATTTTAGTCCTTCATAATCCAATTATATAGTTTGGGAACTTATAATCGTATTTATTCTATGAAATTTGTAATGAAAATATTATTTTGGAAGATCCCTTTATGTACAACCTTTGTGGTTATAATTAAAACACATGGTACTTTAGGTAAATTTAAGTCATGTTTTCTAAATATGGAAAAATAAAATAAAATTTATCTTGTTATAAATCCCAATGCTCAATTGATCTTATTGAAAAAATTCATTAGGGAATATATAATAATATAATCAATAATGACTATAAAAACTCATCGTAGTAATGTATGAAGAGTCTATCCATAAATTTTATTAATAAAGTATAGATATATTTATGTATTAATGTAAACATTATGAGTTCATACTATCCATATCTTGTAAAAACATACAGTACCATAATAAAAAAATTCAACCCTAACAGATGATATACAGATAGACTATCTAATATTTATAATTATAAATCGAGAAATTGATGATAAAAAAATCATAAAAACATGTAATATAAATATTTTTCTGATCATAATTTTATCTACTCTGTGAAAATCAATAATGATGTGAATTAAAGAATATTTCATTCTAATGAAGTAGACTAGTTCACTATATGTTGATGTATATGTTAATTAAAATATTTATATAGATTATCATGGAGTGTATTCTTATATTCCTCTAACACAAATAAGTAAATTCTATAATGATTATTTGATATTATTATTTCATTATGTATATGTTACAAGGAAATTCGAGCTTCATTATCTAGTGGAAGACTGGGAAACTCAATTCTAAATAAATAAACGAATTCGTTCAAAATAAATATATCATTCATATTGAGTTCATTCCCATCGATTATATCTTAAACCATTTTATTTTTTTCTTATTAATAGCCATAAATTATATGTATTATTTTATGGCATTCATTGTTATCCTTAAAAATACATAAGATCAATGGTTTATTCGTGACAAAAATGTTACTTCCTTATCATTATAATCAATTTTCAGATCCACTTAAAGTGATTCAATCCATAACCAACATCACATCATATTATACTAAAGGGTGGATATTTAGATTTTAAGGAAAAAATAGTGTATAAAACATTATATATAAGGACATATATACTTATGATTTAATCCTCATACAACTAATATTTTTAAAAAATAATTTAACATCGAGTTGTTACTATGGATATTTAACAGTCTTAGAAAGTATCCTAGATATAAAGATCTTAGTGATTCCAAAAAAATTATATTATTT
Organism: Viscum album; assembly: GCA_963277665.1. NCBI lineage: Eukaryota > Viridiplantae > Streptophyta > Magnoliopsida > Santalales > Viscaceae > Viscum > Viscum album. The sequence continues at coordinate 2,029,904,758 of OY728151.1, read as the reverse complement.
TTAGTTCTATATGGGATGATTATTATACCTTTACACAATTAATTAATGTAAACCACTATAATCGTTTTTATTTTTTTTTTGGACATTCTCACATTGATTTGGATGTTTTTTAGGTTAATTATCATCAATAACCCCTATTATTCCACATGTTAGTTTTTTGCGAACATTAAATATAAATTTAGTATTGGAGTTTCTTGGGGGAATTCAATTGACCTTTGTTATCATTTTTCATAATCCATAAACATTATTAATTATTATGGAATTATCAACCTCACATGACAAATCTTTTTATTCCCTTAGGACAATTCCATTATACATTCATCTCGTGTATTACTCAATTGAAAGGATAAATAGTTATTACTCCCTATATTGAATCATTTTATAATCCATTACACTAAAATATATTTATATTATCACCAAAAAAATATGAATAATTTAGTTCTCGAATTCCATTTTTCTCATGAATAGTAATACTGCAATTTATTCATCGATACCAATGTTCTATTATATGAAATTTCTTTTGTGGGGTTTTTTACTAAAAAATATAATTATTTTATTTTTATTTTTGATAAATTATTAAACAATAAAAATAAATTTAATATGTAATGTTGTTTTATTTGTTGGTATTTATTTACTCATCAACATTTTTATTAAACTATTAGAATTATTTTTCTAGTTTATAATGAAGAGTTCAGGGAAATAATTTTTTTTAAACATATATCATTATCTATTCTGATTATATATATTAAATTTAGTTCTCTTTTCTTTTTTTCTTAATGAGATTTATCATTTGTCCAGTCTCAACTTCTAGGAGAATATATGGTTAAAAAATTTAATTTTTCAAAGGACTAGTGAATTAAAATTACCTTTTATTTTATACCAATTAATTTCATAATAATTGATGTAATATAATACAAACTAAATTTGGTAGTATATAATTGTATGACACACTCAATACACACATAAAATATCATTGAACATTTTTGAGTAGATCACGGTAGCGTTATTGTTCCTATTTGGAGAAATTTACATGAGTTTCACCAAATGATTTGGTACTCTAGCATATATCCCATTGTGTTTCGCATTGAGAAAATACTTTCAATTTCCATTTCACCCATTGTTCACTCTGTTCCTCAATTTTATGGTCATGGAATAATGTTTTCCCATGATTTTAATTCAATAATAATATTTCTATGTAGTTATATTATAAGTAATTTCTATACCAATATAACCTAAGTTATTACACCTTAATTTTTACCTATGTCCATTTATTACATCATATCTAACTATTATCATTTCGTGGATTATTTTATGTGTTTTCTATTAATTTTTAATGTCCATGTAAAAAATGTTTTTTATCCACATGAAAATTAATAATACTTCCCAACAATATGATATATATATATAATAATTGTACATGAATATTTATTAAGTATATCAAAAAAATACTCCCAAAATATATATGATTTTTTTACTAGAGACATGATATATTATCATCATATTTTATATAATTTATTCATCATATTTGAAAATATTTCATACGCATGAAATAATTATATCTATATTATAGGTCAGATAAGATTACTCAAGATGGGGGGGGTGAATTGAGTAACTATAAAAATTTATGTCGAAAAATTATTTCAAAAAGGTTTCCCCAAAAGGTTAAATACTTCCCAATTAAATTATGTTATACTGTTATAAAGGTTTGACTGTTTAGATTAATTCTTATAAGACTGATTAGTTCTCAGTAATCATAATGTCAGTTATTAAGATATCTTTTAAAACTATTCTATTAAGAAAATTATATCTTCTTTCCACGATTAACATTCAAAGATAATTTTGTGATATCTGAATTATATAGTAATGTAGTAAAATATAGAGGACCAAATTAATCAGCACATCGGGTATGAAAGAAGTGGTTCAGTCTCAAGTCAAGACCTAATCTGCTACACATGGTTATCTCCTTCAACCAACCAGTTTATATAAATAATCATGATCTACACACTAGATAAGGTTTCACAATAGTACACAGGACATTCCATGCCACATAGGGCCTCATCCAAATTTCATCGTGGGTACTAACAACCAGTACACACATGGCCCCTTCCACACTGATCATGTGTATACAGAAGAGTAAAATAATTCTTGAGTAATGATATCCCGTATACTTTACTTTAATGTAGTATAGAGATTGTGTTTTAATTCATATACACAGTCTTCTATAATGTTAAAAAATTGATACACAATAGAGTAGAAATTTTGAGATAGGTTTAGAAGTGCTCTGAGTGTTAGTCTTTGCAGCTCTAGACTTATGATATTGAAGAAAATACAGAACTCAAGTCCTCGTATGGAAAACAGAGGGTCGCAATATAGACATATCCATATTTTGGTCTCCATGGTGTTGTATAGTGCGAAGATGTTCTCAGGGTTCTATGATTCTTGTAGGCTTCGTGTGATCTTCAACAGAGTTGATTTGCATGAGAAACTCCTTTATGTGTGGTCTGTTGTCTCGATCATGCCAACAACTTGTTTTCTTGTGCATTATTGTTCAACTACTCTCACGTATTTTATCTCATTGTTTCTAGGCCACATTTCTCTTTTATCATGGAGTGAATGTGTTTGAGCTGGAAGGTTGCATGTATTCTGCACCTTGTACCACGTTTGTCCAAGAAATTTCAACAAAACAAACATTAATTACATCAGTGCATTACAATATTCAAATATGACTGTTAGAGATCAAATCAAAAGATGACAAAATGTATTAGGAAAAAGTGTCACAATATGTCATGGAAACATTTATTCCATCACCGAGTGTCTAGATTGGTCATAATGTCTTATTGTCACAGTGTCTGGATGTCATGGGGTCTTGATGTGACGACATCTTGTTCACGGTGACTACTTCATGATGTCTTCTTTATGATGTCTTGTGATCACAGTTTCTGGTTTTCATGGTGTTTGGATGTCACAGTGTCTTGATTTCATGGTGTCTTGTTCACGGTGACTGCTTCACGGTGTCTTCTTCACTTTGACTTTTGGTCACAGTGTCTAGATTTCATGGTGTCTGGATGTCATAGTGTCATAATGTCATGGTTTTGGATGTATCAGTGTCTTGTTGTCACATTTTCTCGATGTCACAAGGTCTGGATATCACCGCGTCTTGATGTCAAAATGTTTTGATGTCATGATGTCTTCTTTACAGTGAATACTTTACGATGTCTGCTTCACGGTGTCTCAGACATAAGAATATATTTTTATTCAGACATAAGTAGTGATATTCATTAAATGAAATAAACATATTCATTTGTTATATATATCATTATAAAGTGAATCAAAAGATATTATATAGTATCCAAATTGTGTGTATAACAGCAATTAAGAAGTTTGGATAGATTTCACTAAGATACTATACATTTTATGTGAGATAGATTACATAGATTTAATATAGTTTATAGACTAAATAGGATTAGTGATAATTAAAACATGATTAATATATTAGGAGACCAAAAATATCCCTCTTTTTTATGATCAAAATTTATGTTTATCTAGAGTTTATATTTGTCCTAACAACATAGATAAAATGCATATAACATATATAGATTGAGAGTGATCTTCTTCTATATATATTTTCTGTTATTTCTCCCATATTTTTTCATATATTTATCATATATTCATTTTTATTATATTTCTAAAATAGGAATTTCCCATATACTTCTCCCTCTTTTGGGATTATCAAAAAGTATGTGGGAAAAGAATTACAATAGAGACATGAAACGTGCATAATTTATTACATAAAAAGAATAGAATTACAAAAGGTAAAACAAATGAAACAAGATTCCAATAAAAATAGAGTAATCAATATCCTTCTTCACTGACTGGTTTTCTCTTTTCCTTTAGGAGCAGTAGTAGAAGAGGAATCTATAGGAGCATATATTGAGCTAGAAGAAGGGATTCAGCTGGTTGATAGAGATATTAATGGAAGGCCTTCAATGACATTGGGAGCCAGCATAAGTGCAGTAGAAGAAGGAGGAAGTTATTGATCAAAGATCATAGGCCTAATAAGACTTAGTTCCTCACTAAAATTCATAGATGTGAGGATAGGGAAGAGGTGAATATAGGAATATCAGGTCTTAGTCGTGCAACTACAGGAGAAAAAAAAAGAACATACTCTGGACAAGAAGATAGGGCCTCAGATGTTTGATAAAATCCACAATGATATCTCCACCATACATATTAGCCTTCTAAAATTCATCCTTGTTTTCCATAAACATATCCAACAAAAGAGTGAACTATGTGAGATTTTTAACTTTCATCTTGAACTATTGAGTAACAGAAGGAATCCTATGATTTTATAGAAGATATTTAAAGTGATTGGTCATGTATGTTTTTGAGAATATTCAGTTAATGTCAAAATCCACGTTCATGGAAATTTCATAATAGGCATAATTTCCAATTTTTGAATTGATTTGGACCAGATCAAGAACTATGTCATTGTTCTTGATGACTTCATATATAGAATAATTATTGAATCCACTAAGCATTGTCTGAAGATCATCATTGATCACTATACTGAGCAGATCACTGTCTAGGAATGTTTGAGATGATTTCCTGGATTCTTGAGAAGCATTTATAGCTGTGGTCGGATATTTTATTTGGTTTATCAATTTTTTAATTCACCCTGTATATTCATCAGTGAGATTATTAATATTAACAAAAATCTCTCTGATCTCCTTCACAATCTTTTTAATTCTTTCAGAGGAATTTTAATCTAAATAAACTAATTGTTGATGCATCTGGGACAAAAAATTCTATGGGTTTTGAGGAAAAAAAGTTTAAATAGGATGAGAAGAAATCTCTAATCTTGAATGCATATCATTCTGAATTTATTCAATGAAACCTCTTAGTGCATTCAGTTCATCACTAAACAGTCGGTTTTCAACTCTGACTTCATGAATCTCATGAAACATTTTCAATTGAATCTGCCAAATAATAGTTTCCTACAACAGTGAGGCATCTTTCTTTGTTATATGAGTTACAAGAGTAGGATGGGAATTCAGGATATCTTCAACACTAGGCAATAGGGTAGCACCAAATTCATTTAGATCAACATTATTTACCAGGAATGGTTGTTCTAATTATGGTTCAGCAACATGGACTGATATAGGATCATGATCGTTCTCAAGGGCATGATTAGGGACAAATTTCAGTTGGAACAAAGTAGAAAGGTTATTGACTTTTACTGATACCTATTTAGAAGCATCCACATCATAAAAAATGGGGAATTTATAAAAAGTTTCTACATGGCTTGAATCTATCAGGTTTGGTACTTCAGTAGATTCCAGATATGGGTGTTACTCCACCTCAACAGTAGAATCTATCTCAGGAATGAGAAGAATAAGGTATTTATCTAATTCAACAAATTCATATCATAGTTCCATATTGATTTCTGGCCTAGCCAGTTGAAAAGCCAGCTCCATCCATTCTTCATCTGGAGGAATGATATCAAGAATATATTGTTCCACTGGGAGTTCTTCATGGTCAACTTATTGCAAAACATGTAATTAATCTTCTATATATTCTTCCACATCATTTTTCTATGTTTCTTTGACAACAAATTCTGTGTCAACCTCATGTTGATCCTCCAAATTAAAAAAATATTTAGAAGGATATACTTCTTCATCACATTATATATGGGGGACATATGTAATGTATTCCTTATCAGAAATAGTTTCCTCGGGATGCAGAACAACATGTTCTTATTCATCTTTGAAATACTCAAAAACATCATCTGGTTCCAAACCAGGATCATAAATATCTCTTTGTCATGATGTATATTCTAAAAGAATGAATTTTTCATAAATTATATGATTTTCTTCCTTATAGGACTTCTTCCAGGGATTCAAATTGATTTTCACCCTCTAGATTGTGACTTTCGAAAGGCAGAATTCACAATCCTTGATAAATTCCACATTATCTCCAACCATACCATTGGCATGAATCATAGTTGAGATAATACGAGAGTAAAATAGGGTTGTTTACTTGGATGTGGCATTGATCAGTTCACAAATATGGTGTATGATATACATAGGATGGTTTATCTTATCCCCTTTTTTATAAGATGAATCCGAAACAAATCATGATATTTTAGAACATAAAAATCTCCTTTTATAGGGATAATCAGGTTCTGTGTAAACTAAAGCAACAATCATGATTTTCCCAGTAGTTCGACAGTAATTGCTCCCCACTTGGTGTCGTTTCATGTTATGATTTTTATAGAATCTTCTAACACAAATAACTCAATAGAAGGTGGAGGTCCTATCAGAGGGTACTCCCAAATTCCATTATGAGGTATCCAAATGAATTCATCCCATATCCTCAATTAAAATGAGCATTTTTGGAAACATATCTATCTATTCACAACATAAATATCATTAGAATCAACGGAGAACTGAACATATTGATAAAACTCACCCACTAACTTAGGATAGATAGGTGTATCTTCCTTTAAAATCCACTCTAACCAGCCTTTCTCTATTAAATATTTTATAACCCGAGACTTACATGACAAGATCCATTTGGGGAAAAACACTTTTTCATGTACTACAACTCAGTTTACTAGATTTGGGTTAAGAGGACCTTCAGGTTCTATCATTGGTGTGATTTTATTCTTCTTTGTGGTACGTTTCCCAGGAGTGAATGATGAAGTGTGTTTCATCATAGTCATTCCTCAATGGTTTGATAGATAATGGTTAAAGGGTTGAATAAGGGTGAACATTTGAGTGATTAAAAGAGAGATTATGTGAAGGATAAGTGATACGTGGTATATTTTATCATTTTGGAATACCAAATGTCGATAAAGTAATAACGTGGGAAAATAACAAGGTGAAAGGAATAATTACCATGATGTGGTTTTTAATTCATAAATAAAAATCCTAATGATTAATTACTAAGAAACTATATTGTTTTTTTATGGTGAGATAGTCAACGAATGATACTGTGATATTGTGAACAAATGTTACTATGATATAGTAGACATGAACATTACAATGAGATAATAAACATGAACATTAAAGTGAGACAGTAAACATGAACATTACGATGATTTAGTAAACATGGACATTATGGTGAGATTTTAGAATATAAAAACGTACTATATAAACCAGTAAGACATTTACATAAGATTTACCATGACTAATTAATGTATGATTTAGTCTATTCTTTAAGAATTTAGTGATTTGGTGAATATATCATCACGATGATACTTAGTAGAAATGAATTCCAAAGTGATATAACATTTTTGATAATGATCTCACAAAAAGTGAAGTCTTACATCAATATGCTTTGTCCAAGAATTTGAAACAAGTTATCTCGAAATGTTAATTGAACTTGTGTTGTAACAATTTATAGGTACATTCCTAAATTGGTATCCATAATCTAGTAGTGCATGTGTTGTCCACATGATTTGTTCACAATAGCTGCTAGCAGCTATGTATTCAACTCCTACAGTAGATAATGAAATAGAATTTTGTTTCTTACTACAACATGATACTATTGACTATCCTAAAAAGTGACATGTTCCATAGCTTCATTTTCTATCTAACATACATCCACTGAAGCCAGCATCAGAATAACTAATTAATTAAAATTATTGTCCTCTATGATAGAATATTTCTTTATTGGGTGTTTGCTTGAGGTATTTGAAAATTCACATTACATCATTTAAATGTGATTCATTAGGATTTTCATGAAAATGTGAACACATACCCACACTAAACATAATGTCAGGTTGACTAGCAGCTATGTAGAGTAAACTACCAATCAATTCACAATAAGTGGTTTGATCAACAGATTTTATATCCTCATCAAGATCCAACATACAAGTGGTACTCATAAGACTGTCACTACTTTTAGTCTTATCCAGTCCAAAACATTTTATAATAACTTTATTATATTCACATTTAGTTAAACTAATTCCATCATTATTTTGAAAGATTTGATGTCTGAGAAATAATATTAGTTCACCCATAAACTCATTTCTAATTCATTTGGAAAAATTTTAAAAAAATAAACACATAAATAATTTCATGAATATCCAAATATAATGTCATCTATATAGATTTAAACAAATAAAACATCATTTGAAATTTGTTTTATAAAAATAGTGGGATCGACTATATATATTTTGAATCATATGGAAATAAGAAAAGCACACAAATGATCATACCATGTTCTTGGAGCTTGTTTCAAATCATATAAAGCATTTGATAATTTAAAAATATGACTCAGAAACTGTGGGTTTGTAAAACCAGGGGATTGTTCAACAAAGACATCCTCAAATATATACCCATTTAAAAATGTACTCTTAACATCTATTTGATAATGTTTGAAATTCAGATGTGCATCATAAGGAAGCAGGATTCTTGTGGCATGAATTCTAGCTACTTGTGAAAAAGTCTCCTCCTAATGAATTCCTTCTTCATGACTATAGCCTTGTGCCAAAAATCTAGGCTTGTTTCTAACAATTTTAGCAAACTCATCATCTTTGTTTCTAAACACCCATTTAGTGCCTATGGTGAATGTCCCCTTAGGTCATTCAACATGTTTCCAATCATTTTTCCTTTCAAACCGATTATGATTTTCTTGCATAGCCATCACCCAAAATTCATCATTGATAGCATCATTAATGTTTTTGGGAAAAAATTTTCTACACAAAGACATGATTTTCAACCTTATTTATAAGAGAAGCTATAGTTTGAGTTCCTTTCACTATGTCTCCTACAACATCATATAAAGGATCGTTTTTAAGAGATATAACAACTCTAGAAAAAGAGAGACTAATGATTTCAGATTCATCAATAGTTTCGGGTTCATTTTGTCTTGAGGTTATGAAATTTCCAGAACTAGAATTTTTCACAGATTCATGCACAAAATGGTTGGAGAATTTTTTATCAATGTTTATAATTGATACTTCATCTTCCAGGTTCTCTAAAATGGTTTTAGGCTCATTTGGATTTGTTTCATCAAATTTGACATGGACAAATTCTTCCACACAATTAGTTACATTATTTAACACTCTATAAGAAATACTATATATGGAATACCCTAAAAAGATACCTTCATCACTCTTAGATTCAAATTATTCAAGATTTCTCTTAGTATTAAGAATATAGTCATTGCAGGAAAAATTTAGAATTAGTTAACCTAGGGTTTTCTATTTATCCAAAACTCATAAGTAGTCATCTTAATAATAGGTCTAATAAACACTATATGGATTAAGTATCATGATGTATTGACAGATTCAGAGATAAAATATATTTGTAGGTTATATTGTCTAAGCATTGTTCTAGAAATATCATGTAGGGTTCTATTGATCCATCTATATCTCTATTTTGTTGAGGTTTTCTAGGGGTAGAGAAATATTTACTATCACCATTTTGTGAGAAAAATGATTCAAACTCATGATTTTCAAACTCGTGGCCATAATCACTTCTTACGGATTAAATTCTATGTCCACTAGAAATTTCCAATGACTTGGCATATTCAGTAAAATATGTGCATGCTTCACTTTTGTGAGCATGAAAAAAGGTCCAAGTATATCTAAAAATTTCATTTACAAGAAAGGAAATATAGTTCTTCCTAATTAAACTATAAAATGTAGATTTTCCATATAAATCGATCGGAATTAGTTCCATAGGTTGGGGTGTTGATACTTTACTCTTTTTTTGAAGGAAATTTTGTGTTGTTTTAACTTTTGATAAGGATTTCACAATTTTTCATTTGGAAGCTCATGTTAGGGTAATTATTTATATATGACTTTTCTAGTAATATTTATAAGTGATTGATTATTACATTTTCTTACTCTCATAGTCCATATCCAAGTCTCTTTATGAATTACATCTAAACATGAATCATTTTGAGAGGAAAAATAATCAAATATAATAGAGTAAACATTTTCATTTCATAATAAAAAAACACTAATTCATCATTAGAATTAAATACATTGCAAGAATCATCATCAAATCTAACATGAAAACCATCGTCACATAATTGTGAGATACTAAGAAGATTTTATTTTTATCCATCAACAAACAATACATTAGAAATTAAAATAGAGTTATAGTTTCTAATTTGGCCGAGGCCAATGATTATGCCTTTGGAATAATCAACAAATGTGACAATTCCTCCATATATTTTTATTTCATTCTTGAAGCATGAGTAGTCCCATATCATGTGTCTGGAATATCCACTGTCCAAGTACTATACACTTTTATAGGAACAATTTATGAATCTTTCCAACAAAATGATTAAGGAAAAACATATTTTGGTACACATACTTGATTGAGTTCAATTATATTAGTAATTAGTGATTTAGGATCCCATATCTGCATTATAGGTTTTAAATAAGCATTCAGAAAAGTATTTTCAAAATGAACTCTATTTGGTCTAGATGAACCTGAAATAGTTCAAGATGTATCATAAATAGAAATTGTTTATTTGTGTCTAGAACTGGGAGTAAAACTATATGTACTAAATTATTAAAAAAATAGTTCTACCAATATTTTTTTTCTTTATTGATAAGCAATTATATTGTGATATTTAGGGTCAATTGTTTCCCTAGAATTTGAGTAAAGTTATTTGACCCATTGGTAAAATTTTCTAGGTCATTCTATAATTCATCATTAGACGTTTTAAATTGGTTGTTCTCTTTGAGTAGTTGATCACTTTTTTCGGTTGGGAGTTTAGTTTTAATAGTCACATAATAAGAATATTGTTTATTCAATGATTTAAATTTGACATTTAATTTATTTCAAATTTCTTCAATCATGTTACAGTAATAAAAAATTTCTTCATTAGTCATATTTTCATGGTCACTATCATTTTCGAAATAGTAAGAATTATTTAATGTAGAGTCCAGTATTACCACAGATGTGTTTGTCATAAAACACATATTGTAATTGTTCTCCTGTTCATCATGTTATTTTTTTGAGTCACTTGAACTTTTTTCAGAAGCACTACAGGTTGCTTTAATGGCTTTTTTATGCTTCATGTCCATGTACTCATATTTATTTTTGTACTTGAGCTTTGGACAGTCGGCCCTGATATGTCCTTTGTGCTTACATTCATTATAGACATTCTCATCAGTCTTGTCACTTATTTTCTAGTCTCTCTTCAAATATCCTTTTTGGTCATATTTTCCCTTGAAGTTACCCTTTCAAAAAAATTTATTCTTCTTGTAATATTTCTTGAATCTTTTGGTCAATTGATCCATTTCCTCTTCAATTATAGGTGATGTTTGTTCACTATTATAACATTCTACATAAGATTCCAATTTCCCTTTGTCTTTGTGATTAGAGTTGGTGGTCTTAATTGTAATATATTTCCTATTTGGTTAATCTTCCTCTTCCTTATTGACTTTCATTTCCAATTTATACATCATCAGTTTACTAATGTGTTCTTTTATAGGTATCATGATGATGTCGCATGATTCTCTAATAGAGACAGAGGTTTCCCTCCATCTATAAGGAAGACATATGATAAATATAATGATTTGATCCTTAGTAGTGACTTCCCTTCTAGGAGAAATAATTGTGTTGACAATCTCATTGATCCTAAGATACATGTCAGAAATATGATTGTCCAGATTTATTTTAACATTATTATATTTAATAGTATAAGTATTATGTCTCATTTATTTTACACTAGATGTTCCTTCATGTTAAACAAATAGAGTATCCTAAATTTCATGTGCAGTTTTAATAGTAGAAATTCTATTGAATTCTTCATCACATAAAGAGCAGTATAAAGCATTCATAGCTTTGAAATTTTTATTGTACACAGTTTTGGTAGTTTCATACCATGAGATTATATTAGTAGTAGAAATATTATATCCATCTGTAATGGAAGATGAAATATCATAAAACAAACTCTCTATGTTAATTTTCATTTTAAATTTTCATTGAGAATAGGTGGTTCCATTAAAGAATGGAGGTCTATTGGTTTCAGAACCTTCCAATTTATTATACCTAACTCATTAATAATATGAATGATCTATAAATTTATAATTAACAAATGCTTATTGATCTTTAAAGTACAACTAAAATCATAGTTTTTTAAATTTAAACAATGTCTTCATAAACAACCTCTGATACAAATTGTTGGTCAGAGTAGATTGCTCAATAGGGGGCGGGGTGAATTGAGTAACTATGAAAATTTCTGATTATAATTTATTTCTAAAAAGATTACCCAAAAGGTTAATTAATTCCCAATTAATCAATGTTATACTGTTATAATGGTTCGAGTGTTAATATAACTTCATATAAGATTGATTAGTTATCCATAATAATAAAGTCAGTTATTAAGATTTATTTTTCTGTTATTCTACTAATACAATTCAACTATAACTTCTTTACAATATTAAAAATCAATGTGATTTTAGTGATATCTAAATTATAGAGTAAATCAGTAAAGTAGAAAAGACTAAACTAATAAGCACAGTGGATATGAAACAAGTTGTTTAGTCTCCAGCCGAGACCTAATCCACTCCACTTGGTGATCACCTACCCCCAATTAGATTATATTAAAAAAATTATCCACACCCAGGATCGGGGATATCAACAATAAACAAGACCTTCCAAGACACATAGGGACCTCTTTCATAGTTTTTCGTTATTACAAACAAATATTCCACACAATGACCCATTCTACACTTATCGTGGGTATACACACAAGTAAAATAATGTTTGAGTAAGTATATTGTGTATCGTTCAGTTTAATGCATGATACATAGTGTCTTGTAATACAGATACACAATCTCCTAGAATTTTAAAAAAATTATACACAATAGAGCCGAAATATAGAGATTGTTTTAGAAGTGCTCTTAGTGTTAGCCATTGCAGCTCTAGACTTCTAAAATGAGGCAGATGCAGAACTCAAGTCGTCATATAGAAAATATAGTGTCATGTGTCAGGTAGATCCAACTTATGTTCATCATGGTGTTTTATAGAGCGCATATGTTCTTGGGGTTCTAGGATTTCAGTATGCTTCGTGTGTTCTTCATTAGAGTAGAGTTGAACGTTATAATCCTCTAAGTGTATTATGAGTACTCGCTCATGCCCACCATCTTTTTTTATTTTTTAGTATCATGCAACTATTATTGCTTATTTTCTATCTTTATTTCTGGTCTACATTACACTTTTATCTAGGAGTTCATGTGATTTAGCTGATATGTTGCATGTATTCTCCACCTCATACCTCATATATCAATGAAATGTCTACAAAAGAAATATTAATTATGTCAGTGCATTAAAATCTTCAAATACGACTACTAGAGATCAAATCAAAAGAAAATAAAACATATCAGGAAATGATGTCAATGTATGTCATGGAAACTGTGTCTCCTTCACATGGTGTATGGATTAGCCACAATGTCTTATCATCAATGTGTCTAGATGTCATGGTCTATTGATGTCACGGTGTCTTGTTCACAGTGACTACTTCACAATGTCTTACTTTCTGTGTATTATCGTCACGGTGTCTGTATGTCACGACATCTTTATGTCACGTTGTCTTTTTTCATGGTGACTCCTTCTTGGTGTCTACATCACAGTGTCTTGCAGTCACAGTGTATAGATGTCAGGGTGAATGGATGTCACTGTGTCTTGATTTAATAGTGTATTAATGTCACGGTGTCTTGATGTCACGATGTCTTATGGTTATGGTGTCTGGATGTCATGGTGGCTTGATGTCATGGTGCCTTGATGTCATGGTGTCTTGATGTCATGGGGTCTTGTTCAAGGTCGCTTCTTCACGATGTCTCAGACATTCGGAAATATCTATATTCAGACCTAAGCAGTGATATTTATGAATTGAATTAAATGTAATTTTTTGTAAGATAAATCATTTTAAAGTGAATAAAAAGATATTATATAGTATCCAAACTATGTGTATAGAACATAAGTTCTTTGGATATATTTTACAAATATACCGTACATTTGATGTGAGATAGACTACATAGAGTTAACATGGTTTATAAACTAAATATAATTTGTGACCATTAAATCATGATTAATACTTGAAGAGTCTAACACATATCATGTAAAATAATAGTATACATAACATATGGATAAAAAATAATAATCTGTCACAAAAAATATATTATATAGGCTGTATATTAGAGATACAAATCGACGTAATGAGTGATCATATTATAATCATTTGGTTTTAAAAAAAAAATAATCATTTTACATGAGAATTTAAAACCTGAATCATAGAAAAAATATGAATGGATAGTAAATCATCAATATGTAATAAATATTTAGTCATAACATAATCCATGAGTTATAGGTTTTTATAAACTTGGGTCAATAGTTATAAATCATTAGAAGACAGATTATGTATGTTTCATAAAATATGAATGCATAAAAATAGAAAATATAAATACTATAACTTATGTGAAGGTTATCGAACAATATATATTTTTCATAATTGAAAAACAATTCTTCCTTATAATATAGTTCTCTTTGGATAACATAAGGAGTCCCTTAAATTAAATTATTGTATATTACATCATTTAAGATGAATATAATATGTATAAAGGAATCATTCAATCCTTTGAACATAAAAGTTAATTTACTTTTTGATTACTGAACATAACCAACATATTTTCCATAATCATTAAAATTTTCTATAAGTAATAATCACTGGAGTAACCATTTTGAAATACATCATACATAATATCATTCATCATAACATGGGAAAAGAAAAAATATGAAATGTGAGAACCCATATTTCCTTTAATGGTAAACATTATATATATCAATCAAGTATCGTAAGTGATTATAGAATGGGGTTTTATGTATGAGAACATAATTACTATGAAATGATATAAAATACCAGAATCATATTATATATTACATGATTCATTAATAATCATAACATTGGATTACTCTTTTGGCATAAACAAGAGCCATATGTTGATAGTCATTCCGTATTATGACATAGGAATCATGATCTGTCATAATAGTGCTGGAGAGAAAAAATAATACGTATTATGAAACATTTTGATGAAAAATACCAAGTCATTCTTTGTCTAATAAGATTTTATAACCTAATTCCATGATTAAATCAGTCTTAGGATAACCATTTGTATAGATTTTTGTCTTTGACGTATCACATATGCACACTTGTACTTGGTGAAAATACTTGTGAACCATTTGAATCTCATGGGACATAAAAATTTACACAATATGTGGGAGGTATATAATTCACATACCCATCACATTGTTATAGACAATACACAAAGACTCACACACACACAAACACAAATATATACTATCCACATTAACAACATGTCATTAATTATTCTTTTATCCCACAAATGATATATTTGTTTCATTAAACATTCAATAAATTATCACCATAAACCATTATGTTATAGAAAATCATTTTAATTACTAGAGTATATACTACTAAATTAGAATAATAACAAAAATAATTGTGTACAATTTTTGAACAATTTTAAAAAATATTTACAAACAATCCATAGTGAACAAAAAATTAATATCATTATGATTTGGAAGCTATTAAAATTTACAAAAACTAAAAACAAATAGAAATGGTTTTATTAATAAAAACCCCTCTATATATAAAAATGAAGCATAATAATGATGAATATACATATATAATAGAATAGTTGATGATGAAATAAAAATTTAATTAATAACACAATAATATAATGAAATAAATAAAATGTTAAAAATATCGAATTTTAATATATTTTAAAAAAATTAAGAGATATTAAGAATAAATTTTACATAAAATATGATTGTAGAGAATATAATTATCAAATATGTATAAATAATATGGTGTATGAATGAAATAGGTTTTAGTAAAAAATTCAATATTGTAAAATAATTGATTAAAAAACCCTTATTGACCATTGAAATAAAAAAACCATGAATATAACAACATGAGAATTAACATAAATAAAATAGTATTAGGAGAGTCATTATATAAAATGTAAAACAAGTATTATAAAAATAATTAGTGATAGTCAGAAAAATTTTCATGTCCCCTTCCCCCATGAATACCCCTCCATGGGTGGAAATGATGAAAGGGAGATAATGACCATAGAGTACAGCCTCTAGTAGGCCCTGAGATGGAAAATAGCACCATGGGTGTAAACATATAACAAAATGGTAGGAGTTACCATTTATAAGGAAATATTAATTGACGATAAGACGTATCAACCGAACCAAAGTCAACGTCATTTATAGAATGAAAACCCATCATAGAATCAATGAATTTGAAAAACATATATAAATAAATGTCTCCAAATAAAGTACCCTATTACACAACTAGATCAATACCATATACACTTTCCCATGTTCCTAGCATGTAATTTCCAACATAGTCAATGAAATCCTCCTGGAAATAAGAAAATAAATTCATATACGTCGGGTTAGAATACATGTATAAATAGTTGGAAAACAAATGTATCCCATGAATAAATGAAAGGATCATAATAATGAACCTGTGATAATACAATATAACAAGAAAACCTACCAGGTATGCTAAAAATACACCAACCTCACCAAATAATTCTCACCACAAAAACTCAATCAATGTAATGTAATACAAAAGAAAACGCATCAATGATGATGTACCTTGCACCACATTCCCATTGATTAGATACGCTCAAACCAAAATTATAGATGTCCTATAACTCCGACCTCTTTCCAATACACAGCATCACATATCGCATGATGACACCCGTACCACACACCACAATACATAAAAACCCCACACATTTGGGACACACACAACACCACATCACATTTTATCCCTAAGAATACATGAAAATAACATCACAACTCATTATAAAGACACCTATAACACCACATATCTACTAATCCCAAAGACACCTGATAATCCTTGCTAGAAATTAGATAATGAATCTTGGTACATCTTCTCCTGGAAGAGGGATAATTGTAGACCATGTGTCTGTCCATCCATCTTCCCACCAATATATCATGAAGGAGACCCCCACTTGACTATGCGGGTGTTCATAACATTGTCCTCAACAAGTTTGGGGAGTGTATATATATAACAAAGATAATTAATGTGTAAATATATATAATCAAACACTCAATCCCATCCTATGGGTTCTCAAACTAATAACCAGATCATGATTTTATCACCATTGTAACCACCTCTAAATGCATAAAATCACATGTAATACCACTAAACCCACTACATATCTCCATCCAATATCATTTCAACACACCATTAATTTAATTAATTAGTATCATCCACATATAACCACACAAAAAACCATTTAATTATTCAATATCCATTTTTGTTCCATTAACCAAACCAACCAAATACATTCCAAATATTATTATAAAAATATTTATTTATTCCATCGATAATTAGGTATCTAGAAATAATCAACCACTACCACAAAACCACAAAATAATGAAAAAACCACCTCGTCACTGCCCCAAAATAACATCCAAACAAATCACATATTAACCCACACCTGACGGAAACAAAAAATCATCATCCCACAAGCATGGCCACGCATCACAACACTTCAAAAGCTATTTAATAATTAATAAAGGTTATTTCATCATATTAACCTTTATTTTAGGTGAGTTATCACACATACCAGAATCCTAGGGAACCCATTTCATTATCCATGTACATGTAAGTAATAAATTTTCATTTACATTTATTTCACCTAAATTAAATCCAATGGTGAAAAATAGAACACATACACACAGTCCCTGAAATGTCGCAAATGAAAATAAGTTTTTCTGTGGAATCAATACCATTCAATCATGATATCATAGTCCTACCAAGTCTATAATGATATTTGAATCCTAGCCCTTTACCCATAAATTTAAATATATCTAATGACTTATATTTAATTAACACAGAAAAACCATAATCCATAGGTATAAAAAAATATTTTTACTCCCACATGATACAAAATAAAAGGGAAATAAAAAAACATTACCTCATAATTTTTTAAGTCAATGTGAACCCTATAGAGAGGAAGAATTACAACAACCAACAAACTCTCTATAGGAAAACACAAATCAATCTATACACACTGAAAGATCATAATAACATAACTTAAAAGGTATACCTGAACCAAATCACATCACTATAGTGAATCCTAGATGAAGAATATAAGGGAACAAATGATAATTAATGTAAAACTCACCACATATCATATAAAAAATCCCAATAATTAATCCCGCATAAAAGGGATCTCCAAACGTGAAAGGAGAAGGTTATTAGATGCGTGGAACGAGAGAAAAGACAATTTCCTTAATGTTTGGAAAAAAGCCTAGTAGCTGAAACCATTAAAACAATATTGTATAATTGAATTACACAACATGTATTCCCACTTTCCCATTTTGGAATCCCATCCTTGGATGATTCTCAAAAAATTCATCACCTTTTTATTATTTAACCCAAAAAAATCATGTCATTAAACTTACCCTAATAATCCTTGAAACAAACGTTCATGTGGTTCCCAACACTTACACAACGTTTATTTTTTTTGGTATCAATGATGTACCTAAAACTCCCCTGAAAACTTCATGAAACAACCCCAAAAAAATTACCACACAAAAACAGCTATGTACATACCAAGAAGGAACAAAACACTAAATTAGATACCTCCCAATCAACTCTCACCCTCTGGAATCCAAATTCAAAACTAGATTGAAAGGGATCTAGTCAACCACCCCATTAGATACCTCTCAAGGATATCATCATACTTAAAATAGTACATCCACCCAATCATGCCAACCAAAATGAAAACAAAATGACATGCACAACCCCCTGTCACCACCTCTCACATTAAAAAACATCCACTCATCCACTACACAACCAAATCAACCTCCACACACCCAAAAAAATAACTAAATCCAATATACTAAACCATACCAATCACAAAAATCAATGAATTTGGTCTTCCATGTCATGATACAATCCCCTCTCGGAAACACTGACTTGCATACATGGGATTAATCATATCTCACGTAATGTGTATTCATTCTGATTCAGGTCCACCCCTTTTCAAATGTCTTTAAATTATCACACATCACTCCATAGAAATAAAATCAACGGGAAAAGAAACATATCTCTAAAAAAAAGGTTCCAAAAAACAAATCAAAATGAAAAAACAAATATAATTGAAAACTCAAAACAACTATAGTAATTGGGCTCGCATCTGTGTCCTAGGCTCCTATGTAGCATATTCAAAGATATCATGCCTCCATAGGAACCGAACCTAGGAAATGGTTCATACTAATAGAAACTTATCTCGAAGATATTGGATCTCCACTAGATTCTCCCTAAATGTTGTTTATCCACAACATACAACTCCCCCAAATCAATGAAATGGTAGTGATAACTAAGATATTAATGACAGATAGAGATAGGGATGACATGGTGGAATCATAATAGCTGAGTCCTATGTTACAATCGGTATGGTACCACACCAAAAATCTCCAACACTTCAATGGTCGAAACAGATATGGGAGAAAGCATAAATCCTTTATGAATCCTCTTCTGGCCATGTCGATGGGTCAAATTCAAGAACACATGGTCTCCAAACTCAAAATACAATGGCCCACTTTATTTATTATTATAAGACATGTTCCGGTCCGACACTACAATTATCCTCTCACAAACAATAGAATGTTTTAATTATTCTCTACACCACATCGAGTCTATGAAGGATAATATCCCCATCCTCAGTCTTGTACAATGGAGAATGACATTTTTGTTTGTAAAAAGCTTCAAAATGGGCCATTCCATGGGAATATTAATTTCTATTATTGCAATAAAACTATACCAAATGTAGGTGTCATACACAAGATCCACTAATGTCCAATATTTAGGTCATCAACTTATTCTCCAACTTATGGATAGTATTCTTTATATTATTGTCCATATAATAGGGAAATGTTATACTGAGGTGCAACTGAGTATCAAAAGTATGATACAATCTCCTCTAGATTAGATATGTAAAACATTTGTGCCTATGTTGAAAAAAAATCAAGAACATTTTTCTTGGTATTTAATTCCTATAAAACTAGAAATAGAGATGAAATCTACACTACTACCCCCTTAATTTTGGGCCACCAACACATTTTTATTAGACCATGTAACATTTTGGAAGCTAATTAGTGTACATATAAAGGTGAGATATGAAAATCAATAAAAATACCTTTCGTAAATTCCATCGGAACAAACATACTACCTTGAAAGAGCATCTTGTTTACACAATCCTCTGAAAATTTATATAGAGAATCTCCATATCCAACATTATCACACATAACCTCAACATATGATTCTCCCTACTAAGACACTTCCACCTACTACATTAGAGAATACCATACCATCAACTGAAACAAATAGACTCTTCCACCATCTGACATTACATCTATTTCCAAGTCTTCACACTCCTCCATTGCACTCCATGAATCTTCAGATTCTTGATCAACATCCATCTATGATTTTTTCTCCCTGAATTAGCAATTACATTCACCCTTCATAAGTTACATATGATCTCAAATTTGTTGTCCAAAATTAACCCTATCCACCTCCACTATAATTGATTCATGTAAAATATGGAAAAGACATATTTCAAAATCATATGTTCGGTGAATCCCACAAAGCCCTCCCTATAGGGGGAATGCTTCTGCAATGTCATCAAAATCAGAATCTACAATATTTCAAGATTATCGGTTATATAGTTAAATAGATGGGAAAATAAATGCAAAGAAACAATATATGTCCCCACCTGATAAATAATTATAATTCATCGCATGCACAAATGGGAAGCATCAAAAATCACCAAAATCAACACCAATTACCTAGGAAACTGGATGACATGATCACATAACAACATCCCTTTATAGTTATC
This sequence comes from Viscum album, assembly GCA_963277665.1. Lineage (NCBI taxonomy): Eukaryota > Viridiplantae > Streptophyta > Magnoliopsida > Santalales > Viscaceae > Viscum > Viscum album. The sequence continues at coordinate 2,029,883,814 of OY728151.1, read as the reverse complement.
AATATCTATAAGGAACTAATCAGTTTGGATTCCTAGTAAAATATGTCAATACGGATGTAAATAGAGGTAAATTCGGTACTGACCTTCAATAGTATAATAGGAGATTGATATAACTATGAAAATAATCCACATTCTCGAGAGCTTCCCAAGAAAAACAACTTCAACCTAGGATGGGTCTACATCCACACCCTATTACGATACCACATTCCCAAGGAATTTCACCTCATAAGCCCCATAATCATTGATGGTTCATTCTTAATACCAAATGGCATGACTAAAAACTATAACATCCAACAAATTCTTTTGAATATTGTCATTCAGATATAACCCAGCGTCACCCTTAACTACTGTTATGTATACTACATGTTTATTATAAAAAAACATTTCACCCCTCGATGTTCTTGGATATGATCATTTGTACATGCAAGAGTACTGGTTTTTGACTGTCACCTGATTCAAACTTCGGTAGTCTATAAAACTCCATAGAATACAATCCACATTATTGGAAAATAAATCTTGAGCACACCATGGTGACACAATTGGCCGAATAAAATATTTTTTTAATATGATCATCAATATAAAACCTCAAATACCAAAACAAAAAATGTCATGACCCATCCCCTAGGGCGCATGTTATGACTACCCCAAGACCACCTTCCATAGAAAAAGATCTGGTTACTAGCACCAAAAAGGATTATCCCTTTAATGGGAAGGCATTGCCTTTAATCATGTACAAACAAGTATACTAGTAAACAATATGATGAAACTGCAAAATAAACTGTTACAGTAAAATATTTTTGTTAGTAAAGGGGATAGAATACAAGTAAAACTGAATTGTAAAAAAATAGTTAAATAGTAAAAATCAGCTCCAGGATCATCCACTACAGATCCTACCAGAAGGGTAGGTACAACTCATGATCAGTAGTTCACTCATGACACCAGGCCAAATGGTCCACCTCTGAGCACCGTCCAGTCCTAGCTGTTTCTACCACAATCAATGATGTATGTCATGTGTAAAAGACACAACAAGGTGTCAGCGAAGCCCGTACATGGGTGAGTTTAACGATAATCAAAAGGGACCTCGAGTCCCTATTGGTCTCCTACTGTTCCACAAAGGAGAAATCTCAAAACAAGACTTCTACTCTACTTAGGTATATGGACATACATATTCCTATTTTATCAAGATATAACGATCTAATACATGAGGGAAGAATACCACCAAGGTAACACCACGTAGGTAAAAGTACAACCAAGGGTAATACCACGATGGTAACACCACGAAGGTAAAATTACAACATATGTAACACCATGAAGATAACACGGTGAAGGTATATGTACCACATAAGTAACACCACAAAGATTTCCTAATGACGTTAAAAGAACCACACATGTATCACTGTGAAGATATCACTACGAAGGTAAAAGTAACACCGAAGTATCACCATGAAGATAAAATTACCACCCCATTATCACCATGAAGATTGAAGTACCACAAAGGTAAGGGAAATATATCACCCAGGTATAAGTGTTGTATAAATGTATAGATGAATAGTTATGAATCTAGATCATCTTAATTCTGTCAAGAGGAACTACTATTGTCCACTGTGTGTCTGACCCCAATAGGATTGATTGGTAGTAACCCCTACAATGACCCAGACATGATCTGATCTACCCAGGATCGATATGTAACTAACCCCGAATGACTCACACGGGATCTGAACCACACAAAATAGATAGGTTACTAACCCCCAAAATTACACACATAGGATCTAACTTACATAGGATTGGTATTAATTGGCCCACACAAGATCACTTGTGACATAACACCACATGATGTGACCCACAAAATATCTGACCCACACAAGAAAACTAATCACAGACCCCCACAGGATCTGACCCACACATTATTGGACCCACACATGATCTATGCTAACCCACATAGAATCACTCGATACTAACCTTTGTATGATAAGTATCACAACTATGCCTTACTTCCAGCCACTAGATTCCTCGCACCCTATGCACTCGAGTTCCATAGTATCTTTTACTCAAGATATTTGTCATACCTAGACCACCAATAACATTCACAAAGAGTAACCAAATGTTCTAGAATGTCATAAAGTGTCAAATGCGACATACGTCATGTGAATTGGATGCCCGATCTGTTACTTATAAGGGTTTTAGCTCCGGAAGCCCAGTAGGATTTGGGTTTGATCCAACCCGTTCATACTCCAAACATTTCCAAAAATCATGTAGATTATACCAAAAATAATATTCTCGGTTCAAGGATCCCAACACAGTAGATTGTTCATCAAACAGTCATCTGGTTCCCAAGATATTTCCCTTTACATGTTTTTGGCCCCGATTGTGTTCAGGAATGGTTAGACCTAGTAAGACCGACCTAGACTGACCGGATCTGGGCTGGGCCCTAGAACGCTAGGCTGAGATATGACCCTACCCTCAAAGTTGCATCCCATCCCCAAGGAGGCGTACTACCAAAGGGGCGACCCGATGGGCAAGTGGCAGACCGCGCGTAGCGTGACAATCTAGGCAGCGGCCTGGCCGCGTGAGGCTCAAACCACAAGGGGGTCCACACTATCGATTACTAGGGGAGCGACCCCTGGTTAATCTCGAATGGTCTTTAATAATTTGGCCTTCTTCGTAGTGGCGGCGCCTCATGGATCCATCATGTAGAACGCAATTCCCACTAGAGGGTTCCTGCAGATTTCATTGTGGCCGATGTGCAAATTGATTTCTCCAACAGCGTGTCACTCTTCCACCGACATCCAGCTGGTATGATGGACGCCTTCCTCTGGACTGCCACAATAGTTGTGTCGCGCCCCGAGTCCTTCGTCAGCGAGCAAGTCGCACTAGAAACTCTTTTCGCGGCAGGCTGGTGCGTGGGCTGCCACCTCCAACAGCCTCAGCTGACGATCTGAGACCCCTTACTCATCATTAGCGCACGACGAAGCTCTGTATGTTCTACGCGGATGGCTGTTGTCGAATTGACTGATTTCCATTGTGGATTTATGCAATTTTCTACTCCAGTGGACATCGGTGTGTCACCTCCTTTGTAGCCAATCGATGTCATTGTGTCGACGATCAATCATGGAGGCGCAAGGGTAGCAAATTAGTAGAGGGATATTTCTTTTTTTTAGGCTCACGCCTTTCAGTGTTATCTTGTAATCAAAAGGGGTATTTAAGGGCTCAAGAATTAAATTTAAATAAACAATAATTAAACCCATAGATGAGGTTATTGGAGAGCCTATGTGCTTGAGGATGGGGGTCGGTGTTCATCATCCTCCACAACTAGTTTACAACTATGCTCCTCATATGCCATCCTTCTGTTTGAGTTTCAGTGTATCTTGTCACCTACTACTAGAACTGGCTCTGTCCTCTATGGGTTTGGCATCATGAAACATTACCAGCACTTCACTACTTAGTGAATCTGTGTCGATTCCCCTCCCCTAGATCCAATTAATAGGAGATGGGAGGGTATGTAACGACATGTGGAATTAATGGGGGCTCATTAATTAGGAACCTTTATAATTCCCCGATGACATCGTTACATAAGATTGATAGGTCATTCCATTTATTGGCTTGATACATCACAGTTCCAACACCCTTCTTGTCTGTCGGTGGATAAAAATGTAAATAAAATAAAAAAATAATGTTCATCTATTTTTTTGAAATGTCACAAAACATAACTTTTTTATGTTCCAACTGTAGTCTGGGTAATGTCCCCCATAATAGAATCTCGGTGTTGTAGATTCAATAATGCCCTCAGATTTGTAATCTGATCACCAGTTCAAAAGATAGAAAACTCCACACCCATGTTTACTGAACACCTTAAAAATCTAATAAAATGATTAACAGTCACCCTCGACTCAAGACGATTGAGGTTATGTTCCTACTAAAGAGGAAATACCACAACGAACTCAATGATATGATTATATTTTAAATATGAGTTATCATTTGGAAGTTATTGATTTTACAATAAAAAATTGTCACTTAATATTTATATTCATGGCCTAAAACTAACGTTCACTGATAGCCTGTGCTAACGAATTTTAGAATCTTCCAAAATTGGGAATACACTAACGAGCTTAGGGGTGGTCATGAATTTTTAATCTGAGTCACCGTTCATGATTAAAAATAATTTAAAAATTAAAATAACTTTATTTAAATATTATAATTACATTTTTTCCATTTTCATGTTTTCTCAAGGGAGGGATGTTTCCACTAAACATAAGTCATGCCGATGGTGAACCCACCTTCCTAAACAAAACGGTGGCCTCAAATTACTACTATGGGAAACAATTTAATTTTTTCCCCCTTTTTCAAGAAAACTGCTTACGAGCGCTAATTGAATCTTAACAAAACCTCAAAGAATTTTTTCTAGAACTCCAGGCCTTTGAATCATACACCGTAAGATTTCGAAGTCTCAAAATAATTCCATACAATAAAAAAATTATAAGTAAATTTTTTGACATTACATTCTCCCCACCATAGTCCTTTAGATCCCCAAAAGAAAAAATAATGTAAAATTAAAACAAAAGAGTTTATTGAGAATGAATTTGAGTCTCCCACTCCCATGTTCTATCATGACGGTGCCCATGCTGTTATCAATCTCACAGGACATGGATTGACGATCCATGAAGGGCTAACTTATTTTGATCTTATATCACCACTGAAACCTCCATAATGGTTTTTCCAATGACCATCTCGCCCCAGTCGATAACGTCTGATTTATCATGCATGAATCTCCTCAGTTGTGACACATAGAAAAAAACATTATGCACCTTGGAAATATTTGGTGGAAAATATAGACTCCATTCCACCTCGTTAACTCTACTGCGAATCTAGAAATATCTAGTGAACATTCTAGATAGTATGCCACACTGCTCCAACCATTGCAATTATTGTTAGGGGAGAGACTCATAGGGAGACATGGAATCACTCATCGAACTCCAATGATCTTTCTCCTCTATAGGCATTAAATTTTTTCCATCATTGTTTAGTTTTCACTTTTTGAAAAGTGATAAATCATGATACGAACTCTGAAATTGCTTCAGTTAACATAGTCCATAGTTTCTAATATCGGATGTCTTAGTACATATTCACCAATCCAGGATGTACCTTTAAAGTGAATGTATGGAACTCCTTCAAAATCACCACTCTTTGAGCCACTAGTACCATGGTACATCCACTAGTAAGGATGATGTGATACCCACCTTCATTAAGCTCAGCAGGTGCTTGTCCTGTGGATATCTGAGTACGTTGTGCCCCGTAGTCAGTGTCCCAAAGTTGTGCTTTCCAAACATGCTGACAAATTGGGGGATTGATAGTCACAGTCTATAGGAATGGTGATTCATCCTTATCCATGAAAGATAACTGCATCATGACTAGATGCACTGATTCCTCACTCAGAAATTATAGACCAGACCTCATGCAGAGAGTGTCTGCTACAATGTTTCCCATTCCATTGAGTATATACTATCTCAAAGCCATAGTCCATGAGGAAATCTTCCCATCACTATTGTCTTAGGATTAGTTCCTTATATTAGATGACTTATATTAGACTCTTGTGATAAGATTAATCAGTAAACCGTTTACCCATCAAGTAGTGCCAACACATCTTCAGTGAAAATAATATTGTTTCAAACGACCTATCATGGGTAGCATAGTTCTGCTCATGTTTTCTCAATAGCTGTGAGACGTAGGCAATCAATGCTACTCCAAAATTAGGAAACTACTTTGTCTGGCCCCTGATTCTTCGTACTATACTATATACCCAACACCCTCTTATTTTGGATTTCATATGGGGGCACTCTTCATCCTCTGTCTCATTTCTTGAATGTTCTTCTGACATATCTCCATCAATATGAAAGGCTCCACCAACATTTTCAAAGAAGACAAGGGTTCTATTGCCTTGGAGAAATATGGTTCAAATATCTGGAAGTACGCAGACCAAGAGGAAGACTCTCTCCCTTCAGGGAGGTAATCTTGGAAACATCTACTGAAAAGATGAACACATACTCTACCACTACAGCAGTGGATTGAAAATTCAAAACTCATTCTTTCATAGGGGTGTGGCCAGCCGACTCAATAGTGATCAGTTGCACCCTCCTATCGATGATTTTATCATGTGCTTTCTGGGATTCCTTTTTCTATGACCAAGGAAAACCCCATTCCAATGTTATAGATAAACCACAACCTTTTTCCCTAATACAGTCAATCTGATTATGAACTGTGTATGTCTAGTCCATACCCAAACTAATGTCTCTAGACATATACGCTACCATAATGAAGTTCCAACCAAGACTATAACATCACGAGTCAGATCACACCTCCAGCAAAATTTTGAATTTTTAGTCTCCTACCAACAATATTTCTAGACGTAAGGTTCATGTCAATGGTTTAACTGGAAGCACTAGATCGTTAACAAGATTCATGAATTAAGGAATTATTTTTTAATATTCCAATCAATATGGAAAATGGTAGTAGACAATGACCGAAACTCTAATCTTTCCCAGAGCCCTGGGGTTACACTCCGTAACCACATGTAGCTACTCCCTTCACATGTCATAAAACTCCCATAGCCTATTGGGGACCAAATTGGGGTAGAGGGTGTAACATGTAGAAATTTATACCATCTTATGCTTCTCTACTTCCTCCATATCTACATCTTCTACCCTACAGATTCCTCATCCCCTATGACATCATCTTCCTGAAAAATTTTACATGCCCATGTATCTGAGTCTGGTCCTTGTTTCCTACTTTCCCACTACTATTATTCACTGGTTGTATCCATTCATCCAAAGAACATTCTACCAAATAGGTTCTATCTAGAAACCAATCATACGTAGAAATTCATAGAGGAATAGTGATGGATCAGATGTCCTTAAAAACACCACATTCAGAGGCCCAAAACAGATGCACTATCCTTAATGTATTCATTGAGTACATGAGATGGTCGGTAAAACTCAATGAATTCTCGGCTGCCTATATTTCATACTCTCAAAGCTGTAGAATCTCCAGCTATCACACACCACTTATCTTTTTATGAAAAGATACCCCTTCATTGAGTTTGGTTCTTAATCATTCCCATAGAAAAGTCACCTCTTTGCTTGATCCGGGTTATTTATACCCTGTCATCATCCTACTGACCCATGTAATGGGCCCTCTACCAGGACTACCATCTGATCGAATGGTGCCCTGACAAGAATATATCAGTACCACCTCCTCAAGACCATCCTTAGACACATATGATTCTAGATCGTCTCTGAACCTATTTGGTATTTTATGCTGAGACACATGTAAGGCACTAATCATACATTGTCTTCTACTGGTACTGTCAGTTGTAACTGCTGACCAACAAGCAATGATATAGATGCTACACTACTTGAATGTACCATGTCAAGCAACAATCGTTGTACCGAAGCCTCATCATAATGTGGAACATCCTTAGGGTCTTTCAATAATAAAGACAAGAAGCATGGATCACCATATTATCTGTTGGTGTCCCAACTAGGTGGAAAACTCTAACCACAACCTTCTTTCAATCCTCAGCAGCCATGGGGCCTGTCTCGCCTTAGAACATCAGAGGCCTCATCCACTGAAACTCATAAAATGTGCTCAGTCGGCATGCACCTCCCACTATAACGGTTGGGGGTAACTATTTCCAAACAACTGGTTGTGTTTCCGGTACACCACCCAAATGTGAAAACACAAAAAGAGGGGCTTGAACCAGAAACATGTCATTCGGTGGGCTGTTATCATGTCCTCTTTCGGAAATACTAGCTTGTTGTCTATGTGGTAGCTTCCTGATAAGGACCAATTATGCAACGATCATTATGTTATACCGGGTGAGCTGACTCCAAATAAGCCAGGGGAAAACATTTCAAAACACACACAAACAATGATTTCGTACATTGAGTTGGATATCAGAATTGAAAGTCCTTTTGTATGGATACCTCGAACACAACACTAAAAATGGATTCCTCGAATTGAAAACCACAGTTAAAACACTTATCACTATTTTCACATTGAATATAACAGAGTCCTAGTTCTTCGGTAGAACCGACTCCTGTGATACAACATTGTCATGACCCATCCCCCAGGGCCCCTGTTGTGACTACCCAAAGCCCGCATTCTATAGCCCATGGGCTAGAAACTTTCACCAGAAAGGAATATCCCTATAAATGGAAGGAATTTCATTTAAACCTGAACAGACACATAGAATAGAACACAACAAGGCATAATCACGATGTAAACTGATGTAGTAAATGAGTGCTGAAAGTAAAGGGTCCGGAATAATAGAAGAACTGGAAACGTACAGGTACAACTGAAAGACACAATACTGCTGAAAGGTGAAAAGAAGTTCCGGAATCATCCACCATGGATCATACCTGAAGATTAGGTACTAATATCTATTAGTTTTCCGTATTTCACAGCATTCCAAATGGTCCATCTTCGAGCATCGTCCAGTCCCTGCTCTCTCAGCGTCTATCAATGATGTATGTTGTCAGTACAAAACACAAAAAGGTGTGGCCCCAACCCGTGTAGGGGTGAGTATAACGATACTCCGAAGGGACCACAGGAACCCATACGTCTCTTAAATAACCACGAAGAAAAAATCACAAAGCCAGACGTCAACTCTACATAGTTATATTCCCATACAAATACTTACGTTCTCAAGATATAATCCTCTCATACAAGAGGGAAGAATAAAAAAATGTAACACCACATAGGTAAAATTACAACCAAGGGTAACACCACAATGGTGACTCCATAATGGTAAAAGTACCACATATGTATCACCCTGAAGGTAGCACCCCGAAGGTAAAAGTACCACACAGGTAACACAACAATTATATCAACTCTAATGTAAAATTACCACACATGTATCACCAAGAATATATCTCCATGATGGTAAAGGTACCACACATGTATCACAACGAAGATAAATGTCTCCCTTAGGTACCACCATGAAGATAGAAGTGAAACAATGGTATGGGACTCAGCTCATGCAGGTATTAGTGATGTATAGATGTACATATGACTTTTCATGACTCTAGATCATCTTACTTATATCAATAGATAATTTTGCTGACCATACAGAGTCTGAACCACAAATGATTGATAGGTACTAACCCTCGTAATGAGCCACAGAGGATCTAATCTTCCTAGGATCGATAGTTGGAAAAACCCCACCCACCCACACCGTATATGACAAACACAAGTTAGATATGTAACTAACTACTGTAATATACAACACAAGATCTAACCCACACATGATCAGTATGCGCTGACCCACACCGGATCATTGATCATTAACACACATACGATCTGACTCACATAGGACCGATATGTACTGACCCACAAAAGACCGCTTAGTACTAACCTAGATAGAATCTGACCCACACAGGATCGGTGCTGACCCACACAGTATCGCTCAGTTCTATCCACCATATTATATGTCTCAATCATCCGCCTCACTTCCAACCTCCAGATTCCTTGCACCAGGTGCACTCGGGATACATAGTATCTACCCCTCATGATATCAATCATACCTTAATCGCCACTAATCTCCACCAAGAGTAACTCAATCTACCGTAAAATTGTATGGGTTCCAACGTGATAAATGGCTTCTGAATCTGATGATCGCTCTATCAGTTATATGCTTTTTAGCTCTGGGGTCCGGATTGGATTCATGGTTGATTCAACTGAGACATAATCTAGTGGTCTCTAAAAAACAAGTCGTGTAAAAAAATATCATCTTGGTGCAATGATCTCATTTCCTCAAATAGTTCATCAAATGGACGACTGGTTCTCATGATTTGGTTCATTAAGTGCCTCTGGGCTTGGTTGGTCCCGGGTCCGGACCATAACTGTCAGACCGACATTGCATGACTCTCTCAGGGTTGGGACATGGTGGTATCCTCTCGGTCCCCAAGGGGTGAGGCCTAATGGGCAGGCTGCCTTGCCATGTGAGGCGCGACCCTCAATGTGGTCCGCCCTAGCCCCCACTAGGGGAGCGACCCCTGGGTTTTTTCGAATGAACTAAGATCATTCACCCTTATTCACAACAGTGACACCACATGGAGCTCTAAGGTGGCATGCATGACCCACTAGAAAGGGTTCTTCTAATATTGAGGTGGCCATCTGTTGGTCTAGACATCTTATCCAGCGGCGCCCCGCTCTACACCCCTCGTTCGGCCAGTGTGTATGTTTCCTTCCTCCAGTTCGTCGTGGCAGACAACCAATGGCCTGAGTCCCCCAGCAGTGCACTGGTCACACTTCACTCTCCATCCGTATGTGGTTGGCATGTTACTCACCTCATATGATCACCATAGTTGGTGATCCGCGACCCCTTGTCCACCGGCAGTGTGCGTAGGCATGCTACACCTCATCTGTAACCGGCTTGTGTCGGGTGCTCCAATGACGGTCGTGGCTTTCTTCCACAATATCCTCTTTTGACTATCCCTGCAGGTCATTTATAAAATACTTCTTCACATAGTGGAAAATATTAAAACATTGAAAGGGGTGATCTCAGATGCTCTGTAAGGATAACAATATTGCGGAAGCTTTCATAAATAAAAATTAACATTTAAGGAAATGTATAACTAAAACAAAAGCCTTTTTAAACTTGAACTTCAGCATAGTATGGAAAAAAATAATTAAATAATGCTATTTACTTACTCACATGGATATTCTACTAGTCGAATAATCACATGCAATATCAATAACCACTTTCATAATGATGGAATGCATAATGCCAGACTATCATAACCACGTATCCAAGCCCTCGTGCCAAGACCACAATTATGATTTTGTCATGGCCTCGTGCCAAGACACTAGTTTGTCTCATGAGACCTACCGATTCATCGAGGAGCTATATTCAGCTAGACTCGTCACTTATTATGTCCAATGCATTCCTCATATGAACAGGTTTAAACATATCATAAACCATAACATAATCATATCACATAAAACATGTGTAAAGGAAACATAAAATTTCCACATTTCAATCACAATATATCAATACAACACATTGATATAATAAAAACACTTTCAAAACCATTTTAAATACCAAAATTAAATAAAATTAAAACATTGTATTTATTTTTCATTTAAAAAAAGTTAAGGCTTGTGGAGGTAGCCGAAACACAATTAATGGTCACGGTGGTGGAGAAGTCGTTTTCGCAGCATATGTACAGCATGAAAAACATTCATTTTTGTCATTTAGTAAAAAACTTCGTATAAAAAAGATTCCTTTTGAATAAACGTAAATGTCAAAGGGGTTTATACACCGCATAAAAGAAAGTTGTGTATAAAACAAAATATGCCTCAATGAAAGGAGATTGAGACGAAGTCCTTACCAAGATCATTTTTTTAAATAAAATATATCTATTATGTGTATTCAATATATGTACACATAAAGAAATTACAAATACAAGATAGGACATAATAACATCATAACATAATTTGAAAGTAGGAGATTAACCCAAATAATGAAAATTATGTTAAGAAGTCCCCTTACCTCGTGTCTGACTTGACTCGACCATTATTTAACCTACTGAAGAATAAACTAGAGTTAATCTCTACCTTATTAAGGAACTTTTTCAATTTCATTATTCCTTTTATATCACTTTTTACCATGTCATGAACAATATGTAATTATTTAAGTTTATAACGGTCGTTTTGTCGATCTTAGGTACTTGAGTAAAAAATAAACTTCTTATAATTACACTTTGTTCATGTGGTAAAATATCCATTATATACATAATTATATTCATGATTTATATATCATATACATTATATATATTCCTTATATACATTCATTTATAATATTACATAACATTTAGAGGTAAGAAATGAAATGCACTGTTCATGGAGACTGTAAGCTGTACGTACGCATGAACGCTACTTTCATTTCTATTTCGTATTTAATGGAATGAAGTTATAATTATATTAAAGTATAATATAATTCCAGTATAATATAGTGTATAATACCATTTACTCCATCCTTTAAACATCCCACATATGACATTAACGATTCAAATCAATTTGATGGGGCGGTAATCCGCACTTCCTAAAATGAAATTATCTCGTTTACCCACAATGGAAATCATAAAGTATGCCATAAATGAGAAATAAAGTAGTATAAGGAAAACAGAAACATTATATATATATCATATATGAAAATAGTGTCACCAAAATGGCCACCATTCGAGGTGTTTAAATAATATTGAATAATCATCGTTTCATGAGGCAGTATTTCGCCACCCATAGAAACAATATGTTCTTTAACCATTAGACAAAGGTGTGTGTAATTGTAAAACAAATCATTATCATAAAAACATCCTAGTATATTTTAGATACTGTTGTTGTTACAATATAAAGTAATAAAAAGAGTTTATGGGGTTGGAGAAGTAAAATAAAACAAAACAGCATTAGAGAAGACATTACCCTAAAATCGGGTAACTCTTTTTGATTTGAGCCAAAGGATTCCTTGGGAAGACTTCTTCCAAATTTGAGGCTTCTAGGATAAAGGTATGGAGTTTGAGAGAGTATTTAGGCAGAGTTTGGCCGAGCCAAAAGGCTTTGATGGTGTGAGTAAGGTGGTAGTGGGGGGGCCTTTTAAAAGAGGAGAGAAGGGGCACTCTTGGAAAGATTGAAATGTTACTTTATTATGAAATGCTTTTTTGTATTATAAAGGTCCCAAACTTATATATTTGGAGGATAAGGTGATAAGGGTTCTAAATCTACTCATCGAATATGATTTTGACAAGTTTAAAACTTATATTTTACATTATCTTTTAATTATTTTTAAATCGTTAATTAATGAGGTAATCGCTGCATCATCATGGTGTCATAAATAATTTAATTTATTTAATGTCTAAAAATTATAAAAAACTATAATTATGTAGGAAATATTTTTAGCTTTCTAATGAATATTTATAGTAATAATTATGACTTGTATAACCCCATTTTAATTTTTTTTAGTAAAACAACTCATGTTTGTGACATTTTTATTATAACATTAAATAAATAGTTTTTAATGTCATTTTCCTACCAAAGTGGCTCCATGGGGTCCCCAAGTTGACCCATGGATTGTATTGGTCTTCCATTACTCATCCAATAGGGGTAAGAAAAGTGTAAAGGTATTTTCATATTTTTATAATATCATTTTTACCTTAAATTCCACTAATTAACTTTAATCACAATTAATTAAACTTAAAAGTTACTGTTCACCCAAAAATTATATTAATCCCATTGAACCAAATTTTTCATCCTAATTACAACCATGTATGTCAGATTTTTAAAAATCAAATCACATAAGTGATAAAATTTCATTTAAACGAAAAATAAGTTTTTTAACAACCACTTAGTGGTTTCACTATTCATCAAAAATTGATGTTTTTCAGAACAATTCCAAAATTTCACCCTAAGCTATAATTGATATTCCAAATTCAAAAATGATGCAAATTTTAAAAAATTCCAAACATATAAGTTGCATTAATTAATTTTATAATTAATTCCCGTTGTCACAACAAATAGCGTGTTTTTAAGAAACAATATATATCAAAAGATTGACAATTGTTTATGTCCAATTTCAAAGTGAAATTAATTATAATGACCACCATTTGATTAAATGGAAAAAATATATTCTAATTATATTTTAAAACCACTAAATAGTATAATTTATCACTATAAATTATTTTGATTAAAAAATTTGTTTTATGTATTTCTCACTATTCACAAAAAATTGGAAGTTCTCAGAAAAATACCAAAAATTTCAACATAGGCTAATTTCGATATTACGAATACAAAAATGAAGTCCATTTTGAAATATAAAATTTCTATAAATTTAAAAAGTGGTTATTAATATTCATAATGGCTACTTTGATTAGTCACGGTGTGTTATAACTCGAACTTGCGTACAATGCAAGCTATTGCATTATTGAAAGAGATGCATATCATGGAAACTTAGGGTGTTACATGATCTCTTATTCCCTACATGATCCCTCTTTTACATGTGAAATTTATTTAAGAACATGGAGTTCATATCCCCATCCTATAATAATTTCACATTTATTTTATTTATTACCAATCCTTCCTTCACCATTAATAAATCATTATGTCTATTGTGGGCTGTTATTTCCTCTCCATATAGGATATGTTGCTACTCCTGACTAATCTATATCTTGTCCAGCTCCTACTCTGATTTCCTGATATCCTCATCAACTTCTGAAAATGATTTTCTGCACCATTCTCTCATCAAACCATGAAGATTTTTGACTTTCAAAACAATTCTTTGGAGAGGAATCACTATGCCTTCACACCCCATGCCTCTAAGACAATTTCTCTGCATCCGTGAAAAACAAGACATCCATTGATGAATTGAATGGGAATAGGGGATAACCTTGTAACCTATGTTTTTACATTAACAACAATTGGAATATGATCATAATGGTTTATAGGAAGTGTGAATATGGATACTCCATTAGTTGTAGCATGGTCATAAATACAAATGAATCATCTATCATGTTAGATAGCTTATTTCCCCACCATTGTGTAACGACACCATATGAAATCAGAACCAGCTATGTGAACATTATATAAATTACAATAATCATTGCACTTAGAAAATTCAGCCGCAACATCCATATTGAGTTGCCACCAGTTTTCTCCTCATGCATCAACACTGTATTGAAGTCACCAATGAGCATCCATTTGTTCTCTATCCTCCTAGAGGTGACATTGTTTCTCCTACATACCCCTACTAATGTAATAATTGGTGGAATAAACAAAATGTACTAACATTTCATTCATAATAAAGTTGAAATTAACCATTACACATTCAGGACCCCTAGCATTGGAAGTAATCATAATGGAATCAAGCCTTAACAGCAATAAGTGTCCTATATGAGATGCATTCTAATTGTTGGAGAAAAAGTTGTATCCTATGGAACCCATTTGAATCCTTTCCAGTTTTCAATGGAGACATTAGGTTTAGCAATACTAACAAACATTGGATTGTAGGCCAGAATATAATGTCAAAGGGCCCTGACTATGCAGGAATTTCCCAGCCCTTGAAAATTCCAATAAATAATCCTCATTTTTTATTGTCCATGCCACTTGTCAGAGCCCCCCCTTTCTATATAATGAGACCTGTATTTTCCCATTCTTCCCATAGACACACTACCACTTATTCAGACCATGTCCATGGGAAATGCTACTACGGAGCTCCTTATAAACTGGTTTACCCAACTTTCTCCCTTGACAGTAGTACCATGCAGCTCCAGTCCATCACTGAGAACTAAAATAGCCTCACCTGGGCTGACTGTAACATGTTTTGTGACTTGATTCCCCTTCCCCAACTTGCCCTTGTTTCCATCACTCAATTGCCCAACTGTTCCATCACTGACACAACCAATGTTTGCAGGTGTAGTCTCCCCTGGTCATGTTGTGACTGCTCTAGTGTGCCACATTAAATTATCATCAATCAGCCTTCCATCCGACTCCCACTGTAGGTAGCAATGGCTCCCACTACAATAGGTGTGACTGAATCATAGTTTTGAACCTCTTGAACCTCATCCACCCACAGTCTTCCACTAAAGGGAATGAATTTATTCCTAGATTTAATAGGGCGGTCACTTCCCACAGTACATCTCCTTCAGGTATCCTTGGATGGGGAAATCTGAGTGATGTTCCCTCTTGGATCAGAATATGGATGGCGGTCCAAACACGCATCACTACCAATTCCTTTATACTCTTCTAAAATAGGTAATCTACACTATGTTCCATCATGATAAGCTCGCGGCCATTCAGGTGTGCCCATCTCCACATGGGTAGTGACACATTGAGGTAGTCATCCTACCTGTCCACTACTTGAGAATTATAGGAAGAGGGTGCTCACACCTCAAACATAACCTCCGTAGTTCTGAAGGTCCAATCAGTGCCCTATTATGAGGAGGATCATTCACCATTTCCACAGAGGAAGAACCCCACATATTCATTGTTTCATTCTTCCTATGACCAAGTCCTTGGTCATCTCCCTTATTCTCCAGGGTCTCTAGAGTTCTTTTCTCCTTCCCATTTCTTTTTATAGACATGCTCTCATCATGGACATTCATCATGTAATAATGAAATTCATGGCCCCACTTCCACAATGAATTCTTACTTCCAAAGAATATGTAGTTTCGAAAAAATATTGGATTACAATCATTTAAAATGTCAATATTCATGTTTTCATCCCTTGTTGTAAGAAAAACCTCATCAACAAGCATAGTCAACATATCAACTTCCACCATGATTCTATCGTAATTCCCCAGCCACAGATTGTCTGTTTGTCAGTCCATACGAATGGTGTTTCCTATAGAAAAAGAAATGTCCCAAAAGATCTTTGGATGCCAATAAAACAAATTTAGGTTGTATATTATAATCCATAATTGAGCTTGAGTATTACGAACATTCATGGGATCAATATTCTGATCCCATTCCTGGACATTCAGAAAACCATGCCTTAAGGAGACATTGTTCTTTCTCGATGAATTTTTCTTACACTCATCTGAGGGGAAGACCACATGATAGTAACCACTTCCCATCGCAACCATTCCCCAATCATAAAATCCCCAAACATATGAATACCTGTTAGTCATATCCTTAAATCTCCATAGCCACTCACCCTCAACAATGATGACTCTCGCGATAATTGAGTAGCGGCAAAGGTTGACACGTTCCTCAACTGCTTCCTAATTGGCTGACAAATGGGAAATCCTCCCCATCCTTATCACACTCATTGGAGGGGGTGCATCCAAGTCAAAAAAGGATGGTTTGTCTACATTTATAACCACTTCAACAAAATTCCTCTTTATCCCCACTGATTCATTTGAAGAAGATACCTTGATAGCCTCACCCTTTTTTGCAAACGAGACCATCTCCCTGTGACTAATAGGTTCAGCATGGGGACTTTCCTCACCAACATGATATGTGCACATCCCCGGGGTGGGGTCAGAGGTATTATCTGCTTCTCCAGGCTTAGGGATTTCACCTAGTTCCACTTGTGCAAATATCTGTGTATATTTTATTCAACTATATTCATAAAGGAAAAACTATTAATGAATGCCAAAAAAACTAGTTTTATTTTTTTTCTATAACCATAAAATTGTTAAAATAAAATGCTAAAACTATGTCACATATCAAAAAAAACACATCCAAACACATTTTTTTATATTGAACTGTATATCAAAAACCACTCTCAATGACATCCTAATTAGAGTATAGGTAAAATGATAATCATTCTCTTTTGATCCCTGAAATGATATTCACATTCACATGTTGAAAGGTAAAATGATCCCATTTAAATTTTTTTGAGTAAGGTAATTTATATCCATGATAAATTTATCATTAATATGTAATGGTATTTATCAAATACATGAAAATTATGGATCTCATATATAGTTTTTGATTAGTGAAACTATTACACAACCTCAATTAATAATGGATCTACAAATATACCCATTAAAGTGACTATATGAAATTACAGTGAGTGAATTTGTTTTCAAAATTCACACATGATGATTTTCGGATAAATTTATGCCTTTAATATTTTCTTCAAATTAATCCTAACTTTTTCATCAACCTCACCCTTAAACAATGAATATATAAGACTATATTTTATAATGAAAACATTAAATAAATTGATGTAACATCTAATATTTGCATTATTTATATCAATTAAGACAGTGGAGGATTATTAAAGGATAAATATAATTAATAGAAATTAAATGTTTCCATTATTTATTTGAAAATGTGTTTTGGGTGAATAATAATTTTTTCCCATTATTTTATGATAACAAAAATTATTTCCAATCATTTAGAGGAATTCATCTCATTAGAGATGATTAAAAAATTCAAGGAATTAAATTTACAAGTTCATGATGTATATTTGGTTTTGTTTATGAAAAATAATGTAGTAAGGGATTTACCCATAGTTTTTATATGGAAGTTTCATTAGTTCACCCCAAATGAATCACTTTGTTTTTGGAATCCCACTTATAATTTTTAATTTTTTCTCAATAAATTAAAAAATAATAATTTGGTTCATTCAAGAAGTAGAGTTTAATATATGAATAAAAACCATAACAATATTAATTTATATAAATAAAAATTAGTAAGGGGAATACCATGAATATCATCAAGAAATATATTTATATAGTCCCGAAAACATCTATTAGAGATAAATTATAGACATACGATGAGATATTCCCTCAATTAAAAGGATTATATCAAATTGCATGAAAGCCTTAAATTTTATTATATGTTAAATCCCCCTTTTATGTGATTAAGGGGGTGGAAACCCTTGGAAATAATGTACAAAAGAGAATAAATCTCAATGGAAGAAATAGTAAAAACCGCGATGAAATCATGGAACTGCACCTCCCCAACATTTGATTTGGGACCACTTTGTGCAAGAAGATTGTATTTGTTGTCCAGAGATGTCAATACTGGTCAAAATTACGAAGGAGATGAAGAAGGAATCCAATGTTAATAGAGATCAGCTGAATTGGGGATGCTTGGATAATTGATATACAATCATTGCATTGGATGTCATGCTTAGGGATTTCTCCATGATGAAAATCCAGGTGATTGTTGAATGATCCTGTGTTCAATGAACATTTGTCCTTCGTGACACATTGTTTACAACAATGAGGAAGGTGAATTAGAATTAATATCAGTAATATTGAGGAAGAATAAAGATTTTAGTAGGACTGTGAAATGATTCATGATTGCATGAGAACCACGAAGGAGCTTACATTTATAAAAGAATAATATAAATTGAAAAAGTTGAGAATGATGGTTGAAGAAGAAGATAGAGTGTGGAGGGTATTTTCATTCATCGATTTTAATACATTACACATTGTCATTAAATCAGATGATCATTTCAATATTTTTAATGTTCCAAATACATCTATCAAAGCTTATTCATCATCTACAACATTGAAAGAGTTTGAAGAATCCTCAATTATCCACTTTTGGATAATGATAGATGATTAATGTTCTATGGAATTGACACTCCGAAATGGAAATGAGGATTCAAAGTGAGGATGAAGAAGTACTTTTGAATAAATATTTTATAGTGTATAAGAATATTTAAGGTTGATTTTTGAATATGAATAGAAGTCATGAAGTAGTTAATGGGCTTGGAACTATGAGAGTGGCCAAAACTACGATGATGATTTACTGATTTTTATTTCAAAAATATCATATGTTTAGAGAACATGGGATGCAAGACTTATGAAGGATAGGGGGAGTAAAGAAGTATTTTTTGAAAAGTAAAGAAATATGAGTACAAGTCCAATGTGGTGCGCAAGTGTGGCATGAATGTATATGTGTCACATAAGTGTATATTGCACAGAGGTCATATTTCATGATCATCCCATAAAAAATGACTATGTAATTAATGTGGCATGCAAGTTAAAGATTGGAAAGAAATTCAAAAAGTGTCATACGTGTATAAGGGGTGTGCAATTGTGGTGTGAAATTATAAGTGGATGTCTAGTGTATGTTGCACGCATGTCATATTTCAACATTATCATATCAATATATGACAAATGAATGAAATTTTTTTGCTAGTGATGGAATGTCACACAATTGATGGAGCGGAGCGCAAGTGATGGAGCGACACCAAAGTAAAAACTGCGTGCTAGTGTATGTAAAATGGTATTCACAAAAACACCAATTAATAGATGACTACACACATCATTTTTCATGGCTCAACGCTTAATAGAAAATTAGAACTCTGGTAATGCAAGTAGTAGAATGTGGCAGGCATGTTGAAGTGGCATGCATGTTTATAGTTATTTATAAGTCATTCATGTAGACAGGTGATCAAGAAAAGTGGCGATCAAGCTATGTCGTGTGCAAGAAGAAGTGACATGCATGTTGTAATAGGCACACATGCAGGGAGCTGTGTGAAAGATGTGTGATGGGTTTAACAATGAATTGATGTGCATGTTGTGAGTTAGGAAAAATTGTGGCGTGCAAGTATTTGGTGGCATGCATGAAGGGAAGAGGGGAAACAGGGGTGTGCGCAAGTATGTATTGGTGTTCAAGCTGTGAGTTGTTCTAGATGATATTACTAGCTTCTGATGAACTGTGATAATTCTATGTTGAGATAGACTTTATTGTTTTAACATTCACGAAGAGAACTTCTGATTCTTGTAAGAAGAAGAGTATTAAGAGCTCAGTGTAGGTGTTTTTGCATTGAAAGAGAACCTGTGAAGAAGAGAAGGTTTCAGTGAATCTAGTTTTTCATTAAAGAAGCTGAAGAAGAATAATGTGTTTCATAAAGTTTGTTGTATAGAAATTAGGAAATAAGTAGAAGAATAGAGTATGACGGATTGAATCCTAAAATTATTTAGGGAAGTTTAATTTAGATGATGCTATGTGAGCTGACCCTAAATTTTTGAAAAATCACATTGGTATATGTGATTCTTTCCAATAATAGAGAAGAAGATTTAGTGTTGTTGGTTTTTGAACTAAGAATAAGAAAGACGAAGTCTAGTGAAGATGGTGTTGTACTAGGGAAGAAGAGGAAGAAAGAAGGAAGAATTATTTTCCTACTTCATTGCATGTAATGAAGTGGAGATCACTAAAAAAGACCAATAGAAGACCCCACCTAATCAATAAGGAAGAATAATATCACAATAGGGAGTATAAATAACCAGCTAGAGGCTGCAAGATTGACTAAGCTTTCCCTAGTCTAGGGAAGAGGATTGTTTCTCACTCCCCTTTAATGAGTAGGGTCTCACAATGACTAGAGGATTGAATTCATATCCACTTCTTTGTAACAACATATTTCTTCATAGTGGAGGATCCATGTACTGGTCATTCCCATGCATAGAAAGGACGTATCTGCTCTTATTGACTTGTGAACTATGTAAAAATATCGTGTCCATATTTTTTCTACTTTATATTATTTCAAGCGACATGGGAATGAGACGAAGAGAATCAAGATCCAAACAGGTCTAGAGGTACATGGATAGAATGTTATAAATTTGTTTAAAAAATACCCAACACTAATTCACCCCCCAATCAGAGTTAGGTATATCCCAAACTAGTCCTATTAATTAGTATCAGAGGGAGTGTCATCTATATTGGATTCTCTATTTTGAAGATATTATATTTTGAAGACTTGAAATTCTTTCCTGAGTCAATAATGAAGTGATGTTACGATGTAGTGTTATTTATCTCTAAGCATAATTTTATATCTACTGAAACAATGATGAACATAAAAAAGAAGGGGAATAGAAATTATAAGAAGTCCCTCTTATCTAAAGAAGATGAATCTTTTTTTTCTCCATATCTGGCTAATATTTAAGACACACTAGGCATGGAATGAAATGAGAATGTGGCACAAGTCCCCACCAAGAATATGGGTAACCTTCCCACCTCAACAAATCAAGAGGTATGTGTTAGTACATTTAGAAATTATCCTCAAGATGAAAATGATAGCACATTTTGTGATGATAAATCTACAACACACCAATAAATATCAGTTAATAGATTAAGGATGATTCTTCATGTTATTCCTAAATAATGTACATCCCTGGATTGTGGAGTATTATAATGTAAGCAGGAAAATATCACTCAGTTTCAAGAAGAAATTGATGTTTTGGAGAAATTCATACAAGACAATATTGTTGAATGATTAAAGCTATCTAGAAAGGGTTTATCCATTGAAAAAATCAAGAGGTTATTTGAATAATGTTTTTCCATTTTGATCAAAGATGTTGAAGAACGGTATGGATTAAATAGGATTCTAGAATAGAATATCCATTCACTTGAAGATGAGATGGAAAATAGCAATACTATCTAGAAGTAAAATTTGGAAGAAAACACTAAGAAGAAAGAAGTACATGACTCTTTGTTACGAAACAAAGTAGAGATGCATGAAGATTAATTTGAATTATTAATGATGTATTCTGAAGATAATACGACTATGATTGAAGACTAGAAAGACATCCATTATGTGTTATATCTTGAATTGGATACTAAGATTACCAATCTTGAGAAGACACATATTGATTCTCCACAAAAGAAAGAATCAATTGCTACTAGTACTCAATGATCAATGGGGAATTCTACTATAAAAAGACCTCCAACATGTGATAATATGATCATGATTCACTCATATATCTATCACAAGTAGCAGAGAATGTAAAGGTACAATCTATTCCAACTTCTAGTAATGTCTCTAAAATTTCTTCTACAAAAAGAGTTGTTTGGATGAAAAAATATAAACAAGTATGGATGAAGAATAATGTGAATAAACCATCCACCATATCTATGGTGGATAGGGAAAAGAGTATTGAAGATATCTCCCCACATAAAGCACAAAAAATCAAGAAGAATATTTATCACCCTTATAAAAAAATGGAAATAATTAATGGATTTTTTATCAATGTTGGTGTTGTAATAGATTTGGTAATTGTTCATGGTATTTTTGGTATGAAAACTTAGATTTAAAATAACATAGAAAGAACATTTCAAGGGGGAAAATCTAGAGAACAATAAGAAATATTCACAGATCTAGAAGCATTAGTATACTAAAAAAAGATTTGGAATGTTTGAAAACATCTGTGATGTATGCAATAAGAGTTGTCACATATATGGTACATGGTTATTTCAACAGGTAACCAATGATGATAAGAAAATAATATCACAATAAATGGATAATAAAGAAAAAGAATCATTGGGTAGCAGTCAAAATAATGTTGTAAAATCAAACCCTCCCAAGAAGACTCTAAGAAGGAAAGTTGAGAAGACCATGGATTCTAAATCCACGATTTTAAAGGGATGTTCATCCAAAATACCAACTATGAATGATTAAACACAGAATATTCCATGTAGAAGATCAAATATTGATGCCTCAATACCTAAGGACATACTTGTGGTTTTTTCTAGAAGAATTGGACAGAATGAGGAAAATGGAAGATGAACAAGGAAAGGCTTGTGGTAATTGAAATAAAATATTTTACATGAAGGGAATGAAGTTTTGTATGTGAGGTGAAACATGTCTGTTAATAATGTCCGAATATTCTTTGAATTTATTCCAACCCAACAAGAATTCCTTAAGAGGATGAAAGTTACACCGGGAGATTATAGTGCTTGGAAATCTTTTAATGAAAGAAGAATGACACACAATGACATAGAAGAAGTATTTTGATCCACATATCCATATTAAATATTAAATATAAAATTTTAATGTGTGAGGAGTGGAGACAATGGTGCATAATTCTTGAGAAAATCATCTCATCCTTGTTTTTCAAATTTATGGTGCAAAGAGGACCCACCTTGTTCTCTTAAATCATTGTGTATTGTATTTGTTCATTAAAAACAGGTATTTTAAGGAGAAGAAAGATCCCAGGGGAAGAACTTGAGATTTAGTGATGAAAATTGTTCCCTTAAGAGGGAGGCACAAGATGAAGCTTCGAGATTCATTATATCAACATGTATCAGCTTTAGTGGGTAAATAATTCAACTACTATGAAGATTGTCTGAGGACTATTCCATTGGTATAGTTATTTAATTTTTCAATCTCTAATCACTGGTAAATCAAAATATAGAAATTTTATATAGGGTGTGTAACTAAGTCAATCAGTGTCATGAAGATAATGAATGTTCCCCAATCCCACTTATCCTACCAATTTCACATGATTTTTTTTTTCTGTTTGTTTAAGTGATTTCTGAAATTTTAGGATGATTATTTCTTTTAACATTTAATATCTTCATCCTGGAATGAATGTGAAAAACCCTTGAATACATGTGTATGAGTTCTCATCTAATGAGGCGTCATTTTTAGGGGGTAATTGACAATTTTGTTGTCTAAATAAAATCCTATTGTTTTCAACACCGATCATTTCTCACCTATACATTGTGTGAAATGAAAGATGTCACACTGCCTAAGTGTATAAGGATACCCTCTCTACCATGAACATTGTATTTCATGTCAATATGGGGTACAGATAGTGAAAAGGATGTTTGAAAAGTAAGGAGGGGGAGAACAAAGTAAAGGGGAGATAAAGTAATCTCTTTTTGACATTGTCAAATAGATTTGATGATAACACTAAGGTATTTCAATCTAATACAAATACAGATATTTTTTGGACAATATTTTGTATGAAGATTGTATTTGTTTTCAACAGTGGTCATTTTTGGTCAATATAAAGAAGGAGATGAAGAAGGAATAAAATGTTAATGTAGATAATATAAAGTGAGGATGCATGGAGAATTGTTATTGAATCATAGAATATGATAGCATGCTTGGGAAATTCTCCATGATGAAAATTAAG
Organism: Viscum album; assembly: GCA_963277665.1. Taxonomy (NCBI): domain Eukaryota; kingdom Viridiplantae; phylum Streptophyta; class Magnoliopsida; order Santalales; family Viscaceae; genus Viscum; species Viscum album. The sequence continues at coordinate 2,029,859,446 of OY728151.1, read as the reverse complement.
TTGATTGTTGAAGTGATACTATGTTTAAATAATCTATGTCCAAGAAGACACAATGTTTCCAACAATGATTAATGGTGAAGTATCATCCATATCAGGATGATTGAAGAAGCATGATGATTTTAAAAAGTCCATGAAATTTTTCACTATTGAATGAGAAATAATAGAAGAGCATACATGATGAAAATAATCATATGATTTTCATGATGTAGAGAATGAAGGTTGACGTAGAAGGTATAGTGTAGATGGGCTTGATATTCTAAAAGTTTCTTTAATTACACATTTCCTTGAAATTAGATGATCATTGCACTATTTCTAAAGTCCCCCATACATATATCAAACGGGATACACTGTCTACAATATTTATGGTGTTTGAAGAATCCTCAAACCTCAACTTTTGGATGAAGACAACTGATTGGAGTTCTTTGGATTTAACACTTCAAAAATTAATTTAGGATTTTATGTGGGGATGAAGAAGTACGTTGGAATTCATGTAATATCCTATGCCTGTGGGAAAGGTAATCTCTGAGCCTACATGCCTTGTAAGGGTTCCCCCTGATCCATTTAAGGGGAATTATTAGAAATCAATAAAAAATGATGGCCTTCGGGCCATTCGGAGGTATAAGAAGAAAGAAGGATTATTTTTTAGGATAAAGAGAAGACACAAATTAGTGCATGGGATATGAACTATGAGAATAGTCAAAGCAATGATGAGGCATTGCAGATTTGTATTTCACATGTATTATAAAATAGGAGAACATGTAATACAATCCTTATGAACTATAGGGGGAGTAAAAAGTGTTTTTGGAAAAGGAAAGAATGTGTCACGCCAGTCTAAAGTGGCACACATTTGTGGTGCGTATGTATATGTGGCACACAAGTGTATGTTTCAGGAAAGTCATAATTCATGATCATCCCATAAAAATATGATAACAGAAATAATGTGGCGTGCAAGTTAATGATTGGCGTGCAAGTAAAAAAGTGGCATGCATGTTTATGGGGCGCACAACGGTGGCACTCATGTATAAGAGGCCTGCAAGTGAATGTGTCCAGAAAGTCATATTTTAACATCATCATATAATATTATGACAAATTAAAGAAACTGTCATGCTAGTGAGGGAATGGCACACATGTGATGGAGCGGCACACATGTGATGGAGTAGCGGACAACTAGGAACGACGTGAAAGTGTATGTGGTGCACTAGCCACCAAAATAACTACAAATAGATGATTGGCCTTATCATTTTTCAGTTCTCAACACCTAAGAGAAAATGTGAGCTCTGATCGTGCAATTATTAGAATGTGGCGTGCATGCTTATGTGGAGGGCAAGTTGAGGGTTATTTATAAGGTACACAAGTATTGTGGCATGCAAGCCGAGTAGCATGCAAGCAGTGTGGTACACACACAGAAGTGGCGCGCAAATTGTAAGTTGTGTGAAAGTAGGGACATGGGTGCAAAAATTGTGTTTTGTCTAACTCTAGAGTGGATTGCACATTGTGAGTTGTGGACAATTGTGTAGCGCATGTATTTGGTGGTGCAAAAGAAATTAGGAGTGCAAGGAGGGTGGCGTGAAAGTATGGATTGGCGTGAAAGTATGGATTGGCGTTCAAGATGTGAGTTGTTCTAGAAGTTCTTACAGGATTCTGATCAACTGTAATGATTCTAATTTGAGATTCAATTCAATTTTTAACATTCACAATGATAACTTGTGATTATTGCAAGAATAACAAGAAGAAGAACTTAGTGAATTTGGTTTTATACTGAAAGGGAACATGTGAAGAAGGGAAGGTTTTAGTGCAGCTGGTTTTGTATTGAAGAATTAGAAAAAGAAGAGTGTGCAAACTATAGGTTTCCTACATCGAAAGGAGAGAAAATGAAAATGAACTGAGTATGCCCAATTGATGCCTACAATTATTTATGGTAGTTTAATTTAGAAGATGCTATTTAAGAAGACCCTCAGTGTCAGAATAATCACATTGGTATATGTGATTCTATCAAAAAAGAGAGAAGATGATTTACTGGAGTTGGTTATTTCACCAAGATTAAGAAATAAGAAGTCTATTGTAGTTTGTGTTGCACTATAGAATAAGATTATAAATTAATGAAAAATTGCTTCCATAATGCATTGAGAGTAATCATGTGAAGATCACTAAAGAAAACCAAAACTAGAATCTACCATATCAAGATGGAAGAATACTATCACTATAGGTAGTATAAAGAATATACTAGAGGATACAGGTTGGACTAGGCTGTCACCAGTCTAGGGAAGTGTGATGCCCATGGTTTTATGAACTGGTCCATGTGAACAATGTTACGCTTTTTATGATGACTCTTGTTTTATTTTTTGTGTTTTGTGCACTAATAAGGAATTTCAAACGAAATAAAACATGGGGAATAAGGTAAAATGATATATATTAAAATATTACATTGCAACAAGACCCAAATAATTGAAAATACCATGCACAAGACCTAACACAGCCACAATGAGACTACTAAGAATCACAACTCAAGTAATTGAATAGTCTTCATCTTCAGAGTCCATCAGTGTGAGAAATATAACAGCCATATCCAAGACACAAATACTCAACACCAATGGTATGAGGAGAACCATCCTTCCTAGCAAAAGCGTGTTTGAGAAACACCCTACACCCCCTGCATTTATAATGGTCCGTGGAGATATGACCGTTTAATATATATAGCCATTAGATTTTCAAAACTTCCTTTGGGATTCCGTTGATAAAGTTAATCTTTATATGAATGCATTTTTTTTCTTTTATGCTCTTATAATTTATGATATTATTATAATAATAGTTTTATAAAAAAACGAGTATTCATTGAAATAAACCCTTTTGTTTTCACAAAATCCCAATTGAAACATATATATTGAAAACATAGTATTATTTTTATAAAAGATATGTTTAAAGGGTATTTATAATAATAATATCTTTTGATCTCTAAAATTATGAATTGGGGGGAAAATTTTTTGTCTTTAAAATCTTATGAAACAAATAGTAGTGTACTTTCAAGATCCAAATAATTATGATGGGTTTTAATGTAAAATATGAAAAATATATCATTTAAAAGGTTTACATATAATATACATTACATAATATAAAAAGGATTTGGATTTTTAGTTGAAACTATTTGTTTTTATATTTACTCATTTTTAACAAATACTTATACTAAACTTTTTTTAAGCTTACTTATTCTGGTTATGTTGTAAATTTAAAAATGTTTTTTTTATAGAAAAATTAGGTTGGGGCCTGGCCAAGCCGAGGGAATCCCATTGGGACAAGCCCTCAAGGCCAAGACCAGGCCCTAAGGGACCAGAGGTGTCCAACCGAGTCCTGAGTCTCAGTTTGAACATGGGTTTTTCCAAACGCACACGGTCTCGTGTATAAGGACCGCGGTGTGCGTTGCGTAGGGGTGGGACAAAGGCCGCATGAGGTCCATGTGTAAGCCCCCCGTGTGTGTGCTTCGTGTTATCTAACCAAAACCGGTGCACATTAATTTATAAACCTCACCCCAACCACTTTCTGTTTCGATGTGGGACATGCTCCGCGCAATCAGAACTGTCCGATCAAACCCTTCTTCAATCTCAACCGTCTATCCCTTTTAGCTGTGTGATCACCCCTTCCCACTTTCGTGGTTGATCGATCTTCCCCAAGATCCCAGCCCTTGATCTCTTTAAATCGATCAATTCTTTTCCACACCATCTCCAGTTGTGCGATCTTCCCCTTCATGAATCTCGACCGTCCATTCCTTTACCACGTCGAGCCGTCTCCTTCTTCCCCGCAGCAGCAACCGACCGGTAGGCCTAAGCAAGGACACCTCGACCTCTCCTCCCCCGCACAACTCCCCTTAACTTCCGAACAACCCCACATAGGGCTCTGTTTCTTCGTCTTCTCCATGTCAGCCTACCCATTGGCCGAGGCACCGAGGTCTTCATAAACCCCACTGCTTCGTTGAATCCCCAGGCAGATCCTTCTCCTTCGTACGTCCTTCTAAACCCTCCAACAAGGCCAACGGGCTCCCTGTTGATCTGAGCATCCTCCCTAATCAATGTAAGGGTAATTTCATGCATTATTTCATAGAAAAACCTTATTTCTATTTACCCCCGGTGTGTAGATATACTGTTTATATACTTTATAAAAGAAAATGTATACCACTCGGGTTGTATGGCATTCAAGAGTTTTGCTGCTGTGTGGTGCATGAGTAAGGGCCCTTGCATGCTTTCCATCTTTTGATGAAAATATTCTTTTTATACTCCCGGTAAATACAGTCTATATATATATACACTTAATATGAACCCCTCTGTTTTTCCTTCATTGATTTTGGCCTTCGTGTTTCGAGTGGGGGTGCATATGTAAGGGTGCGTATATACCTTGTTTTCATTTTGAGAAACCTGTACACTATATATACTACATATATATGTATCTGTACATAAAAAAAATCCATCGGTTTGTATATTGTGTACAAACAGTTTCATATATATGTAGATAGTATATTCAGTTTATATATGCATATTTACAGATTCCTCGGGTTGTATATTGTTTTTACAAACGAGATATACATTTTTATTTTTCTATTTTCCAAAAACCTCAAACTTATATTTAATGTATATGGTATGAATATACATAGATTCATGGATGTTTTCTCATATCCTAACTAGATCTATTTTGGGGTATAAATATTTAAATAAACCATTTTTTATTTATATATGAAAACTATGTTTAAGAGGAGTTCTGTTTGTAAAACATTAATTTTTATACACATGTTTACATTTATAACCAACATTATATGGATACTGTTTTCAACCATGTAATTGATTTATGGTAGGAAACCATCAGTTGCCTAAGGAATTTAATAGACTTTGTTCTTGAATTGTGTAAAACCCATATATACACTTCGGGTATGTATGGTTACATGTATATGTATTTATAGGAATAATTTCCATACCCCATTATATTCTTTTATAAACAACAGGACATAATTTATTCTTTAATGCAAGTAAGATTTTATTAAGATATGATTTTTGTGATTACTAAACCAGCATGTTTTTAAAATACACACAAACAGGCATGTTTTATTTAAAAGGATTATCTAATATTTCCCTGATGAGTTTTATGATAAAATATGTATTTTGGTTCAAGGGGCTATTTATTACCATAACTGATTTCAGGTGTTTTTATTTAAGAATTACTTTTTCCATGGATTTATAATGTCAATGATTCATCATTTAGTATATCATTATTTTATATGCTTTAGTGAAAATGATGTTTTACTATGTTATGTATGGCATTGATTAGTTATTGACACATGTTGCAAAGTTAACTATCATACCTTGTATTAGAAAATTTTTTGGTGGTTCATTATAAATTATTGTACATAATGCATGCTTATGACATATCACTAAATGAGCTAAGAAATTAGATTACACAAAGTCGTATGGGGAACCTTGGGTAAAATGAAAATGAATGAGATATTCAAGGTGGTATGGGACATATTGAATATACAAGTGATTTATGTAATGCATGAACGATGTGGCACACATGATAATGAAGGAAAATTTAAGGGTGTGCCCTGATAACACTCCAATGCATTGGGTAAAGTTTTAATCTCTAGATATGACCTATTAGACCGATACCTTGGTGACTAACCTTGGTAATTTTTAATGACACCTTGGGGATGGACCTTGGTGATACAGAAATTATTTTCTAAGATTAAATATTGATGCCAGATAATTCATGTTATGTAACAAGTTCTGTCCAAGATAAAGTTCTTTCATGACTAATGCCTTTATGTTTCTATAAAGTTCTTAATTCACTGGTATATGCTTGGATCATGATTGTTGTTATCACATAATAGAATTGTAACCAGCATATGAAATTTTAGTTGTTTCCTTTTTGAGCAACTCTGATTATACATTACTTTTAACTGTTTAATTTATGCATAATTAAATCAAATGTAGTACTTGTTCATGATAACCATTATTACTCCTTCGAGAATTGACATAATCATTTCATGTTCTTCTTGAAAACCTTGAGTGAGCATTTTTATGTTATGTGTTACAATCTTCCTTTAGTGAATGTTCAAATTCTTTTAAAATAATGTTTTCAAATGTTACATTGTTTTCATTTCTTTTTAAAAGACCCCTTACTGAGTATTTCAATGCTCACCCTATGTTTTGATTTAAAATTTTCAGGTATAACCTTTTAAAAGTTGATTCATTTCAGGAGTTGATGGTTTCCTAGATCCCGAACTGCACATGATCCTCTGTATGGGACATGATGTGTAGTTTACCAGTGCATGTTTTATTTTATGCAACACATCATGTTCAGAAGGCACCGAATCCTGGGTTTCTGGGGTCGGGGTCTCTACAGTTTGTATCATATGTTCAGTTTGGATAACTCTGGAAATCCAGAAACTGAAACAAATATATATATATATGTATATGTACTTCAATTTTATTAAAAATTGGGTTTTCTAAAATTTCAGAGGGAAAACGAAAGCACAAATCTCTTATCTCTCCCCATAGAGGCCCTAGAGACCATTGTGTCTTTATTTAGCCGTGAGAATTTTCTAAACAATGCTCATATCCGCATGACATTAAAACACCTTTACAATGTATCCAATTCACCACAGGTGATTCAGTTACACCAAGGGGTAGAAATATATTACCTCTTAATGATAATAACCCAGTTTACCTCCTATGTACATCGAGGAAGGTAATATGAGGGACTTTTTCAAATTTTCACGGTAGCTGAGAGCTTTGGAACTATGATTGATAACCCTTTTCAAGAAGCTGCTGGTGATGGAGACCTCCGAGTGGGATAACTTTGTAATATTTTAAACTACACCTTATGGGATCAGTTGTTGGACTTCGGATGGATAGAAGATGAGTCCACCCAACTGTCTTGAAGAAAACAGGTGTATGTGGTTGTCTCCCAACTTTATACCCCTCATGCTGGACACATAATACGTCATAGGTTCCCCATAAGTTTTCCCCAGAATTTTTGGCCTGTGTTTGGTTCGATGAGTTAGGGAGTTTTTCATCTCTGTATAGAGTTTGTTTAGTTATTGGATAAGGGAAACTCAAGCACTAATAATAATAAATGTATTTTTATTGAAATGTTGAATTTCCCCTTCCTTTCCTTTACTTTTTGTATACATTTGAATGGTTTTAAAGTGATTGAATTCCCGTCTTAAAACGTTCAGATGGAAGGAAAAACCCACCTATTATCTCTTCCCACTGAGATTCTGGAAATCATTGCAATCAAAACTTGTGAGGACGAGTATGGCCCCCACTAATGGAAAATGGACCTATCCCCACGGTGTTCTCCAAAACTGTGGGTATAGGGGGTTCTATCCCCACAGTTTTCCCAAACTGTGGGGATAGGTCTGGGCTAAAATTCCTATACCCATGGTTATGAAAAACCGTGGGTATACGTCACGCGAGAAATTTTTTATTTCGCGGGAATGATATTGTTTTTGGTGGGATCCCTATACCCATGATTCTTCCCTCTATACCCTTGGTTTTTATAAATATATTTTACTAAATATATATATATATACATATATGTGATGTTAGGGTAGTTGTTAGACGCGGTGTTTGCAGCGGAGAGGGCGCGAGATTGAAACTCGTCACCTGCTTTATTTTAGGACTTATAACCACGGTTTTGAAACCCTGGGTAAAAGTCGTTGACACCATGAAAATTGGATATGTTTCGTTGACAAGGTGGCAGGACACCTATACCCACTAATTTGGAAAACTGTGGGTATAGGCTGGGGACCTATCCTGATGTCGTTCCAGCCCACAGTTCCCAAAACCGTTGGTATAGGCTATAACCACTATTTTGGGGGCTATAACAATGGTTTTGAACCATGGGTATAGGCTGTTTTTCCAGTAGTGCCCTTCAAAAATTTGCGAAAAACGTGCAAGAAGTGGTTTGAGGTAACAAACGGTCCGGATATTCTCCTCACCTTCCAGGGGAATGCCTCCATCTATTACCGCATTGGCTTTGAACAGCTAGCCGGACGTGAATGACGAGGAAGTTACCACGAAGGGATCTTCTTGTGTTTCACCCTAGACCGGAACTACACGGCCAGAGTGAAATTTCAGGAGGATGCTTTAGAAGGAAATATTTATGCGGCTTATATGCTCCAACTTCTCAGATTTAGTCTGTTTGTCTGTATCAATGTCTTCAATGTCCTCGATCGAGACATGATTCGGCCGTCCTTCGTACGTTGGACTGCAAAGTCATTTCAGAACATTGTACTATTCGATCTTCCCTTTGGAAGCCTGAAGATTCAGAACAAGAGTTCAACACCTCCTATCCTAGGTGTTTCTGGGTTAGGGAACTGGAAGAGTTGAGAATCACTACGAGGATTCCTCTAAATGCCCCTGTTGACCCTATACATTGGTGTAGGTGGTAAGAACGTTTCAAAACCTTGTAGTGTTGTGAAATAAATTGCGAGGCCGCAATTTTCAAAAGAGGGGGATAATGTGACGCCCCAGGTTTTATGAACTAGTCCAGGTGAGAAATTTTATTCTTTTAATGATGTCTCTTGTTTTATTGGTTGTGTTGTGTGCGCTAATAAGGAATTTCAAACGAAATAAAACATGGAGAATAAGGTAAACTGATATATATTAAAATATTACAGTGTAACAAGAACCAACTAATTGAAAATACCACGCACAAGACCTGTCATAGCCACAGTGAGACTACTAAGAATCACAACTCGAGTAATCGGATAGTCGTCGTCTTCAGAGTCCATCAGTGTGAAAAATATAATAGCCAGATCCATGACACACATACTCAACACCAAACATATGAGGAGAACCGTCCTTCCAAGCTCAAGTGTTTTTGAGAAACACCGTACACCCCCTGCTTTTATAATTGTCCTTGGAGATATCACCGTTTAATATATATAGCCATTGGATTTTCAAAACGACCTTTGGGTTTCCCTTGATAATTATTATCTTTGTCTGAAAGCTTGTTTTTTATGCTCTTATAATTTATGATATTATTATAATCATAGTTTTAAAATAAAAACAGTATTCTTGGAAATAAATCATTTTTTTTCACAAAATCCCGATGGATACTTATATATTGAAAACTTAGTATTCTTTTTATAAAAGATATGTTCAACGGTTATCTATTATAATAATATATTTTGATCTGTAAAATTATGAATTGGAGGGAAAACTTTTTGTCTGTTAAATCATATGAAACAATTAGTAGTGTATTATAAAGATCCAAGTAAATATTATGGGTTTTCATGTAAAATATGAAAAATATATCTTTTAAAAGGTTTATATATGAACTAATTTACATAAGCTAAAAGGGATTTGTATTTTTAGTTAAAACTATTTATTTTTATGTTAACTCATTTTGAAAAAATATGTATACTACTCTTTTTTAAGCATACTTATTCTTGTTATGTTGTAAATTTAAACAATTTTTTTTTATAAAAAAAATTAGTTTAGGTCCCGGCCAAGTCGAGGGCATCCCATTGGGACAAGCCCTCTATGCCGAGACCAGGACCCAAGGGACCAGAGGTGTCCAATCAGGTCCAGAGGCCCGGTACAGGAATGGGTTTGTCCAGTCGCACGTAGGCCCGTGTATAAGGCCCGCGGTGTGCGTTGCGTAGGGCTGGGCCAAATCCCACACAGGGTTCATGTGTAAGACCCTTGTGTGTGTGCGTTCATGTTATTGAATCGAATCTGACACTCTTTAATTTATAAACCTCACCCAACCGATTTCTGTTTCAACGTGGGACGTGTTCCGCGCAATCAGAACCGTCTGATCGAATCCTAATTCGATCTCGACCGTCCGTCCCTTTTAGCCACGTGATCACCCCCGCCCACTTCCGTTGTCATTCGATCATCCCTGAGATCTAATCTTGGCCCTTGATCTAATTAAATAGATCAATTCTTTTCTATTACATCTCCATCTGTGCGATCTTCCCCTTCGTGAATCAGGGTCGTCCTTTCCTTTACCGCGTCGAGCTTTGTCCTTCTTCCTCGCAGTAGCACCCGACCAGTAGGCCTGCGCAAGGACACCTCGACCTCTCCTCCTTCGCACTGCTCCCCTTGACTTCCGAACACCCCCTATGAGGGATCTGTTTCTTCGTCTTCCCCACGTCATCCTACCCATTGGACGAGGCACCGAGGCCTTTATAAACCCCCTGCTTCGTTGAAGCCCCAGGAAGCTCCTTCTCCTTCAGACCTCCTTCTGAACACTCCAACAAGGCCAACAGGCTCCTTGTTGATCCGAGCATCCTCCATATTCAATGTAAGGGTCCTTTAATGCATTATTTCAGAGAAAAACCTTCGTTCTTTTTACCCCCGATGTGTAGATATACATTTTATATACTTTATAAAATCAATTGTATACCGTTCGGGTTGTATGGCCTTCATGGGTTTTGCTGCCGTGTGGTGCATGAGTAAGGGCCATAACATGCTTTCCATATTTTGAAGAAAATATTAATTTTAAACTCCCGGTAAATACAGTCTATATATATATACACACTTAATGTGAACCCCTTGATTTTTCCATCAAGGAGTTTGGCCTTCGTGTTTCTAGTGGGGTGCATATGTAAGGGTTCATATAAACCTTGTTTTCATTTTGAGAAACCTGTACATGTTATATAATACATATATATGTATATGTACATAATAAAAATCCATCGGTATGTATATTGTGTATATACGATTTCATATATATGTAGACGGTATATGCAGTTTATATATGCATATTTACAAATTCCCCGGGTTGTATATTATTTTTACAAACGGTATATACAGTTTTATTTTACAGTTTTCCAAAAACCTCAAACTTATATTAAATGTATATGGTATGAATATATATAGTTTCATGAATGTTTTCTCATAACCTAACCCGACCTATTTTGGGCTATCACTCTATAAATAAAACATTTTTTATTTATATATGGAAACTATGATTAAGAGGAGTTATGTTTGTAAACCCTTAATTTTTATACACATGGTTACATTTATAACAAACCTTATACGGATTTGGTTTTCAACCATGTAATTGATTTATGGTTGGAAACCTTCAGTTTTTTAAGGAATTTAATAGACTTTGTTTTTGAATTGTGTAAAACCCATATATACACGTCGAGCATATATGGGTACGTGTATATGTATTTATAGGAATAATCTCCAAACCCCATTATATTCTTTTATAAATAACAGGACATAATTTATTCTTTGATGAATGTAAGATTTTATTATGATATGATTTGTGTGATTACTAAACTATCATGTTTTTAAAATACACACAAATGGGTATGTATTATTAAAAAGGTTTATCTATCATTACCCTGATGAGTTTTATGATAAAATATGTATTTTGGTACAAGGGCCTATTTATTACCGTAACTGATTTCAGGTATTTTCCTTAAGCATTACTTTTTCCATTGATTTATAATGACAAAGATTCATCATTTAGTATATCATTATTTTATATGCTTTAGTGAAAATTATGTTTTACTAATCTATGTATGCCTTTTATTAGTTATTGAAACATGTTGCAAAGTTAACTATCATACAATGTATTAGAAATTTTTTTGGTGGTTTCTTATTAATTTTTGTTCATAATGGATTCTTATGACGTATCACTAAATGAGTTAAGAAATTAGATTACCCAAAGTGGTATGGGACACCTTGGGTAAAATTTAAATGAATGAGATATTCATGGTGGTATGGGACATCATGAATTATCAAATGAATTATGTAAAGCATGAACGATGTGGCTCACATGATAATAAAGGAAAATTTAATGGTGCGCCCTGATATTTGTCCAATGCATTGGGTAAAGACTTAATCTCTAGAGATGACCTTTTAGACTGATACCTTGGTGACTAACCTTTGTAATTCTTAAGGACACCTTGGGGATGGAACATGGTGATACAGAAATGATTTTCTAAGAGTAAATGTTGATAACACATAATTCAAGTTATGTAACAAGTTATTTACAAGAAAAAGTTCTTTCACGACTAATGCCTTTATGTTTTCATAATGTTCTTAATTCACTGGTATAATCATGGAGCATTATTGGTGTTATCACTTAATAGAATAGTAACCAGCATATGAAAATTTAGTTGTTTCCTTTATGTGTAACTGTAATTTTACATTACTTTTAACTGTTTAATTTATGATTAAGTAAATCACATGTAGTACTTGTTCATGATAACCATTATTACACCTTCGAGAATTGACATAATCCTTTCATGTTCTTCTACAAAACCTTGATTGAGTATTGTTATGTTATGTGTTACAATGTTCCATTAGTGAATGTTCAATTTATTTTAAAAGAAAGCTTTCAAATATTACACTATTTTCATTTCTTTTTAAAAACCCCCTAACTGAGTATCTCAATGCTCACCTTATCTTCTGATTTAAAATTTTTAGATACCATCTTTTAAGGGATGAATCATTTCAGGAGTTGACGGTTTCCCAGAACCCGATCCACACACGATCCTCTATATGGGACATGATGTGTAGTTTACCTATGCATGATTTATTTTAAGCAACACATCATGTTTAGAAGCCACCGAATCCTAGGTTTCTGGGTTCGGGGTCTCTATAGGAAGATGATTTTTTCTCACCCCCCTAAAAACTATATGGTATCACCCTGGCTAGATAATTGTTTTCATAGCCACTCCATTGTAACATCATAAAACATTTAGGGGAAAATCCATGCACTGACCATTCCCATGAATGTAAAGGATTTAGCTGCTCTTATTGAGTGGTGAACCTTGTAAAAATATCATGTGCATATTTTTACATCTTTATATTATTTCATGTGACATGGAAAAGAGATCAAGAGAATCAAGATACAAACTGGTCTAGAGGTACATTGATATAAAGTTAGAAATTGGTTTCAAAAGTCCCCAACAATAATTAACCACCCCCTCTCAGTTTTCAGTATATCCAAAACATGTCCTCTCAATTTTTACATGATGTAGCTCTCCGCCTTTGAAATGTAATTCAGGAAGCAATTGACATAGTCTATGCTTATGTCCAATCTGATTAATGGAGCCATACACTCTCAAACAAAAAAAATCCAAAACACACTACATGGAAGGAAAACCAACTCAAAAACCTCTTATGATGTCAGATCATGACATTGGGCCCAGTATCACCAACTACACTCCTTCGAAAAACATTTCACTTAGGCATACAAGTACCACTATTACAAATCAACTGAATAAATCAATAAGGTTCCAGACACCAAAAAACCATCTTCAAGTATATTCAAACATCACACAAATGTCTCGTCACCACCAACAAACATGCATTCCGAGACAACAACTGGCCAACCATGGATCCCCCTTTCAAAGCACACAGTATAGATGATAGATCCCAGCCCGTTAACCAAGTAAAACTCGTTCACCAAGGATCTTAAATGCAACCCCGGTATAGCAAGACCAGATTAAAATCCACACCATCGAAGAAGGATTGGGCTCCACGGCCACTTAATAAGATGATCATAGCCCCGAGATGCAGCCAGAACATGACCCCACTATTGAAGATGTCATGGACCCCTCTACTAGAGCACAGTCCAGCGGAGAACAAAACCATGACCACACCTCAACACACCCCAAGACTTCCGAACATGTCGATCACCACCCTTGTGCACTAGATCAGGATCCACTTCACCAGAATGACACGACCCTAACGCACAACAACATGACTTCAACTCTGCAATGAGATGAACCATGAACCTGACGAACTAGATCAGGAACCCTCTCACCATTTTGATGTTTTGTGACCACATAGCCACACCAGACCTCGACCTTTGGACATGGATGAGACGTTGCACCACTTCAAATCGAGATGGAATCTCAAACACCCTCACCGCATTAGACTGAACATCAGGCCTCCAGAACAGGGCCACCCTTGCCAATAGAAATAATTTACTCAAGTAATATCCGCTACCGGATTTAATCACCTATATATTCAAAAGATAGTATTTCCCTAATGATTCTTACAAAATTTTTGGAATATTAATATTTTGACTCCTATTACATGTTATTGAATTAGTAATGTTAGAGATTAGAAGAATCTAAATTGTCTATTATTTTCATTAAAATGTTGTGGATGATTAGATTATATGAATTACATTTCTATATTGAATGGAATGTGATCAATTTTTTTCTATAGATATAAAAGTATTTTATAGTCAATTTTAATCACATAACAATTTTTAACCTAAAAATGAAATTGAATATTATATATTAAAGGTATATAGAAAATTTAGATGAATAACATTAAATATTTTTTATATAATAATCATACATTCAAACATATTTTTCCTTATTTTGTTTAATTTCATTAATTATCTCTCTATCATAGTGAAAACAGATTTCTGAATGAATAATTGTAAAAATAACATTTTAAACACCACCCAACCATGCGAGTAATTTAAACCTATTTGACTGTATTTATGTTATTAGTCCACTACTATTTTTCTTCACCTTCTAACTATTAAGTAAATAATACAACTTTACCATGTTGTATGAACTGAAAAATAGAAAATAAATTTTCAATCATAAAAATCCAAAACTCACTATTATGTAAATGATAAGGCCCGTAAAGTAATATGGAAGTTTCCAAATAAAGTTATAAATTTTGATAGGTTCATAAATTTTCACATTTACATGTTTATCATGATTTATTTATTTTTCAATAAAATGAATGTAATTTTTGGAAATAAAAATATACTTCATATTATCATATCCATTTCATTTTTTATTGAGGTCACTGTATTTCATATCTGATTCAATTTTAACTAAAATACCAATAGATCCAAAAAAATCATAAAACCAAAAAAACCTGTTTGATAATCATTAATCAGTTTGTGTATATATTCATATTATAAGTAAATCCAATCCTAACATGCTGTGAATTGATATACTTTCTTTATTCCCATGATATTTAATTTTCATTATATAAAGAATTGGGTATTTCATAATCACTTTTATTTAAAATAAACATAGTTATTATTACAAATTCCCTATAATTAACTATAATATTCCCTAAAACCATCATAGTTGATATGACCATAATATGCATGAATACTACATCATTATAGGGAATTTTTTGGTGAATTTCACAACAATTCATGCCATAAAATGAATTGGTTTACTTTCTTTGGTGATTAGATATATAAAAATCTTATTTTTCATCAATATAAATATATAAAATATGAAATCTTTAAAAGACACATTATTTCAATATGTATCATTAATAATTTCATCTATTATGACATAGGGAATTGAAATCGATCCCAAGGGGGAGCTAAGATGATCAGTAAGGGTAATCATGAGATATATGAATTGACAATTAAAAGTAATTATATGCAAATAATGTGGGAATAATATCATAATTATATAGAAAAAATTAACTAAAGAGAATCACAACCAACAATAAATGAAATATTAGATAAAAACAGTTTTTTAATTATTTTGGTTGAATAAAAAGTAATATATCAATAATTTCGAACCATGATACATAGAAATTATAAATTGGGAAATGTGTGAGGAATAATTAAAATAATATTATTATAACACATGTAATAGGTGACATCAAAGGTATCAATCAAAAATAATAAAATTTTACCTCATTCCAAAAGTATTGTTCGATTGTGGAATCCCCACATTTTCATTTTGAGTTTTGGACAATTCACAATGTACCATTTGGATCCTTCAAACAAACACTATACCCTTCTGAGCCCATGATTCATAAAACATTACATATTTAATTTGAGTAATATAAAAATGGAATCCCAAAATAATGATGAATCATGTAATAGTTTTCCCAATGGAAATCTGATCATTAATCGTAACTAAATATAATATTTATCAGGTTAAAAAATTCCTTATGATAATTTCCATAAATATTATTCATAATCTCAGTAGAGTATAATGTTAGATGATATCAATGTAGTATATCCACTACTAACAAAAATAATAATTATAGTTTTTTGGAATAAAATATAAATAATTTTAAAATCATTTGATATTTTAATTAAAAATCTAAAAATATAATTTAAATTTGGTAAATGTTAAAAAAAATCATGTATAATTGAAATATGGCATCAACTGATATTACATTTTATCAGGAAAGGGGTAAAATTTTGTCCCACAAACTCTGACATAGTTGAGAGAATGACACCACTCTATATGAATCTCATGGAAATGATAGGTTTATGAATTATTCATTGTACTAGTGGTCCTAAATAATTAAAGGAGCTAATGAGTGATATAATATTTATTGGGATTATATATATATAATTTAAGGAATATAGAGGTTTAATTTATGGATATGAATGGTAATTTTATAAATTATAAGGTTGAACCTTTTGTAAATACACATAACATTGAACTGAATATTTATCCTTCTTAAATGCATGTGTCATCATTTTAGGAAACAAAAATTGGAGTGATGAATCCACTCCCAAAATCTATTATAGAATATGTTTTTTTTGAAATTTGATTCCTTATAAAAATGTTTTCACTATTTTTCATTATTTTAACAAGAACTATTGTGACTAATCATAGGAACATATATTTACG
The DNA here is from genome assembly GCA_963277665.1 of Viscum album. Lineage (NCBI taxonomy): Eukaryota > Viridiplantae > Streptophyta > Magnoliopsida > Santalales > Viscaceae > Viscum > Viscum album. The sequence goes on along the minus strand of OY728151.1, from coordinate 2,029,842,840 downwards.
ACTAAAATTGAAATTGGAATTATTATAAAAATTTTATAGGATCAAACCAAAAATATATGAAATTTGGGAATGTAGAATTCCTTTATTTGATAAAATTTATCGTTAATATCAATACAAAAAATTAGGAAAAATATAAAAAAATAATCATTAAGCGTAATAATATTTTTATTTTTAATCATTATCATATAATAATAAATAAATCAGAGTTAAATTATATAGGTATATAAAAAAATAATTAAAATGACCAACAATAGTTTTTTATAGAATTTATAAGGGTAAAAATGTATTACCCTATTCAAACTGTTTTTAAAAAAATATTTTTATACTATTTTCCTTTTTTTCTTCATCCTGTATAAATGTATAATCAATTTATAAATAATTATTCATTTATTATTATTTCTAATAAATTTATTTCAATAAATTTATTATTCAAAATGAGATAAATTATTTTTTATATGAGAATAATTATATTGAAAAATAAATATCTATTTATTAATTAATATATTTATTTTATCCCAATACAGATATTAATTTTTAAAATGAATTGTATAGTTTATATCAGATATAATTCCAATAATTTAATATTATAATTATATATATATTGATACAAATATTTTTTTATTTGTTTTAAAAACAGTATCACAATAAAAAAAATTGTTCAAATAAATTATACATAATTATAATAATAAACATTATATAATGAAAAAGGAGTACATTATTATTCAAATTAAGTAATTCATCAACATATTTTATTTTTTTCCATTTATTATTTTGTAAAAATATTCAATTTAGTTTTTTTTCATTATAAGATATCAAACATATTTAATTTATTTCAAATGGAAATGTATATTAAAACCAACGATTTTTAAACAATAAATTTCACAACAGACTATTTTTTAATTTTAGTAACAATTCATTCATTAGTATATCATCAAAAAAAACATTAAATGATAAATTTTAGGGATATAAATTAATAAAACATAGAATAATATAACACTATACTGATGTGTTCCACATATACATGAAAATAATTTACTTTAATTTCCCCATTATAAATAAATGGGTATCATGAATAATTTGACAGTATATAATCATCATGAAGAAATTAAAATATGGAAGAGAGTATCATTAGTGAATATCAATGGAGATGTAAAATAAACATAAAATTATATTGGAAGACATGAAAAAACAATTTTTAATATAATAAATATTTACATTCAAAAATAATAACACATGGGTTTTATGTTTTTAAGACCATAAATTTAAAAAGTTAATGTTAATAAAATAATAGGAATAAAAATTTATATATATATAAAATGTCAACTAATTGAGGATTCCTCATAATTAAAATTATATAAAATATATAGAAATTAGTTCATGCAAAATAAGTGTAAAATTATTCCTTTTAAACCATTATACTGAATTTTAAATAAAATAGATAATGAATCATATAAAAAAATAAGGATTGATTAATTTCATTATTATTTAATTTTGTACAAGAATATTAAAAATGGGCTTATGAAATAATATATGAATGAATATTATAATTTATAAATAAAATAAATAATATAAACATGATGGAGAATAAATCCTGACTTGCAAATAAAATATAAGGCCAAACTATTTAGGGAACAGTGTAGTTTCAAATTGAGAAAAAAGGATTTGAAATGGTAATAACAAATAATAAATAAATAAATAAATTTAGAAAAAATATCTAGGTGTTTTTTATTGTAAATAATATTAAATTCCCCCAGATTAATTTTTTTTCAAAAATAAATTTGATATCAACATGAGATTGAAATGAATGATATTTCTGTACTCTATTATATTATGTTGATGATTTTAATTCTCGTATAATAGTGATATCATTCATAATATATTTTTTAATTCATATTCATATATATTATTTTTATAAACCTAAATAAGAATCAATTATTACACATTTATTGGTTTCTTATTTCAATATTCAACCATTAAATTTTACAAATTTTAATTAAATTTTATGTTTTATTTAATGGCTATGTCGATCCAAATTCATTTATAACATGTTTGTAATATCAATATTTTTCAATATAGACAACTAATTATGATCAATTTATTTATTCAGTCTCATTTTCATTTGATGGAGTGCATCAATATAGTTATTATTAACATAATCTATGATGAGCATGTTTCAGGTAATGTCCTCATAATAACATGTCACATTTTAATTATTATTCAACTTTTTATTCTAATTAAAAAAATATCATCAATAGTAATTATAAATCATTATCACTATTTACCAACATTAATATCATTAATCTTATCGATGAATGAAATTCTAATGATTTTCTAATATGGATAATGTTGTTGTAGAAATGAAAATGATATGAAAATTTTGTTAAAAATATAATTATTACACCATAATAATTAAAAAAAGAAAATAATATTTCATATAATAAAATAAATACAACACTATGTTTATCATTTATTAAATGAAAACGCATATTTTTATTTAATAACATGATGCCCTTAAAATTTTATGTTTGATAATGTATTCAACACGCTACACAAAATCATAGATGTCCCATGATATGTCGTAAATTTATAAACTAGGAATTAAATTGTTAGTTATGAATAGTAATTATTAATTATTATATATATATATATAAGTATATAAATTAATCACACATCCGAAATTATTGATAATTGTTTAGTAAATAATCAATAAATTGGTTATTGTTTGATTATATTTCTCAAAAAACATGTTATCCTTTAAAATGAGTTTTATTTATTATATTGAGATAAATATTTTAATCTTTATGAAGAACATTTATAAATTATTTTTGATATAATAAGTTTAATTTTTCTATTACAAATATAAAATTATAATTTTTTTGAAATTTTTTGATTTTTCTTTTTATATTTATATTTTGATGAAAAATAAAGAATACATTCATGAAAATGCTATCTTAATTTCTAATAAATTAACTCATTAAAATAAATCCTTATATTTTTAATATGATTTAAATTAAAATTATTATAATTTATTTATTATTATTATAATTAATTAATTTTGAATCAAATTAATATTGGTTTTAAATATACGCTTTTATTGTTTTAAAATGGGGTTTAAAAATTTTTGAAATGCATACTAATTATAATTATTATTTAATTAAAATAAACCTTGATGTTAAATTTTATAAAAAAATATATTGATTTTAAATGAAAAATAATTGTAAAAAAAAGAAAACATTTTTCTATTTTAATGAATATGAAAAAAAGAAAACTATTTTCTCTTTTAATGTGTTTTGGGGACACTATATCATGAAAGTGGCCAATATAAAATGTTGTGTAATGAAATGGATAAAAATAAAACCATTTCCCTTTTAAATTATACAAAAACCTTCTGATAGGGGAAAACAAAATAAATTCAGTTATATATAAAACCTTGAAACATAAGAGGGTTTATTTATAATTTTAATTTATCTTTAATATTTAAAGATGAAATAATTACCAAAAATAAATATGAAAGGTAATTGTTGAATTATTTAATTAAAAATAAAATCCTATAAATTCTACTAAATATATTAATGTTGATATGAATTAAACAAATTATTGTATTCCTTTAATTTATTAGATTATTATTTATCATGTTACACATTTTTCAAATTCATATATTTAAATTACATATTTTACATGGTATTTTTAAATTTAATATATATAAATAATGTTAAAATTACCATTAATGATATATTTTAATAAATTATATATTATTGAATGAGATAAAATTACTATAGAGCCTATATTCTACAATGTGATTTTTTGTGTTAATAAAATTATGATTTGTTAAATTCTTGGAATAATTGATATTTTCAAATGATGATATTGGCCAGAAAAGAGTAATTTTTTAGTTGGCATAGTTTGGGATAATGTAGTGTATTTTCACTTTACAAGTTATAATATTAAAATAAATTTTTATAGAGAAATTGGATTTTTATTCTAGATTCTGGAATTCAAATATTGAATGAGTGTGTTTAATATTTTTAATAACACTGACATAAATTTATTCTTAATGGATAAATTAAATAGTTTAGAAAAAGAATTTCATTAATGAAAAAAATGAAAAATAAAAAAAAATTAAGAATGTATTTAGTATTTGAATAAAATTATTAAAATTGTATTTTATTTGATTGTTGGATGTTTTACATAACCAAATAGTCCCTTTCATATATTAATATATAATATTTTGGGAAAATTATTTTTGGGATACCTTCTAATAGTGTGAAATTTTGTGTATATATAAAAATTCCACTCAACCCAGTCAATAAAAGGGAACAGACTCCCCTTACATCTTTGCACCCCCAATACAATTTTATCAGAAAAAACTGATCAAGTTAAAAAAATACATCATATAATGCTTTATACATTAAATTGGGAAGAAAAAAAATTATGACCTATGGTTAAAAATACATTTATTATACTGATGAAGAGGTAACATCCTTCAACATTAGTTTTTGTGACACCCCAACCCTAGTTACCCAGAGTTGGTGCATTATTACATAACATTGGCATGATCACAATGTATCCAATCTCAAAAGATTGATCTATTTAGTATCCTTGGAAGTACTAGATAGAAACATAAGTTTTACATTACATTATGATATGAAAATTTTAAGCTAAGCTAATTTCAATATCCTAAATCCAATGATTATATTAATTTAGATAATTATAATTTATAAAATTTCAAAATGTGGGTATTATTATTCATAACAGCTAGTTTGGTTAGTCGTGGTGTGTTAGAACATGATGTTTAATACAAATGAAGCTATTGTATTATTCAAATAGAAGTGTACTATATAATATTGGGGTGTTACATTCTCCCCCTTCATATAATTTCTTCTATAAAATTTTAGATTATTACTAAATAAAATAATTCAGTTGGTTCTTCTTCATAATATCCTTAGGTTCCCACATTGCCTCTTCCATCTTCTGGTTTCTCCATAGATCTATGACCAGACGAGTCATCTAGTTTCTGAACAATTTTTCTCTAGTATCAAAAAAAATGATTGGGTATTCACAATAAGATAGATAGAGTTCCAATTATTTTTCATCATATGTGCGTACATGTGTTGGTTCAGGAATGTATTTTCTCAATAGTGATACGTGGAACACATCATGAACTTTTGAGAGACTTGTGGACATTGCCAAATGGTATGCTACAACTCCATTTAGTTCTAATATTTCGAATGGTCTGATGTTCCTGGGACTTAATTAACCATTCTAACTGAATCGTATAACACCCTTCCATGGAGATACATTCAAGAAAACCTGATATCCTACTTGAAATTTCAAATACATTCTTTGATTATCAGTATAGCAGTTTTGCCTATATAGAGATGGTTTGATGTGGGTTTGGATAATCTTCATGTATTCCATTGTTTCCCCAACATGATTCATGCCAACAAGTATTATTTCACCAATATCATTCCAACAGGGTGTTGTGCTTCATCACATTCCATATATTTCTTCATATGGTGTCATATGAATACTTTAATGGAAGGTATTTTTATAGGAATATTATACCATAATTAAATAAGGATACCACATACCATGAAAGTCATGTGAGAGAGGTCTCAAATTGTCATCTATTGTTTCAATAGTTCATTCTGATTGTTTATCAGTTTGGCGGTGGTAGCCATAGATCAAATTAAACATAGTATTCAGGGAATTATGATGATTTTTCCAATATCTTGATGTAAAACGAGGATCACAATTAGAAACAATATATATGGAATCTCTATGAAGGCATTCAAATTCATAAATATATAGTATTGTTAAACGTTGAATTGGTGAATCATCTCTTATTGCAAGAAAATTTTCTTACTTGGTAACATGATCACCAATGACCCATATTGTGTCATTACATATAGTAGTGTTTTATATCTCCATGAAAAATTCAATCATAATATCATTATATTTTCACTCAGGTATGGGAAAAGTTTGTAGGACTCCTCCAGGATGTTGTCTCCCATCCTTATCTTGTTGAAAACCATATATCTTGAATCAAAATAATCAATATTCAACTTCATGTGGTGCCACAAAAAATGTTCATTCAAATATCTATACATAATAGTTCTAACAGGGGTATAGAGAAATTGGAGATATGATAATAATAAAAAAAATTATCACATTAGATATGGTATATCAGGAACACAAAGTCTCTTACCAAATATCAAAATTCCATATTCATATAAGAATTAAATCACTCTCCCATCATTCATAGCTTTATGTTTCTTTTGAAAGCCCTCATCATTAGTCTGAGAAAATATAATATTTTGTAGTTGAGATGGTTTGGTAACCATTTGGAAAAGTATTAATGTTTCACCTTCCATGATTATACCCATAAACATTACTAATAGATCCATGAACATTGGATCCTTTTCAACTCCCATCTTGTTCAAAACTCCATGATTGTTACTACTCAACGCATATGAAGCCTTATTTTACTTCATTGGGTGATAGTGAATAATGAAATCATAATATTTGTGTATTTCATGAAACTGTCTCTGCCTCATGTTGAGTTATTTCTATTAGAAAATATACTTCACACTCTAATGATCGGTATATATCTCACCATTTTCACTGTAGAGATAGGGTCCCTATATATTCAAAGTAAATATTATAGTTTGTAACTCAAGATCATGTGTGGGATAGTTTTTTTTCTGGAATTTTTAGTTATTGTGATGCATAATAAATAACTCAATCATTCTATATAAGGAAACAAACATGTACATTCGTTGAAGTATCACTATAAATTACAATCCCATCAATACCCGATGGTAGAGTCAAGATAAGAGCATTACCTAATCATCTCGTTAGTTCTTTAAAACATTATTCACACACTTTTCACAAAACTAATTTAACAACTTAATGTGTGATCTTGGTTAATGGGTTAGCCAGTCAGTGAATATTTTGGATGAAACATCTTTAATAACTTGATAATCCAATAAAATAGTGTACTACAATTATACTCATTAGTAATGGCCATTCATGGAATTCCTAGGTCTTTGGTAGATCGAAAAAGATTCCACACTTAGAGACAATATGTACATCAAATGAAATTTCCAAAAGAAAAAATTCACAAATGAAAAACATCTCATATAATTCATTTCTTATGAGGGTTTTCAGAATAGTGTTCGTGTGATTTTCATGATCTTCATAGATTTTTGAGTAAACCAAGATAGAATAAATAAATACCACTATAAAGTCATCATGATATTCCTTGAAAATATAAATTTATTATATCCCTGATGATAAAGGGTGAATTAATTAATCCAAAAGGCATTACTGTAAACACGTAATGCATTTACCTAGTTCGAAATATTGGTTTTAGATTTTCTTCTTTCTTCAAACACAATTGATGATATCCAGATTGAATTTCAGTCTTTGAAAATACTGAGATGCATTTTTTGGACAAAAACAATCATCAATGAGAGGTAAGAGATACTTTTTTATTGTTATTTCATTGATCTCCCTATAGTCAATGCACAACCTAATAGATACATCTTTCTCCAGAACAACAAGAATAGGGGCTCCCCAAAAAGATACACTAGGGATAACAAATAATTTTTACTCAATTCATCTAGTTTTTTATTTAGTTTAAATAATTCCACAGTATCCATTCTATATAGGGCCATTGATATGGGCCTTGGTCAAGGAATTAAGTCAATGGAAAACACTATTTCTTATTCTAGAGTATGTCTAGGTAAATTCTATAGAAATGCATAATCATATACTTGAACAATAGATATATCCTCTATTTGTACATTATTTTAATCACCCGTATTTATTTCATTATATTTCACTCCGAAAACTAAATTTAGTAGAGCTATTGGGGTGGCTCGAGATAAGAGTTAGATGGCAATGTTTTTTCTTTAAAGATAATTTACAATTTATCATCATAGAAAATTGTATCCTCCTTTTTCTTACAATAAATTTTCACATAATGGTCCGAACGACAATCCATTTGAAGGATTAAAACAAATTAAATCAGGGGTATGACATTGAGATCAGCTGATAATGTAAATTTATATTCTATAATGGGAACTTCTTTACAAAATAATGTTGTAATGATACTTCACTTAAGAGTTTTGACTAACAACTCCCTTTTTAAAAAATTTTAAAATATCAAATTTTCAAAGTAAATTTGGATGATATGAAACACTTTTATGATCTAGAATCCAATAATACATTGGAAAACATGAGGAATCCAGTAAATTACCGACCACCAGGTCATTTAGAGCTTCAACCTCAGTAATTGTGATCTCATTTACTTGGTGTTTCTCCCTTGGACTTTTCTAAGGAATGTTTATTTGGTTTTTAGAAAATTCATTTTCATGATTTCCCATTTCTCTACAATTTTAGCATTCAAAATTGATAAACTATTTCTTTCCCTTGTAATCAACAACAAAATGGCCTTTTTTACCACACTTATAACAGACTTACATTCCCTTCAATAAAGTAACAAGGTGTTTCTTCCAACTATTATTGCAGGATGGAAGTTTAATTTTTCCTTTCATCCTTTTATTTATATTTCAAGAGTGTTCAACAGATCTCTTCCTCTATGTATCTACATTAAGTTCTTATGACAGTGAGAATTCTATTTCTATCTTGACATCACATAAGACAATATCGTAGTATGATGAGAAGGATTATGAGACTAATACATAATGGAAAAATTGTTTACCCCACAATGAGACAATCAATATTAATCCCTGGTTTATGTATATAATCAACCGCATTCCTTGCTAACTTTGAAAAGTTAACCTCATACATTGCGATATTCGCATCCCCCTTTTGCCCCTGACTCAAAAATTGTCTTTCCATATCTGCTCGATGGTCATTGGGAAATTATTTTTCAATGAATTTTTTTAAACTCCATCCATTCCATATTTGATAATTCATTATCCGGTTTTTTGTTTTGAATTAACGACCACCATTAGTTGGCATCTTCTGTGAGGCGATAAACAACCATGAAATTTTTTCCCTTTCATTACTCCCCAAAGCATGAAATATTTTCTCTAAGGATCTTATCCATTATATAAATACAAATTTAATTGTAGACCCATTTAGTTTTGGTGGTTTTTTCCTCATGAAGTGGTCTAACATTGATCTTCCCCGTTATGGGTCCGGATGCTTCATAAAGAGAAAGTTATTATTCATAACCTTATTGAGCTATCCTAGTATGTTTATAAGTTGTTCAGCACCAGTTTCATCACCATTCAACAATAATTATCTAGATTTAGAGAGAACTACCCACATGGATTACATTAATTGATATTGTTTCTATTCCTTAAATTAGGTTCCATTTCTAAACAATGGATTACACTTGATTAGTTTATGAATCGCAATACAAAATTACAAAGTGGAATAATAAATTACATAAATTGGAAAGTTTATACATATAATCCATAATCATAATTTTTTTTCATTGAGGTTGTATTTACTCAGATATCTTTCATAATGATTTGTAATTAAAATATGAATTATCCTAATCATTTCCCCCATGTGTTTCATATCCAAGAGTACAAAAATGCCCGTTGTAGTGTTCCAGGATACCCCAGATCAATTATGAAACTCCATGTCGGAGTTTTATCTCATTGAAAAATCTATTACAGAACCACATCTACATGATCGTATCCAGAAATGGATGTATAGCATGGAAAATACCCAAAATCAATAAATTACCAACAAAATTGGATGTTCATCTATACTAATGTTCAGATCATATCTTAGTGTAATTTTGTCTAATCAAATTTTTTATAAATATATCTTCCCAGGTTTGTACTATACGTCCACTGATACAAACTGTAACACCCTGGCCATATTTACCAGAATTCCGTTCATTATTAAATTACATTGGCATGATCGCATGGGATAAAATCCTGATGGACTGACCAATTTTGTAGTCGTTGAATTACTAGATACTAACAAAAGTTTTACATTACTTTGGTAAATATAAAACAACCACATTATGTTTTTATTGAACACATTCATATCCCTTAGACTATCCCTGCTGGAAATTCATAATATAATATTTCAAATCCTATGAAAAATATGTCATATAAATGGGAGAGCATAGGTGCTCAGTTAGGATACCAATATAAAAGAATCATTCATAAATTATCATAAACATTTAAGGAAATTTAGAAGAGTAAATCACAAGACATTTAAACCTAAACATCATCATAATATGGAATACATAAATCAAATAATGAAACATAATTATTCAAATGAATATTCTACTATTAGAATAATCAAATGTCATATCAATAGCCAATTTCATTATCAAGGAATGCATAATGCCAGACATAAAAACCACATATTCAATGCCTCATTCCATGACTAAAAATAAGATATTTTCATGTCCTTGTTCCAAGACACTAGTTTGTCTCATGAGACTTACTGATGCAACGAGTTGTTATTGCAGGATCCATCTATCAATTACTAGGTCAAATTGATTTCTCATATGAAAAGGTTGAAACATGATATTAATCATTCGTATTAAAAATAGCATCCGAAATGTTAATACATTAACCATAAATAATGAATAGTATAAAATAACCCATTCAATTTCCAACGTATCCCAAAACCATCAATACAACATGGAATATTTTATCATAATGAATCAACTTCAAACAATTGTAAAATTCTTCAATAGATTTTGAAATAGATGAAATCAAACCTATTTAATAAAAATAACTCGTTCTATTTTGAAATAAATTAAAAGTCACATAATTATAAAGAAACATGTATTGTTTAAATATTCTTATAATATTGTAAGGGATGTTTCTATTGTGTTATAAATGTTGAAAATAGATTCAGCCACTGTATAAGTTAAAAAAACATCTTTACCTTAATTAGTCGTAAAGGTTATAATGTACCTTGTTTGAGAAAAAAAGATTCCATTCAAAAACTTTTATAAAATTTTAAAATAGTGGAATAAATGAATTTAAACAATATTTTAGTAAATAGTAAAAAAATATTGAAATACATTTTATAGAAACACAGATGTGGATGATAAAGAAGTCCTGATAGATAGTTATGTATAAATAACATCAGATAAATAATGAGAGTTTAAAATTAACTCTTAAAATTTAATTTTCCTAGGTAAAGGGTACATTAACCTCCTGTATAATAGTTGAATAACAGTTATTAAATTATACAAGAACCACATATATAAATATGGTATCATATATGATCTTCTATTATTGCTTTGTTAGTACTATTTCAGTAGTATCATTGTTTTATGTGTTAACTGATTCATTTTTCTTTATATGTTTTGTCACTTAAGTCACGTTTGTTATGAATAGGATTTGTTTATTCATATAAAAAATTATATTAAGTTTTTAAACATTAATTTTATTCAAAAAATTAAAATTATTCTTTAATAGTTATGATGGGTTAATGAAACTTATCGCATTCATGGAGACAGAAATCTGTATGTACGCAAGAGCTCAAATATAATTCATTAGATTGTAAAGTAGTCTATAATTGGAGGTTATATCATATATAACTAGTAATTAACATGAAAGTTTTATTAATTTCATCAATTATACTAATTATTATATGAATTAAAAAAATGAAGTGTTGAATAACAAACTACACCACGACGTGGAGATGGTTAATCGTATGTACGTACGTATGTTGACATTGTCATTCATAGGATGGATAGAATAACGAATATGGTTGTACCATATTTATAATAACATTAAAGAATATATAAGGTACTAGATTTATTTTTGTTCACATAAAAAACAAATAAATATGAAGTGGATGAAGAAATGAACATTCAACGAGGTGATGAAATTATTAACTCTTCTTCAGGTTCTTCCATTTGATTTGATCAAAAGGGCTATTTAGGTCAGCTTTATCATCAACATAAGGCCTTTAAATTGAATATAGGGTAGTTGGGAGGATATTTTAGCTGCTTTTGGCCGATCCAAATGGCAATGGAGGTGTGAAATTTAGATAATGGAGAGTACCCTTTTATAAGTGAGGTGAGGTTCACTTTATGGAATGTTTGAAATATTATTTTTTTATACAATAATATTTGGTTTATAATGGATCTAAAAAGATTTAATTCATGTATATAGTAGTTGTGGATCAAAAACCTCTTAAAATGATGTTTTATACTAGTTTATGACAGCATATTAACCATATATTTTAGATTTATCTCCTTGTTATACAGTCTTTCTTTTACCATGTATTCTTCCATTATTATTATAAATGGTTAATAAATATAATATAAAAAGTAAATAGAAACCCAAGTGGTTCATTATTGATATATACATCCTTATATATTTTATTTTTCTGGACATTAAATTTTATGGAATATTATATCAATTAATAATATAGTATTCGTTTTAAAACCTCATTTATGTCAATTTTGACAGTATTTAGTATTTGGATTTTGTGGAAGTCATAAAAATTTCATCACAATGAAACAATATATTTTATCAGAAGTAACATGTCATATGAAACTAGAAAATTCATGCAATACATCAAAAGTCTCCATTTACAATTATATTAATATTTATAATATAAATTATTTTAATCTTTAAGTAATAAGGTAATTAATTAATCATCATTGTGTCATAAATAAATTTAATTATTAAATGTCTAAAAATTATAAATAAAATATAATTATGTATTAAATCATTTTCGATTTCTAATTAATATTTATCATCAATTTTATATTATTTATAACACGATATTAAAAAAAAGTAGTAGTTAAACGTTGAATTTAACACTTTTAACTCTTCTTTAAAAAATAAAAATAAAAAATATAATAATCTAACACAAGTGGGAAAAAAACATCATATTCTATTCCTAAGGATGATTTTGGTAAAAATAGACTTACCTAATAGAATTATTATATGTGTTATGGTAATTATAATATCATTTTAGGTTTAATTGCAATTTTAACTTTTAATCATGGTAAGTAAAATTTAATTGTTATTATTCACCGAAAATTATTTGTATCATGTTTAACCACATTTTACATAAAGATTACTATTTTTCCTCAAGGATTTTTGAAATTAAATTCACAAATGTGGTAAAATTACATTTTATGGAAATTTTGAAATGTGCCGAGAAGGTGGGTAAAAGACGTAAAAATTTAAAACATTTATTATACATCTAATTTTATTATTAAATGACATCAATGAAATATATTAAAATAAAAACGTATTATTTATCTATTTTAATTAAAATAAATTTATGTAAAATAAATAATTATTAAAAAATGTTGTTTTTAAACAATAACGTAGTGTTTTTAACTATTCATCAATAATTAGATTTTTTGAGAATAATACACAAAAGTCCCTCTAAGAAAATATTAATATTCCAAATCCAAAAATGAAGTCCATTTTGATATATAAAATTTATAAAACTTTTAAAAGTGGTTATTACTATTCCTAACGGCTAGTTTAGTTGGTTGTGGTGTGTTAGAACTCGAATTTCCCTACAAGATAAGCAATTGCATTATTCAATGACAAGTGTGCCATGGATTCATGGGGTGTTACAGTTTTTTCTTTATTTCACTCACCAAAAATGTCAATTATTGTAATACTTTGTTAACAATATAACCTAATTACCCTTGATGAATTTTCCAAAGATTAAAAATAATCTTTTATTCCTTAATATACTGATAATTTTTCCAATTAAAAATACAACCCACCCACCAACATAATACCATCAAATGGTTGGAGAAATCATCATTCCAATGTGGGGTGGTATAAAACCTCATAAAATGAATAAATTTTTAGTTCCATTGACCCCTATCATAGTATATAATAATTATGGATGCAAAGTTTATATATTTTATTACAAAAATGATCATACCAATGTAGTCACTATATAATATAAACCATTTTTACATTCCATACCATATGGGATTCAAAAATGTCGCTCGTGGGTACATCATACTACGACCGCCCAAAGTAATATGAATAATTTCTCAGTAATTCATAACATGAAAGGGAATAAGTCTAACGATAAATAATAATTTATATTATATTAATGAAATTATTATTTAATTAATTTATTAATAAACTTTTTTGGAAAATAATATATCATTTTACTTATTTCCTTTTCACAAACTGAATAATAGATAATGCCATTCATGGAACTGTTGACTACCGTCTTTTCAAAGCGAAGAGATTCCATTTACATCAAAAGATTTATATGTATAAGAAAATATAGGTAAATTTCATTGTAATACTGATATAATAACCATTTAGTAATATTGAAATATTATATACCTTCTTTCCATAATAGTTATAAAAAATTGGAATCAACTCTCTTGCGTACATACAACCTATCATCTCTATGATTATATCGTTACTTCATTTTTTATAACCATATTTCACGATTACATATAAATTTATTATTGGTGTATAAATATGATAATTAATAATTTATTATTATTCATTAAAAATTTATGAAATCATCTTTTTGACTATAAATAACATACTAATTTGATTTTTGACACATATACTAAATATTTTTTGAAATTTAGAATTACAATAATTGATTGAGTAGTAATATAATTATTTTAATTGAAATAAAATTAATAACTAAAATTTAAATGGAAATAGATAAATAAAATTATTAACATATGTTATTTATTCATGAATATGAATAAAAATATGGTTGAATTAGAATGAAGAAAGGGGTTTTCTCATTTTACTTTTATTTCATTGTGATGTATTCCATATTAACCAATTATTTTTTATTTGTGGTATATATAGTACATAAAAATTAAATTAACGATTAATATCATTAAATTTATGCGGATTTAAATATTTCAAATAATGATATTTCTGTAATGGGGAATACAGTTTCAATTTAACCATATCTTTAATGGACTTTCCTCTCAATTTTCATTCATTGAGATATATTGTTATTTTATGAACCTATCATCGTTTAAGTGGAGTTTATGAATACCCTTATAAATTTATTATAATCAATTTTATAACAATCCTGATATTTTATTTTTATTTTTATTTCCTAAATGGGGGATGTTTCATTATGTAAAAAAATCATGTTTTTATATTAGAATGTCATAATTTTGTGAGACTTTTTTTCGACTCTGATGATAATGTCTTATGATAAATTTCTATGTAAAATCATTAATTTTATTATAATATAGATATTTATGATATTTAAAATTAATATAAAACAATTTCACTATTTTATACCTAAATTTTTTGGGATATGATTTTATTAAAATCCGACATGATTTTTCACACTCATAAACTTGTTTACTTCCAAAACCATGTTTAAAAAAAATAACTTCATAAAATGTTTTATTAAAATAAATAATTCAAAATGTTTTTAATCAAATATTTATATTATTTTCAAATAAATTACCATTTTCATTTTCTATAAATTCAATAGTAACCGTCTTTTCATCAAACAAACAAGGAAATTTTTTTTCTTTTTTATAGTGAAAATGAAATATTCATTTTATCATTCATTTAATGTATGTAATTACCAAACATTATTTAATATAATATTACCATTATTTTTATGAGTTTACATTCGAATTAAATTCTTTAAAATTTGATTTTGAGTAATTTTTTTTTAAAAATGATTTATGCTCTATTATGTGTTCTTCAAAATGATAATATTATTTTAATCAATAATTACTTTTATGATAATTTAAAGGAATTCACATTCATAATTTTTAATAACCCATATTGTTACAAATCATCTAGTTGGAATATTTTTACTAATACCGTCCTCAATCTTTATTTGGATGGATTGTGAATGTTTCAGATACATTTTTATGTATATCATTATTTTTTTGCATGTCAACAATTTCATCAATAATATTTTTATGAAACACATTTTTATTCCTCTTGTAAATCATTTATCAAATTGATTAATATAAAACCATTTAAATTTAAATTTTTATGTTATTTAATAAATATTATAATATCTATTATATGATATATCTATGAAATATCAAATTTATTCAAGTTGTTGTTCATATAAATTATAAAAATAAGGGGTGGCCTAGATGACCCTGGTTAAGTACATTACATAAAAAATATGGGGTTTCGTAGATATCACATCAATTAATTAGTAATGATTATATTATATATTAAAAATATTGATATTCCTATTATTTGTTTTCCAATGTGTTTAATGAATATGATGATCCATGTTTCAAAAAATGGTTCTGATTTATTATTTTGAGATTATATTGTTTCTAATGATCAAGATGGATATTCCATGGGTCTGGATTATTAATTATGATGAATCATTAGTTATACATGTTTTCATATTGTAGGATATATGTATTTATTGGTATGGGTTTATTTATTATTTCCCCATAGACACTAATTATATCATTATACCCTTATGCAATTCATATTCAAAATAATATCATTCAATTGTTAATTACTTTGTTTACTGTTACTAAGAATTTTATATCTCCCTTATTAGGTTTTATTTTCACCATGTTATATATAATGATTTTTTATATGTTATGTATATAATGGATTTCATATGATTAATGATGATATATTAATGTGAAAATGAAAATGTGATTAAGTGGGAGAGGTGAACATTTAATGACATGTGAATTATTTATGTCAGAGTATTTTTTAATTATATAAAACTCAAAACATACAATTTCCTAAATGTTTTATGTTTATAATTTTACTTTTCATTTTCATATATTGTAGATGAAAAAATTATGTCAGTATTATGGATATCAAAGACAGAAAATTAATGATTAATATTTAAGAACATAATCTAATTGTGTAGCTTCAAGGATGTTAAGGATCATATCGAATAAATTGATTATAAAAAATTTGACTATAATATGTGTTTTATATGTTTTTATTATGGTTTTGTAGTATATAATAACTCCACATGAATGAGGATGATCATTTTGCAAATGTCTTAGATTTATCATTTTATGATTTTACATTGTCATAAATTAATTCTTATTAATGACAGAATTGGATCCGTTCATTTAGGTTGTGGTATTTATATTCCCAATAACCTACATGATGTGTTTTAGAGAGGGATTTTTTTTATTTTTAATGAAAAATTTAAATCCCAAAGTCTACATGGAATCCCATCATATTCGACAAGACCACATTCATATAACCAACAACTAATGGGAAACAACTATGTAACACATATCATTCTCTTTTAAGATGTCATAGTTATTAGGACACTTTTAAATGTTAGAACTGAGATTATTTCAGAAAAATAAGAATTTTTTTTTGGAATAAGTGTTTATTTGTTATAGAATTATATATAATTGTACTACATATTATCATTGTGTTTTGAACTTTTTCAAGAAAGGATTGATGGATTTGTAAGACTCATATTTATTTAATAATTTAATTTCAACATTTGGTAATGTGTTTTAACATTGAATATTACTGTATCAAATTATTTTCTTATTTTTGGAATTATAATAAAATATACTTACCTTTTGGTTATTTCTATATTTTGAAATACAAGAGAAATATCATATCATATATTGGGGGATTACGTGGTCCATTAAAATATAATTTTTTTGATTTAATATATTAAGAACACATCTTTAATATGTATCATTTGTATAGAAATATGATATTTTTTTGAAACATTATTAATAGATGAAATTTTAATATTCATATAAGTATGTTTCCCTCTTCTCTTAGTCTACATGGTATGAGAGTTCCTCAACTCTATGAAAATGTTCATTGAAAAAAAAAACTATAAATGTATAATAAAATTCTCTTCTAATATCAATAACCAAATTCAAAAATCAATGGTCAATGGTTTTGAGGAACTTATAAATCCATTCTCCGATAAGAGTTTACTGATCAGTGGTCTTAATCACTATCAATAGATATTTTCAAATATCCACTATTCACATGTATATTCTGTAATTCGGAAACATTGTTATCTCTTATTATATTAGAAATTTTTACAAACCCTTCACTAATATTAATTGTATGTTTTATTAACCCTTTATACCAATTGGTTTTACAAAATAAAAATAATTTCATATTTAATTCTGTTGATTACTAATATAATGTTCAAATTCTGCATACCTAATTTAATCCAAGGGTATGGAACACCCCCAAATTTTAAATAAGGAAAATTATATTGAACCACATAAAAGAAAAATATACACTGATTTTTATTTTTTAATAGACAACAATAATTTTTTCTTCAGTTACATGAAACCATTATATTTTTTGGTTTTTTTGTGTATTCAACCCACAATACTGAAATTAAACGTCCCAGTATATATATATATATATCATTATTAAAAACTAGAAACTAAATTAGTGGGGTTGAATGTCATTAAAAATATTATGGATTATATTTGTATTAATATTTACTTCTTAATAAATATATATTATTAAAAAAGGACTAGTAAACAATCAATAATATAATAGTATTGTGATTTAAATCTTCAAAAATACATTCTCTTAAAATATTATTATTATTCAGTAAAAAACATATTGTTACATATTTATTATATGTATAAAAATTTTAATAAGAAAAAATTGAAATCATAATATCAAAATTTAATTAGGGTTATTTTATGTGATCTTCCGTAATATATTATTTATCATGTGAATTGTAAATAATAACAACAATTGTAAAAAGTATTTACATTTTAATACTCAAATTAATTTAAAATCCCCAATATATTATTATTCTCTCATGTATATTATGTTTTTTGTTATATTTAATTTACATATTTAATTTTGAATTAATATTAAATTGTTTTTTTGTATATGTTTATTTATTGTAGTAAAAAAGTTTTTCTTAATATATATTTAAAATGCATAGTGCTTCTCTATTTCAATTAATTAAAAAATTCCATAATGGGAAATGTGACAAATGAATATTTTAAATTATATATAATTAATTATTATTTATTTTTAGAACAATAATTATTATTCTTCACTGATTAAATACATAATCATCTTTTTTCTAAAAGTATATGCTACTTAAAAAACCAATGCCTTCCCCATTCGTGGGATTTATTTAAAATTGAAACTTTCTACTTATGTGAATGGTATTTAAAAAAAATTACATATATCTAAACTAAATATCATCTATTTTATAATAATTAAATCATAATGCATGATAACTATGATATGAGAAAAAAATTTATTATAAATATTATTGTAAAAATGAGTAAACTAAGGGGTTAGACAATAATCATTGTGGAAATATTATCGAGAAACCTATCCAAACCCAAATATATATACATATGTATACCATTATAAAGTTATTATATATTTTTTTAGATTTTTTGGGACACTAGTTTTTGAGTGTTACACATATATTAAGTTAATTAAAAAAGAACAAAATGAAACCGTTTCCTTATAATTTCAATAATGATTTGGGTTAGGAAATTTTTTTTTGTATATATCCTTTTGAAATATTAATTAACTTATATCATTATAATTTATTATTAATTTTTAGATAATATATAATTACAAAAAATGTTTTTGAAATTCTAATTTAGTTATTAATTACTTTATAATGAACTTATATTAATGATACTAAAAATATTTAATGTGAGGTAAATTTAATCAATTGTTATTTTTATTAATTGTTTATAAAATATATAAAAAAATATAGTTTCTATATTATTACATACAAATTACATCACGAAGATGATATTTGAAAAATTAAATTAAATAAATATTCCAAATATTTAAATTATTGTTGTTTAAAAAAATGATATGTTATAAAGTGATCTAAAATAATTAAAAAACCTATATTAATAAATTTTAAAAGGTAATAAATAAATAAAATCACTTTTATCACCAATTTTTTTTTTATTTTGAACATATTGAAACCTAAATAGAAAAAATTGTTAACACATTTAGGTTTAATGATGTGTTTCACTGCGTTACATACACCTCTGCAAATAATAATTTTCTGATACACCTAGTATTTTTATTATATACATTATATTTAAAATTTATATACGTGGATTTATATTTTATAATTTATAAAAAAAACTTTATTATTAATTTATTAATTAATTATGTTATAAGACTAGTAACATTATAGAAAAAACAAAATGCAAATATAAGGAAACACAATAGTTTAAATGATGGTTTTAAAAATGTTTTTTTGTTAGGTGGTGGAGAATATTTTTCAACCAACTAACCCCTAACATATATTATTATTAAATTATTTAGTCCTATATCTTATGGAATACCTCTCAATAGTAAATATATTTGACTATTTACAAGAATAAAAATAACCTACATCTATAAAAGGGAACTCAAAACCATTACTTATTCACCCCAAAACAGTCATATCCATAAAAACATTATACCAAAATAATTTCCAAACATAAATAATCTAATCCATGAATCGTCAACATAGTCTGTGATTAAACCATGTAAGGTCATTGGATCAATCCAAAAGTTTTTTCCCAAGTAAGTGTTAATGGTCATCAAATAGTATTTTGGTTTTATTTACATCTAATCTCCCATTAATTATTCTAATACCACTCGTATATTATTTAGTATTAATTATTGATATAATCATATGATATTATTTCAATGTTACTATCTATAACCACAATAAATTCAATATAATGTGTTTCGATATACTTTTTCATATGTTTGGAGGACTTCTTCCTATAAATATTTAGTAATTTTATAATTTATACCATTTTTTCCATCCATACTATAGTTGATAAAATAATTATTCTCATTTCTATAATTTACTACCACATTACGAAGCGATGGGAAGCATTTATCACTAATGGGATACATTGAATATAATATGGGTAATAATAATTAATATATACAAAATAAATGAAATAATTATAATATTTTGGAAATAATTATATTTCTATAAATATACTATATAGTTTTATTTATTTCATTTTCAGACACTAAAAAAGTTAAAATATCATTCCCGGTTGTGTAGACGAATACCAACTCTAAGCGATGAGATTCCATTTTCATAACTAGAATGATATATATATGTATATATAATTAAATATCATAATAATTATGATATAAATATAATATTTTTAACATAAAATATTACTTAAAATCTTTGCAATGTAATAATTGAAAAATTAAAAAAATCACTTTTATATATGTATGGGAAAACATCTTCAGGAACATAACGTTAGATAATTATTGATAACCATCATTAATGATTGGTTATAAAAGTATTATTTATTTATAAATATGATAATAATTTTAGGATTATTATTTTGTATATTTTTAAATAAGGGAAAATTTAAAAATATTCATCTAACCAATGCAATTTTTGAAAAATAATACTTATATGGTCAAATTATATAACTTATTCATAATTGATTTGATAATTATACTTAATTTTTTTATATGTGAAATAAAATTAAGAAAAAAAATTAAAATTTTTTCGATAGAGAAAATAATTATAAAATGTTTACTATTAGGGAATATATTAAACAATCATGATGAATTGGACTCATGTTATGGGATGTTCTCATCTGATATGTATTTCTGGGAGATTATTTCAATTTTCTAATGTCTATACCACACAATATAGTATTTTAGGATTTTTAACCTTAAATATATGTGTATTTATATTTACATTTGAATATATTTCACTCATTGGGAAAATGGATTCAATGTTACAAAATCCAAAGGAGTTTATCCCCCCAATTTTCACTATTTTCGTCAAATAGTTATGATTCGAACATTTCTTAATTTATGAGGGTTTTATGTGTAACAGTATATAATTATAAATTGTTAAATTACTAAAAGATATGAGTCATACCAAACAAGGTTCACCTCAATTTTTTTGGATCATACCTAGAGTAGTTAGCAGGATTTGTGACATTTTCAGATGTTTCCTTGGGTGTTTTCAAGTGAGGAACTGTTAGACTGGGAAGAACATGGGGTTTCCTATAGGGATATTCATTAGTTATATTAACTATTTGGGTATGTGAGGGTGGTACATTTCTACAAAGAAAGAATACGTACCATTGGGGATATAACATGAACTCCATATTAAAGAGGGGTGTATGTGTTGCAATGAGGACCATTTTTTATAGTGGTATCAAAGAAGAACTCAGATTTATGTCTCGTAAAATCCGTTGGTGGAGATGTAATTTTCCAAAAAAGGTAATTGTTCTCTAGTTGTGGAAAATTTAATACCATATAATGATATATGGTCAAATGATAAAATTATATGAATAATGTAAACAAAGGGATCCTTCATTTTTAGGGATCCTACCTCATTAGAACTCCATAGTTAAGCATTATTCACCTAATGTAGTGACCATTATAGTGATATTCTAGTGTGTTTCCTTGGTTGTTTGTGAGTAAGCACATAATGAAATATAAAAAATGCACTCGTAGGTAGGGAAAAACTTTAGTCAGATAACATTTTTGGGTATGTTGGTAGACCCCTGGCAGGTACCACATATATACATGGAAACCAATTTTCACTCCCAATTTTTTATGTTTTGTCCTAGGATATGGTTTAATGGGAATCTGGGGATTTTTATCAGGTATGGGATTGACTAGGGTTGAGTTTTCAAGTGTTCCTTCATATATTATTTCTCCAGTGATTAACCCTTGTTTCTTATTCAGAGAATGTTGTGGGATATAGATTTTGTGACAATAATTGTGTCAGTATATTGTTTTTAAATCATTCAAGGATCATTGGGAGGATTCCCTAATGTTTAGGGAATCATTTGAGAGGTTTTGGCTAAAATTTTGGGGTCTCATATTTTCATAATGGTTTCCCAAATCATAAAACATAAACATCTTATGTTTTATATTATTCAAGTATCATTTGAACGGTTTGAATATGGTTTTTCAATCCTTTCCACAAAACAATTCATTCTATTATGGACTGATTAGCATTTCATTTGGAACCCTTGTAGTGTGTTTTTGGTGGTGTTTTGTCATTGATCAATGAATCTGAGGAAGGATTTCCCATGCACATGACATTTTAATTTGAAGAACATTGATTTAATTATTTCTCTCTCTCCATATATTCACACATAATATTGTTGTGAATCCTTTTGGTTAGTTTTTTAGTGTGTGAATGATGTTTACAAAATTTTTATATGATAATTAGACTTTTTTTTGAAAAATTAGTTCTCACCAAGTGTTTGATAGAATTCCCACTTGGATTTTTTAAATAGATTATGGTATATAGAGTGTGGTTTTGTTTTGAAAATAAATATATAAAACATGGAATGAGGATTCGGTATTTCATGAAAGGGTTTAAAATGGTATTATGAAAACAAAAGTGGTTATTTTTATTTTGAAATTGGGTTTCCATGTGATGATGAATTGTGGCATGGTAGGAATATTATTATAAAATTGATTGGGTTTTAAATTGTGAAGGAAATGTTTTTATGGGGTTTTAAATGTTTCTATATGTAAATGTTTTGTTTGAAACCAATTTTGAATGAAGGAATGCAATTTTCATAAAGGATGGTTTTGAGGAATGATTATGCCCACTTTGGCCACATTGTGAAAATGATGAAAATTATTTATTATAAAACCCTCCATTAGATGTTTCTAATGCCTTGTCTACATTTAATGGATGAGATATATATGTTTTGGATTCTTCAAGATCCATTACTAAGGTTCCTTGGTTGTAACCCCCTTGTGATATATTTTCTTCTAGGCATGCGATTAGTCATTAGGGAGGCTCGAGTTGAGGGCTGATGTGAAGTATTGCGATATATATTTTTATTGGATTCTCCATTTGAATTAGTTGGATAACCCCCATTAATTACATGAGACTTAGGAACCTGGAATTCTTATAGAATATTTTGACAATTATTGTTGCACTGGTAGGTCATGTAATGACATGTGGCCCATTGTTGGTGGACATATGGGGTCTGATGCTATAGGATATCTCCCCAGTCTGTCCTATGAATGGGTGGCTGAGTGTATTGAGTATTTTAATTTCATCATGTGTGGAATGATAAAGGGGATGAGATAACAGGTATGTTCTATTATGGATTATTATTGATCTCATATGTTCAAATATATATATTACATTTAAACTGCATAGAATGATAATGGGGATACATGAATGTCTATTTACATTTCCCTTGACATGTGACTACTCTAGAACTCTTGTTTTTTTCTCAGAATATGATATAATGTTTACCAAATCAATTAGTTAATGCATTTAAATATAATAGTGATCTCAAAATATATGGTGCGAATGAAAATGAAATCATCAATGTAATAATGATATGTATATCAGAACACTAATATATTTAACCTAGTTATTGAAATTAAAACGAGTTGTAATTTTTTTATTTAAGAAGTGTAGAAAAGAATACTTTTAATATTTTAGTACAAAAATGATATTAATGTGTATTTTATTTAAAATATTATACATTGGGAAATATAATATCCTGAAATCCTATTGTATTATAATACATATTCCTATGGTTTTTTTCAGTTTATATCCCCTGTGTATGTTCTAAATGAGTTTGATCACCTTAGGAAAGAGTTTATTATTATGTAGGGGAGTCAACCACGGGGTCACATATGGATAGTGTGGTCATATGATGCTATTGGTTTATATTTATTGTTATTGTTCCATTTTATTTAATGTATAAGATGTTTAGCTCATTTTATATATATTTAATTCATAACATTTGAATATTTCTACTAAATATTTTTTTATTTATATTTGTGGAAAAATCATTCCCACTTTGTTAATTATTGATGATTGACATTAGTTTACAGCTCATGGGGATCAGGAAATCCTTCTATCCATTCCATGGATCATCTCGAGTGTCTGATTCAAGTTTGACGTGGGTTGGTTAAAAAAATGGTATCATAGGAGGTCAGCACAAAGAGGACCTTTCTTTTAAGATCATCATTTGTTAGTTGGAGATGTCAAGGTTGATGTAGGTGGGTTTTTAGGATACGATACGTAGTTACTAAATGATTTTAAGAAACTCTTACTCGTTCTAATCCTGTGGATTTCATGGGATATCTAATTTGGTAGTTTACAGTAGTCTCTAGGATTTTTTTTGGTAATGCTATATGTAATGGGGATTTGGGAAAATGATCATTGCGATCTTGATTGGCTAGAAAAGCCATGTAGAATCGAGTTCATGATCCTAAACGACTATATATGATGGTGGTGTGTTTGTAATATTGCCTCCAACTATATGGTCATATCACTAACATAAACTAGTACCCCTTGTGACTTACTTTTGGACTTTACAGAAATCTGAAAATTGTTTTTATATCCAATGAATTGGAATTATTTAAATAGTGTTTTAATGGTATAGTTGGATATATTAATGTAATATGATTATATTTTCAAAATTTATCATATAAAGGACCATTGAAAATATATTTTCATTAAGTGAGTTTATTTTTTGTGGGGTTGAAATGATTTAGTGAAGATGGAATTTTATATTCATATATTGTGGTTTTTAGATATTAATCATTTAATTGGGTATGTTGGAGTTTCACTTTTCTTTTAATAATGATATTATTTGATTCTATACAATATATTATTTAGGAAATATGATTGCATATTTTTAATAAATCGTTTTAATGAAATATTGATGATTTTGATGGGAATATGATGGGTTTTAATTGGAATCAATATTAAATGGTTTATTGTGTAGAATCCAAAAAAATGAAATTTTCACATGGTGGTAAGTGTTATTTTTGAAGTATCATGATTTTTGAATTGGGTGGAATGTTTTTTTGGAAAATGATGATTTTTGTTTAGAATTTTCAATTTTCATGGATGATAAAAATTATTGTTTTATATGTAAATGTAGATGGATGCCCGATATGTCATGTTGGACATGTTCTTGAGGTAGCCCGAAAATTTGCATGTGAGTGTGACTTGATGAATCCCCATTGAAGAATTTCAAAATCAACCTATTTTTCTAGAATAAAATTTTATTAAAGGTTGAAAGTTAAGGTGTTTTGGAAAACCTATGGGTGCGTGAATTTTCATTACTATGATCTATAAGTGTTGTTATTTAGTATATTCTTCTTGATCTAGAATTGGTATTGATGTTGTGTCCTAAGTCAGAATCATGTTGGTGGCCTGGCTTAAGGGCAATGTTCGGTGTGTTTTTAAAAACGTTTTTGGAATATTGGGGTCATTTTTTACTCTTAGTTGGTGTTTTTTATATTTAAGGTTATTGTTTCACATTATGGTTTGGATATAGCTTATCTTTTCCTTATTTCCTTATGTTCACCCCAACAGAGATCTTGCTATAGGTGGTACCCAATTGGGATTATTTCTAGTTGACAAACATATGGATTATTTTTAAAAGTTAAATATGCCTCCCTGAATGATGCCTCAACCAGTTTGTTATAACTGAGATTTATTTATGCACGATTTAAATTTCATTTTGGTAATATTGTTTCTCTCAATTGTAAGGTTTTGGATCAATGATTATTTAAGTGCTTTCTTGTGTTTATTTTTAATTATTCTCCATTTTTTGAGGGAGGGAGAATGGTGTTATAAAATATTATGTCTATTTTTGGATAAACAGTGTTGTTTTAGCAAGCGAGTCCCAGGAAGTGGCAATATCCATTGTTCATGTATTAGTGTTATATGTGGCATCATGTGGAACTAGTAGAATGGGTTCATATTTGGGATTAGTATCTCCTTACTACAAGGAAGTAGATTCATCATCTACTGGATATCCAACCGTAGGTTTCAAACTAATGTCATCACATAGTTAGCAATATTGGAGTTGTGGGTTGTTTGGTTATTTTTGTGCATCCATGGTTGTAGTGAGGTAGTTTGAATGTTTCTATTGTGTGTTCTTCATCCATGTGAATTTCCTCAAGAAATAATGAGAGGGGAATACATTTCTATCACAATGCCTTTTATATTGTTTATATCTGATTAGTATCCATGTTTTGACCACCCATGTGAATCGAGTCCATCCATGGTTTTTATTTGATCATGTGAGTTGAGTGCTGGTTGGTTTCTTGGTGTTGGCTTAGTTGTCCAATCTTTGGTCACTTTCTCTCAATGTATCAAGTGGTGGGGGTTCACAGTCTATGAAAAATGTATTGTATCCGTTACTATCCCTTAAATTTGGGAGTGGGGAGTTTAAATTATTGTGTCATAAATTTCATGGACTATTTTGATTGTCTGTTGTGAGGAATTTTGGTTGACCTGTATGGGTGAGGCTCAGTTTAGGTTCATGTTGAATTTTTATTTGGTCATTCTGATGTGGTTCTTAATATTGGGGAGACCATTGTGTTTATTGTTGAGTTTTCTCCTATGAAATATTTGTTGTGAGGTAATTCTAAATAGTGAGAAGTCTGTTAGGATTTCTCCTCAGCCGGTGATCTAATTCTGATGGTTTGATAATTCCCTGTGAACTAGGGATGTAGTTTTGAATATTTATATAGTTTTAGGGAACTCTCTTGAGTTTTTTTGGATTTAGGTGAAATTTTTATTATTCAAATAGAGTAGATCCTATTAATTTTTAATCGTTAAGAGTTTATCAATCAGCTAGAAAGTGTTGTGGCTTTCTATGGGTGGAAAGTGTGAATGATGGGGCAGATTGTCACATTGGGGTTTTCATATTTTGTCTTATAGTATGGTTTAATGGGAATCTGTGTCTTTTTATTGGGTTATGGTTGTAATTGGGGGGGTGTTGAATTTTGATGTGTTTTTTGTCTTCATTTTTTCTCGTGTTTGGACCTTGGTTCATGTTGGGAGAAATTTTCCTAATGGAGAGTTTTGACACACACATTGTAACAATACTATGTTTAAAACATTTATGGATCATTGGGTGGGATTCCCATGATTTTGTGGTGTCAATTGAGGTGCTACAAATTTTTTTGGCATCACACAGATTTAGAATTTATTTCCAATTACTAAGAAACTTAAAAATGAAATGCTGATGAATTTTCTAGTAATATTCAAACGATTTTTAAAACTATGTATCCCATATCATATAGAATAAAATTTATTTTTAAAATAAAATTTCAATTATTCCACATCCCATTTTATTCTCAACCTATTTAGTATCTACTAGAGGTATACCCCAATACTTTTCCCACATTATGGGACATTATTTATGAAATTAATGACCAAATTTTAGTTATTATTCATGTTTTCATTATCAAATCCTTCCCTATAATCATAACTTTTATTCCCACATCCTTATCCCTTAATTTCTTATAGGATTTCTCTTATCCATTTTCCTTATCAACATATGGTTTCTTTTTATCCTTGTTTATGTTGTGCGTTTTTTTATTTTAGTGTTTATCTTGGTATATCTAGTGTTATGGAACCCTTATGGAGCATTTTCTATTGTGTGTTGTTGCTCCTCCATGGATATGATGTTGGTTTTCCAATGAAATATCTCTTTTAGATTAATTAAAATTTTATTAATTATAATCTAACCATATATCATTGAATAATATTATATCGAAACCTTTATATTATATGTTGGGTGTGTGAATGAAGTTTTGTACTTGTTTAATGATAATAACACTTCATTTGCAGAATTAACAAACATAAAGTGTTCGATGGACTTCCACATTGGATTTTATAAATATATTATGGTATATAGTGTGTGGTTTGGTATTGAAAATAAATATATTTCATATGTAATGAGGATTAGGGTTTTCTGGAAAGGGATTCAAAATATATTATGATAAATGATGTGTGTATTTGGATTTTGAAATCAGATTGACATGTGATGATGAATTGTGGCCCAATTGGATATTTCATAGCAAGTGGTTTCAATTTGAAATTTATAAGAAAATGTTTTCAAGGAGTTATATAAATTATTTTTTGTTTTAATGTATTATTTGACCCCTCTTTCTGATAATGGATTTAATTTTGATATTGGATGGTATTGAAAAATTTCTAACGACCAATTTGGCCACATTGTAAAAATGATAAAATGTTTTTACTATAAAATAAATTGTAGTATGTTTCTCATTCCATGAAATATTTTAATTGATATTGTTTCATTATTTTTTAATCCTTGGGTTCTATATTCGGTGTTCCTTAGTTTGAATCTCATTGTGAACTTTCAACATTAATTCATGCGATTACTCTGTGGGGAGAATCAGGCTGAGGCGAGTTATTAATTATTACTATATATATATTGATTGGATTCTTGGGTTGAAAAGTGTATCTCATCCCCATTATTTGTATGAGATATTTGATCATTGAATATTTAGTGACATTTTTTTGAATGATTGATGCACTGGTAGATCACGTACTGACCAATATCCCATAGTATTTTGATATTCGGTGTTTATTGATGTGGATTTTTCCATTAGTCTATCCTATGAATGGGTGGCCAAGCATATTGTGATTTTTTATTTCAAATTTTGGGGAATTCTAGTGGGGATGAGTTATCATGTGTGTTGTCTACTAGATTTTTTTGATCTCCAATTATCACCTATGTGTGTTATCCTTTATCTTCATGAATGGAGGATTGTGATACTTGTACATCTGTTTAAATTTTCCTTGAAATGTGACTACCTTGGTACTCATGTGTGGTGTTTTTCATGGAATGTAATTTCATGGTTACCAAAGATGTTTTGAAAAATGTTTTCAAAATTAGAAGTTTTTTCAGACACACTAATTTTGGTTTAAAATGAATTCATCACATTCTCTTTGAAAATTATACGGTAACACTAATGTATCATATATAGTTTTTCAATAGAATAAGGTCAATGTGTTAAACGTTTTGTATGTTAAATATTTACAAATGAATAAATTTATATATTTTAGTTAAATCGTGGAAGTAATGTTTCTATTTTATAGTAAGTGAATTGGTAAATAGAATATCATGCGAGACTAATGGGTTTTAATACTTACACATATATTATTCTTCTGTTTTATTCCCTCGTGTTGGATTAGAATATGTTAAATCACCTTGGGTGAAAGCTTCTCATTGTGTTGGAGAGAAACATGCGGGGTCACATGGAGATAGTGTGGTCATTTGATGTTATTTTTCTATATAGTAGTTGAACTATTTAGTTTCATGTATAGGATGTTCAATTAGGTTTATTTATATTTATTAGATGGACTGTACATCTTTATATTTTTTAGTTTCATTTATTATTTGGTGATATCGTTCCTTCTTTTTACTCTATTGATCCCCAGTACTTGTTTCTAGATTCTGGAGACTAGTAATGCTCATCAGTCCAGGCCACATTAAGGCTCGAGTAATAGGATCAGGGTTTACCATTGTTGGTTCGTAACACTAATGGTACCTTGATGGCCTAGACTCAAGAAAAATTTTATGGTTGGTTATGGTGTAATCATTGGACACAATTGTTACATTAAATAGACCCTTTGACATGTAGTATCAAAAGTTAATATATTAACATGATATTAAATTTTTATTTTATATTTTTTCATGGTGATTACATTACAATGTTTCCAAATTTGTAAATATTTTACATTGATGTCTCATTTATTATCTAGATTGTTTATAATTATTCATCGAAGGATATTATATTGTAATTTATATCTCATGAAGATTATGAATTATAATTTCTTTGGTTAATTCATTATGTTATAATGTGATAGTACGATTTCTTCACTTATTTTTACTTTGAATGATTATGAATTATTTTTTATAATGATATGACTTAATTTTCTTCTTCACTAAAACAAAAAATATTTATAAATCATTTTTTGTAACAATGTTTTCAATTATTGATTTATCCTCAAAATATTATTTGTTAAATGAATGTTTTAAAAACAATTTCAATGGAATCATAATTTAATTTTCAAAAATGTGATAATTTTTTCAAAAAATATCTATGGAACATTCAAATCATCTTCCGAACAATTAAATTTCATTATATTTTACCTTGAAAAATGAATTATCATTTCAAATAATACGCTTTTAATTGAATTACCAACCTATGTGTTTTTTATAATTCAATGTAATGTTTTCGTTTATTTTTTTGATAAAACATTTCCATAATATCTTTTTAATTACATGTATTATAAAATGATTTATGTTATAAATTTTTTTTCGGAATGAAAATGATATATTAGTCAAGCATTTTATAATGATATTTTACTGGTATTTTGATTATTAAGTATCATAAAACACTTTAGTTATTAATTAACCCCATGAGATATTTTTTATTAATATATATATAATTTATTCTATGGATGGATAATTACTATTTTAATATGATTGTTGAGGAACTATTTTTTTTCTATGGGTTAATCATGTTTCAAATAGATGGTTATGGAAAATATTTCATTTATTTGGTTAACAATTATTTTATTAGATTAACATGAAACTAATTTTGTTTCCTTTGGAAAATAATGTTATAAATGGAATAATTCTTTTTTCAAGGGGTTTATGATAAAATATTTACATTATTCATGTTGTGGATCTTGGAGAATATTTAATCAGCGGGTGGACGAAATAGTGTTAGGTATGCATGTTATTGCTTAATCCTGGGGATTCATAAATTGAAATCCAATTCATTGGTTAATTATTATATTATAAGTCATATATATGGTTGTTCAATTTATATATATGGTTTAATGTTTTTCATGAATATGATTTTACTAGTAACCCAAAACAAGTTTTTAGTTTCTTTTTATGGGGTTAAAATATTTCTTATTATTAATATTCAAATCACATAGCTCATGATTATTTACTCTGATTAATATTTCATGACCCACGCTTACATATGTTATGTTAAATGTTTTGATTGGTATATGTTCTTTTATGACTTCTTCATGAACACTGATTATGACTTCAAACCTGTGTATATTTCTTATGCTCACTGATGAAATTTATTTTTTAATTATTATATTTACATTTACCGAGAATTTCATCTCCCCACTCATATTTCTCTTTTACTATAGTTTCTACTGAATGATTTCAAATAAGTTATGATTAGAGGTAATTTAATATCAATGGTGAATATGTATCATGGAGGATAATAAATTTGTTTAAGTGAATGAATTTTTTTCTTAATATATTGTTAATTGTTTATGGATCTATTTTTTTAATTCATTAAAAAAATAAAACTAAAAGTCCAATGAGTTTTTATGTGATGACATTTATCTATTTTATTTTTTATAATTTAGATGAAAAAATAGTTTCATAATTATTGGAATCAAATATAGATATGTAAAATATATGGACTCCTCACCAATTCTAGGTTTTTGGGATCTAAGATATTATAATGATTATGTGATAAAAATCACATACTAGTAATATAATTTTAATAAATTTAGGATTGTTTCGTTAAAATATAATATGTACTAATAATTATATTATGTAATTATTGATATGATACAGATATTAAAAATGATGTAGAGAAATATAGATAATTTCATTGATAAATTCACTCCATGAAAAATGTAGATTGTAAAATTGATATAATTTTCCTTCTAGATTAAAGATTATAGTTTAAATCATATAGTGATTATAGAGAACAAAATTATCATGTCATTCAATAGATAATTAAAGGATATGAGGGGATTTAAAGGGGTAGTTAAGTCATCCTTTAAAATTTGATTTTAAGTGGAAAATTTGTAAATACTATTTACATAACTATTATATAATGTTATTTTAAATTTTAAATTACACCCATAAGGATAAAAAAATATAATAACTATTTACTACATAATATAGAGAATTTTTTAGTTTACATGTTTTCTAAATAATTATTAAATAATTTTTTTCCATTTTACTAATGTGATTTAATATTCAACAAAGTAAATTAATTTATATGAAAAATAAATTTATACAAATACATAAATTTATAATTGAAATTATAATTTTCAATTACATATAATTGTAAAAAATTTATAATTATTTTAAATTTATCTTTTAATTAATAACAGAAAATATTTAGAATGTTTTTTAATATATATATCTATATTTTAATCATGGAATACTTACTGATTTGTTTCATACGAATTAATTCTTATAAGTGTGATAATCTATTTAATAATTAATTATAAAATTATACTTCATTAGAATAATAACTGGATATTGATAAAATTATTTTTTAAATATTTAAAACAATACACATTTGAAAAATAAATTAATAACATCTATTTTTTAGAAATAAATAATTATAATAAAATATTGTTAATATTATTAATCTCATAACCAGTAATTAATATCAGTTAATTTTGTATTAGAATATTTCATTTAATTTTAAAAAGATCTTATCATTATTTAAATATAATAAAAATAACTATAGTAATACAAGACAAAAATATACATTTATTTTAATTTTAACATAAAATTATCATTTCATTCTAGAATTATAGATTATTTAATAATTTTATTAATTAAATTTTATTTAATCAATTAGAGAACATTATATTATGTATTTGGTAGATGTGTAAATGTAAAACCAAAAAAACATCGAGACATAAAAGGAAAAATGAAACAACAGATGTTAATAAGGTTCCACAATCTTTTCATGATCCTAGCTGATAAGAATTCAACTATTTAGTGTGTTTCTCCTGGATTATTGATTTTTATCAGTGAGCTTAAGGGATGTTTCACTGGGTGTGTGTGAATGAGGAAAACATAGACTCTAACATGTGTTGGTATATGGGGGAATTATTTGTCTGATAAGTGACCCTAAGAAGTAATAGCTTGTTTTGTGTTAGAAATAAGACAAATGTATTGTCGGAGACCCAATGGATTAAATGATTGGTCTCATGTCACGTAAAAGGAAGGGTTTTGAAAAATGGTATTTGAGCCAATACCCGACCTTAACATTAGTGAAACTATCTGGTAGTGGTGAGGGGTTTCTACAATGAGGTTGTTGTGCTTCAATGGTTTTGTAGAGAGTACGGACACAAAAAATATTGATATAAATTCTAAATTTCAATACACATTTCATCAAGGTGTCTTTCTTGTTCATGGAGCCAACATTACTACAACCATGTATTTAAACATTCATGGCCAAGAGTACTTATCAGGATTGGTGACCATGAGAATTTTTCTCATGGTTTGAGTGAGTGATGGAAAACACTCTTCATCAACATTTGTTTGATTTTTGGTAAATTTATTATTCTAATAGGAAATCCTATTGAGTAGTAGAATATGGAATGTTGGGAAGGAATACAAGGTATTATAAGAAAGAAAAGTGGTCACGTAACATCCTTGATAAATAAAGAATATGATATTTTCATATTTTTTAATATTTTTTAATTAAATATTATTTTTAATTTTAAGGGGATGATATGTTCGATGGAGTACCTGACATGAAATAATGGGTTTCTCAGAAATCCCATGTTGCACACAATGCTGAGTCATACTAAATATATATATATATATAATAATATAATATTATTTTAATTGGAAATTAACTCCTATCCATTGTATTGAAAGGAATGAATAAAACTATCCAAAATATATTTATAATTTTTTGTTAAATTTTTTAATTTATTCAATAAAAGTTAGAGGCTTAAAATGTGAAAGAATTCAATTTTAAACATAAATACTCTAATATTATTTAAAAGATCGATTTAATGCCTTTTAATGTAAAATCCTTTTTAAATATAGTTTTTGTCACATTAATATGTCATATTTTAAAAAATAATATTCTTCTTTATAATAGGGACATGAAAATTTACTTTGGATGAAATTAAGGTAATTTTCTTAATAATGTTCAATTTTTAATGAATAGTAAAAATACAACATTTTAATCAAATTTATTTTAATGGTTATGTTATATTTTTAAATGGTTTTATAAAGTAATTACATTATATTTTAACCATTTAATACAATTTTGGTCATTTGATGTAATTTCACTTTGTTATTTAACATAAACAAGTGTCACTCTTTTGATAGGTATTATTTCTTGAAAACTTGCTCTTTTTGTTTTGACAAAAAAAATTAATTTTAAATTAATTTTTCTAAATTATATATTTTGAATTTGGAAAAATGTATTCTATATTTGTAATCCGGAATTATAAATATTTTAGACACTTAATACTTAATTTTAGACATTATGAATGGTAACTTCAGTAAATATTTTATTTACCAAGGTTAAATTGTAAATCTGCTAAATAAGGTTAAAAAATAATATTATAAAAATATTTAATTACCCTAACATGTGATCTAATCATATTTTATGACACATGTCCTACAATGGGAATCCCTGGGTCAATTGTGTGACCCCATGGAGCCACTTTTATGTTAAAATGACACTTTATAATAATTAATATAATGTTAATGAAAATATAACAAAAAAATATATCTCTTTGTAGAAGAATCATTATAATGTGTTATATAAGCGATATTTTAAACTATTATTATTCATTATAAATATAAAATTTTTTCCTTCATCATGGAATTTTATTTATAATTTTTAGACATTTTATAAATAAATTTATTTATGTCACAATGCTGATAAAATGTTTTCCTAATTAATGAATTTTTAAAATAAATTAGATTATAAATATTAAAAAAAATTATTTTGAAACTTTTTATGGAATACATGAATTTCATGTATTATTATAAATTATTATATTTGAATTAAAGCATTTTTTTAGAAATAATCATGTTAATTTTTTTAAAGTCATAATATGAATTGTTTATAAATATACATAAATGAGTATTTAAATGAATACTTATTTTATTAATTTATAAAATAGTCCTAAAAATTTAATATTCATTAAAATGATATATATAATGTTAATAATGTAATTAATTATTTTTTTGGGTCTCATGGCATTTTATTGTAAATATATTACCCATACAGTATGAATATACAAGAGGACATGGTAAATGTTAAATTAGTTAACTAAAGGATAACGCTAAAAGATAAGGTTTAATTTGTTCCCAAAAAATGTCTATAACCCATTAAATGAAATTATTTCAAACTATACTCACCTTATAATTTAATTAAATTATTTTTGAAACTTTTTAAATCTAAATGTAGTTTATAATTAAAAAATATTTTCAAGCATTCCTAAAGATCCCCTCCTAGCCCTTACAAAAAGACATCACATCTAACCCTTTCTCACACCTTTCATGCCCACTTAGATCATCCAATCTCTTCCCAAATAAGCTCCCAACATCCATATCTTAAACATTGAATTCATAATACATGTAGAGGGAAATTAAATTAAACCTTTTGGTTCAAACCAAATGGTGTTACCCAATTAAAGATTAACGTATTCTCTCATGTTATTTTTTTTATTTTCTTCTCTAACCTCTTAAAATATATTTCTTCCATTTTTTATAACATCACATGTATCTTAAATATAATAAGATGTTTTTTATAATTATTCTAAACACATTCAAAAACACATCCATCTAATGAATACAGACATACATTTTCTGTGGATGGAGAACTACTACCTCATGAAATGATGATTGTTCAATTATCTCATAACACCTCTAATGGTGGACATTAAGATGACACTGTATTTAAAGGTTATATATATTATATTAATATTGTCTCTATGATTCATTATTTTTCATTTATATAATAGCTTTATTATTTCCATAATATGTAAATACTATAATTTCATTGGAGTAATTGAGGACTATCACCCCCTCAAAGTGAAATGACTCGTTCATTCCATACGTGGAATATATAAAGACCGGGGTTTCTGAAATTATATATGATATTAATAAGTAATTATAAAATATCTACATATCTTTAAGATTTAATTACATTAAAAATAAAATAGAAATGAATGTAGAATTGATGTGTATGTACGGATTACAATCTCCATGAACTCTGCATTTCATTTCATATATACAATGGTTTTGTAGATATATATATATATATATATACTGGATATATATTATAAATATGATATTTAAATCATGAATATTATATTTTATATAATGGAATAGTGACCACATGGACTACATGTAATTATATAATGTTCATTTTTGACTCAAGTACCAAATATTAAAAAAATGATAGTTATAAAATTGAACGATTATGTAATGTTTATAACATGGTAATAAGTTATCTAAAAGATATAATAAACCTGAAAAGGTTCTAAATAAACTATAAATTTTTTTTATGAAATTAAATAATCAATGAGTCATGTCAGACACGAGGTAAGGGAACTTCTTAACCTAATTTCCATTCTTTGGGTTGATCTTATCTTTCTGGTTGATGTCATTCCATCATTAATTGATAAATTAATTTTTATATATTATCATGTATTTATACATTATTAATGTGTTATTATAGAGAATAAACATAATAAGTTTATTTTATTTAAAATTTTACTTTTATATGGGACTTCCATTCAATCTCCTTTCATTGAGGCATATTTTGATTTATACATTTCTTTCAATTATATGGTGTATATACCACTTTTAATTCTCATTCCATTCAATTAAAAACTTTTAATATGTTGCATCATACTAAATAAAAAAGGGAACATTTCTTTTTCAACATGCACGATGTTAATGACCGTCTCGCTGCCACGAGCCTTACAAGATACTTGTCTTCCTTATGAAGATTTATTTTTTTAAAGGAAAATAAATAGCATATTCTATTTTACATATTTTGGTTTTGATATTGGTTTTGATAATTGATTGTTTATGTTAATATATTTAAATGATATATTATAATTGAAATGTGGAAATTTTATCATTTATTTATGTTTGTATCATGTGTTATGAATATGATATGGTTATTGAGAATTATTTTCTTATATGGTTAGATTCATGATAAACCTAGGGAAGGTGATCCCATGATATATTTTCAATGCATTGTGTAACGTTTTGGAGGAAAATGTTAATGTTTCTTCAAAAATATTTATAGAATATAATGTAATGGGTATTCCAAATGTAACTCCCTACGTATATGTGTAAGCTACAATGTATGTTTGTTAAAGATGCCACATATTACATTTATGATTTATGACATATATTTATAATTCATAAATATTATGATCATGTGTGATATGTTAATGATTGAAATGTATTATTTAATTTAATAGTATCTATTTATGGACTAATGATTTTATCCTATATTATATAACCCTTAATGAGATTTTTATGCTCATCCCATGATTTTTAAATTTTTATCATAGGATATTATTAAAGGTATGATAAATTATTAATTCAATATTATTTATATCACAAAATTATTTCTTGTTTTCATTGAATAGTTTTTAATTTATAAAAAATAGATTCAGGGTAGAATGTCTACTTTATAATATTAATGTTATAATGAAACATATAATATATATTTCTCTAAAACTATAATCCTGAAATGATCATCAATATGAATTATTATCTTAATTAAATATTATTTAATGTTTTATGATGAGGCCTTATAGTTTGTATCATAGGTCTGTTTATATAACATTGAATTTTAGGATGTTATTTAACCATATGTGACATACCCAGAATGGTTTGAATATTATAATGAGTCCTAGTAATTTTAGAAAAATAGAATGGGTTTAAGATAACCAAAATAAATATATCATAGTTTTAACCATAATTATAAGATATTATATTTTGGTTTTGCTGATATACTTACACTATCAATTTGTGTTTTAGTATATGGGTTCATCTAGGAGGAACAAAAGATACAATGGATGTGGGGAAAACTATGACGATATTCCAAATAAGAAATTGAATTAAATGTGTGATTCAATGAGAAAACACTTGTTTATTATCAAAAAACTACCTAGAGTAACTATTGAACTCTTAATCCTTGGTAATTTTGGTAAG
Source organism: Viscum album (assembly GCA_963277665.1). Classification (NCBI taxonomy): domain Eukaryota; kingdom Viridiplantae; phylum Streptophyta; class Magnoliopsida; order Santalales; family Viscaceae; genus Viscum; species Viscum album. The sequence continues at coordinate 2,029,804,124 of OY728151.1, read as the reverse complement.
GCATCATAAATATGAGAAACCAATCTCTATGGAATTTCACATAATAATCATAAAGATAAGTATATTCAAAAACATAACTTTCAAGGATTGGTATATAAAACACCTAAGAAAATGAATCAAAGGTATGAGAATATGCTATGGATGTGGTAATTATGGTCATAAAACAAAACATACCATGGAATAAGGAAGAATCTAGTTGACTCCAGGAAAGGTATATAAGTTATTTCCAAGATATCAATGGAATGTTTTAAATGTGGTGTGCAAGGTCATTGTAAAAATTAGTGTCCAAAAAAGATGATTTAAAATTGTGATCATCATTAACATGAAAACAATTTTTTACAAATAAATATTTCCATTCCAATCGAGGATGAGGAATCTAACAATGACCAATGAATGGAATGATTATTTCTTAGCTGAATTTTTACATTATTTATTCTTAATATATGATTCTTGATTTTTTGTAGGAAATAAGTATTATGGAAGAAGTTTTTAATGATTGGTTATGGATAGTTAATAACTTCAAATTAGTAGGAAGTTGATATATATGTAATTCATGAGTTATTCTTGGGTTTAAGATGATGAAATGCTTAAAAATATTAAGTCTATTTTGATAATGAGATTAATTTGGAAGACCATTCTCTAGTATGTGTAAACTCCATGTTTGATATTTTTAAAAGTTATTCATGGTATAATTGTCTTTTATTTTGTGTATATAGTTATAAATTACCATTTGGGGTTATATGATCTTTGAATTTGTGGTAATTATAGGTTATTACATTCTAGGACGAAAATGTGAGGTATGAGAGAAAATTTGTGGTTAAAATATGATGTGGTTTTTTTGAGGAATTTATCTGTTTTTTTAGGAATTTTAAAAAACTATATAGTTATTGAAAAAGGATAACAGACAGACCATGTGATAAACCATCATGTCAGACAGAGCTATAGGAATCAAACACACAACAAAAGAGCAATTGTAATTTATCACCTAAAATTGGACTATGCGAAGTCCCTTGTCAGAATGACTAACACATTTTAGTTAGATTATGTTATGGATAACAAATAAGTTGATTTTTTTATCTTAGGATTTATCAAATAGATATACATAGAATAGGGTAATGATTTGGGGATTAGGTGATAAAAATTATTTTGAATAATGGTCCCTTTTTTGGGAACACTATAAGATTATCAAAAATAGAATACTTTGTGATCTCATTTGTGGAGTAATAGTTAATTTTTTTGGAATAATATATGTTTTTTTGTAGAAATATTGTGATTTTTGTTAGTTATCAAAATGAATAACCTATCATAGATAATATGTGACTAGGATAATTGCACATTAGTCTTAGACTTTAAGAGTATCCTATGTTTTTTGGCGATAAATGTTATGATGTTCGTGGAATATTTTGTTAACAAATAATAAAGAATTTTGGGATTGAAACTTATTTTGGTTTATTTTGAATAATATTAAGGAAAATTATGTATGTAATGGTATTTTTGGGATTTATTTGTTTTTTGTTGAATTTTGGGGATTATGAGTTGTATTTATTTTGATAAAGTATTATCCTTTTTTGGGATTATCTGATCTTGTACAAACTGTTTTGGTTTTGGATAATATCTAAAGACCATGAAAATATATAGGTCATATTTTGTGTATTATGTTATTCACTAAATGTTGATTCTATATATTTATTTGCGAAAAATTCATTGTGATTACTCATCATTTGTACAAAATATGAGTTTTTGGATCATTCATTGTAATGGATGGAACTATACTTGAAAAGTATGTGTATTTCCATATGACCTTAGTCAATCTCATAAAAAAATTCTCAAACATTATTAATTGAATCATTAAAAAAATGCGGTATGTATAATTTTCATACAGTGAAACCAAGGACCGTTTAACCTATCAGATGTTTCTGGTATTTTGGTGGTTAATATTTCCCTGATCATGTTTTCTATCACTCTCAATCAGAACATGATATTTAGTTTCTCCACCATATTCATGTCATCATGGAATCCTAGTAAGGGTTATAGTGGTTGAACTTTTTACTTCTCATTCTTTATTTTTAATCTGATTTTTTATTTACCCTTTTTCTAATGCGGGACATTCAATGAAGATTCTTAGCCCGATTTTATAATTCTTAGGATGCAATTCTCAAAAGGGGGTAAGGATGTAACATCCCCTGTAAATAAAGAATATGATATTTTCATATATAATAATGTTTTTAAATTAAATATTTATTTTACTTTAAAATGGATGATATGTTTGATGAACTACCAGACACACGATAATTTCTTTTTAGGAATCTCATCATCCACACAAAGTTGAGTCATACTGAAAAATATATAATAATATAATATTATTTTAAATGGTAGTTAACGCATAGACTTTGTACTGACTAGAATTATCACAACGAACTACAATATGATTATACATGTTTGTTAAATGTTTTTACATTTATAAAATAATATTTAGAATCTTAAAATATTAATGTATTCAATTTTAATAATAAATACACAAATATTCTATAAAAGGCCGATTTACTACCTTTCACTGGAAACCCATTTTAAATATAGATTAGTCACATTTATATGTCCTATTTAAAAAATTAATATCTTTATTTATAATTGGGTTATTAAAAATTAATTATGATGATTTTTTTTTATTTTTCTGATAATGTAAATTTCTTAATGAATAGTGAAAAATACTGCATTTTTATTCAGAAGTGTGATTTAATCTAATATTATAAAATTCTTATATTATGTTTTAAATTGGTTTTAATGTGTAATTAGATTATATTTTTACAATTTAATCCAATGATGGTCATTTTATGTAATTTTGATATGAAATTTAACATAAGAATGTGTCAATTCATTATTCGTTATTATTTCTAAAAATCACGATTTATTGTCTTGACAAAGTGAATTATTTTTAAATTAATTTCTGAAACTTTGTTTTTTAATTTAGAAACTTTTATTCTATATTTGGAAAATGGAGTCCCATGTTTTGTAAATAGGTAAATTGTATTTTTATACATTATGAATATTAATATAAAATATTTTATTTATTGTGGTTAAAAAGTAAATATAGTAAATAAGGGTAAAAATTATAAAATAATATTATTAAATTAATCAAAAATGGGTCCTAATCCTATTGGACGATACATATCTGACCATGGGAATCATTTGGTTTATTTTTTTTCCCCAGATACCCGCTTTTAATTGAAAAAAAACCTTTATAAAAATTAATTAAAAGTTATGAAAAATATAACAGAATCATATATATCATAGTAAAACAATTTTTATAGTTGGTAATATAAGTGATATGTTCGACTATAATTGGTCATTTGAAAGATAAATTTATTTCCCAGATCATGGTATTATATTTATAATTTCTATACATCATATAAATAAATTTATTATTGACACCATTATGATGTAATGATTATATCATTATTGAATGGTTTAAATAAATTATATTATAAATATTAAAATATATTTATTGAGAAATCATTTATGCCATATAAGAATTTCATGAAATATTATAACATGTTATATGTGAATTAATGTTTTTTTTTGAAATAATAAATTTGTTATCGATTTTTTAAAAGTCTTAATATGTATGTTATAAAAATTAACATAAAGGTGGTTTTCAATGAATCCCTATATTATTAAATGATAAAATATTTTTAAAAATATATAATTCATCCAAAGGACATATATGATATTTCTAATGTCATTAATGATCTATTTTTGGATCTCTTGGAATTTTATAGGGAATATATTAACCATATATTATGAATATAAAATAAGACATGGTAAAATTTAAATAAGTTAACTAAAGATTAAAGCTAAAAGATAAGGATAATTTTAAACCATAAACTTGCCTAAAACCCATAATATAATAATATTTCAAAAAATAGTGATTGTATCTTATAAATAAATTAGTGGGGGACCATATAAAATCAAAATAAAATCATAAATAAATTATAAGTTCTGAACATTCATAAATTTCCCATCCCCCCTTATAAAAATCCATCAGCTCTACCCCATAATTACACCCCTCAAGACCCCTTGGCTCATAAATAATCTTCCAAAATATTCTTATAACCTTTATATAATACACACATAATCCTTAACCTAGGAATAAGGTACTTCATTTTTTCCTCTAAGTTCGCACCAAAAGGCGTTAGCCAATATAAAGGTAACATCTTCTCTCAAGTTCTTTTATTTTACTTTTTTTCTATAAACTCCTAAAATATATATATTAAATTATTTTACTAAAAAACCATATTCCAAAAGATGATTGTTCAATTAACTTCTACTTCTTTTTATAGAGGACATTATGATTGAACTTTATTTATATGTGATATAAACTATATATATATTCTCTATATTATTCAATATCTTTCATTTATATCATAACTTTATGGTTTCTATAATGGGTAAATACAATAATTTCATTTTAGAAAGTGCAGACTACCGCCCCCACTAACTGATATGACTCGTTAATGAAATATGTGGAACATATAATTGATGGAGTTAATGAAATAATATATTTTATTATAATTTAATTATAATATAACTTTTTATCAATATGTTTTCATTCCATTAAATAAAAAATATAAATGAAATTAGTGTTCCTGTGTATGTACGTCTTACTGTCTCCATGAACTGTGCATTTCATTTCATATCTCAAAATGATATCTACTATTATAGATACATATATATACATTATATATAAGATATATATGATATATATATCATGAATTTTTTTTAGATAATGTAATTTTTACCACATGGATAACTCATAATTATAAAAAGATCATTTTTGACTCAAGTACCAAATATTGATAAAATGACAGTTATTAATTTAAATGACTGTGTAATGATTATAACATAGTAATATGTGATTTAAAAAGAATAATAAAGTTATAAATTATTCTGAATAAAGTAGAAATTATCTTTAGTTAGTTATTTAGGATATTAAATAATGAATAAGTCTATTCGGATATGATGTAAGGGAACTTCATAACTGAATATCAATTATTTGGGTTAAAGTTATCTTTTTGTTTTTTCGTTATTTCATTATGTGAGAAACTAATTTTTATATCATTTAATGTATTTATACTTGATTTATGTATTCTTATTGTGAATACACATAAACAATCTATTTTAATTTCAAAATGATCATTGGAAGGTACTTCTTCTCAATCATTTTTCATTGAGGCATATTTTGATTTATACACAACAATATTTTATACAGTGTATAAAATCCTTTCACATTTCATTAAATTCAAAGGGAATTATTTTATATATAGTGTTTTATTAGTGTAAAATGGAATTCTTCTTTTTTAATGTATGCAGTGATAATGACCTTCCCATCGCCATGATCATTATTTGATATTTGGCTTCATTAACAAGTCGAAATGTTTTTAAAAGGAAAATAAATACCTTATATGATTTTATGAATTTTTGTATTGAAATTGTTTTTGATAATAGATTAGTTGTGTTAATATATTTAAATAATATATTATGATTGAAATGTCGAAATTTTTTCTATCGATTATGTTTTTTTATGTGTTATGAATATGTTATGGGTCTCGGACATTGTTTAAGTATATGGGTGGTTGCATGATAAACCTAGGGAAGGTGACCCCAAGATAGCTCTCCAATTAATTAGGTATCCAGACAAATATAAACGTTACATTTTCACTTAATAGATTTAGGGAATATACTCTTATAGGTATTCCAACTATTACTCCCTATATAGTAGTGAAAGCTACAACATATCTATGTTATGGATGCGACAATTTACCTTTATGATTTATGATTTCCATTTTTTATTCATAAATCTAATGATCTGATGTGGTATGTTAATGATTGAAAAGTATATTTTATTTGATTGTATGTATTGATGGACTTATTTTTTCCCTTTTTTATTAACCCAACTCATATTTTTTTGTACATATAATGTTTTTGAAATGTTTTTCACAAGATATAAGGAACGACTAGAGAAAGGAAGAATTAATAAAGATTTATGTCCACAAAAGAATTACTATATTCATTTATAAGTTTTTAATTTTTGAAAATAAAGGATACTGAGTAGAAGTGTCTACATAGTAATATTTGAGATGTAATATAATAATTATGGAATGATTCTCTAAAACTCTAAACCTGAAATGATCCTCATTGAAAATTATTAACTTAATTAAGATTATGTAATTTTTATGTCTTGGTCTTTATAGGTCATATAACTAGGTTCCTGGACATATGGTGGTCATGTATTGATAGTATATGATTACCATATAACCAAAAACCATACATCTCCATCTCACCAATGACCATATTCCAATCATCCACAGGTCAATCATGAATATTACTTATTAATATATATATATATATTATTGTAATATATGATGTTACAAATATCTCTGCAATCATGTATATTATTTATTAATTTCACTTCTAATGGGTGAATTAAATTTGTAATGTTTTTCAATAGTTATATATTTATAATTATACAGATTATCCCTTATTAGAATCACTTGGATGTTGACAGAATGTTCATTGTTTTTTATTTACATTCATTATTATTTGTGAACTGGTTTATTAATGATTTTTAATATTTAATAACCATATTTATTTAATGTGTCTGTAGAATTTGAATATTTCATTTCAATAAAATATATCTTTTATTTTATAAGTTTGGTATTTTGTGTGAATATTATTTCCAAAAAAATTATTATATAATTGAGAATTAATAAAAAATAACTTTATGTTTAATAAATTGCCTTAAATTATTATCATACATTTATGTCCATATTCTATTTTGAGGTATTTTTTATTTTCTTTTTATTGCATAGTTTGAGTTGTAATTTTAAATTTTTTAAATGATCAATAAAATTTTTAATTTAACATTATAAATGATGCTAGATTGTTCTTGGAACATTTAATTCTAAATGTATTTGGTTGTTTAACATAGGGTAATTTTTAGACATGTAGTGGATGAGTTTTTAGTTACTGTGGAATATATTGTTTAAATAATTGAAAATTTAATATTTCTTATTCATATTTTTATGTTTCTAGATAAAATTATGAATTAAAAAGGAAAGATAACTTTGAAAAATATTTCTAACATTACCATTAATTATAAACTTTATTCCATATATATTTTGATAATTTATAAGTATTCACACATTTTTTCAATTACCAAAATATTTAATAATTTTTTATTTTGATAAATAATTTTTTAATAATTTATATCTCAGAATTATAATCAAATCACAGTTTTTATATGACTATGATGATATTTTATTTTTTATTTCATATTCAACATGTACAAAATCATGATTTTCTATTTAATAATCAAATAAAAAACTAAAAATTCCTCTTTAGAATTATCAAATGACATTCTAGGATATAAGATTAATGAAAACTTGGGATTATAAGAAGGATATAATGGACTCATGCATAGGATCACAACCCCCGCCCCAATTATCCATTTATATGTTCCATTATGTATATTTAATTTATACTAATTTTTGGTCCATTCGTTTAGATAGACTGCTAATATAAAAAAGGATAAATGAAACATGTTTTATTAAATAAAATTAGAAATTTTTTTATATAATTAAATGATTGAAACTGAATCTCAAATTATTGACTATAGGGACTCAATATGAAAAAATTTAACAGTAGTGTAGGAGATTCATCACATAGTTAAATATATAACAATTTAATTATTTTTTTTGTATATATTGTTTTCATATGTAAATCACCACAGTCACCTATATAAAAGTTTTTGGAAGAAAGCCAATTTTTTTATTTTAATTCATGAGACGATCAACAAACAATAATAGAAAAACTAATGTGAGATTATTTTGATAAATTAACTTTTCAACACTATTCCATGTTGGTCATGGGATTTTTGATAAATAAATGTTATAATGGTTAAAAATACAGGCATAAAAATGTATAGTTACAGTGAAAATATGGTTGTAATATACATTTATTATAATAATATGTTATTTTAGATTGATTGGGGTGTCACTTTTTAGTTTGATGGAAATATTTTAAAATTGTGGTTGAAGATTTTGAGGTGCATCCTAAATATATGAAATGACATATTTTTAATAATCCATGAATTAATATGATATATGTATGGATTCATTTCAATTTTAAATTTTTATATGTTTTTATTATCTATAAGGATTTACTTTTTTTTGTTTCTATAATGATAAATATCAATAATGAGGATGAGTGCTTGGTTGTTCATTAATTTGATAGGGTGGAATGATGGAAACTAAAGTGAGAAATTATTATTTAATAAATGGATGGCTCATAGGAGAATGGAATGGTGATTTCAATTTTCAAACTAAATTTCATAAATATAATAAAAAAATATACAAAAAAAATATTATTATAATTATATTTTTTTGAAAATTTTTGGGGATGGATTCCCATGACCTATCGACATCCATTTAAATAAAAAATAAATATTTATTATAAGGTAAATGATAAAATTATGGTAGAAAACATCCCTCATATAATTTGAATTATGAAAAAAACAAAAGACAGTCACACATAACATCATACCAAAATGAATAAATATCATTATTCACCATATTAGATATAGAATCAATAACCAATTTATTTTCTTACAAATTATTTAAATTTTAACTTAAATCTATTCCATATGATTCATTAATTTTTTACCATCATTGTAGAGATTCCATGACACCTTGAAATAACTATTCTTGACTATGTTTACAATCATCATTGGGTTTCCCTTGACTTAAAATTTATTCCACTGTATTTTTCCAATATACATAATAGTGTGGATAAGAACATATATTTTATAATAAAATTATTGAGGAGAAAAATATATGTATGACAATAATACATGATGAAGCATTTTCAATTCCTATAAATACCACAATACAAGGATAAATTATGATTTTTAAACACCCAATGTGAATTGAAAATGTTCTGATATTTCACATTATTTTATAGATTATAAATTGTTTTTGGTAACCTATCAAAGTATACCTATAAATAATGATACAGATCTCATGATATGTTATCAAATGATCAATAATAGAGGTGTAAATCCATGCTTTCATAATAGAAATGAATAAAAAATACACACTGTCCATATTTATATTATTTATTTTTTTGGAGTAAATGGATGCTTTAATGGAATTACTATTGATTATCTTAATGACTTGTATCATCTACGGGTCACAAAAAAAATGGATAATTATGAATACCAAAATTACATGAAACATTTAATATCTAAACTAATAGGATAACTTGTTAAATGAATTCATAAACATAATCCAAAATAAATTATTATAAATTGAATCCATTATAATTTTTCATAAGTAGGTAATATATTAAAAATAATTTTGTAAATATGATTAAATATTATAGGTAGAATAATCATATTTAATATTTATTTCAAAACCAATGGAAATATTTCCAAAAATATTTTATTGATGGAAATAATCTACGTTGTAAATGATGTTTCAGATTCATTGAAATAATGTATAATAATTAACCCTCATTACTGAAGTTGTAAATTTAGACGTGATATTAAATGTTACAGGGAATTACGGTATAAATATAAGAAATATTTTTGAAAATATAATGTTTTTTATGTTAACCTAAGTTAGATGGAACGACCCAGGAATTATAAATATTGCTAGATATTAAGTCAGTTTTCCTATTGTGAAAATATTAATAACAATAATGATTATTTTAAATTATTTAATATATTATTTTTATTTGAAATTATGTATTAGTCAAATCATTTCCATTTACCATAATATTGATGACCAATCTAAGACACAATAATAATATTATAATCCAAAAAAATTATACGTCTATATGTTTTTGGAATCCAAAACACATTTTTTAGTCGTCAAGATGACAATGTAATCCCTCTAATTTGTGATGTGGTAAAATAAATTTTTCATATATGGGGGATTAATTTCATCCTTTTAAAGGTACAAACAATATTTTAAAATATATAATGATTGTGATATTATAAAGATATTTTCTCTTCATTTGATGGTATTTTTTGGAGTTTTAATTATTTCCACTTTAAAGAATGATTTTGAATCATTTTTTTATAATTATACAATATGTTCGTTAAAGTAAATAACTACAACATAATCAAATGGATGATTCCATAAAACTAGAATAATGAAATGAACAATGTTACATTGATTATGTGGATGAATGAGGTTTGATATAAAATATTAATGATGACCAAAATAAATCGATACAATTCAATAATACCAAAAATCATGTGCATGATTATATTAAATTATATACATTGATGAATAGTGACATAATTGTTATTTAAATATTTATTCAAAATAAAGATCATTAATAAACATTATATGTTTATTTTTTTATCGGGAAGGGATCATAAAACTACTAAGACGATTGAGGTGGTTCAATTGAATACATGATAAAATTATATTTTTAATATACAATTATTAAAAATTTGTAATCCTCAACTATTTTAATTGAACATGAATTTAAATTTTTTTTACCATAATATATTGATGGATTTCAATTACTGTGTGATGTTTTTTTTCCAATATTATGATATTATAAATAATACAATGACACAAAATAACTTATTATAGTAATTGTGAAATTTAATGTCATGTATTATAGGAGGATATAGTACACATATTTTGGATCATTGATAAATGATGAATTCACATCAGTTTATTGTGTAATTGTGATGGGGTGATAAACCTGTGGATTACACTATATTGATTCGTTATGAACTAACATGTTTAAACTTTTTGTTCTAACTAGTGGTTAGTAAACAAATATATTATCATTATGACGATGAATATTATATTAGGAGCATGATTTCTAATACAGGATAATACATGGTATATTGTATTATATTTTTAATTATATGATCAGATTTTTTTGTCAATTTATACAACTTCACATCCTAAGTATAATTTCTTCACGTGTAAACCAACACATGAAAGTGTATTTTCTACTACTATAGATAGAATGTATAAAAAATCCCATCCAAGTTTAAAATAAACTTCAATGTGATGATCGTAATTAGTATATCTTTAAATAATATATAGAATAGTTTTTTGAATATGATTCTATTGATGGATATGCGTGGAATCTATCATATATTATATCAGACACATGATATGTGTTTTCCAAAACATGAAATTTTCCACATCCTATTGATTGTTTTATTACATTTGAAAATACTTTATATTTCACAATTATAACGTTACAAATATATAATGAAAATTTTATTCTCTCAAATCTCCATAACCAATCATGAATACATTATCATATTGAATAAATATTTGAAATAGGCGATACTTGATTGTTAACTAATATAATTTAATAAATTTATCGAATATAATGGATGCGTTCCTTTATTTGGTAAACATATAAAACCATATGTACACAGTCAAATACAACTTCCACCCAGATCATCAATTTTCATTACAAATAATGTTCATGTATTCCTTTGGTTTTTGAAGGCGCAATTATTACAAAAAAATATACTAGACATTAGATTAAAACATGGTGTTGTGGTAATCCATAGTTTTTAAATTACTAATTTGAATATATATTACTATATCTTATTTGAATGATATGAAAACTATATGATAATCATAGAAAAAACTTGTATACTTTTTTATTGTATATATTAATAATCATGTCTTATTATGTCTTATTTAGAAATGATGAAAATATAAAGATCCTAAAGAAAAATCAGTTGTATTATATACACTTTTATCAATGAATGACAATATCAATTTTTTGTAAATAAATGTAACATTATAATCTAATTGAGGAAGAATCATAGATTCATATATTACATTATAGATTCATCGTGTAGATCACATGGATTTGAAACATATGATGTAAAAATTGAACTGTTTTTAATATAGTTGACGATGAATGTATATTATATGGTATGAGACACTGCAATCCCATGGTTTTGTTATTAATAATAATCTAACATATATTATTTATCATTTTCTTTGTAAAAAATATATATATTTTAGAATATAGAATATATTTTTAGTTATGATCTATTTTATATTAAATATGATGATTGACCAATATGAAAGAGTCATTTTACACAATACACAATGGCTACTCTCATTTTTAAAAAATCTTTTGTTGATATACAAGGTACTACATATACACACTTATCATTTATAAATGTATTTTGTTATTTTATAAAATTGAAAATAATAATCATTTATTAGGTCCATTACCCTATAATATTTTTCCCTATTATTTTTTATATTCAAATATTATGTGTTGATACCAATACAATTAAATCCAATCGTACAATTGATAATTCTTAAAAATCATTACAAAATATGATATAGAAAAAACAAAAATTTAATGTTTTGGAAATAAATTTTTGTAGTTGTCATAAACATTATAAATTATATGTATATTTTCTTCTTAATAATAAGTTTTCATATATCTATATTTAATGTGAATTATTAATAAATATATATCATTTATATTAAAATATATATTTTGATAACTATATTGGAATATTCATATTTTTATAATTTATGAAATATTAAATATAATGTATTGGTTAATTAGTGAGATAAATTTATACTTATATATTTCCAATTCGTAAAAACGATATAGTAATGATAGTAAAAAAATAAATTTTCATCTTCAATTACATTGATAAAAAATTATAATTATGTGCTTGAATTAGTTGATGAATATAAAATATACATATCATGTGTTATACATCTGTTGAATTGGATTCTCCATTAATTAATGTAACCCAATATAGTGGGACATTGTGTCATACTAAACACTATACAAGACATTAATTAATTATTCTACAATGGATTCAATATGAAATATATAGTGAAACCATATTTATGTTGAGTTTTTAATTCACACAGAAATGTAAACCATTACATGAAAAGTTCTTGTTCCATATGAATATGATGTGTTTGAATAAATGGGTATTTTTTTGTATGTATATTTGAAATACATTCATGAAATATTGGATGTATGATGAGTAAAATAAAGATATAGTTTGAAAATATTTTTATTCTTCATTGAATAATGGTTATAAAAATAAATTTTTTTTGTATGAAATAATTAAATTATAAAATATATTATAATATACAATTCATTGATAGAAATATAAATTAATTTTTTATGCATACAATATAGACTACATTGTTATGACTTTGAAATCAATGAGAAACAAATATTAAATTTTATATTACTTCAAAAAAACATTTCAGGAAATTTGTTTTCAAAATATGATGATAATGCTAAAGATAGGTGCATCTGGACTAACTTGTCTAATGTAAGAATGTAAATTTTGACCATAATAGAACCAGTTTTTGCATCATATAATTTGATTTTGGATACCCTTATGAAAGATACCCATGTAGTATTTTATTACATAAGAATTTATTTGAATTTTTCTGTTTGATTTTTTTACATAATTTAATATCCATACATCTATTCCAGAGTCAAATATGATATAATTGGGAGGATTATTTACGAATGTAATTATATAGTGAATCCCCAAAACCTAATCATTTCAACGTAAAATATGGAATTTGTCACACTAAATAGATAGAATTTATCTGGAATAAATTAGTAGGTATTATTTTCATTAAAAAAATAATGAAAATTTATGAATAACAATAATCACACTGATATATTTATTTTTTATATAATATAAAATTTACCATGTATATCATCTTTTGACATTATATTAGTATGACCTAGAAAATTTCAATATATAAATATATATGATAGATATGTTTTATCAATGAAAAATATTATAAAAATTTGAATGTTAAAATTATTAATATAATTACTCAATCTATCACTCAGAAATTTTTATTTTTATTTTTACATTATATGTACATGCTAATAATAATAGACTATGAAATATAATGTAATTAATAAATGTCAATCGAGATAAATGTTTTGGTTATGGAGTCCGAGTTCCACCATTATATGTCGACACTTATGATCTTACACTACCAATAGTATTGTGTCTATAATCAGGGAACTATTGTTATGTTCCCACTATAAATATAAATTTTTCATATATATCTTTCATTAACTATAAGGGTTTTTAATTCATTAATAAGATGATCTGTTGTTTTAAACATATGTATGAAATGTTTTAATGGAATTGAGTATATGATAATGGATTGATTTATATATTTGACATTGATAGTATTATATTTCTTATTTCATATAATAATTTTATAATTGGTTCTAATTATACCTTCCATTAAAATTATATACATAGTTATAAAAAGGGGGAATAATTTAATGGATTCACTAAATATTTATTTTGGGAGTCATACCATTGAGAATCATTTAATAAATTTTATCAATATTTATTGAAATATTTCCATTGAAAATATTAAATTATATTGTGAAAGGTCATGTAGACTATTAAAAATTATACATTATTATGTATATAGAAAATTGAGTACTCATAAAAGTGGTTTTTAGGTATTTTAATGATTTTATATATGGTTTTAGTGTGTATGGTCATGTGTCTGATATTATTCACCCATATAATGTTTTTTTTGAAATATTAAAATAATAATCTTAATTATGGGCATAATAAATAAGGATAAAGTATTATGAATATGTATTCCAAATGTGGTGGTGAATACATAATCTATGGATTCACATATCCTCAAAGAGTATATTAAAATTTCATAAAAGTCACACCTCTTAAGTAGTCCATTATGGCAAGGTTCTCCAGGTTCATACATTGAACGATGATTATTTACCAAAAAAAATATCTCATACACTATATGATCTATGCTATAGAACTCACATCTTAATAATAGAAACATCTCTTTAGAGAATGATACACCAGAACATTGGATGTCAATACACACCACTCAAGAAAAAATGTCTATCAACTCACTTAGTCCCTATAAAAACTCACCCATCAATATTCATTAAAAGGGAGAATTTAGATACAATACTGGATACAAAAATATTATGTGGTGTTTATGTATGTTAGTATGTTCACATGAGATAAATTATTCATTTTATTAGTCAAAATATTCTAGGATTATATTTCTTCAATCAGAATTTGCCGATATCAAAAGGCTTTAATGTTGATGATATCGAAAGTATAAGGTGTTCCATTATATTATAACAATAGAGTTCAATTAGTTGAAAATTATTCAACACTCTGAATTTTTTATCTTGAACTATATATTGAAATTTTAGATGAATAATTCTTTATATCTTGAACCACCAGAACATTAAAATCTAAAACCCCCCATTGTACTTCACTAATAACTCATTTTTACTTATAATCACTCAATTAAACTACCATTACTAGAGGAGTTACTCAACTATATGTTTTTGAAAATAAAATTATATATATATATTAAATTATATGTATTCATAAGATATAATATAAAAATTAAAATTGTTTCATTTCATAAAAATATCCACATAAAAATGGTTTCACGGATCATTTTAGAAACCCTCCAACAATTGAGTAATTTCAACAATTAAAACTTTTGATATCGACGAGATGCCACCTCTCCTTTGTATTTCATGAAAAATAATTTCTAAATATTTATTGGTGTATTTTTTTCATAGATATCATGGCCAACTCAAAACCATTTCCAATATGATAGTTAATATGAATATTTTTTTGAATCCAATGTGTTTAAACATTGAATGAAATAATTGATTAATGGGATCATGAATTTCACTCGATATAGAAATAAATAGTATTCCACCATATTGCAAAAAATTATGATCCATTAAAAATTGAAATACAAAAAATAATTTCACTCTGTGTTCTATGAGGTTTAATTTTATTTATGGCGTCCATCAGTTGTAGATAATATTTACAAAAGAGTATCATTTTCAAAATATAAAAAAAAGTTTTATATTATCATAATATTTTCAATGTCTTAAATGTAATTTATATTAAAAAATTAATCTAAATGATCATCTTACACAGAGAATGTTTCAACATCATATGATCCTTTCCTATTCTGGATGATCCACTTCATGGATTACTAGTTCACTTCATCATGGAAAGATACAAAATAAATAATGAACCATTTTCAATGTATGTGAATGAAAATATTTCTATAATTATGTACATTAATCAGCTGATATGTAATTCAAATAGTACCTTATAATCGTATTGAGACTTAACATTCAACAATGGTGAGAGTACATTGGATAAAATTAATGTCCAGACAAGAGGGATCATATAACACATATATCTAGAAATATAAAAAAAATATATTATCTTACAAATTTCATCCTTATTAGAGGAAACCAACATATGCTTATTTTTATCCCTCTGTATCAATATAAAAATAAATCACTTAGTCTATGAAAGATCCACCTTTTTAAATACTATTGAGAAAAATTTTATTCTCACTAGTTTCCATGAAATCATTAACACAATCATAAATATTACAACTTCATATAGAGGAATTTTTTTCTATGTACCTTCTATATAATACTTATAATATCAAAAACTATTTGATTCACTCTACATAGAATCTTATTAAATAATAGATGCATCGAACATTATGGATCAAATGTCATTGAATATGATTTGTCTATAAATTTTTCATATAAAAATATAATCATGATCCTCATTTAGATTATTATAAAATCATTTTGAAAAATATAATATTTTATTTTCATCAATTAATCATGTAGAAATATATTTTTTAAATCATTTGGAAAATATTTGAGGTCATAAATTTCTTTGATTGTCAAAATGAACTTCCTAGTAAATACTAAAATTATATTTAGAAAACTTTTTAGGAGATAAATCATTCATTTTAGCTCGAATGGCGCGAAGTCCTTCTTTTTTTATTGGTTTTTGATAACCCCCATATCAAGTGATTAGGTGGAACCCTTATAAGACTCATAGTCTCTGAGATTACATGGACTATAGTCTTAGTATATTATATGACCCAAATTTATTATATAATTCAAGCATACTATCTACGATGAACTATCCCTCCCCAGCATCAGCATCATGATAGTGTCTCTCCACATTTGAGTAGTCATCTTGCTAGGATTCTTGTGCACGCATAGGCAGGTCCTAATGAAATAGCAACACCCTCTAATTCTGAAAAATCCATTGGGAGCTACTATAGTGAGTGCACATTCTTTGAATCCTTTTCTGGGGCTTCTCCTTTTTTTGTAGAGTCTGTATATGGAACTACATGTGGCACGAAGGCCATTAGGTGGCTGAATGCCTTAATGGTGGCCCAAAAGCCCTACTAACCAGAATGCTTGGGAGACCCGAAATCCTTAAGGACTCATAGCCCAAACCAATAAATCCTTCATTCTAAAAATACCCTTAACTACCATTCAAGATATATATCATCTTTGTCCATTGGATTATTCTTTTATATAAAAGTCCCATTTTATGTGTTCGGACATCATATATAGTAACCCAATTAGCTTCCATGGTCTATTAAACATCAATAAATTCATTTCATCCTTTATCACTAACTCTCAATTATACCTTTCATATATTGTAGCTTCATCTTCTAGGCAATCATATTCTCATGGAAACATTATAATTAAAAATTTTGTCTCAACTATATTCCATTTGACTAGCCACTTAAATATAAATGATATTCCCAACACTCAATGATTATATAATTTTTATGTTACATATATAATAATTACTTTGACATAAAAAACTATTTATTCAATTCTATAACTTGGGAAAAACTCTTTCGAACCACAAAAAATAAATGTTTATTTATGCACATCCTCATCTTTTCTAACATTTTGTAAATCTTGGTTTTCATCTCCGATATTGAGAAAATGAAATCGTTTTTTGTATTATAGTAGACAGACAAGGTATTTTGTAATTTTCTCTATATATAAATCTTTCTATTCATATACTTTTATCCCTTATACATTACATAACACAGAATAGAATATTTTTGAATCATTATGAATTGTTTGAAACCCCTAATAAAAACAATCAAATTTGTTTACAAAAATACATAATCTATATAACGTCCAGGATACTATCAAAAAAATTAAACATATGAACAACCTATGTTAAAAATTAATTTACTATTATTGTTTTTTTTATAAACCAAATATCACTTCATGTTTAGATAATTATAGAATTATTACCAAGAAAAACATTATAAATCCCATTTATTACTCAAATAATATACATTTTTACACTATATAGTAACTAAATAAATAAATATAAGTCTTCCTTACCACCCAAAAATCCTTCCAAACATCTCAAATTTCGATATTTGTTATCTAAAAAACATTTCATCAAATCATAGTGAATAAAATTTTATGAATGTTTCGATACCAAATGATATGTTAGGTAACAATATATATTATTCAATAAAATTGTTTGCATGGTATCAAAAATATTGAATAAAAAAGTGTTACAATACACTGAAAATGATAGAATTCAAAATCAATGATAATAAGAGAAAACATGAACACAATTATCTCATATTTATGGCATTCATACTTCTCAAAATAAATCATGTTGTAAATAACTTGGGTGAAAAAATATAATGATAGAAGGAACTGTTGAATAAAAAACCTAATAATATTCATATCATGACACCTTCCATTGAATTGAAGATTATATAATGATGGGTCCAACCCGTTACGTGAATATGTCTTATTCAGATAAAAAATGTGTCAACAATACATTTGGTACAATTCAATAAGGATCAAAATGATTAGTAAAATATACATATCCACATTATAAAAATAGGTAATATAAAGACATAATCATCCAACAATTGAAAAAACCCCTAATTATGGGAGTACCCCCCATTCTAATAAATAATCATTCATTCCACTGGAATATACTCCTATCTAATTTTTTTAAAATTATTTGATCACAGACATTGGGTAATGTGTATAAGGATATGTCGGTTGTATTAAAACCTAATCACAATTAATAAAATAAATAATTTGGATGTTTTTTAATGATATTATTTTTATAGTTTCAAATTAAACATAATGGTTGTATAAATAAATGAAAATATCCATAAAAAATAATTCAATAAATTGAAATAAAAAATGAAGGATAAATAATTGAATTGCTTGGAATTTTTAGGTAAATTCTCCAAATGATAAATATATATCATATAATAAATATCACGAAACATAATCACCACCAGGATAAATAATTGTTTAAAATTAATGTGATAATTTAAGAGAAAATTAATATGATATTTTAGAATTTATTTTTAACACTACTATTAATAAAAATAAAACAATTTCTTTGAATGGTTACTTTTTAAATTGTGGTGTTAGATAAAATTAATTCTACAAAATTTCAAATGATTTATATTAATTCATCATTTTAGACCTATAATGTTTATCTTTCTAGAAATATGTGAGGAATAAAAAAATATTATTCTATAACAGAAAATAATTTTTCATGTTGAGAAAAACATTTTTTAGAACTCAAATATAAAATAGAGTAACAAAAAATTCATTTATATCAAAATATAATTTCCATAGTAGATATTTATAAATTAAAAACAAAATATTATGGAGGGATAACCCAAGAATAGATAAAATATGTTCAGGATGAATGAATATTAGTTAATAAATTGATATTAGCACTATAAATTTATTTCAAAAGAATTAGATTCCATGATGTATGAAATATTTAAAAAAATAGTAGAAATTTAAATTTGTAGACAAAATATAACAAAACATATTATATTGATTTGGTATGCTAATAAAAATTATTATGTCAACGATGATAATCATAACTAAATAAATAAAACTGGAGTTAGAAATAATCCATAATAATTGGGGAAAACATAGTCAAGATATTTTTTATATAAAGGAATTCATCGTGGTTATAATTTCCCATAATTATCATTAATATATAATAAGGAAATTCCATGGGTTGTCAAACAATATTTCCAAGGTATTCAGGGTTCATAACATATCATTTTATGAGTAACTATTATTTAACATAAATAATAATTGTGGTTTGCATAACATTATTATAAAAACCACTTTAAATTAAGGGGTTGTATTTTAAACTAATATTGAATTATTAAAATAAAATTCAAAATATAATATCCGAAATTGGTTGTGTATATAGCACATAAATGAAATTATGTTCATAATAATAAACTAATATCATTCAGATGAATTTGGGGAGTACACCCTTAGCCTAGACCTAACTCACTTTGTAAATCTACCAAATTTTATGAATAATAATATTAATATCATTTAATAAAAACCCAATAACATTATTAATTACATATTCCAATTATACATATTATTTATAATAATTCTATAGATATAGATTTTCATTATATTTATATATTTTTATAAAAAGGTGTATGTAATCATTATCACATTAAATGAAATCAACAATTTTTTTTATTGTAATATATTATATTTAAAGGTAAATCATTATTTAATCATATATGGTACTTCAATATATATTAAATTATGGCATATAAACCACTATTTTTTTTCATGGTATTTTATGTTTCAATCCATTAGAATGGAATCTTTGACAAGGATGTTCTATTGATTCTTAATGAATGAATATTGATTCATTAATATATGATATGAATGTAGATATAACATTATATGATTTAAAATATAATATTTTGTAACATATTCCAATAATATTATAGTGGTAAATATGTTGTCATAGTCGTCTAAGGAAATAATTTTTTGTATTATTCATGTATGTCAGTTAACATAGCCAAACACGAGCATACCATGAATTATGAATACTTTTTTGGTGTTTTTGTTGAAAAATAATTATACAAAAAGAATAATTATAGCACATAAAATTCATTAGTGTGATATATAATAATTTTAGTGATGTATTAATAGTATAATATTTATATAAATTCCTTTTATATAATGAATAAATCATTTCCCTTGTTGTAATGCCCATGTCGGGATTACCCTATGAATGGTTCTCCAATATGGTCTGAAATAATACCTCAAGAGATACTCCTAATTCAAAAAAATCTCTTTAATAAAATTTGAGGTCTATGATATAAACCTGATGAGACTACACCACTATGTAGGATTTCACAACTAGAAGTAAATATCTAAATATCACATGCAATAGATATTGTAGAATAAAAAATAAAATGTAACTAAAACATGAGGTTTGAAGATGAAATACATTAAAGGATTGATCATAAATTTCATACATAAAACAATGATTAAACATTGGGTCGGTAAAATATACATATAATACATAACTAAAAAGTAATACATGTTAGAACCTATGACCAATTATGGTCCTCAACACATACATTTTCTCTAGTACCCTTTCAAGTTGGTCCGGCATGACCAGTCGACTACACAAAATAATCCCACACAACCATAAAATTGATGTCCTTAGTCTGATCCATCATGCATCCACGTTCATCATGAACTCAATCATATGGTCTACACACACAAACTGATGTTCATGTATAGCGTGTGAAAACATACCTCATTATGATACCACCAATAGTGATCTTATAAATTGCATCCATATGTTCATGCTCATGATATATGGTATTCCAATTTGGTACATAATTGAATAGAACAAAAACACATATAGAATATTTGTTCCGAGACCTCAATTGACCATACCTATTGTTGGAAATTTCAATATTTATCTTAAAAAATCTCAATGTATATTTAACCTAAAAAACATGTGTCTCCATACCCAAGGATACCACACAAAAAACATGGAAATTTAGGGGATCCATAATAAGATTTTCCTATTATCTATGATAAAAATCTATCCATATCATACCATTTCATAACCACCCTTAAATTATCTAAAATTTTTAGCCATGAATCATTTTTCTAACCTCCCACATAGAAGTACAATCAGGGATATACCATCATTCTGAAATTTATCCCATTTATCATAAAAAAATATTCAAGAAGAATCATTCCACCACACAGACAACATATAAAAACAATTATTTAAGGATCATAAATATATAATGTAATCCATATATCAAAAAAATAATTCAGGGAGAATCATAGCACTATTTAAACCAAATATAAAATCAAACAAGCATATTTGATCAATATCGTATCTACACTATATATCATATAAATTGTAACTAGAGAAACATTCCAACATCTAATATATTGATAAAATGCATCAGTCTACCACCTATTCTAGTAGGTTATACATCATTTCCTGGAGATATATACCAGACAATAAAAAATTACACTATTTTATCTTTATCCACTATCTGACACTCAATACATATTATCACAACCCATTCCTAGAACATGAGTCCAAATAATAATTGTATATAACATTAGTGGTTCCCATTGAATTAGTATAGAACAATCTATTTAAAAGAAGCATTAGTCCATCCACTTATTCAACATGGAATTTAATCCTCACCTAAAGCATCATTATGGGATAACATCGATAATGTATAATATCAGTGTCTATATACGCATTCTAAAACCATATAAAATTTTTACTTCTTAGTCCTAGAACATATATCCACAAACAAACAATATAAATGTGATGTCATATCAACATTACTCAATAGTGTATGAAATGTTACTGAGAAACTAGTTGAATACGCCAACCATAAAAAACTATCAATACCAATAAAAAGAATATTTAACTATAAACAAAATCATTGATATATAGGGCCATACATATCGATAATATGGATGTAACTCATATCCATCATATCCCATACTAATAAATAAGGTACCAAAATATGGAAACCTAAAAATATCACAACCACCTTGCGGGCATATTCTAGGTCTTATACTGAACAAGAAAACATAATATATTCTTGATAAATGTATATTATATTCCAAAAAAATCTCATCCCCACTAGAACATAAAAAATCATATGTCTTAAGGGAACACCAATTACCAAAATACATAATAAAAGGCACTAACTCAGGGTCAAACTATCACTCACACATGCAATTGGACCTCTAGAACCAAAAAAAATAATCCCCAATTGATAAAAAAAATTTAGTGTCCAAATAACTCATAGAAATTCCTAATATGTATTTAAATATCACACATAATATTCATAAGATAAAACATGTCATATAAAACATTCTACACCCACCCTCATTGTCCTCCAACTAATACTCAATCACCAAAATGCTATCAAGGATGAAAAATGAAATCCCATCGCACGTGTTTTTTTCAAAAGCTATATATTGCATCCTATAATCACTAAAAATGGAAACATTCCATTCTGTTAATCCTCACAACTCCACAAAACTCAACTCAACACCACATTGGCACTGATTCATAATTGGCATCAAATAATATCAACCATGTCTAATTGATCCTACAATACGCATCCATAACTATAGAGTCTAAAACAAATCTTCTGTAACCTAGAAAAACTAGTCTATATCGAGAGAAAAATACCCTAATATCCACATAAGTAATAAAAAATATGTCTTTCCAAGAGACATCTTAGGATCGATAATAATCTCACTCTGGAATACATAGTCTATGAAAATCATGAAGCTAGAAACACTTACTCGACATCTTATTTCTCAACCAATCAGACTGGAGGATTCTAAATCCAATGCGTAAAAAGAATCCTCCAAATAATTGATCATGGTACATAACTCCATGCATTAAACCACTATATTATGAAAGTATCTCCCAATCGATATCTATTTTGAAAAAATCATATAATGGATTAATCACATTTACAGTTCTGTTTATGATATAAAAAAATTAAAAAAAACACTTATATTATAACCTCGGAGAATCACATAACATGTATGCCTGAAATGAATCCAAGTTATCTCATAGCCCCACATGGGTGTGTACATCAGTCAGTACACTTTGATTGAATCCTATGTAAATGGGACATAAGGTTGTTACAGGATGGGTAACCTATTGTGGTACCTACACATGTATCTCAAATGGCCTAGGTATGTTCCCTACCAACTGGTTCCCTCATAGATATAATGTCTCCCACAAAGGCTCTGGTCATGTACTATTCATAGACGCCTCCCCTCTACATCAGTTATCTATCCATGTAACTGGAAATACGCTTTGTTGAACTACATCATGTAGTCAGATTTTCCAAATGGGAAACCACTATAAAATTTATAGAACTCCACTTTTTCCCAAATAAAAATAGGTCAACCCACATGGGTTCCTTATTATTCATAATAACGGTATTATAAAAGAATATTATATAGGGTTAATGGAAAAAAAATACAATAACCTAGCCTAATATGTGGTGTAATAACTGATGATTTGGGTCCAAATCTGTAACACCGTGAAATTTGATAATTTTTTTAAAATTTAGTTATTATATTTGATATTTTTCTGGTCATTAATCAAAAAATATATTTTTTTATATAAAACTAATATGGTTTTCTTGACTTATTATCAACACCAAGGTAATCTATCACTACGTGAAACACATATATATTATTTTGGTAAAAAAAAATTTATATTTTCCTTGAAATTCCTAAAATAATGAGTACATTTAATAGATTTTTTAAAGGCACGATGGTTTTTTAAACAAACTAAAATATAATATTACTACTATTATTAATAACAAAGCTACCAAATATCCATTAAAATGGATGAAAAAAATTAAAAAATTTAAAATGAGAAAATATGATTTATACTTGAAAGTAAATTTAATATTTTGGTTATCCATTAGTATAACTAAATGTAAGAACGATTTGAAAATAATGAAATTTATCCTATATGAAAACAATTCATATATGTACATACACAACATTATGTTAAAAAATTAAAAACATACCATTGATTAATTATTTCAAAAAATTTTTAATATTAGAGATTAGAGAAATTTTTTTTATTCACATCCAATATATTTGAAGTGTATAAGAAAAAAATAATTTCAATTTTATGAATAAAATTATATATTTCTCTAAATGGAAATATGACTACAATTTTATGGAGAGTCCATTATAAACCTAAATATTTACACATTTCTAATTTTAATTTTACAAAATTCACATTCTCTTTTTGAAGTTTAATATAACATTCTATATTCGATAAATTTTTTAAAATATTTGAGAAGTTTAATGAAATAATGAACAGTTAAAAATTAGAAAATGTTAATTAAAAACATTATTATTTTTTTATATAGTTAAATTATTTTTAAACATTTTAAATTTTAATTAGATAAATAATACATTATTAAAACTAATTCAGGTGTTTTTAATTAATTTATCCTCAAAATTTTATATCAAAACATTTTAATAATTTAGGTTTTTTCAATTTAAAACACCATATTTTCATCATTTCTGTGGAATTAGTTCAAAATTAATTTCCAACAAAATTCTAATATGTATTTGGAAAAAATTTATTACATATTTGAAATAATATTTATTTATAATGAATAATAATTTCAAATTGGTTGTGAAAAAAAATATTAGTTTATGTAATTAAATTTATTTTTATAAATGAAGAAAAATTTTATTACTTAATGGATAAGCCTTAATATTAAAGGGAAATGTAAGCTAAAAAATTTCCAAATTCTATTAGCAAAAAATATTATCATGAATGAAACTCCTATTACACTATAAAATATACCCTCACTTATACACACCTATCATGAATGTTTTTTCACCTATAAACTACACAAATAAATTCGAAACATCCATAATCTCATCCTAGATACCCCTTTTAGGGGATAAATCAAAACATGGGAGCCATTTGGTGTAAACCAAAAAGTGTAACTCAAATAAGATGGAACACTATTCAACAAGCTATTTTGTTTTATTTTCATCATATGAAACCTAAAATATTATTATGAAATGATATTATAATAAAATCAATATCCATAATATATTGATATTTATTTATATTTTTTATACCAACACAAACACAAATTTTCCTCTTATGGGGTATGGACATATTGTTTTTATTTACAGAGAACTATTGTCTCATGAAATGATGTTGTTTGATTTTTCATTACCACTTCTCATGGTTAGAAATTATGATGGAAACTATATTTTTAAATAATATATACTATTTTTAATATTTATTTATTCTTTAGGAATTATTATATAGTATCTTCTTTCATGCGAGCATTTTTTTGTATATATGATAACTTGGTTTGTGGATGTGTGGACTATCGACATCACAATGTGATTTCATTCATTCACACATTAAATAGAATTTATTAAGTATGAGATTAGTGAACATATATGATATATATGAAATATTAATTATTATATAATTATATCATATATTTATATATATATCATTTACGTTCCTTTCAATATGACAATAAAATAGTAAAATGGTTCTTACATATGTTCGACCTACTTTCTCCATGAAAAGTGAATTCCATTTCATATATCATTAATTTATAGTATATTATAAATAAATATAATAAAGTTATATGTTATAAAATTTATTTCTTATATTTTTTATATAATTATATATTTTTCTAAAAAAAATTAGGATCTTGAATAACATTTCCAAATCAAATACAATAAACAAAGTACTTAATAACAGAATTTTTTCTTTAACTTGGAATTATAAATTAATAGGTAATATAATGTCATAAATAAATCTTATATGATATGATATATAGTGATAGGTTTATTTATTATATTTATAATAAAATTATGTTTATTATAGTAGAGTTTTGAACATGTAAAATAAAATAAAAAACTTACGGTAAGGATTTTCTCAACTCACTTTTTATATCTCTGAGATACATGCCATATTAACTACTCTTTTCATTTTTGTGGTGTATATAATTCCTAATAATGTATTCTATGATATATATACATAAATTTATGTTTTTTAAGATATGTGTTATGATCATTATTTTGTGGGGTTTATGGTTTAATAGAAACTAAATTGATAAAGTGGTTTTGTCTAAATTTTCATTATTTGAGACACATTCTATGTTATGCACTTAAATTATTCCATGAGGTTTATATACATTCATTTAACATGATATATTAGGAATCTAATTAATTTTACGATATTTTAATGTTTATATAATTTTATTATATTAATAGGATTTTGATTTAAATTTTTTACTATAATGGTACAAATATATTGATAAAATCTCAACATTTTGAGGAATGTTTATTATTATATATCCATTGATGAAATATTATGAACTGTCTCTCAAGAAAAAAATTTATTTTTCATATTCTGAGGTTAATAAAAATATCTTTATGTATTGGTATCATTTATCCAATCATTGGTAATGATTCTAATTATTAATATTTTTTATTAAAAATCAGATATTATATCTTTATTTAGATAAGAATATATTCTCTCTAAATCCCATGTTTTATAAAAAGATAGTAGCGTAATTTCCATAAATCCTTTATATGTCTTCAATGAAATCATTTTTTATGGATTTTGACATTCTCAAATTATAATGTTTCAATGAATATTATTTTAATAATGATTTTATACTACTTTTATACGATTCCAGGGAAAATATTTTTCCAAATTATTTCATGAATCCATTATATTTTTTATGTTTTATATTAAAAAGAACTTGTTTTGAAAATTATTTTTGTATTAAATCATACTTTTTTCTATATGGAAGGTTCATTTATCCTTTATAAATAATTTTTGATGATTTATCAAAATTTATATTCCATCCTAGATGAAATATATTGGTGATACTCATTCCGTATTGAGATTTGATCCATGTGTTCGTTTCATAATGTTTTATTAAAAGGTTTATGTATTACTGTAATGAGGATTATTACACCCATTTCACTTTCATGGGTTATGTGTTTATGTAATCCATTTATCATTCAGAGGATATTTGATTATTAAAATCCCTTCTATTCATGTAATTCTTCTGGATAAAATTATTTTGAAGACTGTATCATATCAATAAGATATGGTATTATTACATTTTTTTTTATTCTCATTTTCATTTTGGGAAATGAAATAAAAAATGATTATGATATAGTATAACATATATGTATGATTTAAATAAGATATTTTTTGGACATATATCATTATCCAATTAATTGTTTAATGATTTAAATCTCATGCGATTTTATTGGGAAATAAGTCACCAATATTGATCCAAAATTGGAAATAGGTGTTCACTGATCCAAAATTGTATACATGTGTGTTTTGATCCACAATGGGAAATAGGTTTCTACTAATTCACTCTTTGAAAAAGTTGTGTCCTCATATAAAATGTGGAAACAATTGTGTTCTCTTCCACTATGTTGATGTTATTGGTAGTTGTAATTGACAAAAAAAATGGTTTTCTATTATTATATTGTTTATATACTTATAGTATAAGAATTTATCGTTTGAGATTGATTTTTTGATTATATGCCACCCATATGATTCATATATTATCAAATATTAATATTAATTCTATGAATCTTGTTTATGAGTAACATAATGTGGGGTATAATATTTTAATGATAGGATCATGTTCTTATACAATTATGATCTTGTTATTCCTACATCCCTACATTGGATACCCTTATTAAGTATATGTGCTCATTATTTGTTCATATTTTCTTTCTCCAGGATGTGAAGAATTATTTTAAATAGGATTATTATAGTTTATTAACTTTAAGAGAGAAGAAGATGATATTTCACCACATAATAATATTTTTCTCATTGATTCTGATGACATTAAACTATTACGATCCTAAGGAATTTATTTTCTTATTGTGATGAATATTGATATAAATTGATGTGATATTAAATGATTTTTTTTCGTGGTTTTCTATTGTTTTTATCAAATTAATGTTTAGTCATCCATTGAAAAAAAATAATAAGAAATCATTTTTGATGTCCCTCTGTATATTTTTATGTATTTTTATAAGGATTCATGTAAAAATATTTCTATGTATAAGAAAATGTATATAAAATGTTCAAGTATTTAGGAAATGGACAAAGTGTGTGGTTCCATAATAATAAATCCACATCTGAAATTTATAAGTTAATGTATCTTTGTGATATATATATATATATACAATTGGTTAAAACATTGAAATCACATTAATTAACTATACTTGATCATTAACTAGTGCATAATAATGGGTATTTCTACACACCATGTTTGACACTACCAGGGGATATGATTTTGAAATACAGACAAACATTATGAACACTTATGAAGGATTAAAATAGATGATGAATATTTATTTCCTGGAAAAATTATAAGTTTTAATGGATTAAAAAATTTCATTTCATGATTTATATAATATTTTAAGTAATGTAACCTGATTACGTGGTTTTATAATATGATAAGTGTCATCATATTATTAATTCTAGTGTTAGTCCACAAATATAACTAGATTGATCTACATTAACATGGAATTTTTATGATGTTGAATGATTTGAAATTAAATAAGTCAATATTTTAAGTGGACATCCCGTGAATAAAATATGTAATGTATTACGACTATTTTTTAAACATATTTTGAATGTAATCATATTTTCTAGAAGTATTTTCATATTAAATGTAATCATCATGATTATATTTATTTTGAGAAACCTTGTGAAATTATCCAAATTTCATAATCCAATATAAGGTAAATTGGGTTATATGATGATCAAGTCCATGAAATGGTTTAAGGGTAAATTTGAATTATTAAAGTGTATATGGTTTGTAATTAATTGATTATGATATATTAATCATTATATATATAGGGTTAATTTATATATGTATTTCTCAAGTAATTTCAAGAATGTGATAAATGATAATGATGAATAAGAAAAATAATTTAATAGAAACGTTAAGTTATTTTAAGTTGAATATTTACATGTTCTTGAGGATGAGAATATGATATTTTATATGAATGAGTACATGATAATATTGATAACATAATTTAGATAGTATTAATGATTTCAGAACTGAAAATGGTTCTATTGAAATACCAGTCTACGTTGTCATAGATGATGTTTACAACATCATGGATTTATTGAATATATCCAATAATCATTGAAATAAGGAATCATTCATGTTTAAAAAAATTATATACTATAACTCAGGTTATTACATTATTTCTAGAAATTATATGATGAGGATATTAAAATTTTTGGAATGTGACAACAAAAAACAAATTTATGAAATATGGGGTTACAATGTTTTTTGGATTTATTGGCCTATATTCTAAATATTTGGATTTTTATATTTTTGAGGGGTTTAATGTTTTACCCTTTATTGAATGGATTAAGATAATAAAAAAATGAGATTTTAGATATTAGATTCTTATTTCACCCAATTGTTATTTTTACAAATTGGATAACCTGTACTAACAATTTTATAATGATGATTACGCAAGACATGTGGAAAGATTTATCATTATACTTATGGATCATTTTATACATTAGTTCTTTTGGGATAAAAAATTAACCTTCAATATTTTCAGTAAGATATTATGCATAAATTGGTCATGAAACAACTAAAGGGTATCATTTTTCATATGAAAAATAATGAAATCAAGTATGTATATATGGATATGTACATAGACAGTAAAAAAATTCCATTTATGAAAAGGATATGGGAGAATATATATCATAATACAATCATTTTTGTTGATCCGATGGTCTAGAAATCATAAAATATTTATGGTTTTAAGTTCCATTACCTTCTATGGGTCATTAATTTACTTATGATAAATGATCATTATATCACCATATCACTATTTTTACATTTATTCCACATCCAATCTTCACATCCCACCTATGCTCACATATATTGAAAAAAGGATATGTGTTTCATTGGGTAACTATTATGTTCCAGACATTACCATTTTAAATGATTTATTTAAATTATTTTTTATGAAGTTGGTATATATGAATGGAACTTTAAATTACTAAACCTTTAATATCCCAGAAAAGTATGGAGTAAGAAATAAATTTCAGTGGGGGGGGGGGTATGTAACCCCCTTAAATTTTACCATGTATGTTTTTTCAAACTGTATTAATCTATTTTATATGTTCCATTTCACTCAAAAGTGAATACTGTTGTTTATATACATTATCTATATTGGTATAGATTTATACACAAGAATGAGTTAATCTTTCACTACAAACTGTACTTATGTTTTCTTGTGGTACACACCACACTATGTTTTAATTTTATTGGAATCAATAATGTGTCCCCACGATAGCTTGAGATACGTACAAGCTTGTGTTTTTACCAAAATACAATATATTATATTTATGATTAATAAATTATTTTTATGTCTAAAATAATGCCATTGAAATGGATATTATGAATAAAATTAACTATATTTTGTATATAATATTTACGAATGTTTATTAAATGAATATTTGATTTTTAAATTAATATAATTGAACATATGATCTTTTTTAAAATAATGAAATAAATTTTATAAGAAAATTATTTTCTAATCTAGAAACACAATTTTATAAAATTAATTTTAATGATCCTCTTATGAATAATTATTTTTGAAAATAATTATATATATTATATTAAAGAAATATATATTATACAAATACAATATATTTGATAAGTATAAAATACACATAAATCCAATTTAATGAATAAAAAGATATATATTTGTAAAATTAATTTTTACATTATTTTATTAGAAAACCCATTTTAAATATAATATTTCTCAAATTTATATTGATGATTTAAAAAACTAAATATAAATTTTTGATGTGGAATATCATCATTTACATTTGGTGAAATGTTGATAAATTATGGAGTAGTTTCATTCATTGACGATTAGTGAAAGACCTCTGTATATGGATTTAAAAATATTTTTCATATAAATTTTTTATAGATAAATTATGTTATAATTTTTTTCCTATATAATTATTCCTATAAAAAATTATTTAATAAAATTTATGTCATTGGAAGGTTTTTAAATATTAATCTCTATAATAAAATTCCAAACATTTGGACCATTTCACTTGGAAACTAGAATTGACATCACGTCTATGAGATTAATTTTAAATTAATTTATACAAATTCTATGATTTTATTTGGATAAATGGATTACATATTATTAATCTTAATAATATATAAATTATAATATTTTAAATATAATTATTTTCAGAAAACAGTAATATACATAATTAAAATTAATTAAACTGATTAAGGTAAAACATAATCCACTTAATGATTAAACGTTCATCTTATGGTGAAAAATGTCCTATATAAATGAAAAAAATACATTGATGGAAAAATTTATATCATAAAAACTATTTTATATATATATTATCATTTTGGAATTCACATGATGTAGTTGAAACTTCTCAATAGTGATCACCATTTTATATTTACAAGGACGCCATAGATCTTACATGGTAAAATGGTACTCAACACCACCCCTCACTTCTAAAAACAAAAAATCCATTTTTATATTCCAAAAAATTACCAATTAAACTCAAAAAATCCTTACTCTAATCATATAATCCATAATTTGGGAATAAATCCTAACATGGTATCCCTTTGATGAAAACCATAATGAGTCACTCAAAGAAGAGGTAACACCCTTCCATAAGACCTTTTTTTTTATTTTCAATTTCGAGATCCCCAAATATTCTTATTCAATTAATATATAATATCATATCAATACTAAATATATTGATTTTTTTTTATTATTTTTCAAACAACACACACATCCCCTTCCAGGTAATGGGTAATGAACTTATCGTTCTTGTGTACGATGAACTACCACCTTATAAAATATGGGTGTATATTTTTATTTTACTACCTCCCATATATTGAAATATTAATGGAAAATTTATTTTTATATGATATATCTAATATTTATTATTTATTTCATCCATTTGAATATTTATATATCACATGTATCAATTCAATCTATTTTTTGTAAATAAAAATGTTTCATTGGTGGAAGTTTGGACTACCACCGATTAAAAGTCATTTCATTCATTCACACATTTCAAAGAATTTATTTACAATGATATTAGGGATATTATAAGATAAAAAGGACCTGATTATGATAATTTGATTATATTATTTATATATTTTCAAATATTTCATTTACATTTACTTTGATATGACATGAAAATAGAAGAATCGTTCATGTGTATGTATTGCATATTGTCTCCATGAAAGGTGGATTATGATTTATATATATATAATTTATAAATATTTATTAATATTTATATACTAAATATATATTATTAAAAATAATATTTTAAAATTTTTGAATAAATAAATCATGATCTACAAAATATGGTCATGAATAATCAGTCAAAAGACAAACTATAATCCAAAAGCTTATTACCTGAAATTTTAATTCCACCTGGAATTGTTAAAAAACATTCTATATAATTTCATAAGTTATAATATATGAAAATATATTTATTAATATAGTTCATTGATATATTTATAAATAACATATTTATATTATATAGTATGTCTGAATAGTATAATGAATATCAAGACTTATCATAAGGGTTTTCTCATCTCACAGTTTATATATATCTGATACATTCAATGTTTACCACTCATTTACTTTGTGTTTTTTTCAAATCCCATGAATGTATTTAATTTTAAATTTTATTTAATTAAATTTTATTTAAATATACATTTTAATAAGATTATTTCTTGGGGTTTATGATTAAACTTTTACCAAATCATTAAATAATTTTTTTATCAAATTGCCTTATTTCAGACACATTGCATGTTATGCACTGATATTCTTCTAAAGAGGTTTATATAATACCCTCTGGAATCTTATATGTTATATATGATTCTCTTCATGATATTTTATGATTCATGTAATTTTATTATTTCATGGGAATTATGATTCAATGTTTCCAAAGAGGTAACAATGTATAGTTAAAATTTCATTACTTTTCATCATTTTTTAATACACCACCAAATGTATTATTATTTTATATAATGTAAGAAGGATGAAGATACTATAATGATAAAATTAAACATATTACAAATATTATATCCCAAGTTCATTATCCTGAATGAAATTTGAACCCTCAAGGGGAAAGGAACCTATACTACAGATAAATATGAGCCGATATTCTAGAGATAACATAGAGTCAAGGATGCCATCAACAAAATTTACCTATAACTAAGTATTAAGTAACGAAATGTGTTTATCCATTAGATGAATGAATATTTTTATTGTGTATTATTTAGATTACGAAATAGGTCCATAAAATCAAAATACTTTTTAAATTGATAGAGAATCAGTATCAATGTCACTTATTGGAATTCTCTAATAATTAAATTGGATAAATCCTATGAGGATGTAATTGGATTATTTTTTAAGAGAGTCTCTATATTTTGTAGAAATATGATAATTGTTCAATAACCAATATATTCGGGTCTATGGTCATTCCACTATCACACATAGATCCCATAAATAATGATCAGTTTTCTAGTTTATCCTATATAGAGAATGCTTCCATCTGATCCATTTCCCCTAATCCTATATACCATTTTTTATAGAGGGAACTGAGTGACTAATAGATAAAATATTTTCTATTAAATTTACATCGAATTTCATTGATTTGAATCCACAAAAGGGAACCTTTAAGATGAATTGCAACATTTTTAGGATATTGGTGTTATTTTGAGCTGAATTGAATTTCATATTCAAATTATTGAAAAAACACTATTATATTAAAAGGGATTTTGGGAAGGGGTAGGTTTCCTAATTATTATGTTACCTCTATTCAATTGAATTCATAAATCTTCTTCTATATTGATTGAAGTGAGTATCCACAATCTTTTCCTCTCACTACAATGGTGAAATTATGATGCTGAAAGAAAACCTTACCATGATATCAGTTTGGTCAACTATCCCTCCATTTGAAAAATAGATGTATTGAATATCCTCAATGGAAAAAGAAAACACCCGAAGGGGTCTTGTTTGTCCATAAGAATCAAGAACAATCACTCCCTCTTTTACATGTTCTGACGATCGTCCTGTTCTCAATCATTAATCCCAGGTCTATTCTGACGTATATAAACTAGAAATCAGTGGAGGGAGATAATGAATATTTTACCACAATATAAATTTATAATAGAATTAAAATTCAATAATGACCACACTTGATAATAAAATCCTATATATAAAATTGAATGAATCATTGAAAAATAAAAAAAATTCATCCAATTCTATTCATAAACTCAAGCATTACAAAATAGAAAACAAACCCTTCCCCAATCACTCAAAATGTATACCCCTCTATAGTAAGTGCAATACAGATGAATGGGGGAGAGTAATTATATACAAATCATTTGAAAATAAATTAAATAAACAAGAGAAATATGAAATGTTCTCCACTTTGTTTCCAAGATGGAATGAAATTTAATGAGAGATGGATTGAGAGGGAGAAGCTCCCCTACATTTATTTCCAGAAAATGTCCCCCAAAAATTGACACGTCATAACCCCATTAAATGACATATTAACGAATTTGATCCTTATTTATTGATTTTCATAATAATATTTTCTTTTTCATCTCAAAATTTCAGTATATTTGGACATATATTCCAAGAGTTATACCCATTTTAGATTCACAATATATTCAGTCCAGTCAGACTCTTCAAATAGAACACCTCCGAATTATAATGCTTTAATTACTAGTAAAATGATGAATTAAGGCGGACATTACTTCATAACAGATGTTCCCAAACTCCTTATGCATCCACCATTGGAATGTCAGAACAATTGGGCCCACCATTAACGTGTTATGGACTCCACACCAAAACACGTCTGATCTGTAAATAGTTTTCATGCTCCCACTTGTTTGCTTATTTTGAGATTCCATATGGTCAATTTAGATTTTGATAGAGAAATATTAAATGACTCCCTTGATGTGTAACATCTGGAAATGATACAATTTTTCTATTTGTATTAGTGTAGAAAATGTTATGGAAAAAACATATAAATTATTTAAAACAGTTAAAATCTAAAATAGGCCATATTTACTGTTCATCTCAAAATAACGCCAATATAATAAAAATGTAGCAATTCTTATTAAAGTAACACATTTATCAGATTAAAAAAATTAAAATCTATATAAATTTAATTTAAAATATTTTATATATTAATTCCCGTACCCATTTCAGTTGGACTCCTTGACATGTAAACATCAAAATCAAAACAAATAAAATTCAAAACACATTCCAATGAGATCTTCCAAATCCTTACTAATATATAAAAAGTTATTTGGCCTCAGAAAATAAATTTTTTCATGTACACAATTTTAGATTATTTAATATATTTTTCATTTATTTTTTATCCCTTTCACACAAAACACCTACCTCTCGTGAATTTTTTCATATCTCACAAATGTAAATGTTCAACAATGCGTTTCTCATCCAAACTCACACAAGACTCACCATAGGCTTGATTAATTTCTAATTCTACACCTGATATGATTCAAGGACATGTGTTTCTCTTGAAGAACTTCTTGTGTTGTTCGGTGGCTTCTGGATGGAAGGATTTAAATGATTAATATTTTGGGGCTGAAAAAGTAGGGCATGGCTCTTTTTGAATCAAAATTTGAAGATTATAATTGTCACTCAAACATGATCTCCTTCCATTACCATTTATATAAAATACACTCCATCATTATGAAGAATCCAGTAATGTTCAGTCTGTTAATAATTTCACCAAAAAAAAATTCAATCTTCTCAATCGTGATTTTTCTTGATTTCTATAGATACGCACAACATTATTTATACATCAAAAGATCTAGAAAGGCATAAATTATTTTATCATGAATGTTCCAGAAAAGCCACAACAATAAACATAATAATTTTTCAGTATCATAAACATTTATTCAATAATATATTTTCCACACATATATTCAACAATTTAGGTAGCACAACACAAGACAACTTCCCCTATACTAAAGTTCAACTATATCATGGAATTTTAGTTAATGATCATGATTGATAGGGAAATTTGGCTTGTAATGCAGCTAATCTAACATGTTTTTCATGTCATCTAAAGGCTACAAGGATTAAATTTACAAAGTAAGAAATAATGAAATGATTGTTTGGAAAAGAAGGATTTAGAAAAAATAAATTACTCAATAATTTAAAACACCATGTACCCCAAACCCTCATGTTTTGAAAAGAATAAATCAAATTCATGTTATATAAAGCATGGTTTGGTTCTCCCAAAAAAATTAGATGAATGAAAATAATATGACAAAATGTTTCATAAGCCACATAAGAAAGTGATTTCCAAGATATAGACAGTGAAATATGGAATGGGATTCAAAAAGTAGTGTACTTTTACTTAAATTCCAAAAGCATTTAAAATGAAATGAAGGAATTTTAGCATTCAATTAAGCTCAGTTTCATGGAATATATTGGTTCACTCATTCTCATGGGGTTTAAAAATTGTAATGATAATCATTTTTGATCAAATGTTTTAGAAACACACAAAAAATAGAAAAATAAACACACACACAAAAAATTGAAAACACAAAATTTTTTAAAATAATATAAAATTCCTAAACTAGACATGTTCCCACCCAAAAAGTTAAATGATTTAGTTTCCTCAATGAATTCAACCGTATTTAACATTTAAGACAATTTTAAAATGAATCAAAACAGCAAGAAAGGGTGATGGATAGTTATAACCTGATGGATGTTATTGATAGAGAGGTAGGAGGAGCATGATCACCTACACTATCTTTGATGGTAGGTTCCCAATGAATTTATTCATCTTATGCAAATTAAAATTTAATGGATCCTTCTCTCCATCCTTCATAATCTACACATCACCAAAATATTATACATGAGTAACTATAAATGGACATTCCCATCTAGAATGACGTTTACCTAGAATCAGTTTGAGTCTTGAGTTGAATAACAACACTTTTTCTCCCTGATAGAAGCCTTTTGGTTTGATTTTCTTATCAGGGGACACTCTTGTTCTATCATTGTATATCCTATAATTTTCAAATTATTCCCTTCTTATTTCCTCCAACTCTTTCAACTGCAATATTTTTTCCATCCCATTACTTTCAAGGTCAAAATTCAATTTCCTTATAGACCAATATGCCTTATGCTTCAATTCCACAGGTTGGTGGTAGCTTTTCCCATAAATCAGTCTATTTAGACTCATTCTAATCAATTTTTAGTATAAAATCTTATAAGCCCATAAGGTATCTTCTATCCTTTTTCTCTAATCATTACTGTTTGGATTAATAGTCTTTTCAAAATTCCTTGGATTTCCCTATTGGAAACTTTAGCATGCCCATTAGTCTATGGATGATAGGGAGTTGATGTTTTATGATGAACCTCCTAATTCATCAATAATGTATCCATTATCCAATTGAAACAGTGAGTCCCATGATTAATGATGATTTCTCGGGGAATTACAAACCTACTAAATAAGTTTGACCTGAAAAAATCCTGACCAACTTTAGAATCGTCAGTCCTTGTGGCTTTTTCATCCACCCATTTTGAAACATAATTGACTACATGCAAGATATATGAATTTATAAATGACATTGGAAAATGTCACATAAAATATATCCCCCAAAACTTAAAAAATGACACAAAAATTCAGTTTATTTGGAGGCATTACATGTCTCTTTGGAATATTTCATGAAAACAGACATTTGTCACATATTTTCAAAATTCATGAGCATCAGTGAAAATTGTGGGCCAATAAATTTCAGATTCTAATACCTTTATTTCCTTAAATTGAGGTCCAATGTGGCATCCACTAGCTAATATGAGACAGTAATAAAAGGTATATTTGACTTCACATTCAGGTAAACATCTTCTTATTACTTGATCATTGAAAATCTATCAAATGAATGGATCATCCAAAATTTAATAACAAGATTCATCTTTCAGTTTTTAAATTTGGTGAGAATTGAAAATGAGATGGGACCTGAGATATTTCCAAAAAATTGACCATGTCAGCATAACAAGGCACTTATCTTTAAATCGAGTACAAATTCTACCCTATAATTTGATCATTCAGTGAGTCACTTTCTGTAATTTGAATTTCAGAAGTGTTAGGTAGTTTACTTATGGGATCAAAAACATGGTTCTCATATCCCTTATTATCCTTGATCTCTGTATTAATATCATACATCAGTATCATCCATCACAATATCCTCTGTTTAGCAACACTATTGTTCATCATGTACCTCATTTTTTCATGATCAGAAAATACTGTGATTTTAGTTCCAAGAAGATATGATCTAAATCATTCTAAAGAAAAAAAAACTGCTAAGAACTATTTTTCCATTGTTGTTTAATTGAAATGGGTTCTTCTATAAGTTTATCGATGCATATAAAATGGCTTGTGGTCTGCCCTAAATTTTCTGAGAATAGACTACTCCAACTGCTTGATTGAAGGCATCACTAAGTATCTCAAATAGTTCTTCCCAATTTGGCGGCAGCATCACAGGTGGTGAAATCAATATCTTATTCAACTCATCAAAGGATTCTTCAAATGAACCATTGAAATCAAACTCAGAATATTTCAATATTAATCCATAGATAGAGATAAATCTATCTAAAATATTTGATAAACCTCTAGTTGAATCATACATGTCCAAAAAATGATTTATCATGTTTCACAGAATTAGGTTAAGGTAATGAATTTATCACATCAATTTTTGATTTACCCACATCAATTACATTTTGGGAAATGACATGACCATGTAAAATTCATCTTTTAACCATAAAATTACACATTTAAAAATTTATAAAAACATTTTTTTCAATGACAATTTTAAAAAAAAAATTCTAGATTTTTCAAAAAATGATAAAAAAATCTCAAAAACTGTGAAATCATTTAGGAAATCATCAGAAAATTATTCAATGTGATCAGAATATATACTCAGTATGCACCTCTATAATGTACCTAGAGCATTAAATAATCCAAATGGTATTATTATATATGGAAAAGTACCAAAAGGACATGTAAATGATGTCTTATCTTGATCCTAGGAAGAAATGGGTACCTATAAGTAACCTAAAAATCCAACCAAAAAGTATTAATGGGTTCTCTCTTCCTATATCTCTAACATCATCTCAATGAAGGGGGTGGGGAAATAATCATTCTGAGTGACCTATTTCAATTTCGTAAAATCAATGCATTCTCTCCAGCTGTTTTGAATTCTCATAGGTATTAACTCATTCTTTTCAATCATAACAGTGGTCAATACCATCTTTTTAGGAACAACATGAATAGTGTTGACCCATTGTGAATCTGAAATGGGATAGATGATCCCAGTTTTCAAGAGCTTCTCTATCTCCTTATTCACAACCTCTTTCAAGCATAATGTTTACCCCAATATAGTTAGGGTAATCGAGATAAATGTGGAAAAAGAAAGAATTAGAAAACTATGGAAAAGGAAAAAAAATTAATCAGAGAATGTTGAAATGTTCCACTATTTGTTTCCTTAGAAGGAATGGGATTGAATGAGAGATGCTTTGAAATGGAGGATCTCCCCTCCTTTTATATCCAGAATCAATCCCAACAACTTTGACATGTTTTATCCAATTTAAATGACATATGCATGCATTTCATCCTTCTTGAATGTTGTTCATAATCAATGTTTATGTTTCCCCTCAAAATCATAGCGTATTTGGACATGTAATCCGAGGGTATGTCCGTTTTACTCCCAAAATTTATTCTTTCTAGTCATGCTCTCAAAATCTAACAGCTTTTTATTAGAATGCTTTAATGTCCATTTAATGGGACAATTCAGGCAGTCATGCCTTCAATAAAGCTGTTCCCATACATTCTTTCTATCCATCCATATATTTTCACAACAATTGGGCCCATCATGAATGAATTATGGACTCCACACCCAGACACATCATATTTGTAAATAGTTTTCAACCTTCCAATTGTGATCTTCTTTTTTTCTTCAATATGGTTGATTCAGCTTTTGGTCAAGTAGGATGCAATGAAGCTCTGGATGGGTAGAATCTGGAAAAGAATGAATTTTGAATTTTTTATTATTGTAGAAAATGTTAGCACCAAAATATAAAATAATTTATATTAGTTAAAAATCTAAAATGGTCCACTTTTACTTTTCAGCTCTAAATAATACCAATATCATAAAAATGTAGTAATTTATCTTAAAGTAACACCATTTAAGGTTTAAAATAATGAATCTCATTGTAAATTTAGTTGAAAATATTTTTCTCTATCAATTCCCCCAAACATAGAACATGGAATCCTTGAAAAGTAAACATCAAAATCTAATTAAATCAAATCCAAAACACATACCAATGAGATATTCAAAATCCTACCAGTGAAATAAAAAGATACAATCCCACATCAAAAAAAATTATTTAATGTTATCTGTTTTAGATTATTTATTATATTTCCATTTATTTTCATATCCAATGCACACAAAACACCTACCTCGCATGAATTTTATCTCATCTCAGAAATGTAAATGTTGAAAAAATATTTTCTCATCCAAACACACAGAATTTTCACCATAGGCTTGCTAAATTCCAAATTCTCCACTCGATGTGATTCATAGAAATTTGTTTATTATGAGGTCTTTTCATTGTTCTTCTATGGATTCTGGTAGGTAGGATTTAGATGTTAAAAATTCTGGGTCAAAAAAGGAGGGATTAGTTTATATTGAAGAAAAATCATAAGATTTTAATTTTCCATAAATAATGTTCTCTTTATATTTCTATTTGTATAAAATAGTCTCTATCATCATGATAAATCTAGGAATGTTCAATCAGCTTAGCATTTGAGCAGAAAATGTTTCAATCTTCTCAAACATTGTAACGACCCAAATTTTCATTAATGGAAATCCCTTTTGATCTAAATAAATGTCTCTTTATGTTTATATAAAATGTCAACTTCTTTGGTTTTATGTTAAGAATTTTGACCATTGATAATATAGTCATTTAACAATGATCACATGATTAGTATAAATATAGGTCTTTAACAAATATAATTTACTCAGACCAAAGAATTGATGGCCTCATCTATTAGAATTTCTCCATACAAAGCTCATTTGTCGGAGCTTAGAAATGTGGCGGCATCCATGGGCTTTT
This sequence comes from Viscum album, assembly GCA_963277665.1. NCBI lineage: Eukaryota > Viridiplantae > Streptophyta > Magnoliopsida > Santalales > Viscaceae > Viscum > Viscum album. The sequence continues at coordinate 2,029,762,067 of OY728151.1, read as the reverse complement.
CTCTTGACCAATCCCAAGCTGAGCTTCATCATGTCAAGCTCGAACGATACCATCTAGTGGAAAAGTGGAAGTTGATAGAGATTACCACTCGAGAAATGTTATCTTAACCACCCAAAGATTTTGTCATCATCGTACACCTTACCCATAGGTCTTATGCGGTAGTTTTAAGGGGTTATGTAACAAATCTCTAGTACTATGTTCATGTATATTATTTTTTTATATAATAATGAACATACATCCTTGTCATTTTTGATACACTGTAAATAGTTTTTAATGTACAAATAATGTATTTAGTTATTATTTAATTAAGAATTATATTTTATTAAATTATGTTATTTTTGAGTTAAATAATATTATAATAATATTTTTTTATTATTATTAAATTAACTATAATTAATTATAAATTATATTATAATTTTATGAATGCAATTATAATTTTTATTAAGGTTTGAAATCCATTTCTGTCAAAACCCATGAATTATTGATAAATGAATATTTTTATTTCAAAATTGAAATTTAACTTAATTATAAAATAATTTAGTTAAAATAAATGTTATTTCTAGAATCATAACATCAAAATTATCCAATGGTGAATTTTTCATATTTTTCTGAGACAGTCAAATTTTTGGGTAAAATTTAAATACCGTTCAAATACATAATGTGTTTTATGACATATTAATGACCCAATAGTGTTGTAATAAAATACTATAAGCTTTATATTCGGCCAATATATGTTTTAACATTAAAATAATGTGATTTTGGGATTGTTTGACCTAATTTTCAATGCATTAATAGACCCCTCAAGACTTATTAAACATCTTGTCATTTTAAATTATTTATCATGGGAGTGTGACTCACCTCCACATAATCAACCAAATTATATTAAGAAGTTAGGACTTTGGACATATAAAATATTTTTTTCCTCTTCCCTTTGACAAAAATCATCAGCAAAAACCAGGGGATGGTTTGTGGTTTGGATTAATTTAATATAAGGGGACCCAAAACTAAATAATAATTAATTCCCTCACCTTCCCTATATATACCCACCTAAGCTCCCATGTAATTCTCACTCAAAGCCTTTGGAGTTCGTCAAACCATTTCCCTACTCTCTCTATAATCCTACCAAGGTTCCCCAAGGTTTCAAGAATCCTCTCACAAGCCTATCTATAGCCTTTGAAAGCACACATCCAAGTAAGGGATTTTCTTCCTTTCTTATTTTTTTCCAATTTTATTTAAGTTGTTTTGCCATTTTAATTTAAATTATGAATGTTGGGGTATGGTTTCTAACCTCCATCATATATAACATTTTATGTTTGATAGATGGGAGACCACTTTTCTCTCTCATTATATGCCTCCCATGTACACACATTACTATGCCAAAATTACGAATGGAACTTCTCTCTCCTCATTTACATTCAAACAATACTTTTGTATCCGGAATATAAATTCCATTAAAATTTATGGTACATGTATATATATAACCTAATTACATTCAATTACATTTAAATATGTTGATTAACCCCTTTCTCTCTCATCAACCTTTTTTATTAATTATTCTGACATGCGGTTACGCTGCCGAAATCGCACAAACTTTCTATGCCAATTCCATTGTGTAGTGAATGACATGCCCATTTCTCCATCAAGGGTATTCACCTTTATGCACAATTAATTATTGATTATAAAGTTTCATGTATGAATTCCAAATTCATTTATCGTGTAATAAATGATTGTGTTTAATGAACCCATGTTTTATGATCCATGTGGCACACTTATGCATGAAATGAAATGATTAAGAAGGGTGCGCCCTTATAGCGCTCTAATGCATTGGGTAAATTATTGTATTATGATACGTCATGTACAATGAGTGTTGACTCATAAATCTTTAAGTGCAACGAGGGTTGACATGAGCTTCATGTGCAATGGGAATTTACTCATTCCCAATGTGCGATGAGCCTTGGCACATGCTAATTCCATGTTAAGTGTTGTTGTCACATATCTGTGATATGATTATCATGCTTTATAATTCCTTAATGTTCATGTTTCTCTTGTTCTCTATTGATATGACTAATTTCTAACATGTATTTTACTCCTCATGTTATTCCATGTGTATTTGCTTACTGGGGTTTATAGCTCACCCTTTTCACATAAATGTCCTTAGGTTATCCAATGCAATGCTATGTACGAGGGAATGTGGTGGTCATGTAAAGGAAGTTTTCAATAAAGATGTTGTATTTCATGTTTTAATTTTTTATCTAATGATCCTAATACCTAAATACCCTAAACCTCTCGATCTTATTTTTAGTATCAAGTGATGTTTTATGTAATAGATCGGGTTTAATTTTTTTTTTAAAAAAGCAGGGTTGTCATAGTTGGTATCAGAGGATAAGTTACGTTATTTTTGGGATTAGGATTAAAAAACCCTAGTAAGTACGTTGAGACAAGAATATGTATAATAAAAACTCCCCAAAGTTTTAATAAGTACTGAGTAAGTGGTTTATCAAGAAAATACATCCCTGTCTGGATACGAGCAGGTAGAGGTGGCTCTAGCACAGATGTATCCTAAGGGTAAAACCCGAAAACATCGCTTTGAGCAAGACTCGAATGGGAACTAGTGCACGACAATGGGACTTGAAGAACTCTTGGTTACGACACTCCCGGGGGATATGTTTTGATAAATTCACAAGCATAGTATGAACCCTTATTAAGGGAATTAAAATAAATTCCTCAAAGATTATAAGTTAGAATGTAGATCATGAAAATACTTGATTGAATCCTATAGAATCATGAGTTAAGGAAATAATTGTTTATTTATAAGTCATCAACTTTTGTCTTTTTATTACCCTTTATGTGATACCCATCACTTTCCTTTTATTCCAGCAAATGGTCGGTAATAGAAGGACTCAGGGTAACAACTGTTGTGAAGATCAGTGTGATGATTGTACTAATGATATGCCCAATCCCATGGGAGCAGAAATCACTAACATTGTCATGCTTCTCTCTAACCTAACTCAAGTTTTTATTAGAAACATGGGTCAATATGAACATTCAACCCCCCCCCCCCAATAAAGAACAAGTCGCTCTAAATAACTTCATGAGAAAAAGGCCTCCTACATTTAGTAGATCATCTGATCTCACGATCGCTGAACAATGGATCAACTCCATTGAAAAGATCTTCTCCATAATTCAATGATATGAACATGATAAGGTTCTCCGAGTGGATTATCATATGGAGGATGAAGCTGATAAATGGTGTACGTTGATCAAAATTATGAAGCCTGAGGAGGAGATCGAGTCGTTGGAATGGAAGGATTTCCGGAAGATGTTTTTTGATAAATATTATCCGCGCACCCTCCAGCTTAAGATGGAAAGGGACTTCCATTCCCTCAATCAAAAAGACGATGAATCTTTTGGAGAATATGAGGAAGACATCACAAGGCTTGCATGATATGCTTAAGGATTTTTCATTACCCCAGAATAAAAATTTGACCACTAATTTGGTGGGTTGAATCCTAGCCTTCGGAAAGCATTAGCAATCCGTGACTTCGACAGCTATGAGGAAATTGTCTGATGTTCCCTCAAGGTCGAAATGGAGATCAGAGAATCAAAAGGGTATCATGGGTATATGAAGCGTAAGGTGGACTTCAATGATGGTGGTCCGATGGATAAATACAATGGTGAAAAAAAGATCCAACACCCCACTTGCCAAAATTGCAGAAATAATCACCCTGAAAAATTCTCTTAAGGGGACGAGTAAATGCTTCTGGAGTGGACGTTTAGGGAACCTAGCTGTTAACTGTCGGCATGAAAGACCGGAAACCGTGATAGATGAGAGGAACACTCGATTCGAACCTTAACGTGTTGTTTAATGCTAAAAATGCAAATAACCAGGGCATTTTGCAAATCAGTTCCCTAATCCAAGCGTTTTCGGAGGCAACCAACAACCTCCAAGGCAGCAAGGAAGAGATTTTGCCATCTCTTCTGCCGAATTGAACCATGAAAATGAAGTGGTTATAGGTAAGCTAGTTATTCATTAAATAATAGAGAGAATACTTTTTATTCAGGTTTTACGCATTCTTTTATATCATTAATGTTTAGTAGAACAATCCCAGCACCACCACAAATCATGGAAGTGAAGATGTCGGTGAGTGAGGAAAATTGGGTAATCATTGTATCCCAGGAATATAAGTCCTTCCTTTTTATAATCTATGGATTGAATTTCTTGGAAAACCTTGTCAAACTCTCTCTGGTGGAATTTGATTCAATTATTGGCATGGATTGGATTTATTTACATAGAGCCAACATAAAATGTCGGGAATGGGAAATCACACTCCATATGGAGAATCAACCACTGATTCTTTACATGTGTGGGGATGAAGATGAATCTCCTTTAGCTCCATCTTCTCAAGCATGGATATTCCTACCCTATGAGCACACATATCTAGATCGGATGATTGAGTCCAAGGAAGAATCCATCCTTGAAGAAATGCCTATTGTCAGGGAATTTGCGGAAGTGTTTCCCGAGGAACTACATGGTCTTCCTCCTAGAAGAGAAGTTTCATTCTCAATTGAACTTATACCCTAGGAATTACCAATATCCAGGAATCCATATAGAATGGTTGTTGTAGATATTGAAGAGATAATAAAACAACTACATAATTATCTTGATAAAGGGTTTATACTCCAAAGTGCTTCACCGTGGGGTGCACCAGTCCTCTTCATCAAGAAGAAGGATGGGTCAATAGCCCTTTGCATAAATTATCATGAACATAACAAAATCACTATAAAGAACTATAAAACTATTCCATGAATTGATTACTTGTTTTATTAGTTGTGTGGAGCACAATACTTCTCCAAGGTGGACTTGCAGTCGGGATATTATCATGTAAGGGTGATGAAGGAAGATATCCCCAAGAATTATTTTCACATACGATACGGGAACGATGAATTCATAATAATGCCTTTCGGACTCACTAATGTTCCAGAAATCTTGATGGACATAATGAATAGAGTCTTTAGATATTACCTCGAAAAAATTGTGGAAGTCTTTATAGATGATATTCTAATATACTCCAAAACTATGGAGGATCATGAAGAGCATTTAAAAATTGTACTAGAGACATTATAAAATAATAAGATCTCTGAAAAGTATAACAACTGTGAGTTCTTGTTGAAGGAGGTCTCATTCTTGGTCCATATCATCGCAAGTAATGGGATATCTGTGGATCCCTCCAAAATAGATGCGATTGAGGGATGGCCGAGGCCAACATCGGTAATGGATATCTGTAGATTCTTTAGGTTAGCTGTATATTATCGATGATTTGTGAGAAATTTCTCATTATTTTCCAACCCTCTTACCAAGATAACTCGAAAGGGAGTAATGTTTTCATGGATTTATGAATGTGAAAAAAGCTTCAAGGAGTTTAAAAGGAGGCTTATCACTGCGCCCGTGCTCTCATTACCCATAAGTGGGGAACCTTTTGTGGATTCAAGTGATGCTTCGAAGAAGGTCTTAGGTTGTTTTCTGATGAAGAATGATAAAGTGATGTCTTATGCCTCATGGCAGTTGAAAATCCATGAGCGAAACTATCCAACTCATGATCTGGAGTTGGTAGTGGTGATCTTTGCCTTGAAAATCTGGCAGCATTATCTCTATGAGGAGAAATGTGAGATATATACTGACCACAAGAGTCTTATATATATATTCACAAAGAAAGAGCTTAATATGCGCCAAATAATATGGATAGAGGTCATCATGTATTATGACTATTCAATACATTTCTACCCTGGTAAAGCAAACAAGGTGGTAGATTCCCTAAGTAGAAAGGACCCAGTGATTCTATCAATGATGAGATTTGAGAAGGATCCAATATTCCTAGACTTGATTATGATGGACATGTGAATCATTAAGAAAGAAAAAACATTAATCCTTTTATAAATGATTTCTCAACCATCTCTTTTGGAAAGGTTAAATGATGCTCAAAAAGATGATGTGGGAATTCAGGAAAATGTGTAAGCTATAAAAAAGGTAAATCCTTGGAGTTTAATGGTAATAAAGAAGGAATTGTGTGGTTTGGGAAAAGACTATGTGTTCCATTACATCTGGAGCTGAGAAGGAACTTTTGGATGATGCACATAGTTCAAATTCCTCTATTCCCCCAGGGAGCACAAAGATGTATCAAGATATCCGAGAAAACGTTTGGTGGGATAATATAAAGAAAGCGATAGCTGAATATACATCAAAGTGGTTAGTGTGTCCGCAAGTGAAGGCATAGAGGCAGATGTCTAGGGGGATGATGCAACTATTTTCCATACAAGAATGGAAATGGGAGAACATCACCATGGACTTTGTCACCAGACTTCCTAGGACATCCAAAGGAAACAACACAATTTGGGTTGTTGTGGGTCATCATACGAAGACTGCACACATCATTTCTATTTAGGAGGATTTCTCTTTGGATCACCTGTCACAAATATATATCAGGGAATTGGTAAGACTGCATGGAGTACCACTATCTATTATGTCTGACCGAGATCCAATATTCACCTCTATGTTTTGGAAGAGTCTTCAACATGCTCTGAATACTAAACTGAACATCAGTACGTCCTGTCATCCCCAAACTGATGGCCAATCCGAGCAGACTATCCAACACCTGATGACATGTTGAGAGCGTGCTCAATGGACATTAAAGCAATATGAGATCAACATCTTCCTCTAGTTGAGTTCTTTTATAATAACATTTTCCACTCGAGCATCCAAATGGCACCATATGAAGCCCTTTATGGGAAATGGTGAAGAACACCGACATGTTGGGATGAGGTCGGTGAATGTAAGCTGCTTGGACCAGAAATGGTCAAAGAAATGGTAGAGAAGGTGAAAACCATTCAGCAGCATATCAAGGTATCCCAGAGTCGACAGAATAGTTATGCATATAACCGTCGATGAGACCATGAGATTAATGTTGGAGGCATGGTCATTCTATGAATATCTTTATGGAATAAGTTCATGAGGTTTTGAATGTAAGGGAAGTTAAGTACAAGGTACATCGGCCCCTTTGAGATTCATGATCGTGTCGGGGATGTATCCTATCGACTAGCACTTCCACCTACCATGTCCAAAGTACATGATGTCTTTCATGTATCCCTATTAAGTAAGTACATACCAGACCCTTCACATGTAATCTCTTATGATTTGGTACCATTGGAAGATGATCTTCCTTATGAGGAGAAACCAGTGAAGATCATAGATAGTAGAGAAAATGTTATATGAAATAAAAAAATTCCCCTCGTCAAGGTGTTGTGGAGAAAGCACAAGATTGAAGAAGCCACTTGAGAATTGAGAGAAATGATGAAGTTAAGTTACCCACATCTGTTTTAGTGTGGGAAAAAGAAAATTTCGATGGAAATTTTTTTTAAGGGGGGAATATTGTAACGACTAAAAATTTCATTAATGGAAATCCCACTTGATCTAATTAAATGTCTCTATTGGTTTATATAAAATGTCAACTTCTTTGGATTTATGATAAGAATTTTAACCGTTTCTAATATAGTTGTTGAACAATGATAACATGGTTAGTATAAATATAGGTCTTTAACAAATCCAATTTACTCAGACGAAAGAATTGATGGCCTCATCCAGTAGAATTTCTCCATACGAATCCCATTTTTCGGAGCTCGAAAAAGAGGTGGTGTCCATGGGCTTTGCTCTTGACCAAGGCCATGCTGAGCTTACTCATGTCAAGCTCAATTGGGACCGTCTACGGGAAAAGTGGACGTTGATTGAGATTACCACTCGAGCAATGTTATCCGAACCACCCCAAGAGACTATCACCATTGCATACCGTACACTAAGGTCATATGTAGCTATTTTAAGGGGTTATGTAACAAATCTCTAGTACTATGTTCATGTATAATATTTTTTTATATTTTAATTAATATACTTCCTTGTCATTTTTGATACATTGTAAATTTTGTTTAAAGTACAAATAGTGTTTTTATTTATTATTTAATTAAGAATTCATTTTTATTAAAATAATGGATTTTTGAATTAAATAATATTTTAATAAAAAAATTTTATTGTTATTAAATTATATTTTATTAAATATAAATTATCTTATAATTTTATGAATGAAATTTTAATTTTTATTAATGTTTTAAATCCATTTCTGTCAAAAGACATGAATTTTCAATAAATGTCAGTTTTTATTTTAAAAGTGAAAATTAGCATATTTAGAATACTATTTAGATAAAATAAATGTTATTTCTGGAATCATGAAGTTGAAATTATCCAACCATGAATTTTTCATAATTTTCTGAGAGAGTAAAATTTATGGGTAAAAATTAAATATCGTTTAAATATATAATGTGCTTTATTACATCATAATTAACCAATTGTAATTGAATAAAATACTATAAGATTTATGTTCAGCCAATATATGTTATAACATTAAAATAATGTGATTTTGGGTTTTTTTGACCTACTTTTCAAAGCATTAATAGACCCCTCATGACTTATTAAACATCTTGTCTTTTTAAATTATTTTCCAGGGGAGTGTGACTCACCTCCACATAAGCAACATCATTATTTTAAGAAGTTTGGACATTGGAATTATAAAATATTTTTTTCCACTTCCTTTTTCCAAAAACCATGGGCAGAAACCATGGGATGGTTCTTGGTTAGGATTAATGTAATGTAAGGGGACCCAAACATAAATAATAAAGAATCGTCTTACCTTTACAATATAAACCCACCCAAGCTCCCACTTCCACCTTACTAAAAGCCTTTGGAGTTGATCCAACCTCTGCCCTACTCTATGTAGAATCCTCCCAAGGTTCTCCAAGCTCCCAAGAATCCTCTCACAAGCCTCTCTCTAGCCTACAGAAGCACACTTCCATGTAAGGGTTTTTCTTCTTTTCTCATTTTTGTCCAATTTTTTTATGTTGTTTTTTCATATTAATTTCGATTATGAATGTTGGGTATGGTTTAACACCTCTCCCATACTTCCCTGTTTATGATTTAATGATGGGATACCATTTTCTCTCTCATTAAATTCCTCCCATGTACACTCGTTACTATGCCAAAATTCTGAAAGGAACTTCATTTCCCTCAATTACATTCAAGCAATACTTTTATATCATGAATCTAAATTCCATTACAAGTGTTGGGACATGTATCTATATGGCCTCCTTACTGTCCATTGCATGTAAATATGATGTGTATCCCCTTTCACTCTCATCAACCTTTTTTATGAATTCTTATGTCACGACGTTACGCTGCCGAAATCGCACAAACATTCTATGAAAATGCCATTGTGTAGTGAATACCATACCCATTTCTCCATCATGGGTATTCACCTTTATGCACATTTACATATTGATTATAATTTTTCATGTATGAATTACATATTCCTTTATCATGGAATAAATAACTTTGTTTGATGAATCCATGTTTTATGATCCATGTGGTACACTTCTGCATGAAATGAAATGTTTATGAAGGGTGCACCCTTATAGTTCTCCAATGCATTGGGTAAAGTATAGTATCCTGATTCATCATGTGCAATGAGTGTTGAATCATGAAAATTCAAGTGCAACGAGGGTTTACTCGTGCTTCATGTGCAATGAGAATTTACTCATCCTCCAAATGCAATGAGAATTGGCTCATGCTAATTCCATGTTAAGTGTTGTTGCCACATTTACATGTTATAATTATCATGCTTTATAATTCCTTTATGTTCATGAATCTCTTGTTCTCTATTGATATGACTAATGTCTAACATGTATTGTACTCCTCATGTTATTCCATGTGTATTCCCATACTGGGCTTTATAGCTCCCCATTTTCTTATGCATGTACTCAGGTTATCCCATGCAATGCTAAGTACGAGAGAATGTAGTGGTCATGTAAAAGATTTTTTCAATAAAGATGTTGTATTTCATGTTTTATGTTTTTATGTAATGATCTTAAGCCCCAAATACACTAAAATCTCGATCATATTTGTTTTATCAATTGATGTTTTATGTAATAAATCATGTTTAAGTTCATTTTAAAAATAAGGGTTGTCATAAACATGTTTTTTCTTGAATGCTTCAGATAGGGACATCTTTATTTTTACATCAAAATCTTTAGAAAGTCACAACATGTATTATTATTAATGCTCCCGAAAAGGAACTAGTTTCAAGATAATAATTTTTCAGCAACACACACATCACTTCAACAATTAATTTTCCACCAAAATATTCACCAATTGAGGTGTAAAAACACAATATATCTTCCCCCACACTTAAGTTCAACATGATCATAAAATTTCACTTCAAGTGAAATTTGGATAGGGAAAATTTTCTTGTAATGTGGCTATCCTGAAATGTTTTTTAGTGATGTAGGGCCATGAGGTAAGAACCATTATATGAGCCTTTACACAAAATTATAATGTCCATAACTAGGTTCATTATATTTAAGAGGATGCCCATGATGATCACTTATGATAACTGGTGACACATTGAATTTCTAGTTGACCATAGGACCCAACACAAAGCTGTGATGATCAAAGATCGAGATTACTTTCATGCCCAGTTCTATATGCACCGTGGAAAAATGATAGAGTAAGGTATTGGTAGAAACTAATTCAATATATCACCCTATAAAATAGGTGAAAGATCCCCAAAACATCTTTACCCACTCACTATTGATGTAAATGTGAAATATGGACTTCCAATTTGTCTCCCGTCAGTATTGGAACACAGAGCCAAGGTTGAACAATCTCTGCTAGATGCTTCTGTGGATGAAAAGGCATTGTTTTCGACATTCCTAAATAAGAAGAATAAATTCAATGGGATATCCTAACACAATATATTATATCCCTAGGGATTATTATGAGATGGAAAAATGTTATTAATAATAAATTCATTACTTTTAATAGTTACTAATTTTGATCCAGTGAAAACACTGTAGTCCTAATCATTAGTAATAAAAATTTTATAAAAAAGCTTCCTCTAATTATCAACAATAGAGACTCTTATGAATAGGGGATCATTACTCAACCCACTGAATCTTATATTAAGATAGGGTTAGTGAAGGAACACATTGAAACTCCTTGACCATTTTTTATTTTTATATATTATATCTCCCTTTAGAATTAATATTATATAATATTTCAAAATCGCAGGGATATAGGTTTTGATTTACTTCTTAATTTTAGTGTATTTATATCCGGGTTGTCTCCCATCATTGTCAATTTACTTTGCATATGTCTACCCCATAGGGCTTCCCTTATAAAATCTCTCATTCTAGTTAGGCGTGAAGGGTGGTCATATATTAATAGAATATCTTGAGGATAATACCCTATTCAATAATAGTATTAGTATTATTGATCCAACAATCCCAATGATACATACCTTCAATGTTCACATCACATATAATAGATATTATAGTGTTCCATATGATATAAATAACCATCTTGGGAACCATTAGAGTGGATAGGATATGCATAGCGACGGAGGAGATAATAGAATTGATTAATGTTATTCCCCCTCCAAATGAAAAGAACAAGTTTTTCCTGTTGAGAATGTGACCCTTGATTTCTCAACAACCATATAAAATGTTATTGAGAGGAGGGTATTAGAGGAAAATTGATCACTAATGTATTTAATATGAAAAAATCATTTATTAATTCCATGTATTATTTCCATCTCCCTTATCCTCCTCTCATAACAATTATTCAGTACAAGGAAATCTCTTTCTCATGATTCACAACATCCCTAGTCCATGTGAAATAAACATCTAAAGCATCATTAACCCCTGGAATTTACTATCTAATAACATTAATAAATGAAATGAAATAATCCATAAACATTATATGGTATACACCTCTATTCACTATTTAATTACGGTAGGGGTGTACCCTACACCCATCAATGTTATTATTAAGGATTTATTGAGCATTTCTTGAGAAATGGTAAATAGTTAGGGTAATAGGGGTTTCCCAATCTCAATCCCTTTACAAATTTAATGAACCCAAACTGTTATCCCGTTAATGATGTGGGAACCCATGGATAGTTATAAAAACAAAAAGGAATTATCAATTATAAACATTTAAAACCCCATATTATGAAGAAACCTATTAAAAATTATAAACTCACCACTAAAATATTTTTTGAACATATCAAATTTTATTTCCACATTGCTTCAAATGGTATTAATTATGATGTGAAAACAAAATTATGGGCCAAAAAAAGGTCCTTTGAATTGATCTAATGTTCACAAGAACATGTTGTTCTATAGCCACCCAACATGGAGGAAGAGGAGTAATCCTTTTTTTGAGCACAAAATAAAGGACATTATGTGGAACATGGAACAAGTATATAGATCTGTACTGATTCAAAAACTAAGGATATTTATCTTTGGGAAACAAAATAATGTTAGTAGCACATGCTACTGAAGGGTGATTAACTCAATTGAAAAAATCATGCACCATATTGATTGAAATCATATTCATTATTTCCCATTAGGTTCTGTAAAATGAAGAAGGGGAAAAATTCTACATGGGGGTGATGTCTATATTTTTGAACCAAACCACAGAATAAATTTCATCCTCAAATGGAATAAAATTTAACATATCATTCACTTCAGCAGTCATAAAAAAGGGAATTAAATGAAAATTATTAGAAGATCCACTCAAATAGCCCTTCCATGTTGGGGTTAGTGGGTTCCTATAGAAACCTGAAGAAGATATCCACCATATTACTAGGAACTTCTTTCTTAATAGTTTATGAATTGTCCTCCGTATGAATATTGGTACTCCCGTGACTACGTTTTTCATTTTTACAAGCATGGAAATATCTAGTATTCTTATCTCCTTCATGAATCCGCTTTACCCAAGACTTTACATGATCAATTAAATCTTTCTTCAACAACATCTTCACTATGTTTTCATTATTGGATCTCAGAGAACTGAAAAAATCATAATCTCATGAATTTTCAATGATCGAACCCAACTGTTGGTTATCCAAGTTAATTTCCTTCCGTACATGATCACTTGAGGAGAGACACTCAAATGAGGGGAATATATGACCTTTGATTTTCGTTATATTATTGTGAAATAAAATGATGTGTTAACACTAAAATATTTATTTCATGAGTTCCTCATAATTCCCATCAATTCTGGATTACGAGATCAGGTGGATGAAAAATTGATAAAATAATCACTAACACTACTAATCTCTAGGAAAATGTAATGAGGGAGTGATCCAAGATACCTCATACTATGTGAGATAATTTGATGAAAGGAATGAAAAAATTAGCCAGTCCATTAACCAATTAATGATAATTTTGACTCTATGAATGATATTTCCCACACTAATTATTAAACCAAGTAAAAAAATCCCAAGAAAAACTAGAATCCATAAACATATTGTCTTCCATAAACTCCACAAAGTTGTAGCATTCTCTCCATGTAATGGTACCGTTTCCATTTTTTCTTTTATACATTAGAAATGATATTGAGTTTCCCTCCCACTAGCAAGGGAAGTTCTCTTGGGTTGAAAGAGATCAATTCATCCCAATGGGGAACTAAAGCATGAGAATTAAAATTTTCATAAATATCTTATATAATAAATGAACATGAACCCACTAAAAATTTTATATTGATAAATTTATCCATTAAATAGACAATAACAACAGAAATACCATAGTTCTAGTATATATCAATCTAAGAATTTCTAGGGAAACTATTAATGAATCCATGAACCCTCATGCGATAATAAAATTCATAGACTATAGATAATTCATGATTGAGTTCAAGAACTAAAACCATAGAAATTTTGTTATTGGGTAATTAATTGGATATGTTTCCTGATTTTACCTGAGTGGAAAATAAAAAAGAATTATAGATGAGGAGATTAATCCTAGATGAATGACATGTTTGGAACTGGCCCCAAAACATTGGCCTGAAGTATTTTTAGGTTATATGGTATTGGATTTAGAAATCAAAAACTATCTAGTATGAACACCATTATACTTTGGGATATAAAATTATTATATCATATTTTAGAAATTAGATTCTTTAGAGTGCAGGGGATGCAATTATTATTAGGGAGAGACAAGAAGCTATCATTTGGATGTGAGGAAAGAGAGATGATGAACTAAGAAGGAATCTAATTAAGAGACTCTGAATTGTACCATGGTTATGTCTCTCTGATAGTGAGGTCCAAAAGAGGGATGTGAAGCCTAATATAATAAATTATGCTCCATGGACATATTTGGGCAAATCTTTGAGGACTTAATTAACCTAAAAATAGGTAAATATAAAAGAAATATGATTACTAAGAGGAACTAATTCTATACTTCGAGAAGCCACCAGCACTAGGGGACTACTCATAGTGGAAAAATATGATTATACATTTGAGGACACATGTTATAAAAAACTCCCTTACCTTTTCTACTAAGACACAACTCCGGTTTTCAATCAAATATGACATGCACCCCAAAAAAGGTATGTAGTTTACTAGTAAAATATTCCATGTGATGGTCATCCTTCCAAATCCTAGTATTATGAAACGTTAGAGATTCATTGAATTGAATATGAAAACCTGAGTATAAGTATGATAGTGATGTATCAACCACAGGATGAGGCGAATCAATAATTCCTTCATCGTATAGTATAATATTAGATATGAGACGAATAGATAAATAAATCCCAACAAAGGCACAGGCTGTCTTCATATCATCTAAATAAGGAGACCTCTCATCATTGAAAAGGAAGGAGATCAATGAATTTATGATACAATTAATAAATACAAGATTTATGAAAGTAAGAGGAAATCCTGGAAGGTATATACACAAAAAAATACAACGAGGATCCTTTACCTCAATTAACATCCATTTACCTTCGAAATAGGGATATCCTTCAATGGTAAACATGCTAGGTATATTAAAAAAATTTGATACAAAGTCCTCATATGAATACATAAAAAACCATGATTGGTTATGATTATGATTCCATTGATGAAATATTTTGATCCATCACTCAATAAAACATATGAATTTTATTCTAGTATTTTTATTCATAGTATATTAATTTATTGTTATCATTCTTCACTCATTGGTACATATGATATGTTAAAATTTTATTATGGTTATATTAAGTTATATCTATCTCCAATAAGAAATATTGGTTATTTAAAAAAACTATTTCTATAAATTTTTATAAAGGGTTTAGATATTTATTTATATGTTTCCAAAAACCTATTTTCAATTTGTTTCTGATTCCATTATATTATTTCATTGAAAATGGTTTCAAAATATATTAAATATTTATTTATAATTATTCATGGAAAAAATTATTTAAACTATTTTCCATAATTCTTTATTTTTATTCCGTGTTATTTTAAAAGAAAATGGTTTTCATAATGTTTTTTAAGATCATTATTTAATGAAGAAAGAATATTTTCCTCATTAAATGTTTTTAAACTATTTATTATAAATTATGTTCCATGTGTGATGTTATCCATTGGGGTTACTCTAGCCACAATATGATTTGAAACAAGAGTTCTTATCATATTTCTTATTTTAATTTTTTTTTATATTTCATCAAATTTATGATACTTATTTCTCTTTCATGGGTTATAATCTATTGAATTCCAATTTTCAATCAAAGCTTATATATTTATGAATCCAATTTATCATTCATTGGATACTTGTTTATAATATCTTTTTTATGTTTCTTGGGATATCTGATTATGAATCCCATATCATTTCATGGGTTATATTTTGATTAAAGTATAATTAAAATTAGCTCTTTCCCAAAGTTTATGATATAATTATGTGCATATGATAACAATTTAATTTATTGGTTTATGATATGGTGAATTTTTATGAACTAGGGGACCATATATATATATATATTATATAATATGGATGGGACCTATATCTTCCTAAATGTAATTGGTTATATATTTATATCTCATGAGATAATGATGAGAAACTATTCAAAAAACGTCATCTATAGTGAAATAATTTGTGTCCTGATCTAAAATTGTAAATAATTTTTCACTAATCTAATGTAATAAATATGTTTGTCCGAATCCAATTTTGAAAACAAGTATTCAACAATCCAAAAATGGGAAACATGTGTTTTTAATCCAATTTTTTAGTTTGCATGGCAGTTATGATGGAAACATGAAATTTATTTCAATAGTTTTAAAGGTTTCTATCATATATGACATGTGTTTATGGTTCATGAATTATTTATTAATGACTTATCACACTTCTGATTAATGTATAATGATCTTCAAAACAATATTCCATTACGATAGATTATGGTCTTTTCCATGTTGGGCATGATCTTATAATGGTAAGATATTGTTCTTGTACTGATATTCTTATCTTTGGATGACATTTCTCATTTCTATACCTTTATCGAGAATAAATGACATCTACTTTATTATTTTTTTCCCCATGTTATGATGAAATTTTTTATGTGTGATTACAGATGTAGAAGATTTTTAAGAAGAATGATGTAGTTCATTCACCAATATTGATCATTTTGTTCGAATTTTTAAAAGAAACAAAACTATTTATGTCCATTAGAATGTACTATTGAAATTTGATGAATAATATTCTAAAATGATGTAATAATCAAGTATATTAATCATGGGTCAATAAAAAATCACATAGAATATACTACGCCTTGATCAGTTCTAGATCTACTCCAATGATGATGTCCTTCAACACCTCCTACCCTATATCCTCTCTGTCATTCCATAGTACAATAATGCAAGTCTCCCACCCAATCCTGTGATGTGTGGAAATATGAAATGGTTGTGTGGTATAATATATTATTTATTTTAATGAATTGATGAAATAAAAAATTAATTCCCTATTTTAATACTCAGCCAAAGACCTCGAACATGATTTTATTTTATACCTATCCTTGGTTTTACTACATATTGTTGCATAAACCATTGGGTCGGTATGCCAATATGATGCACTGTTCGAATGATAATTACACATCAAAACATTAAAATAATTGAATATTTAAAAAATTTAATATTAAATATTATTGGTAAAAAAATATCTCTGAATTCTACCAATCTCTAGTTAGTGGGTATATTATATACTACATAACAAATTTATTTATAATAGAAATTATTGTGGATTTCCTACTGGGTTGAAGTTACCATTTATCCACTCATGGGCACCCGAAAACAGAAAATCCAAATTATTCTCAAAATTAAAAACCATGAAAAACTCAGGTATCTATATCCTCCCAACTATTACCTATATCACCCTTGTGAATCCATATTAGTCTTTTAGCAAACAATTTCTACACCCCATGGTCATCATCCAAATATCAAGTCCTTGTGTTTAAATTTAAGAAACCAACTGATTTTATTGGAAATTTTCATTGAACACTCATCCATCCTGATGCATCACATAATCATTTTACACATCAAACTCATGGTCTTCCCCACCATAGAGCTAAACCCCAAAATACTTATTTTTATTCATGATGTTTCCCACAATCAAAGCCTTAATATAATAACATCCTAAAAATATAATAGACCTCTTGATGTGGTCCTTATTTCATTTTCAACACTATCCCACAATGGTGACATCAGCATGAACAATTTGGTACTCCCCAACATAGGATAATCCTTAATATTTCATTGAAATTTATCATATATTCCATTGGTCATTCTCCGATTTAACTACAAAAATCAATATGGGACACAACCATCACCATAAAACTAGAGTGGAAAACTATACATTTAATACATTTTATTTCCATCATTAGAGAATAGAACATAAGGAATTTTTCAATATATATTCCACCATAAGGACCTCACTCCCATAAAAATAATGGCACACTCTCGACCGTAAGGATTTACTCACATTACTCTATGAAAATAGTCCTCCATTGAGGAACCTTATCAACCAAAAAAATCAATATATCCTATAATAAAATCATTCCTCATATAGAATACTGTAAACAATGTCAACATACTAGTCATTATTATTTCAAGAATGAAAGTACACTATGATTTCCATTATGAATAACACCACAAACCCTTCCATTCTAGAACATGATTGTTCTAACCCAAGGGTGTTAAGACACCATTCCCACAATCCCTTCATCACACCTATAGTTATTATAATCCAACTCATGAAAACCTACAAATCTAAATCACCTCAATCATATATCTCATTTTTCTCTGATCCCAAGCTATTGATATTTCATATTTTACTACTCATTTCATGATGATTCCTTTGACAGAAATTAATTAATCTCTTTTGTGCAACCCAAAAAAACATTATTTGACTCTTGTGAGTTACTACTCCTGAAAAATCGTGAAAAAAAGTGTAACCACCCAAATAAGGCTCTTCCTTTGATCAGGATCCAACTCAAATACACTCTTCTCAACTCGAATTCGGAACCATTCCATATTCTAAGATCCTAAACAACCATGACCATATTGGAAATAACTAATAGGATAAGACATTATCTTTCTATTACAGCACCTAAAAATATATTTCATCATATAATCCTATAAATTAAACCCAAATTCACCCCTTGTGCCTTATTTTCAAATGTCTACGAAATCCATTTGCACCATATGATTCCAAAACCATCCAAACTCTATATACCCCTCTTACGAGTAATCCTCGAATGCTCAATAACTGTAATATTCTATTCTAAATCCTTTTATAATGATTACAACTCATAAGGAACCAAACATTCCACCAAATCAGCACCACACAACAAATTCAAGCCCAAATAACCTCTTCTATTATATGGTACCATAATGGCATCATACACCAACCAAATTACCTCAACTCGGGTGCAATTACCCTTTAAGAATTTTCACATCATACATCTCTCTATATTAAATGTTAATACAACCAAACTCAATGAAAAAATCCCATTAGGTGTCCAAAGATCCCATACAGGAACCATACTAAACCACTAGGGTCACTACACTAACCATGCATGAAAAGAACACAAGTTTTTTCATGGATTATAAAATAAACATGGATCCACTTAAACTTCCATTTGAATGAAATAAAAAAATTTAATAACTGGTATCCCTATGACATGGTTATCCTACATTCTAAACATGATGCATGGTATGCCTCTAGAAAATACAGGCCTATACTCAAAACCAAGTCATACACATCTTGATAATGGGCCAAGAGACAGAAATATATCATAAAATATCAAATCAAATCAACGTGTGTATCATATGAAGAGAAAATAATATAAATTCTTAACATAAAAAATACAGAATACCCTTTCAAGATATTGGTAACATTGACATCCTAATGGAATAGTTGTTCATAGTGAATAAGACCGGTATCGATCACATACTCTTCAAGAAACTTTGTTTCAACTTTATAAAATTTTTTGCTAATATTGTTTTCTTAATAGGTTATGTATTTATAAAATCTTCATGATTAATTATAATGAAAAAATCACTTCCGATATTTAATGATTTTTTATATACTGAATTTACATGAGTTTTCAAATACCCTAATTACTGAATGCTATAATTTTTCATTCTAATGAATTTCTCCAATAGTATTTTTTCTTTTTCCCTTATAATTTCATCTTGTAAAATGATGTTATATCGATTTTTATTTGAATCATTGTTGAAAATATTTCCCTTATAGTAGATTTATTGAACATGGATGCATTGATTTCATACTCACTTTTGACCATGCAAAATTTAAATCTAGGTTATCCTATAGTTTTATGAAAATATCAAATCTAAGTCAAATTACATCTAAAATTACCTTGGACTAATAATTGTATTATAATGTCTATTGTGAATAAATTTATTTCTCGTACCCACCAATTTGGATAGACATCAAATATGGTTTCATAGACACTTATTTCCTCTTATCAAGTAGATAAATTGTTAATTATCTATGTATAAAATATATTTTTATTACTAATAAATACAATATATATTAAATTACGGCCAAAACAATTTTTTCATGAAAAATCTAATGTTAAATTAAATGGGATAACTATATTTCCAAGAAAATATTTAATGTTTATAATTATTCTTGTTCGAATATTATATAATGAATAACATAAAATTAAAAGAGTGATTATAGTATTAGATCACATAAACCAGTCAGTAGTACATTCATTATTAATAGAATATATTGAAATTAATTCCAAATTGAATTTTCCATCCTTGATGGAAATATTATTATTATTTAACCCCAAAACAACAGCCCTCCTAATGCTGTAATACTCATCCCCTGATCCGACTCCCCAAAACCCAATTAGATTTTATATCATCATACACATCCAAGGTAGTTCCAATAATTACAATCTCTCATATATTTATGTATTTTTTTATTTTAATGTTTTTTACTCTATGATTTGGGAAATCATGTATCATGGTAAGGGGATTAACATCTCCTCCTTTTTGAAGTACCACATTTATGGTACATCTCTAAATATCATGTTACATTATTTTCCGAAAAAATATCATTAATATACATAAAATTTTGTTTTATAGTGAATGCCCTTTCATTCCCTCACAAATGACCTTAAATTTTTCGATGATGGTACCATAATTATAGTTTATTAATTTAATGAATTTCTACATTTTATTTTAGATCCTTATTATTGTGAATACACAGACTACATAATTTTTATTGGTATTTACTTATATGTAAACATTATTTAATGATTATGATACTTACATCAATGAAACCCACATTTTATATTGTTTGGTGAATTATGATTCCATGTTCAGGATTTTATGCACCTATGTACATAATGTTTTTAAATAGTCATGAATGAATTATAAATATTGTTATATTTTAATCATTAATTATTTTAAAGGATTACAAAATGAATAATTATATATATATATATATATTACCATATTTATTAATGATATAAATCAAGATCATATTTTATGATATAAAATGTTAATGGATTTTCCCATCACCAAAAATAGTATTTTATGTTTTCTTCCATTATAGTATTTAACGTTTTATTCAAAGATACACCATATTTCTCATTTTGTGGTGATTTTCCTTTAGATGATCGACATTGAAATTAAAATTTATTTTGATATCCTAGTGTTTTATTCATATGTGATTAAAATACATTCTCAAATGTTTTACAATGATATGTAAAATAGTAATTTTTTTATTCATGATACTGCACTTGAGAATTATAAATAAAAAAATGATTAGATTATTATATTTTTTATAATTGGTTGATCCTCCTTAGAGATCATAGGAGAGATCGATATTCCATGTAATAAGGGAATTCCCCATAATAAAATTCAAATGTGTTTCATAAAGAAATGTAGGTTACCAGTGGTTGTATAACCCTAAAATATATAATAATTACCTTTTTAGGTGAATCTGTCTAATAAATTGGGTAATGAGTTAATGTCTACAGATGGATTGTTCTTGATATATTGGAATCATTCCATAGTGACGTTTTATAGAACCTGGGTTAATAACCGTGGTAATGTGATGGTATTTCCTTGTTAGTGCTCTATGGAATTTGGTTAATAAAATAGTTGAAAAAACACATTCAAATTTTTTGACAATTCCTTGGTGAACAACCTTATTTACATGATTAGTGCACCATTATAGTGATCTAATGCATTGTATATTGATACCTTCATCTCATTACTTGTTAATGTTTTATAGTTACGTATTAAAAAGTATTTTTAATTTGTTTTATTACATTTTAGTGATGAGATATGGTGATATGATTTTGAATGTATCATGAATATGTTATAAATACATTTACATATTTTTGTACATGTTCATTCTACCATGATATGTGTCATGTTCTTATGATCATCCATATTGATATGGCTATTCTTAAATTTCTACATATCTCATTTTTTATTTTATTTCTATGTTTTATATCATTCCCTTTCATTCATACATGATCTCATGATTTTAGATGTAGTAAATGTTTCATTGGTTGAATATATTAATAAATAAATGTAGTGGATTTGGATAATTTATATATATAATTTGTTTTTTCTTGTATTTGGTTCTTATTTCCAATAAATTAATTTTCAATAGTTCAAAAATTTTTAAAAAAATTTAGAACCATGTGATGAAAGTTTTATGATATAAAAAAGGGTCAACATAGTTGTGATCAAAAGATGATTTACATTTATTGGGACATTTTTTTTACAAAACATTATCAAATAAATCCTTATGATAAGTCTAAATATATGAAAATATCATTTTCTATTAATTATGCAATAATATAGTAAATTACAAAAATATACACCCATGTTTGGAAATATCTAGTGGATGTGGATCAAGAATAGTCGAATTAGGTGGTTACAACGCCAAAAATACTATATCATGCTTGACCAGATAAGAAACAAGTCCACAACAACCAGTTTTGCTGCACACTAGATTTCAAAAACACTAGGGGATTTGATTTGGTAAATCTAATGATTTTAAATTCCTTTATGAATGATATAAATATAGAGTAAAAATATTTAATTATATTGTATTATATCTTCCCTGATGCCTGATATACAAAAACTGTAATGGCCTGGACCTCACTGGTCCATTAATTTTTTGAATATCCGATGTGAGGAGTTTAGGGAGGCTTTGGTGACATATCCCCATGAATTTCCCAAATTTTGTATACATAAATAGTATTTCGAGAATGGTGAGGTTCTAATGGTAGAAAAATTCCTTTTCCAAATTTCAGGTTCATTAATAGTGTTTCCAGAAAGGTGAGGTTCCAATAGTATCCACTTTCCTATTCCAAATTTTGAGTTCATGAACAGTGTTTCTAGAACGGTTAGATTTGAATGTTAGCCACATTCTTTTTCCAAACATTGATTTCATGAAATCTTTTTCCAGAGTAGTGAGGATCCAACATTAGGCTCTTTACTTTTCCAAATTTTGAGTTCATGAATAGTTCTTCTCGAACTGTGAGGTTCTAATGGTAGCCTCTTTCCATTTTCCAAATTTTGAGTTCATGAAAATTGTTTCTAGAATGTTGAGGTTCCAATGGTAGCACCTTTAATTTTAAAAATTATAAGTTCTAGAATAGAGTTTCCAGAACTATGAGATTCCATTGGTATCCTCTTTCGTTTTAGAAATATTGAGTAGACGAATAGTGTTTTCAATATGGTGAGGTTCTAAAGGTATCCTATTTCCATTACAAAATTTAGATTTCATGAATTGTGATTCCAGAATGGTGGGGTTCCAACAGTTTCCACTTTAATTTTCCAAATTTTGATATTATGAATAGTGATTCAAAAATGTTGAGGATCCAATAGTAGTCTCATCCATTTTAAAATTTCAATTTCATGAATAGAGTTTCCAGAATGGTGAGCTTCCCAGGGTAGCCTCATTCCTTTTCAAAGTTTAAGGTTCCTGAATAGTGTTTCTAAAACAGTAAGATTCAAATGGTATCCACCTTCCATTGCCAAATTTAAGGTTCTTGAACAGTGTTTCAATAATGTTGAGGTTCCAATGGTAGATTCTTTTCATTTCAAAATTTTGATTTAATGAACAGTTTTCCTATAACGGTGGGGTTCCAACGGTTGCCTCATTCCTTTTCAAAATTTCTTGTTCATGAATAGTGATTATTGCTTCCTACAATTTCAACCCTTCGATGTTACCATTGATATGAAATGCATTTAAAGCCTCATTTTAAGGACTCTAAGGCCTATTCAAAGGCCATAAATCCTATATTAAATTTTTCTAAGGCTCGAGATTCTTTTACATGGTCAAACTGCATGCTTTTATGTGATCTTATTTTAATGGAAAATCCGGTGTATATTAAATCGATGCTCAATCAAATAATTTAAAGGAACGAGATTTCATCCCCCCTACTTCATCCTCCATATTCTCAACTATAAGATTCTCGAACCATTCATTACATCCTGTAGGATTTGTGAAATAAAACATTCCTCCTTTTGTTTGTTCCCCTCGGGTTTTGATGCAACCAAGCAGTATCGATCAACCATCGATATATTCTATAATATATCATCCTTATTTTTAATTTTTTTCCCTTCTTTTTCTCTTTTCACTTTTATGTAATTTGGTCTCCATGTCCCTAATAGGATTTTCATGGGTTTTGAATGGTGTGGTGTTGTCTCTGCATCCACGGGTGGATACAATTGTCATGGGGGGAGGAGATAGTAATCCGTTGTGTTGCACATTCTCATATAATGAACATAATGAACTGGTTTAGGTGGAGGATTCATTTCTTATCATTTATTTTACGTGAAATTATATAGTTATCATGTTTTATCAACCTATATCACAATGAAATTTACTTCATAAATATTTGAAATAGATAAATAAATTTATATAAATCATATTTTATTGATTCTTATGTTTATAGATAGGGTGATATCTATTCTTGCATTGTTTATCTTTTTTTTCCTGATAGAAATTAGAAAATAATTTAATGATGATGTAAATTGGAAATTGTTTGGATATTGATAAAGAGGTATATGAATAAATCTGATTGTTGTTCTTGTAATTTGATGGTAATCTAATTGAGGTAGTAATCATGTTTAATCAATTTTTGATAGCTTACTGTTTAGTTTTCTCGATTTTGGGACATATGAATAACAAATTGGTTATTTTAGAGGTATTAAAGATTTGGTGGTTTAATAATTCATTATTGGTTTATGAGATACCCTCTTTTATGATTAAGGGCTAATATATTAGTTGATATGATGTTTTTTTAATGCTTCCTGTGTTGTGATATGAACCTAGAAGTCTGTTGTGATGGGTGGTGGCTAGGAGGCCTATTAGTTGTGTCATCAGTTAACTCCTAGAGTGGATATAAGCAACGATTTATGCATGTGGATGTTGAAGATGATGACAAGGATGCTGAAACTGATTTGATGTGATTTTTTGAAGGCTTTATAATTTTTTTGGTTGATTATACTCTTTTATTTCCCCACTGCTCATGGAATATTGTTTTCTTACCCTCATACAAAAAAGGTTGAAGACATGTGGGGTATGCCACACGCTTTCTATTTTTAGCTTCTCAAGGGAGGATAGTTATATGCCCATAAAAGAGGTGGCATATCATTAACCGTTGTTTTATCTACTCACTGAGTTTAGCCCCCTTATGTTTAGTAGATTAAAATGTTGATCCAGAATGCCTGGTAATATTGAAAGTAATATTTTACTTGATAAATGATTTAATAAAGGTTGTTAACTGAATGTCATGGAGATTTATGGGATGCAATGATGAGGTTACGATTTTTAAAGGGACATTGGACTTTGGGTGTGATGCTAACAAAATTTAAGGTGTAATTTTTAATTGTTAATTATTAATTAATTAATTAATTAATGTGAAGTGAAATGGATAAAAAGTGAATGAATTAATTTAATTAATATATTTAAATGGTTTTGTTCTTATAGGATACCTAGTCTTATATGTGGAAGTCGGGATTCCGAGAGACGTTTGCTTCAGTTGTGATTAAGACTAGGTTATTCCCATATTCTGTTTGTGAGCTATAGTATATTCTGTACTTTTTGTGTCTCTCCATGCTACTCCACCCCATTAGTTATGGAAACTGACGCCTCGGGGATTCTAAGAGCTGGGGCTATTTACCCCAACATTCTGGTGGGAGGATGGATGGTTTACTAACCCCGTTGGGCCTAGTCTATTCTCTTGGTCGTTACTTTCACAGGTAGGCATAGTCATTAGTTTTACCCATATATGCATGTAGAGGGCTATAACAACATGTGTTTATTTACATACACATATTCTGGATATAGTTTCCTATGGACTACTATAGGTGTAACATGTATTGTATGTGATGGCTTTAGGATCCATACTCATTGTATAGGATGCAATGGTTTGAGGTATAACATCCAACGTATGCAACACATTATGTGAGTTGTGGTGGATACAGAAACTACCTCGTAACTTTTCTTACTTAGAAGATGTTAGTTTTTTTTCCAAGTTGCATGTTTTGGTGCTTGGCCTAGGTGTCTATGGTAATGCTTTTCTATAGTGAGATTCTTAGGATGTGTGACATTGGGAAAGGGGTAGCAAACCAGTTGGAAAATAATAGGGGGTATCATTGATATTTTTTACCATATTATATACTAATGAATGTGATACTTGGTGATAGTAGCCATGGTGAGACTTGGAGAATTGTATACATATTTAGGTGATGATTTAGTTTCACTTGTTATTCACTCTGCTTTAGCATGATTTCATTACATTTTTCATAAGTGGCTTTGGTGTGGACCCCACTGACTATACTATTATACTCGCCCTATATATATAAATTGTTCTTCTGGTCAATGGAGCAGTTAGGTGTTTCGATTGGTTACTACTAGCTTGGGGCTGCAGGAGCTATTTGGGATTCATGGTCACTACTATTTTTACATACTTTTGGGTACTTGTTTTTTCCACTTTCATTTGTAGTAGTTTTGCATGACATTACATATGTACACATGTGATTTCATTTATATTTCTATTTGAGTTGGAGTTAGTTGCTTTATGTATTATCTTTATCTTCTTCTTGTGTTCTCATAGAGGGTAATGCCTCCCATTTGTGTGTTTGCAATACCTTCGGTGCTAGTCGCCAACCTGAGGCCTACAAAGGGCAAGACACGGGGGGAATTATCTCCCGTCTCATATTGTCGGCCAAGGAGGGGTACTCTTTGTGGGGAGGGGGGAGCGACAGAGTGGAATTAATGGTATAGTTGTGGGATAAGATGGTGTTGGGTTTTAGGAACTGTTGAAGTTGCAAGGGATGGAATTTTAGTGGTGTCATTCATTTTTAGCAAGTTATATAATCTTTGATGACCGGTTGAGACATAGTAGTTTAGTTACCCCTATGATCTGATGTGCATACCATTATGTTTTCAATTGCTACTAAACAAGGTGATAATAGTTTTAGGGTAGAGACCAAGGAATGGATCATGCATCATTCTTCCTTGTGTCTGTGTTTGAACGGGTAGACTTTGGGATAAGGTTAACTAAAATGAATAAAATAAAACATTTAATTAATTAATTTTTAGTCTTCCTTATTCCAGGATTAAGAGATCTAATGGTTTTGTACTTTATATGTATGTCTCTAGGTCAGCATCCTCGTCAGGATTTCATAGAATAAATCCCGAAGGTTGTGTCTGGAGATCGCTTCTAGATACAGGTTGATGATGATGAAACATCGAGGAGTAACCTCGGAGAGTTTTTGTGATAGAGTCCGCAAAATTACGACGGATCAGTTTCAGATGTAGTCATAGAAGATTTGTTGAAGGTGGTCTAGATAGGCTTCAGTTCGATCCATGCTCAGGAAGAGCATTGGGTGTCCTTGGTTTTGATGATTCTTTTTGGAGTATCAAATAAGTAGTGGTTCTTGTTCCTTAGGGATCGTGAGAATTCATCGATCTCATTAGAGGAGTTCGAAGACATTTTTAGAGTTGAGTTTCATTCCTCGACTACAAAGGTGTCCAGTCGCCAGGAGCTTCTTACCCTTTGACAGGGGAGATCCAGCATGCGAGATTTAGGAATCCGTTTTAGGAACCTTTTTCGATATGGTTCGAACCCGTTTACCGATGAGGAAATCAGGTCGATGAATTTTTAGGAGGCTTTTCCTCCAGATATCCCGTGCCAAGTTACCACATATATGCTGAAGATATATCGTGAGATGATTTCAATGGAAAAGGTCATCAAGATGGATTTTTATAGAACCAGATTTTCACGAGAGGGGAGATATCATGTTTCCTCATGTAGGAGATATATGGTCTAGGATTCCCGATTTTTAGGGTAGAAGATTTTTCGTTCATTTAAGGGTAGGTCGAAGCCCTCCACATCTTGTTTCTCTAGTGGTAGAGGCTCGGGGGACAATGTCATGATATGAGGATATTTTTTTGTGTAGGGGTCGAGGACAACAGCAGATAGAGTGCCCGACCATTTAAATTAGTCATCATGCACCATCAGTTCATCTTTAGGTTCCTCGGATGAGGTAGTTACAACTGAGGTAGAAGAAAAAGATTACACCCACGTTAAATCAGTATAGGGTATATGGGGAAGGTAGAGGAAATCGTTGTGACTCTCCCTATCCTTAGATAGAAGAGAACGTCAATGGTGGCGGTTTTCATCATGGTATGAGAGGCAGTTGAGGAAGTCATGGTCAGCTTCATGCTTTATCGATGGCAGTTCCAGGCGAGAAAAACTTCGTTTGAGGTAACCTTTCCTTTGTTTTCTACCTTATTGAATTCATTTTTTGATTCAGGAGCAACACCCTCTTTCATATCACCTACCATTTTCATGCTTTAGGACGTGAGGTATAGAGGCTTCAAGTTCCCTTGGCGTTGACTACGCCTGTTAGAGGTTGAAATGACTTGTTTGAAGTATGTAGAGACTGTGAGCAAGTGTTGATTCCCCAACACTCATAGGGATATAAAGTATGTTAATGAAAAAAATATGGTTCCATCGTTTTTATTGATTGTATGTATTTGGTGTTGGCTATGATTGATTTATTTAGGTGGTAGGTTGTGTTCATTGAAGAGGATAGTGAGCTAGTGGTGGTAATTGGTGAGAGAGACCCTCAGATGGGTCAAAAAGGAGTTTTAACCTTACCATCAATGATAGATTATCTGATGTCATGTTATTCTAAGGTTCAGCAGTTGGTTTTTTATAGGGTTATATTAGAGTATCTTAATGTCTTTCCAGATGTGGTTGTATCCATACACCCTAAATGAGAGATCACGTTTTGGATAGAGATACAATGAGGATCATATCATATCATTATTCATCCCTATATATCAAACCTTCTATGTTACAAGAGTTACGTTTATAACTAGTTTGTATCTTATAGTGTGGTTTTGTTCGGCTGAGTTTATCATTATGTGGTGAAATAGTTTTTTTGGGAAGAAGAGTGACATAAACATGTGGTTAGGTGTTGATTATCATCTCTTAAACAATGTGACATTGAATAATCTCTATCCTTGTTGTGGATTTATGACATATTAGATCAATTAAAGGGTGAAAGTTGGTTTTAAAAGATAGAAATGTTATTAAGATATCATCAAGAAGTGTGTGAATGATGAGGATATCCTGAATATTTCATTCCATTGTTGTCATGGGAATTATGAGTTCATTTTAATGTTGTTTGGTGTGAATAATTCTATTGTTGTGATAATGGGATTGATGAACTTTGTGTTATGTGAGTTCCTAGAAAAGTTCATTGTGGTTTCCATTGATCTAATCTTTGTGTAATCCACGTCTTAATAAGATCATGTTGGGAATGTACATGGAATTTTGGTTGTTATTCATCAACTTTTTCTATTTGGGATGTTGTCTAACTGTGAGTTTTCGTCTCAACATGTCTTTTTCATGGGAAATGTTCTGTCCCGGTAGGGAGTAGCTATGGATCCATAGCTGATAGAAGTAGTTATGTCTTGGGAATCCCCTACGATGGAGTGAGAGGTGGGTAGTTTCCTTGGACATAAAGGGTACTACAAGAGGTTCATAGGTGATTTCTCTTGAGTTGGGACTCCTCTAACATCATTGACCAGGAAGGATCAGGTGTTCATATGGACTGATCAATGTCATGGAAAAATTCGAGTATATAAAAGAGAAGTTAGAAAGTCTTCCAGTTCATTGACATCCATCTGATGAAGTTTAGTTTGATGTTTTCTTCAATTTTACACATATGGGGTTTGGTTGTTCACTGATTTTGCAAATATCAGTAGATTCTTATTGGTATTAGTAGTTTCTTCCCCATGAAGAAACTATACCACCATGGATCTTGAGTTTGTAGATGTGGTGTTTTCTCTAATGTTGTGGACACATTCCCTCATTGGTGAGATCTTTGTGGTTTTCAATGATCGTAATCATTTGAGTTATGTTTTCTACCAACATGACTTGAACAAACAATTGCATCTGTGGATGGAGTTTTTATAATAATATGACATCAAAATGTTATATACACATGGAAAGAGGAATATTGTATCATATACACTGAGTCAGAAGTCACGTAGTGATACAGTGCATGAATCTGGTGATTCCTGGAGAGTTATGGAAGAAAATTTAGAATAAAATCTTGATATGGGAGAATTTGGGTGTAGAGGTTGTCTGTTATAGATGATGGTGTAGTTTTGTCTGGTGTAGTAGGTGGAAGAGTCCTAGTTGGGAGATCATTAGCTAGAGGTCTTGATTGTCTGATTTGGTTGTGGAGAAGCCCCTAATGGTTGGTGTCTTGATGAATAACATAGAGTGTTATATCATGAATTGGTATTTGTTCGATTTACGATGCACGAGATGGTTCTTAGAGAGATTCGTAGTTCTCCATTAGCAGTGTATCCTAGCGTGGAAAATTTTTACTGAAGCCTTGAGGAGTCATTTTTTGTAGCCTTGTCTAAAGCATGCAGTTGCGGAGTTTTTGTCTCGTTGTTTGGTCTCCCAGAAAGTTAATGTTGAACACCATGTTCCTGGGGGTCTTCTCCATTAGTTAGATGTTCCTCATTGGAAGTGAGAGGAGATCTCTATGGAATTTTTTACTAGTTTACCTCGAGATCAGGGAGGAAATGACACTATTTGGGAGGTAGTGTATCATTTATCAAAATATGCCCACATTATAGCAATCATGGAGTCAATCTCATTGGATGTTTTGTCGAGGAAGAATCAGAATGAGTATTTGAGAATTCATCGGGTCCCAAGGATGATCATTTTTGATCGAGATTATCCTTTTACCTCCATAGGGTGGAGAGGTCTCTATCATACATTTGGTTCCTATATATACCTTAGTACTGATTTTCATCTACAAATGTGCGATTAAATAGAGTGAACCATCCAGACTCTTTAAGACTTGATGATATCTTGTGTTCTAGATTTTGGTTTTTTGTCCATGATTCATTTACACATGGTTGAGTTCATTTAAATAAATTTTTTTCAATCCACCAAATGGTATGGCTCCATTTGAAGCCTTTTATGGCCAGACTTGTTCTTCTATGTTGTGTGGGATTGGGGTCAAAGAGTCAGATGTTCATAGACCGGAACTAGTGTAGAATACACCAGAGATGCTTCAAGGGATTCAGAAGAGGATGAAGACAGAACTGTATTGTCATAAATAATATGCAGACGAAAGGAGGAGACCCTTAGAGTTTGATGTTGGGTATCATGTGTTTTTTTAAGGCGACTCTCAATCATGGGAAGCGATGGTTTGGTTATTTAGTATGATTTACCCTTTGTTTGTAGGGCCATTTGAGGTGTTTGTTCATGTTGTAGTAACGGCGTATCAAGTATCACTTCCCCAGTAGATGATTACAATATATGATGTTTTTCATGTATCACAGCTCTGTCGTTATCTTCATGTTGACTCGCACATCATTGATTGAGAATAGATCAATGTTGATGATGATGTGACCATCAAGGAGTGTCTTATGGATATCTCATAAACCAAAGAGGAGGTGTTGTGGGGGTGTTCTATCCTTGTGGTTCATGTCTTGTGGTGACATGATGGCATGGAGGAGAGTAAATGGGATCATGA
Source organism: Viscum album (assembly GCA_963277665.1). Taxonomy (NCBI): domain Eukaryota; kingdom Viridiplantae; phylum Streptophyta; class Magnoliopsida; order Santalales; family Viscaceae; genus Viscum; species Viscum album. The sequence continues at coordinate 2,029,730,571 of OY728151.1, read as the reverse complement.
GTCGCAGATATGTGCTTAGTACCCAGTGTTTTTTTATTTTAGTTTTTCTATTTTCATGTGACGGTGTTCTCATTGTGGTTATAGACAATTTCTTTTAGATGGCTTTCTTTCGTTGTTTCTTGTGGCTTTTTCTCTTTTGATAGGTATCTCGATTAGTTGTTTTCAGAAATCTTTTCAGTTTCATGATAGGTTGGTTTTGAAATATAGTGGACAAGAATGTTTTGAGAGGTATTATATTTAATGTCTTGAACCCCTCTGGTCCATTCATTTGTGAAAATCTAGTGTCTGATGTGTTTCAGGAGGCCACGTTGACTTATCCGCATGACTTTTCCATATTTCATGTTAATGAACAGCATGTCCTGAATGGTGATGTTCTAATGGTATCCTCTTTAAATTCCCAAAATTATGGTTTATGAATAGTGTTTTCATATGGGTGAGGTACCAACTGTAGCCTCTTTAATTTTTTGAATATTTAGTTCATGAATAGACTTTCCAGAATGGGGAGGTTCCAATTGTTTCCCCTTTCCTTTTTCCATATTTTATGTTCATGAACAATGATTACAAAATGGAGAGGTTCCAACAGTAGCCTCTTTCATTTTACAAATTTTGAGTTCATGAACAGTGCTTCCAAAATGATTAGGTTCTAATGGTATCCCCATTACACTGCCAAATTTTGATTTCATGAACAATGTTTTCAGAATTGTGATGTTCCAAATATACCCTCTTCCCATTGCCAAATTTTGATTTCAGGAACAGTGATTCCATAATGGTGAGCTTCAAATGGTCACCACATTCCATTTCAAAAAATATGAGTTCATTAATAGTGTTTCCATAATGGTGAGGTTCTAACAGTATCCTCTTTCTTTTTCCAAATTTTAGGTTCATGAACAGTGTTTCCAGAAAAGTGAGGTTCCAATGAAAACCTCATTCCCTTCCAAATATCATGTTCATGAACAATGATTCTAGAACAGTGAGGTTCTAACATTAGAATCATTCTTTTTCCAAATTTCAGGTCCATGAATACTGTTTCCAGAATGGTGAGATTCCAAAGGCATCCTCTATCCTTTTCCGAATTTTTGGGTCATGAACAGTTTTTCCATAAAGGTGAGGATCCAAGTATTGCCTCTTTCCATTTCCCAATTTGGAGTTCATGAACAATGTTTCCATAATGGTTATGTTCAAACTGTATCCTCTTTAATTTTCAAAATTTTGAGTTCAGGAACATTGTTTCCTAAATGGGGAGGTTCCAATAGTAATCTCTTTTTTTCCAAATTTTGAGTTCATAACTATGTTTCATGAACTGTGAGGTCCCAATAGTATATTCTTCCCTTTTGACAAATTTTGAGTTCATGAACACTATTTCCAGAATGGTGAGGGTCCAACGATAACCTCTTTCCTTTTCCAAATTTTATGATCAAGTATAGTGTTTCCAGAATGGTGAGGTTCCAATAGTGGCCTCTTTCCTTTTCAAAATATTGAGTAATGACCAGTATTTCTTGAATAGTGAGGATACAACAGTATCCTCTTTCCTTTTCCAAATTTATAGATCCTGAATAGTGTTTCAAAAATGGTGATGTTCTAACGGTATCCTCTTTCCTATTCCAATTTTCAGGATCATGAACAGTGTTCCCAGAATGGTGAGATTCCAATGCTACCCTCTTTCCATTGACAAATTTTAGGATCATGAACAGTGATTCTAGAAAGTTGAGGTTCCAAAGGTAGCCTATGTCCATTGCAAAATTTTAGGTTCATGAATAGTGTTACTAGAATGGTGAGGTTCCCATTGTTTCTTCTTCCCTTTTCCAAATTTTATGTTCATGAATTGTTCTTCCAGAACGGCGTGGTTCCAACAGTAGCCTCTTTCATTTGCCAAATTTCACGTTCATGAATAGTGATTTCAGCTTCCTATAGTTTCCCCCTTTTAATGTTTCCTTTGATGTAAAATGAATTTAAATCCACTTTTTAAGGACACTAAGGCCAATTCAAAGGCCATAACTCTTATATTAATATTTATTAAGGCTCGGAATTCTTTTACATGAATAACCCGTGTGGTTTAATGAAATCCTCTATTTATGGGAAATCCAGTGTATCATAAACCCCAACTCCATAAAATCTTTTAAATGGGTGAGATATCATCCTCTCCATTTCTTATTCCTTATTCATTGTTGTGAGATTCTCAAACCATTCATTCCATCCCATGGGAGTTGCGAAATAAAATATTTCTTATTGGATTGGTTCCCCTCAATTTTTGATGCAACCATGCTGTATCGAACTATTTTCTATATAAGGAATGATATATCATTATTCTTTTGTTTTTATCTCCATCTGTTTCTAATTTCACTTTTATGGAATGTCATCTCCATGTTCGTAATAGGATTTTTTAGGTTGTTGACTGCTTTGGTTGTGTCTTCATATCCTCAGGTGGATACATTTGTTATGGGGGGAGATCATAACACATTGTGTGGCTCACACTCATATAGAGAACGTCAAGAAACATTTGAGGTAGGGGAATAATTACTTATCTTTTCTTTTAAGTGAAACTATATAGTTACCATGTTTTATACCACTAGATCACAATGTAATTGAAATAATAAATATTCAATCCCGATAAAAAAATTTATATCATTTGTATGTCATTGCCTCTAGATTTTCTAGATAGTGTGATATCAATGATTTTTTTTTTTAGCTTTTCATTCTTAATGGTAATTGGTCATGAATGTAAAACTGTAATTAACTGAAAATTTTTTGTACAAAGATAATGTGGCATGTGAATAAATCTGATTGTCATTGTTTTAATTTGATGCTAATCTAGTTGATGCATTATGCATGTTCAATCAATTTATGAGATCTTACTATTTACGTTTCCCGATGTCTGAACCTATTAATAAAAAATTGATTAATTATAGATGGATTTAAGAACTAGTTGTTTGTTAATTCCTTGAATTGTTTTTGTGTTACCTACTTTCATTCTTATGGGCTATGAGACCAGTTGAAGTGATGTTGTTTTCCTACTGATTGTGTTGTGATGTGATCCTGGAATGTTGTTTTGATGTATGGGTAAATATAGGCATATTGTATGTGGCAACAGTTGTTGCCTATGGTAACGTGATGCATCATTTTATGCATGTGGGTGTCGGGGAAGAACCCAACGATGATGAAACAGGGTGGATGTGAATATTCAGATGCTGGATGATTCTTTTTGGTTTTTTATCCTCCTTACATTCCCCACATCCCAAAGAACAATGTTTTCAATCCCTACTTTGAAAAGGGGATAAGACATGTGGGGTATTCTATGTGCTTTCTGTGTTTATATTATCGACGTAGGATGGGTATATGATTTTACTATAGGTGTAAAAGACTAGATGATTAGTATATCAACTCACTAAGTTGATCCACCTTGTGTTTAGTATCTTAAATTTTTTTTCTATATTTCCTAGTAATAAGGGAATGTAATAATTATGTTAACATACTATTGAATAAATGATGTTAACTGAAGGGTTTGGAGAATGATGGGATGTAATGATAAGGTTACAATTTTTAAAGGGATAGTGGACCTTGGGTGTGATGTTAATGATATTTAATGTATAACTAATAATGGATAAATAATTTTTAGGGAATTAATTTGCATAATGTGAAACTTATTAAAAGGGAATTTTGTAATATAATTTATCTCCTTAAATGATTGGGTGATTATAGGATACCGTGTCTTTGACGTGGTATTCCGGAGTCAGAGATATGTTAGATGATGTTGTGTCTATGACTAATTTACACCCATAGTGTGGTTATGTCCTATATTATATTCTATACATATTGTGTTTCTATACGATACTCCATGACGTCAGTTTGGGAAACTGACACCCCAGGGTTTCTGAGCCCTGTGGGGTGTTTTCCCTAATATTATGGTTGGAGAATGGATGGTTGACTACCCCCTTTGGCCCCACTCCCTTATCATGGTGGAAGCATGTGCTGGTAGGCATAATGGATTGTTTTAACCAAATATGTGTATAGGGTTCTATAATGGAATGTGGTTATTCACACACATATATTCTAGATATAGTTTCTTATGGACTACAATAGGTGTAACATGTATAGGTTGGGATTTCATGAGGATCCTTAATCAGTTTACTGACTGTAATGGATTTAGGTATATTACCCTATGTATGATAAACGTTATGCAAGCTTTGGTGGCTCCCAGAAACTACCTGGTTACTTTTCATACATGGTTGTGGTGGTTTTTTGCACAAGATTGATGTTGTGGGGCTTTTCCCATGTGTCAGCGGGCAAGACTTTTTAGAGAGAGATGCTTAGGAAGTGTGACATTATAGAAAAGCGGCAAAATTGTTTGGAATTATTAGTGGGGAACCATCGATATTCGTTATTATATAATATAATATTGTATGCCATTCATGGTTGGAGATTCCATGGTGAGGTTGGGATCTAAGTATTCCAACGTTTTTGACAAGTTATATTCACTTGTTATTCATTGATAGTTTCCATTCATTCAATAGTTTTGCATGGGAGGATCCCAGGAGGATCCTACTGAGTATACTATTATACTCAACCTTTTTATATATAATTTTTTTTATTTCACTGGGAGAATGTTGGAGAGAAAGCTAGTTACTACTACCTTGCGGTTGCAGGAGCTGTTCGGGATTAATGGTTGATGTTATTATTACATTATTTTGGGTACATGTAGTTTTCATCATTCGGTTGTAGTAGTTTTTTATGCCATTATATATGTGAACTTGGGATTTCTTATATATTGCAGTTTGAGTTGGAGTTAGTTTGTGTTTGTCTAATCTATCTCTTTTTCATGTGTTCTCTTATTGGGTAAGGCCTCCCATTTGTGTGTTTACTATACCCTAAGTGCTTGTTGCCTACATGGTGCCTACTGGAGGTGGTACTAAGGTGTCATTATCTCTCTTCTAATATTTCTGGACCAATATGGGTACACCATGTGGGGAGGTGGTAGTGACAATTACAATAATATTTATCTCATCAATAGATGTTTTATTTTATGATTCCCAATAACAAACAAAATTTTATGGAATGAATTCATTCAATGGGGAATAATATAATACCCCATTTTTTCAAATACATATACATAATTATAGAAATATTATATTTATATATATATCTTTATTAATTGTTATAGTGAAAATTATTATCTATTTATCCTTATAGATTAGGATTGAATATATATATATAGGTTATATAAATATGTAAAAATTTATTAGATATATATAAATATGTTAATTTTTTCTTCATTTTTTATTAATATTAATGTAGCTCAATAAACAGTGGATAGTATATGAAAAAAAATATAATATAAAATAAGGTAATCAATACGTAAACAATTTATTAGGAACCTATGACTATTAAATTAATGAAACTAATTCATATCCATTAATAAAAAATTCAATTAAAAATTTCTATTGATTTATATGAAATATTTATATTATAATAAAAACATTTATTGAATTTATATATTATATTGATGTTTTTAAAACTAATGTAATGAGGAGTACCAAAATTGACAATAATGATTGCTTATGGGATTTGTATTATGTGAAGTTATATAAAAAATTTAGAAATTTTATTTAGGAATAAATGGGAGATTTTATGGGTGAAAATTTAATAAATTATTGATTTTGGGTCCAATTGTATCTTTATATGAAATAATTTCAATCATTAAATATTGAAAAGTTGGTTAAAAATGTAAAAAATAAAATTGGTAAAAAATGGTATTCAAAATGATATAGTTGATAATTATTTCAAAAAATATCTAAAAAATATTTTTGGATGAAATTACAACCATATCCCACCTTATCATCAAATCATCTACCATATTGGGGGTATTTGACGTTGTATTGATTTTTTTAGTTTAATCATATGATAAATTTATAAATTTTCCCTCAACATAATTATAAAAAGACACCTCCTCCCAAAATTCATTATAAAACATGGATCCTTGTTGGTTGACCATAGTGTCCCACATTCAATTATTCACATCAAAAAAAAATTAAAGGTATTTTTAATACTAATATACCACCCTAATATCCCATTGAAGGAGATTTATAAGAGTCTTTTTGACAATGAGTTAATCACTCTAACAGATCACATTAATTTTCTAATATTATTTACTTCTTAAAAACATGATAAATTTATCATAAATAAATAAAATTTGTACCTAAATAATATTTATTTTTATATTTACAATTATAAAACAATTGTAAACCCTCATTACCAATTGAAAACCAGTTAAATTATCACTCATTCTCACGAACGACTTACCATATCAACATAGAAATACAATTAATTTTCCAACACCATATTTTTTTGATGGTAACTATGATTATATTAATGTTTATATAATATATTTATGTAATTTTTTTATTCCATTAATGAAAATTTCTTGCTTAATTTCTTATCATCCATTTTTTGTGAAATAAAAATGTTGCTTTTGCGCATATCTTGACTACAATATCCCAAATTAAATTTGAATTTATTTCCATTTATATATTTAATGGATGTTATTTATGAATGATTTTATTAATTTTAATGAGAATATTAAAACAATATTTATTCAAGAAAAGTGTATTATTATTTTTCATTCTTTATTCAATAAAATTTAAAAATGGAAACAAGGCTATTGTGTATGGAATCCTTACATCTCCTTGAACGGTATAACTCATTGTTCAATATAAAATATTTATAAAGTATTTTAATAAGTAAATGATTTATATATAATAATTTTATATACTAATTTTTATTCATAAATAATGATACCGTTATTAATGTATATGGACAATGGAAATGTAACTGAAACATGTTAGGAAAGTGAACTAATTTTCATCCAAAAAATTGATATTAATAAAGAATTGTAAATAAGCATGTGATAAGATTTCTTTAATTAATAAATAAGTTAGTATTTATATATGGGGATGGAATAAATAAAAAATGAAATAATATTTTTTATAAAATAGATTTGAAAATATATAAGAGAAGTAAAGACTATAGGTAAGGGATTCTCTTCTCAATTATATATTCATGGAGGGAACATTCCATAGAGAATAAATGTTTAATTTATTTGGCGAATATATATCCCATCAATGAAATTATGAAATATTTAATTAATTTCATGGTAATTTTCATTTAAATATATGATTTTTTATTTTATGGGGATTATGATTCAAAATTTATCAATATATTATGAATTCATTTAAAAATGTCATTATCATTCCATATTGTATATGTTTTAGTCACCATTACTGAATATTTGACACCCATGAATATTTTATGTAAACAAATGTCAATTTTTTATCATAGGCTCATAAAATTATAATAAATAATTATTTCCCAATTTTTATATTTTCAAAAATCATTTGAATGAAATATTTTTATATTTTCAAAATTTGGTTAATTGTGTCTTTTCCAATAATAATAAATAATTAATTTTTTTTATCAAATATTACATGAGCATAATATTTTTTTAGCTAAAAATTTTATGAATTAACATCTATAAATTTAATTTAAATTCATATATATTTTGAGTTACAAGAAATGGATTTTCTAGATTATACCACACGTAATACCAGATTTATCATAGGTTTGAAGCAACATCATGGTTTATTAATAAATTTTATCATACAGAAGGCTGAGTCTTACTAAAAATAATATACTTTAAATATTGATATTTAATTTGATATTTATTAGATAGAAATTGTAATAATTTGTGGAAATTTCAGAAACTATTGTTTGGATATAAATTTTACAAACGATTAAAAAATAAATTCATTGGTTTCCAATTAATTATATATTGAAATAAAAAATCTAATTGAATATGTAGGATATGATTTCAGGAAAAGAATATTTTTATGCTCCCAAAATAAATTTATGTTAATAAATTTTGGTAATTAATATTTTCGAATTATATTAATAATATATACTATATATTCTGTAAACAAATTTAATGATCATCAAATATATATTATTAAAATAAGATGTGAACAAATACTATTTAACCCAAAAAGAAATATTCTTCTAAAATGCAGTTTTTACACCATCTAGTGGAATACACGAGTTAAAAAAATTTACAAATTTTAAATTTTTTTTTACGAAAATATAAACATAATTTTTGGAATAGGTATATAAAATCATATTTTTTGTAAATGATAATTTTTTGGGAAAATATGTATTAATTAGTGAATAATGAGAAAATTAATTTTGTAGAAAAAATCATTAATTTTAATAAATTATGTAATTAAAGAGCCAAAATCTGTTTCTAATGTGTTTTCAAGAATTATATGTATTATGTTATTGTGTTTTATAAACATAATTTCATCTCAATCAAATTTATAATTTTTTTAAATAGTATTTTTTTTCATTCTTTAAATATTTGTTATTATTAAAAAACTATTCAATATAAATTTTTTTCTGAAATATCATATAATTATAATATTAACTAAATATATTTTTTAAATTAAATATATATATTTTATATTATTATGTACACATTAGTTTTATATAGTATTTATTTCTTATCATGGATTTGATATTGAAATATCTTTTGTCTAAATAAATACTATTATAGAAAACCAAAAATCTTATCGAAATGAATAGATTAATTTAAAATTTTATTTTGTGACATATGATGATTTAATAAATGAAAATGGATTATAAAATTAAAATCATAATAATTTATAATTTCAATTATGGTCAATATAATTTTCATCTTAAAAATATTAATGAGGGAAATAAAAATTATTTATAGTAATTGTGGTGAAAACATGTTTAATTACTTATTAATATTAAATGATAACATGTAAAATTGACCCAAAACATGTAAAAAATCTATTGGATAGATATATTTATAACATAACCCATCATGTCGCAAAACAATGATATTATTGGAAGAAAATTATTTAACAAAGTCCTAAAAATTGTTTTTTATATATTTTATTTTATTGAGCATTACTCCTCCCCCATTATAAAATTTAATTCACTCTCAAAATTATAAATATATATAAGGCCTTTGGTATCGTCCAAAATTATCCAAAATTACATCCCAAAATCCCTCCTATCATACTAAAATACACATGATAGAAAAAACAGATAGGGCCATGACCATAAGCATTTCATAATATTGATATTTAATCATGAATTTACATTATTTAACATTAGTGATCATATTAGATTTATATTTTTAGATAATTGGGACATATATAATACCTTACAATACCATATAACAATAATTGGATAACTAAAAATAGTATATATTTTTTATCAGTTAAAGCGATTAAAAATTAAATATCATCTATTGTGTGAAAAAACATAATGTTATTCAGCACAACCACTTCAAATCCATTGAAAATTATTAAATCCTATAAAAAATATTAAAAAACATTAGATGAGTAAAAAATTACAATTTTGATAAATTAAATGGAAAAATAAATTATTCCATTATAAATAATTAAAACACATGAAAACTCTATTCTTGAAAAATAGAATTTTAACTAAAAAGGGAAATATCCATCCATATAAGAAATCAATAAGTGTACCTATTGGTGAAAACGAATTTCCAAGAGAACTCATTATAAAACCTAGAAAATTCTAGTTTTATCCTTTGGAAATCAACACATTTAACCCTTATAGATCCCTTATATATTGAACTTATCACACGAATAACATCCAATATAATTAGTTGGAGAATATAATAATTACCCAATTCAATGAAGCGTTATCTTAGTGCACTAGTATTATAATCTATAATTGGCTCACCTGGTTCTATGAGGACACATTTATAGGTTAGAATTTACAAGGACATAAAAATGAAATAAAATAAATCATCATTTTAAAAACGTACTTACACATTTAATAAAATCAAATTAAGATATTAAATTAAATTTATTATTAAAAATATTAATTTCCATAAAAACAAAATTATTTGTGAAAACCATTTTTAACACCCAAATACATCAAAATGGAAGATGGATTCAAATTAATAAAAAAAATAAATCATTAAAAAAATTAAAATATTTTATAATTTTCATTGAATCAAAAACGTAATTGATTTTGTATACATTAATAATATAACACTAATTTTTTCATTTGTGAGAATGTTATTTAAAAAACACTTAAAATTATTACTTTTGGAAGAAAATAAGAATTAAATTATAAATATACATTGAACATTATTTTTATAATAATTCGATACAAAAATTATAAAATAATATCATGAATATTCACATTAGGGAAATGATTTTGAAATTAAATCTTAAAAAATTTCAAATAGATTATCTAAAATCAAATAATATTTTACCACATTGAAATATTTAAGTCATTAAATTCATTAATGAATAAAATTAAACAAATTTCAAAATATCATTGTATGAGAGAAAATTATTGACATAAATTTTAATAGGAGATTTATAAACACCATTTATATATGTATAGTGCTATATAACATTGAGATATTCCTCAATGAATGGAGATTGTGATAAAATCTTTTTAGATGAGTCCAACTTTTAATGTGCGTATTTATATTCCTGAATAATAAAAATATGTTAATTACATAGTTACATTATAAGTGTTTCAATTTTATCATTAAACGTTTTTTATAAATTAATTTTTTATGATGTACAATATCAATTATTTTTATATATGTTTTTCTATGAATATATATTTTTTGTGTCCTAAATGACTTTTATTTATCATATATGGTAAAAAAATGTTTTATATAAACATATAATTAATACTAATACTGAATATTATCATATTAAAAATATATTATAATTTTTAAACTAGTCATGAATGATGTATAGGAAAAATGGATCAATATTAGAATCATAGAAACAATAGGTCGTACGTTCACATGTGTATCATTATAATTACACAAAAATCACTATGGAATGTTGGTAAGTAAAATATTTCCTTAAATATTGATAATTATATCATAAAAACCAAATTATTAAATGATATCTACTTATATATATAATTATTTCTATTTAATTTAAATCAAGTGGTGTATAGGAGGTGGTAGTCTGGACATCAATGAATGACGTTATCTCTTTTTTAGAGTGTCAAATTGTATTAAATAAAAGCATATGTCATATTTACTGAAATTTAATTTCATCATGGTTATAATTTATTTAATGTATGAAACATATTTATTATTATTCAATCATTAAGAAATCCTTGTAATGTACCAATATATCACATCGCCCTAAGAAGGTGGTAGTCTACACGTCAACAGACAATGATATCGTATTCCAAAAAGATATAATGAATGAAAGAATGAGTTATATAATAGTAAAATAGGTATTAATTAATGATAAATAACAGATATATAATTTAAAAAATTACATCATAATTATAAACCCTGAGCGGTTGTAATGGAAAACCTACAACATCTTTTGTCGAGGAGGTAGTTCATTGTACACACCAATGATATGTTCGTTATCCATAGAATATATGTGTGTTTAGGTGTATGTAAAATAAATGACATAATAACATATAAAAAATATTTATGGTACTTATGAAATTATATAATAGTTATATAAATTTAAATGAAAGTATTGTAGATGGAAACAAAGTAAATAGATCATGTTGATGATTGTTTCATCTTCTTAGAGTTACTCCTTTCAATTTGAACCAAATGACTTTTTGGTAGGATTTATAAAAAATTTGGTGCCTCTATGGAGATTTTAGTGATTTTGATAGTTAATTTATTTAGGTTTCTATATGTAAAATAGGAGACAAAATTTGTATATTTGAGGGGGTGAGTTCCATTTTATACTGGAGGGGGAGTGGAATTTTTTAAAATAAAAAAGGTAAAAACTATTGTCACGTCATCTTTATATAAACTGACAGAGAAAATGAAAACAATATATAATTTTTTTTTGTATATGGTCGAATATTTTCATTCCAATAGTTTTTTACATATGTATAGGTCATTTGAAATCATAAGATTAATGATTAATAACATTGTAAACATTTTATTTTCATTAATCAATGTAAATAATTTTTTTAATATTAATAATTATTTTTTATCAAACACTATGTTTACATTATTATATATTTAAATTTATTCTCATTACTAATCTGGAATTTATTTTTCAATATTCCAATCCAATAATTAGGTGAAATTAACTTAATTTAATCCATAGATGGGATGACAATGTGTGGTTTTACCATAACAAAGTTAAAAAAATCTATGTTTTTATATCTTAATCCAATGTGATTTTTTTAAATGACTTTAGTTGTTCAAAATAATATTACATTTTTTTATATTTTTTAATCATTAATTACAAAACAATATAAAAATGTAAATTAAGAAACAGTTTTTAATTAGTATTGTTTACAACTCATCAAAATAAGAATGTCATCCGAAAATTACAAAAAGTATACCCAATGTTATCTTTTATATCCCACATTAAAAAAATGAAGATTATTTTGACATATAAAAATTATAAAGGTCACTAAATTTAGTTATAATAGAGGTTATATACTAAAATTTAATAAAACATCCATTTATAAAAAAAATCGAGTTTTGAAGTGTGAAAATATATTTATTCTTATCTTATCCTTTTAAATCTAGTTGATTAATGTAAATACATTTATCAAAATATGATAAAATGACTAAATTTATATGTATTAACACATTACAAAATAAATAAAATGTGATTAAGAAAAAATTAAATAATTATACGGACAATATAATTTTATCCTATATAACTCACTCTGTTGTGAAATGCATGATTTTGAAAATCATCTTATTGTGTGTCGGGTAAGATATTGGACACATCATCCCATTTAATTTATAATTAATATATAAATCATAAATATTAATAATTTTAAAAAATATATTTTCTATCATAATTTGGGATACTACATCCTTCCCCCTTTTGAAAATTACATTCTCAGAGTTTTATTTTTTTAAAAATAAGTTGGGATATTTTTCCCACATAACATTTTTAGAATCTCGTGTTTCCTTTTCAACCATATGTTTTTTCACATAAAATAATTACATGATAAATTAAATTAATATAAAACACCTTATCTTGTGTTAAATCATTTAAAATAATTTTCCACAAAATGAAGGAAATCTTCAAGATGAACAATTTAGGTGCACATAACATAAGATAAATCAAGTAAATAATTGGTAACATTGAAACATGAAATATGTTTTGTACCTAGAAAAAAAATTGAATTTTAATACAATCAATATGAAATTAATCCATCATTATTTATTATTCTATATGGTCTAACATTCTATAGATTCATCATCCCTGAAAAATAAAATGAAAAATATTTTTCCATTTAGAGACTTTGAGAAAGATGTTATCACCTACCTTGATAGAATGATCATTCAATCAGTTATCCATCTAACTTTTATACCTAAGATTTAATTCCATAATTTATTTTTGAATCACATAAATATTCTATAATATGTCTTCTACCTAGATTGGTCCCACAAATATCCTTTCTATTTCATCATCCAAAAATTATTGTTTCTGACATTATTTTTGATATAATTACATAAATGGTATCATAAAAATGGTAAATAAAAAATATTATTTTATTAAAATAAATCAACAAAAATATGGTCATCCCAACATCCCATATCATCAATTTATAATGAATGAATCATATCTTCTAGGGACTAAATAATCCACTGAAACTATTTATCAGATTAAGGAATAAATGTTTTAGTGAAATTTATTTAAATAACCAATGACATCAAATGTATTTTACAAAATATGGACGTGATCTTATGTTCACATTCTAATACATTATAGAGCATAAATCCTTGTAACCTGATAATGTTTTTTAGAAACTTTGTAGAAATATTCCCATAAGACATCATATCTCAAATTGGATAAAAAATTAATGATTTAGTAATCAATCCACTATAACAAAAAATCATAGTATTATTATGAGGGATTTTTTGAAAATAATACAACTAAATCCACTAATACATTCATCCATTTCCACTAAGGAAGATCAGTAAATTGAATTACCCCCATTGGTAAATGTCATTCTACTTTAATAGGATGAAAATTAAAATTCTCACTATAATTTTAGAAAATTATATTTTTATTGCATCCCACCAATAATACTAATTAAGGTCTATTTTAATTGTATATCTTCCTATATAAATGAAAAAAGCATATATATATATATGAGAGCATATCAATAACTCCTTTTCAACTGTGACTCAAAAGGAACATGTAATCTTATTCCAAATTAAAAATCACATTATTCTTAAATATTAAAAAACAATCCTTTATAAATAGATTATACCATTTCTGGAAAATAATCATCCACCTTATGAACTCAATTAATTATTTCAATGAAATGTGACTGCACAGAAACCTGAAATTGAATAGAAGATGTCACTACAAGGAAAACTTCTAGTAAGAAATTCATCAAATCCTTAACCAGGGGGACACATTAAAAATGTAACATGGTTAATGTGTCATTATGTGTATGAATCAAAGAATTTTACACATTTCTAGTTTTTCTAGGATGAAAACTAATCATTAAATCAAAATATATAATTAGTTCCATCAATATTTACTATCTCATGTTCAATAATATATGTGTGAATATCTACTTTTTTTTGATTAATTTATATTTCACACATTTCAAAATATGAAATATGCCACAGAATATTTAATGGAAAAAAACGAGAAGATATTTCTAAATCAGATGTATTGTAATTTAATTAATGGGTTACTTATTATTGAAATGAATATGAATATAATCGATCATTCTAAATTATGACACAAAAATTCCATTTAAAATATTAATAATTGTAGGTAATAAATTAACAATTTCTAGGTGATATGGCCAAAATAAGAGCATTGAAATATATTATTTTTAGTTTCTTAAAAAATCATCACATTAATTATTCATATCAACATAAAACCATTTCAATTTAAATTAGTCCGTAGTCTATAAAAATAATTATTGATTTCCACAAACCACTTCTAGTAACCAACTAATCCAAGAACAATATTTTTCTCAATGATATTTCTGTGGATTTTAAATTCATAAAACACATTCATTTACTCATTTTCAATATTAATGTTATCTTTAAAAAAATGTGACAATAGAGTGAATTTTTTTTAAAACAATAATTATAATTCCTAAATATATCAAATAATTTATTTTTTATTATTTTCTTCGAAAACAACACTTATAGGACATTCATGTTCTTCATGACTTTTAGAAGATACAAAAATGAAATTAATAAATGAAAATAGAGACTTATTTAAAAACTCGTGAAAATTACTACTAATAAGATCAATTAATATTGAAGGAGGAATAGATGAAAAAAATAAAAAAACATTGAATCATATAGGAAATATCGAATTCAAAATGCACACTTAAAAATTTTAAATTCTTTTGCATTCAACTAATAGAACCCATACCAAAAGTGAATCATTGAAAATAATGTGCTCCATGTAGAAGAACTAATAATTCCACAATATGCTGAAAATAAATGTTAATCTATATAATGATGTTGTTCAATGATATATTGTCATGTTATGATTTAATTGATACAATTTTGTTTTAAAAAATTATGATATGATCCCCCCATATTGATGTGCTAGTTTTAATGAAACCATTATCTAAAAATTATGAAATTTCATTTTTGACTACCAATTTTTCTACCTGAGACATTCAATAAGGGGTTTGGAAATCATCTTAGAATCTTGTAAAATGAAAATAGTAAAATAAACTAACCAATCAAGAATACAAGTAGGAAAACACCCAGAAAAAACATCGAGCAATTTATTTATTACAAGGATATCAGTAATTTGACAGGTTTCTTTATTGTTACCAATATAAACTAGGTAAAATTCATTTTCATCTCTAATAAATTTAGTTTTTTTACAATCAATGGAATAATATTATTGAACAAAACATTCATAGCACAGAAATCTATCATATCCTGGTAAATTGAAATCAAATCCATATAAAGAATGATATCAAACTCTAATATGTCTAGTTTTACATGATTTATAGGAACGACCATCCTAGTGATGTAAATATAAATATTCTAATAAAATATTATTTCCTTAAAACATCCACGTATAATTTTTACCAAAATTTATTTCCTAATTTAATTATGTGGCATTCCGAATATAGATGATAATTTATCATAAATGAATGAATTTGGAGTTATAAAGTAAAAACAGTTATTGAAATAATTTTAATACACAAGAATCTGGCCATTAAAATCATTATTTTATGGGCCAACATCAACTATCGTAGTATCAAATGACATTTCTACACAATTCAATTTCCCATCATAAATATTTCAATCATGTGAATCATTCTTCAGAAATGAATTATAATAATAAAACATCTCAGAAAATAAAACATTTGTATCATCATATTACTATCAGTTAATTTTTTTTTGATTTCATGAGATTTTTTCCCTTGCATTCGTGGTCTATGTGGCAAAATATTATACAAGTGAAACACATCCCTCTATTTAGATGACATTTTTTCAGGATTCCTTTTACCAATTAAAACACATGTATTGAACATAATTCTCTTAACTATTGATTTTTTTAAGGCATGTTTCATCATGTATTTACATCATGAATGATTATAAAAGTCATCATAATATAGAATATATGTGTCATGAAAATAATTTATTACATTTTTAGCACAATGAACTATATTCTCATAGGTATTATATTCTCTCATGGAGAAATATCTTCTTAGACATGGTTTTAATCTTATGTAAGAATGATTAATTTTTCTAACGGTGTCTGGAATAATATATAGAACATACCAGGAAAATCATTTGATGGTTCCATCATATAAAGCTATTATATACTCATATATTTTTTTCAATTCTAGGAATTTCTTTCCATTTAGAGTCGAACAACTATAAATAATATTTTTCAATTAAAGATTAATTAATTATTCTTATTCTATTGTATCAATGTTATAATTCCTCGAAATATTTTTAAATATAGTCCACCATAAATTACCTTCAACTTCAAATTTATACATGGATAGGATTACCGTATTACATTATAAACATCCCTGTACATAAATTATATTTTTTATATTATTGATCCATCATTTGAGTGACACTAGGTCAAATGATCCACTAAATTCTTGGGGATGCTTCCTCACTAAATGTTTCACCAATGATATGTTCCTTCATTATAGATCTGGTACATATCTATAATTGGTACCTCCAACAGTTATCTCAGGTTTAATCGGATCCATTATATAATAAATTAGTATATTCTGATCTTGACCATTTCTGGATGATGATTTGGATTGATATCTTCCTCTCAATTACTTCCTAGTACCATATCAATGTATCCTCAACGAAATTCCATTTCAAATAGACATGTTTTGGGCGAATCAATATGGTAATATTAACATTATATAACATTTTTACATTACCAAGAAGTATAATCATTCAAGATAATTCTTAAAATAATACTCAAACCTATAAATTCTTATTAAATAATATTTGATACAAACTATAAGGCCATATACATAATCATTTCATGATATTGAGTTAAATTCATGAATTAAATTTAATTCCCATTGAATAAATTTTCTCGAATAATATGTTATAAAATAATGAAATATATATTACATTTGAATAAATATAATAAAACATGGAAAAAACATAATATTATTCATTTTTCCACAATAGAAAACATTTTTAAAACATTACATTATACTTCTTTTTTTAAAATCATCTTGACTATTAATTTCACATAATCCAATCCCTACCCAATATCTAAATATTTTGATAATCATTAAAAATGTGGGATGTACATACAATGTTTAGTAAAAGATATATAAATGAGGAAATCATTCTGCCAAAGATAAATATTAATTCTCATGAAAAATCCTTCCATGAAAAAATAATTTTTTCCCCAAGGGAGATATAATTCTCTCTAAAATAAATTGGTCTACCTTTTCATGAAAAATTATTTCCATAGAAACTATGTAGAAAACAATTAAATTACAAGTCTATACCCCATGACATGATCACATTAAACAGATATAGATCCCTTACAAAACCCTTATAGATTACAATAACCATGCAGAAAACTCCCAACATATTTATTTGGAGAATATAACCATATCCCAATGCATTGGAGTAATATCTATGAAAACCAATCATTTCCTCTATAATTGATTAAAAATATTATATAAGGGGAAAACCCTTATTTATAATTCTCACAATCCACAACAGAAAATAAAAAATATCATCAATTGAAAAAAATCATTTAAACTCATATGAATATAAACTTCATATATTGAAACAAAAATTTTATTCTACGATCCGATATTAAATAAAAAATACACATATCTATTGAAAACCCATTTTCATCATCAAAATTACTAGAAATGGATATAAGCGTACTCTTTTATGAAATCATGAAATCTAATAAAGGAATATAAAAATTACATTTTCCCATGATAGTGGAATATTTATTTTCTCTATTTACGTTTTGAATTGAACATTTGTTTATTAATTTTTCCCAATGTTCAATATAAAACCAATAAAAATGTTCCTTTTTGAAAACACGTTAGTGATGATAAATATAAAAATAATTATTTCTTTATAATTTCACACATTATGTTTCATGTAACCCTTTTATTATGAATTTCACATCTAAGAATTCATTTGTATATTTTTGGAGGGTTTTGAAGAATTTCATAATGTTTTGAGGATATTAAGGTTATCCAAAGTTTGAGAATTGATAGTAGAAAATGTTAAACACCCTGTAGAAACCCTATAATGGTATACAATGGGATATTTGTAAGTGAATGTTTAGGTGAATAATTATCCATGTTATTCTCAAACATAGGTGTATCCATGAGGAGTGGAAGATATTTAAAATAATTATTTTCACATGGTCTATCTAAATGTGCAGGCTAACTCTGCGTTGGATATTGGGACGCAATGGCTGTTGCATTGGTTGAAAAATCATCCGTCTAAAATGTACATAGTTAATTTTATGATCCGAAAAAGTGGATATCACTCGATTATATTGTAAAACTATTATTTTCACATATTTTCATCCTTACTCGGGTTTTCATCCTTTGGAAGGCCATGTAGACACTCACCATTGATCAAAAAGTGATTTATTAGAAAATCGTTGTCTTTTGATAGAGGGAGTGATTGTTTAGTATTCATTCGTAGTGGTTTTAATTTGATCCAATCTAATTTTGTATCTATGATTCATTGATTTAGAACATTGGGTATCAATATATTAAATTGTATGCTATTAATGTTAAGATATGTTTTTATTGATTTAGGGAACACGATTATGGTTGAAAAATTGTGTTATTATGAAAAATATGCAAAGAGGACACTATTTCCAATGGGTTTGCTTCGCAAAGAACCTTCATAGATCCCTTCATCACTTTTGGGTTGCGTGAAGCCCATCAGCACAGTGTACAATGCAAATTTGTGTCTCCCCTTTGGGATCACTATATAGGGAAGTGGTGTAATACTATGATGTTATGACATAATTGATGGAAATATTCATGTTCTTTGGTGACTACAATTCATCTATGGTCTCTTGGATTTTAATGGGATTCTATGTGAGTTCCCTAGAGAGATGTAAAGAGGACTCTCTAATGTAAAGGTGATGACAGTCAACTTCGTGGTTACAACAACTTTTCATAATCCACATCTGATGGGGAAGAAAAAGTGGCTTCATAACAAGCTATTTGTACTTCATGCCTCCTCTCACCAATATAAAACTGTCATCCCTCTGTCCTAATGGATGGATACCCCATCTTTTCCCATTATCACATCTCAAATCATGAAGTAGTCGGTGCTTTGAGAAGCATTGAGAAAATGAACTTTTCAAGGTATTTGAGCGTTGAGATGTACCTTTTCCTAATCTCAAATACAAACATCTTTAATAAGGGATTCCCCTTGCAAGGAAAAAAAAGCTATCACAAATGAAGGAACAACCAAATAGAACATGGATAATCTCAAAGAACTCATGATTCACTATATACCTTCCATGAAAAAATGGCCCCTAGGAAAAGGCAAGATCACTGTGCTTGGCTATGTACATTGCATTGCAATGTCATGCTTTTCAATTCAAGGACGATCTTTGAATTCGTACTCTGCGAAAGCACTATCACTGCGTGAATCACCCATTATACACATGTATACCTCATACCATGGCTAGGCCACACCACTTTGAAAAGGATACCCCTTCCCAGAGTCTCTCCACTTAGTGGAATACCATAGCATCTCATGTTCCCTTCTTATGAACCCTCTTGTATCGCAAACCCTTCTTTTATTCGGCCCTCCATGTTTGTAAGAAGTGATTTCATGGTCCCTAGTGTGGTGCATCATGTTTAATTCCATAGCCACATGCTTCTTCATATGGTTTTGATAACATATCTTTGTTCTACCCATAGCCACACAAACATGATCCCTTTAATGGACCACTCCACAAACCATCTCCACATGGCATTATAAGTCCCTTCCCATAAACTAGCATTAATGTGAAACAATTTTGTATGTCCTTGGGGTTCGAAGTGAATCCCCATCATCCAAGATGCTGAGAGTTAAATAGCAAATCACCATCGTCCTCATCACATGACATTAAACTGTAGCCTCTCCTCATTCAATATAAAGTGGGTTACCCTCCTCAAAAATTATCCATGTCCACAATTTCCCACGTCTGTGAGATCATCATCACAATTAATTAGATCCTCCATGAATGTAATGAATAATGTTCATGGGGGGTGGGAAACCATCTTTGTGAATTTCTAGAGGCCTTCTTATTGGAGGCAGAATCCATTATTCTAATTTCATATTCATTTTGAAAATTCAATAGAATAATTTTTCAGATGGAACTTCATTACCCCATCCCTCTCCCTTTGGTATTTAACTCCATTTGGCCTCAATGTTGGGGTAATTAAAAATCTCCATTACCCAGGGCCGCTACACACATGTACAACCGGCTCTATTCCTTGTGGAATCACCCTTCATGATGTGAGTGCCAGGTCATTGTGGCCTCTTGTTTCTCACTCCATGCATGTATCACATGGGCATAGAGTAAGCACTAACAATGGAATCCTCCATGGGCCTCCTTAGAGTGTAAGTCACTGGCCCCCATTCAAAACTACAAGGACTTTGATCTTTTCCCTCTCTAGGTAAGGTATCTTGGAAGCCTCCATGAGGTTCAATCCCATCACCAATCAGTCCCGACCACGTCACTTCAGTTCACCGCCATCCTGTATAATGTTAATCTGTATGTCACCCTTTTTCCTAGACGATGATAAACTATATGTATAACAATGAGGTGAGTTTTTATCACTATCTCCATGAAAGTATACGTAGGAAGCCTCCCCATGGTTCAATACCAATCTACAGTAAGTTGTTGTATTCTGCTTTTTTGGGATCCAACTCTCTGGACCCCCTGAAAGTTGGACCGATATCGGGATGGTAACCTTGTGTAGTCCACAACATCAACATCGGGACGCTACCCACCATGGACACCATTACCCCCTTCCTCCCTTCGAACTATGTGGGTTTTGATCAATTACTCCTAGACAGCATATATATGAATCCTCCCTAAGGATAAAACCCAATCACTATTAAACCAATTCAAATTATGTGAGTTTTGATCCATGAATCTTAGGTAGGGTATGTAGGAATCACTCCTATGGTTCATCCCAAACTCTAGAAAACATTTGTGTACCCTTTGTTGTGAACCACATCCTCGGTCCTTTCATTAGTGGTTTTATATCAACTATCAGGTCTGTTATCCACGCGTAAGACAAAATATGTTGTCAGGTCATTGTCCTTTGTGTACACCATTATTCAATTCCGTCATTATGAACTACATGGACAATGATTACCTATAATGGGGATACATAGGAAGCCTCCCTAAGGTTCTAGTACATCACTAATTTCAGATACTGGTCTTCCTATTATGCCTTCGTGTTTTCGGAAGGTAATGACCCAAGCAGAAATATATACTTCCTTCGAGTTCCCATCTTTGTGTCCATTCTCATGAGCCACCACCTCTAGAGTCTCATCGGCCCTCCAAACTATGTGGACATTGATTCCACACCATGATGTTATGTAGGATGCCTCACCGAAGATTAATACCAACACTACATTCACCTTCACATCTATTCTATCTAATTCCTCACTCATTTTCACTAAACAATCCATCATCCATTCAATAAACTATCAGGTCCACCATATCCTGGTAGGAGCATGGAATTTACTTGGGAAACTGGAAATTCATAATCCCAACACAATCCATAACCATCAAAACTATTTTGTCCCTATTGTGATGGGATGCTATCAATGTGTATATACCAAAATGCCTTTAGGTTTTTGTCCTTTACTTGCACCCCAATTCCATTTATCTCCCTTAAACCAATGTGTGTTTTTATACATGTCTCCTAGATAAGGTACATAGGAAACCCACATAAGGATCATTCATAGCCAAATATAAACCCTTTCATCCCATTTGTAAGAACCAAAGCATCTTCAAATCCTTCTTCATTAGATGTTTTGATCCACCCACCTAGTAAACCCCATAGGTGTACCTTCTTGTGGATTTACCCATCTAATCCACTCTTATCAGTGTTTGGATCAGTCCAATTTTTCTCTTCATGATGTTCAACTCACAGAATACCATGTGTTAATCATGGGAAGATGTTGAAAACCTTAGGGAAATTCTTATAGAATATAATTCCATGCACTCGACGTGGGATGAATCAGTCTTACAGACCCTTGAAAAGCCATATAATAATGTGGAAGAAACAAGATACATTATTGTTTAAGCATCCAAAAAATCCAGTGATGTCCTACATTACTACTCCACCAATTGAAAATATATTCCTGAACATGGTACGTTGGAATCTCATAATAGAATAATTATAATTAACCATCATCCATGATTAAATGTCACTCAGGATGAGTTTTATTAATAACATTTTAATCATTTAGGGATACTTGGACTAGGCAATGACTTGGGAATATGAATCCACAGAAGGAGGAACTGACATCCCATAAACATGTTTTGATCATGGAGAAAAGTTCCCTAAATAAGAAACAGATGTCTCCAGCCTTTATAAAGAATGAATGTTGGGACATAGCCAATGCATTATCACAGATGGATGTGTTCCCCAGTGAAAGAATCAGAAACAAAAATGGTGAAAATGACATAAAATTGTTCTCTTCAATGTGGTGATTATTAGAGTTTGAGACATCAGTGGTTTAGTGTATGATCAGATCCATCTATCTACCTCTAGGTCATGCCATGAAAAGTTTGGAACTGGTGTGAAACTCAAATGATTTTGAGGAGTTAGAAAATGTAAATTCTAGTCTATGCTATTATAATTGTAGATCCTTCTTACAAATCGTGGGATATAGAGTAGAATGGGGGAACTGGATGTCACTTTTTTCATTTAGAATTAATTGTACTATCATCATACTTTGATGACCCAATCTCCTATATCAGGAAATATATCACCACCCACTAACTGTTTTCAAGGCCATGGAAACCTCATCATGTCATTCCCAGAAAACTTCGTCTCTTCTAAGACGTCCTCCACATCCATGGCTATTGGAATCCCATTACCAATATCACAATATAAACTCTTTTATAGGATGTTCATCAACGTCTATATTTGATGGTATTAGGAAGATGGTATTATCCCAAATCTGGATATGGCCTGACATGACCTAGAGGATTCTGCACACATCTATTTTCACCACCCCAATGGAAGCTCAGGGAGCCACTACTCCCCAGTCTGACCTACAAACATTTCAAAAGTCTCTCCTCACAACTCTATGATGACTCTCTCCCTTACGCCAATGATGTGATAGATTTCGTGGTCATGCAAGATGTGATCCTGTCTTGGGGATACCAAGGGGGGCTCCCACCAGGCTGTGTCAATGCCACCACCCATTCCGACAGGATATGGAACTGGTGTGTTGTACTCCTGGTCCACCATCCCCGGTCTGGTTAACACGATGCCAACATCATTTACATGCTTAGGAGGTATCCCTCTAGGGTTTCCATCATCAATAGATATAGTGACCAGTGTCTCCACCGATGCATAAAATCAATGCCTTGATTATATTAAATAGGGGAACTTATATGAAAGCCTGAATCGATTCCCCACCCTCCCCATGGTTAGGTTGGGACGACTCTCTTGGTTGTCTTCGCATGTAGTTCCCATCGTGGGCCGACCCACGACAATGAAATCCAGCAACGAGGACCTCCCATGCCAACACCAATGAGAGTGCAAGTCCACCCTACCCCTAAGAATGACATGGAGGTACTCCTCATTCCACCATTAGCCTTAGAGAATGCCCTCCCAACCACACTGACATCCATCACGAGAGTTTCTTTCACTCCTGTTATCCTTGGTATGGAGTAATTCCAACATTCGCAGATCGACGATGTGAAGATCCACCTCTCTCAGTCAAAAACTAGTGTGGGGTTCCTCCTCCAATATTCACCACAAACGATGAAGGTCCAATTCATCCCATAAATCATATAAGTGAAGGTTTTCTCTAATTCATTGGTATCCAACATGGACGTATTCACCATGTTTAGTTCGACTGGTACAAAATATCCTCTCATAACATCACTGCTAAAGGAAACAAACATAGATGTACTGCCCATGATCTCAGCTACTCTAGTATAGGTCCTGCCTGCTATATCACTTCCCATAGGGTCTACCTTTGCACACAATATAGTGGACATGGATGCCATCCCCATGTTTCTTTTAAATTTTTTCTTGATTCCCCTATCACCCTGACTCAACCAGGAAGAAGTCCACTTCACTGAAGAATCTGTTTAGCTAATTTTCTTCCCCATATCAAAAACCTAAGGTTTCCCTAAAAACTATCTTGTGGTAGAAGGTCGGGTCACCACCACAGAGAGAATAACTCTGAGATTTTTAGACCAAGATTAAATAGAACTTCTTATCATATTTTGAGGAGGAATGAAATTCAGTAGTGTAACCCTATCCTCAATCCTCTGTGTTTGGGGCCTGGTTTGGAATAAGATGTATAACCCACGTCCTTCCCAAAAACGAGGTCCATCGGATTCCCAACTCCCACAGAAGAAACATCCCGGATGTGGATGATTTGGCCTTTTTAGGGTCAGGTTGTGCAATCCTCCCTATCATCTACTTGATAATTATCTACCTCAAACTAGATATCATTGATAGTTATTAAACAAACTAATAGTGTATGTGAAGCAGCATGAACCACCATCAGTAACTACATACCATCTGACTGACGATGTGGTTTCATGTCCATATTACTGATATGCGGTGTTGAGGTCATTGCATCATTCAGGGTACATCCTATGATGTGTCATTTTATCATCCTCATCATAGTATTCTCCATCAACTAGTATACCTTCTCATTGTTCCAAATGAATACTATTACAATTACCTTATCCACCTCCATTCAATGAATTGAAAAACCAATGGCCAGACCCCGAATCTAAGCTATGTATCTTGTGGGACAACTGTGATGTGGACCATTTACAAGAGATTTTTTTGCCAGTTACAACCACAAACATCTATAACCTAGAATCTCTTACCTAGTGGGATGTCACGTGCTATCCCCAAAACCTCTAGAAAATGCACATATATCTCTATTATTGATGGGTGGAGGGGCTTACCCCAAGAGTCAGAAACACTTTGAATATATTGTCCTGAAATTTATCATGGTCGACTTGGTTGTTC
This sequence comes from Viscum album, assembly GCA_963277665.1. Classification (NCBI taxonomy): domain Eukaryota; kingdom Viridiplantae; phylum Streptophyta; class Magnoliopsida; order Santalales; family Viscaceae; genus Viscum; species Viscum album. The sequence continues at coordinate 2,029,704,810 of OY728151.1, read as the reverse complement.
ATCTCATGGCTCAGTTCTCGGAGTCACCCAGTCTCCATCAGACCATACAGAAACAATTCATCCATATCATTAAAGATCACCACACAATTATTTAGGAGTCTTCACCCCATGTTCAGATATGTGGTAGGGGGAAGTATTCTTACCATCATTTTATTTATATAGGGTCTTGAATTTATCTGCGATATTTAGGATATTCCTTCAGGTGTAGTAACGGTTAACCTGGCCTACCTATCAGAGGAAAGGAACTAGCTATATCCTTTTATAGAGAACATACTCTCTGGGGTGCCACTAATATTTTATCCATTGGGAAGGGTTACACACCAAAAGTGAAATTTTATGGTCCATACTCCACCTTTTGAATCATTATCCATCAGTTGGAATCCCAATAAGGGAAATAGAATCTTGGAGTCATCAATCCCTCTGACTAGTATATATTAGTGATGAATATGGAAGAAGACACAAAAAGGGATGTGTTCCATCAAAAACTTGCAAAACTAAAAAATATGGTTGATGACCATCACATTGAATGTTATGTGGAACTGAGACCAAATGATCATAATCCTTGCCCATATTAGTAGGGGCAGGTACACCCTCCTCTGATGAGTTTCCACTGGGGGACATTGACCATCCATAGCATATAGACAGTGTATATGCCTAATTTTATGGAAATAGGGCATGATATGGCTCACCAAATCCACTAGCATTGCATGATTAAACTCATTGGGATGCAACTCTAGTTACCCCAGATACTCCATAGGCCGTTACACTAGAAATCTCATTGGTCATCCAACTAGCCGATCCACGAGCTTATCGGACTACTAATCATGTTGAAAAAAAATACAATGCAATGGTGTTCAAGGATCATCGTCATGATAGGAATCCCCACCTAGATTATCCAAAGTTGGTGATATTATCTGCATTGAGGCCATGGAAACATGATAGGTGGCAATTACACTAGATGGAAATCCATATCATGCATTGGTGGATGATATGATTTTACCACCAAGTTATATAAATCTACATTTTCCCCCTTTAATTTAACAGGTGATTTGTTACATCATGTATCCCACATCACCTCAAGGTGTGGACCCATGCTGGGAACTCCAGCATAGCTGGAGGCCACCAAAAACTGGTGTTTCGTACACACATTGGAAGGGATTCCATATGTTTGGTACAACAAGCTTCCCATTGGGTTAGTTTTATATTGAGAGGATCGTCATAGGGAATTCATTTACCCTTTATGGTAAACCTCCCTTAAAATGAGTATTGTAGACCTCATAATGTGCAAGAAAATGCATGATGAGGGATTCACAGACTTTATCGCTAGGTGTAAAGATCCATATATTATCTAGAATTTCTGTTAACATAGGAACAACTATCGAAAATGATTTTGGTGAATATCAAGAACTAACTATACCCTATATCATAATGAATAATTACCCATGGGGATTTTTGGAGATCTCTATCAAATCCCAGTGTCTAGAGGAAGCCTTGCCGGAGGCCAAGAAGGCATGTCTGATGCCTCATGTAGTTCCCTCGAGATGAGATGCCAATGTAGAGCCCGCCGAAGTTTCCCAAATAGATTCCACCATATAGATAGAGATATTAAAAATGAAGAAACATAAAAATCCTCATTGATACCCATCACCTCATGCATAGTCTTAGACCAGAAGAGCCCACCTCATAATTGGCAGGCACCCCTGCATAACACGCCGTCACCACCTAGGTGGGATAACTGGGTTCCACCACCCCTACTGGAGCATCAAGCCACTAGTTATGGCCATGCTCTCCAATAACCATTATTGGTTAAAAGGAACCAACCTACTCATTTAATGAGGCTCAATTCCCTTTTTATTTCCATATTTTCATGGAGAAATTAATTCTACAATTGATGGAAAGTAGGAGGCCTGAAGGGGAATATCTCGCTGATCACCCAGATTACATTCCCTATAACCATATCATTGGGGAAATCCTTAAGTAGTTATATGTGTTTAAATTCTAGATCCAAGACCATTTTGATAAAACTATATTCATGTTAGGTCCTACCCATGTTCATGTGTCATGTGTGTTCATAAATCCTGACAACAACAATGATTGTGAAAATATGTGGCAGCAGGTTTCCAACTATGGGTCTCAAAAATATGTCAAATGGATGGATTATAAGGTAGTCACTCATTACAATGGTGTTATCCATGAATGTTTGAATTGAACCAAGACTTTAGAAGTCATCATGATACCTACTGTCGCTGCTTCTGTGTCGAAGTCTCATCCTTCTTCTTCCACAAAGTGCATGCATCGGTGATGCAAGGGAATGAAGAGTCCTCCATCAATTCCATCTTCACACCATAATTTCAGTGATTCTAAGCCTCTGGTGTTGAAACATTCCCCCATATATTGTCTATTCTTAGAGTTTTCCCAATGTGACAACCATGGGTATGCATCAGTTTATACTGTGGAGCTGGAAAAACCCAACATGGCTCCAAATGACAAAGGGAACTAGGAGGATCATCCCAACGTCCCCAAATAACACCAATGTCTATGGGGTCATGGTTTTATGTTTAATCGGGATGTTATGTTGGTTACTTCTATCCATGTTGTGAATTCCACTAAAACCAGGCAATAAGCCCAACGTAGAGCTCTGCACGTGCAACATTCTCATCTTATTTCACCAGATCTGCCTTCATCGTCATTTGTGATACATGATCATGGAGATCTAGCACGATCATGCTACGATAATGCTTGTTCTATTTAGGATTGGCGTAATTCATAAATCCATCTACTAGTAGTCAATCCATGTATTTCGAATAGTGAGTTACAGAACATTCCAAGCAGTAGTCGGTCACCGAATCAACCAGAAGGGCCTGTCATACCCCCTTCCATAAAACGTTCTTTTTTCAGCATTAGTTCAGGCATGGAACAAATTCATGATATCTTCATGAATCGTTCCAGCATTCCTATGATTCTCTCTATCCTTGAGGCTCATCACATGTCATTAGATGTGTGCAAATCCTTTTCCGAGGCTTTAAAAAAACCCTTTAGTTTAAGATAGAGGTAGTAGCTGCAGAATCCCTCCAAGATGAGGACTTCAAGCATGCTAAATGTTATGAAATTATCTTCTGATATGGATAATATGAAGGTTAAAGAATATAAGGGAATATCCCCCCAATGTACATCACCATAAATTTCAACAGTGTGGATGTTTTCCACTGCATTTTCGACATAGGGTCAGGGATCAAACTCCTCCCAACCTAGACATTCCGAATGATGGGGTTGTCCAAGGATGATATGAGTCCCAATGACAAAAAAATACAAGGTTATGATTGGACGGAATAGACACCAGTAGGCAAGATCCAAATAAATTCCTAGTTTGGTGTCTTGGTTTACAGCATAGAGTTTTTGGTTGTTACATATGACATTTCTGATAGTGCGTTGATGGGTAGGCCATTACTCTACCTGCAAGCAGTGGTCCCTTCTACATAATGACAATGCCTTATATACTACGATAATGGTCGAGTAGGAATAATCTGAGGTGATGTGATACCCTTTTCCTTTTTTAAACCCACTACCTAGATTCCTACTTATACATGCACAATGATTAATAGATTCAGGCTATCAATGTTGAACACACTACGGCTACGACAGACCCGTGGAAAAACCTACATGATTCCAACATTTTCCCGATCCACCTATTGGAGGCCAAGACACCATATTTGGAAAAATTGTTTTCTTTCTCTAGAAAGATTGTGTAGAACATTACCATGTCCTAGAGATTTATTAAGTTCCCCTTGTAGTCCACTAAAAATCAGGATTGGTTGAACCTAGAGCCCCATTCTCCCATATTTTATCATGATGTCCACCCCATGGAAGCATAAATACATAATACATACATGTTTATCCATGATAGGTTATATCATCTCAATTTTATGCACACCAATTGCTTTGGTATCATATAATATGACCCTTTAGGTCAAAGGCTAGATGAGATCTGATCAAAATCTTTTTTCACAATGATTTCAGTAGTGCATGATCCCTCTGGTGATGTTTCCACTGTCGTTCAGAAATGCACCATTGTCCTATCAGAATATGACTAAATAGAATAAATGTCTCCTAAAGATGATTCCACCTTTGTAATTGAATAAGTTTTTTTATAGTGTGATCCTCCCACATTCTAAGGGGGTTTCTCCCCCATGGAAACTAAATTTGTAAAGTAGAACCTCAGTAACAAGATGGATCTAAACCCCACATTGATTAGTGTCGCTTTATCATGTAATGAGAAACAATGATACATGGACTTTCTCAAGTAACATCCTGTTGTATTTTCTTATAATTGTGAAAAGATTCTAGAACTAGATTCTCCTGTCAGGGTCCACCACCACAGTCCTCAACAAAATCATCACGGGTTCAAATAGCCTCCCAAAAAGATTCAACATTCTCACGGTGCCATGATTGAGGCCCAGGTTGATAATCTCACCACATATGACTTCGTCAAGGAGGTCTAGTACTTTAGATGGTTAGCTAACACTATGACTATAAGAAATAAGAATAGACATATCAGAGTCTCCATCTAATTCCTAGATCTCAACCATCACATTCAGAATGAGGATATTCCCCTTCCTAGGATAGAACTACTGATTGATGCCACTACCAGGTTCTAGGATCCCTTCTTTGTGGATGGGTGTTCCGGGTATAACCATATTTGAATATCCCTTGATGATAATGTTTCTACAGCCTACATGGAACCACAATGTACTTTATACTTCCTGGTAATTCCCATTTGTCTATAGAATTCAAGTTTCACCTATCAACATTACATGCATCACATATTTAATCTGACCCTCGAGAAATTGGTGGAATGCCACATGGAAGATGTAGTGGTAAAATCTCCCAATATCCAGGACCATAAATATGTTATTGAGAAATTATTCATAATATTTTAAACATATGATCTAACGATGAAACAATTGATGTGATCTTTCGTGGTCACCATAGAATGGATTCCTGGAAAAGTTTTCAGATATAGAGGCATCATGATCGATCTAGAGAAGATAAATACCATCAGTCAGATATCTTACCTGAGAAACATTTGGGAGCTTTGAGGTTTTCATGGACACATAACCTATATAGGCCAGTACATCCCAAATCTAAATAGATTTTCTATGCCCTTTTTCTAGATCATGAAAAAATGTTATGATTATAAATGGGATGAGGAGTGTCAGACTGAATTTGAGGAAATCAAGTAGTACCTATTACAACATCTTATTCTGATGCCACCCATTTCTGGAAAACTGTTGGTCATTTATGTGACCATTATGGAAAGATCTCTTGGTATCATTATCACCGAGATGAACTATGATGAAATATACAATATATTATATTATCTCATCTACATGATCATCGATACATAGACAAGATATTCCTCTATCGAGAAGAGATTCCTTATAGTGGTGTTTTTAGTGAAAAATTGAGACATTCCATATTGCACCATGAGATAAAGCTACTAAACTAAGTTGATCTACTGAAGTAAATTATGAACATCCCCATGTTGATAGGAAATATAGCTTGGTGGGTAGTGATCCTCTAGAAGATCAAAATTATGTTTGTCCCACATAATGATATCAAGGGATAGCATTGGTAGAATTTAATTCCACCCATCTATCTCCAGTAGACTAGTCTCTGTATATTATATTTCGAGATGAGGCAATACTCTATGTTGATCAAGAAATTATAAGTCGGAAGATTCAATTTGATGGCACTTCCCGCTGCCATTCTGGTAGAAGAGTCAATTTACCATGACTCAACAGATTGGACTAAGGTATTGCCTTCATCACATCATCATAGGTTGCTCTATGTTATTAATTCTTGCTATTAAACAGATCAACAAAAATGAGGTAGAGTAACATGATATCATTATGGGTTTCGATCTGGAACTTGAGAGTTACATCCCCCAATTATGTGAAAGGGGGCTTCAAATAAGTCATGAAGAATAGGAATGGTGATTATGTCATCATGAACCAAGATCTCATACCACTATTATAAATTACGCACAAGACAATGGCCTAGTTCCCATCTTGAAAATAAGTTACTCATGTCCATTGATCATAGAATGGTCTAGGAGATGCCTTGGAATTCAGGAAATCATGTCCTAAAGAACCAAAATAGGATGATTTGATTATGCATGTGGCACATTTGAGATTCAGTAACCCCGATAAACTAAAACATGATTATATGACATAGGTAATCCACCTTACTACCAGTAACTCCACGTCGGGACACCAAGGTCCCCTAGAATCAGTGTTGGAAGTGACACCTAATTGGATGACCCCCTTTATTGAGTACATCCAACACATTAATCTCCAACTAGAAAAATTCATTCGTGAATGAATATGAGGGAATTCATTGCAGTTCACCTCCAAGAGTGGTCCTAGTCTTTAAAGGAATCTCTAGAGGTGCATAATTTATCGGATTCACTTCCATATTATTTATGGGGTGAGATTTCGAAAGTCATGTATTATATTCATTATGGTTCCTGAAATGCTCATCGGACAGGGATGAAGCTATCTCATCAGATCTAGAGAATGTGATTTGTTTGTCCCTCCAGGATTTGTACATTTATTGAGTTTTCAAATAGGTTCCATGCATGGAAAATCCATGCTAATTTTTTTCATCATACGCCAGAGCATCTCCACACTACCCTATACACGGGTCCATTTTGGGTCTGGGGACTCGATGTGGGGAACTGTATACATTAGGGACAGCTCGCCAGTGCATTTTTATCCCGACTGCTATGGATTCATTTTCCAAGTGGGAAAAGACAGTTCCATCCTTGTAATTCAATGACTATTATATCGTTGAGTTCATGAGATCCAAAATCGTATATTGACTTCACGTCCCTCAAGTTGTCCTCAATGGTAACAAAACCATATTCTGGGAAGCTGAAATGAAAACGGCGTACTCAAATTAAAACAACCATTCTAATCATACTTTTCCCTGTCTGGTGAAACCAAATTGGATGATCAATGAATTTAACAATATCATCTCGAAAATTTTGCAGAAAACTATTGGTTTGAACAAGAAGAGTTTTCTGGAGAAATTCTCTAATTCTCTCGGGGCCTATCGGATAAAGATTCATAATTCCACTCAGGTGACCTAATATTCCCTAGTTTATGGAATGGAGGAAGTCCCACCAAAAGATATTCATTTTCATTCATTTCACACTACTATATATCATCATAAGACACCATATAAGGTGATTAAATCCATCTAGATGAACTAGAAGTAGTCTATGAGAAAAGGCTTTTTGCCCTATGCAATCTTGGTTGGTATCAGAACAAGATAGAAAGATCATTCCACAAGAATGTTCACCTATTCTCTTTCTAACAATGTGGTGTGGTTTTTTTCGTGATAATGAAAATAATAAATTGTAGGAAACCACCAAAACTAGAACCAAAATTGGAGGGACTTAATAACATTCAAAAGGTTTACCCAAATAGTGCATACACCCTGGTAACCATGGATGGATAGTGTATTCCACCCCTACCAATGATAAATTCCTCAATCAATATTTTTCATGAATAGTCCTACATGAAGTTAAACTATACCGTCATCCCCAAATAATTTTTAATTCCATGATATGTCTATGATGAATGACATAAAACTACCAAGAAACCATACCACAAGATGTTAAACTACTTTATCATCATCCATGATGATAATGTGAGAGAAGTAGGTATACCATTTCCTTCATAGCACTATGAAAATAAAAAATGATCCATCTGTGTCCATTATGATTGATGTTAAGCTACAGAACAACATAAAAACTATATATGGATTGATTCCTACCCTTGAAAGATACAATGGAATGCCAAATAAAATCATTATTTTCCCCAACCCCAAACATCACGATCTCCCTTAGGTCTCAATACTTGAACTTAATTCTTCTCAAAACACATGTTGTGGTGTGGGCCTTGCTTTCCTTCATTCACTTCACGTTTATCATGATTGTACCATGTATTCCCCTCCTTCTTGATCTACACCACTTTTTTCTTTACCACTTTTCATTAAAATGAACAGGAATATTCATGCTTCACATGTTCCATTTATTTGGATCCCCATAAACATTCACATACAGAAGGTCCCTCAAATTGTATAGATTCTCGACCTTATGGATCTACTACAATTTCAGGACAATGTCTTAGAGGGTCTTGAATGACACATTGATTCAAGTCGCATGTTGCAGATATTGTTAGTAGTAGATTTTCATTTTTGGTACAAATTTCAGGTCCCATGATAGGATTGATGTGTTTTGGACAAAGACAACATACATTTTCTGTTGTTATCACCATCCCAAAATGTCCAAAATATTGGGCCCATTGACTCATTTTGTCCTAGTGTCCCTTAAAAACCCAATGTTCCTTGAGCATGAATGATGGTCTGGATGGGATCAACCCCACCCGATCTATTTTCATCATTGTTGTACCCTTATATACTATAGATAACATGTTCCCATTTATTATTTCCCACACCAGGCATTGGAAACGTGGGATTAGAATTTTTGGAATGGAAAAACTTCATATTGTGTCACGTAATCATGGTCTAAGCCCTATGACCATAAACATATATCACTAATGTCCTCACAACACAATGTTAAACTATGTGATCCTTCTTTGATGAGGGACATACAATTACTTATCACTCATCCTGCATGATGATAAACTATAAACAGGATGGTACTTTCCATTTGTGTCCTATCCTTAGGTCCCTCGTCCTTTACTCCCCCTTTCCCATGTTATCTGTTAGGATTTTGTGGCATTGTATGGACTCTATGTCCTCGTTCACATCGAGCTATTATTTTCATGCCAGACACACATCCCCTGGAGAAATCCTTCTTCACCCATCATCCTTTCTACAATATGTTAAAATTCATGGGTATCGTAAAATATTACACATCCCAACATATGTATTTACATTAACCAACACATTTGAATGGACCCTCGAATAACATGTATAATAGACCACAATGATCTCCTACAATCTTGGGCCAATGCCCCTGAGTATTTTGAAGAAAAATTTAACATAATTCATATGTCGTGAATATTTTTAGTGGTCGATGATCAAAAAAAATTTCCATTTCAAGGCCTCATGAGATGAATAATATGTTTTGAACATGGTCATTAGTTAATATCAATCCTTATTTTCGTTCTATGGTCTCCAATATGACAGGAATAATTATTCACCTTTTATGCCAATCAGTCTCACCCACATGACATTAAACTTGGAATCTATTGTCTTAGCTCTATGACAATAAACATGGATATATCAAATCCTTTTCCCACGAATTTAAACTAAATGGGCTATAGAGAACAACGTATGGATTGATACACATCCCCATGTGATGCTTTGGAATTCATGAACATACATTTTTTGGGTCCTTCCCGGGTACATATATTCATTCTCTAGGACACTTTTCATGAATTCTCTCTGGGAATTATGAATGGTGTGGCATATTCTGGACTATGTCTTCACTAACATAGGATTATTCTCCCTACCATATACATTCCTCTTCGAGATACCATCTCCTATACATGACCTTTTGGAATGATTTGAAATTGCACAACATATCTCAAGAACTACATATGGCTTGATTCCCATCCTCGTGGTATACATATGGATGACCAAACATTTTTCCATTGAGGCCATCCCTATTTCATAAAAACCACTTCTTCCTTCTATCTACATAAACTATGTTCTCTAGGAGGGTGTATCTAGTGTGGTTTGGGATTATATCCCCATTTATATTGGGTTTGAAACATCCATACCACATACCTCTCTATTGAGAGATATACATCCCCCTTTCCCCTGCTAATCATCTTGAGGCGTCAGCTCTCAAATAGGTCCCATCAACCCTCTTTAGAAATTCACCAATGATACTTGTAGAACTCTTGTTTAGAACCCAATATTTTGAAATCTACATATACATGGTATCTCCAATTTTATTGCTTAAGGATTCACATTATTTGGGAATTCATCATCTTTCACATTTTAAAGGACCCCAAAATGGAATGGATGTAAGGCCTTAGTGTTCTCCTACCATAATGGGACAACATCCCCGAGGATTTTGAACAAAAATTGGAAAAATTCCCCATGCTGTGTAATTGGTCAGTTGTCAAAGCTCATTGGTTTGTTCCCATATCAAGTCACATGATTTTAATGTTGTGATTCAAACACTGTCAACAATTATCCTCAATCTTTACGCCACCTTCATTAATTCTTACTTATTGTTTGAATGATTCACATCCTTCTACACTCCATCATATACATGTGGAAGTTTTACATTCTTAATTAAGTCCCTCAATATGAATTTTCATACTAAAAGGAAAAAATCTATGTTGTGGAGACATTTAGCTCTCCACGCCATTTTCCATTTCTCTATATTCCACATGTTATGATGAAAATATCAAAATTTTTCTCCCACATTGTACAGAACTCACATGGGCTTAGGGATTTGCTCATGGTTTATTCAAACTTTGAAAAGTCTCTCATCATACGGTCCAATCTCAGTGATCATAATCCAATATCTTCATCATCATTATTTCATGAGGTTAAAATGATAGAATCTTTCTTGAAATATTGACGAATTAATTCTCATCCTTATGGGATAAGTAGGAATGCCCGAACATTTTGACCTTCGGTCCAGCTCAGGATATGCTAATTATCCCATTCTATTCGGCCTTTTGATGTAGAATCATATAGGATTGTGTAGTCTGTCATATAGGCTTATGTCCTCATTCACAATGGGTTTGAAATATCCTTGCAACATACTCCTATTTTAATAGATAGTATCTTATACCCATATTCTTGTCGTATGGTGTTAAACTACACGACATAGTCCAGAAAATCATATGGATTGACTCACATCCTCATTGGATACATTGGAGATCCTGGAAAATTTTAATCAGGCCCAACCTAAATTCCACATTCAGTTCCCCAGCCTGAGGTTTCCCGATAAAGGGCGTGGTGTGTTGTGGACAACTTTTTTCCTCATTGACGCCAATTTTTTCAAAAACCACACCATTTTTCTCCCTTGTTTCTTCCCATCATGTTCTATGTTATTTGACCATAAAATACGATCTTTTGATAACTATGTATGGATTCATTCCCATCCACATGGGATACATAGGAACTCCAGGACAGATAGTCATCAGTTCTAGCCCCAGAAACATTTATTCCCCCATTCTCCCATGGAGAAGATGTTAAAATTCATCCCCAATCCATGAATCATGACATTAAAATTTGTATAGGTTTTCACACAGAATGTGTAATGATATGGAATGTACCCTTGGTCTTCACACAAATTATGTTTTACTACTTCACCACACTACGTACATTCCATTAAACCAGGTCCCCTATCAGTGATCCACTATAATAACTTAAGCTAGTAGTTTGTATCCTTGGGACAATTGTCCCTAAAAAGGGATTTGACTCCCTCAAATCAGACATGTCTCGGTTTCATACTTAAATACAACATGGTGAAGATTCAAATAATTTGGTTACCTTAGGAACATTCCATTGTATCATGTCCATTATTAAATACAACTTTAAATGAATTTCCATACTATTCAATGTCTTAAGGGACCCCTTTACAGCCTGGTCTCATGTCACATTGGCTCGCCTACCGTCTTGGGCCAAATCCAGAGAATTTCTCAGATGATATTTTGTGATAGGTCCCATGATTCCAACATGTTCACAAGTATAACATTATTTATTTGTCCCCACAAAAGGATAATGTGAAATATATATTGTATTTCTATCATGGTAAACAATGTTCATTCATCGTCACACCACCATATTTTTTATCCATATCTCGATTTATAGAATTCTCATCTTATCCCTCCGTTATGTTAATTTAGAATTCTAGCATACTCGGTTTCCCCACTCAATTCATCTATATACGTTCTGTAGGTGGGTCAGTAATATTAGGATATCCATCAACTAATGTTCCATTTCACCTAATATGTGCCTCCTTATACCGGGAAAATTCCAACACCACTCCTTATTTCCCACTTTTAGCATGACTCACAATGGAATAGTAGTTTTGTATAGATGTGTATTGGTGGAACCGTACCCAACATGCCTTCCTTCCTACATGACATTAAACTGCATTATTAGAACAACATATGGCTTGATTCCCAACTTAATGAGAGACATAGGAATGACCGAACACTTTTTCTCAGGACCAGCCCAATTTATTACACTTCAGTCTCTCAACCTATGATTTCCCCTTATGATTGTGTGGTGTGGTATCAAATGACTTGGTCCTCATTCATATTTGATCTATAACGTCTGCACTGACTACTCCACTTTTGGAACTCCACATTTAATTTACATCCTACCGTATGATGTTAAACTACACAGGACTTCCAAAACTATGTTTGGATTCATTCCCATTATCATGGGATACATTGGAACACCCGAGAATTTATCTTATTGTCCAACATGAAAAGTATCCATTTTGGCCCCTTGGAGAGAGATCTCTGTTCGTGGCATTTGATGTGGTGTGGACATCCTTCTTTCGTCATACACATCACGATAATAGTTACCGCATCATGTACCCCTTCAGAGACCCTTCCCCCATACATCTTTACTACATGACGTTAAACTGAAAGGGTCCTGCAGAACTACATATGGACTGATTCTGACCCTATAAGTATATGTAATGTCATCTAAATATCTATTTCCAAGATCCATCAATGTTTTGGTAAACCCTCTAATATGGTTTTTTGTCCTCGTACACCCATGTGGGACCTTTCATTACCTACGTCCTCACTATATGACATAAATATACATGAATATCAACTTAATTTTCCTGAAATAAAACACAAATTAATTATAGGTAATCACTAATGTGGTCCTGTCTTGATGTAGGATTGATCCTGGTTCAGACCAATGCACCCAGCAAATTTTTTTCATCACAATTATTTAATATTGATAGTGTTTGGATCCATTCGAACAACCCATCACTCCACCCTCCATGCGTTGTGTGACTATTATTTAAATTATCATCCTCATTCATGACTGAAGGAAAACCCAAATACTAAATATGCATGGCCAATGTCTTGACAATTGTATTGGGCTAACGTTCCACAAGACTAATGTCTGACATTTTGATTTAAGGCCAGTGTTTCGAACATGGTCAGTGGTAACCCCTAATTTTAACCTCATTTCAGGTTAACTAAATGGGGATACTATATTCTGAACAAGGTCAATTGTTATCATTAATTTTCATTCTATACATGCTATTTTCTAATTATGGGTATTGTTATTCACATGTTCTATTACCCGTAATTCTGATTGATACTAAGGCCACTAGAATTTTCCATCTCATTAACTAGAGCACATTGGGAAAAGTGGAAATTCAACTTCTATGAGACAATTGTTTCCTAGTAAGGCTTCCCACTTTAACCCCATAAATCTAATTCATTTTTCTAGACCCCAGATTCCTAAATAATGGTTGGAACTATTTTATTCAATAGAAATAATGATGTGTTAATCCTTATTTCTCACATCGTGCACAACCCATGTGTCCTTATGGATTAATCTCAAGATATTTCATAAATGTGATAGAAATGAAGAAAACTAAAACCAATAATTAAACACATGCATGCAACCAACATAAACAAGAAGAGTATCAAAATACATTTATGATTTCACAAAAATTACAATGCCCAAGGATTTGACCCTCCCAATGAAGGGTTTACATCTTTAATGGATCATCCTTTCTCCGACACTCTCTGGATTGTAGAATCCATGATTTAATGTCCCATGTTGTGCTCCTGCTCTTCCTTGATGGAAATGACATGTAGTTCATATGCTTATATCCAAGACCATTCCTCATCAGTTCTAATAATATCCTTCTCTTCTGAGTCTCGCATCATCTGTTATTTATCCTATGTCATCTAGTCCTTTAGTGGTCATATCTTCCATTATTCTGCATCAACGATATAAAGATACTCAGTTTCCTACATCGTTAACAATTGGATATCATTGTCAGACTCCTATACTCTCTTGATTTTAATGGACATCCTCTACTTCCAGCACACCCCGAGGCTGTAGTCATGTTCCCATATTTTCTCTCCTAGGATGTCACTAACGAGCATATGAGTAAGCTGAGTATCCACTCCCCTAGGACATAGTTTGTGTAGCCGAGAATGAAGAATCCAGAAATGGTATATCCATTATTATTTTGGTTTATCCCAAACGATGAATATGATCATCATCTTTGAGCAACAATAGATGACCATATTGTCCTCATTATCAGAAGCCATCTCATCCCGGTCCATGGGGACGGTAGGATCATATGTGGGAAATTCTTCCAAGAACTGTTCAGGAAGATCACCATCCCGTGTATAGTTGACTTGGTCAAGTTTCATGTCAGGTGATTGATCCCCATCGTCAGATTCCACCTCAATGACTTTTGGTTCCGTCCTACTAATAGTCCCAGTAGTGATCAGGAGAGTTGGGGTGTGGTCATTAAGGGTGTTCGCTTCTATGGCCATCATTGTAACCCTGATAATGGTAAAACCATGATCCCCGACAATCCTTGACAATGAGGCAACACCATTAGAAAAACATTTCATGTGACAATACATAGATGTCAGTTTTCTTGATACGATGGACGGAATATAAAAATTATGTGAATAAGACTTACATAGGTCAAATAGTCAAATTATCCCCTATGATGTTTGGAAATACGAAGACTGTGGGAGAACCACCATGGGGGTCTTCACCACACTAGGTATGGTAATCACCATGCTCGCAGGTGCATAGCTGGATGCTGCATCCACTATTCTATGGGAAAATGTTTTTCATATGAGGCCCTCATGAAGATGTTGACTGTTATTTGGAATGGCCTAATAGAACTAAATGATGATAATTGAAAAATAGTTTAGAGTTAAACTTGTGAGCCTTTGAAACTCTTCCAACTCCGAGATGGAGACCTCACCTTCCAGTAGAGGGAAAACTCTACAATCCTCTTCCCCTAGGAGGACTCATCTGATTCTTTCAGAAGGAAGAATCCATACCTCAATTCCGTGGATGATTACTGTAGAGGGACTATTATATTGATAAACACAATCACCTGATCGGCCCATGGAGTCATCATCCTCGATAATTTACTACTCCCCTTCCACCTATGATAACGAAAATTCATCCCTAGTGTGATCAATCCCAAAAAAATCGTCCCATGATAGTTCAGATTGTTCCACATTTTGGAAGGATAAAGGAATTTTCTATTAACATCCCAGATGTCCCATGTCACTCGGAAAATTACATCCTCGTGAATATCAATATGGCATACCCACTTCCCTAGAGCCAGAGTTGGTATCCTATAGAACCCACTAGGTTGCCTCCATTTTCGATGAATCTTCTCCCTTTGGACAACTGGGTCCTCATCCACCACCTGCCTCTTGATTGGCACATGCCTCACCATTACCATAGCACCGCCACCACGGGAAATTCTTTCCGCCTATCAGCTACTTTATCAATGTTGAGAAGGATCCCCATCACTGACAAATATGTTCGGACACTTCAACATCTCGCCTGGGCATGCCCCCTCTGAAATCATGGAATACTCCTCCACTAGCCCATATAATGATGTTGGTGGAAACATCTCCTTCCACTACTTTCCATCCTCAAGTGTAACCATGATATGTTTGTACAACCTTGTTTGTATGTTTTATTTGTTTTCAAATGGTTTCAATAAAGGTCAAAATGAAGAAAGAACTTCAATGTGAATGGAGGATGATTTTAATGAGGATTTCGGGATATTTGTTATGGATTCATAGCATTAGATGCCACATTTGAGAAATTATCTATGTTGTCGGAATTCAGAAAATTGTTGAACTAATACTAAGTTCAATTAACATGTGTCAAATGTGACACATTTTTAACAACAATGAATAATGGTTAAGTATCATCCATTTAATGACACTACTAGAAGTCCACCAATTACCAACGGTTCTGAACTGTTTGTACTGGCCAGTAAACCATTGGTATATTCTATACCAATAGGTTCCCAATCAATTTCCATGTAAGCCATGGGTAATGTCTTATACCAACGGTTCTGTGTAAACTGTTGGTATATGTGTTAAAGTAAGAGATATATCAACGGTTTCACAAACCGTTGCTATATGTTACCCTTATATGAATTGTTCTAAACCATTTGTAAATAGTGTACAACATATATCCAAAGCATATACCAACAGTTTTTAGAACTGTTGGTAGAAGTTTATACCATTGATTTTAAAAAACCCGTTGGTATAATATACTTCAAAAGGCTATACCAATGGTTTTAAAAACCATTGGTATACATATGAAGTAGCTCCACAATATCCTACAACCCCCTCCAACCTGCAACTCTCCATGAATTGTATGAACACATAAAAATATAGAATGCAAAAGCATACATGGGATGTTTAAAATTCATCCAGAATTTAGAAATTAAGAAATATAAAATTCATTACTCACTCAATACACAACACAAGCGAAAAAACCAGAATCCAATACATCAACTATCCAATATATCTAGAATTGAAATGCAATAACACCCATAACACCAATACGAAATTAAAATACAATACATCCAAAATCAAATACACATAAAATTATTCAATATTTCATATTAATTACCAATACAGCCAAGATCCAATAAATCCAGAATTTAGAAATTTAGAATTGAAAAGAAATAACACCCTAAGAGTTTTCAAAATTTAGAATTCACATCTCACTCAAACCAAAACTCCAATACACACAAGAGAAAAATCCATCACGTTATAGGAATAACATGTGATGTTTACTCATGGTATTGGGTTGACTATCATAAAACAAATTGAAAAAGTTGTTTAGATTGGACAAAGATTATGATACCCATAAGATAGACAATGGTAGTGGTCATGTGCTTAGACCTAAGATGTGTTATAGGAAGCATCATGCCTTAGATTGGGGTGTGGTTGACTCGTCCATGTCACAAATGACCCATGGATCATTTTCCTTAAGTATAAAAACAATCTGAATGTGTTTGGTTGGTTTTCCGTATGAATGTTGTTGTTTTCACTTATAATCCCGCCCATATCAAATAAAAGTGAGATAGTTTCATTGGAACCAGCCACATTGTCCCTTATATTGAGGCGGCGTCAACTCTTACACATAAAAAATGACCCATGGATCACTCTACAAATGTATCAACATAATCTGAATGCGTTTGGTCGGTTTTCCATATGCAAGTTATTGTTTTCACTTAAAACCTTGTCCATTTATAATAAATGTGAGACAGTTTGACTTGTACCGGCCACACCGTGCCTTTTATTGAGGATGGGTTGACCCTTTAATGTCACAAATGACCCATGGATCATTTTCATAACATATCAACAGATTCTGGATGCATTTGGTTGGTTTTCGGTATGTCAGTTGTTGTTTTCACTTAAAATTTTGTCCAATTCAAAAAATAGTGGGACCCTTTGAGTGATACCAGCCACACCATGCCTCATATTGAGGTGGGGTTGACTCGTATAAAACAAAAATAACCCATGAATAATTTTCCTTAAGTATCAAAAAAATAAAAAAAAATTTGTTTGGTTTTCTTCATGCAAGTGGTTGTTTTCACATAAAATCCTTTCCATTTCAAATAAATGTGAGACATTTTTAGTGGTATCGGACATAGCGGGCCACATTTTAGGCGGTATTGACTTTTTCACATCAGAATTGACCCATTGATTATTGTCATATTGTATCAATAGAATCTGATTGTGATTGGTTGGTTTTCTTCTATGCACGTTGTAGTTTTCACTTAAAATGTTGTCCCTTTCAAATAAAATTGAGACACATTGAGTGTTAATGGCCACACCGTCCCTCAGATTGAAACTGGGTTGACTCGTAGACATCAAAAATGACCCATGGATCCCTGTTCTAATGTATCAACACAATCATAATATGTTTGGTAGGTTTTACGAATTTTTTTAGTTTTTACGTAAAACAGTGTCCATTTTAAACAAAAAAGAGCCATGTTGAGTTATACCAGCCACAACGTGACTTGGATTGAGCCAATGTTGACTCGTACATGTCAGAAATGACCCATGGATCATTTTCCAGAAGAATAAATACAATAATAAATCATTTGGTCTATTTTTTGTATGAAAGTTGTTGTTTTCACTTAAATTCCTGTCCATTTCAAATAAAAGTGAGACAGTTTGAGTTATACTGGCCACAATATGCAAAGGATTGAGGCGGGGTTGACTCATACATGTCCAAAATGACACATGTATTGTTTTTCAAATTTATCACCAGAATACGAATGCGTATGGTTGGATTTTTTTTATGCAATTTTTTGTTTTAACATAAAATCATGTCTATTTCAAATAAATGTGAGACAATATTAGTGGTATCGGCCACACCATTTCATAGATTGAGGTGGGGTTGACTCATACACATCAAAAATGGACCATGGATCATTTTTATAAAGTATCAACAGAATATGAATGCATTTGGTTGGTTTTCCATATACCAGTTGTTGTTTTCACTTAAAATGTGGTCCAATTCAAAATAAAAGTGAGACACTTTGAGTGATATCGGCAATATCGTGCCTTCTATTGAGGCAACGTTGACTCGTACATGTCATAGATGACTCAAGGATCATTTCCCAAATGTATCAATACAATAATAAATTGTTTGGATTGTTTTCCATATGCAAGTTGTTGTTTTCACAAAAAAAGACTATCCATTTCAAATAAAATTTGGACATTATGAGTGGTATCGGAAACACCGTGGCTCATATTGAGAATAAATTGACTCGTAAACATCGAAAGTGAAACATTGAACGTTTTCATATTGTATCAAATGAATCTGAATGTGTTTGGTCGGTTTTCCAAATGCAAGTTGTTCTTTTTTCATAAAGTGATGTCAATTTCAAATAAAAGTGAGACACTTTGAAAGGTAATGGCCACACCGTCCCTCAGATTGAGACTGGATTGACTTTTACACATCACAAATGACCCGTGGATCTATTTTTTAATGTATCAACAATATTAGAATACATTTGGTTGGTTTTCCAAATTTCTTTTTTTTTCATAAAATTGTGTCCATTTTAAACTGAAGAGCGACACATTGAGTTATACCGGCCACACCATGCCTCAAATTGAGGTGGGATTGACTATTTCAGGTCAAAAATTTCCCATGGATTGTTTTCCTTTTGTATCAATTCAATCAAGATTATTTTGGTCGGTGTTCTGATTTCATGTTGTTCTTTTCACTTAAATTCCTGTTAATTTCAAATAATAGTGAGTCATTTTGACTGGTACCAGCTACACCGTGCCTTAGATTGAGGCGGGGATGACTCATACACTTTATAAATGATCCATGGATCAATTTTAAAAAGTATCAATAGAATACTAATGAGTTTGGTCATTTTTCCATATGCATGGTATTGTTTTCAAATAAAATCATGTCTATTTAAAATAAATGTGAGACAGTTTGACTGGAAATGGGCACATTGTGACTTTGATTGGGGCGGGGTTGACTCATACACATCACAAATGACCGATGGATCATTTTCCTAAAATATCAATATAATCATAATGAAATGTTTTGGTTTTCTGTATGCTAGTTGTTGTTTTCACTTAAAATGTTTTCCAATTCAAATAAATGTGAGACAAATTGAGTGATTCTAGCTAAATTGTGCCTCAGATTGAGGAAGAGTTGAATCGTAGAAGTCACGAATGACCCATGAATCGTTTTCCTAAAGTATCAATACAACATAAAGAATTTGGTCAGTTTTACGTATTAAAGTTGTTTTTTCACTTAATATATTGTCCTTTTCAAATAAAAGTGAGACAATTTCAGTGGTACCAATCACAACATGATTCAGGTTGAGGCGTAGTTGACTTGTACATGTCACAAATGACCCATTGATAATTTTCATAATGTATCAATAGAATCTGAGTGCATTTTGTCATTTTTCTGTATGCAAGTTGTTTTTTTCACATAAAATGGTGTCCATTTCAAATAAAATTGATAAACATTGAAATGAAACAGCCACACCGTCCCTCGGATTGAGACGAGGATGACTTTTACATGTCAAAAATGACCCATGGATGCATGTGATAATGCATCAACATAATCATAATATGTTTGGTTGGTTTTCTGAATATCTGTTGTTTTAACATAAAACAATGTCCATTTTAAACAAAAGTCAGGCACATTGAGTGATACCGTCAACACCGTGCCTTGTATTGAGAAGCGATTGAATTTTACCCATCACAAATGACCTATGGATCGTTTTCCAGAAGTATAAATACAATCGGAAATAATTTGTTCAATTTTTTGTATGCAAGTTGTTGTTTTCATTTAAAATCATGTCCATTTCAAATAATAGTGAAACAATTTGAGTGGTACCAGCCACACAATGCCTCAGATTGAGGTAGGGATAAATCTTACACATCACAAATGATATATAAATTTTTTCCTTATGTATCAGTACAATCTCAATGAACTGTTCAGTTTTTCATATGCATGTTTCTGTTTTCACTTAAAATCATGTCCATTTCAAATAAATGTGAGATAGTTTGAGTGGTACCAGCCACACCATGCTGCGGATTGAGTAGGGGTTGACTCATACACATCACAAATGACACATAGATCATTGTACTAATGTATCAAAATAATATTATGGTGTTTGGATGGTTTTCCATATGTCAGTTGTTGTATTCACTTAAAATGTTGTCCAATTAAAATAAAAGTGTGACACATTTAGTGATAACGGCCACACCATGCCTCGAATTGAGACGAGGTTGAATCGTACAGGAAAAAATTAACCACTAATCATTTTACTAATGTATCGATACAATAAAAAAGTTTTTGGTCAGTTTTCTGTAAGAATGTTATTGTTTTCACTTAAACTCATGTCCATTTCAAATAAAAGTGAGACAGTTTGAGTGGTACCGGCCACACCGTTCCTTGGATTGAAGCTGCGTTGACATGTGCACATCACAAATGACCCATTGATTGTTGACGTAATGTATCAACAGAATTCGAATCTGTATGGTCGGTTTTCCATATAAAAGTTCATGTTTTCTCTTAAAATGTTGTCCATTAAAATAATGTGAGACACTTTGAGTGGTAATGGCCACACCATCCCTCAGATTGAGACGATGATGACTTGTAGACGTCACAAATGAACCAATGCTCCTTTTTATAATGTATCATCAAAATAATAATAATTTTTTTTGGGTTTTCCAAATATCTATATTTTTTACATAAAACATTCTTTATTTTAAACAAAATGGAGACCCTTTGAGTGATACCGGCCACATTGTGCCACGGATTGAGGTGGGGTTGACTCATACACGTCACAAATGACTCATGAATCATTGTCCTAAAGTATCAATACAATAAGAAAGTGTTTGGTCAGGATTCTATATGAATGTTGTTGTTTTCTCTTAAAATCACGTCCATTTCAAATAAAAGTGAGACAGTTTGAGTGGTACCGGCCACACTGTGCCTCAAATTGAGGAAAGGTTTTTTTATCCGGAGGAGGGTGGGGGCTATCTGAGGGGCTATCTGGGGGTTGTTCGGGGTCCAGGGAGGAGGGTGAGGGAGGGGGGGGGGAATTTCAGGGGGCTGTCCCGAGTTCATGGAATGGTATTTACATATTTTCTAAGAAAATTCCTCTAAGATTAAAAATAATATCATTATATCAACTTCTAATGAGACCACCAATTTTCTAAATTCCTCTAAAAATTTACAATTTCATTAAAATATGGGGATTTCACAGAAAATCATCAAATCATGTTTTATTATTTATAGATAAAAAAATAAAGATAATGTGACATACCTAATCAGAAATATATTCAGGCGCAACAAATCAATAAACATAAAATGTCAGTAATATCAGTGAAAAATGTAACAGATAAATCATCCCCACCTCACCATCACTATCATCACCATCATATTCACCATCACCCTCATTAGCATCATCCTCCCCATCATCATCCATGCCCTCCTCCTCACCCTCGTACTAAGACTTGGTCTTATCATCGCCTTCCTCCTCTGCCTCGGCCTCCTCGTCACCCTCCTCCTCCGCCTCAGCCTCCTCCTCGCCTTTCTCCTCCTCCGCCTCGGCCTCCTCTTCCCCATCGTCTCTACCACCACTAGAAACTCCACCTTTTGCATCATAAATTGAACTCATCGATTAAATATTTTCCCCACAAGCAGTGTTGGCCCTGGTGGATGTTTTGGAAGTAAATCTTAGTTCAATTTCATAAATGTTGTCTTTTCCATAGCTCACTATGCTCCCATCTCTATGGCCCTTTTTTCAGAATTTTCATCATATGCCATAACCTTATGCAACTTAGTGGCACTACAAAATGAAGATCAGTAAGGCCAATACCTCATCGGAACTATACTATTCCCATGTTGGCACTGTACTCTACCAGGGTGCTCATCTCTCAACACCTTGTCTAAGTGATGGTTTAGCCCAAAATTGTCAGGTTCATGGGAATCAATGGCCTTTAAAGTAGCATTTTAAAAAATATAAATATATTATAATGTTAAAAAATAATTATTAGAATTTAAAATCTATAATGTAAAACATACAATCTAATGCTGAGATGGTTCATTAACTGCACTTCCATCTTTCTTCTTTCAACTCAAGAAAAATAGTTTTTCTCGAGGAACGCGTCCTTCTATATTCAATTTATGCCTTTAAAATGATGTTGAATGAAGGAAACCATAATTTAAAATAGGATACAAATAAATTAATTTAATAACTAAAATAATATAAAAACTTTATCAATCAATTAAATTTCAGAGGAAACAATAGAAAGTTCATGTCGTAAAGAATGATTATAAACTGTCACACCAGTTGTCTCTCATGATCGGGAATCATAGTACATCCCAATATGTGGACATATATTTTTGAATCAAGGATGGTTTTCATTTTATTCAGATGCATCCTAAATAAAATTAAATAATTAGTACTAATGAAAAACATGAAAATTTTTATTTAAAT
This sequence comes from Viscum album, assembly GCA_963277665.1. Lineage (NCBI taxonomy): Eukaryota > Viridiplantae > Streptophyta > Magnoliopsida > Santalales > Viscaceae > Viscum > Viscum album. The sequence continues at coordinate 2,029,681,757 of OY728151.1, read as the reverse complement.
ACTTCTAATTTGATTAATACCGTAAATTAGATAGTCTCCCAATATGTAATCATCTATAGGTACTGTTATAATGGAAAATCATCCACGAAAGGGACCGCCTCTAATTATTTTCTCACTCTATAACACCAGCCAATGTACTACTCTTGCTTATAAGATCTCCATAACTTGCCTAAATCCATTAGACGTGATGGTCGTGCACCCGCACCATCAGGGAAATTAAACCGCAAATGAAACCAAAATATTAATTCAAATAAATAAAAAATATATATATTTCATTAAATACAACAGATTGTTTTACCCATATCTCACAAAATCTTTATCCTTTACTTCATTTTTCAGTTATCTCCATGAGAGATGGCTGACAGGAATGATGTTGTAGTATTTGGAAAGCATCACCAAAAAAACTCCGACATTTCTGCCCTAATTTTTCAATCATCTCACTATCTTCATTGTAGTCCACCATCAACTGTGTGCAGTGGTTCCACACCGAACGCATGCATGTATGCCCCCTCCCCCGCCACTTATCATTATATGTATCTGTTATGATAGAAACACAAATATTTTATCAATACAAGTTATAATGATAATAAATAATGATTCAACAATTTTTTATTGTTGTATAAGTATACATGTGGATGTCTGGTCAATAGGCGTTGTTGGATCTACAGAAACTGAAGGAATACCCTATACAGATGGAGTGGGTCCTATTGTATGCTCCTCAAGGACAGACTCTACTAGAGCAGCAATAGAATAAGATTGAATATAAAAGACCGGAGAGAAGAAATCAGAAGTAAAAGAAGTTGACCGGGATGACTAGACAAATGTTGGATGGGGAGTGGGAATCATCATTAGATATGGTACAGACGAGTTTGGAGGCATAGATGTAAAGGGTGGTGAAAACATGGGAGGTCTAAATATCTTGTGTGTCCTTAACGGCACACTAGAATCAGAATGTTGGATGGATGGTATGTAAGTTGTTGGGGAAGGGTCTCATCGGGTACACCGACCAGATCATCTAGCTCTCATACCACCCCCCTCATATAAAAACCCAATGTACTGGGACCACTACTAGGATGGCCATCAAATAACTGACGCCTGATAGATGGATCCTAAATAAATGTTTAATAAAAAATTAATAACATGACATTATATATAATTTAAAAAAATATATTTAAAATAATGTACTCACTGCAGGCACAAATGGTGGATTTCCCAACTGAGCGATGCGATAAATTTATTCCATAATCTATTTTCATCACCTCTCATCAATTGGTTTCATTTTCCTACATTTGAAAAAAAAATATTGTAGTAAATAGAAAAGGATAACTAATTTGTAACCCATATAACTAAATAAATGAGAGGGAAGAATATAATTTTTAGTAGGATGATTATTTACAATTGTCATCTGTATATTAAAATCATGGAACATTGATTTTTCCAGATTCATAAGATGTGAAATAGTTGTCAAAATTAAGGAAAATATTAATTTCTTTAGCTCAGGTGGATGATGCAGGTTTTAATACATGTTTTGTAGAATAATACAAACTATAATGTTCATTACCTGGTAAAATGTTAAAGACAGGTCTTAGAGTCATACAAATTTTATACAAATCACACCTGAAGCATTGAAATGTTCATCAAGTCATAAATGTGGATTTCATAGGTTTAAATACAGTTCAATTCCAAATTACAAAATGAAATTAAAAGAAAAATTCAAACCAATAAATATTGAAAATTCACATAACGGTCAAATCAGATACTACATTTTTGTAATCAATATTTAATCAAATTGAATAGTACCAACATTAACAACCCAACTCGAGGTAAACCAAAATAATTGAGAACATGGATGGATGATTCAATATATTTTCCACCACAACATCTGGTTCACAATCAACTCTAAAAAATAAGCTATTAAAATCATTAAAATAAATAAATGGATTGGTTCTAATGGCAGCAGGGAGAATGTCTATTCCATCACCACCATCATAACAAATATTCCTGGTAATTACTTCAACAATGACGCCAAATTCATGTCGATGATGGTCTTTGACATAAAAATATTGTTTAGACATTTATGCCAATACATATGGTTATTCTGTAGAAATATTGTGAGTCATATTAATTACTCAAATTCCAAAATCATCAATAAATTTTCCATGTCTCTTCATCAAATCAAACCAATGATATTTCATCCTCGTGGATCATCCATGAGTGTAATAATCCAATATTACTATTTTTTCAATGACTCCATAATAACCCACATTTTCAAATCGTGGTCTAATATCTGATGCAGTAGCATAAAAATATGTTGTGACACTAACCATAACACCATCATGTTCTGTTCTCATGTTCTTTTCTTGTTCAGTGACAATAAATATGTACCCATTGATTAAAATTGATTTACAGTCACGAACCATGACATTAGGACCAAAATCCAATGATCCTATTTCCGTAGAGATATAGTCAGTAGGAAAACTCAATACCTAAAATATAAATTAATATTTAACATAATTAAATATTGATTTAGTTATTTTAAATAGTAATATATTTACCTTCAATTTTTACCAAGAAGAAAACTCTTTGCTATGAAAATACTCTCTCCTTCTCAAATATAACAAATGATGCATTCTATTTAACATTTTATTACGTTACCTATAGATAGAAAATATGAATATATTAACAGATATATACGTAAGATATACATGTTTAATTTATTTACCTGATGTAGTCATTGAACAAATCACTGTTGAACAAAACTATTTGATGTTCCATCTCTCGCTCTTCAAGGATTAATGTATTTAATGTATATGATCTAGGAATTCTTCGTGTTTGAGTAAGTGAAAAAATAGTTTCAATTTTCTCATACTATTCATCTTCATTTCTCATTGGTCTGTTCATTCTTGTAGTAAGATCTGAAAAAATCATTGAGCAGAAATCCTTACATTCTTGATCTAAGTAACTCATCATGATAGAACCTTCATGATGATTCTTATTTCGGACATAAGAAATTAATGTTTATATACTTCTTTCAGTTGGATAAATCCCACAAAAATAAACAGGTCCTCTAATAAGTATTTCAGGGTGAATATGGACAGTCAGATATAACATGCATGTGAAAATTGATGGCGGAAATATATTCTCCAACTCACACAAAATTAATGCGGTATATATCACCATTTTATGTCAGAAACACGTGGACATCCTCATAGCACAATGATCTCTAAACAAATGGAACAACTGAATAATAGTCACCCTTACATTATTTGGAAAAAGATGATGAATTTCTATTGGAATCAACTCATGAAGATGAACATGATAATCCTGAGCCTTCAAAGAATTTAGCTTCAAATCTCTTCTGTTGACCCATTTAGATATGTTTCTTGAATATCCATCAGGAACTCTAATAGTCTCTAATAATTCCATAAATTTTTTTGTAGGTATCAACACAAAATAAACACATGGAACATGCCATTTATTTTCAATGATACTCATAGTATATAATTATTGTCGGATGCCCCAATATACTATGTCATGCTGAGACCGTAAATCATCTTTTGCCTTTCCATTATCATTTAGAAGTATCGAAAGAAAAATTTGACATATTTCTTTTTTCAATGTGCATTATGTATAACCAATGACGTAACAAATTGGTCGACCAATATGGAAAATAAAAAATGGTACCCATCTTCCTCCATTCCTAACATGTTTTAGTTGAAACATTTTTTCTCTTTCTAGATTTCCTATGATCCTTCCTGAATAAAACACTGATAGCCAACAATTCATTAAGCATATCAGTTCTAGACATACACTAAGGTGGATCATTGTTCCCTATGGTATTATCAAATCTTAGATGATTATTTTGTTATGTTTGGTCCATTGGAAAGAATCGATGATGTACCATAAAACTGAAACAACAACGATGTTTAGTTATTCTGGATCATGTATTCTTCATGAAAACTGGACATGACTGTAACGACCAGAATCCGGAGTCACATAACTAGTGCCCCGTACCGGTTTCTCCACATAACCTCAAGCATGTTTCCCCAAACGCCAGAGGCTGACGACTAGCAGAAAGGGCCTTTGTGAGTCAGTGGTGATACTATGCCCTAATTTGGTAAAGTATGCAGTGGATGAATAACGATAATCAATAGCGGAAGCAATAAATATCATACAGAAACTAAACTAAATGTAGAAGCAATGTATGATATAATAATGATGCATAATGGTTCATGTATCTATGGAATGTAGTAAACAAAACATCGTTCTGAAATACAACTAAAAACAAAGTGCTACATGTAAACAACAACTCCAACAGCATCGCAAGCCAAAGCATGGTCCCATGATCTCCAGCTCCAACCAGCAATCAGGTACCCGAGGTAGAAGTACCACAATACCTACCTAGACCTACATCTATATAATCTATTTTGGCCGAAAAGCCGGACCCAAACAGGGTGTGAGACTAATCCCAATAGGAAACCACCACAAGATTTTTTCCCTACAATTGGTGAGTAATATATAAATGGTAAAGGAAAATAAGTACACTAGTAACAATTCTACCAATTACCATTCACAAACATTTAATTACAGAACCAGGGAAAACCATCAATGATTTCTATTCCAAGGTATGCATGTAACACAACAAGTATATAAAAAGAATAACTAAACACAAGTAGTAAAAAAACCAAGCCTATTCTTTAGCTTGGTGGACTTGTCACAACCAACCATCAAAATTCACACTGACTCTCTTGGTGGATTAAACTAGGAGACCCCTATAGTCCAGTAATCAAACAAGGCACAGACACTCTGGGAATCTCTCACGTCAATTCCCATATGGTCTTGCAACGATAGCTACAGAATCTCTGAGGTAGAACTTACATCTAATTCCTCATGTGGTCCCGCTATGTGGGTAAAATAAGAATAATCTTGGGAAGCACAATGTCCTATTCTTGTAGGTCCTGCGTATGAAACTAAACCGACAGACCCTCTAGGGAAGAACATAATCGTCTATTCCCTCTTTGATCTCCCGCACCAGGTTCTCACAGCCCTGAGCTATCCAGTCATGAGTAATCGACTGTTATTAGACCTACGTATGTTAAACAACTACTTGGATAATATCTACCATACAACAAAAGAAATTAAACAGAAGGAAACACATGCAATCAGTGATAAAAAGTAATCTAACAATTGAAATAGGGTTTGCCTCACAGGAAGCAGTGCCAAACGACATTAAATAACCAAAAAGTGGGAGAAACACCCATGGGGTGATCCTCAACATTAAACAAATCTTATATTAGCAACAATTAATCATATGTTAACAAGAAATCTAGGGAAATAAATAATAGGATCAAAATCCTAAACCCGAGATACCCGATACATGGGTATCCGACACTATTGCAACCAATACTCAATGAAATTAAACGTATGGAAAAAACCCACCTACCTCGATCCTCGAAGATAGATATACGTGAACCTCAACCCATTAATTGGTCTAGAACAGAGTAGATCTACAAAAACATCTAAAATGTTCAACCTTAGATAACTCACATACCGTGTGTGTGTCCCAGACACGACCGACACACTACTTCGAGTGGCAGAGGAGTACACGGCCTGTAATCATAAAGTACATTTCATGTACTTTGCAAATTTCCAGATTCTCCATTTTCCTTAAAAATCCCATAATAGAGATCCATACCTGAAACCGAAGCTCCTGGTTCTTACAAACTTCCCCTTTAAAGAAATTTCTCCTCGAATTTCCCTATAATGGCATAGAAGAAGAAAAATCGAACAACTCTAGCCACTGTGATCACATATCAGCATCCCTCACCCAAGTCTCATCCTGTATACGGCCGTTCTACCATAGCACCCGTACCAGAGGAACAGACTGACCACAATGTACATTTGTACTACGATCCAAAATCCTGACAGGATTCTCCTAGAAAGATCCATCTTTCTCCAACTCATCCTCCTCGGGATGAAAAACATGACAAGGTTCTGAGAAATGTCGTCGAAGCTGAGAAAAATGAATGACGTGGTGCAGAGCCTGGTACCTCTGAGGTAACAACAACCTTTAAGAAACCATCCCAACTCTCTCCAGAACCTCTAAAGGCCTGATGTATCTCGATGAAAGAACCCTCTGCCACATAATCCTCTTATGTCCCAACCTTGGGGTAATGTGTAGGAAAACCTGATCTCTGACCATGATCTCCTGAGGTCATCTCTAATGATCAGCATAAGACTTCTCCCGAGACTGTGCTGTACCCATCCTCTCCCGTATCAACTCTATCTGCTCTAAGGTCTCCTGAACAAGATGAGGTCCCATCAAATCCTCCTCTCTTGCCTCTAGCCTACATGAAGGTCTTCGGCATGGCCTAACATACAATGCTTCGTAAGGTTCCATCTGAATAGTCACCTGAAAACTGTAGTTATAGGTGAACTCCACCAGAGGAATATGCTTCTCCAAAGTACAACCAAATTCTAGAATTAATGATCAGAGCATTTCCTCAAGAACCTAGATTGTATGCTCAGACTGGCCATCGATCTAGGGATGGTATGATGTGCTCAAAAGTACCTCTGTACCCAAAGCCTTTTACGACCCCTTCCAAAAGTTCGAAGTATAACATGCATCCCTATCTGAAACAATGGAGTGTGGAACGCCATACATACGTACAATCTCTTGGATGTACAACCGTCCCAACTAATCATCCCTAATGGTCTCCTTGATCGGAAAGAAGTGTGAAACCTTCATGAGCCTATCCACTACAACCCAAACCACATCATTTCATCAAGGTGATCTAGGTAATCCTCTCACGATGTTCATTCCGACAGCATTCCCTTTCCTCTAAGGAATGGGTTACTACTGTAAAATCCCTACAGGTCGCTGATGCGCTTCCTTCACCTATTGACAAGTGGAACAATGTATAATAAAACCAACAACATCCTTCTTCATACATTGCCACCATCACTGATGGTGAAAGTCTCGGTACATCTTGGTGACACCAGGATGAACTGCCCAAGCTGAAGCATGAAACACCCGCATCAGCTCCTCACGTATGTCTGCGGAAACCCATACGCAGCCATGAAAATATAGCACCTCATCGTCGCCCAGTGTCCACCTCAGAGTAGGGTCTCCATCTAACACACCCTCCCGTAGGACTAGGACCTCACAGTCTGATAGCTTCCTCATTTGAAATCGATCTAAAAGTGTAGAGGTAAAAATTATAGATGAAAGCACTGTTTGACCCTTTCTGTTGTGAACCTCAAAATGCATAGCAGAAAACAAATCCATTAGCTGCCACTCGCTGCTATCCTCTTGAACTTTCTATAACTGGGTCCTCCTACTCTGTGTGTCTGCCACATCATTGCCTTTCCCTAGCGTATAAGCAAGCTCGATGTCGAAAGACTATAGGTACTCGACCCACCTCCACTATCTCAGATTCATGTCACGATGAGTGAATATGTACCAGAGTCTCTCGTGATCATTATATACAACAAAACGATCTCCCATTATATAGTTCCTCCAATAACACAAATCATGAACAACAGAAGCCAACTCCAGGTCATTCATAGGATAGTTATTCTCATGTGGCCTCAACATCCAAAATCCAGATGCAACAACACAATCTTCCTACATAAGCATTGCTCCATGCCCGATGCCATATGCATCACAGAAAACTGTATAACTCTTTCCCGACTCTGGTACAACTAAAATAAGTGCTGAAGTCAATCTCCCCTTTAGCTCCTGGAAGGCTGAGTCACACGATTCTAACCAAACGTACATCACACCTTTCTTAGTCAAGCCAGTCAATGGCACTGAAAAGAGTGATAAGTCCTATATATACAGCCTGTAGTAACAAACCTGTCCCAAGAAACTCCGTACCTTGAAGACATTCTACAGCTGCTCCCAGGTAACTACTGCTCTCACCTACTCCAGGTCTACTGATACTCTTGTCTTCGAGATAACACGGCCTAAGAAGTGAATCAGATCCATCCAAAAGTGGCACTTTGAGATTTTTTCATACAGTCGATGCTCTCTCAGTGTACTCATAATGATCTCAAGATGTTTGGAATGGTCGTGTAGACTGTGAGAGTACACCAAGATATCATCCACAAAGACCATGACAAAGGAGTCTAAGTACGGATGAAACACTCTGTTCATCAGTTCCTTGAAGACTGCAGGCACGTTCATAAGACTGAACGACATGCCTGTATACTCATAGAGACCACACCTGCTCCTGAAAATTGTGAGAGGTACATCAGATGGTCTGAAACGCAACTGATGATAGCCGGATCTGATGTCGATGATCGATAATACCCTGGCTCATCGAAGATGATCAAAAAGATCATCAATCCTCGGTAATGGATATTGGTTCTTGACCTTCAACGGGTTTAGCTTTTGATAGTCTACACAAATCCATATGGTGCCATCCTCCTTCTTCGCAAACAATACAGGCGAACCCCAAGGAGAAGTAATACGTCAGATGAAACCCTGTGCATGCAACTCCTCCAACTGCTTCTTGAGATCTTTAAACTCAAGTGTATCCATCCTATATGGAGGTATGGATACCTGTGTTTCTCCTGGAACAAGATAAATAGATAAGTCTACCTCATGCTCTAGATGAAACCCTAAAAAGTCTTCTGGAAAGACATCCGGAAAACGGTCATCTAACAGAGGGAAGTCCATCTTAGATGTCCCCTGATCATCCTGATATAAACAAGCATTCTGGGCCACAACACTGCCCAACCCATGATGCTCTGGTCCAGATCTGCTTTCCTGGACATCCCATTCACCCTTGTGAAGAAATGACCCACCCTCTGGTGACGTGAAACTCACCCTGCAGTGATAACAATTGACAATGTCCTAAAAAGGAACTATCCAGTCCATTCTTAGAATGACATCATAACCCGTCATCTCAAAGACATAAAGATCCCACGAGTAGTTACACCCACCAACCTCATGGGGGAACTCCTTGGACTGTCACACTCAAGTAGTTCTATTTCTCAAAGGAGTGTCTAGTGCCAAATTATCCTCAGATGTAAGGACAGTAAGTCTAAGGCTCTCCGTAGTGTGCACAGAAATAAATCTATGAGAAGCTCCGATATCGAAAAGTGCAGAAGATTAATCTTAGGCTACTAGGATAGAACCATGAAATATGGATGGTCCAAGATCATTCTCCCCACGAATCTGCTCTACTGCAAATGTCTGACCAGTATCGTGGCCCTATGTAGCAACCTGATATCCCTGAGCTGATTCTCCCTGATCCTGACCACCGCATCTGCAACCTTTACCCTGGCCTGAATGTCCTGAAAGAATCTAGCCCCCCGTTTGCTGTGGAACTGGTAATCCTGCTCCTACACAAGAAGTATAATCTGGTCCTACTTCACTAGATGGTGGAAGAAGAACCCTACAAAAACACAGCAGATGACCCATCTTGTCGCTGGCTTGACACTCCACTGGATATCTCGGTCACTATGGCTTCTTATGTATGCTATTTTCACACTTATAACACACTATCTGGTTACCAGTAGGAAGATTGTAGAGATCTGAAGCTTGACGTTCATGGATATTACATTAATATTTTGGAATACTTATTACATAACAAAAACACACACACAAGGATCGTAATAGTTTAGTGTCTTTGGAAACTCGGAATATAATTTTCTAGTCGTGGTGAAAGATCATCAACATATCCCATAATGATCTTCAATTTTTTACCTAAAACCTTTCATAATATCCTATGGAAAAGAAAACATAAAAGGGTGTGCTCAAATGCTCAGTAAGGGTAAACATAAGAAATATCAATCACATAATATTCACAAGAACATAACATTTTGGAAATCATAACCTGCAAAAGAGAGCATAATTTCATAACATGGGATAAATCATAGTAGTGAAATGAAATCCCAATAATCATAACATAAAAAATGAAACTTTGTGGAGTACACACATAATCATAGAGAATCATATCATATTAGTCAAGACTCATTTCCAAGACTATCTTAGTGGACAAAGTCCATCTGTGAACCGAGTCACCCTCGTTTCAGTCCTGTTTCACTAAACCGGTATAACCTACTGTTCCAGCCATGTCTATCTCATGAGATATAAAATCTTTACCCAATGCATTGGAGGGAGATATAGGTCCCACCCATCTCATAATGATACCATTCTTATGTGTTCCAAAAAATCATAAACCATACATCATTGCATAACCCATGTAATAAAAATGGGATTCTTAATCAACATGACTTAATAAAACAATTCATATAAGATAAAGGAATTCATAAAAATATTTCCATCACAACATAATCAAATCCATGTAATAATAGGGATAGAAACAGAACCCTATATTATCATAGATGGAAAATAATTTTGATAAAACACTTGAACTCCATTCTTGAGGAAAATATCCTTTATACTTCAAAAACACTTTTCATTTCTTAAAATTTCATAAAATTATAACTAAAAGAAGTTGATTAAAAATAAAATTTGAAACTTGTAAAGGAAGCTTCTTGGAAATAATGTTTTAAAAATCCATTCATGGCGTATAAGTTAAAAAAAATTCTTCTCGTACTGTTGTCAGAAAAGTCAAAAAGTACCTCGCACGAAAAATGACAAAAGATTCCTTTCATATATTTTACTAAAAACTCAACGAAGGGTAAAATTGGATATAAACTATTGTAGAAGGATATAAATATTACATATTGGAGAAACATGGATGTGGATGATAAAATACACCCCAGTAAATAACAAATTATAAACAATCTTGGATAAAAATGAGATTGTGATATTTCCCATACCTTAGGTCTGATTTTCTTTGTATGTGTTCGAACCTCCTCTTCTTTGAAGTGATTTTTTTAGAGCTCCTTTTAGGGAACTAAAATAGGTCTTTGAAGAAGACCAGAACCTCTAAGATGTTTCTAGGGAAGTGGAGAGGAGAAATTGGCAGGGGTTGGCCGAGCATGAAGGCTCAAAGTGGTGTGAAGAAGAGGGGGAGGAGGTGTCCTTTTATAAGGGAGGGGAGGGGCACCTTTGGAATAACAAAACCTATTATTTTATTTTAAAGTAAAATTCGGTTTTTAATAGCTCCAAATTGATATTTCTAGATGATAAGGTGGGTAGGGGTTGAAATCATCTAATCCAATAGAATTTAGACAAGTTTAGGTATCAATTTTTACCCTATAATTTAGATTTAACTTTATGTTAGATAATTTAACATTCACCGTGTCTTCTTGTTTTCTTACACTATAAGGTTAATAAACATACTATATCAAGAAAAAATAATCCCAAGTTGTTTATTATTAATATATATAACCTTATCTAAGTCATTTGGCCTAACCATATATTTTTAAGAAAAAAATAACAATTAATAATATAATATTTATTTTAAAAACTATTTTATGTTAATTTTGACACTATTTAGTAATTGATTTTTGTGAAAATCATAACAGAATTATTAGTTCGAAAAAAGTTAATTAAATCAATAATAACATGTCATATTAACCTAAAAAATTAGTGGAATTTATAAAAAGTATTAAATTACATTTATTTGGGTATTTATAACATCAATTATGTCAATATTTAATTAATAAGATAATTACTGCATCATCTTTGTGTCATAATAAATGATAATTATTTAATCCCTAAAAATTCTAAATAAATTTCTATGATGTAGATAATTGTATTATCGTTCTGGATAATATTCATGTACGAAGTTTTATGAAGTGTATCACTAAATTAAAATAATTATACTTATAAGATTTACGAAAGTGACATGTTGTCACATTCTTTGGTTTTAATAATAATTAAATTATTTTCACGAACCAAAGTCCATTAAATGAATATAATCCGACCCTTAGGTGATATGGGTCGACTTTTAGTCATCCAATAGGATTTTGACATGTGTTAGGGTAATTTTATAATATTATATTTACCCTTAATTACATGATTTACCTTTAACTATGGTAAATAAAATTTACCGTAGTTACTATTCATAATTCCCCAAAATAAAAAGTATCTTATTAAAATAATTTGGATCCAATGATTCCAAATATGAAATCCATTTTTCCAAATTAAATACACAAAATTTTCAGAAATTAAATTAAAATTAATCCCATTGTCGAAAGAAAACGGGGTTTTCATTAAAACATTGCAAAAGATTGAATTGATTTATCCTATGAATTCAAGGTAGAATCAATGCTAATGACATAAATTATATTAAATGGTAAAAATATATTATATTTATATTTTAAAACCATTAAATATTATAATTTAACCATATAAATTATTGCGATGAAAAAAGTTGTTTTTATTTAAAATATAGCGTGTTTTTACTATTCATCAAAATATAAAAGTTACCAGAATAATATGAAAAATTTATCCAAAGTAAATTTTTATTTCATGATTCCAAAGAATAATTTTATTTTGTCAAATTAAACTTATAATCATGTCAAAAACTAGATTTAAAGTGGGTGCGCCATCAAAAGGCGGCAAAACTGCATTTTTTTAAAAATATTTATTTTACCCGAAAAATTTATTTTGTTCTTATACCATGTTTTAGAAAATGTGTAAGATGAATAATAATGTTATAAGATTCAAAATTTAGTTAAAACTATTCATTACAGCTAGTTCATAATAATATTATAATAAAATATCTTTGTTTAGTAAAACCATGTATTGCGTACAACACACGCTATCGAGGAAGGTCACGATTGCGTGTAATGCAAGCCAAGTTAGGGTTGCATGCTGTGCAAGAATCCTTCATTGTTTCATATATCATAATCCAACTATATTTCATTTATACATTGAATATATATATATATATATATACTCAATGTTGCGTAGAATAACTATTATCAAAATTGTATGTAACACGATCCAAGAAAAGTGTTGCGTATACTACAAGCTAATATGGTGTTGCGTATAGCGCAAGGTAATCTTGGTGTAGCATACAACATAAGAAATTAATGAAATTAAAAGAATATTTTTCATAAAATCTCGGGGTGTTACATTCTACCCCCCTTAAAATAAATTTCACCCTCGAAATTCGTCGGGGTTATAAATGGTTTACTATTCGAATGTTTCTTTAATAGAGACCCACATCATAAAAAGGAATACAAAAACCAATCTTTAAAAACAAAAGTATGAAACATAACGGTTACCCAAATAAACTAATCACTGGGTTTCCACATAGGTGAAAATATGGATATGGAAGAGAAATCTAACCATCATGTTTTGATGGAGAGTGGTAGAGAACATGGCTATGGAAAATACAGCAATCACAAAGCCATAAATTTGTGATGATATAAGGTACCATCTGATTCATCAGATATAAGAGAACTAGTTCAAAAAATTTGGTTTTCAAGATCATTTCCCTAAATTTGATGAAATTGGAATTAGAATAAATACTTTCATGATTTTGGTATAGTCTCACCGTTTGTCGTTCTTTGGAAAATTTACACTTCATCTCTTAACGAAATGAAGTTGAATTTGTCATTCGTGATGTGTTAGCAGATCATGTGATAGAATGACGGGTCATTCCATCTGTCTCAAACAAAAGGTTAGAAAAGTTATCAAAAAATACATAAGTCCATCAATAGTGAGATTAATCATATATGGATCCTAAAATGAACTTATAATTCATATATCATACCGCTTAATAAAATATAACTAGTTTCTACTAACCAGGGACTTCCTTTAGGCCAGTGGTAGGTGATAAAGGCCAGTCACACTTCGGTTGTGGGTTAGATTCCTACGACCTTGTCCGATGCGATGGGCTGTCGCCCGTCCTGCAGGTTTTCCATTTTCTAAAACTATATTACTATAACATCCCATCAATAATATCGAAGAAAAAATTATATCCTTAAACAATACTAACTTATTTCCAACATAATCCATTCCAATCTTTAGGCTTATCTATAATACTGCAGTCCATTCTCATAATATAGTGAAAATGATTACCAGAGATTTAATACCATCGTTGATCCCCATATATCATAAGATATGTCTTTTTGGTCACATTACAAACATTCAAAGGCCTTAATCATGTATTATCTTGAATTCCCATTAAACCTTAGTGAAAACATGAATGTAGTTAAAAGTTAACACTTTGCACATACCAAAATCCTCAAAATTCTATATACTCAAACCATGATATCACTTAGTCCTTATATCAATCATGAGCTCATGAATACTATCAAACATATTATATTCTCTTTATCCCTTCATTATGAGCATATCACATGCTTTACAAAAATATTTCAATCAGTTTTCATGGTTACCGATGCCATAAAAATATTGAAAACCACAATAGACCTTAACATAAATATTCCAATATTCCACGATACTATATACAACATTATTTTGGAATCCCATTACATAAACACTTAATCATACCACCACATCATTGTCATATTCAACATCGCCAATGTTGATCACATGTGACTTACCTTTGTCCTTTAACTTAAGTGGTTTCTCATGTCGATCATCACTAACCCTTGGATTAGGGCATTTTATTAGCATAATGCCCCATTCACTTGCACTTGAAGCATTGAAGTGTAGTAGGTTAATTCTGTGTATCCCTTCCTTTGTTTTCATCATTAGACATCTTCTTCCCATCATTGCGGCATTCAAATGTCTGATGACCTTCCTTTCCTCATTTGAAACATTTACTTGTCCATTTAAGACAACCTCCACCATGCTTCTTTCCACACTTTGAGAATAAGAAAACATTCATCTTCTTTTCACCATTATTCTGAGATTTCTCCTTGAACACAATCTTTAGTTTCTTGTCAAAACTATGAGATGGATAAGTAACACCAACTTCCATTTCTACCTTGATAGCACAACACACAATTTCTTCATAGCTACTGAAGTCTCTTATAGATAATTCCCTTCGAAGATTTGGTTTTAAGCCACTGAATAATCGATCAACATTATATTTTGGTTGGATGATAAATCCAGATGCATACCTTGCAAGCCTTGTAAAATTCACTTCGTATATACCAACAGATTCATCATCCTTTTTCTTTAGATCAAGAAACACTTTCTCCATATTTGTTTTAAGAATACAAGGGAAGTACTTATTTAAAAATTAGTTCTTTAACATGTCCCATTCCATGGACTCAATTTCATCTTTTTTCCTCGTATTCTTGATAAGATTAAACCATTGATCAGCTTCACATTCCAAATGATATACTGCTAAGATGACTTTATCATGTTCAGAACATTGAAGAACTGAAAATATCTTTTCAGTGGTACTGATCCATTGTTCAGCAACAAGTAGAGCAGAAGGCCCACTAAAAGAAGGTGGACATTGCCTCATGTAGGACTCAATATAATATTGTTCCCTTCTCTGCTCATTTGGAAGTCCAGAATGATTCATAGCTTGTGTAAGTATAGCAATAAGAATTTTCACTCCATCTACCGTAACATTTTTTTGTTCAGGAGGACAATCATTGCATTGTCCATTGAATTGATCAACACGGTTCCTTCGGTTTCTAGCCATCGTTTAAAACCCAAAAAGAATAGTTTGAGAGGCAAAAATCATGATAGGGAAAACAAAATAACAAAGGGGGAGTACCTTAAATATCTAACATCTTAGGTTTATTTCTATGATCGTTAGTTTAATTCTAGTACTATAACCTATACGTATACTTAACCTTAGGGACATCCCTAGACATACCTTAGAAAAATCTCTAGGGATCTCACTAACATTTTCGCATCCTAGTTTCCCAAGGTTGACTAAACCTTTCCTCTGATACCAACTGTAGAGACCCGAAGCTTGACGTAGATGGACATTGAATTACTTTTGCAGAATACTTATTACATAACAAAAACACACACACAAGGATAATAATAGTTTAGTGTCTTTGGAAACTCGGAATATAATCTTCTAATCATGGTGAAAGATCTTTAACATCTCCCATAATGATCTTCTTTTTTTTACCAAAAACCTTTCTTTATATCCTGGGGAAAAAACATTAAAGGATGAGCTTAAATGCTCAGTAAGGGTAAACAAAAGTAATATCAATCACATCATATTCATAAGAACATAACATTTTGGAAATCATAACCTGCAAAAGAGCGCATAATTTCATAACATTGGATAAATAATAGTAGTGAAATGAAATCCCAATAATAATAACTTAAAACATGAAACATTGTGTCATACACACATAATCATAGAGAATCATATCTTATTAGTCAAGACTCATTTCCAAGACTATCTTAGTGGACAAAGTCCATTTCTGAACCGAGTCACCCTCGTTTCAGTCCTGTTTCACTGAACCGGTATAACCTACTGTTCCATCCATGTCTATCTCATGAGATATAAAATCTTTACCCAATGAATTGCAGGGAGATATAGGTCCCACCCATATCATAATGATACCATTCTTATGTGTGCCACAAAATCATAAACCATACATCATAGCATTACCCATGTAATAAAAATGGGATTCTTAAACAACATGACATCATAAAACAATTCATATAAGATTAAGGAATTCATAAAAATATTTCCATCATGACATAATCAAATCCATGTAATTATAGGTATAGAAATAGAACCATACATTATCTTAGATGGAAAATAATTTTGATAAAACACGTGAACTCCATTCTTAAAGAAAATATCTTTTCTACTTCAAAAACACTTTTCATCTCTTAACATGTCATAAAATTATAACAAAAAGAAGTTGATTAAAACTAAAATTGGAAACTTTTAAAGGAAGATTCTTGGAAATAATGTTTTAAAAATCCATTCATGGTGTATAAGTTTAAAAAACATTCTTCTCGTACTTTTGTTGAAAAATTCAAAAAGTACCTCGTACGAAAAACGACAAAAGATTCCTTTCATATATTTTACTAAAAACTCAACGAAGGGTAAAATTGGATATAAAATATTTTAGAAGGATATAAATATAACATATTGGAGAAACATGGAAGTGGATGATAAAATACACCCCAGTAAATACCAAACTATAAACAATCTTGGATAAAAATGAGATTGTGATATTTCACTTACCTTAGGTCCGATTTGCTTTGTATGTGTCCGAACCTCCTCTTGTTTGAATTTCTTCTCTGAGAGCTCCTTTTAGGGCACTAAAATATGTCTTTGAAGTATACCAGAACCTCTAGGATGTTTCTAGGGTAGTGTAGAGGATAAATTTGCAGGGGTTGGCTGAGCTTGAAGGCTCAAAGTGGTGTGAAGAAGAGGGGGAGGAGGTGTCCTTTTATAAGGGAGGAGAGGGGCACATTTGGAATAACTAAAAATTTTGTTTTATTATAAAGTCAAATTCGGTTTTTAATAGCTCCAAATTGATATATCTTGAAGATCAGGTGGTTAGGGGTCGAAATCATCTCATCCAATAGAATTTAGACATGTTTAGGTATCAATTTTAACCTTATCATTTAGATTTATCTTTAAGTTAGATAATTTAACTTTCACTGTGTGTTCTTGTTTTCTTACACTATAAGGTTAATAAACATACTATATCAAGCCAAAAGAACCCCAAGTTGTTTATTTTTAACATATATAACCATATATAAGTCATTTGGCTGAACCTTAGATTTTTAGGAATAAAATAAAAACTAATAATATAATATTTGTTTTAAAACTATTCTATGTTAATTTTGACACTATTTAGTAATTGATATTTGTGAAAATTACAACAGAATGATTAGTTCGAAAAAAGTTAATTAAATAAATACTAACGTGTAATATTAACCTATAAAATAGTGGAATTCATAAAAAGTTTTAAATTACATTTATTTGGGTATTTATAACATCAATTACATAAATATTTCATTAATAAGACAACTACTGCATCATCTTTGTGTCATAATAAATGATAATTATTTAATCTTTAAAAATTCTAAAAAAAATTCCTATGATGTAGATAATTGTACTAGAATTCTGGAGACTATACATGTTTGAAGTTTCCTGAAGTTTATCACTAAATTAAAATTATTATACTTATAAGATTTAAGAAAGTGACATGTTGTAACATTCTTTGGTTTTAATATTAATAAAATTATTTTCATAGTAAAAAGTCCATTAAATGAATCTAATTTGACCCTTACGTGGTATGGGTCGACTTTAAGTCATCCAGTAAGATTTTTACATGTGTTATGGTAATTTTATAATTTTATATTTACCCTTAATTATTAGATTTACCTTTAACTATGGTAAATAAAATTTACCATAGTTACTATTCATAATTTCCAAAAATAAACAGTAGCTTATTAACATAATTTGGATCCACTGATTCCAAATATGGAATCCATTTTTCCAAATTCAACACACAAAAGTTGCAGAAATTAAATTAAAATTAATCCTGTTGTCGAAAGTAAACGGGTTTTTTAAACATTGCAAAAGATTGAATTGATTTACCCTTCGAATTCAAGGAAGAATCAATGCTAATGACATACATTATATTAAATGGTAAAAATATATTCTATTTATACATTAAAACGAATCAATATTATAATTTAACCATATAAATTATTGCGATGAAAAAAGTTGTTTTTAATTAAAATATAGCGTGTTTTTACTATTCATCAAAATATGAAAGTTACCAGAATAATATGAAAAATTTATCCAAAGTAAATTTTTATTTCATGATTCCAAAGAAGTATTTTATTTTGTCAAATTTAACTTATAAACATGTCAAAAACTATATTTAAAGTTGGTGCTCCATCAAAAGGCGACAAAACTGCATTTTTTGAAAAATAGTTATTTTACACGAAAAATTTATTTTGTTCTTATACGATGTTTCAGAAAATGTGTAAGACGAATAATAATTTCATAATATTCAAAATTTAGTTAATACTATTCATAACGGATAGTTCATAATAATATTTTAATAAAATATCGTTGTTTAGTAAAACCTGGTATTGCGTACAACACACGCTATCGGGGAAGGTCGCGATTGCGTGTAATGCAAGCCAAGTATGGGTTGCGTGATGTGCAAGAATCCTTCATTGTTTTTTATATCATAATCCATCCATATTTCATTTATACATTGACTATATATATATCTATATACTCAATGTTGTGTAGAATAACTATTATCAAAATTGTGCGTAGCACGATCCAAGAATAGTGTTGCGTATACTGCAAGAAAATACGGTGTCCCGTATAGCGCAAGGTAATCTTGGTGTAGCATACAACACAAGAAATTAATGGAATTAAATGAATATTTTTCATAAAATCTCGGGGTGTTATAAAGATCCCGTCTACCAGAGGAAATACCTCGCTTCCTCGAGTCACCTCGAGTAGACTCTCGATGGCGCTTCCTGCTGTTAGTATGAAATGAATCAGACTTGGATGATGAACCACCCTGGTCAACAGATCCAGTCTCCCTCAGATATCTTTTAGTGATCAGAGCCTGGTTGACTATCAGAGTAATAATAGTCAACTAGAAGACGTTCACCTGTGATCTGATCTCTGGTTTGAGGCTTTTCTCAAACTTCCTTGCCAAAAACAGCTCATCATTTCCCAGAACGGGAGAGAAATGATGTAACTCATTGAAGAGGGAGGAATACACCATAACATAAAGAGTACCCTGTTGTAGGTTCATGATCTCTCTGGCCCTATTTTCCCTCAACGTCGCTGAATATAATTAGTTGTAGAACGTATGCTGAAAATCGTCCCAAGACAATGTCCGCTGGCGCCCTACCTCGGAGACTAGATCCCACCATCTCTTGGCATAATCTCGCAGCATGTAAGTCACGAGCTTCACCCTTCTGTCTGGGGGTGTCTCCAGATACTCAAAGATAGAAATCATGGTTTCTAGCCATGACTCTGCAGCATGAGGTCCTCCATCCCCGGTGAATGTGGGTGGATGATGCTACTAGAAGACTCGCGTCAGCTCATCCATAGACGGGGTAGGATGCTGAACTCACTGGAAGGTCTTCATGAACCTCATGAAACCCTTTCTGAACTGAGAAACGACACCAGTGTCTGGAATCACTATAGGTACCATATCCGGAATGATCGGTGGAACAACATGTAGGCCCTGGTCTGTCATATCAGGTGTACGGTCGCTGCCTGGTTCCTAGCGTGCAGCGGGAGGACGTCTTGGTTCCATAGCCCTAAAAGGTCAAAAGCACACTCCAGATTTAGTATTAACAAGGACAGAAAACACAAGAGTAAAAAACAGAAATAGGAGAGAGAAACACTTATGTTTTCAAAACAAGACTACACGGTGTGTATTAAAACTACACGACATGATTGTTAAAAAAATTTACAAGGGCGTGTAACTATGCCACCACTGGTCTTGTAACATTCCAGACTACACGGCATGTTGTATCAAAACATGGTGTGTATTGAACTCCACTCCCCTTCCCGAGTCTCTTTGCATGGATAACCAACACGGTCCTCCTAATTCTAAACTACACGGCATGTGCACTAAGGACACGACATGTACTAGAAAGGTTTCGGCGGCCAGTGTAGCGGTTACACCGCCATCTACACAACTGACTCCTACACGGTATGTTCCGAACAATCATGGTGTGTATAAAGATATATCACAATGACCTGTGTTGTTCGTGACACAGCTAGGTATCCAGAACTAAACTACACAGAATGTTCTTATAACACACGACGTGTACTAGACAGGCTCGGTGACCCGTGTAGCAGTTTACAGAGCCAACCTCACAGCTAACAACTTACACGGCATGTTCCAAACAAACACAACGTGTATAGGAGAAGATAACACCAACACGTGTTGTTCGTGACACGTCTGGGTTCCTAGGAGAAAACTACACAACGTGCTATTATAGCACACAACGTGCAATACATGAGTTTTCCCGACCCATGTTGTCAGTGACACGGATGGGTACATGGTTGACTACCACATGACATGCACATAAGGTACACAACGTGTCCCTGGAGACTCTCTGACACCCTGTTTCTTTGTTCACATAGTCAGAAACATGGTTTTAATACTACACTGCATGTATTTATAATGTATATGTCGTGTATTCTGTGTTTTTACGGGAAGTAGCTCAGAAACTGCACCGAATGCCAGAAACATTGAAAAACAAACATATTTGTTACAAATTGTGATATGTGGGGGACCATACTCCCTACGAATCAAATCAAGGCATCATAACAAAGCATATATCATGTAAAAATAACTTAGTAATTATATCTGTCACAACAACTATCACAACAACATGCATAATTTATCACTTAATAAAACACAACATCATGAATTTCTAATGCACCCTAGATGGAATGGTAAAATTAATGATATGGGTCTGCCTACTCAGTGCTTATATGAGGCATGAGAAGGCACACCATCATCTCATCATGTTTCAACAAAATAGAACCACAATCATATAAATGATAATAGCGCAAAACATGTGTATCATCCAATGATGAAATATAATAAACTCTAACAGTTGAAAAAACTGAATATTGCAATTACATGGTAATATAGCTATTCCCTATACACAGGTTAATTACTCCCAGGAACAATTAAGTACTATCCACTCATTTCTTCCTATCCTTGTCTATTGTCGCAAAACAGTAAGGCAATAGAAAAGAATAAACCTCCTCTGCTACAACATTGTAACGACCCGAATCCGGAGTCACATAACCGGTTCCCCATACCAAGTTCACCACATAACCTCAAGTGTGTTTCCCCAAACCCCATAGGCTACCAACTAGCAGCGAGGGCCTTGGTGAGTCAGTGGGGAAACTATGCCCTCATTTGGTAAAGTATGCAGTGGAAGAATAAACATAATCAATATAGGAAGCTGTAACTAGTATAAAACAACTAAACTAAAAGTAGAAGCAATGTCTGATATAATAAAGATGAAGAATGGTTCATGTATCTATGGATATCAGTAAACAAAAAACGTGATAAAATATAACTGAAAACAAAGTTCTTAATGTAAACAGCAAATCCAGTAGCATTGCGAGCCAAAGCCTGGTCACATGCTCTCCAGCACCAACCAGAAATCAAGTACCCAATGATGAAGGAACACAATCCCTCCCTACACCTGAAACCATATAATTTGTTTGGGCTGAAAATCAGGACACAACTAGGGTGTGAGACTAATCCCAGTAGTCTACCATGACAAGATTGGTGCCCTACTATTAGTGAGTAATATAGAAAATGTAAAGGAAAATAAGTACACCAGTAACAATTCTACCAATTACCATTCACATTCATTTAATTACACAACCAGGGAAAACCAGCAATGTTTTCTATTCTAAGGTAAGCAAGTAACACAACATGTATCTTAAAATTCTACCTAAACAAAAGTAGTACAAAACCCAAGCTTGTTCTTTGTCTTGGTAGACTCATCACAACCAAACATCAAACCTCACACTCACTCCCTAGGGGGCATAAACTAGGAGACCTCTATAGTCCAGTAATCAAACAAGGAACAGACACTCTGGGAAGCTCTCACGTCAATTCCTATATGGTCTTACAATGATAGATATAGACTCTGTGAGGTAGCACTTACATCTAATTCCTCATGTGGTCTCGATGCGTGGGTAAACTAAGAACACTCTTGGGAAGCACAAAGTCCTATTCCTGTAGGTCCTGCATACAAAACTAATCCAACATACCCTCTAGGGAAGCACATAATCGTCTATTCCCTCTCTGATCTCCCGCACTAGGTTCACATAGCCCTTAGCAGTCTAATCGTGCATAATCGACTGTTAGAATCCCTAAGTAATTTAAACATCTACTTGGCTAATAGCTACCATACATCAAAATCAATTAAACTGCAGGAAAGACATTCAATCAGGGATAAAAAGTAAAATAACAATTTCAATAGGGTTTTCCTCAAAGGCAATAGTACCAAACTACGTTAAACAGCCAAACATGGGGAGAAAACACCCATGGGGTAAACCTCAACATGCATCCTAGAATATATTAGCAACAATTAATCATAAGCTGACAATAAATCTAGGGAAAATAAATAATAGGATCAAAATATTAAACCTAGGATACCCGATACATGGGTATCCGACACTTTTGCAAACAAAACTCAAAGAACATCAATGTAGGGAAAGAAACCACCTACCTCGATCCTCGAAGATTGATATAAATGAACCTCGGCACATGAGTTGGCCTAGAACGGAGTAGATCTAGAAAAAAGTCAAATAAGTTCAACCTCAGATAACTCAGACGAGAGAAAGAATCTAGAAACGAGGCCAAAGAAAACCCAAGAACTCACCGCTGTGATTCTTCTACAATCGATGTAGTTTGTTTCAGACAACCTCTGATGGATCGGTGGCTTGGATAAGAATCATCCTCCTTCGATGCTCTGGACAGTATTAGGTGGAGAAGAAGATGTTTATGATCATTAAGCGCTACCACGAGTCTATTAATGAAATAAAAAAAGTAAATGGTGTGTACTTTTAAAGTATAGAGCGTGTAGCGGTTTTTTCCATACTCTGCCAAAATCATCCTCCACGTCACCCCTACACAGCATGTGTGTGGCTCGGACGCGGACAACACACATCTTCGAGCGATAGAGGAGTACACGGAATGTACTCATAAATTACATGACATGTACTCAGAAAATTTACAGATTCTCTATTTTTCATTAAAAATACAATAAAAGAGATCTGTACTTGAAACTGAAGCTCTGGGTTCTTACAATGAGAGTTTTCCCTTCGTGCTCCATCCAAAAATCATTTCATAAGTCAGAAAATCAATGATTGTCCACATAAGCGCAGCACACATGTGAAATATGTCTTTCAAATATTCTTCGTATGGGTGCACACCGACATAACAAAAAAAATTCCACTCTTTTATTGAATGTTTCATGTATACGTCAATATAAATGCCGGGATCAGAAGGGCCATATATGTGTATACTCATGAAAGTGAATGGTTTTTTCATACACAACCATGGGGGAAGATTATAAATTTGAATAAAAACTCACCATGTGCTTTGTGAAGTAAGAATCTGCCCAAACAGATTAAAATCATTACATGAACAACCCGGCCTCACATTACGCACGTCAGCAACAAAATCAGGATATGGAGCATCAAATCACTGCCATAAAAATCTATCTGTAAGTTGAACCAACTCATCATTAGTCTTATTTCTCTCAATATCATTCCATCTCATTTTTTATTGATATTTCATAAGACATAAAAATATTCTGGAGTCTAGGGATCAATGGAACGTTCCAAATTACATTCTGTGGCACGTGTGATGGTGTTCTATCAGATTTTGACTTCCATCAAGATGTTACACATTTTATACAATCATTTCATTCAGCGGTTTCCTCCCATAATAAACAGAAATCATTCTTGAAGCATGAATTGTGCTTCTTGAAAATCCATGTTCCTCAAATAACATTCATTCCATATAGTGGTTTGAGGGAATATCTACATAAAATTTAAGTGAATCATTCATGAATTTAAGAATGTAATCTATTTATATATTATAAATCCCATACATATTTTTCACATGAAACAGTCGGATTAAAAATTCTAGCTTTTTCATTTTATCGCATTGTCGATATACTAGAGTTTTGGAAGCATCATCCAAATTTTTCACCCTAATAACATCAATGTCTTCATTAGATTCATCATGTGTTCTCATATAGATGTATTCATAAGACAGAATCCTCTCTTTTTCATAATAATGTATAAACAAAAACCGGTCATATAACAAATTCGGCACTCTAGTCCTCTCATTTGGATCATCAGCAATTTGAGATTTTATTTTCTCCAAATTTTGATACCACAAATAGTTGTTTTCTTGAATTCAATATTTGGTTATGTGGTATCTTACTTTTTCAAGGATCAAACAAGGATTTCCAACACAAATGGAACATGGGCAGTGTTTGGGACCACTATAGGAAGCATTGTGAAATAAAAAATCTAAAATGCTCTACAAATTGTTTAGAATATCGATTGAGATCTGATCAGCTTCATACGTCCAACATCTATCCATTCTGTAAAAAATTAATTGTTGTAACTCATTTCATGAAAATCAATTCAATAAAATTTATCTTACATCGAAAATATATATATTTAAACACGTATTGTTCACTTTATATGAAACCCTAACAGACAATCTACTCTATATGAGAATCATAATATAAAAGGCAAAAAAATACTATATTTAAACCAAAATATCATTGAATAACTATAATTGAGTGTACAAGATCTTGTACAAATGTGGAGGTGAATTATTTAAGAGGTAACTAAATTTTAGAATGATTAAATTTTTTATTTTATGAGATAATATGAGTGATCACATATATTTATATTTTCCAAGGGGGAAGGATTTTCCATGGTGTTCGGGGTGTCCAGGGGGTGGCAAGGCTATCCAGGGTGTCATAGGTGTCCAAGGGGTGGGATGTTGTCTAGGGGGTTGGGTTGTCCAGGTGGGCGGCCTTTCCACGCGGGTGTTTGGTTTGTCCAGGGGGTAGGGGGTGTCTAGGGGGTGGGAGGGCTATACATGAGGGTGAGAATGGTATCCAATAGGTGGGTGGGGAAATACAGGGGGTACAAGGTCTCTATGAGGGTGGGTGGTCTTCCCAGGTGGGTGTCGGGGCATTATAGGGTGTACGGGGTGTCCGAGGGGTGGGCGGGATGTCAATGTGGGGTGGGCAGGCTATTCACGGAGGGTGGTCGGGCTATCCACTATGGTGGCGTGGTTGTCCTATAGGGTTGGGGTGTCAAGGTGTGGGGGGGGGCTGTCCACAAGGGTGGGGATATTTAGGGGGTACTTGTTGTCCTCGGGGTATGGGCAGGCAGGGCTGTCTAGGGGGGTCGGGGATGTCCAGGGGTGGGGGGATTTCTAGGGCTAGGGGTTGTCCTGGGCGTAGGAGATGTCAAGGGGGATGGCAGGCTGTCGAGTGGGTGGTGGGGTTGGCAGGGCTGTTCAAGGGGTACAGGGTGTCCAAGGGGGTGGGGTGGTTGTCCACGTTGGTGGGTGGCTGTCCATGGGGGGAGGGGGTGTCCAGGGGGTGGACGGGGCTATCCATAGGGGTACAGGGTGGGTGGGCGGGCTGTCTATGGGGGTGTTAGGGCTGTCCTGGGGGGTGAAAGATGTCTTGGGGGTGGGCGGGCTGTCCATGGGGGGGGGGGCTGTCCAGGTTGGGTATTGGGTGTCAATGGGGGTGGTCGTGCTGTCCACAAGGTTGGCAGAGCTTTCTAGTTGGGTTGGGGGTGTCATGGTGGTGGTGGGGGGGGACTATCCACAAGTGTGGGGGGGGGGGGGGGGTTGACTAGGCAGTATAGGTTTTCCCAGGGGGTGGTCAGGCTGTCCAAGAGATGGTGTGGTAGTCCAGGGTGGTCGGGGTTGTCTAGGGGGTAGGGATTGTCCTGGGTGTATGAGCTGTCCAGGGGGTGGTCGGGATGTAGAGGGGGTGGTGGGTGTGGATTGGCAATCTAGGTGGTATAGGGTGTCTATGGTGGTGGGAGGGCCATCCACATATGTGGGGGTTGTCCACGTGGGGAGGGGTGTCCAGGGCAGGGCTGTCCAGGGGGTATGGGGTGGGCGGGCGGTCTATCCACAGGGGTGGAGGGGCTATCCAGGGGGTACGGGGGTGTCCAGGGGTGGCTTTCTATGGGGGGGTGGTGTCCAAGAGGGTACATGGTGTCCCAGGGGGTGGTCGGCCTGTCCATGAGGTTGGTGGGGATGTCCAAGGGGTCGGGGGTCCATGTGGTAGGGGGATTTCTAGGAGCGGGGAGGCTGTCCGGGGGGTACAAGGTGTCCAGGATAGCCCACCCCCACCTCCCTTGGATAGCCCACACCCCCACCTGGATAGACCACCCCCCTCCACACAAAAAAAATAAAACAAACCATTTACCCCTTGCACTAAACAAACACCACTAAATAGACAATTTACGATGTATGAAGTGTAGAACAAAAAAAACATAAAACAAAAAAAGATTTCAGTACTACAAAAACAATCACTATAATTTAACCGAAATCACAATATAAAACATAAAATAAAGAGTGGAATCACATTAAAAGTAATATAACACTTACTAATTTCAATTGTAGAAAAAATAATTTGTTTGATTGAAGAAGGATTTTCAGTTGGAAGTTGTTTCACGGTCGAGAATACATCTGGAGGAGGTCTAGATTTGGACTACAATCGAATCTACACAGATTTGGTGAGCTGGGTATTTGGGGAAGCATTCCCAAGTCATGTAAACACCATGGGTGGATATAATTTAGTATTATACACTAATAGGTTGTTCATGGATCGTAAAGAGGTTTAATTTCATAAAGTATATACATAAAAATTTATTTTTAAATTTGAGATTATTAATAAAGTATTTTAGTGTTACTATACCCATCATAAATATCATAAAATTTTGATACATTTAAGGGATATTTTATAAACCATTTTCTATATACTCACAGACATCTACGAATCATGTATTAGTCATTGATTCAATATCAAATCGTGTGAATCATAAAATTTTGAAAAATCACTGGAAATAGAGAATAATGATGTGATCCTTCTAGATATTGAAATAATTAGAGAAATCGAGGGAAGAGGGATTCTATGTCTATATTTGGAAAGAGGTTTAAAGTTTCGAACCTGGATGGGGGAGTTGTAGCCGATTAGACAGAAGAGCTCGGGTTGGTATTCCCCTACACTTGGGCTTCTTGAAATCGGAGGAAATGAGTTATGTGAATCTGTGTAATAGGGGGAGGGTTTGTTGTATTTGGGGGGATTATTCCTTATAATTTTTAAAACCCATTGGGAATATCATGGCCTTTAACAATGGTTTGTAAAAACTGTTGGTAAAGGGTGAAAATGTGATGGATATCCCAACGATTTCTTCAAACCATTTGGAAATCCGTCACTAAAAAAACATTTTCCAATTGTATAAAGAAATTGTTACAAAAGGACCCCTATACCAACAGTTATACTAAAACGTTAGTATTAAATCATTTTGAAAACCCAACTTCTCAGTAGTGGTTTGGTTGAATATGAATGAGTATTTGATTAATTATAAGGATGAATGATGAAAAATTAGGGTTTGAAGAAGACCATTCAATTCTTTATGATTATATAAGGAACATGCAAGAGCAAACATGAATAATAGAATCGTATGATTTGAATGAAGTATATAATGATGGTTGAAGAAGAATACAGAATGTGTAACTGCATGGAATTATGAGGTATCCAGGAATTTCACACTGTATCAAAATCAGACGATACTTTTCTGATATGTATTTCAATAATATCATATATTAAGAGAAAATTTTATTCAATCATTATGAAGGAAAGGCGGAAACGATAAAGAAATTCATATTCTGTTTTTATTGGAATGAATGATGTTTCTAGAAAATAGGGGAGGTGTGGTACTTCCTTTTGCAAATCTAGTGATGATAAAGGTGTTCAATAAAAGAAAATATATCATGATAGATATTGTTCATGAAGAAATAAGTTGTATTTTGAACATACCAGCTGATAATGAAGCAGCGTTGGTGTTCTTAACAAAGCATATTTTAAGGTGGCATATATATTGAAATGTGATATTGGAAAAAGTATGGTGTGTGCATGTTTGAATATGCCATGGAAGGTTAACCATACGTGGAGTTCCCTGATCCGAACAAAAAAAATATTGAAATATAGAGACTTGTACAAAGATTTGTTTTCGCGCACAGGATTGGTTTTTGTGCGCAAGATTAAAGGTAGTCTGGAATCTTGCATGCAAGGCTTGATTCGAGGACAAAACTCCGATAAATGGAAATGGAAGGATGTTCATGAATGATTCAAGAAGTGCACAAATGTTGTGGTTGTCATGAAAGACTTACACATCCAATGCGACGTCAAATCTGGTTTTGCACGATGTGACCAGATCTTACGCAACACATTGATTCAGGGTCCAAACATCGAAAAATGGAATAGGAATGAAGTTCACGAATGACTCAAAGAAGTTCATTAAATATAAGGTTGGAATGAAAGAGAATTATGCGCCCAAGGCGATGACAAATGGGGTTTTACGCAACACGACGATATCTTGCATGACACATTGGTCTTCTTGCACACAGGGGTCAACGTGGTCTATAAATAAGAGGTGACCCCTCACATTTGGAATTCTCAACATATAGAAGAAATTCGAGCTCTGGATCACATAAGAAAAACATTCAATGGTAATGGAATTAAATAAATAGATTTGAATCAATGAAATGGTAGTTTCTCTCAAGAAGTGAGTTGCGTGCAAGATCAAAGTTTCACACAAGAGGTATTTCACCAAAAAAAATAATTGTTGCATGAAAGTCACCCAAAAGGGTGT
Organism: Viscum album; assembly: GCA_963277665.1. Classification (NCBI taxonomy): domain Eukaryota; kingdom Viridiplantae; phylum Streptophyta; class Magnoliopsida; order Santalales; family Viscaceae; genus Viscum; species Viscum album. Next base: position 2,029,652,499 of record OY728151.1, on the reverse strand, counting down.
GTGTGAAATATTGGGGTCCCATAGGCCTGCAATAGCTGAATAGAACTCTTGATGTGACTTTGCGAAGAAGAAAGTACCATGAACTATTCAGTAGCATGAAGAGAAGTACCACCACACTCACATGACTGGTATTTAACACCATCGTTGTGCTTTGCGAAGTGAAGAAGAACTAGATCTGCAACCAAATTCATATCTGCAAAAAGGAAGAAGGTAGTATACCAATAAAATCCTGTGTTGATATTGAGAATTTAATTATGAGATTATGACACTATATTACTATTCCTTATTATTATGTGAATAAGTGAAGGAAGAGAAGAAGATGAATAATATAGTATGCCCAACTGAAGGCTGAAAATTATTCAGGGCAGTTTGATTTAGATGAATCCATGTGTATTGACCTTCATTCCCAGAATAATCACATTGGTGTATGTGATTCTTTCCATGAATAGAGAATATGTATAAGGGCAGTGTGTTTTTTCACTAAGAATAAAAAATAAAAAGACTCATGCTGTTGGTGTTTCACTATAGAAGAAGAGAAAGAAATAAGGGATAATTGTGTGCCTACTAAATTGCAAGTAATCAAGTGAAGAGTACTAATGGAGACCAAGAGAAAGAACCTAATTTTTCATGAAATAAAGAGACATTATTCATAGGAAGTATAAAGAACCAGCAAGTGGATGCAAGTTGGACTAGTTAATCACCAATCCTCAGAAGAGGATTGTCTCCCACCCCCCTTTAATGAGTAGGGACTCACAATGGATAGATGATTTCTTTCGTAGCCACTCCACTATAATAGTGTATCACATCATAGTGGGGACTCCATGCACTGGTCATATCCATGCATTGAAAGGATGTAGTAACTCTTATTGATTTTTGAAACATGTAAAAATATTTTATGCATATTTTTACCGCTTTTTATTATTTCATGTGATTGGGAGAAGAGAATAAGAGAATCAAGATCGTAATAGGTCACGGTGTACATGGATAAAAGTTTGAATTAGTTTAAAAATCCACCAACACTGATTCACCCCCTCTTATTTTGATGTATATCCCAAACAGGTCTTCTCATGATACACATATGTCTCACCACACAAGGATGGTCCTCGTGGAGTACTCCAATGTAGATTTGTGGGGTCTACCAATATATTCACCGGAACTTCCTCGCGATGCAGTGTGGGGTGTAAGACACATAGAGAGGCTAGATGTCAACCCGCGCCACCAGGACTCCATGTTGAAAATCCATGAGGTATGACTGGTGGTCATACGTTCCCTATCCTTCATCAATTAACATAACTTTTGGAAATGGGAATAGATTGTAGTTGAACTCATCCACCTTCCAGACTCAGTTTAGAACCCGTGGTGGTGTTTGGTAGGTTGTAATCTCCCCACCACATTCAGAATAACTGCTAGAAATATGAACCAAGCTGGTAAATGGTGTTAGGGTATTCCTAGATTCCCATATGCACTGGTATTCACCCATAAAGAAGAGGGAGGGACCCGCACACCATAAGTGGCATCATCCCCTCACTGATGTGACACCATACTTTTTACAGTATATCCAGTATTGGGATCCCCAGATTGATCAGTTCCCCCATAGATGAAATGGAATCTATAATAAACGAGGTCGGTCATACACTAATATTATAATCCCATACTAGCAGTATCCAACCAAAAAAGGGAAAAATGATAAATTCATTCAACCAAAATTATGGTTTCTGTTTTCTTCCAACACTAAACCACCCACACATTCCACATTTTTCCTCCAATATTCACCAATATGAATTCCCTTTGCTTCCCTAGAACCACTTCGGGAAAGTGGTAGCCCTCACAGGAAGCATCCCATCTAAAAGGAAATTCAGGAACCACCTTAACCACAACATAAACTGGACATCTCTCACCAACTTCTGGTCCTCTCCTGGCACCAAGTACACCAATACCTTTTCAAGCAATGACATTTGCAATGGGTCCTCCAATTTATTCACGACGGGGAGTAACTCATCATACATATACCCCAATATCGAAATCACCATGATTTTGTGAAGGTCTAAGATGCTGATACCGACCTCCACATGGTGAATATGAAATGTGTTAGTCCCTAATGAACCCCTGGTCAATAACTCTAGAATCAATTTCTTTAGTTGGTAGATGTGGATTTGTGAGGTCCATGCCACCTCATATAGTCTGACTCACCTCCACTCCCCCAAACACCTCACCTGAGGCATAGACCCAATAATCCCTTGCCTTGTAATCCGTGAAATTTATACCCTATCACATATCCAAAAAAATCAGTCCACCGCTTCTTCGGGTTACCCAATGATTCATTAAATATGTTGTGGTACTATAGGGGAGAAACCTCTGGATGCATTGTTATAAAATAAATTTACTTAATATTGTTATATAAGAATTTTTAATTTATGGGTGTATTATTATCCACGGTATGACATTTATCCATGATAACCCACTGGTGTTGGCACATCGTACTTCTGAACCAATAAGCTATCCCATCAATACATTCTTCGGTAATGTGTTCATAATCCCTCAGACTAAATATGTATATGAGCTATCTTTTTCAAAGAGGGTATTTCTTTTTGAAGTCTATCAATATCTCCATTAGGGATTCATGGTATGAATGTATCTACATACATTTCCAAATGCCTTGGTTATCTTATATCTCTATACTACATGTAGCATCTGTAAGGACCCACTATCATCTTCTTGGTGAATCGTTCCATCTGATAAAATTATAATTTATTTTCATGTATCGTAGAGCCCGATCGCAGTGATTGATCACATAGCTCAATGGCAGAGCTAGATCATATAGACCTATCATAGAGACTTGTCAAATACATCACATGAACATGTCGTGTAGAGAATAGTCACAGATTTAGAAGACTCGATGTGCACCACAGAGCCAAAGAGGTCTTGATTAACAAAGAGAGGTCACATATCATGTAGAGAATTACGAATCGAGAACCCAAGTAAAAAAGAGAAAATATAATTAAGTTCAGAAGAGGGTTTTCCTCAAATATTTATTGGAAATGACCAACGAACATTTCCACGAACATGACTACATAAAGAATCATAGAGTCCACAACTCGTACATAGATTATATGCATCGTGATTTTACTTCGTGGTATATCATTGCAATTAGCATAAAATATTTAGTGATATTAACTGATAATTTGACCTTTTTTTCTCATAAATTCCATTTTTTAGAGGGAACAATTTTTGGCACAAAAAATGGTCAATATTATAATTACGCCATGACCACACCAATGAAAAGGGGACTGCTTCTCTAAGCACCGTTGTGGAGCCCTTCGGCACAAAGTCCACTACAAAGCCCTTCATCACTACTTCATGTGAAATGATGTGGCCCCCATTAGCGATCCTCGTAGAGGAAAGATGTGAAATAAAATAGGTTTATTATGAAATTGATAAAAATATTCACACCACGATGTGAACATGATCGCATCTATGATCCCCTAGAAACTGACGGAAGCCAGTATGAGCTCCTGAGAAGGAATAAAGGAGGCTTCTATGCAACATAAGGGATGACAATAAACTCTGCAGTTACGAAGAACCTGAAAAAATCTACATTTTATGGAAAAGAACAAGTGTCTTCACAATGTTCTATAAGAGATTCATGAGACCTCTCACCTATAAATATCAGGCTTCCCTTAGACCCAAATGAAGGATACCCTGACTATTCACAATCTCTTCTCTCAAATTGTGAAGTTCCCACTAATATATTAAGTGTTGTGAAAATGAGCACCTCAAGGTATTTGATCATTGAAAGGTACCTTTTCCTTATATCTTATACAACGCCAATATAAGAATGGATTCCTTTTGTGGAGCCCACGGGCCATAAAATAGAAGGATATCCTTTATGGGAACTTAGATCATCACAAGGCAGTCATTCTTAATGAAGTAACTTCCAGGAACATGTGGACCACATGCTATGGTCGGATCACTATTCTTCACAATGTTTTGTTGTGAAAAAAAACTATGCTTCATGAAATAGATTAAGGGAAATGTTGAAGTGATCAATATTTTACCCATCTGATACACTCTTATTATTGTTTTGATCAATCTGATCAATCCCTGGTAGATGTTAAAAATGAGAAATACATAATGTTAATCATGGGATGATGAGGGAAACCTCAAGGACATTCCTATGGAATATAATTCTATGAAATTCACATGGGATTCCTATGGATTCTACAGATTCAAGATGCCATTTCATAATAGGATGAAACCCAGAAACATCAATGTTTTATGGTCTAAAAAATTCCAGTTATGTACAATGTGACTACTTCCCTGATCAAATGTTTCTATGGCATCCCGAATTTTTATTACATAGCATTCCTTTACATTTTTCAAACAGAAGGATATTTAAAGTCTATTGTCTTGGAAATCAGTAACATGATACCTAAGAAACATAAAACATTATTCTAATACACATGAATGGCTTCATAATAGGTTCATACTAAGTATAACTATTGCATTTCATTACCTGAATAAATATATCAATGGAAATGTTGAGCAGAAGGCCTAGTAAAGAAGGCATGTCAAATAGTTTACATCTGAACATTTGTGATATCAATAAGAACATGTAGATAAATAGTCCTATCATAAAAAATAACATGAAACATAACATGAAAAATGTGGCTACAAAATTTAATTTAGACATTCATGAACTTATCACCATCGTCTATCCCCCCAATGTTTCATAAAAATTACAAATGGTATTCCTTAGGTTATCGTAAAACATGTCATATCTAGAGATTATATTATTTACAGAATAAATTGGAGGTATATCAGGGGGAACAATAAAAATTTTATTATTTTTATGTTATCCACACAGATCATGATGCGAAATTTCATAAAAACAAAATGAGAATAAAATAAATTGGTTTCATTTCAAAATCATGAAATTTTAAAAGTTCTTAAAAACATTATCGTTATATCATTTAGGACCCATGGAAAATGAATGAAGGATTAATGTATGTCTATAATAGAATCAAATATTTCATTTATTATGTATTTATGAGTACCCATAATAATGAAATAGTTTTTGGCATTCACATAAATTAAATAAAATAATTTATTCGTAGAAATAGACGGAGATTTTGCGATGAAATTTATGCATCATAACTGCTATATAACAAGGTATTATAAAACATTAAAAATAAAGGGGAAAATGGTAACCCCCTCATAAATAACTCATAAGATCATATTTATACATAATACAATGTAAATATGATCCTGGTACGAAAATATTAATGCCATACAACATGAAAATGAAATCATGGAAGATGTGAATGTTTTTTTATTATTCGGCAGCCAAACAACATCACTAAAAATTTTAGATACTCAACTAATGAGACCATAAAGGATCTATAATCATTTGGATTGAAATAAAGATATGGAAAAACAAACCCCAATATAATGAAATGTAATCTTGGAGAAATAACATAACAGATGTTCTGACTAAAATAGGAGGGTGAAAGGTTCCCTTTGAAGAGAAACTTTAAAACCATGATGGTTTGGACCAAGGGGGATTCATGGAATCCTGGGAGGTAAAAATATTAGAGCTACATTGAAGAGGAACTTGTAATGAAAGGAATGAAGGAATGGATTAGTATTTATAGAAAAAGTGAGGGATTAGTTTATTAATTTAAAAGGGAGAACTCATTAGTGGTATTTGAAAAACCATGGGGTTTCCCATGGTATTTTCCCATTTTATTTTCCACTTGAGACACCTAAAAATATATCATACTAGACACACATTGACTATAATTTTTGTATTATGATTACTTCATTAATGTTTTCAATAAACACACCGAGACTGAAAACATTATTTATACTATTCATCAAATTTTTTATTACAAAAATCTCATAAATTCACTATAACCTAATATGGATGCTCTAATTTTTAAAATTTTTTTTTACCTAAAACAATTCTAATTCTTAAATAATAATTTCCAAAATAGTTTTTTACTAATGGTATTATATCACATTACCAATGAAGATGTCGAACTTATATTTATACATTCGTGAGTGAGGTTAATAGTCCATTGGTCACATTACTATATATGAGGGTAAAATTACTATTCCATGGGGTAATGAAACTATTCTCCAAAAAATTATTTTAACCTTATTGAAGCACAATTTTCACCCTGAATACAACCATGTATGTAAACATTTTTGAAAATATTAAAAAAAATTAATAATATAATATTTTTTTAAATTTTCATTAAAAAACACAATTCCTAAAATAAAATTCATCAAAAAAAACTCTTCTTTGAATAAAATTAATCAATTTTAAACATCTTTTAAAACACATAAACATTAATCCAAAGTAAATTTTGAAGGTGAAAATCGAAAATTATTTATATATTACCATAATATTTCTCTATGTATGATAAATCATGGAAAAGTAAAATTTTTAACATCTAAAATCAATTTATCAATGTTTTCATAATTAAACATATACATTTTTTGGAAAATATATTCCAAAAACCGAAATGATGAAATAAGAAATTTTATTTATATCAAGGGATTACACAAAGAATCTAAGGCCTCATTTATTAGCTCCTTATAACACCTAGATAAGTCCTAAGAGTAAGCTGTGAAATGGTGATAGAATCATGGGGTGGTGTAGAAAATATTTCCCGAGTGGTGGTTTCTATCAGCTAGAACTTCTCTAATAGATGATTCCATTCAAGCATCACATGTTGAAGCTCAACATGGGTTTGGTCAAGAGAAAATCATATTGATTAAACCTCCTTCCCAAGCTCTGCCAGATGGGCTTTGTATGGATTGAGTCAATTGGATGAGGCCATCCACTACTCTTTCAGAATTAAGTAACCATGATCACTTGACTTTATATTCAATAATCAAATCATTTTGATTATAGTTTCCAATGGTCATATTGACCACCAGTCATACTGACCAACAATAATATAACAATAAAAATGCAATGGAAACATTTTAATTATAATCACTTCAGTAATTAAAGGATGTAGTTTCTTAAAGTATAAAATATCACACAAATATTTGAAAAAAATATTATTCGAATGTTCAGGTAATTACATTCTTCCCTCATTACGAAATTTTTTCCCATAAAATTTAATCTCATACCCTTAATATATAAAATGTGCCGGTACTTCTACCTCGTAGACTCCTCTAGATCCCACGAGGCTTCTTCACATTTGTTTTTCCTCCCCAACACCATAACAAGGTAGGTAGTTTTGTTACATAGAACCTTGTCCATACGATCCATGATATCCATCGGCTACTCCTCTTTAGATAGTTCATGTTCTATTTGTACCACATATGGATTTAGTACCTATGAAGGGTCAGGAATAATCTTCCACAAGAGGAAAAAATGGAAGAAATCATGAACATGTGCTAGATTTGGAGGAAGATCATGCCAATTGGAAATATCTCCTATGTGATCAAGGATTCCACAAGGAAAAAAGTACCTAGGGATGAGCTTATCATTTTCACAAACCTCATGAATCTCTTATAAGGTGAAATTCCAAGAAAGACATTGTCACCAACATTAAACTCCATGTCCCTTAAAAGTTTTTCATCATATCACTTTTGCCAACTATGACCAATCTTAATGATTTTCTGGATGTCATGGATATTTTCTGTTATCTCTTGTACAAGCTCGAAACCATGAAGCTCTCTCTAGGCAGCTTCATACCAACAAGTAGGTGTTCTACATCACATATCATATAGATCGTCATAGGGTGCCATTGGAATGCTTTAGTGGATGTTAATGTTGTATGAGAACTCAACTAATGAGAGATGTTGATCCCATTGACCATTAAATTCCATTTAGTATGTTCTCATAATTTCTTAAAGTTTTGGAATAGTCCTATTATAATGTCCATTGGTTTGGAGGTGATAGTCCCTACTAAAACTCAATTCGGTACTCAGTGAATGTTGAATATATCTCCATAATATTTATGTGAACCTTGGATAATGATCAAATATGATAGAAAGAGTAACTACATGAAGCCTTACCACTTCAATCATGTAAGTCATAGAAATTTTATCAATAGATAAATCTTCAAGAATAGGGATAAAACTGGAAGTCCAGTTGAGACGGTCAACTATAACCAATTTTTCATTGTCTCCATTCAACGATATCGGGATACTGATGACCAAGACACTTTTTATAATGTCCCACTTCCCAGCTGGAATGGGTAGTGGTTGCAATACACCTTTAAAAAGTTGACCTTCAATGTCCACTTGCTGACCTACAATGCACCTTGATGTGTAGTCAGAAACCCCACATTTCATTTTATCCCACAAATAATTATCACGAATTTCCCTATATATTTTTTTTCTTCCTTGATGTGTAGATAAATTATAGCTATGAGCTTCATCCAACAACTCCTTCTTTATTTCTAGAATTTATGGAACACATTTTCATGTATGAAATTTCATTACACCTTATTGATCAATATTCAACACAAGAAACTTCACATCTTTCATATCCTGAAACGTATTTTTTATCAATGGATATTAATTTGGAGTTTTATTAATATTATATAGTAATGATAGTTGAGATATCATTTTGGTTAGGGGTGATGATTTCCCTTCACTTATAATTCCCATGTCCAGCTTTACTAGGACATTGATCAAAGGATTTATTTGAATATTCAATATGGATATAAAAACTGGGTCTTTCCTTCATAATGTGTCTCGACATTGTTTTCTATTTCAGGTTTATAATTAATTGAAAAATACTAATAAATATTAATTTCCAACCATCCCATTTGTCTCATGTGAAATTAATTTTTTGTGAATATATAAATCAAACATTTATTGTCTTTATATATATCACATGTCTCCCCATAATGATAGATCCTTTAAATTTTTAGAGAGAAAATTATGGAAACCAGCTCTAGATCAGGAAAAGGATAGTTTTTCTCATTTGTATTCAACTGTATAGACTCATAAGCAATTAATTTTTCATTTTTCATTAGGATTTACCCAATCCCTTTTAGTGATGCATTACTAAAAATAACTAATTCTTCTCCACATGGGGGTAGTGTTAACACAAGTTTAGTAACAAATTTTTTCCCCAAGAGTTAACATGGTTAATAGACTAGAAATCAAGGATTTTTCAGAAAACCCTCATATAATATCTCACTAATCCATGGAAATTGTGAATCTATGTTATTATTGTAGGATAAGGCCACATCCATATAACTTTTTTCAATGCTGGATCAATTATGATTTTGGCATTGGTTACAATTTTCCCCGAGAGAGGAACATGTTTTAACCCAAATTGAAATTTTCTAAACATTCCAAAAATGCTATCATTCTGTATAGTTTTAAAATTCCCTATTAGATGATAAAAATTATCCTCAAGAATTTTAGAATATATCATTATATCCTAAATAAAAACTAACAAAAAGTTATCAAGGTAGTCTTTAAAGACTCTATTTATCAAATCTATAAAAAGAAAAGGTGTATTAGTTAGTCCGAAGGGTATTACAAGAAACTCATAGTTCCTATATCATAATCAGAAATAAGTTTTTTGGAATATCATCTTTTTCACACTAAATTGATTATAACCTAATCAAAGATAAATCATGGAGAATAATTTATCCCCATGAATTTAGTCAAATAAGTCATAAATTCTTTGAAGATGGTTTATGTTCGTCATTGTGATCCCACTCAGTTCAATATAATGAATGCATAGACGCATTGATGCATCATTATTCTTTACAATGATAACATGTGCTACCCAAGGAGACACACATGGTCAGATAAAACCCATATAGAGAAGATCTTAGAGTTTTTTCTTTAATTCCTCTAGTTCCACATTTTCTATCCAATATGGGGTATTTGATATCATATGTGATCCATGTACGAGTTCAATGTATAACTCATCCACTCATTCATAGGATGTTTTGTGTAAGTCGTTAAGAAATATATTAATGTATTTCTAGAAATTGGGGACATATTCAATTATTATAATCTCATTTCCTTCTTCTAATTCACCGATTAACTCTATAAATAATTATATACGAGGTTCTTATAGACAAAGATTGGGTTGGAAAATATCTTCATGGGGGATAATTTTGAGTTTTCCATTCAATAGTACTAATATTTCCATACTTCATCATTTAATCGTAGCATTATACATTGAGTGGTAGAACATTCCTAGTATTATGTAGAATTCCAACATGTGAATGAATACTATATTTGTGATAAGATTGTGCTCAATAAAGTAAATACTATAGTTCCTATGAACTAATGATTAATTTATAATCCCACCAAGATTGATGACTATTTTCTCTACTTTTAAAAATTCCATAATTGATTATAAATTCATTGCAAACACAGAGGAAAGAAAGGAATGCGTAGAACCTGAATCGAACAAAGTACATTATTACATTGATTGAACAACAAGAGAACCACCCCGCACATCATTGGGAGCTTCAACATTAGCTTTTGTGATAGAAAAAGAAAAAAAATTCTCACTTGTCATTTTCTGAGGCAGATGGTGGTTCCCCTCTACTTACCTTGTATTTGGATAGAAATTTGAAAAGCTCCAAAATTTTACACACATATAAAATTGTACATTTGGTAGGGAATGTACCATATTTACCTTGCTGTTAGTGTTGAAAAAATGATGCTTCAGATAAATTTTACAATTCCGTGCAATATGGCTATATCATCCACACATGATGCACTTTCTGCTCTTGACAAGTTAGTTACCCAAATTGGTCTACCCATGTTTATTACATGTCGTAAAATTCCCCAGCTCACTTATGCATCCCTATCCAAAGGTCCTAGGTTTGATGGAACCCATTAATAACATAATTTTATTGGAATTTTTAGACAACTACATCTCACCAAACAACAGTTCGACTTTTATTACACTATGTACGATCTAATTATTGATTTCATAGTTCCATTTTTCTAGATTCTTCTGATGATGAGGCCTCATTCCACAAAAGAATCAATCATCCTTCCAATTGGGATGGATGAATAATCATGTGGTGTAATGGGAATGTCTTATGATGTTAATATCATAGCTTCAAACGTATTCATTCTCTTTTCAATCTAGTTCAAGAAATTCCTTCTCCATTTTTTCTCATTAATTAAGGGAAATACATTTTCAATAAGATATTTAGGAGCTCATTCAATTCCATAGCATCAACATGAACTCTTGGCCTCATATTTTTAATATGTTCCAACCTAGGATTAGCTTCTCCATCTAGGTGGCAAACATCTAGAGTGACCTTATCTTGCTCTGAATAAAAAATAACAGAAATGATCTTCTCAATATAGATGATCCATGGTTCAAAAATCAATGGGTTAGTAGATCCACTAATGGTGAGAGGGCATTGATTCATAAAGGACTCAACAGAATATTGTTAAATTCATGTTGATATCGGTGTCTAATCATGATTCATGTTATTTCAAATAAAATGAGTCATTTGGTTAATCATTATACTAGAATATTATATTCTTGCTTCCATTAGTGTGTCGTTAGTGAATGGTCCATTATAGTCACCATTATCATAGTTACACATATTTCCCACAAATGTTTTTATGAATAAGTCATTAGTTAGAATCCTATTTCATTTATGATTGTTTTAACTATAAATTAATTTATGACCCAAATCACTAATCTTAAAATTTTCATTTCTCTATAAATCAATCATAGTGATTCATAAAAAGATTGTGATTAACCAAACATATTCCCCCTGGAGTGTCAAACCAGGTATGTAGCAAGTCCCATTGTCATGTACGACTCAAATACCCTGGGTCATTTCCAAATCTCTTTGTCTGTGTTTTCACTCAAAGTTAAATCTGTGCCAGAGCCACATCCACTTGTTCATATCCGTACATGGATTTATTTTTATGGAAAACCAATTAGCATTTCACAAAAATTCTATGAGGTTTTCCTATATGTAATCTTTTGTATAGGGTTATTCATAATGTTTTCAAAGACTAATTTACAAAAAATATCTAAACTATCCTTTGATACCAACTATGGAATTCCAAACTTTTATAAAATAAAATTTCATTACATTTTATAGATAGAGGATAGTTAAATTATAATGTCTTGGAAATCAAGAACCTAATACATGGAAAAACTAAAAAATTATTCTAATCCACTTGCAATGATTTATAATAGGTTCTTACTATGTTTGAAAACTACATATCAAAACATGGGGATATATATCAAATGAAATGGTTAGAAGAATTCCTAGTAAATAAATCAAGTGAATCATTTTACATGTGATCATGAGTGATATCAATAAGAACATGTAGTTAAATAATAATATCATAATAATAATAACAGGATACTTAAACTGAAGATGTGGGAACAAAATTTATTTTGGACAATCATGAACATATCCCCATGGTCCATCCCCAAGTTTTCATCAAAATAACCACGGTTATTCACCAAGGTATCGGCAAACATGTTATCTCTAGATATTAAATTAATTACCCAGTGAATTAGAGACTTATCAGGGTGCACTCTTAATATTCCATTATTTTAATTTTATCTACATAGATCATAATAAATAATTTCATTAATATCCCAATGAAAATAAAATAAATGTGTTTAATTTCAAAATCATGACGTTTTAAAAGTTCTTAAAAATGATTATTATGTCATTTGGAACACATGGAAATGAAATGAGGGTTTTATATATTTCAATTCCAGAATCAAATACAACATTTTATTATGACTTTATGAATACCCATAGAAACTAAATAGGATTGGGTGTTCACTTAAAAAAACAAGATAATTTCATGAGAATGATAGAGAGAAGTTTGCGGATGAAATTTCTACACCCAAACTGCTATATTACATGTTTTTTGAAAACATTAAAAGAGAGGGTACAAGATTCACCCACTTATCAATAAATCATGATACATTATAGAGATAAAAACAATGTATATAAGAACATGGTATGGATATTTATATGACATACCACAAGAAAAGGGAACATTAATTATAAGAATTTTTTTTAAGAAAATTTTTGAGCCTAACGACGACACTTAAAAATTAAAAAATTACGTTTATGAGAGTGGAAAGCATCTCTCATCATTTAGAAATAAATTTTTTAAAAATAGGATATATAAGTACATTCCACCATACAATAAAATGTAAATTATAAGTCATAACAGAAAGGAATTTTTGAATAAAATATGTGGGTGAAAGGTTCTGTTATCTTGAAGAGTAATTTCAAAAACTCAAAGGCTGGGACATTTAGAGGCATGAGGGAACCTTGGGAGGTAAAGAGACCAGAGATTCATTGAGTATGAATTTAGAATGAATGGAATAAAGTAATGGGTTGGTATTTATAGTTAAAGTGAGGCAATATTTTATTAATTGCCAAGGGACACCTATGTAGTGGGATTAGAAAACCAGTGGGATTGCCCATGGTATTTTACCATGATATTGGACACATGTGACACCTAATAACAAATCATACTATAATAAATTGGACCATTAATATTATATCATGATTACATCACTAATGATGTCATTAAATGTAGAGAAAGTGAAAAATATACTTTTATTATTCACTAAAAAACAAAATATTTAATAAAAATCTCATAAATTTACACTATACTAATATCAATACATGAAATTCAAGAAATGAACTCCATTTTTTGAAAATTATTTTTGAATTATGAGATATTTAATTTTTATGTAAAAATACACTTTTCTCAAAAAAAAAATACGTAAACAATAATTTCTAAAACAGTTATTTAATAATTCTAATACATCACATTACCAATCAAGATTCCGAAATTATAAATATACTTTCATAAATGAGTTTACTATTTCATTGGTAACATTAATATTCATGAGGGAAAAATTATGATTCCAAAGTGTAAATTTACTATTCAAAAAATATTATTTAGATCTTATTGAATCACATTTTTCACACTAATTATAGACATAAATGACATATTTTTTTTAAATAATTGAATAAAAAAAGGTATTTTATAATAAAAAAGGTTTTTACTATTCATCAAAAAACACTCTTCATAAGATACTATTCATAAAATACTATTTATCAAATTGAAACATCGAAGGAAAATTCAAAAAATTCATCATTGGTAAATTTTGACATTTGAAATTAATAAATGATGTTTATTTATAAAAATAATTCTCTATATATTAGAAATCTTTGAAAAGTTCATTTTTTAATTCTAAAGTCATTTTATCAAATTTATCAAAATTAAACATATACATTATTAAGAATATAATTTACTAAAACATAAATTATGAAATACAAATTTTATTTATACCAAGGGATTACAAAAAGTGTCTAAGGATTCATTACATATCCCCTTATAACACTTGCAGGTATCCTAATTGTATGGTGTGAATTGGTGAAAGAATATTGTGGTTACTCGAACAACATTTCTCGAGTGGGGATTTATATCAGCTTGATTTTCTCTTGTATTCCATTCCATTCAAGCTTCACATGTTTAATCTGAGCTTGATCTTGGTCCATAGCATATCCTAGTGACAAAAACTTCTTCCCAAGATCCGAGAGATGGGCTTCATATGTCCTGAGTCTACTAGATGTGTCCATCAACTCCTCTTTTTGTATTCATTAACAATGATCACTGGTATTCATAAAAAATAATCATAATATTAAGATTACAGTTTCCTATAACCATATTTACCATCATTCATATTATAGTCGAAACCAAATAGTCTGATTTTAATTATACTCTCATCATTAATTAAATGATATAGTATTGTGGAGTATAAAATAACACAAAAAATCAAGAAACTATTATTATTCAAATGTTCAGGTTGTTAAAATTTCTTTCCTGAAGCTACCCCTATGAATGTTCTAACAAAATTAGATTATTTAATAGGTATCCATGAAGATATGGCTCTGAGGACGATTTTTATGAAAAATGTCTTAAATTTTGAGGGAGAATCGGACTAGGCAGCATGTTCTGTGTAAGAATCCACGAATGGATGAACCCACATCCCAACATCCCATTTAGATCAATGAGAAAACATCCCTAAATATGTGATTCAGGTCACCTACCTTTTGAATGTGATAATGTGGGGTTATAGACAGCGCATCCTCATAGACTAATGCATTCTATGACGAAAGATTCGATAAAAATGGCCAAATGATTATTTTTGGAGACTCAACGTTGTTTTGTTTAATAATTTGATTCATTATTTTTTTCACCATGATATATGAGGTCGGTGTATTCATAAACTATTCCTCTAAATGAAACATGAATGATTAGTTTCATTTTGTTTTTTGAATTTCGTGAAATTTATTGTAAAACATTGGTGTTAATATTTATAGAATCCATTTTAGTGATGTTTTAATTAAATGTGGATTTTTTTTACAAATGGATATTTTGAATGATTTTAAAATGGTTATTTTATAGTAGTGTTCAATTTTGATTCCATGAAAATATTTTTTCGAAATGTGTTTAGTAACATTTTTTTTGAAATGGCATGCATAAATTGTGTTGGAATAGATTTGGAATTATTTTTAGGTGTGTGTTCATTTTCATCGATGTGACCTAGTGGACGGGGCTTGTGAAAATGTGAAACTATAATATGATTACCTTGTGATGACTTGGTATATCAATTATAAACCTCTCATGAGTTTTTAATTGTTAAATAGGAATATATGTGTGGATATTGGGATACGTGCAATGATACATGTAGTTCCAAAATGATTGTTGGAATAATTATTTTAAAATTATTGTTTAGTAAAATTACATGGAAATGGTTTCATTTGGGAAAATTAGTTTCTGAATGAAATTAAAATATATTATGTTATAAATACATCAAAATTCACTAATATAAAAAACTTATATGAATTATATGAATAATTATATCCTAGTGGGGTGATTTTGGAATTCGTTTAGGGAAACCTACTATGTTTCATTACTCTCTTTTTAATATTGGAATGTTGGTGGTTTCAAAAATAATTTTTATCATTCCATGGGTAATGGGAATTTAAATCATTTATTTAGTAGTGTTTTTAAAACACTGTATGTATTTTTGATTTGGACCATGGATCCTGTTGAGAGCTACAATGTGAGGTCTTTGGATTCATTTATCTTTCTAGATTAGTGGTATGCATTGGTACTCTGATCCTGGATATGGTGTAGTTTGGTGTTACTATATTTTGGATTAATTTGAGTTTTATGATTGTTTTATCATGATTAAAATAATTCTTTTGATTATGGTATGTTTTTTGGTGGGTTTTTTTATCATGAATGAGTTAATCGTCACCTAATTCTATTGAATAACATTAAAATTATTGCAACCCATTAGGCCTTGGGTATGTCGCCTATATCCAAGGATAAAACCTTCTTCGATTCAAGCCAATGAGGAGGGGTGGGGTGTTAAAATATTTCTTTCACATAAATAAATAAATATAATAATATAAAAAAAAATATCCATTGAGTAAAATATTTTAAATTTAAATATGAAAACATTTTAAAATAAATTTTTAAAAAACAAACATGTCCTATGCTAGTTTACAATTTATGATTCATAATAATATTGACAAAATAACATTAAATAAAATCTAAATTTCACGAAAATATTGTTAATTTATGATATAAAAAGTTAATTTCTCTTTATATAATGCGTCATATGAATTATGGTGTATATCATTCAGATATTCGGAAATGAAATGAAATTGTGATGAAATACCATACATTGAGTTTAACATGTCCCATTTGTAATTGTCTTCCTCATTAATATAAATGTGTTAGTTATTTAATATACTCAAAAAAAATTCATGTTTATCATTATTAATATTTTACATATTACAATATTGTATACAACTACTTAATCAATAATTTTATGTCATGTGTTTTCACCATATTCAATATGTCTGTCAAAACAACATGGGTAGGTCAAATATAGTCATAGGGGTCATTTTATAAATATGTAAAGAAAAATTATAAATAAATAATTATCATATATATATATAAATTATATTTTTTATTCCAATAATGATTGATGGTTAAAAAAAGGAACCAACATTACAATCATAAATATGGAAGGCCGTACATACACAAATAGAACATTCCCATATTTTATGATCATTATGAAAGCTATGTAATTGAAATTTATCATTAAAAAATTATTATTATATCATAAAAATATTTTTACTTAAATTTATATAGTTATTTTTAATTTTTCTAATGTAAAAGTAATCACATCACATCATGTGATTGGTAGTCCACATTTCCACGAAAGACTCTAAACAAATTTTGAAGGTTTTTATAGTTGTTATAAAATGTTGTCTTATATTTACATAAATTTATATACTTCATAAATATAATCTATTTCTAATTTAATTAATATAATTTTAATTAAATATATCATTAATAATTTAAATTTATTGGGTAAACTAATCATATTGGATTGAAAGGGTTTAATAAACACATCGACAAATGATGTTATCATGTTCTCACATAATAGAAAGCCTAAAAGTGTATGTTATATAATAATTAATGTCATATAAAGGATTCATAAATATAATATATATCATATAAATTTTTTTCTTCAATAATAATTTCCAACCAAAATAGTTGGTAAAGGAAAAAAATAAACGACATCATTTTATGATGTGGTAGTTCACCATACACACAAAGTATTAGTTTTTCATCCATTGGATAGAAGTGTGTGTAGGATTAGGGAAAACATTAATTAACAATATATAAATATATTAAATATACATTTGTTATTATATAATCATGATATGATAATAATTTAATGGATTGGAGATGGAAACATAAGAAAAAGCATGTTGCTGAAAGTTATCTCTTCTTTGAGTAACTCATTTCGATTTTCACCAAAGGGATTAATGGTTTGATATCTAACAAAATTAAGTATTCTAGGGTGCTGGGAGGTATACTGGGAGATAATATTAGTGTTTTTTATGATTCAATGCTTCATTATATGTGCTTATAAATGATTTAATATTTTCTATTTTATAGTGTAGGGTATTGTCATTCTTGTGAGTATAAAAATGTTTACACTATTGGGAGGTATCCATTCTATAATATGAATCCATAAATGAAACAAATTATATAAATATGGGGACATGGTACAATAAGGATGATAAATTTGGTCAATGTCATTTTTACTCCTAATATTAATGTTTATCCACTATGTAAAAACATTATTTCTTTTATCAATGTAAATAATTTTATATACATTCAATAATATTTTTTTTCAAAATACTATGTATATCATATAATATAATAAATAATAATATGAATAAATATATATAATCCATTTAATATGAATTCCAATTTGATATTTTTCAAAAATTAATTTAAAATTAATCCAAAATATGGGATAACAATGATGTGTTTTAATATTAAAATGATTAAATGTTTTTTCCATTTTAATATATAAATTAAAAGATAAATTTTTTACAATGAAATAAATTGGATATAAATATAAAATTTGGATCTATTTATAAATTTGAATCAATTTATAAAATAATTTAAGTGTAAATTTTTTTTTATGAAAAATAAATTTTCAATCTAAATTCATTATTTTTTTTACTAAGAAACAGAATATGAATTTTTAGATAAAAATACCAAAAATACAACAACATTACATTTAAATATACCAAGAAAAATTATATTATTTTTTATATAAATAATATAAATTTATAAATATTTATTTGTAATATAAGTGCACAAATAAGAGGTTGGAAAAATGTAATTAATAGTTTTTAAGTGTATAAATAGATTTATTATTAACTTATGCCAACTGTTTTTATGAATGAAAAAAATTATGAACATGTGTAAACAAAATATATATAGTTCTATACAAACCAACCAATAACATCTAGTAGGTATCTACCACTTGTATTTATAATATTAATGGTTCATTATTGATCGGTATAAATAAGTCTTACGTGCAATGCATGATTTCAAAATACAAATTTTCAGGTGTTAACTACACTATTATGCATACCATAATTTTTATTTAAAACTAATATATAATTTATAAAAAATAATAAATATCAAAATTTTCTTATTATATGACAAGTTGGTATGATAAATGATATCAAAACATTGATGTCCATAGGTTTATTGTAAAAGTACATATACGAAGAGTAGGTAATTTTTGTCAACAAATGTTTTTTTGATTAATATGACACTCTATGTTTTGAATTATTTTAATATCTAGATTATATTATAAATATAGTAACATAAATTTTTTGGTTTTTATTCTATGGTTATGAATCAAATAATTTCACACATCCATCAAATGGGATTTTAAATAATCATTCTTGGGTATAAAAAATGATTGACATGTGAATAAATGTCATTAGTTATTCATTTACCACATATCATTGATATAAATAATAGTTGTAATAATATTTATTTATAATATTTTTGATATTTATTATTTCATTGTTATTTTTTAATTATTCTATGACACATACCTTCATGATTGTCATTTTATGAGAATATGATAATGTCCATCCTATGTATAGTGGAGCAATGCATCCTGGAGTGGTGTGATTCTTTTATGAATTACATGTTATGTATTAATGATATTGTTAAAAATTGGGACAAATATCATATATTAATTCCCTTTCAATCACATAATAATAAAGTATATGTTTCTAATTTACTATTCATTCATTAAATAAGACAATAACATGGAACAACATTCATGTGCACATATGAACTACATTATATAGGAATAATTAATTTCATCTTATTTCTATGTATTGTAGACTATAATATATGAATATAAATTGAATATCTTTGATATTGATATAATGGATTAAATTATGTAAATGATGCAATAATTATCTATGTAGGAAGGATAAATATTATAATCTATATCATATATGAAAAAAAACACTGTTATAAACATAATTATATCTTTACCATTTAATTGTTAGTTAAACAATAGTATAATATTATAATTAAATCACATTATGTATGATATATATGATTATGTTTATTTTATATATTTATTTTAATTGAAATTTTATTATACAAGGTGTTTGTACATGTACAATGTGATTGGATACATAATGTAATGTATTTTCTAACCTCACTTTTATTTATATGAGAGTTATTCCATATTCAAAACCCGAATCATTTTTTGGTTGTAAATAATGTATTTTTATATGTTATATCATGAATTATATTATTTTCATGATATAAAATGTTTCAATAGATTTTATTTTATGACTGATCTCATTATCCAAATGTTACTCAAGTAGGAATGGTTTTTCTCATATCACTTTTGTTTCTAAGAGATACATGCCATATTTCACACATATTATTATTTTGTGGTGTATATACTTCCACTTAATTTATATTATTATTATATATTTGTTTTTAAGGATTTACAACCCATTTTATTATTTATCCTTTTTGTGGTTAACGATATGAGTGTTACCAAAAGGTAAGTGATTTTTTTCACAATTCTCCTTCAATGAGATGATTATTATGTTATAAAACATTCGTTATTTTTGGGATTTATATACTATAATTTTAAATTTTATATCATTAATATCTGTCTTTTTAATGATATTATATATTTTATTTAATTTTATCACATTATAGGGATTATTATTCATACTTAGAAAGGAAGTAATAATATTTTGTTACAATCTTATCATTTTTCACAATTATGTATGATTATTCCCTTAATGTAGAAATATTTTCATTATAATAAACCGATTTTTCCTTATTTAGTCATGATACATAAATTCAATTGAAATGATATTTACATTCATTGATAAATAAAATTTATGATAATTTTTTTTAGGAAAAACTCGTATCACTTATATAATCGTGTGGAAATATATGTTCTTTAAGGAAATTTTTTTAAAAAAATTTCAAAATGTTTTAAATGAAATTTTAATCTCATTTTCTATGTAATAGATTCTTAGTTTTTTTTCCAATTTTTGTTCTATATTATTTCTATTTACTCTATTATAGGTTTTCGCTGTTATTTTCAATAAAAATGTTTTTAAAGTGTTTATGGAATAAAAAATTGATCTTCATTAGGAAGAGGGTATTTTCAAAAAACTTTAATTATGGAATATTAATTTTATTTACGTTCATTCAACTAAAATTTCTTCTAACTAACTCAAAAAAGTGTAAGTTTTTTTGTGATACAATCCTTATTATTTTTGAGGTTTTATTATAATGTATTTTAATATTTTTATGAATATCATTTCTATTACAAGATTCATTTATGATTAAAAAAGATTAAAATGAAACCCATTTATTTTTAATGGGTTTATCATATTTTTATGTGTTTTTATTGGAATATTTTATATTCATGATATGTTACTTGACAATTATTTTAAATGGGTGTTCCCAAATCACTAATTAGAAGGGCGGAGACCCATTCTAGTTCACAGGTGAGAGTAATATAGATTATATAATGTTTCGAACCCCATTGTCGCTTATAATACATGGGTGGTCCTAATATATCATATAAAAGGGGTTATCATCATTATATATCTCCATTTTTATTTGATAATGATTATATTAGAAGTATGGTGTTTTGTTATTCTGGTTGAAATTGTTTTTAATTATTTTTATGAATGTGGTGCTCCATGTTAATGAAAAGTGTTTTAATTTATTATTATGATTTTATAATGATGATCATGATAAATATTGATATTACATGGCTTATGATTATTTATTTTTTTGACTATTACCTTTTCAATTTTTTATGTATTTTATTATCTAGGTATTTATGTGTTTGAGTTTCTCTTTGATTTTCTAAATTAATGTTATTTTTTTCAAAATATAAAGCACTTATTAATTTCACTGTTGACATAAATTTAATTATTATAATATTTTACATTTCTAAGTATTTAATAACACCCTTAATATTATTACTTTGCTAACATTCCATGTAATTTTAAAAGAATACCATTTAATTTTTTTCATTTATTTTAAATTATATTTGAATTTTACTTTCAAAAGGTCACTCTGTCTAATAGAATACCTACCATAAAAAAATGGGTTTCTCCAAAATCATTAATTTCACACAAGTTGGAGTTATTCAAAAAAATAATATATTATTAATATTTTTTTATGTTTTAGTTATCACAAAACTGTTAAAATGGTGGGAATGAATGATAATAAGTAAATTAATAAAATAGGGTTTACACAAGTTTCTATAATAATTCCTTGGTTACCAAATTAATTATGAAATTAAATGTAAAAATATTGAAGATAAATTCTTGGACTCACCTCGTTTTGATGGTAAAAAATCTTGATTTATTAGGTTTAATAAAATTTAATTATTATTATTATATATGTTAAAATATGTTCAAATATAATACTAATATATTCTGTTATCATTTTACTATATATGATATGTTAAAAACATTTGGTTAATAATAAGACACAATCATGGTGGCCTTATTTATTGTCCTACCACTGATATGTCTCACTATTAGATGTATCATTATTAGTAAAACAACTAAAATTTGGTAATGCAAAGGACACTGATATGGGTTAACTATTCATGACATACTAATAGATATGTCACAATCACATTGATCTAATTGTAGGGTTTAAAAAAAATTTATAGGAGAGTCACCATTAAAGACGAGTTACTGATAGAATTAGTCACAGTTATCTCAATCAAGTGAAGGAATTACTCACTGATGCTCAGAAATGTTTCTAATTATGGGATCCCGATAGTTTACCTACCATTACGTGGACATGCTATTAGAATAGATTATTGTTGCATGAGTATCCTCAATTCAATCTATTAACGGAGCATCCTAAAGATCCTGGATCACTATTACTGAGATGTTGATCCTAACACAACAAAATTCCTTTCTTTGTCATTTAAATTAAAATTTATTTCTTATGGTTATATTTATGAAACTTAGTACCACGATTTATTTTAATGACTATGTATATATTTTATAGAAACCATTTAATTAATTTTTTGTGAAATGTATAAAGTTTGAACTACAATAGATCATCTTCATTATTTTCTTCCATTTTCAATAGAAATAAATGATCCAAATGAAAAAAATTGTGATGTGGTAAGAATGATACATCTCATGGCCTGAGAAAAAATCATGAACATCAAACTAAAGAAACACAATGATATTAATGAGAACATCAATACATGTACTTGTTGTAGAATCATTTTATGAGAGGAAAAGAGGTCTTCCATTACAAAACCTATGTCACTGTAAACATTAGGCATAAGATCACATGATACATGGTTTTTTTATCAGTTTACACAATTCAGTTCAAGTTTCTTTTCAATACACCTTCCTAGAGATAGAATCTATATTTGCAATCACAATGATATTTCTAAACTCTTCTATCTACATTTTTATATTTTTTTTATGGTTATTACTTTATGATATGTTTTTCATTTATATTTTTTAAACACACAGACTCAGGTACCATACAAGTGGATAAATGTATTTCTTCAAAAAAAATCTATATTTTTACACCTTATGTACCAAAAAAATATAGTAGAATAGGTCTCTACATTTATTGTTTGTTGTTAGAACTCCCATAAAAAATATAGAAGATGTATTGTAGACATGGATACCTAAGTATGATATTGTGTACCTCGATATTGGGTGTGGATAAAAATATGTTTATATAAATTTCTTGGAGTTAGTTGATCACAAATTGGAGTGGTGTTAGTCTCAACATGAGACTAAACCACTTGTTTTATTATTGTTATACAATTCAATGCTTCAATTTAACTATATTATTTCATCACTAAATAAATTTATTTACTAAAGATGATCTGTATAAGATACCTCACACTGCTTGAAAAACTTTTGATGATTCCACTAAGGTATAATTTAATAATAATTGAATGATATGAATTCATTATATTGTTATTTTTACAATGAATAATTTATTTGGATTTCGGCATGTAAAACACATTTGTTATTTTGGACACTCTAGCTATTTTTCATGAAGAAACCACTAAATATTAAGATATAAATCTTAACAAATGTACTATTAAGTATGATAATATCAAAACCAAGTATGCTGAGCATATTTGTTTTATGTATCTCACATTTAATGTGTTTTGTATTTTGTGATCTCACTAGGAATGAAAGCCCTTAAAATGAATGAAATCATTAAAATAATGATATGTCTTCTAAAATTGTGGAGAGGGACAAAATTATTCATTAGAAAATATTTTTAAACCAATTCTATAATTGTAAATGAGCTCATACATAAGAAAATGTTGTACAAGGGAAAATAGAATACATAGAAACAAATGATGGAATTATAAGAAATATATTTACTTTCGAAACCATTTTATCCCAAAAAATAATAAAATTCATGTTAATGTTTACTGTTCTTTTAGTTATGATTCATCAAGTGGTATTGATGAGGAAATGGCTAAAATATCCTATATATTTAAGAATTTTTGCAGAAAAAATAAATTCATTAGAAAAAAAGATAAAAAGAAAAGTATAATAACATTGGAAATATGAAAAAATACCTAATTTGAAGTGGTTATATTAATCATATAAAATATCATGAGTAAAAGAGTTGAGGAAATTTGAAATTTGACTATAAAAAATACATGTATAAGAAGAAATATGAGGAAAAGTATAGTAAGTAAAAGAAACTAGTTAGGCTACCTATGGTGATTCTAAGGAATTCTATAGTGAATCAGAATCATCACATGGTGACATGGCTAACAAATCCAACATGTGTTTTATTAATAACACATATGCGGTAACTCTAGAATCTATTACAGATAATTATTATTATTTTAGAGATTAATTTGTATCTGAAATATAAATTTTGATAAAATAATAAATATTTGATTATTGTAAAATGCATGAGGATACATGTAATGAACTAAAAGATAAACATAAGTCAATAAAGAAATATAATTATCATTTCACTATATTTCTGTACAAACATACAAATAAAAATGTATGCGAATTATCTAATAAACAATATAAATACTGAACATAATCCATCCCATGTGTAATTAATGTAGGATTTATAAATATATAATGATGATACAGATACCATAGTTAAAATTACTAGAAAAAAATTTTCTCCTAAATATAATACTATTTTTGGTTATAAACGTGAATTTTTTTTCATAAACAAATTTTTTATATAATTTTGGAAAATAGTTTTTTTCCCAAATTTGGATAGTTTTCAACAATTTTTTAAACCGTAGCATTATTTACAACTATAAGATATTATGGAAAAAGTATAGTTTATTAATCAAAAACATAAAAAACATCATATAGAAAACCCATAAAGGAATTTTGGGTTCATAACGATTTCATTACCAATGTAACTGGACCCATGAAAATACGGGTTTCAAACTATCTTCTTCATTATACTGTTTTTATCAGAAATTTCTATTTAATATTTCATATAAAAAATTATGATACATCCATAGTGGGTGTTCAAGGAACATTTCATGGTAATACTCTTCCATCAAAAAACATATAATGAATTACAGTGTCCATGTCAACATCAATAATAATGAAATAGTGAATATTAGTAACATGGGTCAAATCAGTAACACTAAATCAGTTTTAATTTGGAATGTTTTTTTTTTCGACGGTCTTTTGTAAAATATTTTTTGCAATTCATTATTATATGATGATGAATTTAATGTTAAATTTTAGAATGATTCATGTTATGTTTTAAATTTAATGTATGGTTTAGTAATTACTACTTTTAAAAATAATAATGTATATGCTCTAAATTTTCATTCATTAGCTTCTCAAGAATTTTTTGTTCTTGAGTTACTTTTGTAACGATAATTAGATATGTCAAAGAAGAATTTTCAATTATAAAATTCACTATAGTATAAGTAATACTAGAAAATTATTAGTGAATGATCTAACTAAACTATAATTTTCATATGATAATGTTTGTAAATTTTGATAAAAAGATAAACATCACAAAATATATTTCAAACAAAATAATTAAGTTTAAACATCTCAACCTCTTGAGTTGGATCACATTGACATGTTTGGAACATCTATAGTTTGAAATTTAAATGGGAAACAATATATCTATGTTCTAGTATATTCATTTTCTAGGTATTCATGGAAATTATATTTGGATTTCAATAGTGAAGATCCTTCTTATTTCATAAAGTATTCTAGGTAAGTAGATAACTTAATTGGACATAGAGTTAAATATTTTTTAATAGATAATGGTCACGAGTATTATAATAATGAATTTGAATCTTTTCTCCCTCTAAATGGATATATTCTAACATCTCTTATCCACAAACACATCATCAAAATGGAGTTTTAGAAATGCGAAATATAACCATACAATAAATAGAACAGAATATGATTAATGAATATGACCTACATGTTTATTTCTTTGGAAGAAGCTATGAATAGATATTTTTATATAATAAATAAAGTCTTAATTTGACCAATCAGAATGAATACCCCATATGAGATGTGGAATAAGTAGAATCCCAAGGGATGTTTTTTCAATGTTTTTGGTTGATATGTCTTAATTTTCCATACATAAGATAATATTGAAAAAGAATCCCACAATGATTGATGAATTATTTTTTGAAGGTTTTTTAATCTTTATTAAATACTACATAGTCTATAATATGTGAACCTATTTTGTAGATGTATTAGTACTAGTAATGTTTGAGGAAGAAAAAATATATTATTACCAAACCTCCCTATAAAATCTTGTAGAAATTATATCGAATCTAGATATAAATCTTAATGCTTCATATTCTTGTTGTTATTGAAGTAGAATGATTTATTTATGGAAACTCTCTATATTATAAAAATTATCAATAATCTATATATGATCATGGAGTATCTAGACTTTAAATTTCTAGATTTTTTATAACCCTTAAAAACCATCATTTATATATTGTCATTTTAGATTAGAAAAAGGAACCATGAATAGAGATTCTCTAAGAAACCAAGTTGTACACTATTTATTTATTTCACAACATGAACAAAAGATAAAAAATAATGAAATCATTGATAAATTATTTATAATTGATATTCAAGAGAAATTAAAATAGTTTTACAGAAATAATGTGCAGAATCTAATTGGAATTCCCATAGAAAAAATGACAATATGGACTATGTGTCAGTTAGAAAAAAATGGATGAAGTCTGTACAATGGTATGAAATAAATACTGACTAGTCGAATATGATTATAATCATGAGGAAGGAATATACAATGAAGAATAATTTTTATATGTCTCATGACATGAAGCCATTATAATACTTCTAGCTTATGCAGCACAGTAAATTTTAAACATTATCAAATATATTCCAAACTGAATTCCATAATGTTTATATAGTTGTGGATTTTTTTATTGAGCAGCACCATGGATTTAAAAATCCCTATCCTCGGAATAATTTTTTTTAAATTAACAAATTCTATATATGGATTAATATAGTATCCCAGAGCGTGGTATGATATCCTCATTAGTTTTATTATTTATAATAGTTCTACAAAAGGTATTTTGAATCATAATTTTTCCATAAAAATAATTTATAATGATGATTTTGTTTTTCAAATATATCTTCATGATATTATATTCCAATAATCAAAATATTCATTATGTTTTGATTTTTAAAAAATGATGAAAATGTGTTTTAAATGAGTATACTGGTTTAAATCAAATTCTTTCACTAATTTCCAATATATCTTAATAAGGAACGTATTATTTTAAATAAATGTAAATATATTAATAACATATAAAAACATTTTAATATTGATTGTACACGAAGTAGTGATACTCTTATGAGTACCGATTGTAAATTGGATATTCATGAAAATAGAAAACAAATAGATCAACCCAATTATTCATGTATGACTGAATTATTCATTAAATTATTTTTATTCGACTATATATTAGGTTTAGGATATGTATGTTTGAACATATTCATGTAATCTATAAAGGTTCCCATCATGGTTTTTACAATATGTTCTTCAAATACCACAAATATAATACCTATATGGGAATGTTCTATCCTAAAGGACTTCTATTTGACTAATTTTTTCATATTTTGACTTCGGATGTTGTATGATAGATATAAAATGAAATTCAAGAACATGTCAATAATAGTTAAAAAATCTAGTCTCATGATGTAAAAAGAAATAAAATTCTTTGGCATTATCTACTAACAAATCTAAATACAAAACATTTGGTAGTTATTGTGCTCAAATGTTATGTTAAAAAACAAATTACCAGACTAGGGATATCTGTTTATACATATTCTTCAACACTGTGATAACACATGTTCTTTTATCATATCTAAAAATTCAGTTTCTCATTCATGATCAATGCTTATTTATGTAAGACATCACTTTTTGAGATATCATTATAAAAAGGTGATATAATGTTATAAATCATTGGTAGTGAACATTAACTTGCTAATATTTTCACTAAACCTATAATATATAAGTGAATATAATACATTTGACTTGAGTTTGTTATGATCAACATTGAGTGACTCACCAAAGATATCTCTACATTGATGAATCACTTATGTCAACTCACCACTGATGGATCGCCATTGATTACTCTCCATTAATATCTCACCATTGATGTCTCACCATTAATGTCTCACCTTTGATGTATCCCCATTAATTTATAAATGTTGATGTCTCATTTTTTACTACACAACATCGATGTGTCACTATTGAGGTCCCACCAATGACGTCTCACCGTTGAGGTCTAACTGTTGCGTCACATCATTCTATACATTTTTTATGATTTAGATGCCAAAACATTATTGTTTCAAATATTTCATTTTTTTCTAATCCACATTTCTCAATTAATTATTTCTAATTCCATAAATGATAAAACTCAAATTGATCCAACTCACTTTCTCGCTCTCAGTCTCTTTCCCTTGCATTACTCTATCCCAAACTACATCCCTTCACCCTTGAAATGAATCCGTCAAATATAACAAATGGAACGAGTGAATCATGTTATGAAGAAGAATTTGGATGAGTCCCACCCTTTTATAAAGCATAAAGTTTAATCCAGCAAACCTAAACCAAAACCAATACATATCGAACTCATGGGTCGAATTGTCACTCCTGAAAAGGAAGTGTATTCTTAATGTTTACTATCAAGTAAATATCTATTGTTTAATATGTCTCAAGAATATGATGGTTGGAGTTATTATCCCTAACAATTAGACAATTTTATACTAATCTTTTGTATGTGTTTTATTTACATGAGGAATTTATTGTTGAGGGATCTAAAAAGTTTTGGATTATGCCAGGGATAAATGAAAAAATAGTTACCTTTAAATCAATTTAATGGAATGAATTCATGAATTGAACTCATAATTGTATTATTAAAGTATATCACGGATGAACTGCTCATATAGCTGATATTTTATGTTTTGACGAAGCTTCGACGAAGAATATTTTAAATGGAGCTCCTAGAAGGCCAATGACAACGAGGATTGATGTTGAATATAGGATATTATTCAATATTATCTAGATCATGTTATGTCCATGAAAATTTGATTTTCCAAACTAAATTTCATTGTCTTATTTATAACATATCATATGAAAAAGTTACATAAGTTAAACTTGTGTAGGTATTTAATGGTGAATATTAATGGAATGATGAAACACCAAATCAAGAAGAATTCCTTATTTTATAAAATTTTTATTTCGATAATGTTAAATATAAAATTTCATTTTATTGTGGATAAAAATTAATTAATTTATTATGATTGTTTTTTAATCACCAAAATAAATTGTAAGAGGATTATGAATAACTGGAATTGATAAAAGTAACTATGGGTTGAAGAAAACGATATGATTTTTGTTGAATTCAATATTGTCAAGAACCCCTTAAGGCCAAGAGACACGGTTGACCCTGGAAGAAGAACTATTGAAGTGGATGATTATTCAGATGAAGAAGATGATGATGAAGGAAAAATGATATATGAATCTTCTATTTTTGATAGTGGTTTAACAAAAATTCAAGGATGCCATGAAAGGATGAAATGTGGACATTCTAACTCTCTTAATAATATTCCTACAAAAAATATGTCAGGGAAAAAGATGATAATCAAGAATCTCAAGAATCAGAAAATATTAAATATG
Source organism: Viscum album (assembly GCA_963277665.1). Lineage (NCBI taxonomy): Eukaryota > Viridiplantae > Streptophyta > Magnoliopsida > Santalales > Viscaceae > Viscum > Viscum album. The sequence continues at coordinate 2,029,622,364 of OY728151.1, read as the reverse complement.
TTATTAAATGTGTAAATGAAGTCTATTAAGAGAATATGGTGAAAATAATGAAAGTTACAATAAGGAAGAATAAGAGGATAATGGTGATTAATAAAATGAATGTGAAGGTGTAGAATCCAGTGATAATAATGAAGATGATTTAAAAGGAGACAAAGAATATGGATGATGTGAATTTGATAGTGGATCAGACCATCTTGATGATGATAATTTACTTATGGCTGATCCTATTGATCTTAACCTAGATCCTGTTATGCTTGAAAATCATGCTGATACTGCTTTAAGGGAACAAGAATCAATTTTTTAATCCCATAATTCTCCTGTGATATTTATAGTTGACGAAATATCTCCATATGTTAATACGAAAGAGGTAGTTTAGGTTGAAGAAGATGATCCATTATCCCCTGTGTAGGAATATGTTTATACTAGAAATATATCACATGTTGAGAGGGAATCACATGTTGAAGAGGAAGTATCTGCTGAGGGGGAGAAATATAGAAAAAAATAAATAGTTGATACTCTCAATCCTTATGATATCGTAGTGGATGAATAGTTGAATTATGTAGGTTATGATGTATTGTGTCTAGATTTCTCTAATTTAGAAGATGAGATAGCTAATCCTAAGGAATATATGATAGATGAAATAGATCCAATTCGAAAAAATTCTGGAATTGCACCTATTCTAGTAGTATCTCATGCTATTTGATTTGTTTATACAGTAGTAGAATATATACCTATAGATTATGTAACCCATCATGATTTCCAAGTATTCAAATATGATTTTTGTTTACTGGTAAAATGAAACTTCCAACTTCAACCGGCATTGATGGCTACTCTTAGTGAATCAGATGTTTCTATTATTGTAGAAAAAACTCCTTCACATATTCAACATTAGTTAGTTATGGAACATAAAGATGTACGATTGGAAAATAAGAGTCTATGTGATCTGTTAGATGTCATCAGTCCAATGATGAATGTAATTTTTGCTGAGTATGTAGCATCCCTGGAAAATTAGAAAACACTCTTGATGATACATCTTTTGGGAAAGATAGTTTTTATCATCATCTATCTCTCTATCTATGAAATTTTGATATCCTAAATCATTGATGTAGTCAAAAAACCCTCAACTACTGCTACAACTATTATTCTATCACTCAATGTTGAAATGATCTAAATAGTTAATTGAGAATAGATTCACTCCATTATGGGTGCCAGAGACCAAGAAAGCTTAGGAAAAATTTAGAAATACAATGAAAAAATATATGATATGCTTAGGTTTTAAACGAAAGGATCAACTTTGGATCAGGAGGAATATACAAAGAATATAAGCTATTACATTAAAATGATATATATTATGAACCTTATGGACATTCATTTGATGAATTTGGTTGATAATACATTGATATATTATATTAATCAAACCATTAGGGAAAAGGTGAAACAACATAATGATTTTTCATCTTATCTTCAGATGTTTATGGAAAAAATGATGACTTTACAATGGATATAGAATAATGTTGTTGTATAATCATGGATTTTATCATTTTTTGATTCCCTAACTGCATCATCAGAGTACTTATATTTCATCACCCAATGTATTTCTAGTTACACTTGCAACTGAAAACCATCATTCATGATCGATCTACAAATCTAAGGATCCCCAGTTTTGAACTACATTGACCAGAAATCCTTTTTCCCTCTTACCATCAACCATTAAACCATATCAAAATTATGTAGCACATGATCTTATTCATCTCAGACATATCATCTATAATAAACTCATATCTCCTATATCTTTTAGTCAGTGTCCTACACATGTTGTATGATATAGACTCCACATTCATCAGTTGTATATTATAGCTCATTTCAAATTGTATGTTCCTCTTACTTGTCCTAAAAAGGGGAAAGAAGCAATGGATCTTTCTTTGGAGAATATGTGATTGGAATGATCATTTTTAGGGATGTGATTTTTTCTATTTTTAATCCCACATACATTCCGCTAATTAGGAGCTACAATATCTTGTTCTATCCGTGTTTTTTATTTATTAGATATTTATTTTTATTTCTTTTTTTAGTACCAAAATTGTATGAAATATGACATGGAATATATCTTACCTGGAAATTCATTATGGATTTTATCGAATGAAATAGTTTAAATTTCCTTAATTTGATTTAATTTAATTTTTATTGAGTATATCACTCTTAAGTTTCCTCATAATTTTAATGCTATGTTGCGAATAATAATTCCTTTGAAAATTTTGAATGGCTTGTTAAAACCTTGATTTGGGATCATCAAAAAGGGGGAGATTTTTTCCACTTCTAGATTTAATTATCACAAATCATTCTTAATTAGGTTTGAAAATGCTTAGTTATGATTATCTATTTTTAATTATTTTCATCTATAAGTTTAATCTATGATATTAGTGATTGAATACATAATACATGTTAGGATGTTTGGGATACGTATAAGTCACCATCTAGCTGGCCTCACTGTTGGACCTATCAATGATATGTCTCACTATCAGTTGTCTCACAGTTATCAAAAATATTGAAATTTGATAAAGGAATAGACTATGATATGATTTACTCATGCGTGACCATCCAAAAGCTAATTCACCATCACATTCAATGACCAACCATGTCACAAATTTTTTCTAAGGATGTGTCACCATTCATACCTAGTTGTTGATGGGAGGAGTCACCATTTTCTTGAGATACCAATAGAATGACTCATCGATGATCATAATATTCACTATAAATGACCAACCGATTGATAACCCATAGTCAAGAAAACCTATTGTCAGAATGACATATCGATGGTTGAGTCACCATATACTCTACCTGCTGACAGAGCAACCTACCGATCCTGAATCACCATTCTTGAGATACAAATCATGACTCAATGTTTCTGAGTTACAAACCCTAAGAAACAATTATTTATTTCACAGTCATTTAAATTTAAACATCATCATAATGGTTATATTTATGAAATAGAATATCAAAATTTATTTTAATGAATCTTTTATTATTATATAGACATCATTTAATTGGTGCGACCTGACATTGTAATGTATGATGTACCAGAGATCATGTTGCATTTAGGCTACTAGGTTTAAAGTGAATATCTAATCAAAATTGAAAATGAGTGATGCAGTTTGATTTATAAATCTTGTGAGTCTAATAAAAACCCAATATCTTCAAACAGATGAAATAAGAACATATTGTTGAGAATATGAAAAGAAGAACCTGGTGTAACAAAATTATAAGAGAAGAAAAGATCTCATCCAATAAACCAACTACCTATCATGAAATTGTAAACATAAGAACACAAGACACTTTTTTGTTGGATCTATTTCCAGAAGTCAACTATTGATCTTTTTAAAGAGATCATCGAAGAGTATCAAGCTACATTTCCAATCACAAAGATCCATTTAAACATCTCTACCTATATTTTTATTTTATTTTTTTTCGTTTTTACATTGTCGAATGTGTGTTTATTTATATATTATAAAATAACACAAGAACATATTCAAAACTAGATGACGCAATGATAACATCACAAACTAATATGTTTATACCTAACACTCCCAACGGAAATAATGAAAGAGCTCCATGCATGGGTAGTTTCTTGTAATCACTATCGCAATAATTATGGAAGATGCCCAGTTGACCTATACAGACATGTATTTTGTTGTATACCCCAATCCACAGTGTGGATAAAAATTTATTTATATAAAATTCCTTGTGTTGTTTGATCACCATGTGATGAGGACTATGTCTCATCTTGAGAATTAAACTATAATTTTAATTCAAATATTCTTTTCAAAATTCTATTTTAAAATTATTCACTAAAAAAATTATTTATTTTTATATTTAATCTTATTTAGTGTATATATTATGAATTTTTAGTTGATTGATTTCAATATTTAAAATAGTAATCACATTACATTAATAGATAACTAATAAATCAGTGAAGAACCATACAAAAAATCAAACCATTTATAAATATATTTCTTTTTTTATGTAGGTTACTTTATATTTCACATTAGGGGAAAATATAAATATGTTTTTAGACTGGTGTTTTTATTTGAACTCAATTCACCCACTTTTGCGTGTCTTACTCTAACAAACATAAATGGTGTGTTTTTATAAAAAATTATTTAAATGAAATTAAGTGTGTTTATAAAATAAAAAAATCACTCTTTATTGATTTTATTAAAGAATAATATATTTAATATTTTAAATTTAATTTTTAAACATCATATAATATCTTTCCTAGACCTGATATATAAACAAATTCAATATTTGGACAAAAGAAGTAATTTTCCAAAAAAAATCTATTTTGGTGCCTTTTGATGGAAAGCCCATTAAAAATAACTTTTTTTTTCAATCTTTTAAAAGTTATATATGAAACAATAATATTGATATTTCTCATAGGGACATAAAAGTTTACGTTTGGATGAATTTTGGTATTTTTTATGATATTCATTTTTTAAGGAATAGTGAAAAACAAGAAATTTTTATTCAAAATAGCTTCTTTTTCAAAAAAAATTTTAGAGATATATTTTCCAAATAATTGGATAAAAAATATATTTAAATTTATTTTCAATAAAATTTAAAAAAAAATCATTTTAATAAATTTTAAATAGAATTTGGAAATAAAAACTATATGAAAAGTTGAATGATTTATATAAAAAACATGTTTTTTATTCCATCGACATGATTAATTTTTATTTAATTTCTATATATTGATTATTTTTAATTTGATAAAATGTATTATATATTTGGAATCATATTGTTCATGTTAAGTAAATAGTTACTTTTTATTTTTAGACATAATGATCATGAACTTCTTATTATAAATTTTATTACCATAGTTAGTGGTAAATCAAGTAATTAAAGGTAAAAATTATATTATTAAAATATAAAAGTAACCTAAATTATGACATAATTTAATTATATAAGTGTATTTTTACCCTTAGAATCTTGGGGTCCATTTTGGGGCTAGTTGTTGCTACATGGATGAATTAAATGCATTTAAATTATTATATTCAATGAATAGTCATTTTTGTTACACTCTTGTTTTTAACAAGTTAATTATTTTAATAGGGAGTTATAAAGGTGATATAATCTACTATAAATAGTCATTAAAATACTAATGATTACATAAAACATTTTAATTTATTGATAAATTTAATGTATTAAATAATTAATGTAAATGGTGACAAAAAGATGATGTAGAAATTTCATAATTATAGAAAGAATCTAAAAATGATATTATAAATACTTAAATAAATATCATATGATATAATTTATTCTATTCACGAATTTTATGGATTTTTATGAAATGTTAGGAGTGTGTTAATTTTTATTTTTTTTCTAGGGAATCATGTTTTCATGATATTTTGAAAAGACAAATAATGAAAAATGTTAAAATTGACACTAATGTTATTTGAAAATATAAAACATTTTATAAAATGTTATATAACTCATGAAAATATAATAAAATACTAAAATATGAAATACATCTCAAAATTTTATCAATAACTTATTAATTGTTGGTTTTTCATGATTTGGTAATTATTTTTTCTGTCAATGTGTAAATTACATGATATGATGGAAATAGTCAAAAGGAATTCAAAAAAAACATATGGATTAACACAATAATAAAATATGTATAATATTAATTTTATGATGGTTATTCTACCAAAAATAATCTTATATTTGAAATAAATTATTTTTGGGCCATTTTTAATTGAAAATGAATTTATATTAATTTAATAAATTTTGTAATTCCAAGACTGGTTTTCCTCTCTCGAATAAAAAAATAATATTTTACATTCATTACACATAAAAAACCATTTTAATTGACCATGATCAGCATGAAACCCTAAATATAATCCCTCAAATCATTTTTGACTCCTAATATCATGCATAACACCATTATTATATGTGTTAATGTGTTCTTTAAGGGTGATCAACCGAAGAAGGGGTATCATTTTATTTAAGTATTTATATATTATTTATTCTTACACATACATTATATGTTATTATTCATAGATGAAATAAAATTCATAGTATTTTTAATATATTGAGAGGATATAATTTTAACATCATCACCTAAACCTATCACCAATTCTATCTAATGATAATGGAATTAATTATTCATACGTAAGGGTGAAGTATCACCTCCACGAATCAATATAATTTTTTTCATTACCATATTTCATGACTAGTACATATTCATGGAATTAATGATTCTATATAATTTTCATGACATAGTTATCATTATTAGATAATATTATACAAATTTGTTTCATAATATAAAATAACATAAAAATTGTTATGGTGTTCGTGCGTACATGTGAACTATAACCTACAAAAAGCAATGAAATTTTTTTTAATAACCACATAACTTGTATGAAATATATAAGTATATTTAATGATTATAATTATGATATTTAATTGTTTATAATTATATAATTATAAAATTTTAAAAACTATATATTGATAATGATCATTGAAAAATGGAATCGTTATTCATTTATATGTATGACTGACTATCTTAATGAATGTAAAATTGTTCATTTTTCATACCAATTTTAAATTGTTTTATTTAAAATTATAATTGATGTAAAAAAGTTATTATTATTCCATGAATGTTATTATTGTGATTATGTACATTTGGAACACATGGAATATTGACTTCATAACTATTTCATTTTTGGTGTATTTACTAAATTTTAACAAAAAACTCATGGTGAACATAAATCATGACATAATATTTATAACATGGAAATAATATATTTAACCTAAATAATGACCATTAAAATGGTTTTAATAAAATTATAAATAATGAAAATTATATTGTTTAGGAATATAAATAATGTAATTGATGATTCAGCCACAAGGTAAGGGGCTACATATCAATCTCCATTCATTAAAGAACATTTAGAAGTTATACACCACCTTCTTTTATATGGTGTATAATCAACCCTTTAATATTGAATTCATTCAAAAAAGTTAAAAATAAAACATTTTATATGAATCGTTTCACTATATTTTAAAATTATCAAAATGAATGTTTTTTAATTAATGCATCGATGACCACATCTCTACCACCATAATTTTTATTTGATATTTGGATTCCTCTATAATAATCAATGATTTTTAAAATGGAAAAAAATCCATTATTAAATTTATTTGTATATTGGTATTTAAACTGTTATTCAAATTTTAGTGACTATTTACATTTTATAAAATTATTTCTTTTTATCAAAAAAAAAAAATTATGAATGAAATGTAAATAATTGAAATAATTTATATTCTATGATTATATAATAGTAATTGGAAATTTTATGGTTGGTTAAACAATCAACTAATGTTCAGAGGATAATCGATCAACCCAATATGGGTGGTTAATTGATAATCGAAGTATGGGTGGTTTCTTTATATCCTCCAATACATTGTGTATGGAAGTCATCTATATGGATCTTCCATTTTTAATTGTTATATGTGTGGAAGTAGATCATATTGTTATTTGATTTAATTATGATTATGTTTCTTGTTATCTATATATATTATATGTTGATTACTATTAATTTTAAGGGTATATTTTCATTAAATAAAATTAATGCAATGATATTATATTCATTGATATGTATTTATAATTCATAAAGGGGGGAATATAATTATGTTTGATAAAGTATTCATGGTTTACATGTTTCCAAAAATACTAAAATTATTATTCATTTATGTATCCCTTACTATGCTTTTTATTATCATGAATGTTTTATCATAGTATCTCCTAGGATTTAATGAAGAATTGAGTCTATTTTGGGATCCAGGAAAATTCATGATGTTTAAACATGAAATGAAACCATGATTCTTTATAAAAAATTTTAAAAAATATTCATAGATAATAAAAGTGTATATGTTGTAATATTTGAGTTGTTATGTATGATTTATTTCCTAATTATCAATATATATAAACCTATAAATATCCTTAATTTGAATGAATGTCAATTATTAAAGTAACTCAATATTAATTAATGTTTAAGGCAGGGGCCTAGAAGTTGGTAATAGATGTCAGTTTAGAAAACTATAGAGGTTAGGGTGATATTTAAAAATTAGTTAGAAGTTATATATATAAAAATAGTTAGCATAATATAGTGATTCATACTTATTTCAAAAAAAAATAATGATATTGAGAAAACATGAATAATTATATCTTAATGTTTATCTTCCTCATATGATAATATATGATGAATTTTTTTGATATACTAACACATACCTTTTGTATTATAGTAGATTAACAGATCTAGCATAAAGAAAATTAACAATGGATTTGAAGGAAAATGTAAAGGTTCACTAAAAAAGAAACTGAATGAAATAGGAGCTGGAATGACTTGTCTCATGGTTATTATAAACCAATAATCAAGAGTCGTGATTAACCACTCAAACCCTGGTTAGTTTTATAATGAACCATATAAAATATAAATGAATCCCTATGGATGTTAAGGTAATAATCATACTGATAAGTTTATTCATTTAAATATGTGTTGCAGATATGGAAATAAACACCTAGGAAGATGTAATTGATTGGGTACAGATGGATATAAAGCAATAACCATATTAGGAAATAGGAAGTGATAAGTTAACTCCTGGAAAGGGAAAGAAGTTATTTCAGAGTTAACAATAATTTTTTTTAATGTGGGCAGTATGGACATTATAAAAATCAATGTCCGACATAAAATATTAAAAAAATGGATAATGATAACTATAAAAACATATGTTTAGTAATACATAATTCCATTTTAATTGAGGATGGGAAAACTGAAAATGACATGTGAAAGGTATGGATTATTTCTTGTCTCCAATTTTAACATTATTTAATATAAGTCATGATACAATTTTTTATTTTCAATAGTGAATTCTTTAGGAATAATATGGAAATGTAAAACCTATATGAATGGTGTTAACCTGTAATGTTGTACAAGGCTATAGAAATTAAATTCACAACCAAAGTGCGTCAAATATTTAACACCTAGCACTAGACTAATTATCTAGTAAGTAAAACTTTTTCATTTTAGTTTTGATTTTGATGAAATATCAATATATTGATTTTTGTAACTTCTATTTTATAAAATGGATATCCTTGGAATTGAAAATGAATTGAGCATTTTGTGCTAAATGTTATTTTGGAAAACATTCACTATTTTGTGATTTTACAAGAATATGGTATATAGAATAATATGGGATTTTATATTAGGAGTTATAGTTGAATAATATTTTTTGGAAGAATATTTGTTTTGTAATTGTGAAATTATGATCAATTAGGTTATTTATGGAAATGATTAACCTATCATGCATTGTATTTTATTTGGTTAATTAATATTTGGTTTGAGTCATTTAGTGTGATCTTTGTTATTTAGAGATAAATGACTAGGTTATAACATTATTCTATGTTTTCGGTTTCAAATGTAATATGGAATTTTTTGATGGATTTTAAGGAAAATTATTTATTGAATGATCTATGTTGAACAATAGGTATTAAAATTGAATTTTGGAGATTAAAAATAGTCTTTATTTATTTAATGATCATTATATTTAGGTAATTATATTTTTTAACATAATTTTTTGTTATTGAAAATGAATCAATATATGACTAATAGATACGTAATATTTTGTGGATTATGTGATTCTCTATAATATATTCTACTGATACCATTTTTAAAAATAGTCCTATAAAATACTAATAATTTGGATAAAAATATGATCCTATGGTGGAGTTCGATTTTGTGATGTGACAATACTTTTCATGTAAGTGTATTTCCTTGTGTTATTGTTCTATGTAGAATTTTTTTTATAAAACTATGAAAACAACGGTAAAAAACATCTTTTACATTCCTACTAAGAACTCAAAAAACATTTATTCTTCTATATTTTTGGGTTATGTGATAATCTTTATCCAAGACATGTTTTCCATCACTCCAAATCAGAACATAATGGTTTGTTTTTCTTCAATATCTTAGTTTTCTTACATGGAATCACAATATGTGTTATATTAAGTGACCTTTGTACTTCACTTTATTTCATTTAATGTGGATTTTTGGTTGACTCTTTTTTTATGATGTGGCATTTCAATGATGTAATTTTGAATTGAGATTCCCTAGTTACTGAGCACAAATTTTAAATTTGGAGGATGTAATTTCCAAATAGCAAAAGGATGTAACATCCCAAAAAATTGTAGAATAAGAATTTTTCATATTTTTTAATAATTTTTAATTAGAGATAAATTATACTTTAAAAATGTCACTATGTTTAATAGAATACCCAACATGTGACAAAGGGTTTCATTGAAATCTTACAATGCACACAATAGTGCGTTATACCCAAAAATTATATATTATATATTTTTTTTTTATGTTTTAGATATCGCATAACTGTTAGAGTGTTGGGAATGAACTATATAAAAAAATTATTATAATTGGGGATAAAATGTTTATATAATGATTCATTGGTTACAAAATTAATTAGTAAATTAAATAAAAAACTATTGAATATAAATAATGCGTTTTCAGGGAAAAAACTTTTTAAATGCAAATAAGCGAGTTTATAAAATAATAAAATCACACTTTATGGTTTTTAGTAATGATATATATACGTAAAATATTTTTTTTATTTTTATTTTTAAATATCCTATTATATGATTTCTAAACATAATATAAAATCAAATTCAATTTCTCTAATAAAACTGTTATTTTTATTAAAATTCATTTTATCCACCATTTGATGGAGAATCCATTTTCAATATTTTTTTAAAACCATTAATTGGTTCTATTCTAAAAAATAAACTTAATTTTTGTAATAGGGACAAAAAAATTACATTGGTTAAATTTTGGTATTTATTGTATTTAATTCAATTTTTAATGAATACTAAAAAATGTATTTTAATTCATAACAACTATTTCATATATTTTATTTATATTGTAATACTGTAATTCTAATTCGGTTTATAGTACATATACATTATATTTTTGTTAGTTAATATAATTTTGTACACTGTAATCAATTTCACATTGAAATTAGACATAAAAATTATAAGAACTTTCAAATGTTTTCCTAAAAAACTCAATTTCTTATTCCGCCAATGGGATTAATTTTTTATTATTTTCTACCAATTATGTGTATTGATTTTTTAAAATTATATTCCTTATTTAGAATTATAATGTCCAAATTATATAAATAAGTGCCTTTTAATTTTGGAATTTATGAATAGTAGCAATGTAAATAATTTGTATTACCATTGATAAGGGTAATTCATCTAATTAAAGGAATAAATAATATTTTTAAAATATTTAATTACACTAATACTTATAATAATTTAATAGGATCAGTGTATTCTGACCCAAATAATCCTTGGGACAATTTTAGGACCACTGGGATCCACATAAATGATTTTAATGCATTTATAATAATATATTCAATGAATAGTCATTTTTTTACACCTTTTTTTACAAGTAAAGTATTTTAATATGGATCTATACATGAGATCATATAGAATATAAATATTTTTTTTAATGATTAAATTATTACATACATAAGGATAATTTTTTAATAAAATTTTGATAAAAAATATTTAAATTAAATGGTGACACATAGATGATGTCAAAATTTCATTTTTTATGATAAAATAAAATAAACGATATTATAATTATTAAAATATATATTTTTTGAAATAATTTATTCAATTATGTAATTTTATGTATGAATATGACTTGTTATTATAGATTTACTATTATTTATCTCAAAGGAATCATGTTTTTATGATATAGAAAATAGTCAATTAATGAATAGTATATAAATTGACAGAATAAGTATTTTAAAATAAAAAATATTTTAATTAATGTTATAAAATATTTTAAAATATAATATTCATCCAATGGTTTTTTTTAACTCAATAAATTTCATTAATTAATCATTAATTGGTATGTTTTTATGATTTGGTAATTATGGTATCTCTCAAAGTGTAAATTACTTGATAAAATGATAAGAGGTTTAAGGTGTTAAGACAAAAAGATAGTGATTTAAAAAATTATGAAAGATGTAAAATATTAAATTTTTTATAGTTACATGACCAAATATTGTATCATTTTATAAATAATTTAGTATGGGTGAATTTAAAAGAGAAAAGTAATATATATAAAATTAATTCTTTTAAAAATTACAAAAGTGCCTCTCCCCCTCTCCTATAAAAATTAACCCATATTATCTATTACATATACTTAAAAACCTAATTCATTGACAATGATTGAAAAAAAAACCTTCTATTATCCCTCCACACATTATTGAGACCTTATTTTAGGCATACCATAGTCCTTGTATTTTTTAATATTCACTAAAAAGGATATCAACTGAATTAAAGGTATAATTTTCCTAAAGTATTTATATATTATTTCTTCTTCCTCATCATTCAAATATATTTATTCCTATATGAAATAATAACTTCATTTTCCACAATATTCATTTATGATTTTAATTTAATATATTTAGGTAAATAAATCACTTCTTCAATCAAATCTGAATGTATTTAATCATTTTTATGTAGTTGTGAACTTTCTCATCCACGAATCGAAATAAATAGTTTTGAAAAAATGTCTCTCAAAACGGGTAAAAATTTATTAATAAATGTTTAAATATGTTTTTCATGGAATATTTATTATTATAAGTCAATTATATATCAATTATGTTCTTACTTTCCATGAACATAAAAATCATAACATCATTTGCCTATAGGTATAAATTATAACCTCTAAGAAGTGGTGTGTCTTGTTTTTATTCATCAAATCATGTGTACAATATATATATGTATTATTTAATTATTTTTATGATATTAATTATATAATTTTCATTATGGAAATATAATATAATTATTAACTTTTTTCCATAATAATCAATGATAAATTGAAATGTTACTCATGTGCATGTACAACCTCTCATCTCCATGATTATAATGTTGTTCATTTCGTATAACATTAATAAATCGTTTGATTTAAATTTATAATATATTTATAAAATTGATTATAATGTCATGAATTTTATATTGGATAGGATTTACATAATGAAAACATAGACTATTGACATAATAAGATGTTCATTTTTGTCTCAGGTACCAAATCATTAAAAAACATCTAATGTGAATTTAATCATTATGTAATTTTTTTGAAATTATAATAAGTCAAATAAAATGGATTAATGAAAAATAAGGATCATGAGAATGTATAAATTGAACTATGTTTATTATTTAAGAATATTAATGATGTATGTGATGAGTTAGACTCAAGGTAAGGGAAAACATCTCAATCTCTTTCATCGAAAAATATTTTAATTTTATACACCACCTTATATTATAAGGTTTATAATAAAAAACATCACTTTTATCTAATTACGTTTTTTAAAAATAAATACTTTTATATGATGAATTTGACTATATTTACAAAATAATTAAAATAATTTTATTTTAACATGTGTGGTGATAATGACTTCTCTATAGCCGTAACCATTATTTGATATTTGGATTCCTCTATACGTAAAAATTATTTTTAAAATGGAAATTAAATTCCATATTCCATTTTAGGGTATTTTGGTTTTGAAAATTTATTTTAATGTGGTTTGACTATTTTAATATCATGAATTTATTTTTTGTGATTAAAAATGACATTTTTCAGTGAAATGTTAATAATTTCAATATTTTATGTGTTATTATTATATAATGGTACATATAAAATTTAAATGTGGTATCTATATAAACAAAATATTTGTGGCTATATGATAAAAAAATTTAAAGATTTTTTGATTAACCATGGTTATGTGGTTACGTTATAAACTCCAATGAATTTTGTATTGAAGTTGTTTGTATGACTATTCCATTTATAAGTGTGATATATGTGTATGTAGACCATATGGAATTTTTATTTTTGTATGATAACTTCCAATGTTAACCTTATATGGTATATTTTTCATTATATGTGTTTTAAGGTAATATTTTTAAAACAAAAGTGTAATTAATGAGAAAATATTTAGTGAAGAGTATTTATTACATCATAAAGGTGAATAGTATTTCTCTTTGATAAAGTATTCATGGTTTATTTTTTTCTCAATGAATAATAATTTTACTTCATTATATATATCTAAATGAGATTTTTATACTCATATGATGTTTTTAAATATATATTAATGTATTTAATTAAAAATATATTCAATTATGGGATCAAGAAAAATTTGTGATGATAACATATGAAACAAAATAGTTTTTTATTCTTTTTTGTAATTTTAAAAAATGGAGTGTATGTATAAGTGTATAATTTATAATATTTGTGTTGTTATGTTGGATTTATTGACTAATTATGTTGTAATATAAACATGAAATAATATTTGGCTTGAATTAATTTCAATTTATTGGTTAAACTCAATATTTTGTAATTTCTAAGGCATGAAAAATATAAATTTTACCAATGTAATAAATAATTAGGTTTAACTATATATTTATATATATTATTTTAAAAAATTTGTTTTTATTACATAATATGAAATGAAACAAATATGTGTATAATAAGAGATAATGTTCATTGACATGAACTAGTTGTTTATGTCACAACCCATCCTCGGGGCTCATGTCGTGACTACCCCAAGCCTGCCTTCCATAGGCCAGGGGCTGGTGACTAGCACCAAGGAATAAATCCTGGTAAAAAGGGAATACATTGACTTTGTAATGTAAACAAACACCACAAAGCAAACAAGAAGTAGAAGTAAACACTACGTAAAAACTGATTACAACAGTAACTGTGGAAAAGTAAATGGGCTATAATACAAACCCAAATTGAAAGTAAAGTACATCTCTAAAGGGAAAATAGCAACTGAAAAGTAAAGCTGCAGCCTCTATCTATCCCCCAGACTCCCACCTAAAGGGTGAGTACAGATAGCCTCCACTGCTCCTCGGGTCCAACAGCCAACTCCGAGTACGTCCGACCAGTGGTCCACCTCCCGGTACCGTCCTGCTCCGCAAGCCTCAACCACGATCAGCGTTGTCTGTCGTCTGCAGCCAACACAACGTAGTGCGGGCATAGGTCGTGCAGGGGTGAGTATAAGATACTCAATAGGGACCCCGATACCCCTGAAGGTCTCCCAAGAATCCATGAAAGATAATCCACAAAGGAAAGATACAATATCAAAGTAACATCTGACACTTCTTAGGTATATGCCCATACATATACCTAATTCATCAATTATCATTCGGCTCCAACATTAGAGACCAAGTACAACATAGTCCACACAAGAAAGCAAAACGTAAATCCACGCAGGATAGCACAACACAATCCACATAGGAAATCCAAACATGATTCAGCTCACACAGGTATACTTCTTTGTATGACGATAGAGATGATCAAATATTTCCACTGATTCATCTAAGACGTTGGAACCACAAAGGATCGATAGGTACTAACCCCTGCAATGACCCACAAATGATCTGACCCACAAAGGATCGATCGGTAACTAACCCCCGCAAAGACCCACACAGGATCTGTAGGAGCTGGCTCACATAGAACCGCTGAGCAGTGACCCACACAGGATCAGACCCACACAGGATCAGTAACATTGATCCAAGTAAGATCGCTAAGTTCTGTAGTCATTGTCGTCTAATCCATTGAGGATCTTTGTACAGTCATTGTCGTCGAGTCGCAACGCAGCCAGCTCTGGGGTTCCCGCACACAGAAAGCTCGTTTGGGAGGGTCCGCTCCATGAGCCCAGAGGCTGATACATCAACTGAAACAAAGTCCAAGGTTTATGTATCCAAAAGTTATGTATCGTCAACAGGAACTCAACGCAACAGACGACGCGTCAATCAGATGCCTGATCTGAGAGTTATTGGCTTTTTCGTCCATGCGGCCCGGTGGATTTTAAGTCAAAACAACCTGACCATACTCCACCTGCATCCAAACCTCGGGTGGAGTAACCCAAAAGATCCGTCTCACTAAGTGGAATCCAACAATGTCGATGGCTGTCAATCGGACGTCCGGAGCACAAGTTATGAGTGTTTCTGCTCCGAGGGCCCAGTTAGTTTCGTGAACGAACCAACTCGGCTGAACAAAAAGTATTCCTAAACCTTGAGTGTGATATGTCTAAGCGACCGTCTTGATCCAAGGATCTCATCTCCACTGAAGGTGCGTCGATCAGAGGTCTGTAGCCCATGATATGGGAAAAGTTCCGAAGAGGGTCCGAAAACGGGGGTTTCTGGCCTGGACCAACCCTGCACGAGACCCCCTGGGTCGGCCCGGCTGGGCGTGGATCGGCCCGGGAGGCGCGGCCCGGCCCGACCTGGTCGTGGCCTGGCCCGGCCTGGTGGCCCGGCCCGCTGGCGTGCGGCACCAGCTGGCTCGGCCGAACGGCCGAGCCGTTCGGTTTGCGGGGGGCGATGCCCCCAGTGTTTTGTAACCGTGGCCCCCCTTAATGGGGGCCGCTAGCTGGCCAGCTGGGGGTTTGAACCCACAGATTTTCCTTGCCTGGCCGGCAGGTTTTGGTCACCAGGGGACTTGAGAAAGCCGGTCCCCTCCCTGCTCTGACACGGGCGGCCCGCTTCCGACCGCCGGTTCCCATGCCCCGCGCGGCCCGGTATCGGTCGCGACCTTTATTCGTTCGGTGCGGCGCGACGTCGCCCCAACCCTCTTCCGCGGCCCCGCTCCAGCCGCGGTGTTTTCTTTTGTGGTCCTCGGGCATGGCGCGACGGCGCCGCGACCTGGTTCAATTTCACAGCGCGGCGTGACGGCGCCACACATTACATGCCGCATGATCTCGTGCGGTGCGACGGCACTGCACCATTCCCGTTCCAACCACATTATAAACAATAAAATGGGTAAGGGAGGTGGGTCGGCCATGTTTGTGAGATCCTTCCCCCTCTCGTTAAATGATAGAAATTGGTTGTATTTACACGAAGAACGACAAGGTAGTATTCACGAACAGAAATACATAAATAAACCCATACCTTGAGCGTAGCTTGAACGGAGGTTCGTCGAATGAGGATTCGTCGCGGAAAAACCATTGCGGAAAGAGATGTCGTGAAAGAAGACGTCATCGGCGTCGCGGTACATGGCATCACGTAATCAGTTTCCGTGAACTCGGCGTTCTTCATCGAAGACCGACGTGTTCTTCACGTTCTTCGTCGAAGATGAAGAAGTTCCTCAAGTCCTATGCCTTTTCTCCAAAAAAACTCCACCACAAGGTTCTGACCCCAAAATAAATTAATCCCTCAATTAATTTATTAACTAGACACGATTTTGAATTTCATACCCACACACACATTAAACGGACTTCATTAATAACATATGGTATTAATACTTAAGTTATCAAATTTAAATGTGAGTTGAGGGAGTTATGGAAAGTGATGGGGTGGGGTTCGTGCGGGCCCCACCACCCTCATAACCTCACATGGGAAGTTGGGTAGTTACCCAACATCCAACCAAAGCTAAAAACTATCAGGAGGAAAAAAAAATTGTAGTTAAATTATTAAATAAACTACCATAATTTTTATCATCTTCTCTCGTGAAAACGCAAATCCTGAATAAGTGTTCATAAGAAATTACCGGCGCTACGGTTCCATCGGTGCCCTCGGAATTCGATTCCAAGCACCGGTTCATAAATTATGAATTCCCGCTCGTTCGTTCACTAAACATAACTGAGCTAAACATCAGATAGAAATTCCGGGCACACCGGGCCTCGGAATCATGTCCCGTCAGAAACTGCGTTCTTGTAAAATCCCAAAAAAAATTAAGAAAAAATTTCCCTTGAATTTTACGGGAATTTACATTACTCCCACCTTAGGAATTTACGTCCCCATAAAGATACATCAAAAAATAGGGAAACAAATGTGGGTATTGAGCATGCATCTGAGCCTCCCACTCCAAGTGCTCTCCTGGAGGTTCTCGTGATGCCATCTGATGCACACCAAAGGAATCGACCGTCCACGTAGGACCCGATCCTGTCGATCCTCGATTTCCACCGAGACCTCCATGAAAGTCTCCCCATCATCAACCTCAAGCTCCCCATAGTCAATGATATGTGTCGGGTTGTGAATGTATCTCCTCAACTAAGATACATGGAAGACGTCGTGAACCAGGTGCAACTGAGGTGGTAGAGCCAGGTGATAAGCCACCTCGCCAATCCTGCTGAGGACCTGGAATGGTCCGATGAAGCGTGGAGACAACTTGCCGCCTCAGCCAAATCTCCGTAATCCACATCGTTGTGAGACCCGCAAGAAGTCGTGGTCGCCATCCTCGAACTCTAGTGGCCTCCGCCTCCTATCAGCATAAGACATATTCCAGCTCTAAGCTGTCCTTATCCGCTCCTGGATGACCAGGACCTTCTCTGTCG
The DNA here is from genome assembly GCA_963277665.1 of Viscum album. Classification (NCBI taxonomy): domain Eukaryota; kingdom Viridiplantae; phylum Streptophyta; class Magnoliopsida; order Santalales; family Viscaceae; genus Viscum; species Viscum album. The sequence goes on along the minus strand of OY728151.1, from coordinate 2,029,603,941 downwards.
TGGCCTGGACCCTCTCTGGTCCCACAAGTGCTGACTCTCCAGGGTCTGTCCACCACAAAGGAGAACTACAAGGTCAGTTGTACAACGCCTCGTGTGGTGCCATCCCGATGGTGGAGTGGTAGCTGTTGTTGTAGGCGAACTCCACCAAGGGTAGGTGGTCCTCTCAGCTACGACCAAAGTCGAGGAAACATGCGCGGAGCATGTCCTCGAGAGTCTGAATGGTCCTCTCCGTCTGACCAACCATCTGAGGGTGAAAAGCAGTGCTCAGACTTAGCTGCGTCCTGAATGCCTCCAAAAACCCCTTCCTAAGCTGAGAAGTAAAGCGAGCATCTCGATCGGAGAAGATAGATGATGGCACACCGTGAAGCCGTACAATCTCCTGATCGTAGAGACTCCCCAAGCTCTCCACTAAGACCTTCTCTTTGATCGGTAAGAAGTGTGACAACTTGGTGAGTCAGTCGACAATCACCTAGATGGATTCATGACCTCTGGAAGTGCGTGGATGTCCAGTCACGATGTACCAAGCCTGCTAGTACCTGGTGTTCTTCCTTCACCTGCTGGTAGGTGAGGCATCGAGAAACGAAATCCACCACAGCTTTCTTCATGCCCGGCCACCAGTGTGGTCGTCTGATATCCTGTTAGATCGTCGCCACTCAAGGATGTACCACCAAAGGTGAAGTGTGAAACTCTCTTAGAACCTCCTCCCGTAAAGCAACTAGTACCAAGGTACGTCCTCTGAAAAGGACGTCATGCTCTCCTCCAAAGGAGAAACCATCAGGTGCCTGTGCTGAGGATATCTGTGCATGCCGCGTCTCACAGTCAGCATCCCCATGATGTGCCTCTCGGACCCGCTGCCGCAGTGTAGGGGTGACTGTGAGAGACTGAAGGAAGGCTGCTCCATCTCTATCCACAAAGGATATCTGCAAGGAAGCTAGCTGCTCTGTCGCCTTCCCATGTAGCTGAATTACCGTCCTCATACTGAGAGCATCAGCTACCATATTCCCCTTCCCAGGAGTATAGACTATCTCAAAGTCATAATCTTGGAGGAACTAGATCCATAATCGTTGTCTCAGATTCAGGTCCTTCTGAGAGAAGATGTACCTGAGACTCTGGTGGTCAGAATAGACTGTAAAGTGCTCTCCCATCAGGTAGTGTCACCAAGTCTTCAGAGCGAAGACCACTGCTGCTAACTCCAGGTCAGGGGTAGTGTAGTTCTCCACATGCGGCCACAACTGACGTGATCCATAGGCCATCATTGCCTGCTCCTGCATCAGGACACATCCGATTCTGGTCCCTGATGAATCGCAGTAGACTACGTATCCTACTCCCTCCTCAGGCAACCTCAAGATAGGTGCGCTGGTCAATCTCTATCTCATCTCCTAGAAGCTCAGCTGACATCATTCAGACCATAAAAGGGTTTTCACTTCTTTGTAAAAGCTGAGAGTGGTGCTGTAACTCTGGGGAAGTCTGGAAAAAATCTCTGGTAGTATCCATCTAGTCCCAAGAAACTCCGCACCTTCGCCATGCTCTTGGGTGGCTCCCAAGATAATACTGCCTCGATCTTCGCGAGATCCACCGCAACTCCCACCTCAGAGATGATGTGTCCCAAGAATTGGACCTCGCATATCCAGAACTGACACATTGAGAGCTTTCCATAAATCCGGTGCTCTCGAGTGTATCCAGTACAACCTGCAAGTGTTAGGCGTGTTCCTCCTCAATGGTCGAGTAAATAAAAATGTCGTCGAAGAAGACCACGAAGAATCGATCGAGGTATGGATGAAAGATCATGTTCATGAGGGCCATGAAAACTACTGGAGCATTGGTTACACTGAATGGCATAACCAAGAACTCATAGTGGCCATACCGACACCTAAAGGTTGCCTTCTGCACATCCTCATCCCGAACTCTGAGCTGATGATAGCCTAACCTGAGGTCTATCTTCAAGAACCACCGTGCTCACATGAGTTGATCGAAGAGGTCATCAATCCCTGGTAGAGGATACTTGTTCCTCACTGTCACCTGGTTCCGACAACGATAGTCGACACAATGTCGCAAGCTCTCGTCCGCCCTCTTGTAGAACAAAATCGGGGAAGCTGAGGGTCAAACACTGGATCGGATGAACCCCTTGCCCTGCAAGTCCTCCAACTGTACCTGTATCTCTCGATGCTTGGCAGGGGACATCTGATATGCTGGAGTCGATATTGGGGATGTACCGGGGTACAAGACAATATAAAAGTCTACCTCTCTATGAGGAGGTAGCCCTGTAACGTCGTTGGGAAAAATGTCTGCATACTGATCCACCACTACAGGAAAACTAGTACTTCGCACGTCAACTGCTCCTAGGATGAGGCTATCCATCTGACGAGTGATGTGTTTTCCTCTCCTCTGCGAGTGTCCATCCTATGTTGCGAAGGCTCTTTTCTCACCGGTGAAGGTGTACCTGCTCCTGTTGGTGCATACACATCGTACCTTGCGCCTAAAACAGTCGATATGTGCATGGACTGTAGATAACCAATCCATGCCCAAGATGATGTCGTAAGGCCTCGACGCCACTACAAGAAGATCCCAGCCGAATCTCTCGCCTCCTAGAGTAAGCTCACACTGCTATAACCAGTTCGTAATCGTCGAGTCTACTCCCGTAGGAGTCTCTAGCCGTAAGGATCGAGACAACAGCTCTATCGGAATCTCCAAGCTCCGAACAAGGCCAGTGTCTATGAAATAGTGACTCGCTCTTGTATCTATAAGAAATGCAGAAAGGGTGGAATATACATATATTTTACATCGAATCATCTCAGGCGCGCCGTGGTCGTAGGCCTCCGCTGCCTGGAGATGTGCATGTGTCTACTCTCCATCTCCCTGTGGTCGGGGTGGACCTCCAGGTGGTGGTGGTGGTAGAGCCTCAAAGAGTTGCCCACCACTAGATGCTCGATCAACTCCTCTGCCTCGTCCGCCTGCTCCCTGTGGACCGCCACGATCAACCCTCTGCATCTTCCTGGGTGGCCCCTCAACTGTCTGCTGCTCCTCTACACAGCGGGTTGGGCAATCACGAGCCATGTGGCCCAGCCCACCGCATTCATAGCACTGTCTGCCTCTCAAAAGACTAACTTCGCACTGTGCGCCCCGCACAGCAGAGCCAGTGTCCGGAGGTCGTTTGCATGATGGTCTGGTCTGCCTGGACCCATGAGTCATCCGTCGATTTCCTGCGGCAGAAGACTCTACAACTAGCTGCCCTATAGTGGGTCTCACTGCTTGTGTAGACTCAGCAAGAAAACTCTGGATCAAAAGGGATCGCTCTAGTACTCCTGCCTGGGTCGGAATGATGAGGGAGATCAGCGATGCCCTGATCACATGCCTCATTCCCTGCTCAAAGGTCCAGCCTCAGAAGAATGGGTACCGTACCATGTCTGTCGTATAGCACGAGAGATCGGTAAATCTCGCCGAGTACTGGGCGACTGTCAAGCTGCCCTGTAGCAACTGTAGAAGCTCCCGGATGCGCACCGCATGGAGGGTGGCCAGAACAAACACTGAGCGGAAGAGGCTCTCAAAGTCTGTCCAGAGGAGAGATGCGTCATCGTGCACCTAGAGCATCAAGATCCTCCATCGGCCCGTAGCAGTGTGTAGTAGGCTCGCTGTGAGGATCAACATGAGGACTGCTGGTGTCCTAACTAACCGGAAAACTCGTACTACTGCCTCCAGCTAGTCCTCGACTGCCTAGGGGTCCGTCTGCCCACGGAACCTGGGCCGTCGATGGCGCTGGAACTCATGCAGTTCACTAAGGTGACGTACATCGTCAGCAGCCAGGGCTGGAAGCGTCGGTGGCTCGGCAGGTAAAGGTACCGCCGGTGTTTCAGCTGTCAAAGGGCCCTGCACCGAGGCCTCGTCACTCGGTGGGCTGTCGTCACGTACAACTCTCGGAACCATAGCTAGTTGCCGCCGTGGGGCCATCCTGAAAGGGAAATAGGTGTGCCATAGTCAGAACAATATACCTGGTGAGCTGACATAGAGCAATAACAAAGAAAATATGAATCACACATGCAATCAATGTTTTCGTGAATTAAGTCAGAAATCAAAAGTCAGGGTCCTGGTGTACGGATACGTCGGCCGCCGCACCAAAACTTGAATCCCTGGACTGATAACCACACCCAATACGCTTAACATTATTGCTTCACATAGAAGAAAGAATAGAGTCCAGAGTTCTACAGTAGAACCGAACGCCTCAGATACCAATTTGTCACGACCCGTCATCGGGGATCATGTCGGGACTACCCCAATCCCGCCTTACATAGGCTAGGGGTTGGCGACTAGCACCAAGGCGTAAAAAACGGTAAAAAGGGAATGCATTGCCTTTGTAAATTAAACATACACCATAGAGCAAGAAAGCTGTAGAAGTAAATAATATGTAAAAATTGAGTACAACAGTAAGTGCGGAAAAGTAAATGGGCAAGAATACAAACCCAAACTGAAAGTAAAGTACATCTTGAAAGGGAAAAAAACAACTGAAAAGTAAATCTGTAGCCTCGATCCATCCACCGGACACCAACCTGAAGGGTGAGTACAGATAGCCTCCATAGCTCCTCGGGTCCAACCGCCAACTCCGAGTATGTCCCACCAATGGTCCACCTCTAGGCACCATCCTTCTCCGCAAGCCTCAACCACGATCAGCGTTGTCTGTCGTCTGCAACCAACACAACGTAGTGCAGCCATAGCCCGTGCATGGGTGAGTATACGCTACACAGTAGGGACCCCCATACCTCCGAAGGTCTCCTAGAATTCATGAAGTATAATCCACAAAGGAACGATAAAATCTCGAAGTAACATCAGACACTGCTTAGGTATATGCCCATACATATACCTAAGTCATCAATTCTCATTCGGATCCAACATCCGAGCCCAAATACAACCAAGTCCACACAGGGAAGCAAAACATAAATCCACACAAGACAGCACAACACAATCCACATAGGAAAGAAAAATAGGATTCAGCTCACACACGTATACTTCTTTGTATGATGAAAGAGATGATCAGATATTTCCACTGATTAATCAAATCCATCAGACCCACAATGTATCGATAGGTATTAACCGCCTCAATGACCCACAAAGGATCTGACCCACAATGGATCGATAGGAAACTAACCCCCGCAAAGACCCACACCGGATCGGACCCACACAGGATCTGTAGGCACTGGCTCACACAGAACCGCTAAGCACTGACCCACACAGGATCAGACCCACACAGGATCGGTAGTACTGATCCATTTAGGAAAGCTGAGAGTTGTAGTCGTCGCTGTCTAATCCTCTGAGGATCTCTGTACCATCGTCGTCGTCGAGTCACAACACAGCCAGCTCTAGGGTTCCCGCACACAGCAAGCTCGTTAGGGAGGTTCCACTCCACGAGCCGAGAGGCTGATACATCAACTGACACAAAGTCCGGAATTGATGTATCCAAAAGATCCGTATCGTCAACAGGAACTCAACGCAACAGACGACGCGTCAATCAGATGCCATGTCTGAGAGTTATTGACTTTTTCGTCCCAGGGGCCCGATTGGTTTTTATGTCAATCCAATCCGACCGTACTCCATCGGCATCCAAGTCTCGGGCAGAGTAAGACAAAACATCCGTATCACTATGAGGAATCCAACAAAGTCGACGACACTTCAATCGGACATCTGGAGCTCAAGTTATGAGTGTTTCTGCTCCGAGGGACCGGTTGGCTTCGTGAAAGAACCAACTCGGTAGAACTCAAAGAATTCTGAAACCTTGAGTGTGATATGTCTAAACGACCTTCTCAATCCAAGGATCACATCGCCGCTGACGGTGTGTCGATCGGAGGTCCTTAGCCCAAGATATGGGAAAAAGACCAAAGTGGGTCTGAAAACGGGGGTATCAGGCCCAAACTGACCCGGCCCGAGACCCCCTCGGTCGGCCCGAACATGGTCGGCCCGGCCTGGGTGCGACCCGGCGCGCCGCACTAGCTGGCTCGGCCGAAGGGCAGAGCCGTTCGGTTTGCAGAGAGGCGCTGCCCCCAACGTTTTGTAAACACGTGTAACATCCCAAGTAAGTAATGAATGATAGATATTTTTATCTATGTCTATTAATGATTTAAATAGTGTTATAGAGGTTTAAAATGGGAATAAATCCAATCTTAAGCATGAAATACACTAATATTTATAAATGATTGTTTTACTGCCTTTTGATGGAAAACACTTTTTAAATCAAAATTTTGAAAATTTTATAATCTCTATTTGTAAAAATAAATATATTCTTTATTATTGGGAAATTGAAATTTACATTGGATAATTTTTTGGTATTTTTCTGACAAGGTTCATTTTTTAATGAATAGTGAAAAATACAGCATTTTACATCAAAACAGCTTTTTCATTTAATTTAATTATATGGTAAGATTATATTTTGAATTGGTTTTGAATTTAAATTAGATTATATTTTTACCATTTAATCCAATGGTTGTCATTGGAATCAATTTCACTTTGAAATTAGACTTAAACTGGTGTCAATCTTTTTATACTTATTGTTTCATAAAAACACTCTATTTGTCATGACATCGGGAATTAATTATTAAATTAATTAATGTAACTTAAATGATTTGAATTTTTTCAAATAGACATCATTTTTGAATTCAGAATATCAAATATAGATTACGGTGATGTTTTGGAATTTTTCTGAAAAAAACTTCAATTTTTTATGAATAGTGAAACCACTAAGTGGTAGTTAAAGAAACTGATTTTTAATTTAAATGGAACATTTCCACTTCTGTGATTTGATTTTAAAAAATTCTAACATACATGGTTGTAATTAAGAAGTAAAATTTGGTTCAATGAGATGAAAATAATTTTTTGGTGAATATTAACTTTTAAGTTCTTAATCGCGATTATTGGTAATTAGTGTAGTTTAAGGTAAAAATAATGTTTTAATAATATGAGATGAGCATGAAACATTTCCTACCATTATTGGATATGTCATGGCCGACCATGAATATCCATGGGTCATCATTGGGACCCCATGGAGGCACTTTGGTTGGGAAATGACATAAATAACTTTTTATTTAAAGTTAAAGTAAAAATGACACAACCATTAGATGTTTTACAAAAAAAAATTTTACATGCGGGTTATTCAAGTCATATTTTTGACTACAAATATTCATTATAAAGCAAAAACGATTTCCTACATCATGATATTTTTTTTATAATTTTTAGACATTAAATATATTAAATTATTTATGATATCATGATGATGCAGCGACTACCTTATTAATAAAGGTTTTAAATAAAATGAAAAGATAATATAAACTATATTATCTACACATGTCAAAAACCTATTGAATGGGTATATTTAGAACCCTTATCACCTTAGCCTATAATTATACCAATGTGGGACCTTTTAAATCTGAAACTCATTTTCAAATAAAGTAACATTTCTTTACTTTACAAGAGTGCCCCTCCTCTCCCCTTATAAAAGGCCCCCACCTATACCTCCTTGACCACACTTCCAAAGCCTTTGGCTCAGCCAACCCCTGCCCATTTTGTATCTAAACAACTCTCTATTACTCCTTGAAGTCTAACATTGGTTAGAAGTCTTCCCAAGGAAGCCTTTGAGCTCAAACCAAATGGAGTTACCGGATTTTAAGGTAATGTCTTCACATGAGTCCTTCTATTTTATTTTTCTTCTCCAACCCCCTAAACTCTTTTTATTAATTTTTTTTGTCATAAATATTGTATATTCTACATACTAGGATGTTTTTATAATACTTATTCGAGATACACTTACACACACCTACATGTAATGGTTAATAAACATACGGTTTCTGTGGATGGCGAATTTTTGCCTCCCGAAACGATGATTGTTCAACATTCCTTAAACACATTCAAAGGTGGCCATTATGATGACACAATATTTATATATGATATATATAATATGTTTATGTTTTCCTTAAGCTTATTTATTTTTCATTTTGGGCATACTTTTATGGTTTCCATTATGGGTAAACGCGATATCTTCATTTAAGGAAGTGCAGACTACCGCCCCCTCAAAGTGATTTGATTCGTTAATACCATATGTGGGACGTATAAAGGATGGAGTTATGATATTATATATGATGTTATACTGGAATTATAATATACCTTTATATCGTTATGATTCCATTCTATAAAATATGAAATAGAAATGAATGTAGCGTTAATGCGTACGTACGGCTTACCGTCTCCATGAACGGTGCATTTCATTTCTTACCTCTAAATGATTATGTAATATTAAAAATGAAAGTATATAATGGATATATATGATATATATGATATATACATCATGATTATAACTCTGGATATAAGGGATACCTGAAAAACATGTAATTATAAAGGGCATATTTTGACTCAAGTACCAATGATCGTTAAAACGATCGTTATTAACTTAAATAATTACAAAATGTTCATAACATGGTAATAAGTGATATAAAAGGAATAATGAACTTGAAAATGGTTCCTAAAATATTACAAATTATCTCAAGTTTATAATTTAGGACATTAAAGTACGATCGAGTCAAGTCGGACCCGAGGTATGGGACTTCGTCTCAATCTCCTTTCATTGAAGCATATTTTGTTTTATACACAACATTATTTTATACGGTGTATAATCCCCTTTGACTTTTACGATTATTCAAAAGGAATATTATTTATACAAAGCCTTTACTAAACGACAAGAGGGAATGTTTTTTTGTCGTACGTATGTGGCGACAATGACTTCTCCGCCGCTATGACCATTATTTGAGTTTCGGCTTCCTCTACAATCCATACTTTTTTTAAATAAAAAATAAATACCTTGTTTAAATTTTATTTTATTTTGGTATTGAAAATGGTTTTCATAATTTTTTTTATTATATCAATGTGTTGTATTGATATCTTGTGATTGAAATGTGGAAATGTAATGTTTCCTTTTTTCATGTTTTATGTGATACGATTATGTTATGCTTCTTGGGCATTATTATGATGATGGGTGGTTCCATGATAAACTAAGGGTGGGTGAGCCCGATATAGCTCTCTAACGCATTGGGTAATGCAAAGGAGTGAAACGTTAAGGTTTCTCTGAAGATATTTAGGGAATATAATGTGATGGGTATTCCAAACGTAACGAAGAGGGTTACTCCCTATGTAAGAATGTTATGAATTCCTCAAGTTACCTTTATGTATTATTATTTCTATGATTTATTCATGATTTTATGTGGTATGTTAATGTGCCTATGTTTTATGGGTAATGTATTATTTCATTCTTATGTATATATGAACTCATGTTTCCTTTCCATGTTTTTGTAACCCATACTAAGCTTTCTGTGCTCATCCCATGTTTTTTTGAAATGTTTTTCAAAGGTCAAGGGAAAGGTAAATGATATTATGATAGTGTCAAGGAAGTTTCAAGAACGAATCAATTTTTATTATAAATATGTTTCCATTGATGGGAAAAATGAATACTATCTTTATGTAACCACTTTTTTTAAATGTGGAATGTAATGAAAGTTTTATGATCTAATTCTGTAAAACGCTAAACCTGAAAAGATCCTAAATGTGTAATCTTGTGATAACTCAAAATTATCTATGGTTTAAGGCTGGGGTCTTATAGTTGGTATCAGAGGTCGGTTTAGATAACATTAGGAGTTAGAATTCTATTAAATGATTATCCAAAAATATTTTTTTATGGTCAAATTGAAGTGATATAGCATTTGAATATTACCATGTTGCTTCATCTAAGAAATGTTTGTTCAGAATGGTTTTCCGTAGAGGAAACAGGGAAGTAGTTCTAGGAAGGAATACAGAAGGAAATAAACTTCTGCATCAGCATCCTGAGATGGTCGGAATTGGAACTGAACTGTTTGTTGCAGCAATGGAATAGTTTAATCAAGCGATAAATGGTGGTGGTATCCATGCACGAGATCATCCAGGTCAACCGCAGAGGAACATGTCAGTGGTGGAACATTTCATGAGGCAACATCCCCCATAATTAAGAGGATCATCTGACCTTGTGCTAGCTGATGGGTGGATTAAAGCATTAGTGAATATTTTCGATGTCATGGGGTCTTCAGACAATCAAATGGTTAGTCTTGATATTTACCGTTTAGAGGGTGAAGCAGATCAGTGGTGGTATATGGTTTAAAATATCAGGGACGTTGATGGGATTGATGCTCTCGACTAGGATTAATTCAAAGGTATGTTTCTTTAGAAGTACTTTCCTAAGGCTGTTCGACTTAGGATAGAAAAAAAATTCATGGAATTGAGGCAAGAGGAAGACTCAGTGGCTGCCTATGAAGAGAGGTTCACATGATTGGTAAGTTATGCTCCAAATATTATCCGAGACCTTGATAGTAAAATCAATCGTTTTACTCAGGATTAAAGCCATAATATCAAAGGTCATTGGATTCTCGTGAGTTTAAAAGTTATTAAAAGCTTGTGTGATGTGATGAAAGGGTGGAAATGGTGTTTTTGGATGATCATGTGTTCTATAACAACCACAAGAAGAAGAGGCTGAGGTGGCAGGAGAAAGGGAAGAATTCTTCAAAAAGGTCTGATGGTAAGAAAACTATGTTTCCAGTTTGTGATAAATGTGGGAAAAGGCATGCTGGGGAATGTATTCTAAATTCTGGAAAGTGATACCTATGCGGTAAGATGGGACATAAGGCTCGTGATTGCTCTGAAAATGATCAATGTGAATGTAAGACAAAATTTGATTTATAGTTAGTGAAATGTTTTAAGTGCAATGTGATGGGTTACTATGAAAACGAGTGTCCGACAAAGAGCTTGAGTGATGGGAAGCTGATATACTACAAGCAGAAAGGGGTGGTGAAATCCTTTGCAACTACTTCAGCAGATGTCGGGCCACCAAATGAAGTTGTATCAGGTACTTTGTTTTTTCAGATTATGCCAGTGTGTTGTTTGATTCGGGGTCTACACATTCCTTCATCTATGGAAACGTTTCTAGTAAATGGGAATACCATCTCAAGAAATGACTCCTAAACTTGTGGTAAAAACACCTGGGGGAAATATTGAGGCAAAACGAATTTATAAGAACCTTCCTATCCTTATCCGTGGAAAGAAACTACTTGAAAACCTTATTGTTTTACCTCTAGTAGAGTTCGGTGTTATCCTGGGTATGGATTGGCTCTTTATTTACCATGCTAAGATTGACTGTAGAGATAAAGAAGTTTCTTTTCAGAAAGACTTTCAGTTTGTGTACAAGAATGTACCCTTACTATTGATAACATATCAAGAGGTCAAGAAACTTGTAAAAGATGGAAATGAATGTTACCTTGCAGACATTGTTGAAAACAAGGGAACTGTTCAGATTAATGATGTGCCAGTGGTAAATTATTATCCTGATGTTTTTTGTGATGAGTTTCCTAGAATAATACCGGATCGAGAAGATGAATTTACAATTGACTTAGTTCCTGATGCTAATCCAATTTCAAAACCCCGTTATCGAATGGCTCAAATTGAACTTTTAGAGTTGAAAGAGCAATTGCAAGATTTATTAGAAAAAGGTTTATTCGACCTAGCACATCACCATGGGGTGATCCTATTTTATTTGTTAAAAAGAAAGATGGTTCTATGAGACTTTTCATTGATTATAGAGCCTTTAATAACATCACTGTTAAGAACAAATATCCTTTGCCTCATATCGATGATTTGTTTGATCAACTCTAGGTAGCTCAGTATTTTTCAAATATTGACATGAGATCGGGGTACCATTAGCTGAAGGTAAAGGATAAATATGTTTTGAAGACCGTGTTCCGTACAAGATATGGCCGTTATGAATTTGTAGTAATGCCTTTTGGGCTAACCAATACACCTTCTATATTCATGGAATTAATGAATATAATTTTCCATGAGTACTTGGATAAGTTTGTGGTGGTTTTCATTGATGATATTTTGGTGTTTTCTAAAAGTAAAGAAGAGCATGAAAGAAATTTAAGGGTTGTTTTGCAAACCATGAAAGAAAGGAAATTGTATGGGAAATTCAGCATGTGTGAGTTTTGGTTGCAACAAATTTCTTTCCTTGGTTATATTGGTTGTAAAGACGGGATAACTGTTGATCCTGCAAAAAAAAGGTTGTTAAAAAATAGCCAAGACCCACAAATGTAACAAAGATTCGTAGCTTCCTTGGTCTGACAGGGTATTACTGAAGGTTTGTTAGAAAATTTTTCACGGTTATCTCGTCATATGACAAAGCTAACTCGGAAGGGTGTTAAGTTTATCTGGACAAAATAATGTGATGATTGTTTTCAGGAACCAAAAAGAAGATTGGAGAATGCTCCAGTTTGGGCACTACCTTCCAGGAATGGTGAGATTGTTATATACAGTGATGCTTCATTGAAAGGACTTGGTTGTGTCCTAATGCAGAATGATCATGTAATTGCTTACGCTTCACGATAGTTGAAAACTCATGAGGTAATTTACCCTACACATGATTTGGAATTAGCTACTGTTGTTTTCACTTTAAAAATTTGGAGGCATCATTTGTATGGAGTAAAGTGTGAAATATATACCGATCACAAAAGATTAAAGTATATATTCACTCAGAAATAATTCAACATGAGACAGATGAGATAGATATAATTAATCAAGGATTATGATTGTACAATTCATTACAATCCGGGAAAAGAAAATAAAGTGGCTGATGCTTTGAGTCGAAAAAGTAATTCTTCATTAACCATGCTACTTTAGGAACGAGATCCTTTGGTTTTTGATTTGATGAACTTTTTCATAGAAGTTTTTTGGTACAGGATGTCCTTCTGTTTTGTTTCAGGTATCAGTGAAATCTTCTCTATCAGAAAGAATCAAGCAAGAACAGAAGCAATACAGTGAGTTGTATAAAAAGGTAAAGCTAGTTTAGAAAGGTAAATTCCTTGAATTCATCATTGATAATGATTGTGTTTTGAGATTTTAGAAGAGATTGTGTGTGCCTTGTGACTCACAGTTGAAGAGAGAGTTGTTATATGAAGCTCATAGTTCTCCGTTTTCAGTTCATCCTGGAAGTACAAAGATGTACAGAGATCTGTGGGAGTATTACTGGTGGGATAGAATGAAAAGAGATATTGTTGATTTTACTTTGAAGTGTTTGACTTGTCATCAGGTTAAAGAAGAGTGGAAGTTACTGAAAGGGATGCTTCAGCCTTTAGTAGTTCCAGAGTGGAAATGGGAGAATATATCCATGGACTTTGTTGTGGGATTACCGAAGATATCTCAAGGTAATAATGCAATCTGGGTTGCTATTGATCGCTTGACTAAATATGCTCATTTCCTTCCTATTCGAGATAAATTCTCTCTAGATCAACTTTCTCAATTGTACCATAAAGAGATAGTTAGTTTACATGGAGTTCCTCTCTCCATTGTATCTGACCGTGATCCAAAGTTCACATCTAACTTTTGGAAAGGCCTTCAGAAGTCGTTGGGTACTGAAATAATTTTTTTTACATCTTTTCATCTGCAATCATATGGGCAGTCAGAACTAAAAATTCAGACCTTGGAGGATATTCTACGAGCTTGTTCGATGGATTATCAGGAATGTTGATACCAACATCTTTCTTTGGTTGAGTTTTCATATAATTAAAGTTTTCATTCTAGTATTCAAATGGAACCATTTCCGGAATTATATGTTTAGAGGTGTCGAACTCCAGTATTCTGGGATGAAGTGGGTGAAAGGAAGTTTATGGGACCTGAATTGGTAGAAGAGATGGCAGAAAAAGTTATTCATATACAGAAACACATGAGAACAGCTCAGAGCATGCATAAGAGTTATGCAGACAATAAGAGGAAGGATATCTCTTTTGAGGTAGGTGATCATGTTTATCTCAAACTATCCCCATGGAAAAGTGTGATGCGATTTGGTAAGAAAGGAAAGTTGAGTCCAAGGTTCATTGGACCATATGAAATTCTGTAGAGAGTTGGATCAGTTGATTACTGAGTGGCTTTACCTCCAATTTTATCTCAGGTACACAATGTTTTTCATAATTCGATGTATAGAAAGTATATGCCAGATCCATCTCATGTTTTGAGTCTAGAGGTAGTTCAGCTGGATGAGAACCTATCTTATGAGGAACAACCGGTACAGATTTTTGACCAAAGGGAGCATGTCTTACAGAATAAGGTGATTCATCAGGTAAATGTTTTGTAGAAAAACCACATGATTGAAGAGGCAACATGGGAATTTGAAAATGAAATGAAGGATAAGTACCCACATTTATTCGATAAGTAAATAAATTACGGGGACGCAATTTTATAAAGGGGGGAAGGATGTAACATACATTGTCAGTAATTAATAATATATATTTTTATCTATGTCTATTAATGATTTAGATAGTGTTATAGAGGCTTTAAATGAGAATAAACCCAATCTTATGCATGGAATACACTAATATTCTTAAAAGATTATTTTACTATCTTTTGATGGAAAACCATTATTAAATCACAATTTTGACAATTTTATATTCTCTATTTGTCAAAATAAACATATTCTTTATTATTGAGACATTTAAATTTACAATGAATAAATTTTTGGTATTTTTCTGACAAGGTCCATTTTTACTGAATAGTGAAAAATACAACATTTTACATCAAAACTGCTTTTTCATTTAATTTAATTATATGGTTAGATAATCTTTTGAATTTGTTTTGAATTATATTAGAATATATTTTTACCATTTAATCCAATGGTGGTCATTGGAATCAATTTCACTTTGAAATTGGACTTAAACTGGTGTCAATCTTTCGATACTTATTATTTCATAAAAACACCCTATTTGTCATGACAACGGGAATTAATTATTAAATTAATTAATGTAAGTTATATGATTTGAATTTTTTAAAATAGAAATAATTTTTGAATTCAGAATATCAAATATAGTTTAGGGTAAATATTTTGTAATTTTCTGAAAAACTTCAATTTTTTATGAATAGTGAAAGCACTAAGTGGTAGTTAAAGAAACTGATTATTTGATTAAATGGAACGTTTTCACTTCTGTGATTTGATTTTCAAAAAATCCCACATACATGGTTTTAATTAAGAAGTAAAATTTGGTTCAATGTTATTAAAATAATTTTTTGTCAATAGTAACTTTTAAGTTCTTAATCGCGATTAGAGGTAATTAGTGTAGTTTAAGGTAAAAATAATGTTTTTATAATATGAGATGAGCATGATACATGTCATACCATTATGTTATGTGTCATGGCCGACCAAAAAAATCCATGGGTCATCTTGGGGACCCCATGGATCCGCTTTGGTTGGGAAATGACATAAATAACTTTTTATTTAATCTTAAAGTAAAAATGACACAAACATGAAATGTTTTACCAAAAAACTTTTTACACGGGGTTATACAAGTCAGATTTTTGACTATAAATATTCATTAGAAATATAAAAATATTTCCTAAATCATGATATTTTTTATAATTTTTAGACATTAAATATATTTAATTATTTATGACATCATGATGATGCATCGATTACCTCATTAATAATGGATTTAAATAAAATGAAAAGATAATGTAAAATCTATGACCTACACATGTCCAAAACCTATTGGATGGGTAAATATTTAGAACCCTTATCACGTTAGCCTCGAATTATATCAATGTGGGGCCTTTTAAATCCGAAACTCATTTTCAAATAAAGTAACATTTCTTTACTTTCCAAGAGATCCCCTCCTATCCCCTTATAAAAAGCCCCCACCTCTACCACCTTACCCACACTTCCAAAGCCTTAGGCTCGGCCAACCCCTGCCCATTTTTTATCTCCACATCTCCCTCTTACTCCTTGAAGCCTCACTTTGGTCATAAGTCTTCCCAAGGAATCCTTTGAGCTCAAACCAAAGGGAGTTACCCGATTTTATGGTAATGTCTTCACTTGAGTCCTTTTGTTTAATTTTGCTTCTCCAACCTCCTAAACTCCATTTATTCATTTATTTTGAAAAAATATAGTATCTTAAATATACTAGGATGTTTTTATAAGAAGTATTCTAGCTACACGTAAACACACCTACATCTAATGGTTAAAGAACATATTGTTTCTATGGATGGCAAATTTCTGCCTCCCGAAACGATGATTGTTCAACATTCATTTAACACCATCAAAGGTGGCCATTATGATGACACCATATTTAAATATGATATATATAATATGTTTATGTTTTCCTTAAGCTTCTGTATTTTTCATTTTGGGAATACCTTTATGGTTTCCATTATGGGTAAACACGATATCTTCATTTAAGGAAGTGCGGACTACCGTCCCCTCAATGTGATTTGATTCGTTAATACCATATGTGGGACGTATAAAGGATGGAGTTATGATATTATATATGATGTTATAATAGAATTATTATATACCTTTATATCATTATGATTCCATTCTATAAAATATGAAATATAAATGAATGTAGCGTTCATGCGTACGTACGGCTTACCGTCTCCATGAACGGTGAATTTCATTTCTTACCACTAACTAATTATGTAATATTATAAATTTAAGTATATACTCGATATATATGATATATATGATATATACATCATGATTATAAATCTGGATATAATTGATACCTGAAAAACCTGTAATTATAAAGAGTGTATTTTGACTCAAGTACCAATGATCATTAAAACGACCGTTATTAACTTAAATAATTACATAATTTTAATAACATGGTAATAAGTGATATAAAAGGAATAATAAACATGGAAAAGGTTCTTAAGAATGTATAAATTAACTCAAGTTTATTATTCAGGACATTAAAGAAAAATCGAGTCATGTCGGACCCGAGTTATGGGACTTCTTCTCAATCTCCTTTCATTGAGGCATATTTTGTTTTATACACAACTTTCTTTTATAAGGTGTATAAAACCCTTTTAAATTTACGATTATTAAAAGGAATACTTTTTATATGAAGCCTTTAATAAACGACAAAAGGGAATGTTTTTTTGTCGTACGTATGCGGCGACAACGACTTCTCTACCGCCGTGACCATTATTTGAGTTTCAGATTCCTCTACAAGCCATACTTTTTCTAAAATGAAAAATAAATACCATTTTTTTCTTTTCTTTTATTTTGGTATTGAAAATGGTTTTCATAATGTTTTTTATTATATCAATGTGTTGTATTGATATCTTGTGATTGAAATGTGGAAATGTAATGTTTCCTTTATGCATGTTTTATGTGATACGATTGTGTTATGGTTCTTTTGCATTATTATGAAGACGAGTGGTTTCGTGATAAAATAAGGGCGGGTGATCCCGATATAGCTCTCCAATGCATTGGGTAATGTGAAGGAGTGAAACGCTAAGGTTTCTCCGATGAAAATTAGGGAATAATTTGTGATGGGTATTTCAAACATAACCAAGAGGGTTACTCCCTACGTAAGAATGTTATGAATGCCTCAAGTTACCTTTATGTCTTAGGATTTCTATGATTTATTCATGATTTTATGAGTTATGTTAAAGTGCCTATGTTTTATGGGTAAAGTATGATATCATTTTTATGTATATATGAACTCATGTTTCCTTTCCATGTTTTTATAACCGATACTGATCTTTCTGTTCTCATCCCATGATTTTTTTGAAATGTTTTTCACAGGTCAAGGGAAAGGTACATGATATGATGATAGTGTCAAGTAAGTGTCAAGAAAGAATCCATGTTTTATTATAAATATGTTTCCATTGATTGGAAAAATGAATACTATCTTTATGTTACCACTTTGTTTAAATGTTGAATATAATGCAAGTTTTATGATGTAATTATCTAAAACTCTATTCCTAAAAACATCCTCAATGTGTAATCTTGTGATAACTAAATATTATGTAAGGTTTAAGGTTGGGGCCTTATACTGAGGCCCATCTTAATGGGGGCCACTAGCTGACCGGTCGGGGGTTTGAACCCCCAGCTTTTCCTTGCCCGGCCGGCCCGCCCCGGCTGGCCGGTTTCTGCCACCACGGGACCGGCGACGGCCGGTCACCTCCCTGCTCTGACACCGGCGGCCCGCTTCCGGCCGCTGGTTCCCATGCTCCTCCGCGGCCCGGTATCGGATGCGGCCTTCATTCGTCCGGTGCGGCGCGACGGTGCTGCACCCCTCCGCCGCGGCCCCGCTCCGGACGCGGTGTTTTCTTTTGCAGTCCTACAGCGTGGTACGACGATGCCGCGACTTGGATCAATTTCACAGCGCAGTGCGACGACGCCATGAATTACTTGCTGCATGATCCCACGCGGTGTGATGACACCGCGCCATTCCCATTCAAAGAACATTAGAAACAATAACATGGATAAGGGAGGAGGGTCAGCCGTGTTTGTGCAGTCCGGCCCCCTCTCGTTAAACGATAGCAATTGGTCGTATTTACAGGAAGAATGACAAGGTAGTATTCATGAACAAAGATAAATAAATAAACCCCTACCTTGAGCGTAGCATGAACGGAGGTTCGTCGAACAAGGATTCATCGCAGAAAAACCGTCACGGAAAGAGACGTCATGAAAGAAGACGTCGTCGGCGTCATGGTACAGGATGTCACATAATTGGTTTCCGAGGACTCGACGTTCTTAATCAGAGACTGACGTGTTCTTCACGTTCTGCGCCGAAGAAGAAGAAGTTCCTCAAGTCCTTAGCCTTTTATCCAAAAAACTCTACCACAAGGTTCCAACCCCAAAATAAAATAAGCCCTCAATTAATTTATTAACTAGACATGAGTTTGAATTTCAAACCCACACACACGTTAAACACACTTCATTAATAACATAAGTTATTAATAATATAGTTATCAAATTTAAATGTGAGTTGAGAGAGTTAAGGAAAGTGAAGGGGTGGGGTTCGTGTGGGCCCCCCCACCCTCATTACCTCCCTTGGGAAGTTGGGTAGTTGCCCAACTTCTACCCAAAGCTAAAAACTTTCAAGAGGAAATAAATATTGTAGTTAAATTATTAAATAAAATTCCACAATTTTTATCATCTTCTCTCGTGAAAACACAACTCCGAAATAGGTGTTCCTAAGAAATTACCGGCGCTACGGTTCCATCGGTGCCCTCAGAATTCTAGTCTGAGAACCGGTTCAAAAGGTAGAAATTCTTGCTCGTTCGTTCACTGAACGTACCAGAGCTAAAATTTGGAAAGAAATTCCGGGCACACCGGGCCTCGAAATCATGTTCCGTCAGAAACTGGATTTTTTGTAAAATCCCAAAGAAAATTAAGAAAATATTTTCCTTGAACTTTACAGGTCTTTACAGTTTATGAGTCCAATTTGACATGAAATGTTATTCGTTATCTAAAAAAATAAACCACAACAGAACTTTGATTATTGTGTTATCATATTTTTACTCTTAATCTTTTAAGAATGTTATTGAATAATCTGGGTCACAATTATTTCCCTCCTTTTCATAAATGTTATTCTAATTATTTTTCCATTGTGTCCAGCAGAACGGGTCCTAGGCTATTATTGTTGGGATCTATGGTCAATTTATGTAAATTTTGTGATTTATATTATTCATGATAGTTTATCTTATGGATTTTTGAAACCATCATAGGTCTATAAAAGAAATGATGATCATATGTTGAAATTTGTAGACACCCCATTAATGATTTAAGCGATGTGAACAAAAATTTGTTAATGGAATTTTTTGAGATGTATTTTTGGGTTGAAATATTTATAATCCATAAAATAAATACTATGTAATATTTAAAGAGTATTTATATTCATTATTTAAATAAAAAAATAAATAAACCACATGATTTGTGAAAACTCTCACATCTATGTGGGCTGTATGGAATAAACCCAGAACTGTTGGGAAACAAGTGTTTAACAACATCCATTGTCTTACATGATTTCTTAGCTAGTAAGATATTATTATATGTAATGTAAATGTTTATTTTAGAGTCATAATGGGTTTTATTTAAGGTATAATTTTTTATTTATCTTGTAATGATATATTATTAAATACATATAATCATTGGGTTTCAAAAATTGTAATGAAATGTTTGAAAAATACAATGATGGTTGTTTTGGAATAATTTATTTGGAAATATAGTTATTAGTTTTTAATTTTCAATTTTAGTGTATCATATGTTGGTCTATTATATTGGGAATTATCATAAATTTTTTATCTATTTTGTATTAGGATAATGTGAAATTATGTGTGAAAAATATTTTTATACCATTTTGTGGTTATGTGGTCATTAAAATTTATATGCATGAATCATGTGTAAGTAAATTCATCTATATTACTCATATTCATGAGAAAGAGTTGATAGTTTTTTATAAATTAGTTAATATATAAAATTTTACTTCTCAGGTATGTATATTTCATTATGCTTTCAGTTTAGAAGGTAAATGAATCCTTCAATTTTAGGAAGAGGATCTTGAAAAAAATGTTACAAAATTACTATATTCATGAATGAGATCTATAAATTTTCGACATATATTTTTCTTGTAGTTTTCATTGAATTAAAAAATATCATTATTCTAATTAAGTATCTCCTTTTCCTTTGGAATTAGTTTTCCCTTCCAAACCTATAGATTATTTCCCCCTAATGTTCACTATATGTGGAAACCAATATAAAAGTAGAATTAGGAAACCATTATGTTTCTCGCATTAGCATTACAAGTAATTATATATATATATATCATCTTAATAATATTTCATAAGGTAATATGATCCTAGAAAATTTAATCCCTTTATATCCATGTGAATTTCAAGGGTGGAATCCATTAAAAGTTGGTAGGATGTGACAACTGGTGATTTAAAAAAAAACATATTTCACCTCAATTTAAACTTATTTATTGAATTTTTAATACTCTATAAACAGTTTATATTATCTCATAATAATATCGATATTTATATATTTTTTCATAGAATGTTTATTTTACTATATATCTTATGTAACACACAAGGAGGAGTTTTACCAGATAAGAATATACTGTTATTATTATTATTTAACATGTTAATTTTCACCTAGACATTTGAATGGAGGTAATTAATAACATTAACTATGTTAGGAAAATATGGTTTAAAACTGATTAATATTTTATTTCATTTGAAACTGAATAAAAATGAATTAAATTAATAAATTTATTCATAAAAAGAATATTTTTTATAAAAAACATTTCCTATGTAGCCAACAATGTTTTATCATAATAAATTTAATTAATTAATTTTATGGTATTATATTAAATAGATATAAATATTATAACATCAATAAATATTATAATTTCCAACTAACTTTTTTGACATTCATAAGATATAAACAAATCATATTTTATGCTTAAAAAGATGTATCATTCTAATGGACTCCTTTCTTGCTTTTAATGGTACAATATTTTTTAAAATAAATATTGAAAAATATAAAAACATAACATGATGAAATATTTTTTTTTAATTATATAAAAAATTACTTTTTATTGAATATTGTAATTATTTGTAAAATAGTGGTTTATCAATGAATAGTTAAAAAAATATTTATAATATTTAATTTAATTTAATAAATAAATAAAATCAAGAGACAAAATATTCTTTATATTATTATTAAAAAAATATGTATTATATATTTAAATAGTATTATTTAATAACTTTTGAAAAAAATTTATGTTGGTTTTTAATATTTGATTTTTCATTTGATGAAATTGGTTTTTCTAAACATTCCTTCAAAATACATAATGATTATATTTCTTAATTAATTAAATTATTCACTAATAATAAAGGTTTTAAATGAAATGAATATACTATATTTTATAAAATTTTATTTTATTATCCTAAAATTATTAATATTATTCATTGAGTTAATATAGACTCGTCTTTTTTCAGGAAAAAAATAACTCTGCATGAAAACCAGTTGTCTCGCAATTACTGGGAGAATAATATTAAAAAAAATTCCACCTTTGATTATTTAATTTTATAAAATGTATTCCATTTTTTGAATTATCCTAATTATTAATGTATAATATGGTAAACATTTTTTTGGCCTATAATATAACAGAAAAATTTAAAATTAATAATAGTGATAAAGTTAATAATTAGATAACATAGTAGATAATCCTGAAGGATAAAGTGTATAAATGACCCAAAACATTTAAATTTTTTTTTATATAAATATTTATATCACATACTCTATTGGGTTTAAAATTATACAT
This sequence comes from Viscum album, assembly GCA_963277665.1. NCBI lineage: Eukaryota > Viridiplantae > Streptophyta > Magnoliopsida > Santalales > Viscaceae > Viscum > Viscum album. The sequence goes on along the minus strand of OY728151.1, from coordinate 2,029,581,796 downwards.
TATTTGTAGAACATGATTAAATTTCTTCCACAAAATATTGTCTTTTTTTGTATTTACAAGAATGCAACTCCAACAACATTATAAAAGGGCATTCACTATGCCACATTATACGCACCAATATCGACATTTGGGTGGTAAAAACATTTCAAAAATTACATCCAATAATAAAATTACACAACATATAATCCTAAAGGTTTGTGTAAATAAAATGAAGGAATTACATTGGATAAAAAAAATGAGTTACCCTGAAAAGCGGCAATATTCTTCAAAGAACATTTTTGTATTATTTCTTTATCAACCCAATTAAATTAATTTCATGTTAAAAATACATAATAACCCAATTATATTCAATATATTTATTTCTTTATGTTATTGGTAAACATATAACATCGTACACATCAATCAATAGGGATACACAATCATTGTTTATAGGTACAACTACATACCACCTCGTGAATCATTATCATTCATCCTATTAAATAACTCCTTCAAATAATAGAATAAATGATAGAAATTATATTTATATATTATTTATATAGTTTTCCATAATTAATTTATAACATGTATCTTTTTGATTACCAGTTTGTGGGAATTTGATAAAGTCGTTCGTGTGTACGGAGGGCTACCTTATACAAAGCCTTGTGATTAGTTTTGGATTTACATGGAAATTATTAAAGATCAGTTTAATAAAAATATTTCATATATCAAGAATAAAAATTATTCCATAATTATAATATATATATATATATATATTATTTTATTATATTTCTTTCAATATGACTATAAATTGAAACAACATTCATGCATATGTATGACCAACCATCTCCGTGAACTTTGTATATTATATCCAATTTAAATGATGTATATATTAGTTTAAATTTATAGATTATATATATGATATTTATATAATGTTCAATGTTATGGAAATTAATAAATCATGATTAATGTTATGGGACCAAAAATAATAACTAAGTACATATACGAAAAATAATGCTGTTATTACCCCAAATATAAATATGACATAGAATATCTTAAAATTTGAAAAAAGTCATAATAAAATAAAATATTGTATTATATATATATATATTTATTTATTTATGGTTCTATGAAATATTTATAATCAAATTATAATTATTATATATGATGTTTAAACATGTATTATGAGGGTAGATACTTGAGGTGTGTGTATTTCTAATTTTATATTTATTTCTGCAAGACTTATTATGTATTATCCCCTCATTTTTGTGTTGTTAATATAATTTAGTTTGATAGAATATATAATGAATTTAAATTGTATAAGGTTATTAAAATATTCAATATAATTTATTCTTTCATGTATTAAATGATTAAAATGTTAATCACGTAGTAAAATTTTTTCTCATCACACTTTTATATTTGTGTCATCCATGACATATTCACAAATTATTTTTATTTTATAGTTTATATAATAAGCATGAAATTATTTTATAAATATATTTATTGAGTCTATAGTTATTTAAAAACCCATATTGTGGACTCTCATTCAAGGGGTTTATTGTTTAAATGATACTAATTGGAAATGGAATTGTTTTACAAATTTCATTCCTTGAGATGTTTTATGTTACAGAGATAACTTCATTTATTAATTTAGATACATACATATAATATTTTATATCTTGAATATATTTATTATTCATGATACTCTAGGTTTCTTCTAATGATATAACATCATGAGGATTATGATACAGTGTTATCAATGTTGTAAGAGTCTTTCCAAACATTTTCATGATTTATTGGGATTTGTATTAATAAGTCTCACACAATAAAATATTATAAATTTAATTAAATATGTTCTCTTATGGTTAAAAAATAATATAAATGTGTTGTTATGTAATTTTTTTCATTCATTGATACATAATATATTTTAAAAATGTTTTTATGAAAATCTTACACAATTTCAATCAATAGTCAAAAATTTGTGACAATAAAAACAAGGTGTTCCATAAAAGTTTTCAAAATGATTTTTAATAGTATTTTGAATTAACTATCTTGTGAAGGAATTTTAAACATTATTTATTTATTTATTTGGGTGTAATTTTTTCCCAAATATTATCTTATATTCATTATTGTTAATATGTAAAGAAATATTTTTTTTGAAATTTATTATGTTTTAAAAATAATTTTTCAAAAAGATATTCGTATTTTCATAAAAAATTATTTATTTTTATTTTAATGGTATTTAAATTCATAAAAATAAGTTACCCATGTTTATAACTTTTAAAACATTGTAATATTTATTAGTGATATCAACATAATTCATTATTTGGATTGACTAATATTATTTCGAAGAGATTATTATGGAATATGATTTGCATACACAATTCAGTTATGTTCCAAAGTGATTGATATGAAAACTATTTATATTACATGGGTTTATCTTATTTTATTTAAAATTTACATGGGTTTATATTATTTTCATTATGATTTATGATGTCATTTTTTAATCATGATATTCTAAATGAAAATTCTTTTAAATGGGTGGTCCCAATACACATTATACACAGGGTCATTCCACATTATAGATCACAAGTGAGCCCAATATAGCTTTCATGATTGGTTCAACCCCATTATTTCTCATGATAAATGGGTTATCCAATATAGCAAATAAAAAGGGTTAATCACCAATATAGATCCTGAGTGAGCTCAGTATTGATTATACAAAAGTTAGTCCACATTATATATCTCTTAATAAATTTGTAATGATTATATTTTAATTCATACATATGGTTATTCCAATTTAAATTGTTTTGAAATTGATTTAAGGAAATGACTATCCATGTCATAAAATAGGCTATTATTTTATTGTTATTGGAATATAATTTCCCCTCTGATCTATATTGATATCACATTTATAATTATTATTAATTCTTATGAATTTTTTTTCATTTTTTTGACAATTCATGATCCATTTATTGATGGGTATGAGTTCTTTTATGATTCACTCATGAAAGATGAATTTTTCATCATACAAATATAGACATATTATTATAATTTATAATGATCAATAATTATTTATTATTCATACCATTCATAAATATTTGATCTCACCAATCTTATTTTTCAATACCCTAAGTAAAAAATAATGTGTTTCAACGAATTAAGTCTTCAAATTATTTCACAATGATGATGTTGATGACAAAATGTTAAATTATAAAACCATGGAATAATGGAAGCATATTTTCATATTTATGAAATATATTATTATGTGTCAATGATGATAATATTTGGACATAACACTCTAAAACTATAAATGTAATGTTTCCTTGAGGATATATGTGATTAGAGTTTCATTTTGATGTTTTAGGGACTGTATAGAACATTTTTTGTCAAAAATATCAACATCACAACTAAAAATATAAAATTATTTATTTCAACACATTATCTTCGTGTCTTAGTCAAGTGATGTAATATTTTTCCACTATTATCACATGTTAATTTTATAAATATTCATTTATGATAGTGTGAGGTGCATTTCTAAGAAAATGGCTAACTTTATCTTAAATGTATTTTAATAATATATTTCATAATTTGAAAGATAATTTCCATGTGAATTACTAAAAGTGAACATTAAAAATAATTTTCCATATAATTTTCCTTTATATGAGGTACCATATTATTTTTTGTGTTTATTATCCAAGGATACCATCCATACTCTTTCTCAAGTTGGTATGTGTTTATGACGACAAGATATTTATAAAACGTATTCTTTTTCCTTGGGATAAGGGATGATGATATATATATGAAACCCAATATTCATGTGTTATGATATAATGAATGATTTAGGTTATTTTTTAATACCTATTTATGGTGTTAATTATGTTTTATGTGGGACCTATATATATCTTCAATGCTTAGGGTATTAATTTCTATCCCTGAGATATACATTACATGAACATGGAATAATACTATTTTAGTAAGGGATGATGTATGCTATGATGGTTATAGTAGTGAACATGGAATGCTATGATGTATTAGGAGTGAACCCATTCAACTATGAAAGTATTGGAAACAATCATTTACTAGTGTGTAAATAATTTTCATGGCTATGTGTATTCCATAATTCGATGGTAATCTCTCATGGCTTATGTTCATTGATTATTTTATGATTTATGTATTATGATCATTCATAAATTCTTCCAAGACTGAGATATTTTATCATTCATATAAATTGTATAATTTTTAAATGTTATTTTCATGTTCTTATACCCTAATTATCTTGTAATTTTTATGGAATTGTTAATATCTTCATTGTTTATCCTTACTTATTATATGATCTAACTATTTACTTTTTTAATTGTTTCAATGAAATGACAAAATATATTATATATCACTTATCAAAATGGATTTTAGTTGGGAATAAATATGTGGTATATGTTGTAGATATATTTTTAACCATTTGTTTATGTTTCAAGGTCTCAAAATTTACTATTCCGTTATAATCTTCCTGAATTTTTGTCAAATGTAATAAATGTTGTTCTAAAAAGGAGAAATATCCATGAATGAAAATCGTGGGTCATTATATTTGGTATTTAAGGATGAAAATAGTTAACCATTGGATACTAGGATGAGGAAATGTTCAGGATAATACAATATAAAGGATAAAATCTTAATTTCTTGATAATGATCATGAATAAAAAATTGTAATCTATCATGTTCATAAAATCATGTTTCAAATTTTATAAATATTATAAAAGATTTTTCATATGATCATTGTTTCTAACACAGTTATTTTTTGTTTTAGTTATGGTGTGCTACCATAAAATTTAATGTTAATATTTAACATGATTGAAAATGTAATGGTTTACCACCAATGAAAACAAATTATATGGGTGTTTTAATATAGATTCATGATTTGATGATCACGTAACATTATCATGGTATAATACATGAAATGAACCGTAATGAATAAAGGAGGGAACAAAATATTGTTGAATAATTCATGAGGAAGAATCCTCATTATTTATGTTGATACTATGATACAATATTGGCTAATTAATTAATTATCAAAATTGATAAAAAATGTATATAATTCAATTCATGAGACATGAAAACGTTTTCTTAGATGTTTACTATATAGAAGGTGATATATATCAATGGTGTATTTATTTAATCAATATGATATAATAATAAAAAAGTAATCAAGGGAATATAATGATTTTGAGGTGATATTAGTATTAATTTTATTCAAATTCATTAAAGATAAAATTTTTGGGAAATATTTAATTGAGTTGGATGAAATTTTTTTTTAATTCATTGATACATGTTTGGAAATATGAAATAGTCTTACGTGGTATTCCTATTTTTTGATTATATTTCCTATATAAAAATACAATGATATATTGGTGTCTTAATTCCAATTTCTCGATGTAAATTTGTTATAATATATTTTATTACCTACAAAAAATTATATATGTGATATATAAGTGATCATGGAGATTGTAGTTTACTATTAATGTCAATGTTTTGATATAATATGAATTATTAAATTTTATGGGAATTATAAAACACATAGATAAAATAATATATGCTTTAATTAATGCTCTAGGATTTAAAGGAAACATTACTATATATTATGTTATGGTTACTAGTAAATGATTCACATGAGGAATGGATTTCCATTGGGAAGATTAAGCCTCATGTGATGTGAAGAAGTTATAAAATGATGAGAATAAAGAATAATATTTAAATAACGAACCAAACACACTCTAATAATATATGTACATGTAGTATGGGAATTATTCAAGATATTTTGTGAATCAAATTTTATTTATGATCAACACAAATGACCAATTAATCTAAAATTCAATGGGAAATGTCATATGATCATGACTATCAATGTTGGATATGCAAATAATGTGGTTAAATGTATAATTATCATCAAATATAAAACATATAATGAAATATTTGAATCAGCATACAACCACAAATATATTTTAGTATAATTTTTTATTCGAATCAATATATATTTTCTATTATTTTATGTTGAGTTATATATGATAAATCATAATTAAACACTGGTCGCATCTCAATTTCATAGTTCTTCTCTGATTGAAGTTTGTGGGAAATTGCTTCATTCAAATCCCATGATTGACACATTAGTTTAATTTCATGGGATAATTATCATTAGTGGTATTTCATTGTGTGATTATCATATTGTTTTATGAGTAATGGATGTCACATTTTATATTCTAAAATAACCTATATTCCTTTATTGATGCGTTGATGGATATTAAATTCACATTGAAATTTCATAAATTTACGGGTTCATAATTATTATACATATATTAGTCATATAATTTTTGAGTTAAACTAATCATTAATGTAAAACTATTTTAAATTTATTTTTTTGATGTCTTTGGAGATTAATTTTTAGTTCATCCATCAAATCGTAATGTTTTTTTTTCAACTGAACTCATACCAGATTCTATTCCTATTTTGAATAATTCAAATATAATATACCCAATTTTGTTTTTGTAATTTATGTATCCAGAAGATTATGATATATATATGGTATTAATATAACTAGTATGTTACCTTGGGGTTTAAGTATTCTACTTGTTATGAGAATGTTTTATCAATGTAGCATTCTGTGATTTTATAAAATATCTTATTTAAAATTAATTATATTACTTTTTTAACATGTGTTTCTTGCATTTAACTCTATATATTTTTTTTAATAAATGTAAATTATCTATAATAACACATAACAATTAGTTTCATTGATAACCACTTTTTCACGCAAGTCCATGTCTTACCCAAAGTCAATATATTACAAGAAATGTTATTTAATTTGATAATTATCAACAAACCATTGGATGATTGAGAATGAATATTATTAAATAGTTAATGATTATATTGTTTACAAATTTTTATATAATAAATTATTTTTTGACAAATTAATTATAAATGAATTCAATATAGAGGATTTTTTATGATCATATTATATTATGTCCACAATGGAATTTTACGAAATTAAATTAAATTAATTACTATTTAACAATGATATTAATTATATATATATAATAAATTATTTCTAAGGTTTTTATATTATTCTTTTAAATAGTATATTCATAAAATAATAAAAACATAACTTTTATGAATTAGATTGGTCTGGTTTTATAAAATGTGGGTTTCTCTCCTCTTAATGGATTTCTTGATTAAAACCCATATGTTGAAACTTTTAAAAATATAATTTGAAAAAATGATGTTGTTTTCAAAAATCAAATTAAAAAAATTTACATTTATTAAATTAGTTGTATTTTTCAAGAATGGTCAGATTTATAAGAACAGAGAATGACACCGAATTAAAATTAAAAATATCATTTTAATCAAAATGATTTATATAGATAAATTATTTTTTAATTTTTCATAAAAATATTATTATTAAAACTATAAATCAATAACTATAATTTATAAAATTCATCTAAATTGAAAATATAAATTTGATATAAAAATATTTCCACCTTTAGAAAATGTCTAATAAAAAACTCATTTTCTCACCACCTTCTAGGGATTATCCTAAAATTAAAATAATCAAATCCATTGATTTGAATTTGGAAAAAATGGATTACATATTTTTAATGATCATAATTGATAATATTTATTATTTTATACATAATTTTTTCTTTTGTCAATTATTTGATGTAATTAAAAAAATAATAATAACTATGGAAAAAAACAAGATTTATTAACCATCAAACACATAATATTAAGTATAAAAATTTCTATAAAATATTCTAAAATTTATATTTTATGACATGTATCAAATATTAAAGCATAAATTATCCATAATTTTTTATTTGGACCCCAGTGGAATAGGTAAACTATGAAAAAAAGTTAAATAATTTCAAGAATAATAAAAGATTCCTTTTCCAACTTATAAAAGTCATTCACTCAATTACTTATATTACTGCATCTTATGTCGTTTAGTATCATAAAAATCTATCCAAAATCAATTCTAAATGTTCCTAAAATACTCTTTGAAGCATAATATTGTTAATAAATAATGAAAAGTCAGTCATTTGGTGAAAACTAAATGATGTTACCTGAAGAAGAGGTAAAATTATTCAATGAGATATTTTTTTATTTTATCCTCCACCTATTAAAAACAAATTATACTATGATTATTTAATATAAAAATTTTAATTATTATACTGATATGTTATTATTTTAATCTATTAGTGTACACCTATATACACTTCAACCAAATGGGTAATGAAATCACAATCCATTTTTACGATGATATAACACCTTATGAATATATGAAATTCATTTTTCGTTTACCACATATTATAGTTGGGAATAATGAGGGAAATACCTTTTAATATTATATATGAGTATTATATATTTTTTATAATTATATAATTATTATATAACACAATGCTTAAGGATATTTGTTTTGTAGCAACACAAAAACATCATTTTTGGATATTTGGACTACTACCACCTAGGAATGATGACATACGTACACAAATTACATGGAATTTATTATATATGGTTTAAAAATATTTCATATAAATTAAATCATTATAATATTTTGGGAATAATTATCTAACATGAAATATATCAAATCATTTTCCTAAATCAATTTCACACAATGAAAAAGTTTTAAAGTCATCTGTGGTAGTGGGGACCTCCTCCTCCTCGAAGTTACATGATTCGTCATTTTTAATCAACACATCTCATGAATGTTATATACATGTATATATAATTAAATAATATTTTATTTATTATACAATGGTTAATTTTTTATCATGTTTATTAACATTATTTCTATACTGATTATGGAAAATTGGAACATTACTCATGCCTATGCATAGAATTATATGTGCATGATCATAACATTGGTCTATTTTTCATAACAATATTTAATATAGAATTATAATGTATAACTTATTTTAAAATTTTATTATTAAATCATGTTTATTACTCGGGGTATTTTTAAAATATGATCTCATTGATGTTATTCGGACTTTCAAACACACTTTTGACACATAATCCTGATATTGTCAAAACAACCAACATAAGAATTACTGATTATGTAATTGTATATTACATGTCTATAAGTGATTAAAATTTAATGAAAAAAATGGAAAATTATATTATTACTATAATAAATTATCATAAGTTTTTTATTCATTAATATGGATAATATGAAAGTCAAATTATACCCAAAAAATGAATTGGAATCCCTCTTTTTACTTCTGTGATAAAATTTTAATATTTATCACATAATTTTTTTTCTGTATCTACATATCATTTTGATATATTATATAATGAAAAAGTTAGTTTAATGGTATAAATTTTTTTCAATTTGTGCATATTATTTTTGGGGCATCCAATTTAGATGTTACCACTTGAAAAATGGAATCTCCTGACTAATTTTTTGTTTAGTGAGACTTGTTCAATATTTTACACTTATTTTTGTTTTGTGGGGTATAAAATTTCAATTAATGAATTTTTTCATTCATATATTTGAATATATATGGTTATACATAACTATTTTATTGTTTCTATTTAATTTGGATTATGTTTTCACAATACCATTTTATTAATGATTATTTTTCACAATTTTTTTTCTTAGTGATGATTGTTATGTTATACAATTGTCTTATATTTTTTGTTTTATGTACTACCTATTTAATAATTTATATCATGAATTTAATTATTTATATTATGTATGAATATTCCATTAATGATATTATATCAAGCGATTTTGATTCAAATGATTCAAAGTGTTATGAGACACCTTGACTAATTAATGATTATTTTCATTGAAATTTTTTTGATAAAATATCAAGGGAATTTCCATTGATCCAATTCCAAAAAACATGGTTTTACTTATCCTAACCATAGTATATTTTTTATTTATATCATCCTCATTATTTATTTGGATGCATTTATATTGTCTCAATGATATTTTTGTGGAGCCGGTTTCATTTCTATGGGACAATATTATTTTGAAGAGGTTGTTAAGGAACCAATTCCTTTACTAGAAGAAAATCTTGTTTAAATAAGATTTTTAAGGTAACCATTTATTTTCCCTCAAATAATCATTTTTAGAAGGTACTGATATTGATAGTATTTATTTTCCATAGGTTGATCATTTGGAAAATATAATGTTATGGAACACATTTCTAATTCATTGGTTATTAATTTTCCAAATATAATGTTATTGATTCTATTTATTTTCCAGGTGTTAATCATGTTTCAAACAGACTGTTATGGATCCCATTTTTATTAAATTGGTCAATCTTATTTCAAAGTGATTGTTTGGGTACCCGTTTAATTTCCACTGGTTTATCGTGTTTCAATGATATTTTAGTTGAGATAATTTCCATTACACAAGTTAATCCATAAACCCTTTTATTTTCCATGGGATGATTATGTTATAAATGGATAATGATTTTTTTCTACGAGTTTTATGATTTAATTGTTTTATTAATTTAATAGATCATGATATCTATATTAAAGGGGTTAACTCAATACAATATATACGAAGCGTTGAGCGGCCGTATAGCTCATGGGTGATCTAGATATAGCTTATACGAGGGTTTGGTCCCTTTTATAGCTCATAAAGAATGGTTGGGCCTAATATGAATTAATAAAAGTTTAATACCCATGAATGATATTGAATTTTTAATGTCATTGTTTTTTTTTAATTTTGACATATGGTTATTCAAATTAAAAGTGATTTTAAATGGATTAATGAATGTAATTCTCCTTGTTACCAAAAAAAATTCAATTTCTTTTTAGGGGATTATCATGTTTATAGTTATCATGATTGATATCACCATGCTCTTTATTAATTATTTAGATTAAAATTTTTATTTTCATTATTTTTATATTTTTTGATCCAGTTATTGATTGGTTTGATTTATTTTATGATATAATCAGGAAGTTTGATTATATCTTCATTCCCTTATAGTATCTTATCCGTATTTATGAAATTTATTTCTAAATATTTCATTTTCACATTATGAGCATTTTTTCTCACCATTCATATATTTCTGTTTCCCTAGGATTTAGGGAATTGAATTTGAAATAATTATTTCTATATTTTATTTTCAAAAGGATAATTTTGATTCCCTAGAGTGACAATATAATAGAAGGGTCGAATGGGATAAATATTATTTTGATAAATTGTGAATTATTGTGGAAGAGTTTTTTATAATTATATAAAACTATAATCCTAAAATATATTCATGTTTTTATTTGATATATGTTTCTTTTTGATGTTATAAATATTAGACAAAAAATTTGGGAAACAATTATCCACATCAATACTGGAAATTTAAATGTTATGAATTTTAGCACCTGATCTAGGAGTGCGGGTTCTCGGATATTATAGTTTGTATGAATGGTTAGTTTATATATCATAGGATATAAGGTTTATCACAAATGAGGTTATAAAAAGAGTTATGGATATCATTATAGGATAAAAATACTCATATTAATAATATATTCAATTCATTGAACACCACATTATAGGTGTTTAAGTAGTAAAAACATTGTGTTTATCAATGACATAATATTAATTGTTTTATTGCGTATAATAATATGTAAGACATAGATTTAATATAATGTATTCATTTATTTTTTGCATAAATATTTTTAAGGTATTTATTACCATTATGATTTATATGATCTGGGATATTTCGGTAATTATGGGAACACATGTATTATCATTTGATATCAACTTGATTTAAAAGTGATTTAGTGACTATGAGATTAATGATACATATAAATATGATATTCTTTTTTTTATTCATGAAATTTAGAAGATACGATATATACCTTTTTGTTAAATGACTCATTAATATTGAGGTTATTGTTTTTTAAAGATATATGTATATAGAATGAGTTAGTTTCATCATAGAACTACAAAAAACATGCTTTTATAAGTACTAAAAAAGTTCATTATCATTGAAAAAATTGGGTTTTAATATCATAGATAATAATGGGGTCCCTTTTATCAGCGTTCAAAAAACACTGATAAACTATTCATTTATCATCTATTTTTTAGCATTGATAAATGTTAAAAACATGCAAAAAATATCATCAAATCAGGGAGGGGATTCAAAAACTATAGAACCCTCCCTTCAACAACTCTTGAACCCCCCCCCCCCCCATAATGAGCTTGCAAACCCAATCTGCCACCCCACCCACCATTTAACACCGCTATCCCTTATTCCACCCACGTGTGTGACCTGCCTCCCCCTGGATTCCAACTCAGGACCAGTTTCCTACGTGCCTCATCTTTTACCACTCCACCATATTGCTTTGATTTTCAATAATAATATATCTATTTATTTATATATGTTTTTCATTATATTTACTCATATAATGAAATATTTTCATATTAATATATATATATATATATTAATTTTCATATATATTTTTATTTATATTAATATATATACATATTTTTATATTAATATATATATACATATATAGTTATGTTTAAATATTTATTTCTTAATTAAAATATTAATATCTATTAATATCTATTTATTTATATAAATGTTTTAATTTTATTTGTAAATTTATTTTCATATTAATGTATATTTATAAGATTAGTTTTATATATATTTATAAAATATGTTTTTGGGTGTGTTTGTATATAAATATATACATATATACAACACACAAAAAATACATATTATATGTTAATTTGTATGTATAATTATAAACATTTATATATATTTACAAATATTATATATCAATATTTATATACATACATTTTGAATATGTATATAATATATATCATTTTGTCAATACAGACACACACAAATACAGACACACACGTCATATAGGTCTATAAATATTAACATCTCTGAATTTTAAATAAACTGGATATTTTCTTTATTAAGATAATCATTTTATACTAAGAAATATACATTCAATGAAAATATTTTTATTTATTTTTTTAAAAAATTAATTTTTTATGGTTAAATATATATAAAAAAGTATATATTGTTATATAACATACTATAAAAAACATTATACTATGAAAAAAGAAAAATATAAAATACATAATATCAATATAAATCCAACCCCTCATAATAAATTCATTCCCCGGTGAAAAAGGTCAAAAACACACCTTAAAACGAGGCTGAAATTCCATCGAAAGTAGTCAAATTTTTGTATCCGGACAAATAAAATAAATTTGGAGGCCTTTTGGGAATTTTATGGCCATGAAAAGTATAACCTAATATTTTATTATATCTCTAGTGAATAGAGATTGTCACATGCTTTGATTTGATTTCTGGTAGAGCTCAAATAGACAACCAGATCAAATTTTATGGTCTTTTGAAGTATGAGTTATGTTTTCACCTTATTTTAGAAATTTTAATAATTTTTTAATTTTTAGGTCTTAAAATTTATAATAAATGATTCATATTATATAATAATTATAAAATTATTACTTAATTTTTTTAATATATCTTATAATCCATTTTCAATTCATATTCTATATATTATGTGACGATTTTTATTTATACTTATATAAAACATTTTTAGAAAATATAAATTATATTTATATCAATAAAAATATACTTTTATATTTATATATCATTATATTAGTTTTTATGAGATATTTATTTATTATATACAATTTATCAATGCTAGGAATAGAATTATTGTTAAAGATCCCCCTAATCAGCGCTAATAAAAATGATCTTATATCGGGGCCCCCTTAAAAGCACTAAAAAGGGCTAATATAATGTCCCCTTTATCAGATATTTTAGCTCTTATTTTAGGAGGTTCTACGAAAACCATGTTTTGTGGAAGTATTGGGTATTATCGTGGAATTTTTAATATTATTTCATCAAAATAATGATTATTCATTTATTAAGGTATACTAAAATTTCATCATTATTTTTGTTTTGGGATTCTATTTTAATATAGCATAAATAACATGACTATTACTTTCAAAAGTTATTTATTTTTTATGTTTTATATATTGAGACACTAATATTTTATATTATGATTCTCATTATCATTATGGTTTTTTATTATTCAATTTATGTCAATTAGTTTCCGAGAACATAATAATAATAAGTTATCGAATTGGTAATATTTTACTACACAATTTAATCAGTATTTATGAATATTTACACATTGGTATACCTTTGGTGAATAATATTATGTTTATATCATTATATAAATTCAGTTTCTCTTCGTACTTTTTAGATGATATTTTTCCTTTAATAGTATCATTTTCCCACTATTTTTTACTAAATATGTCCAAAAAATATTTTTATAAAGATCCTACATCATTCATGTCTCTGGTCGAAATAAGTTTTTCTTCAACATCAATTTTATCAAAAAAAACTTCCAAATCTGTTTTTAACCTTTTAAAAATGACAAATTTTATTTAATTTTTAGTTTTTTTAAAATATAGAAGAAAACTTCTTGACAATTTGAAAAAAATTCTAATTTTACATTTACAGAATATATGAAAGGAACCATTATTCTAACATGTAAGGAATGAATTTAATTTTACACTATCACGAAATGAAAATGAAAAAAAAATATATTTTTCAAATATTTTAATGTATATTTTTAGATAAATGTTTTTTAAATAAAAATTTCAATTTCTTCTTTTAACAATGATTTTTTTAGTGAAAAATATATTTTCCACATATTTTTCTCAAAATCTATTACTCTATTAATATTAATATATATCATAATATCATTATTATACTAATGTATATTTAGAGATATTTCAAATCAATGACATCCTTATACATTCTTTAGTTCTATTATGAATAGTTTTATTAAGGTTGTATGATATTATTCACTAGAAGATAAATATGCCTTTATAGTTTATGATTTTGTTTATTTGATGTGGGTATGTAAACACATTTCATAAAATAAAATTTATATATTAATTATTATGATTATTATATGTCACCACATTAATATGAAAACTACATAGGACATAGTATAATACTAGTGTGTCCCATTTTTAGAAAGTCCCTCGATGGAAGGTCTGGTCTCATTAGAAAAATAAATTTATCAATTTGTATAGGTTTAATTCATAATACATAAACAATATTTAAATGGTATTGATAGTATGATAATTCAATCATTATTCATTTGATATATATGAGATATGTTATTTCCTAGTGATTATTATTGTTTATTAATATACATTGAAAAATTTCATGTGAATGTGATTATTTATATGGATTTATTTTATCATAATTAATTCCTCCCATATTGTGCTCTATTTATTTATTAAATGGAATGATTTATAAATATTTACCACTTCATATTCATTGTAATTATTTATTAATCATATATTCCAAAATACATTTACCCTAACCGAGTGTTTATTTCAATGGATTCTTATATTTTATTTTCCCTTGCATACCGTGAAATGTTTTTTGATTGATATATTGGGATAACACATGGGGAATAATAGATTTATAAATGTAAAAATATTATTTTTTTTTCACTTGAATGTAAAATTAATGAATTTATGTAGATAAAAAATTTGTAAATAAATTATTGGGTGTATTAGGATGTGATTCTATTTATCTTATATCCATGTAATAGTGTTAAATCATTCTGTGATATACTATATTATAGGAAATAACATAAAATACTTATTAAACTAAATGATAACATATAATATAATTATCAACATAATTTTTTAAAACATTTATTATCTATTAATGATGAAAATTGGTACAACAGTGAATATCAAAACCCAATTATGAATCATATTCAAAACATCCATGACTAACATGATACACTATTGAAAATTTATGATAATTTTTAAATTATAAAATCCTATAGAATCGTTATAAATGTTATTCATTATATTTTACATATTTTTTTAGTTTAATAGAATAATTATTTTGATTTTTTTCTTCTTTTTTATGGTATTAATGTGCTTTAGTAAAATATTATGAATTAATTTAAGTGGTTTCTTATCCCAAATTAAATTTGTGAGACTTTATTACCAAAGGGAAATTATTTATCTCATATTGGTCATATTATAGTATATTGAAATTATTTTATAGTATATATTTAAATATTATTGTTTAAGATCCATTTTCTCTTTTATATTTAAATGTGTCTCAATTCAAATGATTAGAGAGTACTCATTAACTAATCTATAATTACATTGATATAATGCTTCTATATAAACTCTTTCCATCCAAGATTATATTATTCCAAATATAGGATTTTATTTCATGGAATTTTAATTTCCACTCTGGTGGTAATTCCTTTGAAATTTAAACACATTTTTTGATATATTTATTTGTCAAAAATTATATCTTTATTGAGAATAATTATCATCTTCTATAATAATATTTCCCTCATTTTTTCTATAGATTCAACCTCACAAATACTCTAAATTATATTTCAAAACCTAATTATGATTCATATCACATGGAATTCTTATTTACCATTTATTATTTTCTGAGGAATTTGTGTAACTATTTCCATGATGAAATATTTCCAAAAATATCATTTAATTATAGAAAATATTCTTTCCTACATTTGAAATTTTTAATTTTCAACATCAAATTAACATGGTTTATTCTAAAATAAAATTCAATTTTCCATTATTTAAGTGTTTTCGATTGTAAAAGATTTCATTTTATCTCACTTCATATTTATGTAAATATTTTTTACAAGTGGAATTTGACCTCATCATTTTATGATAATGATAACAAATATTTTTATTATATATGAACACATCCTAAAATTATTACTACTACTAAATTTAATTAATATTAATGTCATTTTTGAAATAATTAATTATAAAAAACCCAATTTCACAATGAATTTAAAATTAGCTAAGTTATATAATTTTATTTTTTAATTTCATTTCTCATTTGATTTTGAAAATTTATTTCCCTTATATTTTTACAAATAACATTCATTCCAATGATATTATTTTATTATACAATCTATATGTTTTGATGATTAATTAATCTTATATTTTTAATTTTCATGTCACTAATTTAATTTAGGGGATAATTGAAATTTATTAGAATTTTGTAATATTTCCTTACATGAAACACATAAATTTAGACATATTATGGGTAAATATTTACAAATCAATAATTAATTTTCTGAAAAACTAATTCATATAAATTCCATATTTAGGTAACCATGGAATCATTCATTTGTAATTATTTTTTATTCATCATCAAATGACCATAAAAATATAATTTTAGGACATATTAGTAATCATCATTAGTGACATTATAATGAATGTATCATGATTATATTATAAATATATATCCCCATTGTCCCTAATTTATTTATCTTCATATCATTCCTCATATCCTTAAAATAATTTTATACCTCATGTATTTATACTAATGTATTTATTTTTATATTCTTGAACAATTCCTCGTGTTTTACCCATGATGTTAATTTATTCTTGTTTATTTATTTATTATCCCTATCAGAGTATCTGAGATCATATTTTTCACAGTATTAATATTAAAAATTGAATTATTAATCATAAAAAACAACACATAACTATATGTGAGTCATTTTATAATACTTTTTGGAGTTTTTGAAGACATTTTATTTATGAATAATTTTATTAAATTGTGGAAAATATTTCTATTCGTTTAAAATTATGATGGATTTTTAGTGAATATTTTTTATAACCTCCCTATTATTATATAACATAATGATGTTTGGAATTTATATTAATAATTATTTTATATATTACATATAATTTATATGGTCACATACACGGGTTGTCATTGGCAGTATCATAGTAGGTTTTATTTAAAATTTGATTTTACAGTTTTACTTGGGGGGATCTAAATATTGATTAGTTAATGTTGATTGTAATGTCGAATGAATTGAAAAAAAATTAGGGTTGTTAATGTAATATTGAATATGAATTGGTACATGATATCATCTCCTTAGTGTAAACCTATTGGTTTAGACTAAAAGATATGTCTATCTATAAGATAACATATGGATTTTTTTTTAATGTATGGACAGTTTGGCCCCAAAATAAATTACTTCACTATAATGATATGTTATAGTAGATTTTTTTGATGGATAGATTCAACACAAGGTGATCACCTTGAAAATAGATGGTTGATCACTAACTCATTGATGACACTGGTGGATGGTTATTGATAATAATATTTTAATCATATCTAGACATGCTAATGTAATTAAAAAAAATTCACATTCCCCTTTTCATCCATTTTCAAACATATTACCTTATTTGGGTTGAGGAATCAAATTTTAAATTGTTTTGGGTAGTCAATTATTATAATGTATATATTCATAAGTTAAGAAATAAAATAATGTAGATTTTGTTTGACATATAATGGATATGTAGAATTTTAGTGGAATATATTTTAATTGGTTTTTGGAATTGATAATTATATTACAATTTTTCATAATTTTGGTACACTTATTTACATTATTATGTTAATAAGTGAATAGATATATAACATTTTGAATCCTAGATTGAATAAATTGTGAATCAACACGAACAAATTCCAATGTAATAACATCATAGAATATGAATGATATTGGTTTAATTTTTCATGTATGTTTAATAAAATTATTCTCATCCGGTGTTCATAAAATATATTATCAATTGTTGGGTTTAGTAATGTAAAATTTATAGGGAATCACATTTTAAATACCAACCATAGAAAATGTATATATTTCCAAATGATAATCCAACATTAATAAAAATGAAACTATGAAATCTTGTGATTATGAAAAACTAGTAATGAATATTTTTTATTATATATATCAAAACTTTTTAATTTTATAAAATTATAATTATTATATCTATAGAGTCTTATATAAGTTTATGTGAATATAATGATTAATGAAAAAATATTTAGTTTAAAACCAATCATGATTATTAATAGAGGGACCCATGGACATAAATCAGTGGTACTGGAATACATGTAATGTGTGGAAAATATGGAAATTGACAAATTATTTGAGTAGTAGAAACAATTATATAAGCATACATGTTGAATTGAAGGTATGTTTTCCTATTAATAAATAAAACACTAATATAAACACCTAAATTGAAAATATATCCTCATTTAAATTCACGACCCATCTTAATGGGGGCCATACCGCGACTCCCAATGATCACCTTCAATATTCAAGGGGATATAGAATAACACTGAGTAGGAACATCACAAAAATAGGAGGCCTTAGAATAGGTAACATAACATACACACTCATCTCTTAACCTATAGATTGTTGAAATGTAAAAACAGATCATTAATGAAAACACGCGTCTAAATATTTTAACCACAACATGACATGAAATAAAATAAAATAAATATATCCAAATAAATTACCAGCATAATTTATATGAGAAAACAATTTAAACATGAATGTATGTACATGGAATGTTGTCAAAAATCCATAGGAGGACACCTTAGTCTATCCGGTCTCATAATGAAAAATTTCCCCAAAGTCATCATAGGAATCAATAAATATTTCGACCATCCCCACAAGACAAGACACATGGGGGAAAATACCATGTTGATGTGAGTATAATAATTCTGAGTAGGAAACCCCAAAACCACAATGAATGAAACAATATAAAATAGTAATCTCTACCCTGATATAATTCTTCAACACATAATAGAAGAATATCCAAATTCAATCATCAATGAAACAAAGTCAAGAGGTAAGTCCCAACCATAATATTCTATAATATGAATCTAGATCAATGATTACATAAGGGACTCATCTGGGAGAAATGAACTCCTATACTTACTATAAAGGATGACATCCTTCCATGACTTACTACACGTAGGGTCTTGTTTTGTGAATAACACTCTGATAGTCCGATGTGAATATGATACACAAATGAGGATAACTGCAAAGGCCATGGGATGATACCAACAATTGAATCTGGATTAACCCACTATATAGGGGACAAGAGCCCATTTATTTTTGTTCACATTGTTACTAATAACTCCAACTATGTAACAGAAAAGAATAGAGGATCTCCCTCTGATCCACTCAAAGGGATTCTATGAACTCTATCCATGAAGCCCTACTGAATTGATCATTTTCTTTGGAGTCAGAAATTATTCTATACATAAAATTCAAGAATGGATATAAGAAACTCACCATAAAAAAAATAATTATATTTTCGAAAATGGAATTAAACCTTGTATAAAATAGTACATTTCATCAATTAGGGGCCACACATTGTTTCCCTTGACCTCAGGACCTACATGATTATTAGACCATGTCATTAGTCCATGTCCATGTAATATTACATGTTGTGTTGGCTACCCATATAATAAACATGTGTGTCAGTACACGGATCCAACCCATATATATTTTCACATGTAAAATTAAAAAACTAATCTCATGTAATTGGTTGATGTCATGCTTATGTGGGAGAGTACACGACGTTCTCTAACTTGTATAGTCTACCTTGTGTCCGTGTACATTCCCAATGTACACAAAAATTTTTCCAAGAGGGACTAAATTCTGTGTGAAGTCCATTACATAAAATATAATTTTTAACATCCTCTATAATCCTTTCCAACCACTCATGTGGAACCACACGTTATGTAGATCCTTATTACACACACTGTTGTTTGGGTTTTTGAAGTATCCTAGATCTATTCCCAAGTTCGGTATGATTCCTCTAAACATAAATACAATAATTTTTCATCCGTGATATCAAATATATCAACAAATATAAGAGTATTATTTATCAAATAATGCATTATGTCATCATAACTTCTCATAAAATGGATCAAAATTTTGTTCACAATTATGTACCTAAAAATAATATTGAACATGGAATCTGGTACCAATTATAATCATGATTATTCTGCTTCCATTGTATCGACTCTATTATATCGTTATAATCCCATATCTATTATAATAAAACATTGAACATTGAAATTAATGTTAAATGATCAATCAGATAAGATTATTCAAGCCACAGTCCAAACAAAGAATTCTCCTAATGAATGATGAACTATGGGGGAACCGTAAATGAACAAATAAGAAGAATGAACCTTGATTAAGTTTTCCATTGATATATATTTGTTTTAATTATAATTATAACAAATAAAATATATTATACCATGAATAACCTGCAACATAAACCACTCCCTCTTGTTGATTTAACCATGTATCAAATAATTCATTGATTGATTTATGTTCATCATAGAAATAATGATCAAGGTAAAATTGAATCAAAAAACACTCCCTAACATTATTTGTATCACCTTTCAAATGAAAAATGAAGAAGATTCATTGTCTTTGGTGAGATTATCCAAATCATATGTTTATTATTTGTTGATCCATTATTTCATTATTTTTCACCTGAGATAATTCTATAATGGTCCCTCCATGGGTCCTTCAACATCTATAGGGTTATAAGGATTACCCCAAAATTTTGACATAAGAGTATACATAATGAATGGAATTAAATTTCATCAATAATTTGAAATAATAAAATTTATTAAATTATTTTATTCATTTCATTTCTTGTGATGTATTGTTCATAAAATAAACATGCTGACTAATGTTATGTCGTGCCTATGTTGATCTCTCATTCTATGCTCAGTGAATCCCTCAAATTTAATATATAAGAACAAATTGTTTTGTTCTTCCAGATTTTTGTGAAAACTATTATCACCTGAAATTTAATATTTTTAATATTTTTAAACAATTTATTCCTTGAAAAGTGGGCCTCAGAATCATATATCATCATTGTTATTTCCCTCAGAAATAATCAATATACTATTCAAAATTAATACACAAAAAATCGAAGACATTTCATGTTCTTCATCATGGTACTTTACATAACTATAAATATAAAACATGGGATACTCAAGATGATGTGGGTGGTGAGCTTGAATCTAAGCATCACGATCACATGCGACCTTCTAGAGATTATAGGATTTCCACCAAACATGCACAAATGATATCTATCTCCAACTGAGGATGCTCTCCAAATTATTATCGATCATTTCAGGATACTTAGCATAGGCCACATGTTTCTCGATGTATAGCTTACCAAATTCTATAACTTGTGATGGTTTATTCACATAAATCATCACATATGACATATGTAATTCGTTGTGTACCCGGTCAAATTGAGAAGATATATTTCTGTGTTACGCCACCTCTCAAACTCTATATAGTTTCCATAATGGGAAGATGGACATAAATGATGTATTTCATCCATAGACAAATCATTATATCCTACATTTATAAGAGAACCCTAGGGACACATTGGCTCCTTACATTGGCAAATGTAATACATGAAAGATCATAACATTTTCTATAGAACCCAAATGGTACACTTAGTCATACTATTAGTTCGGTGGTAAAACACAATTATCAAGTGTAAATG
This sequence comes from Viscum album, assembly GCA_963277665.1. Classification (NCBI taxonomy): domain Eukaryota; kingdom Viridiplantae; phylum Streptophyta; class Magnoliopsida; order Santalales; family Viscaceae; genus Viscum; species Viscum album. The sequence continues at coordinate 2,029,559,385 of OY728151.1, read as the reverse complement.
TGTCCCAAATGACTCCAATAATCCGTTACACAACTAGGATGTAAATGGAGCATCATAATCAAAATCAATAATTTATTCATATTCATGTAGTTGAATTATCTCTTACACATAGAGACATCCTAAGATCCCTAATAAACATTGCTCTTGTAGAGCTAGGATGTGGTGTTACAATGTGAGTGATTCCATGATAACCCATATCACATAATTTCCCTTGAAAAATGAGGTAAAAACATCATGATATCCCATGATATTACATCACACTTCCAATCTCGAACTGAAAGGGGTGGAGCCATGCCCACAAGAACATGTTGTTCATCCTTCTCATGCTGAAACGTAAGTCATCAAGAGAAAAACTCATCAACTTTTTTCTTCATCCATTTCCACAAAAACATATTTAGACGGTCTGTGTACATCTTTCCCACACATGTATGTACCACCATTGGATAAAAGTTATCTCAATCATTACTTCCTTCTACAACATCACTAGTACTATCTTCCATCGATTGAAAAGATCTATTTGATCCAAAAATTTAAAAAATCTACTCGAAGCTTATACAATATATATATGAACATATTATGTCTCATAGTTTATATCGCCATGATGTTCCTCCTTTACTAACTACATGAGAGTATGGGTAACAATAACTTACTAGAGGTATGATGCTCCATCTTCATCCATAATGATAACCTCAATCTGGCAAACAACTCTATCACATCCCTCAATAATTGTAAAAAATCTCACCAACTGATAAAATATTTTACATGTTCCATTTCCCAGAATTATTAGAAATATTTAATTCATAATCCTATGGGAATTATAGACATCACTATTATCTCAATTTTAGATCATTCTGAGATAAGTTGTACATTAGACTCTTGTGAATTTAGTATAAGATAACCCACTCACCCATGAGGTTGTGTCTCAACATCATTAAAAATAAAGACTACCACTACTAGCTCAATATAATGGGTCATTTAGTTCTTCTCATGTAGTCTCAAATACAATTAACCATATCCAATATGCACTCTTCTCTTTATCAGAACACATACATTTCTAATTCCTAACTCATCATAAATCTATTGGTACTCAACAACCTCCTATAGAAATATCAAGATGGGAAAACTCATCAAACTCTACCCCCACAACTTAAAATTATTTTTCAAACTCTCCATATATATGATAAGCTACCCCCACAATGTTAAAACATCCATTGGTGCTGATATTAAAGATAAATAAACTAAGAATATCTGGAAATATACAACATAACCATGAAAGATCCTCACATAAATCTTAGTTTTGGGAGCCCCCCAATCGAACACCACATCGACATTGGTTGGGTCAACATCAACATCATGGACTAAGATAATATTTACTAGAAAGTGTAAAACCATGATCTAGAACATAAATTCGAGTGAATTTAGTAAATCTAGTTCTTTTGGAGTGTCTACAAAACTGTCCACATGTTTCTTGTGTGCTCCCCCACTCATGTTGAGTATAACAGGTTATCACCTATGATGGCTACCATGAATGTTTCTATATAAGGATAAAAGGAATGGTCTATTATTCCTATGAACACTGCTAGGGGGTTCATCACATCAGTGTGCATCACCATGAACTCATTGGGACAACAGCGATATCTGAATTTCATCTTTAATATATTGTCATCTCGTACTCACAATAGGTTATAGATTGAGCTAGGTCCATCCTTTAAGAAATATTAAAACCCACCCAACTAATCATAGTGGACATCTATCCATAGAAATTCATACTTATTCTTCAAAATAACTTCATTTGAGCACTGTTCAATTACACATATCATCAATATCCCATCATTATTTTTGAAAATAAATTGGCAACCCCGGGTGAAACACATGGTCTTGAAATTCCCGTCCCCTTCAAGTTCTACATCTTCAAGTTATTTCGTGAAGAACTATGGGATATATCTGATATGATGACATAGATAATGGTGTTATCCTAGGGTGTTGATCAACACATATGTTAATGTTATGTGAAGGAGGTAAACCCATATAATCTACTGGAAAGACATCCGCTTACACCACCACCACATTAGAAAATATGCAACATGTGAAATATATTGCAACATGGAATATTATTTCCAATTGATCGGTAATATGATACACCATTTACATTATGATTCTATCCTATGCATCATTTTTTTAATTTTGATGATAAAAGGTGAACTTAGTTGTATCACTATGGATACACTGCACCATTGGCCTAAAACAGTCACTCTAGGTATTCCTTATAGATAAACAATCAATAAAATAAATTACGTCATAATTCCTCTATGATATTTCCAATATATTAAAATTGAAACTATTGCTACCATGATTTTGGTCGCACTATTTGAACAAGTGTGTGACCACTATGTCTTCTCCAATAGGTGTCTCCACACATAGTGGTTGATTTTGGTCGCACTATTTGAATGTAATTACTATAACATATGTATTTAAGTACTAAATCATTATTATAAAAGAAACAGATTATACCTCATATCATTTTCAAGGCCTCTAGGTCAATGTATTTGACCACCTCGCCTTTTCCCAGCATTGTTCCTCTATCTCCATATGCCTATCGTGGAACACCATTGGGTGGTGGTGGATACAAGTAAAAAATATAAACAACTTCTAATACTCTCCTAGATCCATGGACACATCCTCCACCAAACTACCTACCTTATACTTTCATTGTCCCTACCTCAGTGGCTCGTCCAGAATCTCTCTATTAGTTGTACATCATGTAATGTAATCTCATCCATGATGTCCAATACCATCAAATGAGTAGTACCACCTCTCTCTGGGTTGATTGGACCAACCATGCGAGTTCAAAAATATATATCCCCATTAATAAGACAACTTCCAGAAACATCCCACATGTTCAGGTCCCACATGGTTAGATTAACATAAATCAAAATGTAAGGTGGCTATTTAGGTGTTTAAAAAATATTTTCCACCACAAAATCTCTCTCGTGTTACCATCCTCCTTGTAGTGGCCACACCTTGGTGACTGAACATGGGTTATGGAAACTATAATGTCTATAAACATAGTTTTAATTTATTTCCATTACCTTCCCTATGCACTTTTTATGTCTTGATCCTCTTGGGGAATATAGAAACCACCAATAGGATATCCCGGGAACTATTCCCTACACTATGTGTTTTGAAATTATTCATTTATAAATAGTGTAAAAAAGGAACACAACAACATCTACTATATACATGGTCCCTTTTCACCAAATATATTAAAATACACATTTAATTTAGTGATCTATTCTTATTATCTCAAAAACTAACAACAATGAAAAAATAGTACTTATACATGATTAAACATGTTGGAGAGTAATGATTGACCCCATCATTACTATGGTTTTTCAGAGAATGGATTCGGATCAAGAAAAAATAGATGTTTCCATTAAATTAAAACAAGTAATTTCTATCCCATTTATCTTGTTTTTGACGACCAAAATTCTACCTCTCTCAATCTATTGGGAATTTATTAACATAGAGAATTTTTTTTATATAATTTTAATATTTGAGTAGGGCATTAAATCAATCAGGTTTGAGAATGAATTTTTACATCCACCAATTCATTCATCACAGTTCGATATAATCCTTATAAATTATTTTAGAATCATATAACATATCATGGATAGTAGTTAAATGAGTTTTACTGTCTAATCAATAATAAACTATTCTTGGTTTGTTTATAATCTCAAATGTGTTGACATAATTATGCACAACCATATTATTCTTACACAAACATATATGTATTTACCAATGTGAAACCAAATATAAATATCCATCACATATTTAAAACATCAAAATACTATTACACTAATTAAAATTTAATTAAGTGTGAATTTGAGTTTCCAATATCCTTTTTCTGATCAATAACACCATATTGTTCTTCTATTGAAGTAAGATTAGCCAATCTAGTGACGTTTTTCCAATCTATATTCCACAATGCGGTGATATTCATGGCCAACAATAAAATTACTCTAATGATGCAATCTGAATGAATGATATATAAATATCTTTTAGAAAAAATCCACTAATTTTATATTTTTATCATAATGTCCAATAAATTAATGAAGGTAAGCATCATAAATTTCATTATGGATCTATATGAATTGTATAGTTTTTACATTGAAATATGTATGATATTTCAAGATTAAAATTACCTGAACACCCATCACAATCATCAATCTAATCTAAAACATGTATATGTAGAGGGAATATCTATCTGAAATTATATCTGAAGACAAAAAATGGAATATAAAAATCTCTCACACATATATTTTTTCATAAGAAAATCTACCTTTATAGAATCTTTAAAATGTAGGAAAATCACTAATATCAATGGTTAATTAATAATAACTCAAATAAAATTTTTACCATTAAGACACAGAGGATTCCAAACCATTATGACTAGGGATATGTCATCCCCATTAAATTGTTTAATGTATACTGGATTAATAATACAAGTTGCCCTATAATGTTCTCTTTTTATTCTCTAAAATGTAATGTAACGATAAACAAAATCTATTAACCATTATATTATTCCCATCATCCATTAATGAATCCACATTTCATGATATATATTTTTCTATATAGCTGACCATACAAATTTGATCACTGTCTATATTCCATCAAATAATGTAACCGGTCTATTGAAAAAAAATACTAACTTAGAAGATGGGTAATCCATCAGGAGAATAAATGACATCACCTATGTTATACCTAATATATATTTTATTAATATGGAACTGAAAATAGAAATCATCTCTTTCTATTAGTCAAATAGGATCATCTATTGGTGATATAACATGAATAATATAGGAATACTTGTGTTTCATATTTAGATTTGTCTCTGTGCATCTTATTAAACAATATCAACAAGAACCCCTTATCTATTAAAATTTTCATTATGTGATTCAGTAATTTCATGATCAATAAATTGACCGCCATATTATAATTCTATATATCATATGAAAAAGAAAAACCAATGGTCAAATGTTACACTAATAATTATCTTCCATTAATGATTATATCCCTCTTAGTGATGATGTACATCATAATAATACTATAATAATATTCTCTAACCAAATACTGAATAAGGATTTGGTTATATTTTTTAAGATTTTAATTCACTACTTCCGAATAATGATCATGAATAATGAAGATCATATCATGTGTGAATAATTCACACAAGGCATATGATTCATCCTTTTTCCCTAATATTAAAAAAAATAAAAAACATAGACATGTGGTTTCCAAATAATCATCATGACCCAAAACAGACATAAGAATGAACAACACTTGATTTGGTGTCAGTCTCCTATTAATATATCAAAATAATCTTTAACATTGATCTCTCAGAATAATCATCATTCTAATATGGGGAAACTCAGATATTATTGATACATGCTTTGTATTGTCTTGAAAAAATATATGGTCATAAATAGTTAATACAATGATACTCTATATATCCATGTCATATCATGGATACATCCAATACATCAACACATGTATCTAATAAGTATCCACTGATAATACATTCTCTGAAAATACATGTAAATCACTAATACAAAGGGAGGTTTTCCCAATTCCTATATACCAATAGTTTAAAAAACATGTTGTTGTAGAATACTTTTACAATGTTTTAATGAAATCATTGGTAAAATCTGTATAAAATATTCATTTACTAATGGTTTTGAAAATATTTTGGGAAAAGTATATACTATAAAAATGGTTTATGAAAATTGTTATTATATAGATGTTTTAATCAAAATATACCCATGGTTTTTACAAACCATGGGTAATGTATTTCATTCCTAATGGTTTTTATAAACCATTAGTAATTTTTTTCCCCAAATTCATCAAACCTCGGCCTACCCCATTCCACAGGATTGCAGCCCTAACCAAAAGGGATAATTGGGATTTTTTCCCCTATGACTGAAATCCATCCATATTTATGATTTATTAGTTCTTCACTACTAATCTGTTAGTGGTACTACATCTACTATTTTGGTTTTAATTTTTCATTTGGGTGAAGTGGAGAATCAGTATTTTGTTTTCCCTATTGTGGAAATCCTTCGTTCTGATCCATCTTCAAACATTCTAAGTTTAAAAATTATAATTTGTATGTGATACATTCATTTTAATGTTCTCCATATATTGTATTGGTTTTCTATTTTTATTTGGGTTTGTATGATATTTGTTTTCTGTTTGAATTGTGTGTGTGTGTTAGGCTATAACAGTGATTCAAATTTGATTCAAAAAGAATTATGTGTTAATATCAACCATATGTTTTTAGTTCATAGAAGGCTTGGTATTTCTAGGAATTTTGTGTTAATATCATCCATATTAAACAAGATTCACATCATGGTAAGAATATTTGATGATGTTGTTGATATCAGAGAGAAAACTCATACACACCATGTTGTTTATAGTTCCATGGTTAGTCATGAGTGATAATTGGTTTCCTAAGATGAATGTACTAATATAACATTAGGGTCAATTAAATATGGTTCTCACTGTAAATTATATATTATGTCTCTTTCTTGGCCAATACTCACATATATAATGGTGGGGTGATTTTCACCAGCCATGATGGCATGTGTATACAATCATAACAATGTTTGAAATGTCACATGTTTAATTCATTAATCTTGTTATCATTGACATATTTATTATTAATCTCAAATTTAAAAATAATTATTTTTGTCTATAATTTATTAAATTAAATCTTTTTAAAGTCCATGAACAACCTATTAGTGTAGAATCCTAATATATTTCCACCCATGGGGGGTTCTTTACTTGGGGAACTTATTGGGTAATGAATGGTATGACCATATAGGTGCCAAGGATTATTTATTGAACATGGGTGAATGATTTGGGATTCCTATAAGACATAATGGGACATGATGCATGTGCCTGTATTTTGGATACCTAAAAAGGGGCCTTGATGACCTTTTTTACCAACGGTTGGGTGCGACCATTGGTAAAACTCTTCCCTTTACCAACAGTTTGATTCAATGATGAGGCAAGGCACATTTATTGATGATTGTGAATTTCTAGTTGTTGACATGACTTCTTCTCTTACCCCTGATGAACCAGATGAGTGGGTTCTAGCTCAAGATTCTAGGTCTAATTTTTGAATTTATTGAGCCTCTTGTATAGTACTTCTTTCTACTAGTTGTAACTATGTTTTTCTTCTTGATACATGAAATTCAATACCATCATTCGATTTATAATTCCTTTATAAGTTGGTATTACTGATTTGGTTATTTTCATCCATTTCCAATATTTTCCCATTGTTATCTTTCTTCCACATTTTAACTAATAATATTATAATTGTTCAACATAGGTATTGGGGGAGTATTCTACCCCATAAACATCAAAGGCTCTAACTATTATCCAATAACATTTGGTATTTCAGTAGATGTGCATGAAGGAATGTGGAAATCTGGGTTCGGGTCACTAATGAGTGGCATCCTGGTTTGGGACGTCACAATTATTAGATATCCTTTTTATAGATGTTTCTAATCAAATTAATTCTTATATAAATTGAAGGTCCCTCTCCAAAATTAATGGGGACATGATTCAATGAATACACCCTACAAACCTATGATATATGGCCCCAAACTTAGGATCCTTTAATCCATGGTTAAGGTGAAACATGAAGAGGCCATAACTACTTTTGATGTGATCTTCATCCTACTTATCATCCTGATCTCCCTGATGAAGTTAAAGTTTAAAACTCATGTACTCCTAACAAGACCCTTAAGGATTACATATTCCTTGATCCACATCCAATATCATACTAGGAAATTCAGGAATATAGGACTTAGATATTATGTTTCTTATTTTATAATATACACTATATTTTGTTGTGTTTCTTAATTTTCTTCTCATATAGAGTAATGTGTTAGTAACAATTTTATATAATGTAAACAATTGACACATAACTAATTTTTTTATTGAACATAAATATTAGTTATATATTTCTAATTACATCCATATTTTTTTCATTGCAAGAAATGACACCCATTGAAGAGATGTAGTGGAAAAAGATTCCATAAAATAGTTGTCGCATGACACCGTTGGGCGTTCCTCCACTCATCCCTGTTGTGATTATTTTTTTTCAAATGTATATATTTCAATAACTTATAATATCATGTGTTTAATTTTTTGTTAATTTTTTTCCAGGATCCACCCTAGACAACAGATATCTGACGAGGAGCCTGATATTTCTCCAAGTACAGAGGTTGGTGGAAGGAGGTGGGTGGTTTCAATGTTAGATGATCATCTAGTGGTCCCAATACTGAGGCTGGTGGTATGAGGGCTTGTGGTGCGAGAGTTAGAAGATCCACTGGTTGTACCCAATTGTACTATGCCCCGAACAAAGATGTATATTCTATACCCCATTTTGATTCTAGTGTATCATTATGGACACACATGATATTAAGGCATATGATGTAAAGACTACTAGTTGGCTAGATGTTTGTTCCATCATCGTTTTCTTATAGTTCATTATCTCTGAGCTACTATATTCCATCTTCTTCAACTCTTGCTCCAACACAATATGTGGATGAGGAGGGTACACTGAGGGATACTCTACCTTTACAGGATATTCCTTCAGGTTATGGACATCTAGTGATTCCCACTAATCCGAATACCACATGTATATTTATATAACTCTAACAAATTTTTATACAAAAATTTATTTTTATTATAACTTGTACTGATATTTTTTTCCTTTAATAATAGATCCATCTACTGATAGGAGGCGGGGGAGGAGCATACTCGCTTGCGTGTGGTATGGAACCGCCAGACATAGTTGACGGTTGAATACAATGATGATGGATAGATGATTGAAAAATCTGGTTTTGAATGTCGGAGTTTTTTGGCGACTATATCCAAATACACCGACATCATTCCGGCCATCCCTCTCTCTTGGAGACATCTTCCACACGAAGTCAAAGATAGTGCATGGGAATAAATATGGGTAAAAAATCTATTGGATTTTATGTAGTATTTTTTGTATTTATACGAATTAATATTTTAGATGTGAGCTTCGGTTTTACATTCCTAATGGAGGAGGGTCACAACTAGCAAGTATAAAGGAGCTAGAAGAGCATTAGAGAGCTTATAAGCATGAGATATATGTTGGCTTGTGTGATAGTGTGGGCAAGGAGGTAGAGACAATACCTATCATGTATCATTTCTCGATAGAGAAATATCACCAAATTATTATCCATTGGGTTACTGCCAAGTTTAAGGTTTTAATCCAATTTAATGTATTTAAATGAATGTTTTCATATTTTTCATTAATATTATCTTATTTATTATTAAACATTTTTTAGGAATTTCTGAAAAAAAATAAAAAAACATTGATTTTTAGAAATACCTCCACACATTGGGTCGCACTAGAAGGTTAGATCATGAGAGGGAGCTGGTACGATATAGTTGTTAATACTTTTTCTTTAGGACTTTCTCTATTTATTGTTTCCATCATAAATTCTATGATTTATTAAATATTGAATTTATGATTATACTTGCACTTTATATTGTTTACATTTCTTTACAGAAGCACAAATTGAATATTGAAAGATGTCTCCCTCGAGAAAAAATGTTTTTCTCATGTAGAAGGAATAAAGAAGGAACTACGGTGAATGAATCAACACAAGAAAAGGTTGTATGTTTTAATTTGATTATTTCAACATTCAATATCTTTTTTGAAGTTTAATAATCTATTAATATTTTTAATAGGATGCTTTAGAGGCCCTTGATGCCCAGGATCCTGATAATTTAGTTCCACACGATCATTTATATCAGGTATTGGGAGATGATAACTCTGGTCGAGTCTGCTGCCGACCTGGTATGAATATTGTCCTGAAGAGGTATTGGTCCTCTCCATGTATCCATTCTAATACTACCACATTGGAACATGTCAAGGAGCCTTCAAGACAGTCAGAAAAAAGGGTCACAGTGTTGGAAGAACAAGTTCAAACGAGGGAGAAGAATTTATGAAACTGATTAAAGCTTTATCTTCATCACATCCACCAGAGGCCAGTGTGGCTTTTCCATCATATATGTCATCCATGGGTTCATTATCCAATGTTGTAGGTGCAATTTCTAGTGGTAGTTGAGATGCTGACGTTCCTTGTAAGTATGAGTACACTATAGGGGACGAGGGTATGGATGAGGATTATGACGAGGGTGACGATGGGGCTGAGGGATAGGATGGGGCTGAGGTTGAGCATGTGGAAGATGATGAGGTTGACGACGAGGAAAGAGATGGTGGCGAGGATTAGGCTGATGATGACAGTGGTGATGGTGGTGATGATCATGGGAAAATTTATCCATTACATTTTTGAATTCTGTATAACTCTTTATTTTTGATCTCGAGTTTTCAGCCTAGTATGGATATTTTTGAATTCATTATAACTCAATATTTATGACCAAATATGGAATCCTAAGGATGTTATAATGGTTTATTGGGCTTATGGGTCTTGTTCGGATCTCAGAACCCCAATCGGCATAGAAAAACACTATGCCTCACGATTAGTAAAAAATTTATGTCCATTCCAAAATGTATATACCAACTATATAGGGAAATATATTAAAAGAAATGTGCATGATTTTTCTTAACCATGCACCATGGGATGCATATCATGCACAATTCCTATAGTTTCAGTATAATATATTGTCACTCTTATTGCACGATTTGCCTAACTGGCGTACGGAAAATAGACCAAACACATTCGGATTGTGATGATACTTTTGAAAAACAATCCATATGTCATATGTGACTTGTAAGAGTCAACCCCACATCAATCCAAGTCCCGGTGTGGCCGGTATCTCCCAAAGTTTCTCTCTCTTTTTAAATTGGACACGGTTTTAAGTAAAAATAACTGGCATATGGAAAACTGACCAAACATATTTGGATTCTGTTAATAATTAAAGAATATGATACATGGGTCATATGTGATGGGAACAACTCAACCCCGCCTCAATCCGATGCACGGTGTCGCCGGTACCACTCAATGTTTCTCACATTAATTTTAAATGGAGAACATTTTATTTGAATAAAACATCTGACATATGGAAAAAAGAAAAAAAGAATTAAAATTCTGTTCATACATTAGCACAACTATCCATGAGACATTATTCACATGCAGGATTAAACCCCGCATCAATCCAAGGCATTGTGTGGCCAGTACAACTCAAAGTGTCTCACATTTATTTGAATTGTACTGGATTTAAAGTGAAAACATCAACTGACATATGGAAAACCAATCAAACACATTCCGATTGTGTTTATACTTTAGTTAAATGTCACATTGGTAATTTGTGATAGGTATGAGTAAACTACACATCAATCCAAGACACGGTGTTGCCGATATCACTCAAAGTGTCTCACATTGATTTGAAGTGGACAACATTTTAAGTGAAAACAACAATTGACATATGAAAAATAGACCAAACATATTTTTATTGTGTTGATACATTAGGAAAATGATCGAATTGTCATTTAATATGTGATAAAGACAATCCCGCCTTAATCCAAAGCACGATGTGGCTGGTATCACTCTAAATGGATCTCTTTTGTTTAAAATTGACACCATTTTATGTATAAACAACTTCCAAATATAAAACTGACCAAACCTATTCGGATTATCATGATACATTAACACAACGATCCATGGGTCATTCGTGATGTGTAAGAGGAGAAACAAAATCATTCAGATGTGCGGTTTCCATGGTAGAACTAAATATGTGTTTTTAGGTGTATGGAAAGCTTGAAAAGCATGCGTGGGGCGGTCAAAACCGGATGAACAACCTCATAATTTCAGGAAATCAGACAACAACAAAGGGTGGATGAATTGTGAAATGGTCAACTAGACTCCATATCAATAAGATGTGTCGTGTGAGCGCGGTGTCCGAAAACTCACTTCGCGTGTCGTAAATGGTCAAAAAATATGTTTAATGATCATATAAATTCCGAGCGACCTCAGAATGAATTAAAATCACACGATAACACCGTAATTATTTATCGTGGGGTGCACGAGGAGACGACATGTCATTTGGACACGCGGATGGAATGGAATTACTGAATATGTTGATTTTAGGTGTTTGGCGTGCTTGAAAAGTGTGTGTGTGGTGGTCATAACCTTCCAAACGACCTCAAACTTCCATGAAATCATTCAAAAAAAGGGTTGGTGAAATTTGAAATGGTCAGGCAAATGAGACGTCAATCGGTGGTGTCGGGTGACAGCGGTGGACAGAAAGGCACTCTGTATGTCATAAATGGCCAAAACATGCATTTAACGATCCAATGCATACCAAACAACAACATAATGACTTGAAATCACACCAAAACACCATTACTGTTATACATGAGGTGTATGAGGAAATAAAATGTAATTCGGACCCGCGGTTTGCGCGGGATGAATGAATATGTGTTTTTAGGTGTCTGGCGTGCTTGAAAAGTGTGCTTGGGGTGGTAAAAACCAGCCAAAAGACCTCAGAATGCAAGGAAATCAGACAACAACAAAGGGTGAGTGAATTGATAAATGGTCGTTCAGATGATATGTCAATCGGAGGTGTCATATTACCGCGGTGGCTGAAAATCAAGCTGTGTGTTGTAAATGGCCATAACATGACTTTTACTGTAAAATAACTACTCAATGACATCATAATTACATTAAATCACTTGAAACCACCCTAATTATTATTCTTGAGGTGTAGAAAAATACGAAAGTCATTCGATTGCGCAGTTTGCGCAGAACGACTGAATATGTGTTTTTTAGGTGTTTGGTGCGCTTGAAAAGTATGTCTTGGGTGGTAAAAAACAGATGAAGGACCTCAAAATGCCATTAAATTCTATGACAACAAAGGGTGGTTAAATTTTAAATTTTTTGGAAAGACGACACGTCAATCGGATTTGTCGTGTGACCGCAATGGCCGAAAATGCACTCTGCATGTCGTTAATGGCCAAAACAAGCAATTAATTGTCAAATGCATAGAAAACAACATCGACATGACATGAAATCACACAAAAACATCCTAATTTTTTTTCATGATGTGAAAGAGAAGACGATTTTTCATTTGGACACGCGGTTTGCGCGGCACAACTGAATATGTGTTCTTAGGTTTTTCGCGGCCTCGAAGAGCGTCTGTGGGGGGGGGGGTCAAAACTAGCCGAATGACCTCATAATGCCAAGAATTCCGAAGAAAACAAAAGGTGGGTTAAATGTGAAATGGTCAGCTAGACGACACATAAATCGGAGGTGTCGTGCGACCGCGGTGGCCGAAAATATACTTCGCGTGTCGTAAATTGAAAAAACTGTGTTTTACGGTCAAATACATACCCAACAACATCAGAATGACTTGTAATCACACAAAAATCCCATTATTATTATTATTCCAATGTATGAAAAGTCAAAAAATCATTCGTATATGCGGTTTTCATGGCATGACTGAATATGTGTTTTTTAGGTGTTTGGCATGCTTGAAAAGCGTTCGTGGTGTGGTCAAAACCAGCCGAATGACCTCGGAATGCCATGAAATCTGATGAAAACAGAAGGTGGATGTATTGTGAAATGTTGGGTTAGACGTCACATAAAAAGTGGTTTTGTGTGACCGCAATGGCTGAAAATACCATTCGCGTGTTGTAAATGGCCAAAACATGTGTTTAACGGTCAAATGCATATCTAACAACATCATAATGACTTTAAATCACACAAATACACCGCAATTTTTATTCGTGAGGTGTACATGGAGATGACCCGTCATTTAGACATGCATTTTGCACGGAATTACTGAATATGTGTTTTTTAGGTGTGTGTCATGTTTGAAAAGCTTGCATGGGGTGGTCAAAACTGGCCAAATGTCCTCCGAATGCAATGAAATCAAACGACAACAGAGGGTGAGTGAACTGTGAAATGGTCATCTAGAAGTTATGTCAATCGGAGGTTTCGTGTGACTACGGTGGCTGAAAACCGACTCTACTTGTCATAAATGGCCAAAACATGTGTTTTACGATCAAATTAATACCGAACAACAATGGAATGACTTGACATCACTCAAAAACACCCCAATTGTTATTTTGGAGGAGTACGAAATGATGACATTTCATTCGGATGCGGGGTTTGCATGACATGACTGAATATGTTTTTTTGGTGTTTGGCGTGCTTGAAAAGCATGCGTGGGTTGGTCAGAACCAGCTGTATGACCTCTTAATGACATGAAATCGGAAGACAACAATGTGTGGGTAAATAGTGAAATGGTCGGCTAGAAGTCATGTCAATCGGAGGTGTCTTGTGACCGCGATGGCCAAAAATTCACATTGTGTTTAATAAATGGTAAAACATGCATTTTACGGTCACATGCAAATCAAACAAAATCATAATGACTTGAAATCACACAAAAGACCATAATTTTTATTCGTGAGGTGTATGTAGAGATAACATGTCATTCGAACACGCAGTTTGCAGGGAACAACTGAATATGTGTTTTCTAGGTGTTTGGGATTCTTGAAAACTGTGGGTGGGATAGTCATAACCTTCCGAACAACCTCGAAATACCATGAAATCAGACGAAAATGAAAAGTGGGTAAAATGCGAAATGGTTGGCTTGACGACATGTCAATCAGAGGTGTTGTGTGGTTGTGGTGGCCGAAAACACACTATACGTGTCGTAAATGGCCCAAACATGAATTTTACAGTCATATGTATGCCGAATGACATCGGAATGACTTGAAATCACAATAAATCACCCTAATTATTAATCGTGAGGTGTATGAGGAGATGAAACGACATTCAGACTTGAAGTTTGCACAACACGACTGAATATGTGTTTTTAAGTGTTTGGTGCACTTGAAAAGCAAGTGTGGGGTGGTCAAACCCAGGAGAATGACCACAGAATTCCATGAAATCAACCGACAATAATGAGTGGGTGAATTGTGAAATGGTTAGCCATATGAAACGTCAATTATATGTGTTTCGTGTGACCACAGTGGCCGATAACACACTTTGTGTGTCATAAATGGCAAAAACAGGTGTTTTAAGGTCAAATACATACCCAACGACATCCAAATGACTTGGAATCACACGAAACTCCCTAATTATTATTTTAGAGGTGTTCAAAAAGATGACACATCATTCGGATGTGCGGTTTGCATGGAACGACTGAATATCTGTTTTTAGGTGTTTAACGCGCTTCAAAGGTGTGTGTGGGGTGGTCAAAACCAGCCGGATGACCTCGAAATGCCATGAAGTCAGACGAACACAGTGGGTGGGTGAACTGTGAAATGGTTGGCCAGACGTCACATAAATTAGAGTTGTTTTCTGATCGTGATGGAAGAAAATGCACTTCACATGTCGTAAATGGCCAAAACATGTGTTTAACAGTCAACTGCATGCTGAACGACATCATAATTTCTTGAAATCACACAAAAAACCCCTAATTTTTATTCGTGAGGTGTATTAGGAGACTACACATCATTCAGACCTAAGATTTGTACTGCACGTATGAATATGTGTTTTTTTAGGAGTTTGGCGCGCTTGAAAAGTGTGCGTGGGGTGGTCAAAACAGGCCGAACGACCTCGGACTTCCATGAAATCTGAAGAAAATAAAGGGTGGGTGAATTGTGAAATGGTAGGCCATATGAAATATCAATAAGAGGTGTCATTTGACTGCGGTGGCTGAAATCATACTCCACATGTTGTAAATGGCCAAAACAAGAGCTTAACGGTCAAATGCACACCGAACGACTTGGGAATGACTTGAAATCACATGAAAAAACCCCTAATTATTATTCGTGAAGTGTATGAGGAGACAACATGTCATTCAGATGTGTGGTTTGTGCAGCACGGCTGACTATGTGTTTTTTAGGAGTTTGGTGAATTTGAAAAGCATGTGTGGTCTGGTCAAAACCGGCCGAAGGACCTCAGAATTCCATGAAATCGGACGACAACAAAGGGTGAGTGAATTGTGACATGGTCAGGCAGAAACCACGTCAATCGTAGGTGTCGTGTTACTGTAGTGGCTGAAAACAAACTCCGTGTGTCATAAATGATGGATGCAAACGTTTTACGGTCAAATACACACCTAACGATATCAGAATGACTTGAAATCACCCAAAAATACCCTAATGATCATTCATGAGTTATATGAAAATACAACACATCATTTGGATGCGTGGTTTGTGTGTCATGGTAGAATATGTGCATTTTAGGTGTTTGACATGCTTGAAAATCATGCGTGGGGCTGTCAAAACCGACCGAATGACCTCAGAATACCATGAAATCAGATGACAACAAAGAGTGGTTTAATTGTGAAATGGTCAGTCAGAAGACACGTCAATCGAAGGTGTTGTGTGACCGTGGTGGCTGATAACACACTCTAGACCCCCCCCTCTAGACAGCACCCACCCTCACCTCAGATGACCACACCCCCTGACAGCCCCAAACCCCCAGGACAACCCCCCATTCCTCAGATGGCCCCACCCCCTGACACCCCCACCCCCTGGACAACCACCCACTCACCCCGAACAGCCCCTCTACCCCCCGGACAACCCCCCACACCACCTAGATAGCCCTCCCTCCCCCCAAACAGCCCCACGTACCACCCAGAGAGCTCCCACCCCTGGACATCCCCCACCTCAATATGAGTCATGGTGTTACTGGTATCACTAAAAGTGTATCACGTCTATTTGAAATGGAAAAAAATTTAATTGAAAACATTAACTGACATATGGAATATCATCACAAGGCTACAAATTGATTTTTGAAATTAAGGGAACAAATAAAATGTGGTCTATTAGTCATACGTTATAAGTAGAAAATATTCGCAAGGCATATATAAAAACACTATGGGTAATGGTATATATAGATAAACATGAATTATATTAAGAATGAGTGTTGACATCCCATCATGAACATGAACCTACACTCATGTTATAATTATCAATCCCGGGTCATTCATTCTATACAATAACTTACAAAAAATGAATATCATATAGTGATTTCATATCAAACCTATGAACACTCATGCATACCTTATATCAAATTGGTCAACAAGAATACACATAGATTGTTTAAAAATAAGTTTCAAAATCTCATAAAAATAACCCCATGGTATGGAATACATACAGTGACACCATAGCCCCATGGATCACCTCAATACCATCCTCAATAAGTGGGTTCTAGGACCAAACCAAATTTCCTTTTGGACCCAATACCAAATACTTAATTTAATATTCATATCCACTACCCTTGATGGGGATTCATCTCACATCACACCCAGGAGAGAAAATTACAATTAGACACATACCCACTTTTTATAATTAAAATGTCTATGAAAACATGTCGGCTATTCCGGTAACCCATCTCATATGTTGAGATTGTACAATGTTTCCCACTAACACAACAAGAACCATTTATACTTGGATACATAATCATTAGAAGAATATAAACATCCCATGTTCTTCCTATAACTCATCCTAGGTCTAATCACATGACCACTACCATTTTCTATCTTATGTGTATCATGATACTTTTCCACTCTACCCATGTTTTTCTGTGAGTTTTAAGATACTCAACCCAAGACCATGACTAAATATCACATGTTCTTCCTATAACATGTAGGTTTTTTCTCTTTTTTGTTTTGTTGTTGTGGTTTGAATGTGGAATGAATTTTAAATTTTGAATACTCTTATGTGTGATGGTGTTGTGGTTTTAGTGAGGAATGAATTCTAAATTTGGTATACTCTTATGGGTGTTATTGAATTTCCTATAACATGTAGGATTTTTCTATTATGGGTGTTATTTGCATTTGAATTTCTAAATTTCTATATTTGTAAATTCTGGAATGAATTCTAAATTATGAATACTCTGGATGGAGATTTTGTATTGGTGTTGGTCTGGAGAGGGGGAGGTGTGTTGTTATTGCATTTGAAGATGTGTTGTTGCAGGTCTGGAGAGGGGAGAGGGAACAGTTGCTAACCATTATACCAACATGTTTCCAGGCCCTTACCAACTATTATGAACTGATGGTAATGTGTAAAATTCCATTAGTGAATTAAACCTTACCTCTCAGAAAATGAAATATATTTTTATAAATTGTTATAAAATTGATTTTATTTCAATATTCAATGTTTGATATTTAAATTATCACAATAAAACTATTCTATGATAGAATATACAAGGATAACTTCTTTGAATACATCCACGAAGGATTCCCTGAAGAGATATAACATTTGATTCATTAATTAAATAGACACCATAAGAGAATATATCAAGATAATAAAAATGATGAGATAATCATAATGTCGACAACTAATCATAAGTTTTTTCATAAGAATATATTTTACTCAACCCACATACAACAGAACAATTATATCTGATTAATTTTTGGAATCCATCAGTCTCGGTCAAGGTGGTTTAATATTATATAACAAGATATGTTAATATATATTTTAATCTATATATGAAAAAATTGTTAATTATTTTGAAATGAAACAATGAACCAAAAAGATTCATTCTTTATATAATTAAAAAAAATTCATTCAATTAATATTTATTAATTAAGGTAAACTAATAACGAACATTAATAATTTATTTATTTATCTACGAGTTATTTTATAGATGTTTTCATTCATCATAATTTTATTTAAGAATATGTAATTTTATATGTTATAATCTTTATCAATGGGAACAAGTATATTATTTTTATATGATTATATTAATGATATATATAATATATTGATGGTATATTTATCAATAATAACACCATTGGTATTCCATAAAAGTTATAAATGATAATAACATAAATTTTTATATCATTTATTTACCTATAAAACAATATCTTCACATAAATTATGTATTTATATACATACATTATCATTAAATATTAAAATATTAATAAAATAAAATTGACATCATTTAATGAATTATTTTTACAAAAATATCATTAAATGATATTTTTAAACACTCCACATATATTTATTTTTTGCGGGAATAGTGAAAATAATAATTTTATTACTAAATCACAGTTATATAAAATATAATTATTTTAAAACTAATTTATATATTTAATTTTTATTTATAAAAAATAATTCATTTATATAATCTATATTTTATTTTTAAACCCCATGAAAATCATTTAAAAATTCATGTAAAATATTTTAAATACAATTATGTGTCTGCTTAATAATTAAATTTAAAAATATAGAAAATGTGTGAGTATGATTATTTAAATTTCACATAAGTCTTATAAAAATAATTTATATTTTCATAATATCATTAAAATAATTGACAATGATAATTTTTCCCAATACATAAGAATTTTCTTTTAAAATTCAATTTTCATTGAAATTGTGTTACTTTGGTTAATTGAATTAATTTTAATATTTTCATCAATATATAAATAAATTTATTTTTATTAAATTCATCTAATAATTGAGATGATAATGTTTATACTAATTAATATTTCCAATTTTTTGGTATAAAATTAAAATATATGTTTATTACCAATATAATGGTGACACATTTTCTTTTATTATTTCTATACTAATATCATGTAATTTATTTTCATGATATTAAAATAAAATCCTTTTAATAATAAATCATATAGTGTTTATATAAAAAATATATATATTAACACATAATTAATTTTAAATACACACTACATAAGATTAAGAAACCATAATGATAGAATAGTCGTTGGTATACAAAAATATTTTTCATTAAAATATTCATGGTTGATTTAATATTAATGATATGATATTAGTAATAGTAATTGGATTAAATAGTTGTCAAACATAATTCATGAATTATGATTTTTTATATAATAGGTTCTGTGAAATTTTTACTAATACATTAAATTCAATAGTTAAATTTTTTCGATAGCATGAATGTAATATTAAAATGAAAAATTATAATATAACATGTTTAAAACATGTTTGGAAACCATTTTTATATTATTTAATTACCCATATACACTCCAAATTCATTTATTTTGAATATTTGGATCAATTATATGTGATATATTGTCATAGCATTATAAAAATATAAAAGGTGCTTCCAAAAGTTTACTTTTCCACTTTTTAAGATGGGGCCACTTACACCCATTCATATATGAAAATCCCATTACATGTTTACATAAAAATTAAAATATACCATTTCCTATAATTACATTACTCATAAAAAATCTGTTAGTATATCGATTTTATCTTAAGTCCTTCACATCTAAGGACACCACATAGGAAAGTTTACATCCACACCCAAATTATTACCTATTTCATTGGATTTTCCTTTTCATATTTATACTCATAATATTTTATATCATTTAAATTATAATAAAATATGTATCATTTTTGAAATTATATTTTATTATAATAATGTAATTAAATTTTTTAATTCATTTTCAACCATTATGAAACACAAAATGACCTTATCTGCATTGTGGGGACTACCACATTGATAAATCCAATTGTTTCATTTTTTCATAACCAATATTAATGGATGATAAAATGTATAAAATGGGAGAACAAATATGATATATACTGTATAAATATTATTTATAATCATAAAATTACTTTTTATCATCCTTATCTAACATTCATTTAGAATGTTAAACATTAATCATGTGAATGTGTGAACTGTCACCTCTAAGAGAAATGAGTATCATTTGACATAACCACCCATAATTTTCCACAAAAAAATAAATTAATTTTACCAAAAATATATACATAAAAATATTATGATTAATGATATTATGAAATTACTTTACACCTCCGGACCATTGTCATCATAGTGAAGCAGTTGTGGGATAATTAACCGAACTACATCAAGTAACTAATGTAAAGAGAAAGACAATATTATAAAAAAATTTCATATAATATTTAGTTTGTTATAACATTTTATGTATACATGAATAATTTTATTATATATATAATAAAATAATTTTTATTATTCACATTTTTTTAACTAGTGCATTACTCTTTTGGACAAGATGTAAGGCTTT
Source organism: Viscum album (assembly GCA_963277665.1). Lineage (NCBI taxonomy): Eukaryota > Viridiplantae > Streptophyta > Magnoliopsida > Santalales > Viscaceae > Viscum > Viscum album. The sequence continues at coordinate 2,029,538,328 of OY728151.1, read as the reverse complement.
CTGCTCAAAACATCATTCATTAAGACAAATGTTCAATGAGAAAACTAGTTACAATTATGTGGATTGTATACATCCAATTGGATATACATTATCATGAATCATACATATTCAATTAATTATAACTTCATCACTGTGAAATCTATCATTCAGGATGGTGTATTAGAATTTATCTTTTCGTATTAGGGTGTTCATCTCAATTTTTCTTTTTTTTATATATGTTTTAATGTTAAGAAGAAATTTATTATTTTTGATAGGGTTATAATTTTCATAAATTCAATTTGGAATATAATATGATTTTATTCCAAGAATCTATAAACCAATTTTAATTTCTCACAGAAAATAATTTTCTTTAATATAACTGCCAATGTCATAATGGACTTTCAAAAAAAATTATTTCATCATTTATAATGGTTTTACGTAAATTTCAATTACGACCTATAATTTCTATGTAATTTTTTTTAATTTAATGGAAATTTTACGAGTCTGTGAAAATTAATGGCGCGTGATTACGAGGCCTAGTGTGCCCAGAATCAATTTCTGAATTTTTGTTCATATACGTTCAGTAAACGTACGAGCAAGTTTTTATTAGTTTTGAACCAGTTCTTGGAATTGAAATTCAAGGGCACCATTGAACTTGCTACGCCGGTATTCTCTTAAAGATACTTTCACCTCGACGGAAGTTGGACGAGAATAAAATATAGTTTTTGTGTATTTTCTGTAAAATAATGAAATAAAATGTACTAAACTTTAATTTTTTTTAGACACCATATCTAAGTTGGTGGTGGGGTCCACCAGAACATTACCTCCTGTAAGAGGTTATGGTTGTGGGGACCACACAGGACAAAACCCCCATTATTAATTGTGGAAAACCTCTCAAATTCCCTCATTAATGAGGGGGGCCTCTTGAACTCCTCTAACCAATTAATTCTTCCAATGTCCTTTCCATTAATGTGCCAAATCATGCCCATTAATTAATTGATCACATAAATTAATTATTTTTAATCCTTTTTGGATTTTGTGAAAATAATTAAATAATAGATAATCATAATCTATTATTTTGGATTGGAATATTCATCTTGTTGGAACATCTGAGAGGAGGAAAGAGGGAGAATGCTCTCCAATGAAGAACATCCACAACGATGAATGCTGGTGAGGAGCGTCTTCGACTTCTTCCTCAGAAGCACCCTGTGTAGGCAACCGACGTGGGTCATCTTCGACGATTGACCCTCCCAAATCATCGTCGTCAACGCACCTATGATCAAGCATGGATTAGAAGTGTTTGGTAGATGTGACAAAAAATTAAACTAAGTCTTCCCCATGACTCTGTCAATGAACTACGATCAAGGTAGTGGTTTTATTTGAATATGATATTATTCTTTAAAATTTTAACATCTAAAACAAAGAATAATTGTGGATGATTTTAATTGCAGATTGGGATTTATTTTTGCGGGAAGATGTCGGGTCATTGTTTGATTTTACCTTCATCTTTTTTTCTTGATAATTATTTGAAATTCTATAAAAAATTGAACAGCATGCTACCACCCAAAACGTAGAGGCTGCGGGCCAAACCCACATGGCCCGACCCCTCCACCATTCTTGTTTGTGATGTTCATCAAAATAGAGATGAGGAAACAAAATAATGAATGTGATGATGGTAACGGTCGTACTACCCATGGGGTCCACGACCTGCGCCGCCAGTCGGCCGAACCGGCTTGGCCTCACCGCTCCCCAGCTGAACCAGCCACAACCACGCCCCACCCCGACCATGTTACCCTATTCACGCCCTCCACCCTACCAAATCGGCCGAACTGGATCCAGCCTCCCCATCCACTGGCCGAATCAGCTTCGTCGCCCCGGACTGAACAACGGCGCCCTCCCAGCCGATCGTGCCTCCCTGCCGAACTGGCTCGTGGCCACATCGGCCTCCCGAGCCCCCGACGGAACCTCGTCCTCACGGCTCCCCAGCTGAGCCAACCTCCCACGCCCCTCACGGCACCCTGACCGAGCCGGACTCCCTGCCCCTCGAGGTGTATCGGTCGAACCGTATCACGCCCTCGCCGCACCCTTTGGGCCGAACCGCCCTCATTCCAAACCATAGCCGATCAGCGCCCTTGTCGATAGTCTACACCCTCTCGGACCTCTACGGCCCCCGTGGCCTGTTGGGCGGGGCCGAGTGGGCCGGGCCAAACCCAATAAGCTGGCTCGCCCAATGGGTCAGGCCATACCCAACGGGTCAAGCCATATTGGGCTGACTGGGTCGGACCAAACCCTTGACCACTACGACCCTTTTCCTTCTTTTGGCCATGTACTTTGCAAAAGACGTCCATTTGAAAAACTGTCAGCAGTTCTGGTAATCATGGAGCATGACAGTCCCATTTATTATACCCTGCTGAATATTGGAGTATAGTTGAGATACAGTTAGGTTGGATCATGCCCCAATCAAACCGGGTACTAGGGACTAAAAGGATAATAATTCACCGACCGAGAATCTAATTGATGCACCGTCAGTTGGGTTGAGACCCCTATGGAATGGCAGACCATCAACATAGTTCTTCGTGGGACATCATGGAAGTAAGAGCATTGACCAGTAGTTTGTGGAGAGAATCTTACAGAGATAAGCGATCATTTTTTAGGGAACTTTATAGCTGGATGAGAGTTGATGACTGCTAACATATTAACTCAGAGTTACTCAAATGGCCCAGTGGGGAGTTCCTGGTTGTGGCGGCAGACCCACGACGGAGGAGAAATTGTTTGTGGTGGCATAATCATGGTATTAGACAAGAGGAGTACTTCTGAAGGCTATGCGGGAGAGCGCCTGGTTCATGCAGCAAGCTTTTGGTGGGGACTACTTCTGTGTGACACAACAGACCCACAATACTCGACAATAGGAGTACCTCAGTAGTCCAAGGTTAGTGGGAAGTGCATGGTTGTGGCGGAAGGCCCACTGTACTCGATAGAGGATTATTTACCCACCAGGAGAGGGTCCAATATGTTTTCCCCAGGAATAAATTTTGGTTTGAGATGAGTGGGTCACATTTGTGTTTTCCTCATAATTGAGATGTATTATTTGATAAATTATTTATAAGTATGGGAATATACATAAGTGGTGTTATCTATTGATTTAAAACTTTTTGGTTTATATTTGTTTTATATTGTGAGACCTTGAGGGAGTCGGGGTCCCTACTGATTATCATTATACTCACCCCTAAATAAGATATGCCCATACCATGTTGTGTTGGATGCAGATGATGAGCAGCGCTGACTGAGCTGAGAGTACCAGGACAGGACGGTACCTGGTTGTGGACCATATGGCGGGATGGTACAAGGAGGATATGGACAGACCTCGATTTTTGAGGAGGCGATATGTACCTATCCTTCGGGTTGGAACCTTGGACGACGACCCAAAAAAAGTATGTCTTTTCATCCATTGAACTTTTAGTTTCTTTTACATTAATGTTGGGATTGTATATCCGCCCCCTTTTTACTTTGATCACACTTTTGTTATACAGTTTTACACTTTTTTTGTTACCATCTTGTTCTCTTTTGTGTGTGTTTATGGTTAGTAAGGCCATTCATTTCCAGTTTTAGGGTATTACTCCTTTTTTGATAGTCTCTAGTCCCTGGCCTATAGAAGGCATGTTTGGTGTAGTCACGACACAGGCCCCGTGGGATGGGTCGTGACAAATTGGTATCAGAGGAGTCGGTTCTACCACATAACATAGGACTCTAGGATTTTTCTGTGAATAAATAGTGTAAAGGGTAGTGAGTGCGGTTTTTAGTTTAGGAAGTCCAGTGTGGGTGAAGCAGCTTATGTATCTATACAACAGGACCCTTACTTTTTATTTCCTACTCAGTACACGAAAACACTGATTGCATTTGTGTTTTCAAAATTTTTCATTATGTCAGCTCAACTAAGTCACCTAAATAGGTATTATATTTTGACAGTGTCATGAATGTTTCATTCAGGATGACTCCACATGGCTGACCAGCTAGAGTCCTGAGAGTTGTATGCACAGATAGCCCACCGAGCGATGAGGCCTCAGTGTAGGGCCCTTTTCCAGTAGAGGCACTAGTGGTACCACTCCTTGTGGGGCCACCGAAGCCACCACCCCTAGTAACAGATGATATACGCTTCCTAGTCGTGTTTCACAAGTTCCAGTGCTAGAGGACATCCTGGTTTAGGGTAGATAATGACCCACAGGCGGCTGATGGTTGGATGGAGGCTATGGTGAGAGTTTTTCAACTAGTAGGGACACCGACCGATATCATGGTTATTTTTGCTGCCATGCTTCTATAGGAAGAAACAAAAATATAGTGGAGCATGATTTTACTGTTTTATGATGAGATATTATAACACCCCAAGCTTCCACGGTACGTTTTCCTTTGAATAATGCATTAGCTTGCATTGTACGCAACTTCTAGATTCTAACACACCACAACTAATCAAACTCGCCGTTATGAATAGTAATACCCACTTTCTTAAATTTTATACATTTGATCATTCAAAATTGACTTAATTTTTGTATTCGGAATATCGAAATTATCTTAGGTATATTTTTTTGTACTTTTCTGATAACATTCATATTTTGATGAAAAGTGAAAATTACTAAATTTTAATTAAAAACTACAATTTTATTCGAAATAATAAATAGTGATAAATTTTGAATTTTAGTGTTTTTATAGTATATTTAGATTAAATTTTTACCATTTAATAAAATGTTGGTCAATGGAAATAATTTCACATTTAAACCGGAAATAAACAAGTTTCAATCTTTTTATAGTTATTATTTCTTAAAAACACTCATATTCTTTTGACTGCCGAAATTAATTTTAAACAAATTTCTTCCATTTTTGTGATTTGAATTTGGAAAAATGGATTCCATATTTCTAATCAGGATTTCAAAAATTTGTAGATAGTTAACTCTTTTATTAGTCATTTTGAATAATTACTTCGATAAATATTTTAGTTACCATGGTTAAAAGGTATATCTGGTAAATAAGGGTAAAAAATAAAATTATAATAATATTAATTTAACTTAAACATGTCCTAAACCTGTAATTTCATACATGTCCGACCATGGGAATATTTGGGTCGATTTTGGGACTCCATGGATCCACAGATAAGTGATAATGAAACTTTATATTAATTAAGTTAAAGTAAATACAAAAATGACGTAAGCATATATCTTTTAGCAAAAAACATTTACATTGGGTTATATATGTTATATTTTCGACTATAAATATTCATTATAAATAAAAAAAATTTCTTACATAATGGTATTTCATTTATTATTTTTAGACATTGAATAATTAAATATATTTATGACATAATAATGATGCATTATTTTCTTTATTAATGATATAATAAAATAATTGCAATTATAAATGTTAAAATAAATATAATTTGAATTTTTTGATGATGTAAAATAATTTTATTGGTTAATATGACAAAATAGTATTTCTTAAATTAATTTTTTTCTAATTAATAAAGTTGCCATGACTTTAAAAAAATCAATTATTTAATAGTGTCAAAATTGACATAAATGAGTTTTTAAAACAAATATTATATTATTAATTGATATTCTATTCCAAAAATTCTACGGTTCAGAAAAAGTAATTATATAATGATAGCTTTATTATTAATGTACCACTTGGAGGTCTCTTGGAAGTTTATAGTAAGTTTATTAACCATATAATATAAAAATACAGAGTGACATGGTTAATGTCAAACTAATTAACAAAGAGTTAAAACTAAAAGATAAGGTTAATAAAGTGACCCATCTGGTATAAAACCTATTGGTTGAATTTTTTTGACCGATACCCACCTTATAATTTAAATAATCTACATTGAATCCATTATAACCTGAATATTAATTTATTATAAAATAATATTTCAATCTTTTCCTAAGGTTCCCCTCACCCCTATTATAAAAGAGAAACCCCCCTTCTCTAAAATTCATACCATCAAAGTCTTTTGGTTCAGCCAAACCCAACCCAAATATTCTCTCAACATCCCTCAATTCATCCTAGAGGAAATCCTTTGGTCATAAAGTCAACTTATGGAGCCCTTTTGATCAAATCAAAAGGAAGAACCTGAAGAAGAGGTAATGATTTCACCACCCTCTTTCAAGTTACATTCTTCTTCCACTTCGTCTTTCTTTTTTATTTGAATTCTAAAATAATAAATACAATATCTTTTATTTACTATGATGTTATTATAAATATGGTAAAACCATATTCAGTATTCTAGTCATCCTTTGATTGACATGTCACCATACATGCGTACGTATGGCCTACCGTCTACACGTCGTGGTGTAATTGTTGTTCAATATATTATTATTTGGATGACTATAATAATGATGTGTAATTTATGTATATAATAAATATAAAATGATAATGATTCTGTATATATGATATACCATCCAATTATATATTATTTTAATATCAATAGAATGATATTGTCATTCGTGCGTACGTATGGATTACCGTCTCCACGAACGGGATGAGATTCATTACCCATCATATCCATTCAAGGCTAAATTTTATTTGATGATTAAAAATAATGTTTAGAGACATGATATAATTATAGATATGAATATGATACATCCCATCCATAACAAATATGGCTCATATAACTGATAATATAAATTAAAATGAATCCGTTAACACCTAAAGCAACAATAGTACTAAGATATTATTAACATATCAATGTTAAAATATCTTATATGATATCATATTAATGTATATGATTCTTGTATACTTAAATAACAATTATTTCAACATTTTACTAGAGGTTGACCTACCCTCGACCGTGGAAAAAGTATAAAGTAAGGGGTTTCTTTTCTCACTTTTAATTCCGCAAGATTTCCAATGTTCACCACATATTAATTGCATGTGGTGTGTCTACTACCAAATATTGTATTCATTTTTTAATCTAATTTAATTTATGGATATTTACATAATCATTTTATGAAACTTATTTCATGGGTGTATGTTTCACAAGTTACCAAATTGATAAGGGAATTTGAAATTTCAATTTCCACTAATTCGGCTTTACGCATACTTCATTGCTTATTTTACTCTAAGATTATGTGAGGAATTAATATTCATTTTCTTAGGATATAATTTACACTCTACTTTCTATGGATTTAATTTTTATAGACATAATCACTCCATTGATAAATTCTAAATTCGTCGATATGAACATGATAAGAGTAATTTTAACTCATTATCCATTTGTTGAGTTAAATATCCAATTCATAGGTGTTGTTTTTACAAGAATATGTGTGAATGTACTCTGATTGATTTACACTGACTATTTTATCATATTGAGTGTATTAAAATTTTTTACACATAATTATGTCATTGATTTATCCTTAACCTAAGGATACAATCTTTATAAGAGTTTTCATCTCAAATTATATTCCATCTATACTTCTTTGTTGTTATACACCAAATCACTTTTATATGGTTTGTATAATGTTCCTTGACATATAATATCATGAATCCATTTATTCTCATTATGTTACAATGTTTTTATTACCTAATTTTTTTTTATTCAAGTTTATCTCTTTTGGATAGAAACTATAACTAAAATATCTTCTTATTTAATTGTCTAAACGATTTATTCTTCTAAATATTTCTCATTAATTTCCATGTTTTAAAAATGGTTTTAAGGATTTATTTATATCGTAATTAAGGTTTTAAAATTAAAATTCTTTTTAAAATTTTAAAAGTGGTATGGGAAACTTTGATTCAAAAAATCTATTTTTAAACAACTTGTTGGTAAATAATGATAATTTTAAATGGATTCAAGAAAAATGAGGGATATTTCTCCTTAATAGTTTTGATGATTATATTCATCTATGTCGATATACATTATTATTTTCTTTTTAGGTTTATACGATAAAATAAAATCATCCATATTGTATCGAATGAGTTATGTTTGATAGTGGATGTGCTATTTTTATCCCATTCCTAGTTTACGGTTAAAGGATTGACATTTCGTATGCTAGTTTTAATACGAATGTTTATGTTATGTTTCAAGAATTTCATATGACGAATGAATTGGACTTAGTAAGTGACGGTTGGAGCCCGCTATTATTCCTCTATGCATCAGTAGATCTCATGAGACAAACTAGTGTCTTGGCACCAGGCCTTGACAAAATTTTATTATAGTCTTGGCACGAGGCCTTGAATATGTGGTTATGATAGTCTGGATTTATGCATTCCATCATTATAAATGTGGTTATTGATATTGCATGTGATTATTTGACTAGTAGAATATCCATGTGAATAAGTAAATTTCATTATTTAATTTTATTTTTTCCATTTTATGCTGATGTTCAATTTTATAATCCTTTTTTTAGTAACACATTGCCTAAAATATTTATGCTAATTTATGAATGTTTCTGATATATTGTTATCCTTACTGAGCATCTGAGCTCACCCATTTCTATGTTTTATTTTTTTCAGGATGTGAAGTAGTATTTTTTGGCTTACCTACAGGGATATTCTGAGGGGATATGAGTGTGGTCTACATAAACAATGATGTTGTAGTTTTTCATTTTATGATATAATGTAAACCTTATAGATGTATCTAGTACTTCAAATGATACTAAACTAATCGGTCATTCGAGACTTGATCTTTTCTAATCATTCAATGTTATTTAATAATGCACTGACTCTATTATTCTGGGGTTGGGGCGTTACAGTTGGTATCAGAGGATGTTTAGTACAAACCTTGGAAGCTAGATTTAGATAAACTCTGATTAGAGAACATAGCTCTAAGAAAGACATTGAGTATTAGTATAGATTTACTTCCTAGAATTTTGGTAATGTATATATTTTGTTAGTTTTCCATTCAATACATCCATGTCCAGATACAAGCAGGTAGAGGCGGCTCTGTCAAAGATGTTCCTAGGGGAAAAACCCGAAAACACCACTTTGAGCTAGGCTCGAACGGGAACTTGTGCATGACAACAAGCATTGTTGCACTCTTGGTAACGAAACTCTCAAGGGACATTCTTCGGATAATTTACATTTTCTTTACAAACCAATTTTAATTATTATATATAAGATGAGAGTAAATAACCATGGTTAATCCTAATTTGTTTCAAATTGAGAATATGGTGACATGATATTCTGTAAATGAATTTATGACTACTACTACTCACATAATGCATTCTGGTTTTAGTCAATGGATGGATTCCAAGGAAGTTATAGTGACTTTGAGAGTTATGTACAAGGTGGGAACGGTGGTGGAAATGAGCAACAAAATGAAATGTTGATAGGAGTAAAAGATATCGACTTCATGAAAAATCAATTTTCCAAAAATATGATCAACAATATATATATTAACCAATTCCCAGACTCTACAATGAAGGGAATGGTGATGAATGATAATAGCAACAGTAGTGGAGACTATGGAGAAAAGAATCCTAAATTTCCATCATGCAGGAAATATGGACAGAGACACCCATGAAAGTATCTCAATGGAACAAACAACTGCTTTACATGTGGGAATGAAGGACATAAATTGAAGAATTTCCAAGGAAAAATGAAGAGTACAATTGAAGAAAATAAAAATGGTCCCAATAATCAATTTACAGTCATTTTCTATAAATGTAGGGGACCTGTCCATTACCCGAGTGAATGCCTTATTCTAAAGGATGACCTCTTGGTCAAGTAATTACCATTGAGAAAATAAATGGATGGAAAAAGTTTAAATGTATTAGTACACGTTCTTGTTGATATTACATTGGGTAAATTTTCTCTTATATGTGTAACCCTGCAGTTTATCATGTGAGAATGATATTTGAGGAAGAATTGTCTTTTCCCTTGTAGATATAGTTATAAATAACAATTTTGTTTTATACGATCTTTGGGTATGAGGCAATTACATGTTATTATATTTTGGGAAGAAAATGAATGGTATGAGATAACATTCATGGTTAAATTATGTTATGGTTATTTTAAAGATTTTATCTCATTTTGGTAATGTTATAAAATATAGTTTTTTTTTTTGGAAAAATGACAACACACAGATCGTGTGACAACCCGCCGCGTCGGACAAAGCTGTGGGAATCGAACCCACATCCAATGTGCAGTTGGGATTTATAACCTACCATTAGACTACCTAATGGCCCTATATTGTGTGAATATTATTTTTAGTTAAATGATTTTATTGATCAATAATAAGTTGATTTGGGATCTTATATCTTATCAAATTAATACCCTTAGTATAGGAAAATAATTTGGTGATTAAGAGATAAATGTTATTTTGGAAGATGTCCTCTTTGATGCGAACACTACGTGCCCAAGGAAAATAGAATACTATGGGATTTAATTTGAGGAGTAATGGTGGATTTTTATATATACTGTTTTTGTTGATTTATAGTGATTTGGTATATTTATGGAAATGATTAACCTATAATAGAGAATATGTGATTATGTTAATTACTTTTAATAATGTGACATTAAGAGTAGTTGATGTCATTTGGAGAAACCATTTTATGTGGAAGAATACATAACCAAATTATTCTATGTTTAGGGTTTCAATATTATTTTTGGATTTTATTGAAGTATTTTTAGGACAATTGTTTATTTAATGATATTTATTTAACTTTGGTGTATTGTGGGTGTAATTATAGAAATTAAGATTATTGTTTGTTTATTTAATGGAATAAAATTTTGGGGGATCATAAGATCTTATACTAACCCTTTTTGTTTTGATTAATCTTCAATGACATGCTAAATATATAGTTTATTCGTAGTGGATCAGGTGATTTTATAAGAAGTTTATTCTAGCTCTTCTAGTGTGACCAAGTCTTCTGGAATACTCATCGTTTAAAAATGATATAGTAGTTGATATTTATTAAAGAATGAAACTTTACCTAAAAAGTAAGTATATCTCTTTATGTTCTTAGTTCATCTCAGTAATGAATTCCTCATCTTTACGTAATGTAACTTAAAAATAAAAAAAATGTTCTCTGTTTACTTTTCCTACTGGGAAACTAATGACCGTTTGTCCCAACACAAGTTTGTGGTTTTCTTTTTGTCAACTTTCTCCTGATCATGTTTTCTATCACTCTCGATCAGATTTTGATACTTAGTTTATCATCCATATCCATTTTTTTCTATATGGAATCCTAGTATAGGATATCTCTGATGAACTTTGTAAGTCTCTTTATTTCTTTTAAAGTGACAGTTTTATTGAATCTTTTTCCGATAAGGGACTTTCCATCATATTCCAAAGCCCAATTTTAAAAATTTCGAGGTTGAAATTTATTGAAGGAGGGGATAATGTAATACCCCAAGCTTCCACAGTACGCTTCCCTTTAAATAATGCATTAGCTTGCATTGTACACTACTTCGAGATTCTAACACACCACAACCAATCAAACTAGCCGTTATGAATAGTAATACCCACTTTTTGAAACTTTATACATTTTATCATTCAAAATGGAATTCATTTTCTAATTTGGAATATCAAAATTAGCTTAGGGAAATTTTTGGTACTTTTCTGATAACTTTCATATTTTAATGAATAGTGAAAATTATTGAATTTTAATTAAAAACTACTTTTTTAACAGAAATAATTAATAGTGATAGATTATGAATTTTAGTTTTATTAATGTATATTTAGAATATATTTTTACCATTTAATAAAATTTTGGTCATTTGACATAATTTCACATTTAATCCGGACATAAACAAGTGTCAATCTTTTGATAGTTATTATTTCATAAAAACGCGTTTTTTGTTTTGAAAGTGGGAATTATTTTTAAACTAATTTCTGCCACATCTGTATTTTGAATTTTGAAAAATGGATTCCATATTTCGAATCAGGATGTCCATATTTTGTAAATAGTTAACTTTAATTTTTATAAATTTTGAATAATTACTTCGGTAAATATTTTATTTAAAATGGTTAAAGTGTAAATCCTGTTAATAAGGGTAAAAAGTAATATTTTAATAATATTAATTTAAATTTAATGTGTCATAACCATATTTTTTGATACATTTCCGACCATGGACATATTTGGGTTGATTTTGGGAAACCATGGATCCACTTGTAAATGATAATGACACTTTATATTAATTACGTTAAAGTAAATTCAAAAACGACATAAGCATATATCTTTTACCAAAAAAAATTACATAAGATTATATATGTTATATTTTCAACTATAAATATTCATTATAAATATAAAAATATTTCCTACATAATGGTATTTCATTTATTATTTTTAGACATTGAATAATTAAATATATTTATGACACAATAATGATGCAATATTTTCCTTATTAATGAAAGAATCAAATAATTGGTATTATAAATGGTAAAATAAATATAATTTGAATGTTTTGATGACATAAAATAATTTTATTGGTTAATATGATATTTTAGTATTGCTTAAATTAATTTTTTTTTTCGAATTAATAATTTATTTAAGACTTTAACAAAAATCAATTATTATATAGTGTCAAAATTGACAAAAATGAGTTTTTAAAAAAATTATTATTTTATTAATTGATATTATAATCCTAAAAATCTATGGTTTGGACAAATTAATGATATAATGATATTTTTATTATTAATGTACCACATAGTGGTCTCTTTGAAGTTTATAGTTAGTTTATAAACCATATAATATAAAAATGCAGAGTGTCATGGTTAATGTCAAAATAATTGTCGAAGAGTTAAAACAAAATGATATGGTTAATAATGTGACCCAAGCCGCTCTAAAACCTATTGGTTGAATATTTTTTTTCGAATTATCCCAAACTTATAATTTAAATAATCTACTTTTTATCAATTAGAAACCGAATATTTATTTATTATAAAATAATATTTCTAGATTTTCTGAAGGTTCCCCTCACCCCTCCTATAAAAGAGAACTCCCCCTTCTCTCAAATTCATACCCAAAAAGCCTTTTGGATAGGCCAAACCCTGACCAAATATTCTCTCAAATTCCCTCACTTCATCATAGAGGCCCTCCTTTGGTCATAAATCCAACTTAAGGAGCCTTTTTGATCAAATCAATAGGAAGAACCCGAAGAAGAGGTTATGATTTCACCACCCTATTTCATGTTCCTTTCTTCTTCCACTTATTCATTCTTTTTTATTTAAATTATAAAATAATAACTTAAGTAACATATATATAATATGATGTTATTATAAATATGGTACAACTATAATAAGTTTTCTATCCATCCTTTGTTTGACATGTCACCATACGTGTGTACGTACGGCCTGCCGTCTACACGCCGTGGTGTAATTGTTATTCAATATATTATTTTTTGGATGGGGATAAGAATGATGTTTAGTTTATTTAAATAATAAATATAACAGGATAATTATTCTGAATATATGATATAATATCCAGTTATATATTATTTTAATATCAAAATAATATTATTGTCGTTCGTGAGTACGTACGGATTACCGTCCCCACAAAAGCGATGAGATTCATTCCCCATCATATCCATTCAAGTCTAAATATCATTTTATGAATATAAATAATGTTTAGATACATTATATCATTATATATATGAATAATATACATCCTATACATAACCAATATGTCTCACATAAAAAATAATATAAAGGAATACGAATCTGTTAACAACAGAAACAATGATAATACTCAGATATTATTACAAATCAATGTTAAAGGATCATATATGATATCATATTTATGTATATGAATCATGTATAATTCAATAAAAATTATTTCACCATTATATATGAAGTTAACCTACCCTCTACCAAGGAAATAGTACAAAGTAAGGGGTTTCTTATCTCAATTTTAATTCTATGAGATTTCCATTGTTCACCACTTATTAATTGAATATGGTGTGTGTACTTCCCATTATTTTATTCATTTTTTAATATACATTAATTTAGGGATATGTACATCATCATTTTATGATCCTTATTTCATGGGTGTATGTTTCGTAAGTTACCAAATTGATAAGGGAATTCGAAATTTCAATTTCCACTCATTCGGCTTTACACATACTTCATTGATTTTTCTACTCTATGTTTATGTGTGGAATCACAATTTATTTTCTTATTCCATATTTTCCACTCCCCTTTCTATGAACATAATTTTGATACACATAATAAATCCATTTATAAATTTTCAAGTCGTCGATATGAACTTGATAAGAGTAATTTTAACTCAATCTCCAATTGTTGGGTTAAATATTCAATTCATTGTTGTTGTTTTATAGGAATATGTGTGAATGTTCCCTATTCTATTTACAATGACTATTCGATCATATTGTGTGTATTTATATTTTTCACACATAATTATGTCGTTTATTTATACTTAACCTAAGGATACAGTCTTTATAAGAGATTTCATCTCAAATTACATTCCATTGAGACTTATTTGTTGTTACACACCAAATCACATTTATATGGTGTATATAATGTACATTGACATAGTATATCATGAATCCCTTTATTATCGTGATATTAAAATGTTTTAATTACCTCAATTACTTGTATTCATGTTTCTATCTTTTAGTTAGAAACTCTTACTAAAATATCTTTTTTTAGATGTATAAAAGATTTATTCTTCTAAATATTTCTCATTAATGTCAATGTCTTAAATATTGTTTTAATGATTTAATTATATGAGAATTAATTTTTTAAAATTAAAATTCATTTTAATAGTTTCTATGTTGTATGTGAAATTTTGATTCAAAATTCTATTTTTAAACAGGTTCTTGATAAATAATGATACTTTTATATGGTTTCAAGAAAAAGGGGGATATTTCTCTCTAATATTTTTGATGATTATTTTCATCTATGTTGATGTAATTTATTATTCTCTATTGATATTTATATGATACATTAAAATCTTCCATGTTGTATCTAATGAGTTATGTTTGACTGTGGATGTTCTATATTTATACCATTCATGGTTTGTGGTTAAAGGATTGACATTTCATATGCTAGTTTTAATTCATATTTTTATGTTATGTTTAAAAATTTTCATATGAGTAATTCATTGGACATACTAAGTGATGGGTGGAGCCTACAATAGCTCCTCGATGCATTGGTAGGTTTCATGAGACAAACTAGTGTCATGGCACAAGGCCTTGAAAAAATAGTATTGTAGTCTTGGCACGAGGCCTTGACATTGCGGTTTTGATAGTATGGAATTATGCATTCCATCCCTATTAAAGTTGTTATTGATATTTAATGTGATTATTATACTACTAGAATATCCATGTGAATAAGTAAATGGCATTATTTAATTTTATTTTTTCCATATTATGCTGAAGTTCATGTTTAAAAGGATTTTGTTTTAGTTATATATTGCCTTAAATTTTTATTCTTATTTATGAATGTTTCCACTATATTGTTATCCTTATAGAGCATCTGAGCTCACCCCTTTCTATGTTTTATTTTTCTCAGGATGTGATGAAGTATTATTTTGACCTACCTGCAGGGATAGTCTGAGGGGATATGACAGTGGTGTACGGAAACAATGTTGCTGTAGTTTTTCATTTTATGATGTTATGTAATCTTTATAAATGTATCTAGTACTTCCATGGCTACTAAACTAATCTGTCTTTAGAGACATGATCTTTTATGATCATGAAAATGTTATGTAATAATGCACTGACTCTGTGCTTCTGGGTTCGGGGCGTTACAGTTATCTCTAAACTGGGTAAACATTGAGAGCCTATTTTGGGCGGAGTTTGTTCAACAGACACTTCGTATAGTGCGCATATAGAAGTTACTTCACCTACAGTAGAGCAGTATGAATGTAACTCAGTACTTCGTGAGTATCAAAGACCTCACATGATACTCCCCTAATATGGTGTGGGGCCCTTTATTCAGGGATCAGTCCATCGATCCGGGGTTCAGACATGAGATTAGATCTCTGATGATCTCACTCAGCATCTCGACGCAGGCGGGGGTGCTAGAAAGTTCCCTATTGGTAGAGAGTTATCTTTCTGAGCATTCTCAAGAAGATAGATCCACCACCAGTCAACATTTAGTAGAGTCTTCTACTGCATGTAAGATATTTATTTTATAGAGGTCTAAGAGGACCAGACCTACAGGTGGATGACCGCATGACTCAGGATCTATTGTGCGGAGCACCCAAGGTGGAGACTGACATGGTAGGAGTGAGATGTGTTACTCATGCTATGGGTAGGTTCACATGGCTCGTTACTATCCGAACTGTAATTCGGATGATCAAAAGATGGTCAAACGACCGCCCAAGAAGAGACATAGATTCGATCGAGGTGGTTCGCAGGGAGAAAGCAGATGTGGGAGTGGAGGTGGTCATGCAGTTGGTGGCTGACGACGTTTTGAGATGTTACCACAACCACTACCAGGAGGTCCACCCCAACCACAGGTTGTAGGTGGAAATGTGATAGAACAGCTCCAGACACCTGACACTTATGATCATGGTGCTTCAGAGATGATTTGAGTTATGATCTATGTACACTCTACCATAGCTATAGTATTTTTAGACACTGGTGTTAGTCACTCTTTGATTGTCACTACCCTCATTTGGATTTCATAGATTCCGACGGAGCCATTGGATCGTTCCTTATGGCTAGAGACTCCTATGAAAGCTTATTTGACAGTTATGCACTGGTGCCTACTTTGTGAGCTAACTCTAGGAGGCGAGAGAATTGGTTGTGATCTCTTTGTAGTAGCGTCGATGCTTTACAACATCATCTTGGGAATGTATTATTTATCTACAGTCCATGATATGATAGAATGTATTAGGCATAATTTGTAGTGTGTCTGTATGGATGGGAATAGGTTTACCTTCACCGAAAAGAATGATGCCTTTATAGTGAAGGATGGACTTTCATAGAGGAGAGTGAAGCCGATCACTCATTAGTTGGCTACCCTTACCCTCGGAGTAGTTTATGTGGAGAGTCTGAGCTATCTTTCAAGGCTGGACCAGTACCCGGATGTTTTCCATGATGATGTCCCAGGTCTACCTCCTCACAGAGAGGTGTAATTTTACATAGAATTGTACCCCTGGATGACACTGATATCTACACAAATGTATCAGATGGATGTCACGAGGTTTCACGAGTTGCAAGTACATCGAGAGGACTTGCAGGGGATAAGATACATCTAGCCCAACGTTTCACCCTGAGAAACCCTAATTTTGATTACCAAGAAGTCGGATGGGAGCCTGAGGCTTTGAGATGTCTATAGGTGCATAAACCCAATGACAGTGAAGAAACAAGTACCCACTCCTTAGGATTGTTGACCTCTTTGATCATTTGACGGGATCACGGTGGTTCTAGAAGTTAAACCTCAGATCAGGCTATCAAAATATCAGAGTTCCAGACAAGGATGTGCATAATATGGCCTTCAGATGTCGGTAAGACAACTAAGAGTTCTTGGTTATGCTTTTTGGCATAACCAAATCTCCAATAGTGTTCCTGGAAGTCATGAACATGATTTTCCATCCATTCCTCAATCTATTTGTCGTAGTCTTATTCGACGAAATTCTAAATTAATAAAATACTAATGAGGTTCATGCATATATTTTTCGGGTAGTAAAGGACACACTCTGAGAGCACCAGCTTTATGGTAAGCTCTCAAAGTGCTAGTTCTAGATTCGGGAGGTTCACAGTCTAGGACATGTCATCTCAGAGGCTGTAGTTGTAGTGGATACAGTGAACATGGAGGAGGTACATGTTTGGGAGCCATCCTAGAGTGTGATGAAAGTACTAAATTTCCTCGGTTTGGCCTGATACTACTAGATATTTGTGCCAGATTTCTCCAGAGTAGCAGCACCTCTATCAGCCCTGATGAAGAAGAGGCAACCCTTTGGGTGGTCAGAGAGATGCCAGTAGAGCTTTCCAAAGATGAGGCTGAGGCTGACTAGTTCCCCCCATCTTGAGGCTTCTCGAGGAAGGCTTTGGGTATGTAGTCTACTACGGTTCATCTAGTACTGGACTCAGATGTGTCCTAATGTAGGAGTGAGAAGTGATCACTTATGGTTCATGATAGCTGACAGAGGATGAGAAGAACTATGCTAGCCATGACCCAGAGATAACAGTAGTGGTCTTTGCCTTAAAGATGTGGTGACACTATCTTGTAGGGGAGCGTTTTACCATTTAATCTGATCACAAGAGTGTCATGTATATCTAATCCCAAAAGGACCTGAACTTGAGACAACGATATTGTCTTGAGTTTCTCCAGGACTAGGACATCGATATAGTCTATACTCCTAGAAATGGTAACGTTGTTGCAGATTCACCCAGCCAGAGATCTGGTATATGGCTATTAGGCGTGGCGACAAAGCCGTTGACTGCTTTATAGTTATCCTTTTTGGATAGAGACGTAGAATCCTTCCTACACTCTCTTACAGGCACTCCCCTACTTCATCAGCGAGCCAGGGAGGCATAGCATGAGGCCACTGACTGTGAGACAAGACGTGCTTAGATATCCACAGGACAGGCTCCTGATGGATTTTATGATTGTGGGGAGAACATCATCCAAATTAGAGGACATAATATGGTACCAATGTCACTTCAGGAGGAACTGTTGAAGGGAGTTCAACACATCTCCTCTAGCGGTACATCCATGAGTGGAGAAGATATACCATGATCTTTGACGACAACACTGGTGGCCGGGAATGGAGAAAGAATTTGCCAAATTTGTCTCCGGATGCCTCACTTTTCAGAAAGTGAAGGTGGAACACCAGGTAACAGCAGGCCTGGTGCAGTCTTTAGAGGTCCCATGGTGGAGGTGGGATGGTATATCCAAGGAATTTGTGAGAGGACTTCCACATACATCCAGGGGGCACAAAACGATTTGGGTGATTGTTGAATGAATCACCAAGTCGGCCCACTTTCCACTGCTTAGAGAGAAAGGTTTAGTAGAGATCATGGGATTCTTCTCTGTGCAAGAGATTTTGTAGCTACATGGAGTACCCATGATGATTTTCACCAATCGAGATGCACATTTTACATCCTGGCTACGAAAGGGGTTGCCGGAAGCTTTTGGGATGCAGCTTCATTTGAGCACTTCCTTCCATCATCAATGGGATCGTCAGACATAGTTAACCATTTAGACCCTCGAGGACATGCTATGTTCTTATGTCCTCAACTTCGGTCACATCTGGGAGGACCACATACCTTTAGTGGAGTGTTTATAAAAAGAATCTTTCACTCCACCATTGGGATGTCACCTTTTGAGGTATTATACAGGTGGCCTTTCAGATTACCATTGTGCTCAACTGACCTAGGTGAGTCAGCACTGGTGGGACCATAGATGGTACGAGCTACTACAGAGAAGGTGCAGATCATCCAAGAACATATGAAGAATACACAGAGCAGGAAGAAGTCATATGCCCATAGGAGATAGAGACGTCTATAGTTGAAGTATGGCGGCCACGCCTTTCTATGGGACTAACCACGAAGAGGTCTACAGAGATTTGGCCGAGATGGAAAGTTATCTCCAAGATTAATCAGACCTTTTGAGGTCATCAGTAGAGTTGGCGAGGTTTCATACCACTTATCTCTTCCACCTCAGTCACACCAGGTGCATGAAGTCTTCCATGTATCCCAACTGGGGAGATATGTGCATGACTCTACCCAAATCACTGACCATGGCGAGCTAGAAATTGACGATAGGGATACTTTTAGAGAGGTTTCAGTTGTGATTGCGGATCGGCAAGGGCATGTCCTTCATGGACAGTTGCTACCTCTGGTGTGTGTTCATTGCCAGCATGGGAACCTCCAAGAGAGCACATGAGAGAAAGAGGTAGAGATGCGTTTTCAGTACCCCCCATATGTTCCCTTTGTACAAGTTGTGGCGTATGGGGACGTAGAGCCCCAAGGTGAGTAGAATGTACAGAATTAAAATTTCCATGGAATTTTTTTTATTAAATGGCAATTTTATGAGTCCGCGAAAATTGATGGCACATCATTCCGAGGATAGTTGTGCCCAAAATCAATTTATGATGTTTTGATAAGGTACGTTCAGTAAACGTACGGGCATGTTTTTATAACTTTTGAACGGGTGCTTGGAATAGTAATCTAAGGGCACCATTAAACTCGCAGTGCTAGTATTCACTTAAGGATACATTCACCTTGACTACATTGGGTCGATAATAAAAGATAGTTTTTGGGTTGTTCTTGGAAAATAATAAAATAAAATGAACGACACATTATTTTATTTTTGAGCCACCATATAGATGTTGGAGGTGGGGTCCACCAGAACTAAACATTCTTATAGGAGTTGATGTCTAAGGACCACCTGACCATAACCCCCCCTGAGAGGTTATGGTGGTGGGGCCCACCCAAACCGAACCTCCCATGAGGGGTTTTGGTTGTGGGGACCACATGGGACTAAAAACCCATTTTTAATTATGTAAACCCTCTCAACTCCCCTCATTAATGAGGGGGAGCCTCTTGACCCCCTCTACATAATTAATTATACCAATGAATTTTCCATTAATTTGGCAAATCCTCCCTATAAATTAATTAGGCAGATCAATTAATTGTTTTTAAACCTTCTTTAATTTTGTGCCAACAATTAAATAATTGATAAAATTAATCTATTATTTTTCCTTGGAATATTAATCTTTTTGGAACATGATAGAGGAGGACAAAGGAAGAAATATATCCAATAAAGAACTTCCACCATGAATAACATCGGCGATGAGGGTATTCGAATTATTACATGGAAGCACCTTGCGGAGGCAACCGACATGGGATGTCTTCGATGACTGACATTTAATTCTCATCGTAGTCAACAAACTGACACACAAGCATTGATTAGAAGTGTGTGGTGGATACGAAGAAGGACGAAAACTCTGTCTTCTTCTACAAGAATTTGTTGACGAACTATGAAAAAGTTATGGGTTTTATTTTATTATGATATTATTCCATCAATTATTCCCATCTAAAACAAATAATTATTGTGGATGATTTTCTTTACGGGTTGGGATTTTTTTTCCGGAAGATGTAGAATGTTTTTTTATTTTTCTTTCATCATTTTTTCGTGATAATTATTTGAAATTCAAGAATGAATTGAATCTCTTGATACCACCATAAATGTGGAGGGTGAGGGCCAATCCAACATGTCATGACCCCTCGGCAATTTTTGTTTGTGATGTTCTTCGGATTGGCGATGAGCTGAAGAGATGAAGAATGTGACGAAGGCAACGACCGCACTGCCCGCAGGCTCCACGACCCGCGACGCCCACCGGTTGAACCAGTCCACGGCGTACCATGCCCCGGCCGAACCGGACTTGGTCGTACTACCCATTAATTACCCTCCTCTCAACCAAACTATCCGAACATTCTCCGACCACCTCGTTCACTGACCAAAATAGCTCAGCTGCCCCTGGCCAAACCGAGGTAACCTTACAGCTGCCCGCACCCATCAGCTGCTCGCGCCTCCCAGCTACCCGCGCCTCCCGATAGCCTGTGCCTCCCAGCCACCCATTCCCTCTCAGCCGCTCGTGAATTCCCAATCAACCACACCTCCCAGTTGCACCATTTCCCAGACAAGCCGGCCTACCGAGTCCCCGGTCGAACTGCACCCTAATGGCACCTTGACTGAGCCGGCCTTCCACGCCCCTCGTGGTGCCTCGGAAGAGCTGACCTCCCACGCCACCCGCGGCGCATCAGCATAACTAAACCGCACCCTAGAAGAATCCTCTAGACCGAACCTTCCTCATGCCGAACCATTGGCGGTCCGCGCCCTCTCGACCCTCCGTGGCCCCTCATGACCTGCTGGGTTGGCCCTAGCGGGCCGGGCCGAACCCAACAGGCTGGCCCACCCAATTGGCCGATCCAGACATAATGCGTCAAACCAGGTCAACCCGAACTGCGCCAGCCCGGACGGGGTCGCGTCGGGTCATTCTGATTGGGTCAGAATGGAACCGGGCCTACTACGACACTTTACTTTCTTTTCACTATATCATTGGCACCACCCGTCTGTTTGATGAAACGTCTGTGGAACTAGTCATCTTAGAGCGTTACATACCCTTTGAGTATACACCACTAGAGTTTTTGGTATAGTTGAGATACTGTCAGGTTGGATCACACACGAATCCAATCGGGCCAATGAGACTAACATGCTAATAACTCACATATCGGGCATCTGATTGATGCATCGTCAGTTGTATTGAGACCCCTTATGGTGTGGCGGAACTTCGGGATACAACAACTTGGGACTTCGTGGTAGTTGGGGAATTGAATAGTATATTGGGGAGAAGATCATTCAGATATGAGCGAGAATTTTTGGGGAATCCTAGTAGCAATCTGAGACTTGACGACTACTGATCGATCTACATGGAATGACTCATATGGTTGGGACGGGATCACCTAGTTGTGTCGGCATAACCACAAGAGAGTATCATCTGGTTGTGGCAGCAAACTCGTGATTCATGAAAGGAGAGTACCTATGCATTCTATGAGGGGGAACGCCTGGTTTTGGAGGCAGACGTATGGTGGGAAGCGACTCTGTGTGAGGCAGCAGACCGACAATAATCAACAGTAGAAGTACCTCTGTAGTCAAAGGATAGTGGGAAGCTTCTGGTTGTTGCAGTAGGCCCACTTTACTCGATAGAGGAGGAGTTCTCCAGCAGTTGAGGGTTCAAAATGTTTTCCCATAGAATAAATCCTTGTTTATGTTGAGTCGGTAGCATTTGTGTTTTCCTCATGATTGGGATGGATTACATGATAACATAGGTATATATATCGGCATATTTCAAGTTGGATAATCTATTTATTAAATAATTTGTGTTTTATCATTATTGGATTTTGTGAGACCATGAGGGTATCAGGGTCCCTACAAAGTATCGTTATCCTAACCCCTGCACGGGCTATGCCTGCACCTCATTTTATTGGATGCAGACAATGGGCAGTGCTGACTAATGCTGAGAGTACCATGACCGGGCGGTACCTGGAGGTGGACCATACGACTTGATGGTACATGGAGGAGACAGACGAACCTGGAGTGCTATGGAGGAAATCTATACCAACTGTAGAGACCCGAATCTTGACGTATATGGAAATTACATTACATTTGCGGAATACTTATTACATAAAAAAAACACACACAAAAGGATCATAATAGTTTAGTGTCTTTGGAAACTCGAAATATAATCTTCTAATCGCGGTGAATGATCTTCAACATCTCCCATATAGATCTTCCTTTTTTTACCTAAAAACATTCTTTATATCTTGGGGAAAAAAACATAAAAGGGTGAACTCAAATGCTCTGTAAGGGTAAAAAAATAAATATCAAGCACATCATATTCATAAGAACATAACATTTTGGAAATCTTAACCTGCAAAAGAGAGCATAATTTCATAACATGGGATAAATCATAGTAGTGAAATGAATTCCCAATAATAATAACATAAAAAATGAAACTTTGTGGCATACACACATAATCATAGAGAATCATATCTTATTAGTCAAGACTCATTGCCAAGAATATCTTAATGGACAAGTCAATTTCTGAACTGAGTCACCCTCGTTTCAGTCCTATTTCACTGAACCGGTATAACCTACCATTCTAGCCATGTCTATCTCATGAGATATAAAATCTTTACCCAATGTATTGGAGGGAGATATAGGTCCCACCCATCTCATAATGATACCATTCATATGTCTGCCACAAAATCATAAACCATACATCATTGCATAACCCATGTAATAAAAATGGGATTCTTAAACAACATGACATCATAAATCAATTCATATAAGATTAAGGAATTCATAAAAATATTTCCATCACAAAATAATCAAATAAATGTAATAATAGTTATAGAAACAAAACCCTATATTATCTTGGATGGAAAATAATTTTGATAAAACACTTGAACTCCATTCTTGAGGTAAATATCTTTTCTACTTCAAAAACACATTTCATTTATTAACATGTCATAAAATTATAACTAAAAGGAGATGATTAAAAATAAAATTGGAAACTTGTAAAGGATGCTTCTTGGAAATAATTTTTTAAAAATACATTCATGCCGTGTAAGTTAAAACAACATTCTTCTCGTAATTTTGTCGAAACAGTCAAAAAGTACCTTGTACGAAAAAAGACAAAAGATTCCATTCATATCTTTTACTAAAAACTCAATGAAGGGTAAAATTGGATATAAACTATTGTAGAATGATATAAATATTACATATTGGAGAAACATGGATGTGGATGTTAAAATACATCCCAGTAAATACCAAAGTATAAACAATCTCGGATAAAAATGAGATTGTGATATTTCCCTTACCATAGGTCCGATTTGCTTTGTATGTGTCCGAACCTCCTGTTTAATGATTTAAATAATGTCATTGACTTATTACAGAATCATACTCATTGTTATGATATAATATATGGTTCACATATTGCTTTATATTACCCGTTATTTTGTAAATTCCATGTTAAAGAGCTTTTTGGGTAAAACCGTTTCATTTGACGTCCGTGTTTTAACTTGTAATTATTCATATGATTACATAGATCATGATTAATTAATTCCAGAATATAAAACATAATATATATTCATGATATATATATATATATATAATATATCATTAAATGAAAAGAAATACAACGTTCATGGAGACGGTAGACCGTACGTACGCATGAACGCTGTTTTCTTTTCCTTATTGAGTGGAATGGAATTAAGTAGATGAAATAGATATATATACAAATAAATCCAGAATCATCATTGTGTCATATATTTCATTATTACTTATTATATATACTTTATAATCATTCATGAATGGTTAACGTGGAGAATGAATCTCATCGCGTCGTGGAGACGGTAGTCCGTACGTACGCACGAGCGATGATATCGTTCTAATGATCGTGGAATTGTATTGGAGTGTATGTATAATATTTCAGAATCAATATCACTTTACAATAATCATATATAGTTATTATGTACACCATTATACCCATCCATGTAAGGTGGTGGTGGAAAATAGATTACACAACGGCGTGGAGACGGTATTCCATACGTACGCACGTGCGGTGATTTTGTTTTCCGTAGGATGGATAGATGGTGAAATAAGGTTGTTTTATAATTATAATAACATATAATTATATAAGTGATACTGATGTTATTACTTTATAATGAAACAACCTAAGAAGAAGAAGTGGAAGAAGAAATAAAGATGAAAGAATCTGTAACAGACATTACCTCTTCTTTGAAGAGCTTCTTTGAGAGCCCCTTTTAAGGCACTAAAATTTGTGTTTGAAGAAGACCAGAACCTCTAGGATGTTTCTAGGGAAGTGTAGAGGATAAATTGGTAGGGGATGGCCGAGCTTGAAGGCTCAATGTGGTGTGAAGAAGAGGGGGAGGATGTGTCCTTTTATAAGGGATGAGAGGGGCACCTTTGGAATAACTAAAACTATTATTTTATTATAAAGTCAAATTCTGTTTTTAATAGCTCAAAATTGATATATCTGGAAGCTAAGGTGGGTAGGGGTCGAAAGTATCTCATCCAATATAATTTAGACAAGTTTAGGTATCAATTTTAACCTTATCATTTAGATTTAACTTTAAGTTATATAATTTAACTTTCACCATGTCTTCTTGTTTTCTTACACTATAAGGTTAATAGACTAACTAAATCAAGCCAAAAGAACCCCAAGTTGTTTATTATTAATATATATAAACTTATCTATGTCATTTGGCCGAGACTTAGATATTTAAGAATAAAATAACAATTAATAATATAATATTTGTTTTAAAAACTATTTTATGTTAATTTTGACACTATTTAGTAATTTATTTTTTTGAAAATAATAACAGAATTATTAGTTCGAAAAAAGTTAATTAAATCAATAATAACATGTCATATTAACCTATATAATTAGTGTAATTCATTAAAAGTCTTAAATTACATTTATTTGGGTATTTATAACATCAATTATGTCAATATTTCATTAATAAGACAATTACTACATCATCTTTGTGTCATAATAAATGATAATTATTTAATCCCTAAAAATTATAAATAAATTCATATTATGTATATAATTGTATTAGAGTTCTAGAAACTATTCATGTTCTATGTTTCATGAATTATATCACTAAATTAAAATTATTATACTAATAAGTTTTAAGAAAGTGACTTGTTGTCGAATTCTTTGGTTTTAATAATAATTAAATTATTTTCATGGAAAAAAGTCAATTAAATGAATCTAACCCGACCCTTAGGTGATATGGGTCGACGTTTGGTCATAAAATAGGATTTTTACTTGTGTTAGGGAAATTTTATAATATTATATTTACCCTTAATTACCCGATTTACCTTTAACTATGGTAAATAAAATTTAACATAGTTACTATTCATAATTTCCAAAAATAAAAAGTAGATTATTAACATAATTTGGATCCACTGATTCCAAATATGGAATCCATTTTTCCAAATTAAATACACAAAAGATGCAGAAATTAAATTAAAATTAATCCCATTGTCGAAAAGTAACAGATTTTTCATTAAAACATTGCAAAAGATTGAATTGATTAATCCTACGAATTCAAGGTATAATAAATGTTGATGACATACATTATATTAAATGGTAAAAATATATTCTATTTATACTTTAAAACCATTCAATATTATAATTTAACAATATAAATTATTGCGATGAAAAATGTTTTTAATTAAAATATAGCGTGTTTTTACTATTCATCAAAATATGAAAGTTACCAGAATAATATGAAACATTTAACCAAAGTAAATTTTTATTTCATGATTCCAATGAAGAATTTTATTTTTTAAAATTGAACTTATAATCATGTCAAAAAATATATTTAATGTTGGTGCGCCCTCAAAAGGCGGAAAAACTGTATTTTTTGAAAAATACTTATTTTACCCGAAAAAATTATTTTGTTCTAATACCATGTTTTAGAAAATGTGTAAGCCAAATAATAATGTTATAAGATTCAAAATGTATTTAATACTATTCATAACAACTATTTCATAATAATATTATAATAATATATCATTGTTTAGTAAAAACCTAGTATTGCGTACAACACATGCTATCGATGAAGGCCGTGATTGCATGTAGTGCAAGCCAAGTCAGGGTTGCGTGATGTGCAAGAATCCTTCGTTGTTTAGTATATCATAATCCAACCATATTTCATTTATACATTTAATATATATATATATATACTCAATGTTGCGTAGAATAACTATTATCAAAATTTTGTGTAACACTATCCCATAATAGTGTTGTGTATACTGCAAGCTAATACAGTGTTGCGTATAGCGCAAGGTAATCATGGTGTAGCATAAAACACAATAAATTAATGAAATTAAAAGAATATTTTTCATAAAATCTCGGGGTGTACATTCTACCGCCCTTAAAATGAATTTCACCCTCGAAATTCTTCGGGGTTATAAATGGTTTACTATTCGAATGTTTCTTTAATAGAAACCCACATCGTAAAAAGGAATACCAAAACCAATCATTAAAAAAAATGTATGAAACATAACAGTTACCCAAATAAACTAATCACTGGGTTTCCACATAGGTGAATATATGGATATGGAAGAGAAATCTAACCATCATGTTCTGATAGAGAGTGGTAGAGAAGATGGCTATGGAAAAGCCAGAAATCACAAAGCCATAAATTTTGATGATCTAAGGTACTATCTGATTCATCAGATATAAGAGCACTAGGACAACATTTTTGGTTTTCAAGATCATTTCCCTAAATTTTATGAAATTGTAATTAGACGAAATACTATCATTATTTTGGTATAGTCTCACAGTTTGTCATTCTTTGGACAATTTCCACTTCATCTATTAACGAAATGAAGTTGAATTTGTCATTCGTGATGTGTTAGAAGATCATGTGATAGAATGATGGGTCATTCCATCTGTCTCAAACAAAAGGTTAGAAAATTTATCAAAAAATACATAAGCCCATCTATAGTGAGATTAATCATATATGGTTCCTAAAATGAACTTATACTTCATATATCATATCGCTTAATAAAATAAAACTAGTTTCTACTAACCAGGGACTTCCTGTAGGCCAGTAGTAGGCGATAAAGGCCAATTGCACTTCGGTTGTGGGTTCGATTTCTACGACCTTGTCCAACGGGATGGGCTGTCGCCCATCCTGCAGGTTGTCCTTTTTCTAAAACAATATTACTATAACATCCCATCAATAATATTGAAAAAAAACTTCTATCCTTAAACAATACTAACTTATGTCCAACATAATCCTTTCCAATCTTTAGGCTTATCCGTAATACTGCATTCCATTCTCATAATATAGTTAAAATGATTACTAGAGATTTAATACCATCGTTGATCCCCATATATCATAAGATATGTCTTGTTGGTCACATTCCAAACATTCAAAGGCCTTAATCATGTATTCTGTTGAATACACATTGAACCTTAGTTAAAACATGAATGTAGTTAAAAGTTAACACTTTGCTCATACCAAAATCCTTAATATTCTATATACTCAAACCATGATATCACTTAGTCCTTATATCAATCATGAGCTCATGAATACAATCAAACATATTATATTCTCTTTAACCCTTCATTATGTGCATATCATCTGCTTTCAAAAAATATTTCAATCACTTTCCATGGTTACTGATTCCATTAAATTATTGAAAACCACAATAGACCAAAACATAAATATTCCAATATTCCATGATACTATATACAACATTATTTTAGAATCCCATTACATAAACACTTAATCATTCCACCAAATCATTTTCATATTCAACATCACCAATGGTGATCGCATGTGACTTCCCTTTGTCTTTTTCCTTAAGTGGTTGCTCATGTCGATCATCACTAACCATTGGATTAGGGAATTTATTATCATAATTCCCCATTTCCGTGCACTTGAAGCATTGAAGTGTAGTAGGTTCATTCTATGTATCCCTTCCTTTGTTTGCATCATTAGACATCTTCTTCCCATAATTGCGGCATTCAAATTCCCGATGACCTTCCTTTCAACATTTGAAACATTTAATTGTCCCTTTAAGACAATCTCCACCATTCTTCATTCCACACTTTGAGCATAAGGAAACATTCATCTTCTTTTCACCATTATTCTGATATTTCTCCTTGAACTCCATCTTTCGTTTCATGTCAAAACTATGAAATGGATAAGTAACACCAACTTCCATTTCTACCATGATAGCACAACGCACAATTTCTTCATAACTACTGATGTATCTTATAGCTAATGCACTTGGAAGATTTGGTTTTAATCCACTGAAGAATCGATCAACTTTACTTTCAGGTTGGATGATAAATCCAGATGCATACCTTGCAAGCCTTGTAAAATTCGCTTCGTATATACCAACAAATTCATCATCCTTTTTCTTGAGTTCAATATACTCCTTCTCCATCTTTGTTCGAAAAATACGAGGGAATTAATTATTGAAAAATAAGTTCTTGAACTCGTCCCATTCCATTGACTCAATTTCATCTCTTTGCCTCGTATTCTTGATAAGATTCCACCGTTGATCAGCTTCACCTTCCAAACGATATACTGCTAAGATGTCTTTATCATGTTCAGAACATTGAAGAACTGAAAATATCTTTTCAGTGGTACTGATCCATTGTTCAGCAACAAGTGGATCAGAAGACCCACTGAAAGAAGGTGGATGTTGCCTCATGAAGGAATCAATAGAATATTGTTCCCTTCTCTGCTCATTTGGAAGTCCAGAATGATTCATAGCTTGTGTAAGTATAGCAATAATATTTTTCACTCCATCTCCCATAACATTTGTTTGTTCAGGAGGAAAATCATTACATTGTCCATTGCATTGATCAACACAGTTTTTTCGGGTTCCATCCATCATCTAAAACCCAAAAAGAATAGTGTGAGAGGAAAAAATCATGATAGGGAAAACAACAGAATAAAGGGGGAGTACCTTCAATTTCTGACATCTTAGGTTTAATTCTATGATCGTTAGTGTAATTCTAGTACTATAACCTATACGTATACATAACCTTAGGGACATCCCTAGACATACCTTAGAAATATCTCTAGGGATCTCACTAACGTTTTCGCATCCTAGTTTTCAAAGGTTGACTAAACCTTTCCTCTGATACCAACTGTAGAGACATGAAGCTTGACGTACATGGAAATTACATTACTTTTTCCGAATACTTATTATATAACAAAAACAGACACACAAGGATTGTAATAGTTTAGTGTCTTTGGAAAATCGAAATATAATCTTCTAATCGTGGTGAAAGATCTTCAACATATCCCATAAAGATCTTCCTTTTTTACCTAAAACATTTCTTTATATGCTGGGGAAAAGAAAATATAAAAGGGTGAGCTCAAATGCTCAGTAAGGTTAAACAAACGAAATATCAATCACATCATATTCATAAAAACATAACATTTTGGAAATCTTAACCTGCAAAAGAGAGCATAATTTCATAACATGGGATAAATCATAGAAGTGAAATGAAATCCCAATAATCATAACTTAAAACATGAAACTTTGTGGCATACACAAATAATCATAGATAATAATATCTTATTAGTCAAGACTCATTTCAAAGACTATCTTAGTAGGGGAAGTCCATTTCTGAACCGAGTCACCCTCGTTTCAGTCATATTTCACTGAGCTGGTATAACCTACCATTCCAGCCATGTCTATCTCATTAGATATAAAATCTTTACCGAATGAATTGGAGGGAGATATAGGTCCCACACATCTCATAATGATACCATTCTTATGTGTTACACAAAATCATAAACCATACATCATAGCATAACCCATGTAATAAAAATGGGATTCCTAAACAACATGACATCATAAAACAATTCATATAAGATTAAGGATTTCATAAAAATATTTCCATCTAAACATAATCAAATCCATGTAATAATAGGGATAGAAACAAAACCCTATATTATCATAGATGGAAAATAATTTTGATAAAACACTTGAACTCTATTCTTGAGGAAAATATCTATTCTACATCAAAAACACTTTTCATTTTTTAACATGTCATAAAATTATAACTAAAAGAAGTTGATTAAAAATAAAATTTCAAAATTGTAAAGGAAGATTCTTGGAAATAATGTTTTAAAAATCCTTTCATGCCGTATAAGTTAAAAAAACATTTTCTCGTACTTTTGTCAGAAAAGTCAAAAAGTACCTCGTATGAAAAATGACAAAAGATTACTTTCATATCTTTTACTAAATACTCAGCGAAGGGTAAAATTGGATATAAAATATTGTAGAAGGATATAAATATTACATATTGGAGAATCATGGATGTGGATGATAAAATACTCCCTAGTAAATACCAAAGTATAAACAATCTATGATAAAAATGAGATTGTGATATTTCCCTTACCTTAGGTATGATTTGCTTTGTATGTGCCAGAAACTCCTGTATAATGATTTAAATAATGCCATTGACAAATTCCAGAATCATACTCATTGTTATTATATCATATATGGTTCACTTATGGCTTTATATTACCCGTTCTTTTGTAAATTCCATGTTTAAGAGTGTTTTGGGTAAAATCGTTTCATTTATTGTTCGTGTTTTAACTTGTAATTATTCATAAGATTGATTAGATCATGATTAATTAATTCCAGAATGTAAAACATAATATATATTCAGAATATATATATATATAATATATCAGTAAATGGAATGAAATACACCGTTCATGGAGACGGTAGACCGTAAGTACGCATGAACGCTGTTTTCTTTTCCTTATTGAGATGAATGGAATTAAGTAGATGACATAAATATATATACACATAAATCCAGAATCATTATTATGTCATATATTTCATTATTACTTTTTATATAAACATTATAATCATTCATGAATGGTCAATGTGGAGAATGTATCAAATCACGTCGTGGAGACGGTAGTCTGTACGTACGCATGAGCGATGATATTGTTCTCATGATTGTGGAATTCTATTGGAGTGTATGTATACTATTTAAGATTCAATATCACATTACAATAATCATATATAGTTATTATGTACACCATTATACCCATCCAAGTAAGGTGGTGGTGGAAAATAGATTACACCACGGCATGGAGATGATATTCCGTACGTACGCACGCGCGGTGATTTCATTTTCCGTAGGATGGATAGTTGGTGAAATAAAGTTGTTTCATAATTAAAATAACATATCAGTATATAAGTGATACTTATGTTATTACTTCATAATGAAACAACCTAAGAATAAGAAGTGGAAGAAGAAATAATGATGAAATAATCGGTAACAGACATTATCTCTTCTTTGAAGTGCTTCTTTGAGAGCCCCTTTTAGGGCACTGAAATAGGTCTTTTAATAAGACCAGATCCTATAGGAT
The DNA here is from genome assembly GCA_963277665.1 of Viscum album. Lineage (NCBI taxonomy): Eukaryota > Viridiplantae > Streptophyta > Magnoliopsida > Santalales > Viscaceae > Viscum > Viscum album. Next base: position 2,029,505,979 of record OY728151.1, on the reverse strand, counting down.
GTTCCTAGGAAGGTGTAGAGGATAAATTGGCAGGGTTTGGCCATGTTTTAAGGCTCAATGTGGTGTGAAGAAGAGGGGGAGGACGTGTCCTTTTTTAAGGGAGGAGAGGGGCACCTTTGGAATAACTAAAAATATTATTTTATTATAATGACAAATTCGGTTTTTAATAGCTCCAAATTGATATCCCTCGAAGATAAGGTGGGTAGGGGTCGAAATAATCTCATACAATAAAATTTAGACAAGTTTAGGTATCAAATATATCCTTATCATTTAGATTTAACTTTAAGTTAGATAATTTAACTTTCACCGTGTCTTCTTGTTTTCTTACACTACAAGGTTAATAAACACTCCTATATCAAGACAAATGAACCCCAAGTTGTTTATTATTAATATATGTAACCTTATATAAGTCATTTGAAAAACCTCAGATTTTTAAGAATAAAATAACAATTAATAAAATAATATTTGTTTTAAAAACTATTTTATGTTAATTTTGACACTATTTAGTAATTGATTTTTGTGAAAATCATAACATAATTATTAGTTCTAAGAACGTTAATTAAATAAATAATAACATGTCATACTAACCTATAAAATTAGTGGAATTCATAAAAAATCTTAAATTAAATTTATTTGGTTATTTATAAAATCAATTATGTCAATATTTCATTAATAAGACAATTATTGCATCATCTTTGTGTCATAATAAATGAGAATTATTTAATCCCTAAAAATTCTTAATAAATTTTTATGATGTATATAATTGTATTAGAGTTCTGGATACTATTCATGTTCTATGTTTCATGAAGGTTATCACTAAATTAAAATTATTATACTTATAAGATTTAAGAAAGTAACATGTTGTCACATTCTTTGGTTTTTATAATAATTAAATTATTTTCAGGGAAAAAAGTACATTAAATGAATCTAATATGAACCTTAGGTGATATGGGTTGACTTTTAGTCATCCAATAGGATTTTTACATGTGTTAGGGTTATTTTATAATATTATATTTACCATTAATTACCCGATTTACCTTTAACTATGGTAATAAAATTTACTGTAGTTACTATTCATAACTCCCAAAAATAAAAAGTATCTTATTAACATAATATAGATCCACTGATTCCAAATATGGAATCCATTATTCCAAATTCAATACACAAAAGTTGCAGAAATTAAATTAAAATTAATCCCGTTGTCGAAAGATAACGGGGTTTTCTTTAAAACATTGCAAAAGATTGAATTGATTTATCCTACGAATTCAAGGTAGAATCAATGCTAATGACATACATTATATTAAATGGTAAAAATATATTCTATTTATACTTTAAAACAATTCAATATTACAATTTAACCATATAAATTATTGTGATGAAAAATGTTGTTTTTAATTAAAATATAGCATGTTTTTACTATTCATCAAAATATGAAAGTTACCAGAATAATATGAAAAATTTATCCAAAGTAAACTTTTATTTCATGATTCCAAAGAAGAATTTTATTTTTTCAAATTAAACTTATAAACATTTCAATAACTATATTTAATGTGGGTGCGCCATCAAAAGGCGGGAAAACTGCATTTTTTTAAAAATACTTATTTTAACCGAAATATTTATTTTCTTCTTATACCATGTTTTAGAAAATGTGTAAGACAAATAATAATGTTATAAGATTCAAAATTTAGTGAATAATATTCATAAGTGCTATTTCATAATAATATTATTGTAATATATTGTTGTTTAGTAAAACCCGGTATTGCGTACAACACACGCTATCGAGGAAGGTCGCGATTGTGTGTAATGCAAGCCAAGTCAGGGTTGCCTGCTTTGCAAGAATCCTTCGTTGTTTAATATATCATAATCCAACCATATTTCATTTATACATTGAATATATATATATATATATACTCAATTTTGCGTAGAATAACTATTATCAAAATTGTGTGTAACACGATCCAAGAATAGTGTTGCGTATACTGCAAGCTAATACAGTGTTGCGTATAGCGCATGGTAATCATGGTGTAGCATACAACACAATACATTAATGAAATTAAAAGAATATTTTTCATAAAATCTTAGGGTGTTACATCTACCCTTTCGGTAGGAATCTCAGCAGATGACCCATCGGTCATTTTTTTTTCTTTAGTTGTACTTTCAGTTTCTTGTACATTACATTTGGGATTGTATTTTCGGCCCCTATTTACATTCATCACAATTTTGTTATACAATTTTACATGTTGTTTTTTCTCCTTATTGTGATATATTTTGTATTTTTTCTGGTTTTGAAGGAAATTCCTTTTTAGTTTTAGGGAATTATGCCTTTGGTGCATGTCGCCAGCCCCTGCCAATGGTAGGAAAGCTTCTAGTAGTCACGACACAGGACCCGGTGGACTTTTCGTGACATTACATCTATAATTAGATGATTTATAAACTATTTACACAATATTATGTAATTTTTATAATTAAATATTCCATACAATATAGTTATATTTATTTTTGAAAATTAAACTATGTTAGGAATACTTGGTATATGTTTAAATGACATATTCACCCTCTATGTCCATAATTCCCCCCCCCCCAAATAATGTTTTCAAATTTAATTAGAATCCTAATTTAGATTCATCCCACGTAAAATAAATAGTCCCCTTATAATATTTTTAAATTTAGTTTTTTTACATTCATTTATGATGTGAGGTTTCAACAGAGATGATTTAAAAAAATACATAGAGATCATTCATACCTCCTTCATGACATTCCTTTTACACATTCATATTCATTTCTCCATTTTTATGAATTAATATCAATATTAACACCATTTATTTATGAGAATATTATTTATATATAATTACAATGATTGATATCCTTTTGACATTATGGGATATATGAATTATTATTTCCTATCGTAATTTCATCTATTATGTAAACCCAATTTAGGGGAACATTCCTATTTATAAATTCATGGTAATAATAACCTATATAATATTTTTTAATCCACTAATAGTTTCAAAACCCCTAAATATTTTATTAAAAACACTATTACATATAATTCATAATAAAAATTATTTTTTATTTACATCCTTGAAATTTTTTATTAAATACATCATAAATATATACTCAAATCGTTCACTTGGATTCATTCTAAAATAAATATTTCTCATGAAATTACATAATGGAACTCCATGATCAAATTTTTTTTTTCAAAATTTATATCTTATTCCTCTTGGGTGTAATTATAATTTATCCGTCATTAAATCCTTGATATAATAATTTCTAAATCCACTACCATGTCCTATGTTTTTATCAGGGTTATGATTTATTATTCATTTGTTTAGAATTGTTGAATTTATTTGGAATATGATTTTTGTGTGATTTTTGGTTCATAAATAATATATCCCTCTAATTTAGTCGGTAATGTTTTTATATCATGAGATACCTTGTATGGTGCATGATAAGTTACCTTGTAAAAATTATTTTATGTTATGGGTGGGATGGAAATTATATATTCCTCCAATGAAATAGGTAATGAAAAATCTATAATTGTATGCTATGGGTGAAATTTGGGGGTATATCTAATCCAAAATTATAATTTTTGACATTTTTTTAGTAAATGTAAGTGAAAATTATCCAATACAAAATCATATTTCACTATGTTTATATAAATACAGACAAAAATGAATCAACCATGGAACATTTTCCACCATATTTATTGTAATAATAGTGATCCTAATTTAAGAAGGTAGTTTTTAAACATTATTAAGATGATCATTGGGATTGATTTATGATCTTTTTTATGATATAACATCATACATTATTTCTATCACTATATGATTCCATGATTATATGCTTATATATCATCATAACATGTTTCAAGGATTATGATCACTATCATTATCAAATAGTGTTTTAAATGTTGACTAATATACTATTATTTATTTTCATATATATTCACTTATTTTTATTTCCATTTCACCATTTTCATTATATATTTTCACATGGTATCATATGAATTATTTATATTTTTATGGAAGTTTAGAAAAGTTTGTAGTGTTGTAAAAAATAATTTTTTTAAAAAATTATGATGACATATTTATGTATATTATATTCTAATGACACAAGAACACTAGATATTTTCTTTGTTTCGTTGGAAATGTATTATATATATCTTGAATTATGTTATATTCAAGAAAATGGTCTTTATCGTTGTTATCAGAGCGCATTGTAGTTATATTCAGAGAATATGATGACATAATGGAATTAAATACCATAAGGATAAGTCTAATGGATAGATGTATTAGTATTCTAACATCCATTAATTTTGTTAATATAAATAGTGTTTTTCTTTTAAAAAAACAAATCATCCATTCTTGAATAATATTAGTGGATTATCGCTATGGAATATATGAACCTAGTGGTTATAAACAAAAAAATTGATTGTTTTGAATTATGAAAATCTTCACTTGGTGCGTGAAAAGAAGCCATAACTACACACATAGTTTGTTACTTCGAATGGATATGTACTATTCAATCACGTTTAATTTATATTTCACTATAAATGATTTATTATATTATAAAATTAGGTTATTATATATAATGGAACCCAACATTAAGAATCATATATTGATCCATATATTATTTAGGTTTATGTATAAGATAATATGGTAGTTATAATAGTTATCCTTTTTTTCTGTATTTTCTCACAATTCAATTTTTCTGTAAATATTGATTTACATTGATGCAATTGTTTTGTATTAAAAATTAATGGAAAATGGATATATATGATAATAATTTTTGTAGTGTATAATATATTAAAGACCTATCAACTTGGATAAAATTGGTAATTTAGATCCTCATTAAAATTATGAATCAAATATCATGATAAATGAATAATAATTTTAGACTCTATAAAAATTAAAACTCATTTATTAAGAAATGGAACTGGATAAATATGAGATTAAGTTTTGATGCTGATTAAAGAAAAAATATTAAACATGAAACAATTCGAAAATGTGGGAATAATACTTGAAGGGATTGGTTTACAAGACAAAATTGTCATAAGAGAATATAAGGATTGTACATTGAAATAATTATATTATGTATTGGTTATGAAGTTAATAAAATTAAGTTTATTGTATAATATCGAATGAGGCAAAAATTGGTATATTGTGAATAATGAAAAATGAATCCAATACCTGATAGATAATTGGGGTAACAAAAAATAACCCACCATTTAAATAATTGGATTAAAGGAAATAATCTGATATATATTTAAAATATAATTTTTCATGAATGAATTTGAGAAAATTCAAACTCACCCTAAAAATTTGATTTGATGTCATTGTTTTATATTCGAGTCATGATACATATACATGGATATTGTCAATAAATATTTAATCATCAACACATTGATTTGAATTAAAAATAATAAATCTTGTGATATTAATGATGTTTATTTAATGTTTTGGAAATTGTTCTTTGTGATAATATTAATATTCATCCACATAATTGAATAAATGGTAATTCTAAAATGGGTTCATTCTCTTCACCATGAGGAATAATTATCGTGAATATAAATATGAATTTTTATTAACTGACGATAGTACATGATGGTTTATTAATAAAAAATATATTAAAAAAATATAATATGGGTACGAACCCCAAATTATTATTAAATATTTCTTAACATTATTTGATCATAATTATGATTATGTTTATTTCAATAAGAATGTAATGCTTTTTTGTAATTAATTTTTATATAACTGTATAAATTATATGTACCTTCACATTTATCTTATAGATACCCATATCAAACATTAAAAAAATTATTTAAATTTGAATAATATAATGAATCATGATTACAATATTTTTCCTGCTCTAATTATTTCATAATTTATCTATATATTGTCTAAACACAACACAGAATGAAGAAATGTGTATTTTTTGTGGAAATAAATCATCGCCATTGATATTATAGGTATGAGTAAGAGTTATTTATTTATGAAATATATTATGAAATATTTTTATAGAAATGTTATTTTAAAATAATTTACGATTTTTTTTAAATATTCATATTTTTTATACATTATATGTTTTATTAAAAAATGATATATGTATTATTATTAAAACATATTAAAAACATATATATATTTTATTAATGGTTGTATTATTAGTGTCACATAGAAATTAAGAATATGAAAAATCTATTTTTTAAGAGTAGATATCTAATAAGGAACATCTCTAAAAAATTATTATTTTTATTTAAAATTAATTATTTTAAAAATTTAAATTTAATTTGAAAATAATATTTATATATTTCAATTTATAGTGAAAAAAAATATCGTATGAAGAATTTTGGGAATTTTTAAAAATAAAAAATATTTTTTGGTGATTTGAAAAAAATAACGCTTTTATTAATAACCTTAATTTCATATTACAAAGTTGTTTTTAAAAAATTATATATATAAAAAATTTATGTTTAATACATAATTTAATGAATCTATATATACAATGATCAATTTATAAATCTAATTAATATCATTTTGAAAATCATTCAATATTACATTGAAAAAAAATTCCATCCGTTTAATGAATTTTTTTATCACATTGGGAAATTATGTTCTGTGATTTATTAAATTTTTGAAAAACCCTTCAATGAACAATAATAATACACTGAAAGTAATTTAAAATTATAATTGATAATTTTTTCTTATAAATTTATAGTATTCATAAAAATAAAATTTTTAGGACTATTTGTTTTTCCACATTACACGAACCGCTGTTATGAATAATTTCCCAAAAATATTAATTTAAATTTTCAAAATTATTATGATATAAAATATACTTTTTTTTAATATTATCATTATGGGTAATTTTATATTATTACATATGAAATTTTGACTTATTCAAATTACAATTATGTTAGTAAAAAAGTATTTTGAATTAATATTTTACTTATAATATAAAATCCAATTCAAATAAATTAAATTAATATTCATAAAATATTATATCTTAAATTGTATGGAATTTTTCTTAAATATTACATATTCTTTTTTCTTCTAATTAGAATTCACATTAGAGTATCTTAAGAGTTTTGTGATTTAGATAATGAGGAAATACACTAGAAATGTATTCTCGTATATTACAAGTGGACACTGATACATAGTTTCAGTTATTAAAATGAAATAATAATCTTTAATTTAAAAAAGATTTTGATTTTTATGAAATGAATTCACAATAATCCACATAAAATCATTCGTTTCACTTTTCTCCCTTTAATCCTATGGAAAAAATGAAAATATTGGATTTGAAAACAATGATTAGTAAGGGACACACACAAAAGGTAAAATTTTTGTATTTTATAAATAAAGAACCCATGAAACAATCATAATTTTCTTTTAGCCCCATAAAAAATCCAATATATTACTCTAGAAATATTATTATTTATTAATATTTTTTATTAAAATATTAACATAATCACAATGAAATAATTAATAACAGATATAGATATCAGTGGACATAATTTTTCTTTTCATACATATTATTGGAATAAAAATGTGATCGACTTCCCAAAATGTCACTCTTACAAATGGAATGACCATACTATCGACTTCCATTCCAAATTCAATAGAGGGTTATCACACAACCTCTCATCATTATTTTTTCAAGGAACTAAACAACGTTGGTTTATCACATAATTTTTTTTAATATGTCTATGTACCATTATATAATTACAGCATATAAATGATTTAAATTTTTAGAAAGTCAATATTAAAATTTCATTTCATCTAATATGAAAATATTTCTTTTTACATAAAAAATTAATCCATTTAAAAAACAAATTTTCAGAAATATAATATCCTAAAAATGAAAAATAGAGTTTCTTATTTTCTCAGAAAAACATTCATTCTAGGTGAGTAATACAAATATAAAATAATTTTTATAGAGATAGTGAATGTATTTCATTGTATTATTTAAAAGGAACATTTATTTTTTATTTGGTAAACAAAGTGAATTGTTCCATATCAAAATCAATAAATGAATTTTTTTTATATTTTTTGAAATAACTAAAAAAACATAAGATATTATTTATAATCATTTTATAACCATATAAATTAATATATAAAATAATATCGTTAGAATTTACATTGAGGAATATAATTTTAAATTAAATATTTTTTAATTTAAAAATACAATTTTAAATTAATGTTTCATATAACACACTGAAATTTTCGTAATATAATATCCATGAAGTATTGACATTAATAAAAAATTTAATAACTGAAGATTAAATAATTTAAAGAGGTGACATGTCAAATGGTCTGTATATATTTCTCATAAATTAAGGTGGGTGTATAACATTATATTATTCCTTAATTAAAGGGGATGGAGATGAAGACCTATACCTTATGTCTGACACCTCACATAAAATATATATCATCCTAAAAAATAGGTCAATTATCTATAGTCATGAAAAAATTATTGTTTATTATTCCCCAAATTTCATTTATTATCATCTTATATATATTACATAAATATTCAAGATGATGTCATACATTTTGACGACATTCAGTAATTTAATAAAAATTGAATTATGAATGATTTCATTTGTAAAAGTTGTTATTATTCTATAATATATATAATAATATTCGTTAAATATTAATTTGGTTTTTAAATACTTTATTCTAATAAATCCCTTTATTTTATTTGGATCTAAAAATGAATTATATTTTAGTCATAGAGATAGTAAGTCATACGTATTGAAAAGATAAAGTTAAAATATTTCATAGACCATTACAGAAAGAAAGTAAGTCTTATTTATTCTTTATAGAATGATATTAATATAATTAATATCATATTAATCATTTAAATATACATATATATACCATCCTTGTGATGCGGTGATGAAAAAAATAATCTCATTACTTTAAGGAGATGAAGTTCACACATACACAAAAACAAAATTATCATTTTTTTTAATAAAATAATTAGAATAAAACTGCTATATTATTTTTTTATAATGATAATATTTTCCATAATATAATTTATTAACTTTAATTAACTCATTAAAACCTATCTTCAATGATGGCGATGGAAAACAATTCATTGATTCATGTGGTGGTAGTCCCTCGTACACATGGTTGATGAGTTAATTCCACATATGATGGAAAAAGATATGGATATCAGTGATAATTTTTAAATAAAACGATTTAAATATATTTTGGATATTGGATATCTTATTTTATCTTGGAATATTAATATTTAAAATAAGTGGAAGAAGAAATATAATATAAACACTTAACTAAAAATAATAAGTCTTTTACAGATAATCTCATATAATTAACACCTTAATACCTAAAAGGTAAAATTTATACAAGAAATATGGACCCATTAATCTATTTTAGGATTATATTTATTTCTTTGGGATGATATTGTACAAAAAGGATTTCAAATACAGTGAAAATCGATGAAGTTGTTCCCTTTTATAAAAGTGGGTAGGTGTACTCTTGGAATTTATAAAAATATTAATTTTATATAAATTAACATTATATTAGTAATGGAACAAAAATTATTTATTTATAATATATTATTACTAGGTATCTTTACATATTCATACAATTTAAAAAATACATGTTTTTGTTAGTTGTTTTTATTTTATTTGTGTTTTAATAATTATTTAATCCCATTAACTCTTACTTAGATTTCATGTAATTTACAATATTATTGTTAATAAATATTTTATAAAATTACAAATTAAAACTAAATGAGTCATTTGAGACATTTGAAGCCTTGCTAAATATTTTTGTGGAATATTAATTTTTGATTAAATTTATGTTATTTAATTAAATATTTTATTTTTTAATATATCAATAATGTCAATTTTGATAGTATTCAATACTTCACTTTTAAAAAATATCAAGAAAAATTATATTTTAAATCCCACTATATTAATAAATCATTAAGAATCTACTTTGGTCTCTAAATTATGTTTATGACATAAAATTTATAAAATTTATTTATTTTAATATTTTTAATATAATATATTTGATATTTGATTTAATAAAACAGTTCATGCATCATCATTGTATAAGAATTTAATATAATTATTTTTATCTTAATGACTAAAAATAAATTAATATGGTAAAAAAATATTATATCTTTAAAAAATTATATTTTTAGTCTAGATGACCCCCTATATAACCCCATATTAAAATTATTTCACCCCATAAAAACAAAATTATGAAAAAATATCATTTCTTTGAATATAATATATTAATTTTATTAAATTATTCAATGTGGATCCAAGGTCTCAAAAAATATATTCAACGATGAATTTTTACAATAAATCATTCTATAAAATTAGAAGAAGTTTTATAGAAATATTATTTTATTTATAATATTGTTTTACACATAAAATTTGGATTTAACCATATCTATGGTAATATAAATTATAAATGATACTATTAAAATTTTAAAAAAATACAGGAGTCCAATTTACATAATTTCAAACCACCAAAATAATAATTTTTAATAATGTATTTAAATTTCAAAACATGTAGTTGGATAATATTAATTTAAAATTAATAACATTGACAGGGTGATAAAATTGGTAATTAAAGTGAGAAATATTGAATGACTGAAATGTTTTTATATCAATATTTAATTTGAAATAAAATAAAATAACGTAAATGTAATTAAATGATATTAAATATACCTATTTATAGTTTAAAATCCATTTTAATATACAGTAACAGTATATGTTATTAAGTTAAAAAAGATTTTTTCAATTAAAATATAGTATTTTTCATTATTCATCAAAACATAAAATGTGTTAGAAAAAAAATCAACCAAAGTAAATATTAAAATTCCACCTTAAAAAAATAAGACTAGTTTATTATATATAAATTTTAAATTTATAAATAACTAAGCATATAATAAGAGTTCCATCAAAAGTCATGAAAACAACATTTTAAAAAAGTAAATATTTTTTGCTTGAATTTTGATTTATTCTTATATAATTTACATAAAACATAATGGATGAATTTTAAATATCTCAATTAATATTTCATATATTAATTTCATTAATATAATCCAATAAAGGGAATTTTTTTAATTTATTGGTTTAAAACACATTTTAAACACAAAAATAATTTTTTAATGAAAACATATCGTTTAAAATAGTTGTTCGTTCCTTTTATAATTAATTGGTCATAAAATTATTCGTATATACATGTGTAAGAAATATTTTATTATTTTAATTAATCTTTTATATTCCCTTCATTATTACAGATAGGATGTAACAATATCATTTAAATACAAAATTTAAATTTTTTCATTTAAACATGATGTGCGTTTTTTATTGTTTATCTAACATAGTATATACTTTTAATCATGTCATGATGTTACACCCTACTGTATTTAACAAATTTAATAACTCAAACTAGATAATTATGTTGGAATCTAGTGTTTTATAAATCAAAATTCCATAACTAAAATCCAATATCTAAACAAGGAAAAATAAATTATACACATTAAAATTAATAAATGGATATATGATGTTTACTCATGATAAATCACACATGGGTTAAGTGTAAGAAAATATGAAAATGGAAGAGAAAACAATGTATCTCATTCTGATAGAGAGTGTAGAGACCTGTATCTTGATGTACATGGACATTACATTACATTTTCTGAAAACATAGTACATAACAAAAACACACACACAAGGATCGTAATAGTTTAGTGTCTTTGGAAACTCGGAATATAATCTTCTAAACGTGGTGAAAGATCTTCAACATCTCCCATAAAGATCTTCCCTTTTTTTTACCTAACCTTTCTTTATATCTGGGGGAAAATAAAACATAAAAGGGTGAGCTCAAATGCTCAGTAAGGGTAAACAAAAGAAATATCAATCACATCATATACATAAGCACATAAGTTTTGGAAATCTTAACCTGAAAAAGAGATCATAATTTCATAACCTGGGATAACTCATGGCAGTGAAATGTAATCACAATAATCATAACTTAAAACATTAACCTTTGTGGCATACACACATAATCATATAGAATCATTTCTTGTTAGTCAAGACTCATTGCCAAGACTATCTTAGTGGACAAAGTCCCTTTTTGAACCGAGTCACCCTCGTTTCAGTCCTGTTTCACTAAACCGGTATAACCTACCATTTCAGCCATGTCTATCTCATGAGATATAAAATCTTTACCCAATGAATTGTAGAGAGATATAGGTCCCCCCCATCTCATAATGATACCATTCTTATGTGTGCCATAAAATCATAAATCATACCTCATAGCATAACCCATGTAATAAAAATGGTATTCTTAAATATCATGACATCATAAAAAAATTCATATAAGATAAAAGAATTCATAAAAAATATTTCCATCACAACATAATCAAATCCATGTATCAATAGGGATAGAAACAGAGCCCTTAATTATCTTAGATGGAAAATAATTTTGTTAAAACACTTGAAATCCATTCTTGAGGAAAATATCCTTTCTACTTCAAAAACACTTTTCATTTCTTAACATGTCATTAAATTAAAACTAAAATAAGTTGATTAAAAATAAACATGAAAACTTGTAAAGGAAGCTTCTTGGAAATAATGTTTTAAAAATCCATTCATGCCGTATATGTTAAAAAACATTCATCTCGTACGTTTTTCGGAAAAGTCAAAAAGTACCTCGTACGAAAAACGACAAAATATTTCTTTCATATATTTTACTAAAAACACAACGAAGGGTAATATTGTATTTAAACAATTGTATGTGGATGGAAATAAAATTATATATTGAGGATACATGGATGTGGATGATAAAATTCACCCCAGTAAATACCAAAGTATAAAAAATCTCGGATAAAATGAGATTGTGATATATTCCCTTACCTTAGGTCGGATTTGATTCGTAAGTGTCTGAACCTCCTGTATAATGATTTAAATAATGTCATTGACTTATTCCAGAATCATAATAATTGTTATGATATCATATATGGTTCACTTATGACTTTATTTTACCTGTTCTTTTTTAAATTCCATGTTACAGAGTGTTTTGGGTAAAATCGTTTGATTTGTCGTCCGTGTTTTGACTTGTAATTATTCATATGATTATGTAGATCATGATTACTTAATTCCAGAACATGATTTATATATAATATATATTCATAATATACATATATAAAATAAATCAGTAAATGGAATGAAATACACCGTTCATGGAGATGGTAGGCTGTACGTACTCATGAACGATGTTTTCGTTTCCTTATTGAGTTGAATGGAATTAAGTATATGACATACATATATATACACATAAATCCAGTATCTTTATAATGTCATATATTTCATTATTATTTCTTATATATACTTTATAATCATTCTTAAATGGTTAACATGGAGAATGAATCTCATCGCGTCGTGGAGACGGTAGTCCGTACGTACGCACGAGCGATGATATCATTTCCATAATTATTGAATTGAATTGGAGTGGATGATAAAATATATCAAAATCATTATTATGTTATAATAAATCTATATAGTTATTTTTTACACCATAATACCCATCCATGTATGGTTTTGGTGGAAAAGCAGATTACACCACGGCGTGGAGATGGTATTCCGTACGTACGCACACGCGGTGATTTTGTTTTCCGTAGGATGGATAGAAGGTGAAATGGGGTTGTTTCATATTTATAATAACAAATCAGTATATTAGTGATACTGATGTTATTACTTTATAATGAAACTACTAAAGAAGAATAAGTTGAAGAAGAAAGAAGCTTGAAAGAATCGGGAGAAGAAATTACCTCTTCTACGATACGCCTCTTTGAAACCTCCTCTTACGGCACTAAGATTGATCTTTAAAGAAGACCAGAACCTCTAGGATGCTTCTAGGGAAGTGGAGAAGATAATTTGGCAGGGGTTGGCCGAGCTTGAAGGCTCAAAGTTCTGTGAGGAAGAGAGGGAGGAGGTGCCCTTTTATATGGGAGGAGAGGGGCACCTTTGGAATAACTAAAAATATTATTTTATTATAAAGTCAAGTTCGGTTTTAAATAGCTCCAAATTGATTTATTTTGTGGCTAATGTGGGGATGGGTCTCAATACTCTAATAAAATAGAATTTAGACAAGTTTAGGTTCCTATTTTAACCTTATCATTTATTTTTTACATTAAGTTAAATAATTTTACTTTTACCGTGTCTTCTTGTGTTCTTACACTATAAGGTTAATAAACTTACTATAAGAAGCCAAACGAACCCCAAGTTTTTTATTATTAATTTATATAACCTTATCTAATTCATATGGCTGAACCATAGATTTTTAGGAATAAAAAAAATTAATAATATAATATTTGTTTTAAAAACTATTTTATGTCAATTTTGACACTATTTAGTAATTCATTTTTGTGAAAATCATAACAGAATGATAAGTTCGAACACAATTAATTAAATCAATACTAAATGTCATATTAACCTAGAAAATTATTGGAATTCATAAAAAGTCTAAAATTATAATTATTTGGGTATTTATAACATCAATTATGTCAATATTTCATTAATAAGATAATTACTGCATCATCATTGTGTCATAAATAAATTAAATTTTTTAATCTCTAAAAATTAAAAATAAAATACAATTATGTACGAAATCTTTTTATCTTTCTAATTAATATTTATAGTCGAATTTATCTTATGTATAACCCCATATTAAAAAGGTATTAGTAAATAAACTTTGATTTTAACTCTTTTAACCCTTCTTTAAATAAATTAATAATAAATGTCCTAATCTAATCCAAGTGGGCCTAAATGGTCATATTTTATTCCTAAGTTTGTATTTGGTCGAATTACACGTGTCCAATAGAATTAGGACATGTGTTAGGGTAATAATAATATCATTTCTACCCTTAATTACCGTATTTACTTTTAACTGTGGTAAAAAAAGTAAAAAGTTACTATTCACCTAAAAATTATTTTCATCTCATTGAACCACATTTTACTTACTAACATCAACTGTGTCTCTCGGATTTTTGAAATTCCACTCACAGAAGCGGTAAAATTATGTTTTATGAACAATTCAGTTTTTTTAACTACCACTTAGTGGTTTCACTATTCATCAAAAATTGAATGTTTTCATAAAAATACCAAAAATTAGGTCTAAGCTATATTTGATATTATGAACTCAAAAATGATTTCTATTTTACTATATTCAAAAAATATCAGTTGCATTAATTAATTTAAAAATTAATTCCCGTCGTCAAAACAAATAGCATGTTCTTAAGAGAGAATAACTATCAAAAGATTGTCACTTGTTTATGTCTGGTTTAAATGTGAAATTACATCCAATGACCAACATTGTATTAAATTGTAAAAATATATTCTAAATATACTTTAAAACCTATCAATTTAATAATTTATCACTATTAATTATTTCGATTGAAAAAGTTGGTTTTAATTAAAATTTAGTAATTTACACTATTCATCAAAATATGAAAGTTATCCAAAAATCACCAAAATTTCACCCTAAGCTAATTTCGATATTACGAATCCAAAAATAAATTCCATTTTGAAAAATTAAATTTACAAAATTTCAAAAAGTGGTTATTACTATTCATAACGGCTAGTTTTAATAATATTTTAATAGCATATTGTTGTTTAGTGAAACTCGTTATTGCGTACTACACACACTATCGAGGAAGCTCGCGATTGCGTGTAATGCAAGGCAAGTCAAGGATGCGTGTTGTGCAAGCTCCTTTTGGTGTAGCGTACAACACAAGACATTAGTGAAATTAAAAATAATATTTTTCATAAAATCTTGGGCTGTTACAGAGAGTGATAGAGACCATGGTCATGATGAAGTTACCAATAATAAAAACCCGTGATAGATACCATGTTCTTTGATTTATTTGCATGAAAATAAAATGGATTAGTTTATTTCATCAGGATAATTTTCATGGATTTGAGGAATTATTTTTCTACATATATTATGAACATAACGACATATACTTCCATGAAATTTATATTTCAATCCTTTAGTTAATTTCTTCCAATATCCATCTTTCTTCCAAATGATGAGTATTCAAGATGAAATTTTCATGCTTTAAAAGTAAAATTAACCTCTATGAACCACATAATACTAAAAATAATATCACTATATTACTACTATATTTTGGAATTAACGACCAAAATTAGTAAAATATGATATGATAATTCTCCCAAAACAATAAAACCTTATAGGGAAAAAAATTATATCAATACCTAAAATTAATGAGTAATATCCAATGGTATAAAGAGACTATTCAAAAAATAACTATCCATAAACCAATTTAATAATATATTATAATAATACTAATATATATATATATATGATGACATCTAATTCCGTGGTACATTTCAACATTTATCTCCAAATGACATTAATTACAAAGGAATTCTTTTTTAATATGTAATTTCACTATTAATCATCATGACACTCTAACCATTGAAAAATTATGTCCAATCATCCTAAATCCAAAATAAAATCATATATTATTTCATAATTTTATTTAATATATAATTATATAATAAAATCCAATGTTATTCTGTTACCTCAATCATAACGAAATGTGAGATTAGTAAATAACATACAAAATAACATTTATAACATAATAACCAAATAATATTACAATACCTTCCTAAAGTGGAACTCATAATATCTAATAAAAAAATTTCTCCAATATTTTTACACACCACCTTGATCTTACTAACTCGAACAAATCTACCAAATTCTTCTATCAACATTCTTTGTTAAATTATATAGGTCATGGCATTCCAAAAAGTCCAAATCTAGTTTCCCAAATAAGAGATCCAAAGGTGTCCAACAAAGAAGAGGAGGTGACCACACCCTTTACTAACAAATGTACAAGGATAGGTATAATTATGCAATCAAATTTTTATTCATGACTGTTTATACAATAGAATTAACTGGATTAAATTTCTCATCCATGGAAATGTTTTCTGATAGTGTTATCATAATATTTTAATTCTTATTATATATATGTTTAATATCATTTTTACCCATTTTAACATTTACTACGTGGTATGGAAGGTATATTTATTTTGTTTACTACATGAGGTACTTTTTATCTTTTTCGAAAAAAGTACGAGAAGATTGTTTTTTAACATATAAAACATTAATGGATTTTTACGATATCATAATGAATAATTTCCATGAAAATTCCTTTACCATATTTAAAGTATATTTCTAATTATATTATTATATTTCAAAATTGAAGGAAATTTTTAAAAATGAAATGTGTTTTGATGTAGATGGATATTTTCCTCAATATTTATGTTTAAGTGTTTTTTAAATGTTATTTTCCATATATGATTACATAGGGTTATGGTTTTATCTATATTATTAATTTGATTTGAATGAGTTTATTATGTAATTATTTTTACTAATTATGAATTTCATATTTGTATTATGTTATGATGAAGGGATGTTTATGAATCCTATTTTATTACATCAGTGATGCTATGATAAATTATATATGTTTTCTTCCACATGTTGGAATGATTTTATTATGATATGCGAGAGACCTATATCTCTGTCAAATTAATTGGGTAACGATTCATATCCCATGAGATAAACCTGGCCAGAACAACATGTAAATACGGTTCAGTAATATAGGGATGAATATGAATGTTTATTCAGTTCGTCAATACATAGAAGGAATGAAACCTAAACCCGGTTTAGTAATGAAATTTTCCCACTATGATGTTCTTGGTAGAAATTTCATGGTTACTGTGGAAATCATATTATGTTCTTATTAGGATTCAACAATTACATGTTTTATGAAAATTATGTTCTATCTTTTTATGTTTTCCTTTATGATCTATTCCTTATGTACTACCTATATATATTTCATGACTCATTATTTTGATTTTTAAACATTACTTTCATGTTTTTACATTATTATATTTATAGTTTATTAATTTTCCTTATGGATACCCTTACTAAGCCTTTTATATCACCCATATTATGTTTTTTTCTATGATATAAATATAATATTTATGTAGGAATAGAAATGTGTAAGAACATTATGCGAGATGTGGAAGATCATTCAGAGAGTTAATGATTATGTTCTGAGTTTCCAAAGGCATTAAACTAACAATGTATTCGGGATTATATTTTTGTAATGTATGAAGTATTATTAAAAAAATTAATGTCTATGTATGTCATTATGGGAACATTATATTTTAATTAGATGATTTCAATATGTTAAAAATATTATTTCATGTGTGTTGTTTCATGATGAATTCATGGAATGATAATGAAACCCATATCTTTTCCATGATTAATTCAGTAATGAAATTTTTATGAATTCCAATTATTTTAATGGGATCAGATATATTGAATGTTTTATGATATAATGGGACATATATATTATATATTTTTTACCTGATTGGTGGGACCTATATCTCTATACAGTGTATTGTGTAATGATAAATGTTATAGGATCTTAAGGGATAAATTAAATGTTATCTGTAGTAGAAAATAGGAAAAAGATGAGGTTATCCCAATCCCAATGTAGGTATATAGGTTGTTATATTAATCACAACATGTTTTAAAACACTTTTTTGATATCATAGACATATTATTTTTAATATTCATGTGTATGAAAAAAATCTATTTCTTTTGCATATTTTATGTCCTCTTGTCCCATTCTATTGTATTATATTTTGATTCATGTTAAAAAAATCATTATTTTTTCCATAACTCACATTTATGATCTATTATGTAAAATGTAAATTTTTGAGATGTTATCATCAATTTTATTACCCATATGCTTGAGATAATTTGATATATCCATTTTTAACCTTTACTAGGATTCTGAGCTCAACCATTTTCTTCTCTCCATTCCACAGGATATGATGAAATTTATTATGTATGAAATTCATACGTAGGATGATTGTTATGATATAAATATTAGGGCATGACATATAAATCATATGGGATAATTGTTTATGTGTCGATGATTCCAATGGCAATAGAACTATCACAATTTGGAATCAGTCATTATATAATATATTGAATATTCATCTACTAAGATGTAATATTTTTGTGTGATATTGTTTCTTCTATAAAGTTGTTATTAGAGAATTATTTTTTCAATCATTTGAAAATAAGTATTACAATACAATTTGAGAACCATACAAATAAATGTATGTATATAAAAATATCATAGAATTTTGGTTTTTGATACTGCACATGGTATATAATAAATTATATCACAATCACGACACATCAAGATTATTTGGTTTTTTAAATGATGTACCATGGAGAAATAATTCTAAAAAAGTAAATCTAGGCTTGATTCAAGTGCAACCTAGTTCATTAACATGGGCTTTACTGCACACCATATTTGGAACTCTCAATGTTTATGTTTTTAAAATTCAACAACTATATATGATCTATAATGAATTATTTGAATAATGGATAACCTAGATTAAACTAAAAGATTCATGGACATAAAATAACATGTCATAATTTTGACACCATTGAAGTGATTTATCAGGATAATTATTTTATCATTGGTAATAATTATACCCCATACTATGTTACTTTTAGATTTATAAAATTTGTAGGAACCTAAAATAATTTTGTTAATAATGAATGTTTTAGAATATTAGATAAAGAGAAATATTAGAGGGATTATTATACATATGAATATTTTTATTATTCTAAAAAACATGTAATAAGATAAAAATAACTATTAGGACCTTAACAATCTTCTTCACTCACTAATAATGAGAAGGATATTTGTAATTGATTGTTCAGAAGGTGGAGACTATGGATGTATGAGGATTATGTTTCCAATATTTCATAAATGATGGATGAATAATTCTATGGAATGGGCCAGATGAACAAGAATACTAATTAAGTGTTGAAAATAATGACATTAAACAACTAACTCTAGAGGAAAAATGAAATATACAATTAATGAATTGGACAATAAAAATCGGCTCCCTATTGTATGATCAATCGTAAATTGTTAAATTTTTAATTAATGTGAATTATAAAAATTGATTTCTTAGGGTGAATGGTTGCGAATATAATTAATAAGTTTTAATGAGTAATGATTATACATTTGATTATAAAGATAACATGAATTATTAATTAAAGGTATAAGATAAAATAATAATATATTTTTTATTAAGAATATGAAGAATGATGGAATTGTGGTTATTGAATCATAAGTTATGTGTCATATTTATTATTGTATGCCTATGTTATTGTGGAATATGATAATTAATCCTTGTTAATTGTTATGGAATGATGTGAAATAATTCATGTGATAGTTATTTGAATTTCAAGAGTTATTTTAAATGATTCATGATATATATCTAGATTGTATAATAAATTTATCCATTTTTTAAATTTAACTAGTATGATGAATGAAAAGGATGTCCATGATATGTTATTTAATGGAAATGGTATACATTATTATCAAAACATGATTATAGGAAGATGAACCATATTATGTTCATGTTTTTGACTATATGGTGTTTAGTTTTGAAAATGAGAATATTGATATGGTTATTGAAAATTTTATTGTATTAATGAATAAAAAATGATAAATAATTTGATGATGGTGTGGGTTATGTTATAATTGATGTATTTTACTGTTTTATTGTATTTATTGAATATATTCAATATATTATTTTTTATTTATGAAATAAGGAATCATGTTTGTTTTAATTTTTGTTTTTGGATAACAATTCTTATTACCAAGAATTAAGAGAATATATGACTAAGGTAATTAAATATTTTAAGGATACGATTTAGATAAAAAAAATTATATTTGGGGGGAAAATGGTCTATTGAGTAAGCTAAATTTTGATACCATTATATTAAATTTACAATTGAAGAAGGATCTTAAGGTTAACCATTTTAGGAATAGATTAATATTAACATAGGATGTTATTTTAGATATTTAGGTATAATTTACCCTTTGATTATTTATATATACAAGATAAATATTGTTAAAAATTTTGTTTTGGAAATTACAATAAATAGAATGATTGACTTATCATTATTTTAAGTATTATATGATATTTTAGTTCTTTAGCCATAACAACTAAAACATCATTTCATAGATTTAGATTTGTTGCGGAAATTGATGAAGAAGAACCAATGGATGACATTATTAAAATTTTATTTTGGAATGTTGATAAAAAGATATTTGATACCCCTGTAATTTTTTAAAGTATAGGGAAGTTATATTATTTTTTATTGATTCCAAATACACTCTCCATGTTTATGACTGGTTCTATGTTTCAATTATGAGAAAGTATATACCTAATCCATAACATGGGTTAATCATAGACCTGATTCTAATAAAAAATATATATTATTAACATGGAAAACGAATTGAGATTATAGATTGTATATATAATGTTATATAAAATAAGACCACACACCTAGTCAATGTTTTGGGGTGAAACAACATACAATAGGATCCTACATGGGAACCTAAAGGTGTAATGTGGTGTCGTAATCCGCAATTTTATGTGACTATTCTATATAATTTATCATAATAAGTTCATTTTATTCGAGGTAAAATGTAACATCATGAGTTTTTAGGAAATATTTCCATCAAATAAATATAATTTACTTGTTATCTTCCAGTGCACACAACACCATGTTCTAACGGAACATTACATAATAATTGAATATTATTTTCAAATTTTATTGTCATCTCTTAGACATTTGAATAATGGTTAGGAATATTATTCACAAAAGTATGAAAACATTTTGTTTACACATTTATATAAAATATGTTATTTAGTGACCAAAAAAATAAAAATTAATATAATAACATTTTGAAAAGAATGAATTTTTTGAATGATTACTTTTTATACACAAAAATTCACATTACCAAAATATATTAATTGAATAAATTATTTATTGAAATATTTTAATGACATGTTTAAATAATATATTTGAATGCATTTTAAACATCCATTATTTGAGAATTATAAACATTAGTTAATTATAACAAAAAAATTTCACTTTCAAAATTATTTAAAAAATAGTTTTGATGAATATTAAAAATTTATTATTGTATTATTTATTAGAAAATATTGAATAATTAATTTAAAAAATAAACTTAATGTTATATATCGTTAAATCAAAATTATATTGGAGTGACTCCTTTAGAATTTTTGGGATTGATAATATTTCTGTCAATATAAAAAATGTGTTTTTATTAAAATGTGTTTTTATTAAAATGTGCATTTTTAATTAATAAATGTACAAGGATAATTTTGATAAAGTTTTTTCTAAAATATAATATTATAAAATATATATATATATTAATCTAGTTTTATTAATTAGAGTCAATTTTTTATTGATGTTTTATATAAATTTATTTAATCTATTTAATATTTTTCTTATTAGAAACAATTTTATCATCAAATATAAGGTTTTAAAATTAAATTATAATTTTACAATTAAAAAATGGAATATGGGGGGAATTTATTATATGTTTCTATTAATAATAATTTAAATAATTGTATGTTAAAATTAGTTTAAAAAAAATGAATAGTAATAATTCTTAAAATTAATTACTATAGTGAAGATTAAAATTAGTTTACCAAGGAGATAAAATAAATGTGTAAGGAATAAAATTATCTACATACATATTTTACAATAATTTTATAGGAATATTTTTACCTTCTATAATATATGTATTTATAATGGAATGTTTAGGTTCTATTTGGATTTTCAGAATAAATGTTAATTTTTATTCATTTTATAAAATTTATGTGTTTCTTTTACCCAACATATAAAAGGTTACCCCATATCCACTACACATGAGATGTCAAAAACCAATTATTTCATTAATTAAAAACACAAATACTTTAAATATTTCCCCCAACACATTCTAGATTCCACGGTGATAATAGTTATCCAATCTAGGATGTTCTTATGTTGAACATAATGAAGTAGTCCTATGAAAATTTAATGTTTATAACTCTTTGATTTTGTTATAAATAAAATAGTAAATTTTAGAATATATTAAAAAGTATAAAAATAATAACAAAAGTAAATAAAATGTAATTATATTTTATTATTTTAATTTAATATCCCATATCCATCCCCACATCCATTACTTTTGTAATGAAACCGTCAATGGGGTGTTTGACAGATTTCTACCTTATCAGACGGTGCATATAGTTTTTTATCATCACCATAAAATGATGGATATAATGATAGATTTATAATTTTTAAATCATTTTAATAATATTATTTGACTATGGTATTTATTATTTTAGAAATATCCTTCAACATTCTATTTCAAGGGGGATATTATGAAGCAACACATCTGTACAGTAGACTACTTCCTTACTAAGTAAAGTGGTTATTTTTAAACATAGTATTGAAATTAAATGTATTAATGATACCATTTTGGAACATATTTTATGTTTATTACCTATAAATACTTCTATAAATATAATATCATGTCTAACTTGTTGACATTTAATCTATTAGAAAATTAATACATCGCTAATGTGTATATAAGGACCACCTACTCCATTCCAGGATGTGAAATGATATACATTTGATTATTATGTGGATGGTAAGGAGGATGTATTTGACTTATTTAAATAATTTTTTTCAAAATTTAACAGATAATTTTTATTTCATATATAATTTACATTTTTTTAATCGTAGATGAGATGGAATCATTGATTCTTTCTAACATCGATTTACCATATTCTTGAATGGTGTATTCTAATTCATATCTATAATATATATATATATATATTAATATAAATAAATACATATTAACTATATAATACATTTATATAATTGACAATAACCCATACATAGTGGATACATAGTCAATGTATGATACTAAAAGTAAACTTACATGCATGAATAATAAAATTATTATTACCAGAAATATAATTTAAATAATGAGTTATTAATAAAATGTCAAAAACTTGCATTTTTTAATAATATAATAAATTATATATATAAGTAAAATTCTTTAATTTATTTATATTAATCCTATATTTTATATATTATAGGTTTTATTTTTTATAATAGATTTTGATACATAAGGTAATGTATTTTTGTATAAATTTTAAATTCAATGAGACACATCCTACATTATATATGTATTTATTTTATGTGTTTTATATAGTTCTCATGAATTTATATTATTATTATTCTGAATATTATTTTGAATTACATATTTCTTTTTTGATCCCACTTTTTTAGGGATTATTTTAAAATTTTCAAAAGGATCAATTGATTTTTTCTATCAAAAATATTTGTATGATATGTATTGATGTTATTAACCTATATTCATTAATTAATTATATATTCGGAATATTTGAAATCTAATGTCATAAATATAATTCAATTAATGTTACATATTGATTCATTTGAGATTTTTCCTGGGATCACGATTAAAAATTTACCAATGTGATAAGGGATTGTTGATGAAATCTTACAATTTATCGAGATTGTTTATGATTATTAATTAGAGGAGTGAATCATAATATCAATATCTCATGAAACAAATAGACATAACTATTTTAAAAAATAATATTTTCTTCCATGTACATATTATCTATAAAAACAAAACTATATTTACTAATATATAAATATTTTTATTTCATTTTTTGGATATTTTATATATTTTTATTAAAATATTTTAATGATAATCTTCATTTGATTTCTAAAAAATATCACGTTTTGAATTTACTCAAAATGTGAATTGAGTATTTTTTTATAATGTGTTATAGGAAATGAAATTCCTGAAATCTTAATCACTCATTATTTTAATGAATAATTAATATGTTTTAACTTTTACATTTATAAAAACTTATTTAAATTGTATTTGGTTAATTTATAACATTAAAAAAATTTATTTTCAATGAATATTTTTCACCCATGAATATTTTCATATCATCATTATGTATTCTATAATATGATTCCATGTATATTTTCAAACAAAATGTGTTCAAAAACTATATATATTATTAAACAAATTCAATGTTTTATGTATTTTTTCACATGAAATGTTCCATGTAGTTTCAATTTGAAAATGAGTTTCATCTAATATGAAATAATTTGATATAATAATTATTTACTAGGGACATGATATAAGGAAACCATTCATATTTGAAATATGAATGATTTATTTCCATGATGAGAATATTTATATAAAACATATTCCATTTCGATGGGAGATACCATGATAAATTAATGAAATTATAATGAAACCTATATCATTTACATAGGTAATTCTATGAGGAAATATTTATGAAACCAATTTAATTTCAGTGTGTACCAACATGATGAATGTATTATGATTCTATGGAATAAATTTTATTTATTCCATTATATAACCGGTGTGACCTATATATACCTCCAATGAACAAGCTAATGATTAATTTAATATGTGGTTTAACGGTTCACAAAATTTTATCATATGAGAAAAAATGGTTCATGGTATGTTATTCAAATTTTTATGTATGTATAATGGTTGTTATACCAATACAAACATATTATGATTTTCAAGATAAATTCCCTTTAAATTATATTTTATAAAATTAATTGATTTAAAAAATCAATATCAAATTAAATAATATGCCCCCATAGCTCATGTTATTTGGTCTCCTTGTTATTAAATTATAATAAACTGAAATGATTTATTATTTGATTCATGGTTATGATCTAATATATTCATGGTATAATTTAAAATGTTTTTGTTCATTTTATTTTACCCATATTCTAATGTTACATTTATTTCTCCATTGTATACTCATACTGATAATCTATTTTCACCCATTCTATGGTTTTCATTCACCTTTATATAATTTTAATTTTTCATAATCTTTATAATATGGGTGGTAGACATGAATTAAAAATCATAAACTATGTGGTTTTATTATTAACCATATTTATTGGTCTCTAATTTTACAAAGGAACTACAATAAAAATATTCTAGTGGGGATCATTATATATTTTTTATAAATATTTCATATTAATATGTAATATTTGTTTTCGAGGTGTTGGGGTCATTAATGATGGTTGTCAATTGGTTTTTTTGATGTATTCACATTTTTAATTTGTGTACAATGATATAAGAATACATTTCTTATAGTGGAATATATAATGGATCTAGATTTCATGATTTTTTCAAAAGCCATTATAATAAAGTTAATTTATTAAATATTTTTATATTAAATTAGTGAAATATTAACATGGTTTAGAATCAGTTGTTCGATTAATTGAAAATGAATATTAATGTAAAATTCCAATTTAACTATAAAAATTTTGGTAATAAAAATATAGATCTAATGATGATAAGCAAATGTGAAAATACACATAACATGTTCACAAAGTTGATAGTACAAGATAAACATAGAAATAAATATTCAAAAATAGGACTTTGTAGAAATGATAGTGAATTGAAATATATTATTTTCCTATATATAGAAAATAACTTTCTTTTAAAAGTATAGTTGATATATGTTATTTGATAATGTTTTGAAGGTGGAGATATTTTTGTTACAAATACATCATCTGGTTATCTAGAAGAATGTTGATGGGATATATGATGTAAAATTGTTTGAGAGGAAAATTATATAAAAATACATCTATCCTTATCAATTGTAGTGAATTTTTTATTATACATATGAAGTATAAAATTAAGGCAAAATTATATTAATGTGTAATTGGTAAAAGGAATGACAAAATAATAACATGTTATGAGATATGTGTAACAAGGGTATGTTTTCTTAGGAATTAGGATGAGTTTCAGATTGTTACTAGATGTCATCCATCCCAATTATTTATTTTGGGGCCTTTATATATATTTTAGATTACGAAAACATATATATAGGTCTACTAACACATATATATGGAATTGGGAGCCTTTTTGGATAGTGATCCAAGAAAAAAAATTAATTTCAGATTTTTAATCATTATAGATAATATTTAATTATTATGTACTCAAGATAAAGTGAAAATATATGGGCAAGTGATTTTATGGGTATGAATGGAAGTGTTACTCCCCTAGATTCTCATCATATTTTGTAAGCATAATTAATTATTATATATATTTACAATATGATTTTATTTCCCTTGGATGTATATTTGGACTGAATTTCCTTATGTTTTGTGAAGAGTTTTGCTCACTCATGACTGAATTGTACAGGGATCCTTTTCATTTGGATCACATCCAGTTGAATTTTTTCCAATATATATATTATAATTAGAGATAATAACTTTTTATGATTTTTGGGTCAGGAAATAATATTCCCAAAGAATTCTACTACATTGATCATATGGTGATCCGAAAAAACCCATCAATCCCTACCCAAGGGAATAATAAATAGGTATACACGCTATTAATAATATCATAATATATTGTGAATAGTTATAATGTTCAATATTATGTGTTTATATGGTTGATGATGATATGAAGTGGTTTTAATAGGGTTAATCACCAGTGTTATTAGAGGAATTATGAATATTTTGGATATGGTTTCTAAAAGTAATTGTTGTTTTACATTAAATGTGTTTATGGTGTGTGATATACGAAATATAATTTTTTATTTGGTGAATGATTATTGTTTTTATAGTGGGAATTAAATTCATAAATTATTAATATATATATACATTGATACATGTATACATTATTATAATACAATATTAAAATTTACATACCTATGAGGCTCAAAGATATTATAATTCAATGGTTGATCCTTTCCAAAGTATAAAATTTTGTTATTATATTTGATTAAAATATAATTACGAATTAATAATTTCATAATAATATTATTATTCCAAAATTATAGTTACATGGTATTTCATCTTCTATGGATGATGTAAATAGTAAAACATAATTCCATTATCATGGGATGTGTATTTATTCTTTGTAAAAATTGATTGTGGGTCCCATCATTCCATCAAAGAAACTTGTGGTCGTTTATACAATATAATTCTCTCCCCTATGATTTAATGTTACTAATGTTAAACAAATAATTATTTATAAAAATATATTTAGTCCCTACTATGATTATATTATTATTATTCTCAAGGATCCTCCCCTAATTGATGGAATGTGATGATAAATTTCTATGTAGAGGATCACATAAGTGAGAGCATCCTCAAAGATCCTTAGATCCACAAATGATGAATTCTATCTATTTTTCTCCTAATAAATATATTAATATCACTCATCCCCTCACCATGGAGATGGGTTTCCGGAAAAATTATATTGACTGAGGGTGAGGGATAGGTTTCTTTTGAAGAATAGTGTTTCTCTAAAGCATCAGTTTATAAAAATATATTTTCCAATCTATTTTGTAACTAAATATGTGTTTTTTTCTCAACATCCTTTATCATTACAATTTTCTGGTATAGGGGGTATCGTATATATTATATATATTTACTATTTTTTCATTTTTTAGGTTTTCACTATTTAAGGTGCTGATACAAATAATATTCATACTTGTGGTTTAATTTACATTCCATGTGTCTAGTTTAGTGACATTTTATGCAATAAATAATGTTTTATGTAGTTACATTGGTGATTAATTGATTCTATGTTATTTTATTTTCTTGGAATTCAATTATATATTTATAATCATATGCATTGTTTTTACATTTAATATGAAGTCATTATTGATACTATGTCGGATAGATCTTATGCTGAAATATAGGTAGATAGTGATTACATCCCTATGAAAGGGAATGTTCTTTTCAAAAATAGATGTTTTCATTTATGTGATGAAATGTAAGTATTTATATGGTGATATGTTTTCAACTAGTGGTTTAAAAAAAATTCTTTTCTATTTTGAATTGGGATGCGAAATTATTTCTATAAATATTTATATTTGGGATGGTTTTTTGATTAAAATAGTGTCCTGGATTATATTGTTTTTTCTATTCATTTTTATGGTGATATTATTGATTGGATTAAAGAAATGATTCAATTTTGGTTCCCAAATTACCCTAATGTGGGTCTATTCATATATAATTTAAAAAATGGACCGATAGACAATATATTATTGTATATCATTATGATATTCAAATTTTATTTCACATTATTTATGAGTATATACCCTAAATTTTAATTTTAATTAATGACATATTAAAGGGTTATTTAGGGATCAATCATGGTTTCACTACAAACCAACGACTTCATTTATTGAAATTATGTTTTAATAGTGTTCTATGAAAAAAATTGATTCCTAGGATGGGGTTTGATGTCATGAACCTATAATTAGATGAGCGTTTTTGGAAAACATTAGTATAATTATTATTAGTATTAGATATCACTCTTCTACGTTAGAGAAACAAGCTATTTTGAGATGGATGATGAATTATGACAAATGGAATCTAATTTTATGATAATATAGTTGATTTCATTGATCATTGGTTACATAGTAAAATAATGTGGGCACATGGAATATTTATTACATAGGGACACATCTATATACATGATTTCTATTGATAGGGAAACTATTATATGGATGATAATTACGGAAAATTCATTCAATTACCCGAAATATCTTTATTATGAAAAAAACATATTTTTATTCATTATTTCATTTAAAAGTGATGTCATTATTTAAGGTATAATCTATATAAAATTTATTACATGTAACTATTCACGTATACACTGAAATTAATAAAATGTGTTCATCCAAATAGATTATGATACAAATTATTTTGTTGAGATCTTGTGAACCAAATTTTTCATATGATATGTGTAGTGTGTTGGACATCATTGCGTTAAATTTACTATTGGGAACACTTATCTATCCAATTTTGTTACATCACATAGGATGATTGTATTGTATCATTATTTGATATTTTCATCCACTCGAACAACAAAATATTATATATTTTTTTAATTTTATATTCATTATGATCGGTTATCAAAACATTATTTAACATCTCGATCTAGGTTACACAACAGTTTCCTAATCCGGCCAGTTAAGTGACGTCAGTTGCACCTAAACAAACTATAGAGGAATCCGACCAGTAATGTGCATCTAATATCGATAATGGGGAGACTATGACCTCATTACCATGAATTTTAACTACATATGTAAATAAAAATAATGAAAATGTTATAACCAAAAACCAATCTAGTCTTTCATTATAAAAAGATTACATGATGACCAAAACAGGAAATATACCATCTAAAACACAACAATTGTCATTTCATGCCAAATACATGCCCGGTGTCAATATGAAAACTGCAATTAAAATATAATGGACACTTAGAAGTGCGTCCTGAAGCATGTATAGTCTCATCATCCATGCTCCAACCCATATTATCTATCTATCATGTGTCCTTTTATCTTATTATGAAATGTAAACATGAATCATATTCTGATACTAGTCAGGAAGACTAAGAAAGGTGTGTGTATGAATCAGTTGGCCACCTCTAATGACACATAATACAATATCTAGTCAATAATACTTCTTTAATATTAATAAAGATTAAATGTAAAAAAAAGTAAAAAAAGCATAAAATTATTCAATTTCTCTATATTTATCCACATAGATCCATGGGTAACTGACTACACCCTATCCCTTAATATATTCTTCAACCATTTCTAGGGAATAAACTACCCAAGGGATATCACATATCAAAGCCCTATGGATCCCAAATATCATATCCTATTAATTAATATCAGGACCAATTTCAACCATACACTAATGTGAAATCATTTGAATATATAGTCATTTCTAACACACCATTTGTATTTAATGACTCATTCCATATTCCATACCCCATTTTCAATTTATTACTATAGTTTTTTGAAGTAGTTATCCATGACCCACAAATGAATAACAATTTTTCAAATTTTAATTTTGAGGTATCATTCCATTTCCCACAGTAGAAGTCCATTTTATAAATAAGGGATTTTGATGTAGAAAACCATGTCCCACCATCAAATACCAATTCATCGAAGTAGTATTTTGATGTAGGATACCATGTACTGAACACAATTATCACATATATCACAATATGACGTATATTACATCAATCATGTTTAATCAGCATTAAAACTCCAATAAAACATTCCCCTTAATGTTTACCATTTCAATTAGTCAATCAATAATTTTTCAAAACATAAATTCAAATTGAATAATATGACAAATCACCATAATATAATTTATAATTATTTAATAATATAACAAATTGACCTATTAATGGTCATCTCTACCATATCATAGAGTATATTTAAACTTTAATAAAAAACACATCAATTAATCCTTTATAGTATTTTCGTTTTCCATAAATTCATTTATCTCAACAATATATTAACTAATTCAATATATAATTATCCAAATTCAACCATCTCAATAATCATTACAATTCCCATTAATTAATTCATCAACTAATAAATCCAATTCAATAAATTTTATAATCGCAATATACTATTAATTAATTCATCAAATAATTAATTCAATCAAACAATCATATTAATCCATTATTTAATTCTACAATTAATTAAAGAAATTAAATGAAAATCATTATCCTCAAAATTAATTGATTAATTCATAAATTCATTATCCAACTAATGGTTTCAATAAGTTAATCATTTAGTAAATTTATTGAATTGATGGTTGAATTTACAAATGATCTAATTGAAATATAACATTGAATACATGTTGTAGGAATCAAGACTATGTGAAATAAGATTTATATGACCTACCATAAATATATGATGAACGATTACCCAAAAAAAGTTCCATATTATAAATAGAATGGTCAGAGCCTCGTTGAAGAATGATATATTGGACCAAATCCCTGAATCAAGATCAAATAGGACTTGATCTATAAAACCCTGATTTATATCTAAATACAAATATGTATAAATTGACTTCAATAAATTGGAGTATACTGGAAAATATGGAGGAAACCAATTGAGATTGTTTTCACTTACTAGAAGATTTGGACATCATTAATCCATGCTTCAGATAGTCATTAAAAGAAGTCAGAAGTGCATGAAATTCAAATGGGAGCCTCCAAAAATTAAAAATTCATTTAGGGTCAGATAGAGCCATTTTGGGGGTAACAGTAGGGGGTTCATCTATTTAAAATATAATTTTTAGGTTAATTAAAACCATGTAAATAATTTCCTGGACACGTGCATTTGGTTTTCTAAACCATGAAGCTTAAATGTGAACATAATGGGCGGGGGGGGTGAATAATTATTTTTAAAATGGTAATAATTTTGATAAACTATGCACCAGTTATTCTAATCCCCTTTTTTGATGATCACACATTTTGTTGTGATGGGTTCATTGTTTAAGAAAACCATGCATCGAGACTCTTCCTTCCCAAATTTCCTAATTTCACCAAATTACCCTCCATGGTTCAACCCAAAAAGAATTAAAACAATAAAAAATATTACCGAAAAACAATCCTATGGAATCTCTAGAGAAATATAGGTTTTTACAATCTACTTACATTATAACATCTCATCCTTGAGTTGTACTCACTATCTTCTCAATGATTTCTAGGTAAAAATTGCAGTCCAATGAGAATGAATATCTTCTTCCCCCCCCATGATTCTTCTTAAACACGTACACATTGGAACAATAAATATACTATTGTAATGGTCTTTTCCCACAACACATTCTCACTATAATCTAACACATATATATGATTCACCTCAAAGGACTCATCGATCTCTAACTCATGGTAATATGCTTCAATCAGAAAAGAATGGTTATGGTGATACTTCTAATGAAATTACACATGAAAAAATCATCAATATCAAAAAATATTATTGGATTAGCCAATCATCATACAACTAGAATGATTCTCTCTATATCCAGAAATGGTCCAACAATATTGGGTGATATCATTATATATATTTGTATCCTATAGTAACCCAATGATGACGGGAATTGAATGAAAAAATTATCACACTCTATAAATTACAGGTTTTTTCGATGTCTATCAGCATTAAAATTCATTATATTTTGATCCATTATTACACACTTCTAAATTAGTTAATCCATCGATGTCATATCATGCACAAGACTTTGTCCTAACTACACTAACTCACCATCCAACATCCAACATAGTGGTGATATTAAAGACCATCCAAAGATATCCACATAATTATAAATCTATATATCTTCTTGATAAATATAGTACTATGAAATCTCTATATAATATATGTTATTACACCATGACCCAATAATGTCTCCAAGATATTCCAACAATATATCCTCAAGAAGCTGAATGTTTTGACTTCTCATATTTTTGTGGATGGAATGACGTACTCAAAAAAAATGTATACACAACCCCTTTTCTCGGCCCTTCTATAAGGGATATGTAAACCATGAGTCATGTTATGACACTATAGTACATGGAACCCTAAGAAGTTGAAATATCTACAAAACATAAATATATTTCATCTATTCCAATAAGAATGTGTCCCACACCTATATGAAATGAGAAAACATTTTCAAACGTTCCAATCTCACCCAAATGTTCATATGACTATTCATATGGGTAAAATTAATATTTCAAAGGATCATGTAACTATTAAAAAATTAATAATATTGACCCTAAAATAAGATAAATATGTTTTCAAATGCAATAGTGTATTTACTTTTTTCAAAATTCAAATCAAAGAAATGAATTTCGTTTAATTAACAGGTTATAACTATCTTGTATAAATAATTATAATACCAAAAAGTTGTTTACTAGAGACTTAATGTTGTGTACATTAAATTAGTTTAAATTTTTATTTGAAAATCCTTATGGTGTATCATTATTCCCTCTTTAAAAAATTTCAACCTCAAAATTACAAGAATACTACCTCATAAATTGATTTGGGTAGTTTTTAATCGTAGAATTGTCATGCCCCCACATCACATAAAACTTGTTATGAATTTTACAAGGTACCCTCACTAGTCGAGTCATTAGATTACTCAATAAATATACATTACTTTCTGGAATCCGGATATGCTCTTCACCAAAAGATAAGTTAGGTTCCAATTATACTCTATCATAATTAATTACATTGGTTTGGTTTGGTATCTACATCCTTAACAGGGAGATATGAAACACATTGTGTACCATGTAAAGGATATCGTGAATTTTAAAAAAATTCACATATCCAGTTTTATCTAGTCTTTTGTAATGGAAAATGTACCTATGGATTAGTTTTCCACTAATACCAATTCTTATAAATCCCTTCCAAAGAGATACTTCTAAGGAAATTTGATCTCCCTCTTTAAATTCCAAAATCCATCCTTAAATTATTGGCATATATCTTTTTCATACATTGAGATACATTGATATGATTTTGAATAGTCTTTACCTTGGATTTTATTTCCCCTTCAACCTCTGGACCAACATGCTTCTTTCACCAACTTCTACCTAAAAAGTTGGTGTTTGAAACCTCATCCCAAATAATGTTTTCTTGGGTTACATATTTTATAATTTAATAGAAACAAGTATCGTATGAAAAATCCTCCAAATAAAAATAATGATCCCAAATACCTTGAAGGTCAATTGATCAAAATCTCAACATGCCTATTTATGATTGTATCATTCGTTCTGAATTCATGTCTCTTTGAAGATGATATTAAGTTGTCAAATAAATCAATGAATCCAAATATTTTTTGATAATTATATAGAATTTTTATGTAAATCATCGATCATGATTAGAAACAATTTAGAAAGGTTCTCCATAATGTCTTTCAACTTCATTAATATAGAGCTATGCAAGATGCCCCAGTGGAAAATCATCCATTATAGTATAGAAATGTGCAGTGTTAGTGTGTTGTTCAACAATTTCCCAGATTGAATCCAATTATCTTTTTTTAGTAATATAGTTAAAATCAATAGACATTCTGTCCCGTTAACATGTAGTTATAATAAGAGGTTAAAAGATTCCTCTAGGATGTTTTCATTCATAATTTACTAGTTACCAGACTAAATATCATGATAAATAATTAAAAAATTGTTTCATCTCATTTTCCAACGAATAATTCTCTTTAATTATAGATACATATTAGTTATGCGATGAGGTATAATGATATTTAACATTTGAACATCATCCAATAACATGATTTTTATCTTGGGTATATAGCGAACACATGGCCTCCACTCAAATTTCAGAATTCCATTTTTTTAAATGAAGAATGCTAACATCCCATCATATACAGATTTAATTTTCATTTGATGATTCTAATCATCATACTAATAACATTTAATCCTTTATAATAATCATTGATGTGAATCTAATTAAATAATTATTAATTTTTCACCATTGTTGATAATTCCAATATCCAACTTCACTACATTTATGTACGTATCATCCTTTTCAATATTCATTTTCTTCCGATATCCCTGATTTATTTGGAAAAATTCCTCAACTACATTATATACCATTCGTAGGTGATATTGTATTGAGAAATCATAACACTTAGCAACTATATTCCTCTCCTTTGTCTCATGTTTAGTTCTTCTAATGGGAAGATATATTTCAATCTCTTGTCATCTATATATCTCTCATATCATTCCCTATAAATATACTATATCTATATCTTTTTTATAAAATAGTACTCTTTATAACTAAAAATCATGCTTTAGGTAGCATTGTTCAGGATTTGTTAACTTCATAGATGCATTGGTAATTACACTATCATTCTATATAATGACACAAAGAATTCCTTTATTTGATTTTTAAATATACATAAAAAATCCACAATTTCATAATAGTGAAATCAAGATTTTATAATTCACTATACTCAAATTAAATTCTTCAATACATTCTTCACATACTTTTGGACATCAAATTTACACATTTTATAGTTATTCTGGTAAACAAGTATGCCAATCAGGTGATTTTATGAATGAAACGATTATAAGAACCTACTAAAACCATACAACTATGCACTTTTGTGGTGTTCATTATTATAGGATATTTTTTGACTACCATTGTCTTCTCATGAAGAAATAAGATTCCATATTTAGAGATAATATACCAATAGAAAAAAATAATTTTTATAAAGAATTTATATTTTCTAAGATAAATATATAACTCATATCTTCTATGAGAATTCAAAAAATGTATATGTGGTTCTTATGGTATTTAAAGCATTAAAAGTATTACATGTCATCATCAATAAATATCACAAAAAATCATCATGTTATTTCTTGAAAACTCTATTAACTAGATGCAAGAAAATAACCATATCATTAGTTATCCCGAAAGGCATAACTATAAACTAATAATGTCTATATCTAGTTTAAAATAATTCCATTTTAATAATTCCTATTGTCACCTTCAACTGATGATATTCATATCAAAGTTAAATGCATAAAAAAATTTGGGCTCTGTGAAAATTATTTTATAAATCATCAATGTAAGGGAGAGAATACAGGTTCTTTATCATAATACAATTGATTTCTTTATAATGTCTACATAGAATCATGGATCCATCATTCATCTTGAAAAATATTACATGGGATCCCCATTAATAAAGACTAGGATGAATATCTCTAATATCAAAAAGTTCATCTTGTTGTTCTATTGTGACCACTAATTCCAATGTGTCCATTCAATAAAGATTCATTGAAAAAATCCTTGATCCAGAAATTAACACAGTTCAACACTCAATTTCTTACTCTGGGGGATGTCTAGGTAAATCCAATGGATTTACATCATACTTATTCTTGAACAATAGGTATATCTTTAATTATAATATTTACTTACTCACCCATAGATTCTATTATTTCTTCCACCCCATGAATTCCATTATAAGGAGATAAAATGTGTTGATCTATATAAGAATCAGATGGAGAAATTTCATCTCTAAATATAACGGCCTCTACATCATTCTTAGAAAACATAACTTTCATCTTCTTGAAATTAATATTGGCATAAAAATTTTAAATCCAATACATAAATATAATTATATCAATTTTAATCATATGTATTCTGATCTGGTCAAAAAATAAATAAATATTATGTGTCATAAAGGGTATTTATCGACCAATTGTTATTGTAATGATACATCCCTTAAGAGTTACAATTGAAAATTATATTATTAAATCAAATTGGAGAAGACTTTATTTGTAAAACTATGAAGATATAAAATAATGTTTTGATACTAAATAAAATAAACCATTGGATATGTTTGATGGAATAATTAATGTACCATAATCCACATCATTTTGAACCTCATCCTCAGTATTTTTAATTACAAATAATTATCCTTTCCCCCTTGGCCATCTCATGGGAATATTTCCATGTCATCAAAGACAATCATATGTGTAATGTCACATATATTTACAATTATACAGTAGATAATTGTTATAATTTTTTCTCCCCTTGAAATAACATGATTGGTTGGATTTTATTCACACATGTAATAGACTCAAATTCAATTTCGGCAAGTACCAAGGTATTTATTACCACAATTACTATTTTTTGGAAATTCATATAATCTATTATTCCCCATTTTCATATTTCCTTTTCTTTATTGTTCATCATTCCTCTTATTCTCATGATTTCTTTTCATGTAATAAGTCATAGAGAATTCATTTTTTATCTTGATTTCACCAAAAACTATATCTTCATATAATGAGAAAGGTTGGGTTTCTAATTCCATTTAGAGGAATAGTTTTATACAATCAATTAATTGATCAATCTGACTCCTTCATCATCAAATTTAGTATGTATCATGCCTTGATAAACATGTAATTTTAATATTATCTATTGAAAAATTCTCATCCACTTTTTCATCAAACTCAAAAACTGCATTTCAATTTGTTCATTCTATTCATAAAGAATGTATTTTTCTAGATGATGTTTCTTTAAATTCACTCCAATAAATTTATTCATTTTTCCTCATTTTTCTTGTTATTAATCAATGACCATTATTGATTTGAATCTCCCAAAAAATGTAAATTTCCATAACAACCCTCTCCCTTATGTTACATCGCATCCTAATATATATCTTCTCTAACGATCTTATCCACTACTTCAATTCAAATAAGTTTAATGACTAGTTAATCAATGGAGGATTTTTTCACATAAAGCGGTCTAACACTGCTATACCAAATTGTGGATTTGAATTCACTATATGGGTATGTATCTCATTTATAACCTAAGTGAGTTCTCCCAATATACTTATACTATTCTCATCAGAAGTCTCAGCTAGAGAACTAACATCATTACCACATACAAGAGATAAATCCTTATATGGGATATAGGCTTGCAGGCAGTTTCAATTCCATCCAATAGAAGACATTTCTAAATAATGGAATGCACTAAATTAGTTTATGAATTATAAAGTGTAATGTATTTATATAAAAACATTTAACATGTATTGTAACTTTATGAAGATCTAATATCATAATAATAAGAATGGATTAATTGAGTACATATTTACATTTAAATCATTTTTAATGGATTGTAATGAAAATGTGAATTATCTTATTAATATCCACTTGTTGTGTCAAAACAGGTGTGCAATATGTCTTCTTTTTCATGTACCATATTACCTTTAGTAAGGCATGATTCATCTTGTCAGAGTTGTTACTACTAGGTACATATACACCCTAACTACATCTAATTGCAGTATCGAGACCTGTATATATTTCTTTTAGGATCCATAAAAAAATATCTTACAGAAATTCTTGAGTATTCCTATAATCATATCCTCAAAATTTATCTTTATTTTCATTCCCTAATGAATGATTTCTATATCTTGTTTCCAAGTATTCTACTAAACATCCATTGATTCCAACTATAAGGATCCATAAACCCAGTAGCCCGATGCCATTAACTTACTTTATTAAATTAGCATATAAACTATGAAGATTCGTCATTATGGAAAAAATAGTTTAGTACCATTGAAATATATATATATATATATATATGTTTTTTTACAGCATGACAGCAAATGGAATATATAAATTCCACTGAAAACAAAAATAACTCATACATTATCCACAAAATTCATTTATAATATAACTACTCACATCTGTGGGATAAATAAAACATAGGAAATGGTTGAGCTCATTTGCTCACTAAGGGTAATCAATATAATGTAAGCCTAAATAGTATGTCATAATGAATAACTAAATGTTCACATGTCACTAAAAAATAATATTGAGCCTAATATTAAAGGAATAAAATAATAATTTTATAATAGAACATAACAATGGATATTATAATAGTAGATTAATAACATGGAATATTTTTTACTAGTTCTATAATGAGGGAATTCATAATGTGGGACATTATAACCATACAATTAAGGACCAATTCCAATACCATACCAAATAGGGTAAAAACCAAAAATAGTTTATCTCAAGATACATAGTGATTTCCCTAGGGGCTATAGTGTACCCCAAACAACACATAACATGTCTAATGTATTACTAATAAGAAAGGGGTGATACATATTCAACATATCTATTCTTATTGAAATATGCAAATGAAATTTATTTAACTTACCTCAATTAGTAATCATATCACCAACCATTCAATGTAATATAGGGAATGGTATCGGGATAGAACATTCAATAAAGAAGTAATCATAATCCTTTCAAATAAATATGGTATATGATATAAAAAAATATTAATCCCAATTAGACATGTGAATCTAAAAGTGTGCTGAAACATATTAAAATACACTTCTAAAATCGTTGACATATTCTTGAGAGAAATAATTAGTTTAACATTGAAATGAAGAGTTTTTTTGGAAAAATATTTTCATAGAAGAAGAAATTATCTATAGGGGTATTTACATACTGAAATGTGTAACTTTATATAAACAATGGTGTATTAAAACCTATTATATAGTACATTGGAAAATATATAACAATTTGAAAGGTTTCCTTCAAAATCGAGCTTCTGTATCATAAAGAATTGAAATGGGGGCTTTATAAAACAAATATTTCTCATAAATGAAAAATTAAATGATATGAAGATAATATTATGAAACCGAAAAAATAAACTATTTAATAATTACAAAAATATAAATAATAAAATCTTTTGTGCATAGATAGTGAATCAATTTCATACTAGAAATATGTTTTTTTGGGTTGAAACCCATATCTTATTTATGAATGTGTGTTGTAGTTGACATTAAGGTCCTCGAATTTTAAATTAAACTCATTAATAATTTAATTTGTAAATTATTAGATATGTTTGTAATGTGTTATAATTTTATTATATTTATTTATGAATTATTTATAAGTAATAAGATTGAATTCCTTCATTCCCGATTGTTTGATTCTATGATTTCATCATTGGTTCACGGGATTAAATGTTATTGAGTTTATGTTATATGTGGATAAATATATATAAATTAAATTACATTTTATTAGTTACAAAATATGTTAGATTGGGATTATTTTTTATTTTGTTTTCAGGTATTATGTTGAATCATTAAAAAATATCTTTAGCTTATTTTTAGAGGGGTTTTGACCACAATGAACGAGTTTTATTAATAATATTTAATAACATATATATAAATGGTTTTGGAACATTACATAATATATATTATATATTTTCTAATATGTTTCACTAATAATAATGTATAATTTAATTTCCTTGTAAAAAAAATTAAGGAAAGAATGCTTATAATCATTGATGTTAGTAATTAAACACCCACAACATGCAATTTAGGCTATAACCAATGTTTGGAAACATATATATAAGTACAAAAAACATAGATATATGATATATCATTGGTTTTATGAACTTTAGTTGGTATTTTCATGGATATATTTGAAGACCTATAGCCATGGTTTTCAAAATTGGACATAGTCCTAGATCCACAGTTTGAACCGTGGTTGTAGCCCTAGAGCCACGGTTCAAACCATGGGTAGACACCTAAAGCCACAGTTTGAAACTATGGAAACACATTAAGGCACAAATGGGTATATCCATAGTTAGAAACTATGGTTATAGGGAAATAAAAATGGTTTAAACTTTTTCAATATGTCTATAGCCACTGTTTGAAACAATGGGTATATGGTTTTTTGATTCCTTAAAATAACACACAGACCCCCAAAAAATCACCCCCTATTGCACCCCATCACCCATGTGAAGCCCAACCCCCAATCCCACCTATTCATCCCTCCCCCCCCAGTACAGTACCACCCCACCCTGCAGCACCCCTTCCCCCATGAATTGCCTCCCTCACCTCACCCCTAGAACCCCCATGACCCTAGACAACCCCCCCCCCCCCATTACCTAGGAAACCCACCAGATAGATCCTAGACAGCCCCCAGGACAGATCCAAGACCCCCTCCTTGGACACCCCCACCCCTGGAAAAACACCCCCTAGACCATACCATGGACATACCCCCCCCCCCATAGCATCACTTACCCCGAATAAATCCCCCCTCCAATCCCCCTAGAACCCCCTAGACACTGGACACCCCCTTGACACTATACACCCCTATACCCTAGAAACCCACCAGACAGATCCCAGACAAAACCTGGTCACCCCCCCCCAAAATAGACCCCCTAGGATAGACCTAGGACAGCCCACCCCCCTTGAACTCTTCCCTACCCCATGCACCCCTTCCAATAACCCCCCCCCCCCCAAAAAAAATCCTTAGACATACTCTCATCCCCCATGACAGACCCTAGACACCCCCCAACAACATGGATAGCCCCCCCCCCCCACTCCTCCCTTCCCCCTCCCTCCACCATGCAATCCCTACCAGTCCCCCCCCAAGACCCTGGAAAGACTCCCCTACCCCCCAGGAAATACCCTAGACACCCCCAGACCTTGTTCACCCTCACCCACTACATCACCCTTTCCCCCATGTAAGCCCCCCACCCACTTCTCCATGGCCCATTCCCCATTCATCCCATACCAGTCCCCCCCAGACCCTGGACTACCCCAGACCCTGGTTAGACTCCCCTCCCCCCAAGAAAGTCCATGGACACCCCCATACCCTATACACCCCACCCTTACAACACCAATTCTCCCATATAAACCCCCACCCCCACACCCCCTCCTCTTCCCCCCCCCCCTCTCTTCCATGCCCCTCCCCCTCCCTTCCATATGCACCCCCTGCCATTCCCCCATGACCATGGACAGATATCCCACCTAGGGAAGACCGTGGACACCCCCACCCCCTGAATAACCCCTTAGCCCATGCAAATCCCCCCCAATCCTCCATGCCACTCTCCCTCCCCATGCACTCCTGTTGGGGAAAATCCCTCAAGGTAACATTGCAGTATTTTTGGGTTGGTTGTGTTTGTTGACAAAGTAGGTTTTCATGGATATTTGTCGAGATCCCAAGAAGTGGTTGACAATCCTTGTTGACAAAGAACGATGACAAAGGAAAAGGACGATCTGGAGGCGGTACAAAAGAGCAGTACAAGGTGGCGCCGTTTCCCAGTGTATGCCAAATTTTTGGGGTCCAAAATTTGGAGTTTGGTGAGCATCGCGAAAAGTGGATTTCCATGAAGAGCATAATTTCATATGGAAAAGGAATGATTTTCACAAAGATAGGATGCATGGTTTGGAAATCACGAAGACCAGAAGAATGGAGGCGGTGATGCTTCACGATTACGTCAAGATTCGCAAACGGCAGAGGCTGAAGCGCATCGCGGCGGAGAAGGGCTTTGCGAGAGAGCTTCGCGGCGAAGGCGCGAGCCGCGAAGGTAAGTTGACGATGATTCTTCGCGACTACGTCAAGCTCCGCGAATGGAAGATTTCCGTGGAGCTTCGCGATTTGGAAAGAATTCTGGTTGAAACATTGGAGCATTGCGATTTGAGATGACATGGCATTGACTTCGCGCGGAATGGACCAGGGTCGATGGAATCTCCTATAAATAGAGGCCGACCCCTTCGAGCGTAGTTGAGAGAATTTTCAGAGAAAATACTTTGCTCTCGATTTGCGAAGGTGGTTCGCAGAGCCAGTGTGCTTCGCGAAAGAGGTGCTTCGTGGCGGCTATTGTAGCTCTGCGAAACCTGCGAGCTCCGCGTTGGCTTACTTTGCTTCGCGAGGGTCGTTGCTTTGCGACGGCTTGAGCATCACGAGAGATCTTCGCGAGGGAGCTTCGCGAGTGAGCTTCGTGAAAAGGCAGGAGAGTCGCGAAGGCTTATTTGAGCTTCACGAAATTGGGAGCTTCGCATTGTAAGGTGCTTTGCGAAGGTCTTTCCAAAGGTTGTTTTCCCAGTGGATTATGGCAAAGGGGTATTCATCTACGGGTGAAAGTTGAACTTCAACAGAGCATCTACTTACAGAGAAAGATGCATTCCTTAATGGAAATGAAGAGACCTACAGGTCTATAAACTGTGAGTAAATCCCGTCCAAGAGCAGTGAGCTTAGGAAGAGGAAGAAGGTGATCCTCTTCACCGGCAGTGAGCCAGAGAGAGAAAACAGGGAGTGACCCTTGGGAAAGCAGTGAGCTGACCCTAAACATTGTAAAGGCAGTGAGCCTGGGCATAAAAGTGATCTAGCCTGAACCTTGTAATCCACAAATAGTGATGTTTAGTGGAATTTGGTAGGAACCGGAAACTTGTCGGTGTATGCTCCTTGGACGTAGCCCTTAGCGGTGAACCAAGTAAAAATCACTGTCTCTGCCTGCTTACTTCCCTGCATTGCATTCGAAGCATCATTATCAGGTAAAGGAGACAAGTGATCACAGTAACCACACAAGTGCAAACAAAGTGACCCTTGTAACAAAGAGGTCAAGATCCCGTGGGGCAGAAAGAACTTTGAAAAAGAATATCCATACCCTGATTCACCCCCCCTCTCAGGGTATATAGGCCCCTATTGGTCCTAACAATTGGTATCAGAGGGATAGGTTACTTTTATCAGATTTGTTTTCTCTGAATTGGTGTAGTTGATCTGTGTGTTTAAAGAATCAGTCTCCTCTTATCTCGGTGAGCCATGGCAAAGGGAAAAACATCCAAGAAGAAGCAGAAGTCAGGTGGTATTCCTCAGTGTGGAAGTGTGTATGGAAAAAGTGTGATTCAATTAAAATAATCAAACAGTTTACTGAAGGAAGTTCTTGATGAATCTGACAGGGAAAGGATTGATTCACTCATTCATGATGTTGGAATGAGTGAAGTAAATGAGCATCGGAGTGATACTGAAACAGAAGAAGAAATTGAAGGAAGAATAGATATGCGAGCTGAGTTGGAGGCTGCACATGAGGAGATAGATGTTTGGAGAGAAAAAAAAAGAAATCCAACAATGTTTTCATGATGCCAAACTCTGTATGCAGCAGCAGGAAGAAGAGAAGTCTGAGTTGATGGAAGAAATTGATAAACTAAGTTATCAACACGAGAGAACTCAGAATCGGTTAGTGAGTATAAGATTAAGAATGAAGAACAGAAAAGGGAGATCGATGGCTTGAACAGAAAAGTGAATGATCAATTCAAAAGCATCGAAGAACCTATTATTCCAAGTGACGTTGGAAACTCTGAAGAAGCCAAATGTAAAGATATCCG
The DNA here is from genome assembly GCA_963277665.1 of Viscum album. Lineage (NCBI taxonomy): Eukaryota > Viridiplantae > Streptophyta > Magnoliopsida > Santalales > Viscaceae > Viscum > Viscum album. The sequence continues at coordinate 2,029,461,466 of OY728151.1, read as the reverse complement.
GATCAAGGGATTGGAGATTGAGGTCGACAAGCTAAAAGGCTTAAATAAAAGGCTTATTGATATAGTTACTGACCTAATAGAGAAGAATGATTCAAATGCTGAAGAGCTGCAGAAGATGGCTAGAGTGAAAGGAAAACAAAAGGCCGGTGATTATGAAGAGAGTCAAAAGTCAGATGAAGCACAGAATCATAAAGCCAGAAATAATGATCTAGGAGCACAGTGGTCTATAGAAGTTCAGAAGAATCAAAGGCTACAACAAGAGAATGAATGTTGCTCTGACTCTGTCGCTCAAGAAAAATTGAAGGTAAAGGAGAAAAATGACATGGTTGATAAGCTGAAGCATGAACTGGAAGATGAGGTGAGTAGAGGGAAGCTTCTCAAGGAAGAACTTGATGTCCAACTTGAATCAAGGGATATGAAGATTCAAAAGTTGGTAGAAGAGCTAGAATCAGTCAAGAAGGAAATAGAGAAGTCTAAATCCAATGGAAAGCCTAAAATGAAGGATTCCTTGCATTTACTATTTGATCATCCTTCGACAAGTGATGATAAAATGAAGAACATATATTCTATTTCTGAAGAGAAACAACAGAATATTTTCTCAGCTCAAAGACCATCATGTTTTGGAAAAGCTGGTATTGGATTTGATGAATCACCTCCCAGGCATGATAAGAAGTGGGATGTGAACAGTTCTAGGAGTGGAGAAAAACCTGTAGGTGCTGGAGATAGTCCTAAGAGGTCAGTTACAAAACGAAGTGACGACATGTGCTATTCTGTGGGATTCACGGCCACACATCAAGCTTCTGTCCAGAGGCTCAGGAATACATTTCGTATTGTGAAAACAAAAAATGTACAAAATCTGAGAATAAAAGGAAGCGTCATGAGAAATCAGAAAGAAGAGTCTCTCAATGGAAATAATTTTTTAGATTCTATTACTGTGGAAGAATGTGACACACCATGAGTATGTGTCAGGAAGCTCAGGAGCTCAATTTTAGAGGAAGAACTCGAGCTACATCAACATCTCGACATAGAAATGATGAAATGAGGTATGTCTTTGATGGAAGATGTTTCATATGTTCTGATCATGGTCATTTGGCCAGACAGTGTAGCAAGAAGAATGCAGGAAATGAAAAGAAACGTGAAAGGAGATTCCTGACTCTAGTAGTGTATAATGAGAAATCTTACACTGGAAGAAAAGGTGGTAAATTGGAAAATAGGCTTAGAGCCTCAGGGGAATCACATGGAGCTGAAAGAAAGGTGCATCAGTCACCTCCTCTTTTACACTCACAACCTCTCTCTAAGAATGAACATGACCAAATCTGGATGAAAAAAAGGAGGAAACGCTACAGCTGTGAGTAAGGAGAAAGTACTTTTAGTGGAGGACCCACCACCAATGAAAAATAGGGTGGCGACTCATAAATCTGATAAAAGGCAAATAAACAAAGAATGCATTGAAAAATTTGCAAGTCGTGTGCCACAACAAGCAGTGGAGAAAAGAGGAAGACCCTTTCAATGGTGGAAGAAGCAAGGGATGATGGAAAAAAGGAGATTCCTGATCATAGAAATAATAAAGAAAAAGGGAATTTTAGTGGAACATCAAATATGGAAATGTGTACTAGTGGGTTTAAAACCCAAATGGTGGGAAAGGCCAGGCCTACAGAACCTTCATATCAGAAAAAGACTCAGCATGCAGGTAATGAATGCTTAGTCATATGGCCAGAGCAGTTGAAGTTGGCCAGGCAGTTGGAGGAAGCACGAAAGGAATGTGATGCGCTCCATGAAAGAATCAAAGGGTTGACCCATCAAGATCAACCACTATCCTCATCTTGATGATTCAATAAAAGTCCCCTCTCCCTATGTATATAAATGCTATTAACTGATGATTGGTGTGTTTCAGGTTTTAGGGAGATACGATCCAAGGGGAAGAGGCATCTAAGGATGCGAAATAGAGAAGTGATATACTCTATAGTTTCAATTGATTCAAATTAGGTACCAGAGTTGAAGAAGAAATGGAGCAGCAGAGCACAATAGAATGTGATTGTGTTATTAACTTTGTCTCTTGTTTCCTACACCGAGTTTAAACTCAGTAGGCTTAGAGATTTTGTTAATGGCTCAACTCTGAGTGGAACATGAGAACAATGATTCCGAAGGAAAAGACTAGTTATGGGTCTAAAATATTGGGCCTAACAACTGGAAGAGTTACATAACACATGGGGAGCATTCTATATCCTAATCAGATGCATGATCTCAATATGATATTAAAGATGAATTTTTATGCTCATGAATAATGATTGATGGAAAAGCAGCCACACACAGGTTTTCATGATTATCTATTTTGTTCTAACAATGTGGTATCAGCTGACTGCTTTTAGGATACCAAGAAGCTGCGAGAGAAATTCAAAGGTGTTTCAACAAAAATATGAGAGAAGATGTTCATGGAAATGACGTCATTAAACAATGACATAGAGAAACGTTTCTTGTTGAAAGTGAGGAAGTAACCAGATGGACACCGAATCAGCATTTTTTTAATGCGATTCAGGATGAAAAAGTGCATATCGAGCGACCATATGGTTCTCTCATTCATGAGGATGAGAAAAAAGTTTGCAGGCTGAAGAAGGCGTTATATGGGTTGAAACAAGAACCGAGAGAATGGTATTCAATGTTTAATCAATATCTGCAGAATCTGGGATTCAAAGGAAGCATAGTGAAGGTGTCTTTCAGAAATATAAAAAAGGGGGTTCTGATGAGGTTTGGAATGGAGAAGTCCAAGGACATGAAGACTCTGGTTGCTACCCGGATGAAATTATCAAATGATGACGATGGAAAGGTAGCTAATATCATAGAATATAGGCAAATTATTGGATGTCTGTTGTACTTAACCACAACATTGCCTGATATTGTTTTCTCCACATTCCAAGTAGCGAGATATCAGAGCAATCCCAAGGAATGACACATGATTGCAGTGAAAAGAATACTTCGGTATATACAGGGCACAGTGGATTTCGGCTTGACATATACTGACAAATCTCATACAGAGTTATTGGGATATACTGATGCAGACTGGGCCGGTTCAGTAGATGATAGAAAATCAACGTCAGGTGGTGCATTCTATCTTGGTGGGCTGTGTATTTCTTGGCTAAGCAAGAAGCAAGATTGCATTTCATTGAGCACCGTAGAAGCTGAGTATATTGCGGACACTCAAGCGTGCACACAATTATTGTGGATGAAGAAGAAGCTTGAAGATATGGGAGTTGAAGTGAAGTCTCCGATCAGAATCCAGTGCGATAACTCAAGTGCTATAAATCTCAGCAAAAATCCCGTCCATCACTCTAGGACAACGCACATTGATATTAAGTATCATTTTATCAAGGAGAACGTTGAGCAGGGAATCGTGAAGTTGGAGTACGTGCCTACAGCGCTACATGTTGCAGTCATTCTGACAAAGGCCTTACCCAAGGAAGCATTTGAAAGGCATCGACTGGCTCTGGGAGTTCAGTCGATTCCCCGTACTTGAAATAGTGTGGCTGTGGGACCCCCCCCCCCCCTCTCCCCAAGGTATGATGTGATTTTCTCTAATATCCTGATATGTGTTCTCTACTATGTTACAGACTACAAAGGAGTGACCTTTGGGTTCGTTGACAAAGGGGGAGAAAAGTGTTTGATAATGGGGGCGAAAATTGTGATTGTTCAAGGGGGAGACAGTGCGGAGATTTGATAAATCATAATTGATACGGGGAGAAGCTAATAGGTGGAGCAGCCAGAAAGGGGGAGCAATGAGCAAGGGGGAGAGTGTGTTAAATCTGACGATGCTAGAAGTGATCGATCAATGAATAGAAATCACGACAGATGAGGATCGTGATAAAAGCAGTACAGTGGTGTTGGAATGGTGTGAGACGGTGTCCAGCTAACAATAATTGGTATCAACTTAAGAATTCACCAATTGGTATCAGTGTGGTTCAACAACTGGTTTTATTTTAAGAATTGGTATCATGGTGGAATCGACAATTGGGTTCTGACATGAAGTGATTCATTGATGAAATTTTCATACTACTCTTGTTTCTCACGCCGAGCATTGCTCATGTGGGCTTAGAGTACATGTTAAGTGAATCCTTGAACGCTATCATAATCGCAAGAGGTTAATGGTGGTAGCAGCTGGAAGAAGAATCAGTGAGGTATCAAAGTGCATAAAATCATCCTGAGCAGAGTTATGTAGAGTTGTCAACCAACCCAAAGGGGGAGATTGTTGGGCAAAAATCCCTCAAGGTAACATTGCAGTATTTTTGGGTTGGTTGTGTTTGTTGAAAAAGCAGGTTTTCATGGATATTTGTCGAGTTCCCAAGAAGTGGTTTACAATCCTTGTTGAAAAATAATGATGACAAAGGAAAAGGATGATCTGGAGGCGGTACAAAAGAGCATAATTTCATATGGCAAAGGCATGATTTTCATGAAGATATGATGCATGGTTTGGAAATCGCGAAGACCAGAAGAATGGAGGCGGTGATGCTTCGCGATTACGTCAAGCTTCGTGAATGGCAGAGGCTGAAGCGCATCGCGGTGGATAAGGGCTTTGCGAGAGAGCTTCGCGGCAAAGGCGTGAGCCGCGAAGTTAAGTTTACGGTGATTCATCGCGACTACGTCAAGATCCGCGAACGGAAGATTGCCGTGGAGCTTCGCGATTTGGACAGAATTCTGGATGAAACATTGGAGCTTCGCGATTTGAGATGACGTGGCATTGACTTCGCGCGGAATGGAAGAGGGTCGATGGAATCTCATATAAATAGAGGCCGACCCCCTTCGAGCGAAGTTGAGAGAATTTTCAGAGAAAATACTTTGCTCTCGATTTGCGAAGGTGGTTCGCGGAGCCAGTGTGCTTCGCGAAAGAGGTGCTTCGCGGCGGCTATTGTAGCTCCGCGAAACCTGCGAGCTCCGCGTTGGATTACTTTTCTTCGCGAGGGTCGTTGCTTTGCGACGGCTTGAGCATCGCGAGAGAGATTCGCGAGGGAGCATCGCGAGAGAGATTCGCGAGGGAGCATCGCGAGTGAGCTTCGCGAAAAGGCAGGAGCTTCGCGAAGGCTTGTTTGAGCTTCACGAAATTGGGAGCCTCTCATTGTAGGGTGCTTTGCGAAGGTCTTTCCAATGGTTGTTTTCCCAGTGGATAGTGGCAAAGGGGTATTCATCTACGGTTGAAAGTTGAACTTCAACAGAGCATCTACTTATAGAGAAAGATTCATTCCTTAATGGAAATGAAGAGACCTACATGTCTATAAACTGTGAGTGAATCCCTTCCAAGAGAAGTGAGCTTAGGAAGAGGAAGAAGGTGATCCTCTCCACCGGCAGTGAGCCAGAGAGAGAGAAACATGGAGTGACCCTTGGGAAAGCAGTGATCTGACCCTAAACATTGTAAATTCAGTGAGCCTGGGCATAGAAGTGATCTAGCCCGAACCTTGTAATCAACAACTAGTGAAGTTTAGTGGAATTTGGTACGTACCGGCAACTTGTCGGCGTATCCTCCTTGGACGTAGCCCTTAGCGGTGAACCAAGTAAAAATCTCTGTCTCTTCCTGCTTACTTCCCTGCATTGCATTCGAAGCATCATTATCAGGTAAAGGAGACAAGTGATCACAGTAACCACACAAGTGCAAAAAAAAGTGACCCTTGTAACAAAGAGGTCAAGATCCAATGGGGCAGAATGATCCTTGAAAAAGTATATCCATACCCTGATTCACCCCCCCTCTTATGGTATATAGGCCCCTATTGGTCCTAACAACTCCTGTAAGTCACCCCACCCACCCCACCCTTTCCTGCCCCCTGACCAGATCTGCACCAAATCGATTGCAGTCTGTGTTTTCCACATCGGCATTTTAATACATTAAATTATTCCATGTATATAATTGGATTGAAAAATTGATGAAGTACATGTACTTCCATGGGTTATCATTGGAAATTCGAGTATAATACCAAATTTAATCCCATAGAAATTATAATATAAATCTATTAACATAACAATAGTAATTTTTAACAACACCCATGTTTAAACCATGGATCATAATCTCTAATAACTCTTTTAAAACCATGGAGAATAAAACCTATAGCAATAGTTTATAAACAAGTAAATTGAATCCTACCCAGCTATATATAATCTAAGAATTCTTCCATAATAGATGCACCTTATTACTATACTCACATCCTCTAGCTACAAGAAAAAAACACCAACATCCAAATAAAATTGAATTCAAATATAATATAATATATATCATATGAATTAAAACTATATTTAATATAAACAATACAAAATTCCAATATCAATATCAACATAATTAAAGGAAATATTGGAAAAATTTAAATGTGTAAACCAATAATAAAATATAAATCTAAAATGTGCCTCAATATCTGCATCCCCAGAACCATCAGCACCCTCATCATCTCCTATAGAAACAAAAACATCATTAACACCTCCTATCAGACCACTTACACCACCAAAATCAATAGGATCATTGAAATATTAATTTGTTAATACACCTATATCACTGGATGGAGTGAACAATACTGATAAACATAATGCATACAAATGAGAACACATTTAATTAATGAAAGCATTATATGGATATATGGTGAATCAAATAATATCATTTTGTTACCATTAAAATAATCAATTTAATGAATACAGATGATATGACATATAATTAATGTTATTCACTAATAACTATTTGTGAGGTTTTCCATTTGGCTTGAAGACCATCCCCATACCCCCCTGCAATGGAGACCTCAGGCCTCCCCCTACCACCTTCCCTCAAGACCTCCCCCATGCCCCCTATCATGTAGACCATCCCCACGCCCCTTCCCCCAAAAAATAGTCTAATTCCCCCACCCCCTAACCTAAAAACCTCCCCTATCTCCTCCCCCTCCCCTTTCCCTGCACTAGGTTCCAGAAAACTAGCCCCTAATATTGCGTAACCCCACTTTGAGTATGTGGGGTAGTGTGGAACACCTAGATATAATATAGAGGAAGTAAATATCCTTTTTTTCTATGTTAGTATATAAGTATTCCTGGAATTTTGAGGAACCATTCCAGGTCACTAGCATATCTCTTAGGGAGTACATAACCATTTTCCATCTTTGATTAAGTTGTCCAAACCTAGTAGTATCTTTTGTAAGGAAACTAATATCAAACATGTTAAGATTCATCATAAACATTATCATATGAATAAGATTATCATATTATCATTATATACATATAAAAGTACATTGAATATAATATTTAATTTTTTGATGCTGACACATTGGTGAGAAGAGATGTGAAACATAAGAATTTCCATAGTATTCTAAATGTACTTCTCATAACATGGATTGTGAGTCCTAGTGAAAGATAGGGAATGTAAAGTTTTTATATATCCATATTGAGTTAACTATATAGTCTATCCCAAGAGTGTACACAACATTTGGTACTGATGAGCTACTTATCCATATACTGCCAATATACATCGTTCCAATCTAACCTAACATAAATTTCATGTTTCTCATTTACACATAGTTAGTGAGTCATTAGGGATAATAGGTGTGTACACATCTGATACCTATGTCATGTTATTGATATCATATATGGAATATACCCTATAACACACAACATGTATGTTCGGGTGTGAATTCAGGTTTTGTACACCTATACATGCTGAGTTATGTGGTTTAAAAAACACAGTATGTTTCCCCTAGGTACACACCATTTAATATAACAACGAAATTCCTTCAAGAATCATTAGTATAAATTGATTCAAAATAAATAAACAATAAAATATATAAAAATACAAGAATTTTTTATTTGTCCCCATTTGGGCCTATGTTCCAGTAAACTATAAGGATACATGAGGGGAATGCACGTTGAGTTATCTTTAACTTATTTAATACAAAGGAATAAAATTTGGGATACAAATATTCTAGTCATGTGTATAGATTTTTCAAGAGTAGTCTATAATTTTGTAGATATGGGACCCATGGTCCATAATCCCCCATGAATATTTTTCACATACTATTTATAACTATGTAAATTGATTACTACCAAACTATACATAATCTCAAATGCTTCCATAATAGCTGCACCATATATCAGTTCTCACTTCCTCTATCTATGATAAAAAAACACCACCTTAAAAATTAAAAAGAACTCATACATAATAAAAAATATATCATAAGAATTTAATATATCTATAATATAATTTATATAAAACTTCAATATCAATATCATCATAATAACAATTACTATTTGATAAAATTTAATTTATAAACCATGAATAAAATTTATATTTGAAATGTACCTCAATATCAGCATCACCAGAACCATGATGATCCTCATAATCTTTTATATAAACTCTAATAAAATTATCAACTCCTCTTAGACCACCACCACCACCATCATCATGATCATTGAATTATTAATGGTTTACACACCTAAATCCTGGGAAGGAGTGTATAATCTAGATAATGAAAATGGATACAAATGATAAAACATTTAATTAATGAAAACATTCCATGATTATATGGTGATTCATATAATATAATTATTTTTCCAAAAAAATATTCTGATAAACATAATGCATAAAATGAGAACACATATTATTAATGAAGGCATTGAAATATTCTTATGTATGATGATTCATGACCATAAAATTTAAGATAAATAATAATTATGTTTATAATATAGATCAATAATAAGATTCATAAAGTCTATATAAAACAAAATTATAAAGATGGAGTAATCATGTTTGGAGATGGCTAAAATATAAAATAATGTTTATTTAATGATTCTATTATTCATGTATGGATTCCATGAAGTTGGTAAATTATTATAATTCATAAAAATAAATTCAAAAACTGCCCATATAAGGGAGACACTATATGTTATTGGGTGATTATGAAAAGGTTATTCAAGAATGAATTAATCATTAACATATGCCCCACCAACAATGCACCGCCACCCCACATCTCCACCTTGAAACCCACATGCACCGTCCCCACTACCCTATAACCCCCTCCACTTTAAACCCCACCTAAACATCCCCACTACCATGCATCCCCCTACCCCCAGCCCCCTCCCCCCACCCACTTGCTCCCTCCCCCTGCCAGTTTTCTATCCCCCCACATCCCTCTCTGTTATAGTGTTATCTCCCCCACTACACCCCTTACACCACTACCTCATCCCCTTGCATCCCTACCCTGCAGACCCCCTCCAGACAACTCCCATATCCCCTTCCCCTACAAACCCACTTATACCCTCCCCGTACCCATGAAAACCACCATGCACCCTCCCCCTTGCACCCAATCGACATCATACTCCCTCCCCCTTCCCATGCTCCTCCCCCTCCACCCGCCCTAGTAGATACCCACTACAATCCCCCCTACACTAGACACACATGCACCATCCCCCCTTGATGCCAATAACTCTTTGTGTAAAATTTAAACTATAAGAATAAAAGTGTGTGAAAATTCAATATATAATTAATGTATGGTGCACGATGAAAATTTTAAAAAATTTAAGGATGACTATGATGAAAATTTCAACATTATTATTGTCTATAAAAATCCAATAATTTAATATTACATGAGATATGATTTAAATTTATGAACATTGAAACCACTAAAGTTGAATACTCACTTGATTATGATAGAGGAACATCTAATGAATTTCATAATAAAAATTGTACATCACAAATGATTCATTATTGTAGTGGGATAAGAATGAGTAAATTATAATAGTCATCTTCATAAAATCATAGGAATATATTAACCTACCATTCTCATGAATATGTATACACAAATTACACTACATTGAAAAACGATGGTTGTAATTATCCTTGAATATGGGAGAATAAATATTTTTTTAAATCCACAACTTCAATGAAGATGGAAGAAAGTAGTAATATAAGAATTCTCCTAGAAGGTAACAATATAGATTTTTTTTCAATTAGCTAAAGAATATGACTTTAGAAAAATTCAGATAAATTGAATATTATTACAAGGAAATGAAAAATATTTTGAAAAAAATCAATATCATTGAAAATTAATTAGATAATTGGGATTATGTGGTAATGGTGATGGCGAGTACACGGGGTACAAAATTACCAAGAACAAATTTAGTAAAAATAATTTAAGGGGACTATAATAGTAGAATAAAAATAAAAGGAATGTAGTTGGTAACTATACTATGGAATGAAATGTAAATTATGTTACAATGAATGTTACACCGTTGATGAATGTAAAAAAATGTCACACTAAAACAAATAAGCTTCTAAAATTTAAGGAATGTCATCTTTTTGGAAAGCTAATAGACATCATTGAATAATAATGTGAATGAAATACTTATAATGAAAAAAAATTAACCAATAGAATAATAATACAATAAAATTGGAATGATGAAATATGTCTCTAACAAATAAGTTAATTTTAATTGGATGCTACCAATGATGGGTAACATTAGGGAGGAAAATAATCATTTTGGATGATGTAAGGATTTTAACAGTAAACAATGAATTAAATAATTACCTACTTGTGAGGAACCTATTAATTAAAAGAATCTTTTTTAATAAGATATGAAAAATTCTTTGAATGAAAAATAACAATGTAAGAAGAATTATAAACATATTTTGAAGGTTATCATTGATGTATATATAGTAAAAATTGAATATTCAATGTGGATAGATAAAAAAGGAAATAAGGATGAATGTTCATTTCTAGAGTACATGAAAAAGTAAACCCCACATACGGAAAATTAAGCATAGAGAGAAAATTGTATGAAGCATAAATAGAATAATTATAGGATAATCAAGGGTGGTCACTTGATTATAGATGAATCCAACATGAAAAATTATTTTTTATTGTGATAATACTCTCAAACCAATTACTATAACTAATAAGGATTGGTAGATTGACCTTATTCCTTGATTTGATATGATTTGGATCAATGAAAAAGAAAATTTAAGGACATTCAATTTAGAATGTGATTGTCATTATAAAGGAATAAATGTTAATTATGGGGACTTTAGATATATATTAATGTTGATATAATGTATAAGAATTCTAAAAAATCTAATGATTCAGAATCTAAATTCTAATGTTCTTGTAATGTCAACATTAATCTACCCGTAGAATGAATATATATATATGATGGTGAATAAATCACCAATATATAAAATCCTTATAATTTAAGTTTCATTCATATATGATGAACTTTTTTAATACATTCCCATTATTATATGAGAACTTGTGATTTATTAAAATGGGATAATATAGATTTATTGATGAAAAAATGATTTCACAAAAGGGTAGAAACCTATTATTTATTGTTTTATAAATATTGTTCTGTCTATTGAAATGTACGAAAGAAATTAACATGAATGGAAAAATTATAAATTTATCCCAATGAGATGATTTTTTAGAACATGGTAACAAGTTTTTAATTTTTTGAATAGTATTAATTTCTAATTATATCACACATGTTTTCTAAAATATGAAAAGATCCCATTGTCCTAGAATTGGATGATTTGGGAAACATTTATATAAGAATCATTATGTTAACCCTATCTCAAAAAACATTATAGTCGTATCCAGTTCAATAGAAAATAATGGGAGAAAAAGAAAAATATTGAAGAAATATTTGTCACATCTCAAAATTTCATAGAAAGGTGTTTGAATTTAGATCAATAAAAGTGATGGAAAAGTGAAGAAATTTATCCCACAAAAAGATAAATTTACTTATTTTCAACATAAGGTAGAAAATAAGTCTTGAATATAATGATATATAAATGAAAATTTTTTATTTATAATAAATCCAATGATGGAGATTGAAGTACCCAATGAAGGATCATGGAAAAATTTTATATTTTTTATCAATAGATTAGAGATATGTAAATGATGTAATCTAAAGACAATTCAACAATGTAATTTGAGGAAAAGAAAAATGGAAAACAATAAAGAAAAATTTTGGTTTCATAATATATTGAAATTTCATATTAATAATATTAATGTTTGATAGATAATACATTATTTAGTTAAATTAATATAAATGTTCCATAATAGGACTTCTATGTTTTATCTTAAAAGAGAAAATATATTGTCTTTTATGGAAAATGCAAACTAATGAGGCTGTTATATATATATATACATATATATATATTAGATAAATAATAGATGTTGTTAATTCAAAGTAATATTACTAGAGCACTATATATTCTACAGAATTCAACATAGAATAATGATACTTACTTGAAAAAATGGAAAAATTATTATATTCAATGATATTTTTTCCATTTTAATTTATAGTAATAATAAGTTTCATGCACCTAAATATGGAATCAATTAAGACATGATGAACTAGAAGGGATCTCATTGTATTTTTTCAAATATTAAAGTCATTATCAAAATCAAATTTTTCGATTTAGAACAAATTATATTAATAGTTTATAATTAGATTAGATATCTAGTTCATGTATACAATGCTATCGATACACTCTTAAAATCATTCCAATCTCAAGAATAAACTATTTTTATCAAAATGGATTTGGAATGAAGAGGAATTTTGAATGTAAAATTGGATGTATTCAAATATAGTGAATAAATATAGGTAATTTATGAAGTTATCACAATGCAGAAATACAAAAAATCAATTAATGGCCTAAGAAATATGTTTGATAAAAAAAGAAATGAACTCTACATGTGATAAAACATTATGATGTGTAAGGGTGAAATGAAAAAAATAAAAAACATACAAACACCTAAGGACCAATATAGGGATTTTAATGTAGCCATCCAATATGGTAGAATCAAAATATTAAAGATGAAATAATTTAATGAAAGAAGTAAAGAACTCAGAAAACTCATACAAAAATAAAATAATTAAAGGAATAACTGGTATTAAATTCATAAGGGGAAAAAATAAACATATTAGTTGTGCACAAAAAAATCTCCAAACCACCCAAATCAATAACTCACATAATGGGTGAGTATTCTCATAAATTCATCACCAAATTCAAATGTATTGTCCTGAAAAATCCATCTTAACACGCAATCATTTAGTAGTCTTATATAAGTAATTATCTTTTTAGAGGTGTTGGTTTCAAACCAAAATGACAAAATGACTCTAAATTAACCATAGGGTTTAACTACATTGTAAATTTCAAAACTTGCACATAATAAAACCATAAAATTCAGATAAATAATCATCACATAGAAATAATAACAATATAGTAAAAAATGAAAAATGAAATCATCGTCTTAAATTGAATTTAATGATATATCATTTCCATCATTATATAATCCTTCCAACCACCAAAAGGAAAACTGAAATATGCAAGTTGAATAGATGAAAAAAAATAAAAGAGAATAAGAATCACATACCTAGATGTAGGAATCAAATTAAACTAAACCAAAAAGAGGGGTATATATGAACAATTTTCACTATCTCAAAGGGTTGCACAATGCTACAAAAAATAAACGTTGAATGGGGGATGTTATCATACCATGAATCAGGAGAATGAATAAATTTGGTGGAATAAGGAGACTATCAAAGATCTTGAATGAATTCCACTTGGAAATTCTTGAGATGTGAGATGTTACAATGAAGGCGATGGGGTTGCCTAGTTCTTTGGCATCGACGGGAAGTGTCATGAGGGGGATAAGGTTTGGATAGTGTTGCGAAGGCCATCTAGGAGCCATCGGTGGATAAGGATTGTGGATAGGAGTGGTTGAGAAGGCTGTAAAGGAAGAAGGGTCTCCGCCGAGAGGAGAGGTCATCGCCAAGAGGAGAGGGTAGCACGGAGAGGGTAGAAGTCACGAGGGTTGAGGAGGGAGACTGACAAGAGAATTAAGAATGAGAAGAGAGGGCATAAGAGAGAGAAGAGTCCAGAGGAATAAGGTGGATCACGAGGGGTTGAAGGAGGAGTGGATAGAGTGTTATAATTAGTGGGGAGGATGATCCTGATAATGGTAAAAAAAATAAAAACATATATTTTTAATCATGGCTATAAACTATTATTTAAAAATATTTTTAATTGATGTGAGGCTACAAAAACAGTTATATCAAAAAACATAAAAAACGGGGGCTATAGTTAGGTGGATATAAGTATGTTTTCTAGTAGTGACCTCCCAGATGAGGATTTCATTTTTAATGTAAAAGAGAAAGAGTAAGCAGATTGATGATGGATCAAATATTAACAGGATATTATTATAGTAATTAGATGATTATGGTGTTCACATGAAAATTTATATAGAGGAGGTGATAATATAATAATAAAATTAAATAATTTGAAAACTTTAAAAGAAAAGCAAATATATTATACCTCTTGAATAATCCTCCATAATAACTAGCTTATGTGGATTTGAATTGGACTCTTGAGGAGGCCAATAGATATTGGACATAAAGAGAGTCGTTGAAAGATTATTTGGTTGAACATTTTAATTTCCCAATGATTGCATGTTGTGAGTGAAAGGAATGAAGTAGGATGGTATTTATAGTGGTGGAAAGGGGTGATTTCTCATTATTTTGATCATTATTTAATTATTTGGTAGAAGAAAAGAAATAATGATGATTTACGTGACAAATTAAAGTAACAAGTATGTAGTAGTTCTAACCTAGTTTTCATAGTTCGGCCAAACGTCACCTATGACTCAATAATTCATGTCTTTATTATTATATTTTATTATCCACTAAAATTTCATTTATTTAATAACAATCTCTATAATTATCCCTAATCATTTTTTCATGTGAATAATTTATAATTGTACACAATTTTAATTAAATAATTTTCTAAATATGAGAATTTTTTTAATTAAAACCAACATTTAATAAAAAAATACATATTTTAAATCATTATCCTATTTTATAACACATTCTAATATTAACTGAGGTCTCATTAAATAATCCAAAAATTACAATACAAAAAAATATTGAATTGTGAATAAATATTATGTAAATGTATTTTCATGTTAAAAATATTATTATTTATACCATTTAAATCGAATATTTTTTGAACTAAAAAATACCATCACATAGTTAATAATTTTTAAAATATTAACATAGAAATCCCATGATATAATTATATTATACATTTATTTATAAGTTACCTAAAATTATTTATACTTTCATCTATAATGGTTACTACTCATAAGGGTCATATTACTAATCATTAGAGTAAGATTGCTATAAAAAATTGTCATGTTACAACTCACCAAAAATTATGTTCATACTATTAGATTCTAAATATCTTAATGATCACATATGTATATGACTGTTTTATGAAATTAAAATAAATAAGTGGAAAAATTATGTTTAGTGGTTAGGTAATAGCTATATTATATATATAGAAAATGTGTTTATTCATTGAGATATAGTTGTGTGTTCATAATATTCTATATTAAATTTATTTTTAAATCCATGGGGTGTTACACTCATCAAGGACCCATGCCCTAAAACCACAAGAGGTTTCCACTCAGATAATCAAGGATTGATATCTAGTCTACATGGAGGGTTCAACTCTATGTCATCGATGAACGATTCCATATCCCATTAGGGGTTTTTGTAGAAGGTTGATTAACCATGACCCTCATAACCGGATTTTTCCAATCTATGTCATCATGGACCCATGCCCTTCCCCTTAATTGTGTTACACTTGAAAGGTACCTAGTTATCCTATAAGGTTATTTCCATTTCCATGTGGTTACTTTATAAACACCATGCTTGTAAATTTTATCATTATATCTTTAATAGACCATTTAAGGAACTATCTCAATCAATGTATGAAAAACTATGGCTATGATGATTTCAAACCAAATTTCGAGTTCAAATGAAAGAGATACAGATGACTGAAGGATTGTCAAAAGAGGACAATGTGTTTATGATGTGTGGACTAACTCTATCTTCTACCCATGTCAACGGTGATTACGTGTGTCCCTTCACATGTAGTGATACACTCCATTTAGGTAGAATACATAGTGTTTCCATTTTAATAAGGACTTGGTCCATGTCCTGGATGTTGTGTCTATATAACAAACCCAATGTCCAGGTTGTTTGATCAAGTGGTTGTGTACTTTGGTACATAGTGTGTGGCTCCACATTGGGTGACATCCATTTGATTAAGTAATGCCAGGTTAATCATAAATATAGTCCCCAACCATGTGACCCTCCAAATGGTTTGTCCAACTGAGGAAGGGATACACAATATGTTAGGTAGGACAACATGAATTATCATCCATATCTTTTTTGAATGCATGTCCATCGATGTTGTGTTTGTTGATTCAGGCCATGGGTCCATCCCACTACATGATGTGTAGTTGGGTTTTTTTTTCAAAAATCATAGATCTAATCCACATTTTTTAAAATGAAACAACCACTTCATTTTTGGTGCTATAATGAACTAAAAATGGTGGAAATACATGAAAATAAATGTTTCAGGCCACCGCTTACTGGAAAAAAAACACTGATAATCATTGAGGTTTCTATATTCATTACACGAGCATTGGATAATTACATAATTGAATAAATATCCTCAAATAATCATTCTGATTGTCCGTAAACAATGATGATTCAATATATGTTCTCTTACATTTGATCCTCTATAAAACATGTTGTCTGACCGGGCATGGTACTCCCTAACAATTGTTGAACCAGGACTGTGGGGTCTAACTAATGACTAACATAATGAAAAAGGTCAAAATGACCCCATAAAAGGATTAAAATATCATTGGATAATCACTAATTTCTAATGATCTATAAGGGTGATTTCGGGTTAGGAAAACATTTCAATAAGCAATAAAAAATGTTAATATTCAAATTCTCAATCAAAAATTAGTGCATACCCAATAATAATGCTAGATTTTGCATTAAAATGTAATCAAGATGGATTAAAACACTAATTTACAATTCCTTTCACACTTATGAATCATTAATTGATAATTAATGTGTCCAATAATGATCTAGAGAATTCATTTTCAGTTGTGAATCCTGATATTCTACGATTATTTATTCCATCATCGTCAGAGGATATTCCCCTATGGGGGCGGGAGGAAGTACTCTCGAAATTTCCAATGTGTTATGTGAGTAAACCTAGTAAAATCAACCTGCTGATATTATTAAATATTTTTATCTTTTACTAAATTTATTTAATTCATTATTTTGATAATTAATTAATACCATTAATTTAATCTCAATGATCGAGGAGTCGAAATTCCCCATGACAACTAATTTTATGTCTTTCCTATTGTTAAAACAATGTTTTGGGATTAACCGTGGTCACAGATTTCAGATCTGAGTTTCCATTTAGATATATAACTTTCTTTATTATTTTATTTGTGTACTATAATATATATGTAATATTTTGGTAAAATTAAATACAATATCATCGAGACTCTGAATTGAATGTCATATGAGTTTATAGCTAGGGATATATGTATTGAGTCATTTAAATCACATAAAGGGAAAAATAAATGTCTTTAGAACACTCCATCATTAAATATTTGCTTCCCAAAGAAAAGAGGAAAATAACTCAAGATATGGAGAATGTACATAGCTCTCTCACTATGGGATGGTATCCTGAACATTCATGTTCTACCACAATACATTGAAAAATGTGATGGCCTATCCACATAGAGTCTTCTCTTGTTGGTCCTCAATCATCACTAGGTGCTATCTAACGGTGTCTTCAGTAGGTTCTCTGTAATGGTGTCAATGACATGAGTCGGGTCATGCACGTATTTCCTCGGTTTCAATATGAAGAAGTTGTATTTCTCCCACTCCACCTAAGGGGGTAGGTAGTGGTGGTAAACTACCTTCGAACACACTGAACTATCTCAAGCATTCTAATAAACCACATGGATAACATTTTCCCCATCACAAACCTATATAGTCATCATCTTGGGGATACCAATAGGAAACCATGGTATCCCTTCTGAAAATTCATGGTTCTATGATGGGGACCTATCGAAAATTTATATCTTCTCCAGGACATCTTCATCCACTCATAGGTGATATTAAATTTATCTCCAATAACTAACACCATATCTGTCCCCACCAGGGATGTCTCCCCGATCTTGTTATTGCACATAAAAACATGTAGAGTCACCATTATATGGCCTCCAAAGGTTCAATGCTAATTTTATAGAGGATGTTCTTATTTTTCATAGACTCTTAAAAGGAAAAGTGATCCTCAAAACATTATTAAAATATTATCATGCATGTTTTAAAAATTTCCTAAAACATCATGATATTGTACTCAAACTATCAATATATCATAGGGTGAAATCATGTACTAATAATCATTTGGGTCTTGATTCTATCTAGTAATAAATTGCACAATTTAAACACCAACTATGAATCATGGTCATAGAAATTTTTTTATGTAACCCCATGAAGGATAATGATTTCCAATATGTTCATTGTCCCACAATCATTCTACTAAAATTTTCCCATGATACTATGAAAGTTCACTGACTTCAAGAGTCATTAAATAATCACCTAGATGTTTTGATGTGTCTTCACTATATGTGAAAGACCTATTAAAAATTCCATGGTAATTCAATCACAATTCCAATTTAGGATCTCAAGGGGATACAAAAAAAGCGAGAAACTAGTACTCATCCTTCACCTACTGACAGGTGAGACATTGAGAGATGAACTCATCAATGCTAAAACTTATGATGGAACACTATAACTACCACTAAAGGTCCATGTACATATTACCCATATCGGTATTTGATGATATGGGGGATGTGTAGAACTCCCTCATCACTTCCTACAACATCATGACTGGATCAAATGTATTCTATTTGAAGAAGTTGTTGTAATTCCCTACATCATAAAATAATATTGGTGAGTATATTATGGAAATATGAGAATTTAATATGTCACTTTAAATTCTCCTACCATGTATCTCTTACAGTCATAAGAAGAGGAGTCAATTCCATCGACAATGGTAAAGTTATTCCTTACTATTCCATTATGGTTTACTATAGGGAAGCTTACTTCTCCAAATAATCCTGAACTAATGAGCCTTAATAATCTTTCGATGGGAATCTAAAAAAAATTTACATCCCCATAAGTATAGAGTATCACTATTTAATATTCATTACATAACTCCCACTAGTGCCACTACATCAGATTCAAGACTTTCTTTGTAAAGATGTACCTGAGACACTAGCGATCTGAGTAGACCACATAGTGCCCTTATAGATGGAACTGCCTCCACAACCTCAGTGTGAACTCTACCTTTTCCAGATATAGTTATTTACATTCATAGTTCTAATATTGGTGTCTCAACCACCTTATACCATAAATTATTACTACTTCATTCTACTTCAACATGGAACTAATCCAATCTCTTGAGGCATCATAATACATTACGAACTCCACACATCCTTCTAATAGTCTCACCATGGGTGCACTCTTCATTTAGATAATATTCTCCGCAAAGGTCTTATAAAACTACTCAAACAAGGGAATGAGATTCACTTTATACATCATTGTAGTCAAAGGGGATGTCATTTTATAAAATTATATAAAAAACCACTTATAGATTCCATCACAGAGAAAAACTCATTTCACATCTGATGTGTTATTGGTGGTGTCCCAATCATGCATTCTGTTTATATTTTCAAGTTCCATGACTAAACCACTATTATAAATGACATGCCCCAGAATGTGAAAATTATGAATCGGAAACTAGAACATGGAGTTTCTCCCATAAAGTTGTTCTTCTAAATGAACATAAATAATCATTATTTAGTTCACTACACTAACTCCTCTGATGCAGAGTAGATTATTATTTCATCGATGATGGAAAGAAACATATCCATGTACGACTAGAAAAGTATTTTCATCAAATCCAAAAATAGGTTAGGATCATTCATCACACCAAATAGCATCACAAGGAAATCAAATATTCTGTAGAGACAACAAAATTCCAATTTTGGAAATCCACCTCACGAACCCTCAACTGGTGGTATCTAGACATAAAATTGATATTCGATAACTATATCAGGCCTCAAAATTGGTATAATATTTCATCAATCTTGGAATTTCATATATTTTCATTATTGTGTCCTAGTTCATGAAATTATAAACCATATAACAAAACAATCTCTGATCGGCCTTTTTCACAATCACCAATAGAGCTTCCCAATGGGGCATGCTGATTATGATGAAACCCGTCTCTTGATGGTCCTATAACTATAATTTCGGCTCCCATACCTCGGTGGGGTCTATCTTATATGGAACAATAGACTACAACTTGGTTTTGAAATGAATTTGAATTTAATACTCCATCTCCCTCCTCATTGTTTTTCCTAGAACATCCTCAGGGAAGAAGTATATATAATAATCCAAAGTTGATGATATCTATATTCATGATTATACAGATGAACCATGGATTAAATTTGATAAATGATTGTTTGTGGAGTGAAATCTCCGACTCGAATTACTCGTTATCCCTTCCATGGGACCACTAATGATAAAAATGAGAATCTTATCACATTATTGCATATGAAGGTAACTTGCCTATGGTGAAATACAATTGTAGCTCAGATCATGGATATGAAATACATGCACAAGATGATGTCAATGGGTTCCATTGTGAAAACCTAAATATCCCACATGAACCTATCTACAATATGAAATATCTTACCCATCTGATAGATAAAATAAAAATAAGAAGTGTTCCATGTGGGATCCTCCAAAAGAAGTTATTGGGATAGTTCCAATATTGGGAACTCTATCTCTCTAAAAAAGAGCATGAAGATAATTGAAATTAATGAACCCTATGTCTACTAAAACAGATGATAGATTTGAAAACACAAATATTGTAACTATTATAACATCGTGTTCTGAGGGATCATAGAAATCCAATGCATATAGTTTTTTGAGGTCCTATCCCCTAACTATCTTATCCTGTCATTGGCCGCATAATGGCGGTTGCGGTGGAAGGACTTCATTTCCACATCCACCACACACAACTCTATATCACCTCTACAAGCCCCACCTCCCTAAGGACCACCATGAACTCACCTAGGAGATACCTGATCATGGAGCTTCTTCTTCCATGGTTGTCAATCAAATATATTCATGTGAAGCTAAGAACATAGGGTCCAAAAATCTCACTCCATGTGACCTATCCCATAAAAATTGATCCCCCATTCACCTTCGATATTCTCTAGTATAATTTTTTCTTCTAACCACATGATGGAATCAGATCATTGGAGGATATACTATGTTGAGACCCTGGCGTCTACCATCTTCTAGAAGGCACATAAATCTGAGCACTATGGTGCCCACATAAGTCTTGATCTATCTATAATCCCACTAATTGAAATATATTTTTCCCAGTTCCCACAACATCACCCCTCATATGTGGTGATTCACATGGGTATATATCTAGGTCAAATATGTTTTGGGATTCCCTTCCCAATATATTATGCTTGAAAGTAAGAATCATGGATCAGGTCAATAGAAAAACACATATGTCCTTTTAACCTCAATTACTTCTCATCAATAATAATGCCTCACTGTTTATGCTCTAGATGCTCCATAATAAATACTGAGGGAAATGAAGGGGGTAGTACTCCTTATGAAAAAGCTTCCGGATGTTGGAACACATGATTGTCAACTCATCATGATTATGTTAAACAAGGCTCGACCGGTGCTCAAATACTCCATTGAAAGGGAATGTTTCTTATACAACCAATTTATATATCAGGATCATAATAATTCCAACAATACATACACTAGATTTAGCCAATCCCTTGCTTCCTATTTATCTCGATCGCTGAATAACATCAACAGTCTATACTGTTTGGCATCACGATGCACACTAATCATGCATGCATATTTTTCCATCTGTAATGGAATGATATGTTGCTCAATTTGGGGAGGAGATTATAAATACCCACCATATTTATGTGGAAAACATGATAGACCCAAAACTAAGGCCTCATCATTCTTTATGTCTTTATCATGATCTAGAGAAGGTACGTAGACACTCTATCATCGCAGATTATTCAAAAAAATATCAAGTTGTATTACAATCAGATTAGCATATTATATATCAACAATAGTGGGTAGGTGTCTCAATAAGAAAAATAAATAACTTAATATTATATTATTTATCTACCATTAATCCCTAAAATATCTTTTTTACATGTTATGTCAATAAGAATGTAGATAAGGTCTTGAGGAATGGTTATGTCACTTTCTAGTCACTCATTAGATTCCCTGGCCTAAGATCCATACCTAATAACCATTGACACATTATCACTAAACTAAACCAATGCTATTAAAAAGATATATCCAAATGATATCCAAGTAATTAAATTTCACTAATGAAAATCTTTTATGACCAACTCCTAAAAATGGCTCGAGTTGTAACTACCCAAAGTCTTATTCTATAGTGTTTGGGATGGCGACCAACAACCAAGGTAGAAAAAACGCATCTAGGAAATTTCATAAGTTACCATACACACACACACACTCATCTATATCAATGTTTATGTGAAGAGAAAAATATAATTTATTAAACACTAAAATAAATTAATAGAATAATGATAGAACCCATATACTGTAAATATGAATTATAGTGTAAAAATAAATTTAAAGGGAGAAAATATATGGCAAAAAAATTGTCCCGACTAGAAAAAACTATAAACATGAAACAGGTGAGAGGGTATATGTAATTAATAACAAGCTATTAAAACCATAAATGATTTGGGAACCAAGTTTCACTAATCTATTATTTCGTCACAATTCACCATTCCATCATCTGTATAAGACACAAAATTTTCCTGAAAATTCCATACAAATATTAGTGTATATGTACATAGATTGAAACATGAATAATATAATGAAATATAATTAAGATATAAATTATTAATAATTTTTATATAGATATATGGTAATTCAAATATAAAATCTCAACCCCTCAATTTTTTTTAAAATATCCACATCCAAACAACATGGATTTATCCCAGGGAATATATGAAGTACTCATCATGCTATTACCGCGTATAGAATGTAAGTAGAGTCATACTACCATAAAAAGGTATACATGAAAATATCATGGAATACCCCATGCATATTCACCTCTCATGGAAGGAGAGTATCCAAATACACGTTGTGGATAAAAAATAAGGATCAATTTATATATAAATTTACTCAATGAATGAATCCCAATCAAGTGAGTAAGAGGATCTCCATCTAACAGCTCAACCATTGAGGAATACTATCCCACACTTCCAAAAGTCGATCCACGATTCCCATCATTCACTCATCTACCCATTTGGAAATATTCGATGTCAACACATGCCTCATAAATATTCCTAACGAACGCCTGTTGTGGGAAATTGCAAAACAATAATTTAATTACCTATGTATAGTATAGTAGTTGATCCTAGGTAGTCTCCTGAAGAGAAGTGTAAAAAAAACAAATTTGTCTCTTTTTTTACATTTTCTGAAAATTTTTGGTTTTAATAAATTTGAATTACTATGAGTGAAACAAACAACATTAATTGATTGGTTTTTAACAAATGATAAATATGCTGATCGGATTGGGTTCGGGTAGATAGTGTTGTGCTGTCATAGTTTCCCAATTTTATCTCTTATTCTTCCTTAAACTGGTAAGAGAGAGATTCATCAATCGATTCCTCTCACTCCCATGGTCAGATAGATGTGTTAATAATATTCCTATCTAAAACCATAGATTGGTTTATCCCCATCCAATGTTCCTATGATTTTATAAGGTGTATTTATTAATTATAGAAATCCCAAACCTAGAATTTTTGTTCCATAATAAGACAATATTCCGACATACAATCCTACGCACGTCCTTGACTACCGCCAAGCACATACCACCAAACCCTAATATTGTTATACCATATACATATTAGAATTGGGTGGAGAGTGATGTGATCATCGGCCAACAAAATTTATAATAATAGAATCATATCCTAACAGAACTGCATTCAGAATTTAAAACTGAATTAAGTATCGAAACAAGAATAAGAATGAAGAAGTAATTTGATTCATTTAAAGCACTATAACTCAACCACACACATAGATCCACCCTCCCATGTTACTGATCACGCAAATGAAACTACCCCTCCATAGATGGGGTAAGCTAGATGAATTAGGAAGAATAAGGAATTACAAATCTATGAAAATGAAAATAAATAAAAGATAAAAACACAAATTTCCCCTCTATTGTGTCTCAGGAGGAATGGGGTGGAATGAAAGATGCTTTGGGAAGGAGGTGAGGGCCTCCTTTTATAGCAAGAATTCCGAAATCCAAAATTTTGCGTGTTTTGGTCCAAATAAATTGCAGTTTCATGCGTTGACCCCTTCATAAAAGTTGTTCCTTAATGTGTTGTTCATTCTACCTCAAAATGAATGTTCATTTGGCAAACAGATTAATGAGTTATGAATTTTTATTAGGAGTTTTTTTTCAGGATGAAGCTCCCAGGAAAGTACCTCCAAAATTATAACATTCAATGGAGGCTTCAATGACTTCAAAACTCCTCTAATTTTTTTTAATATTCGAGACTCTGTTTCCTAGAGATATCCCAAGTGGAAAAACCACAATATGACGTTCGAAGTCCTAGTTGTGGTTCTATCATGGTGATGGGGTCCACACTGTCCACTCGGAGAAAATTCATACTTTAATGAATTTTTACGGCCACTAAAATTGATTCATCCCCTGGTCCAGAAGACAAATATGAAGGAAATAAAAAAGGATTCTAAAATAAATTTAATCACCACATTTGGAATTATATTTTTCATTAAATGACCAAAATTACCATGATGCAAAAATCTTTCTAAAATCCATACTTAGGTGTTTTTCACCATTTTTCTCAAAACACATCATAAATCCAAAATTGATTCATATAAGCTCAAATTGATTATTTGGGATGATTAAAAGAAATTAAATGCATAAAAAAAATGTAGGAAATATTAGCTCTATCAATTCCCCCATACATAAACTATGCTTGTCCTCAAGAATGACATCTCAAAATGGAATTCAATGGGTACAAATGTTACCAATATTTAAATTTCTACTAAAAAAAATAAAACAATTATCACTGTTCTATAAAATTTTCATGTTCCACAAAAAATATAAATTTAATTTCCTATTTTTCAATGAAACCATAAGTACATGAATTTTACTTTTACCCTTTAAAAATGTTGGAACTTCTCCTTTCATTCATTCATGTTTCTCCATTTATTATTATTAAACATGCAATATCATGATCAAACTCTCTTTTTGAATCTTTTCTCACATCACTCATTATAAAATTAATAGTGGAGTTATGCTCATATCACGAGAACATCCTCTTTATCCATAGTCTTGTAAATGAACTACTTTATCTACATTGTAAAGAAAAAACACACATTAAATCATGAGGGCATGCAATAAAGGGTCAAATGACACTGTGGATTTTGGTTGATGAGTGAATGTTAGAAATAATTTAAGGTGAGAAGTAGGAGCCTTGACTCTTAAGTATAATGAATGATTAATCAAGTGAAATCACATGATGAACCTCACTAAAATATCTTTTGATAGTGTGAAATATTACACCACCCCCTTTTAATGACATGATACATGAGTCAATAAATGATTACAAGGAATGATATCATCCATGTTCTCCATATTTTTCTAAAATAAAGCTCTATAAAGGCAAAAATTAATTTATCTATATGTTTTTTTTTTGTTTTTTTGTAAAACTCCAGAAATAAAAAGCTTTATTTTCTCCTTTTTAAGGAGAATTAGATTAAATTAAAGAAGTATAATGAAATGATGACTCATGTATAATTTTCTAATATTACACTACAGCCAAATATGATTACGCAGACCTCACACCACTCAAAAAATTTACTCATCCCAATGAAAACATATGAAAGGACCTTCCCCCACACTCAAACATGAATTAACACACAAAAATAGTAAAATTGTGGGTAGGTAATGAAATATCAGTAGGTAATGTGGATTAAACCTATAAGAAAATTCCAGGATTCTATGGGCTAATGAAGGATAAATGTAAGGGTGGGTCTAAGGTAAATATGTGGCTATCCAATGTAGTGCCTCAATAATTTTGAATGTGTTTGTGTATAGTCATAGATTTTACAAGTTTCAATATAAGTTCGGGTAGGTTTAATGTTGAATTATCACTGAAGAAATATGCCCAAGAAAAAATAGAAATTTTTTAGTCTAGAAATCCTATCAGGAATGGAAATATAAAATTTGGACAATCAATCATGGAATGATTTATAATAACAAAATAATTCACATGAATTTCACAATTTCAATTCATAAAAAATGGTAGGGAAATTTAATTTAATTGAAACAATTATTTCCTTCAAATCGTGAGGCCTCATTTTAATATTCATGCTTCACATTTATCATCCAATTATCTATTTTACTCATTAAATAACATTATCATTTAAATATAAAACATGGAATCATTAGGTTTCTATGAAACTCATGGATCCTAGATAAATCAAGTAAAATAGACGTCATGTGTGGGAATGCATTTTATAATTATCTCATTAAAAGGCTAAAAATTTAGGGAATAAAGTTGGATAGTATAGAATTGAAAATCTTACTCCCCTTTAAAATGGATTCTTTTCTTCATGGCGTGTAATCCCACTACAGCTTCTTCATTAATGGACCATAATTATAAGAATGAAAACAAATGATAGTGCAGGTTTGTACAATCATGCCGGTATATGACTAAAAGGACAAGTTGACAATGGGGAAAATGTGGGATGCCTTCTAGTAGAACCTTTGTTTAATGTCATTGCCTCAAATAAAAAATTAATTTTTTTTTGAAAAATTATAGACATCAAGATTACCTCTCCCACTCTTAATTGATGCAGTGTCCTTAATGAATTCAAAATGATTTAACATGTAACAAAATTTGAAAATGAGTCACAAAAAGCAACAAATATAATGGAGAGCTATGACCTAATGGATTTTATTGACACAAATGTTGGAGGAGTCTGATCTATTACATTGGATCTATTCTATTTCATGTTAAAGTCATTTTATACCAACATGTGTATGATTTGTGTCCATGGATACAACAACACCAACAAAACCCTTGAAATCTTGTTCTTTGGAATGGTTTTGAATCTTTTATTATTATTTTTTATTATTTACAATGTGAACATAACACCATTAAGGGGTTTTGGAGTGCTTTGAAAATAACTATCTTCTCTAAATACGTGAGATTGTCCTTTAATTTTCATTACCCATACGAACATGGTTTTGGTTTTGGCCTCTACATATTTAAATAAGACCGGTCTCTTTAGAATTTTATTGAGTAACAATTTACATTTTTCTTTTGATCCACTATTCCCATTGGTTTGATAATATCCTTTACATTACTATTTAGTTTTAATTTGGTTTTCCCTATCCTTTTTCATATCATGTTCCATTGCAAGGAAAATGAAATTTTTTTCAACTAGTTCTTCTTCCTTCGCCTAATGTTCTTTCAGGAGATCTTTGATAATTTTTTCATCTTCATCCTCATTGAGTTTATACTTGTTGATCCCATCATCTTCTCCTGATTTCGATTCTCAAACTTCTTCGAAAAAAGAATCCAAGAATTATATGGTTTTCTCTTCTAAATTTTTAGTTGGTTCTTTTTCTTCATTGTGGTATATTAAATTTAGTGAATGAAAATCTAATAGATTGTCCATGGATTTTATTATATTGAAATTCACTCTACTATCTCTGAGCTCCTTTGAGAGAGTTCCATCATGCACATTGATGATGGTATACACAGTCTTTAAGAATGGTCTCCCAAATGTTCTGGGAGATTGGGATGGTTCTCAGTATTCATATATGGAAAGGACATTTATGTCTACTAGAATTATTAATACTCTCACTCCTACCAGTACATTTTCAATGACTCCTATTGAAAAAATTGAGGATTTGTTTTCTAGTTGTACCACTAACTAAGTTTAATTTTGTTGTCTGATATGAAAAGATGAAAAAAATTAGTGTGGCATCACAATTATCGAAGTTCCAATATCACATAGTGAATCAGTAAAATTTAAAGGACTGATATTGTAGGGAATAAAGAAAGCCCCAGGATCTTGAAAATTTTACAGTATAGGCGGTGTGATCAATGCTGAGACAATTCTTCCTATGTTGGTTCATTCATTTCTATCCAGCCTCTTTATTTTAGTACATATATTCTTCAGTAATATTAATTAATTAGGGATTTGTCTGTTTGCATCTAGTAGTGGGATGTGAATCTCAACTTTTCGGAATGTTTCTTGAATTTCATGTGGAATTATTTCTTCCTCACCCTTCAGTGACTCCACTAATTTTGATAAGAATGCTTCTGGGATATCATTTTTTTCCCTTTGTTGTTTTTTCAATGGTTTTTTTGTAATTTCCTTCCAGAACCATGTATTTTGTCCTTTATTGTTATTTCCTCCATCTATTGGGTAGATAGGAAAAGCTTCATGTGGATACCTAGAATCATTCCCATCACATTGTTCTGGTGGTGTGAGCACATTCCCTCTTCGGGTTGTGATTGAAATAACATTATCCATTGGATTTGGAATTGTTGGTGTGGGAAGATTACCATGGTTCATGGTGAGAGCATCCATAATTATTGAAAATTGATCAGTTAGCTTGTCCATTTTATCATCTATTCCTGATACTCTTGTCTTCAGCAATTGATCTTCATTTTATGGTATTCTTGTGGATGGTTTCTCATAATTCTTCCACTGGAAAGGTGGCGGATGGAAAGTTTGTTTTTGTTGGAAGGGTCACTGATAAGTTTTTTAGAATGTTATTAGGTTCTGATATTGTTTTTGAAAAGGTGATTTGGCTTGGTTTTGTTGAAACCCATACTATGGTTGGGATTAGGGTTGGTATTTCCTTTGTTTATAGGCAGCAACACAACATTTTTCCCCCAACAATTCTGGTCATTGATCAGTGTATTGAGAATTAGAAGTGCATAAAACACATACCTAATTCGGGGTTTGTTGTTCCTTCACATGATTCACATCTATTATCCACACTAACATGGTGATTTCAACCATTTTTTATTCTAATTATATCTATTGAATCAGATATTATTACATCAAGGATTCCTCTAGTGATCGTACCTCGAGTGCGAAACTGTTGTGAATTATGTGCAATATTTTCAATCAGAACTCGTATATCTGGAGTTGATTTGTAAATGAGGGCTCCCCCAGATGAGGAATCTAGTAGATTCCTATCATGGTGATGTAATCCTTGGTAAAACCACACAAAAAATTGGTCCTATCCTATTTCATGGTGTGTGAATCATGCACAATGCTTCTTGAAACGTTCCGAGTATTCGTAAAGGTTTTCTCTAGATGATTAATATATGACATAAAGATACTTTTTATTGCAGTGCTCCTTGATGTTGCGAAGAATCTTTGAAGGATGATTTTTTCAGATCACCCTAGTCACGGATCCCCCCCAGTCGTAGATTATATAGACATTCCTTTGCTGCCCCCTCTAGTGAGAAGGGGAATGCCCTCCACTTCACAAGCTCTTCTGCAACTACTCGAGGTTTGAGGATGGAGTAGACATAGGTGAATTCATGAATATGTCTATATTGGTCTTCACCAGCAAGGCCATGAAATTTTGGAAGAACTTGGATCATTTTAATTCTAAATTCAAAATCATTTTCTAATCCATCAATTGCATGTTGATAATTTTTTTTGACAAGATGAGGTGCGTTGATGCCGCAAAGGGTTCAGTTGGGATTTACATCCATTATTAAAGGATCAAAGTCTTTACTTAACGTATCACTTGAATGGGTGTGATTTATTTGTTCGAAATAATTGGGAATATTTAGATTTATCAATTTTGTAATTGTGTGCTCAATTTCTGGATCTAGTTCCAATATATTTCTATTTGAACAATGGGTCATTCAAAAGAGATTTTTAATTTTTTAAATTTTTTTTGAGGCATTGCCTCCCCAACAACGTCACCATGATTGATGCACATCTATTGTTGGGTGTGGAAAAAAAATATTTTAATTAGATAAGTATAGTATAGTAGCTGATCCTAGGTAGTATCCCAAAGAGGAGTGCACACAAAACAAGGTTGTCTGTTTTTTTGTTTTCATTGAAAATGTTTTGTATTAATTAATTTGAATGACTGTGAGAGAAACAAACAGCTTGAACTGATTGGTTTTGACAAATGATAAATACAGTGATCGGATTGGGATTTGGTATACCTAGTGTTGTTCCATCAGGGTTTACAAATTTTATCTCTTCTTCTTCTTTAAACTGCTGGGAGAGATATTCATCTATCGAGTCTTATCTCTCTCTTGGTCAGATAGATGTGATGATAATTTTCTTATCTAAAACCGTATATAGTTTTATCTGCATAATAATGTGCCATATACTATAGAAGGGGTTTTGATTAATTAGAGAAGTCCCTTTCCCAGAATTGTTGTTAACTAATAATCCAACATTCTGACATACAATCCTACACACATGCTTCACTACCGGTAGAACTCACCACCCAACCCTATTATTTTTCCAATATATACATATTAGAAATAGGTGGAGGGAGATGTGATCCTCGACCAAGGAGATTTATAATTAAAGAATAGAATCCTAACACAACCAAATCATAATTAAAAACTATATTAATAATTGAAACCCGAGAAATAAATAAGAAAGAATTTGATTCATTTAAAGCACAAGAACTCAAGCACACACATAGATCATCTCTCCCCTATTCCCGATCACTCAAATAAAACCACCCCTCCATGGATGGGTTAATAAAGGTGAATAGGGAAGAAGAAGGAATTAATGAACTATGAAAAAGAAAATAAATAAAAGAGAAATTCGAAAAGTTCCCCTTCATGGTGTCCTAGGAGGAATGAGGTGGAATGAGAGATGCTTTGGGAAGCAGGTGAGGCCTCCTTCTATAGGAAGAATTCTGGAATCTGAAATTGTGTGCCTTATTGTCCCAATTAATGGAAGATTTTCCCATTGGACCCTTCATAGAAGTTGTTTCATAATGCTTTCTCCATTCACCCTCAAAATTTCACCTCATTTGGACACTAGATGATTGAGTTTTGAATTTTTCATTGAAGGTTTATTTTTTAGGATGAAGCTTTCAGGAAGGTAACTTCAAAAGTATAACATTAAATGGAATATTTAATGACTTAAAAAATCCACCGAATTGTATGTACATTTGGGAATATGTTTCCTAATGCTATCACATTTGAAAGAACCTCAATATGATTTGTGAATGTGGAGTTATAATTTCGTTATGGTGGTGGGGTCTACGCTATCTTCCCAGAAAAGTTTCCAACTTCAATTAATTTTAACAGCTTCTAAAAGATCGATTCATCCCCTAATCCAAATGACATTAAACGGAAATAAAATACAGATTCTAACAGAATTTTAATCACAAACATTGAAATTATATTTTTCAATAATTGACCAAAATAACCTTGATTCAAAAATCTGTCTAAAATCCAGAATTATGCGTTTGTCACCATTTTGCTCAAAACTCATCATAAATCAAAATTTGATTCATTTTAGTTAAAATTGATTATTTGGGATTATTAAAACAGTTAAAATGCATACAAAACTGTTGGAAAATATTATCTCTATCCATTCCAGACAGTAATGGAATTTCCGACTCAGTTTAGAGGACCTATGGACTAGTATGTTAGGGGGTTCCACTCTGGGTTCTTGAGGACCCATTCCCATTCCAGCTTGATAGTTCCACTCTAATTCATTCATGATATGTGCCCTTATACAATACTAGGATTACACATAGAAGTTCATGGAATCAATACCAACCCGACTAGAGGGTTCCACATTGGTTCATTGATGACCCATTGCCCTATACTATAGTAGGGTCGAACATGAAATTTCAAGGACCCTCGCCCAGATCAGATGGAGTGTGTCACTCTATTTTATCGAGGAACCATGAATTACCCTACATTATATTTCTACACTAAAGGTCATGGACCCATTTCTAGCCTAGTTTAAGGGTAACACTTTACATGATTGAGGACACATGCATTTAGCTATATTTGGGTACCACATATAAGGTCCCTGTAGATCATTTGTGATCACTATCATCATTATGAATTCCTATGTATGAACTATTCCAGAAAAACTTCACATTATATCTCCAAATACACATTCAAAGTTAACCTTACATTCATGATTAAAAAACACAGAGGATAAGATGGTCGAGTGATAAAATATTCGTTCAAATGAAGATATACACATTACTGATGATTCATCAATATAGGTGAATTTGTACAAAATGTGTGAGGGGAACAACTGGATATGTGGGCCGGATCCACTGCCTACACATGTCCCTAAATATTACATGGATCCCTATCCATGTTGTAGTACCTTGTTAGAATACAAAACATGTCCCTAAAAACCAGGACTCGGGCTGTGTACATGTACATAGGTACATACAATGTGGATTTGAATGGTGTATCAATTGTGTGGTCATGCAATGATTTTTTAGTCCAAAAACAATTCCCCACCCATGTGTCCCATCACATGTGTTGTGAAATCAAAGATTGTATTCACAACATGTGATAGATGACTACACGATTATTCATCATTATTTTTTTGAAACCCTAGTCGCTTTTGTTGGGGGGTATATGTCATGAGTGAAGCACAAAACATGGATGTTAGTTTAGTATTTTTAATATATCTATGATTTGATCCTCAATCTATAATCTATAAAAAAGGTTCAGAATTATATATATATATATATAGCTGACCCGGGTGGATTTAACAATCATTCATGTTTTTATTCTGTCGCTTGCTAATGAAATAACTTTGTTTCTCATAGGGGTTTCACAGTACATTATGGTTGAACCCATGATTTCCAACCATAATCATATGGACTCTAATAAATTAAATAATTAGTCATAAATCCATGATGATCTCATATATTTTCCAAATCATTCGATCTTTGCAAATATGTTTGTCATATAACACTCATTAACATCGAAAAATTGTTGAAACAAGACTTCAACATCGAATGGGTATTGAAAGTAGTGAATCAAGGGGAAAAATAACAAAAAAAATGTTTAAAATATCATTGTATATGATTTATTGGAGAAAGAACATTAATAATGATAAAAGGGTTAGATGAAAATTCAATAACAAATTGGAAACTAGTACATCATCTCATACTCTATCTATAATTGGAAGTCACCCAGAAACAAGGGTTGATATGATAATAATTTTATTCAAAAGTTTCTAAAACAAAAAATGAAAATTCATATGTTGGTTACTAATAATTCATTTCTAAAGAACACATCCAACAATGATAAAGATAATTAATTGCATTTGGTGGGTTTTAATCTTATTTAATTTAGAGTTCCAACTTCATCTGAGTATATTCACAATTGGAGGAGGGATGAAGAGATAAAGATTTATTCCTAGGATTATTTGGAGAACCCTAGAGAAATTAGCTTTTAGATATTTTATAGAGTTATTTCTTTTACTAAAATGAGTTAAATAATTTTTTAAATAATAAATTATTCCACATAATATATTTTTGATGAGTAATGAGATCGAATTCCCCATGACGACAAAATTTATTTCGTGCCTAGGGTAAAAACATGTTCTTGACACAATTGTGGTCTTGTGTTTTAGATCTAGGAAACCTTCTAAGAGTTATACCATTTCTATTATTAAACTACATACATGTAATATACAGTATATTTAATAGTTTTAAAAAATTAATTTTGGACACCCTGGACCTCAAACCACACATCGGGTAAGCTCATAACTCTAGAGATATATTGATATAAATATATCAATTAATTATATTTAATAACTATATATTTACATGTTTTTAGTAAAATACATAAAAATTACATATATTGGGTTAGGAAAATATAGATGATTGTGAAAAAAGAAATATATATTTTTTATTATTTTTATGTTCTTATTTTATTAAATATATATAGAATACTTTATTTAGTTTAAACATACACTTATATTTAATTTATTAGATTAAGAGAATGATAACGTATATGTGAAAGAATTCATCAATTATTATGTCATATTTTGATTAAAGGTATAAAAATTATTTTTTCTGCTTTAAAATTAGTATTATTATGTTGTTTTCCTTTGTTTTTGAACATAAAAAATATCATGGACAACACAAAAATGATCGACCATTAATGGTAGAATACAAAATTATATTTTTATGTGTTGAAGATGTGTATGAAAAATATTGACTTCATGATAATGGAATATATATAAATAAAATCATTACTATAATTCATTAATTAATTCCATCATATGGGATGAACAATAAGTAAAATATGTTTCTATCTCTGATAGATATTTATTCAGATATTTTTTTTCCATGTTTAAATTGAATTGTATTTGAGGTAATTAGTTTATCCATGAAAATAAAAAAAAATAATTAGGTGTATTTAGATATATATTATAAGAAATGGTTTTGAATATATGAGACCCTATCTTATTAATAATGAATATTCCCATTGTATTTTTTATTCCCTTTTATTGAACAAATTTTTCTAGAGTTATAATTATTGTTGAAAATCTATTCATTTATGAAATTTTTTATAGGTAGGTTGAAGGGAATATTATGGGGAGATAAATTAATTCTATTGTGAGTGTAATTTATTATGTGATTGATTGTAAGTTTATTGTTTTCTTGATAATACGAATGATCAATCTCCAAATAAATGATTGATTTGTGGCGGCGATGTTTAAAAAATAATATTTCATTAACATAAGTGTTCTTAAATCTATAAATTTATTCTCGATCGATTAATTAGTTGTGAAATTATATGAATTAATTTTAGTAATTGAAAATGCTATGTTTTAAAATTAGACTCATTTGTTATATGGATTCATCCCATGTTTTAGTGGAGATGCTATTGATTTGGAAAATGATGAAATTCCAATTTATCATAAATATGTAGAATGTGATCATATATTCCTGATCTATAAACCATAATATAATATGTTTAATATAATAATATATTAAAAAATCGATTTAAATTTCAATTATAATTATTAATAAAAATAAAAATAAATATAATTTTTAATTTAAATTATATAAAATTGATATATTCTGCAATCATTCAGTTAGAAAACATTTATATGTCAATGTGAACTATAAACATTTATATTTAGAATTAATAGATTGTTTGATAAAATAAGTATATGGTTCCATCCACAATGAAATATGAAATATTTATTTTATTCCATTTGAAATAAAAAATATTAAGTAGAAACATTATTGGGATATTATAGAATTTCATTTGCTAAACTATTTATAAAACATAATGGATAAGATATTTTATGATGATTAGTAAGATGGTTCAATACCATGTATTATATCCTTTAGTATTAGTCGGTGAGATACATGGCCTCATGTATTAAAATATATAGGTGTGAGGATTCCAATAAAGAGGTATAGTTATAATGGTGAAATTTGGATAAAATAACCTCAATATCAAAATCCCAATCTAGAATCAAATCATGAAATGATTAATACATAGATAATAAACATGGATCTAAAAAATAATAATATAAAAACATATTACATGGATGAATCTATATGAAAATAAAAATTATAAAAAGTATTCTCAATTGGATCTATCGTCTAATGATTGGGAATGAATCATGAAAATAAATGAAGACTAATTAAAATCACTCTATAGACTTTTATGGAACCATGAAAAAACATCAATCCAAATCTCCACAAATCCCTCTCAATTAGAAAATTCCCTTTTCCAAATCATGGATCATTAACTCTACACACACATTCAGATTACCATTCATGAGGAGAGTATAAACAGAGCATGCCACCATTGATTCGTTTATAGAAGAAGTGCATATAAATTTAATATACATTCCATTGAAATATGTTTGATTATAATAAATATTTAATCATTCTTATTAGTATCATAAATGATCTTTTCAAGCCTCCATAAAATCAATCGTACATGATTACCATTTCAGAAGAATGTTCATAATTAATTCCTTGATATAATTCAACCATAATTCCAGCTCATATATCATCTAGTTTTCAATGGTCGAACAAGCTTTGGAAAAAACCAAGTCTATAAATAAAAATTTCCATGTTTGTTTATGAAAAACATTTTTACACCACATCTCATTCAAATATGATCCAACATGGAAGTTATTCACTATTAATAGATATGGTCAATCCATAATCCATTTGATTTCATAAAACATGTGGTGTTCATTTATAATCATTAACAAATGATGTAAATGATACTATTTTAATTTTTAAACAAGACATGAACATCCACCAATTATTTTATAAAATAAGTAAATATTTCATAATATATTAAATAAAAATCAAAAGGCAATATCACTTATGTACCCAATCATAAGATAAAATACATGATCCCCATGAACATCTGATGCACACACATTAGATCAATATAAAAAAAAAATTTCTCGATACACACAATAATATATATAAATATTATAAAAAATACCATTTTTAGGTCCCCTATATGATAAGGGGATTAATAATTCAATAAGTTTTACATTGATTGAACAGTTTCAAGTATTAAAAAAATTTCTTAGAATATCTAACCAGGTAAATACTTCTTCAATGTAATATAAGAATGATTCCATTCCATTACTTAGAGGGTGGAAAAATGATAATCAATATGAGAAAATATCCAGGATATTCAAAAAACATAAACATACAATATGAGGTTTTTAATAAATGAAATTTCTATATAAGATAATGGGATGTGAACTAGTGGTTCTGTTCCCCAAGATAAAATTGAACAAAAACAACCATAAGGAAAATGAAATATACCTATATAATTACATAAGAATTACCATATAAAAAATAAAACCTTTAATATAGATTATTATAATATTATTAACTACTTCTTCTAATTAATACACAGTAGTAATAAAGAGGAATTATATTTTGGGATTACAATATTAAAAAATAAAACATCAACAAAAAAATTGTAATGTCATTCATCCAAACAAACAATAGTTTTCCAACTCTTATAAGTCCTCTACCACTTCATGCAGTATCCATGGAATATTTAACTAAAGGATTTGGAGAAATAAAAAATCAATAATTGAATGATATATTAATTAATCATAACATGAAATTAATGAGTCATAACATGATGTCATAAAATGGAAATCTCAAAAGCATGAAAAAGGTGAATAGACATTTGATATCATAATAAAATTGAATAACAAATACATGGAATCAATATAAACAAGACATAATATACATATGATGTGGATAAATCTTGAGAAAATAGTAGTCATGTTACAAAAATTTCTCCTTAGTAAATAATAATATTCCAATGATTACCCCCAATTCATTCACTATATTCAGTTGATTACTCCCTAAACTATATTAGAAGATTATTATTACTCTATAATCTCACTAATATCATCTCACAAGGAATTATCATTACAAAAATCTTGTAAGGGCTATAAATAACCAACTACTCGCAAAGTTGATTATCATCCTATAAAACCTGTCCAATAATATGTGTGAAATTAAATGAAATATAAACATTACATAAATCATAGTAATGAGAAAATATATTAGAAGAATATAGGATTCAAAAAAATTTCATTATCCAATATTGATTTTCATGTCATGTGAGTTTTAAAGGAAATATAGAAATAAATCAATATTTGTATACATAATTTATAAAAAAAACTTATTTCATTAATAAAGGTAAAAAATTTAAAATATTTCTTAAATATTTTTATACATTAATCAATAAAAATTACCCTTTATGTGATGATTTATGGAATGAGCGATGTTAAATTTAATGATAAAAAATAATGGAAATATTTTTATAGAAAGATACAATTGAACTAAATATTGTATCCATGATATAAAAATGGTTTTCTTAAAAACGTCCAGGTATAAAACATTTTTGGGGTGATACTTGATGTGAAAATAAACAAAGGGATTTTATCTTCATAATCTAGTCTACTTAAAAGTTAAAACAACAACGGATATAAAAAATATGTACATTCAAATGAAATGAATTTAAATATAGAGTATTTATTTATATTAAGGGAAAATATTTATATAATTTTTGTGATATACTTTCAAATAAGGTAATGTAAAATTTCGATACATATAGAGAATGCTTAAAAAAATATATATAGTGGTGGTTAAAAAGATCATTTACATTTATTTATGAAATCAATCTTCAATTGTTTATAACATCTCATGTAATGAAATTATCATCATTAATAACTAGAATATTATTCTTTTTCATCTATCACTATTTTTAAATGGTCATATAATTTTCATAAGTTGTAAATTTATTATGTAATTTCCACTATTCATTGTTATATGAGGTTTAATGGTTGATTTTTAAATCATTTTTATAAAATATATAACAAAATTAAGTGTATTTAAAAAATATATTCTCAAAAAAAATAACATAAATTTTATTTTAAATATAATTTTAGGCCTAAAAATAAATTTAATGTCATCACTAATTTGTGATAATAGACTAAAATGTGTATGTACGTAGAGGTGGTATATTCTTATACACACGGCCAAAAAATTTATTTTCCGTAAAATGTGGTGGTGGGGAAAAAGTAAAAATAAATATAATTTTATATTTATAATAATGTTATAAATAAAATATATATTAATTTTAAATAACATTTTTAAATAGCCATGAATCATAATTATTTAATATATGACTCTTCATTTGTGGAGGTTGTAGTATGTATATATGCCCGAAGATATTTTTATTTTTTATTTAACATGTAAAAATATATAAATTTGATATGAAATAAGTTTAAAAACATAAAAAATATCCATAATACTGAGGTAAACATAATCTTATAAATATATGACATTAGTCGTCGAGAAGTAAAAAATTAATAAAAAAGGTTAAGAAAGAAATGATACTATTATCGAGACTCTAATGTATTTCTTAATGGTATTAATGAATATGGAATAGTTACCATATAATATAATTTCTAGGGATATTGTTTCATAAGAAATTTTATTTTTATTTTTATTATTAAAGGGTTATATTTGTTGTACTTTTATAAGTTAATAATGTGAAAATTCCCATATAATTTTTTTTCAATGGGTATGAATTGATGATCATCAATGCTAGCTGAGCTAGTCATGGTATGGTGAATGAGAGATCTGGGTAAAAAATTTAAACCTAAAGAAGTTGTTCTACTTTGTTCAATGGTCATGTAATTATTGAAAAATTAATTGCACTATTAATAACTCTATGAAACACTAATTAGTCATAATTAAATATTAATAGTCATAATTTGTTTCATAATAAAAATACAATCGGATCCTTCTTACATTTATTAAAATTGAGCAATCAAAACATATCCCCATTTAATATATTTTAATATTACCTAATATTACATTCAAATTTAAAATATAGGATAATATACTTCAAAATACCTGATGTAAGTAAAAAATTTCATATGTTATATAAAACTCATGGGCCTATGAATATGATATATAAAAAATTATTATATTATATTAGGGAGAAAATGATAAATTAATATATTATTAATATCTATGTTATGATAATAATTTTATTAATAATAAAAATAACCAAAAAAATTTATTTTTACAATTTAATTAAATATTTATTATTTCATTGAAATCCCAAAAACTCATGCTATTTTGATTTGATATTATATATTGAAAAATAACATTAATTTTAATGAATTTTATCTATATATATATATATAATCATTAACAAATATATTGACAATAGATTGAATAAACACATTTATTAACTGAATGTGTATTCAAATATTATGTGTTTTCAATACTATCATATAAAAACATTCCTATTGAATTAAATTAAATATATTATATCATTTCTGAATACATAACATAATTTAATATGTTTTCAATTCATGTTATTATGGTATTATAAAATTCATTCTATTGTGTGTGATCAATTTTGGTGAGTTTAATCGAAATATATATAAAAAAATACTAATATACTATAATCATCCAATAATGAAACTTTTTCATAAAATTATTATTACAAATATATTATTGAAATTGAGGTGAGTACTTATGATTCATGGTCTCTCCTGGATCCCTCATTTGTACTTCATAATATTGGTTCTCCATGATAAATTTTCCGTTTGATTTTTATATGTCTCCTAGAGCACTGAA
Organism: Viscum album; assembly: GCA_963277665.1. Classification (NCBI taxonomy): domain Eukaryota; kingdom Viridiplantae; phylum Streptophyta; class Magnoliopsida; order Santalales; family Viscaceae; genus Viscum; species Viscum album. The sequence continues at coordinate 2,029,421,256 of OY728151.1, read as the reverse complement.
ACAATGGTCCAATATCTCCATCTTATACCCCACATAAAAGAGGTAATATTTTATTTACACCACCCCTATATGTAGTAAATTTGAGGCGAATAGATTTTTCATCATCAACTAGTGTACGTGGAACACAATGTGTACAATGATCATGTTCCAAGGTAGTTCTAGTTAATATTCAACAAATAAATTGAGACCATGAATCTCATTAGTACCAATAAATCATGACGGAAAATTTCCATTATTTATAACTATATTAACTCACTTATATGGATATCATCAAAAACCACATTAACAATGAAATCAATCTACATGTCACACAGATGATTATCACCATAAAAAATTTATCTAAACTGAGATATAATGATGTATTAAATAATTTTATTGACATTTCCAAAAAAATACATAAACATTATATGGTGTTAGAGTATTTTATTGACCAAATTTATTTGAAAAAACATGTTTTATACATCTCTTATAATATATGTCTTCATATTGTACCATTTGATTTCTGAAGGTAAAATAGTTTCTCTAAGAGAACCCAACCATAGGAAGATTTTGTTTATATCCACCCATAAGGTCTATATAACATTATATGAACACTTAATCATGCGTATAGATATTACATTCACATTTTCCATTTTTTGGGATGATATTTTATATTGATTCATAACACAATCATTAGGGAATGATGAGGAATCATCATGAACATTGGGGTAAACTATGGATTTTGATCAGATATATAAAATATTGTTGTTCAATAAATAATCAAAAAGCATTTAATTTATTCCATTGAAATAAGATATTGTTACAATTTTTATTAAATATAAATGAAATTATTATTCATTGTAAAATATTCCCTTATATCCGATAGAGAATTTACCCACTTTATTTTCTTGTAATGATAATGAAAAAATTTCTAGTGAGTTTTTCAAATGTTTAGTTTGGAATAGGAAGTGGTTTCATAATTTAATTTGTCTTTTTCCACTAATCATTCACATTCAGACACATCATTATGTTTTTTTATATTATATTATATTCATGTACACATTTTTCATAAAATAGTTTTATCTTTGATTAGTATACATTTTTTTGATTCATGGGTGAATGGTGAAATCCCTCATATGATCATAATTCAATATCTCACTCTTCAACTCTTCTTTAGAGGGTAATATGGTTGTTTCTGAAATATCACAACTCCATCATTATCAACAATGATCTCATAGGTTTTTCAACCATCGTGGCGTTCACATTATATTGTATCTCCTTATGTTTTTCTTGATATTTTTTATCTTATAATATTTATATTGTATTGTAATAATATGATAATACTAATTTAATTTTCCATTATTCCAAATTCCCATATACACCATTTTCATATATAAGGGGATATAATTATTTTCAATTAACTTCATGGATAACAATAATCGATCCTTATTCTTAATGAACCAGTAATTGTATTATCATTCCGATGAATGTGTTCGAATATTAAAAAAACTCAGGAAAATTTCCGACCATATTTCTAGATTTATGTTGATATCAGTATGTGTGAATATCAATAATTGTGTTTAGTTATCCATATATATATTACAATTATATATATATAATCTTTTCTACAAAATTAAAAATAAATATATTTTTTAATCAAAATCTATATCATTTTTCGATAGTTTTTATTTTGCACAATCATCAATATTGAGGCATACTATATTACTATATCATTCTATAATGTACAAAATGCAAACCCTTCTTCTATTTATAAATATAAATCATAATTACTTCCCTATTTGTATGTAGTTTGAGAATAGTAGTGTTTATTTGAAAAAATTTCATCTACTTTATAACATGCTAAAATTTATCATTCAATTTACAATTCATTATTGTTTATGTGTTCTTTTCAGAAGGATATACTATCATGAGAAATATGTCCCAAATTGATGATAACACCTATCTATTTGAAAGAAACTACAAACTGTTGAAACAAATGTTGGTATGGTTGATTACATGATTACATTGGCAATTTATGGGCATGAAAATAAATTTTCACTAGTGATAACACGAATCAATGATGAAATTTTCTATAAACAGAACATATATTTATTTTATTTTGTATATATATCCTCTATCCTTTGAAGTGTTCTCAAATGTTCTTCATGTTTCTCCTTGGTTTTATAGTAAATTATAATATTATCTATTATAGTGAAAATAAATTTATAAATATATTAGGTTAAAAAATTATTCATTAAAAATTAAAGATTCCAAATGTCAAGATTCATAACTCATAATGAAAATACATGGTATATATGGTAGTAGGGGAGTATCTTTCTTCATATCCTTTATTACGAGATACCTGTTCGATGATCCACATTATATATGTGTTGATATATGTGTAAAAATTTTATAATGTCACTAATACATGATAATGGATGAATGAAATTAATCAAATTTTATGATATCATGATATTCAATGTTGAGATTCATAGAATAAGCCATGTTTTTGAAAACCTGGACCATTTTCCCCCATGGAGATGCTCTTGAGAATACATTGGACATATCATTGTTATCCTAGAGTGTATTCATTACTCCATCCAGTTTAGTATGGGACATTCTATAAGGATTATATGATATATTCATGGTCACATATATATGATTATTTGAAAAATCAATGCTTCAATATCGAGGACCTGCATACCACACTTCATGAATTACATCAATATATTCTTATATAATGGGAATTTCATCTAGTGTAATCGAATATTTTTTTTAGTCTTCTAAGATATATAAACAAGCTCATAGAGATACCGTGACCAAGTTTATGATGAAAAATAAAAATGGGATACATGTTTCTCATCCTTATAAATATAAAAAATTAATAGATAATTTTGAACAGAGAATGTGATTTTATTTTCAATGTAGTTGACATCAGCCCAATATAAGTATATACAGTGTATCACATATATTGATTAAAATAACACTATAGATAGTACAAATATTTTATCATGTATATTAATAAAAATAATTTTATTTGTGGAATAATACTGTAATATGGATGTTATATTCAAATTATTATATGTTTTCACAAATAACATAACTTTAAGTATTTTAAGGTGCCTTCCAAAGTTTTAATAAAAACATAGATTATGAACGAATGTGTATATATCGAACCAAAAAAATATGTTTTCTTATTTATTATTGAATAACTAGATAAAATTTCACTACATGTATTTCTTAGTCCACCTATGTGTTACTAATATCATAATAATTACCTTACACACTCATCCATGGATGGTTATGATGTTTTGTTGCCATTAAAGATCCTATTATTATTGGAATGTATTTAATAGTGTCCAAATTTCATATAATTTATTCACTCCCCCATTTTTTTGATTTAACAGTACATTTTCCCAATATTTTATCATGAATAAATACATGTTTATATTCCACATTTACTAGAAAATTTTCGAACCCCTCTACTCATGAAACAATTTATATTCTATTTTAGTTAGTTTCATGAATTCTTCTTTTAATAATTATGACAAGTAGAAGTTGGTATTTAATTCCATATTGTGATTTATTTGATCAATGTCTTAGGATAATCTCAATTTTCTTTAGATTATCTATAATATTCATCTCAACTTTAGTGTAACATCAAATAAAATCTTCAAAATTATTAATTTCTTTATCAAACTTATATTATCAATGATATGGAAATATTTTTTTTTTAAAGGATAAATTTTATATTATATGATGCTGAAACAAATGTCAGTGTACTAAAATATCCCTATATATTTTACCTCCATCATTCCCATGGATTCCCCATAGTTTTTCAGGAGATCAAGTAATAAAAATCCTTTAATTAATAAATTTTTGTGTGGAAAATATATTCTAAACAACTCCCCATATTTTATACATTTAATTGACCCAATTTCATCAATGGAATTTGAATTATAGATCATTTGATGAACTAATAATCTTCTAAACAAAGATGACATGAATAAAATTTATAATACACTACCTCAAATAATTTTATGAGTATGAAAATACTCTCAATATATAATATGAACTCCACTGTAACAATATATTTAGATAAACTACTACTAGTTTGAATAATTTCATGAAAAAATTACACACCATGACTTGTTCTCTATTTTATGCTGGTTGCTGCATCGCATGATTCATGATATTAACCATATATTGAGTATGTTGTGAGACTGTGTCCATGATGTTATAAACTCTATCTTCAATCAAGTTACATTTTATTGTTTAATCATCTCACTACACATCACAATCATTTTGTAATTGATTCATCTATCTCCCACTATTTTATATAATATTGTGATTTTAAGGGATATTATCATCAAATTAATAATAATGTAAAATTAAAATATTTACATTGAAGATTTAATTCACAATAACTATGAATAATATAACATATGAAATTATATTCATAAATTCATATTTTCCGCAATAACATTCCAATAAGGTTCACAATATCATATTTGTTAATAATAAATTTAATAAATATTTAATGGATTATAATGTACATGATAATAATAAAAATCATATATTATAGGAATGAGAAGATAGTTTTATTTAAGAAGCTATTCATAATGAAAAAAAATTGTAGGTGAGATATAATCGACCAACATTTTTTATAGTTTTAACCAATCCATTCATATGTTCCAAAACGACATCCAATTATATTATCTATAATGGATTTTGATCATGTAAAAAACATTATATACACCTTTTAGAAAAAATAAAATATTATTTTTTTATTGGTCCTATCATTATGGTTTTATACCCAAATCATCAATAAACCTAATATATAATTTCCAATATTTTTTTATGTGTTCATAATATAAAATCGATCATCATATATTATTCTTATTAGTTATTTTATTTTTTATATGTTAAATAGTTTTTGTATATTATATTAAATAAATATTTTCTCTAACCTTGTCTCCCTATGTTCGACCTCATACATGAATTATTTATACAACCTTATATATTAGTGATTCTTTTATTTGTGTTTTTAAATTTCCAAATTAAGTTACTCTAAGGGAATTAATGATGCTCGCTGTGCTATTTTTTTCATTGTTGGTGAGGAAAAAATGGATTGTTTTTTCAAATGAATAATTTATAAAAAAAATTCCATATTTCTGGTTTCATGATTTTAGCTTATGATTTTAATAATTTTTTTATTACAATTTACTAAAATGGGAATTTTTTGGTTTTGAAGGATGGGTTAAAAAGTATGATGAATACAAAGGAGATGATCTCCTTCCTACTGGATGATATTTTTAAATTAATATATTTTGATGGAATGCAGAAAAATCAACCATACATGTTCTACTAACTATACCAATGTATTGAATGCACACACCATATTTCCTGGAGATATAATTCAATGCGACACATAAAGTGAAAAGTATGGGAAATAATGTAAAGAAAAATACCACTTCAAATGATGATATCTATTCTAACCAAGGTACCCATGATTTCCTATTATTGAGTGAGGATGAAGAGGGTTTCCATGATATATAACATGAAGGGAATGATGCAAATTTCAATAAAAAACTCCATGAGGAAGGTATAAAACATGAACAACAAATATATGAAATAGAAACTAGTCTAATGAGTTCTAAAGAAGTTTCCTATCATAACATGTACCACATTCGAAAGAAAATGTAGAATAATAATAAGTGGAAGATGAGGTATAAATTAAAAATGCCACATTTATCATAACATTTGTTGAAAATGTATGTGCAGTACGAGAAGAAGAAGATGAACTAATACACAATGTGATGATTACCAAGAGGAACAAACATACTAATGAGAAAAATAAATTGATTATCCCACTATAGAACATTAATCAATTATTGGATAATTTCAATTCAAAAAGTTATCTAATAAAAATAATGAATTTTACCACATCTCGACTGATATTGGTATCCTTCTAGAAATACTCATCTTGCTCAAACATTACTCACCACCTATGAGGTCCTCACCAGTTCCATTAATGAAAATTCGAGATGAATTTTGGGAATTTCAAATTCTATAATTGCATAAACCAGAGATGTTTATCCCTATATTATTCTTCGATCTGCTAATTCATATATGGTAAAGATAAAATTAAATTATAAAAGATCATATACTAGAAGGATGCCCTATTTTTAATTCCATATAATAATAAATAATTATTTCGATTTAGGGGTTAAATTTATATCATCATTTAATTTAAATCCGACTATTTTTTTTAGTGATATAGAAATCAACTCATCTTTCCCATGATTATCTATATTTTTAGGACTATTGATCCCACTAGCTGAATCAACCATTTTAATGAACAAGATATTACATGACCATTTCATTTCATGAAAAAAATTTAAAAATCATGGAGGAAAAATGAACATCATGTAGTAATTTTCAAATTCTGAAAAGTTGCAGGTAGAACCTCCACAACACAACATTGATCCACTAGTTGACTGGGAAGTATAAATTTCTATTCTATAGTTTTCTATTTTATTTATAGTATTTTAATTGTTTAAATGTTTTAAAATATAATTTCATGCCAACATTTTATTCGTTCTTTATTCATCCGAAATAGGAGAAATGAAACTGAAAACAATATTTCCCATGCCATTAATTTTAAATTAATTTTTTAATAAATATAATTGAGATAAATGGGGAAATGAGTTAGTAGAGATATGAATGTGGATTTATATTTCACAGATCATTATTTAAGGGGAATGATGATCCATAAAAATGAAATCTTTCAAAGATATATCCATGTTTTGAGGTTTTAATATTTTCATTCATTTATTTTATTTTTCATGTCCATTACAATGAGATATTTTACTAACAATTCATCTCATTGACATTACATTAACTGAGCAAATATTTTTCAATTTTCAATAATATATTACTAGGGAAACTTAAGAATGATTTATTCTATAAAATTATTGACATCTTATTAAATCAATGACTGAACAATGTATCTTTAAAAATGACTATGGTGTAATGTTTTATTTTATTTTATCAAGAGACCCACCAAAAATTAGTCTATTTTAATCATGTAGATACCATGAGAATCCTTGATATATGTTGATCATTTTTATAATCCTATTATTATACATTCTTATAATCCTCTAAATTTTTCTCATGATATTGAAAATAATAATTCTAGGGAATGATCTTTATAGGGGTACCATGATATACATCATTGTGGATATTTTATGATGTAGTTTTTTATTTTGATATAGGGGGATTCTATAACATCATTTATTTTATTTCCATATTTCCTCCATTTATAATAAATTATATCATTTTTTTAATATAAAAAAGGTTGTGTTTTAGGAGTATAAAAATAACTATTTTTGAGACTAATGATATTTTTATTTCATGTGGTTAAGTGGTGGATGTCATATTTTTATTATGAATACATTTCAATATATATATATATATTAATATAATTGAAAGAGATGTACATTAATTTATTCTTCTATCATGTATCATGATCACACTATTGATTTTTGTGGGGGGAGAGAGAAATGAAATTTGTAATGGAAGATCATTAATGATATATATCTAATTATCATGAAATGTACATTAGAGTTGAACATCATTTCATAGCCTTACATGATTTAAATCATTTACATATCATCCCATATTCAAATATTCATTTGATCATAAATGATAAATACATAATGATTAATTATGATTTATGTTTTTATATGATAGAGATGTCAGATTCCTTGAAAGACCATGGAAAGTGAAATGTTTTTGATATTTTTTTAGAACAATATTTAAAATATCACCCGGATGATAAGCTTAAAAATTAATAAGATGTAAAATCCCGGTTCAATAAAAACTGATTATAAATGGAAAAACGAAAATGAATGATTAAAATGTAAAGGAAAATTGAAATATTGAAAATAAAAATACATGACTGGCACATTTCATTGAAAATGTGGCATTAAAAAATTTTCTACTTTTGATGCCAAAAGTTTTAATTTTCTATTTGATCAATTGATTTAGTTGAAATTTAATTGATATCATGGTAAGGTTCATTTCCTTTTTAGTATGTTGATATTCCATCCTTATGGTAAAGTGTTGGGGTAGTTTATATCTTTATTTAACTACGTATTTGATATGGTGTTTTAATGAGTTGATTTGTGTATTTAAAGGAATAATATTTAAATATTATGAAAAATTTATCATATATTATTTTATATAATATGATAAAATGTATATCTAGAAATGGATTTAAAAGAATAAAGTTTTTAGTTTCATGGCGAGACACCAGATTCCTTAGAAAGAATCAGACCTGGAAAAACTGGGGCAGAATGATTACATGTCAGGTAACGAAATTACACATCATGGCTTCCGGAAGAGAAGAAGCACCATCTAAAAAATTCATGAAGAATTCAATTAAAATTTGTGAATTTCAATTATAACACATGAAATTCATTGAGGCAGAATTCTTCGAAAAATCATGATACCTTCACCTATAGTGAAAATATGAATATTATATGTCACACAAATTAGTTAAACATAGTGTAATATCCTAAATGTCCTAGACTATTTCCCATGGTGGGATTTTATATGTTAATATAATATTTTTGAACCCATAACCCTCCATAATGATGTTAAAATTCCATTATTTCACAATTAAATTCATCTTAAACTCTTCTTATTTTCTGGAAATAATATTCTACATCTCCACTCAATTCATTAATTTTGAGAATCCACCATTAATATCATTTATTGCTACTTTGGTGATGCACGAAGTAGGTTTTATTATCTTTTCACCTCATCACTACAATGTAGGATAAAAATCATCTGATGTAATTACAAAAATTGGGTAATGTTTATTTTATGGTATTTTATTTTTAAATTAAATTCATTTGGGTCTTCAACTAAATTCCGAATTTCTCAAATCTCATCCTTTTTCATTCATTTATGACCTTTCTATGATCAGTGATCTAGGATATTTTCAATGAAATGAAGAGGGATTTTTTCACACCATGAAAATTGGTTTGATTTTTTTTATGTTTAAATATGGTTTTAGGTTAACAATTAACTAATTATCCAATGTAACATGACCATTGTGAAAAGGGGAAATCATTAATTTTCGAGTTGTCTTTTATGACTAATGGATTCAACTAACCCATTTCCAGAACCATATAATTTCTATTCAATTTTATTGTAATAAAATCATTCATAATCCTAGATTTGTGTCACAACATCCTCCCCTCAATGTGTATCCATACTAGCATAACAATGTGATAAGTTAGATAATACCCCACATGTATCGACTCTCATTGGCCCCATGTTAGCGATGAGTACCAAGGGTAGAAAACACACATAGATTAGAGGAATTAACCTCAGAGAGAAGAAATTATGAAGAGTGAAATACAAAATATACTGACAGACTACTTAATAGAGAAAAAATTTAGACAACCAATGTGAACATATGTATTGTCATTCACGAACTAAAATCATCGAATGGAAAAATTGTACCTACCAAATGATAACATCACGACATCGACAAGGAATCCAAAATAGCTCCTGAAAAAACCCAAAGATAATAGTAATGTGTGTGATCTCAAACCTTCTATTTGTGTCTTGGAATTTTTAATATATAGAATAGGGTGATTATAACAGTATACATAGTTGGATCATCACTAGAGACTCTCTTGAAATGGTAATGAAATCATTCTAATGCACAATGAATAATAGGGGAAACTAACTCATCCCCAAAACAAGTATACAATGATCTCAACCTCACCATGAATAACCTCACCAAGTATTGTATAAAACAATACATAATATAACAAATAATATATAGGGTACCTCACAACCACTTCCAAAATGGTGTTTCACATTCCCCAACGTCTCACATCCTAAGAAACTCTCTCTAAAAATGCTTGCCTTCAGACTCTTGGGAGAAGCACCGCAACATGAACCATGTTCAACACACCACCATGTCCATATTACCAAACCTAATTAGGTATTTTTTTCAGGAGCCCCCTAATCTATCATAGAATATATCGTACATAGTGTATTTAATAATATTCCATTAAATCCCATACTCTAATTATGGATCCTCCAGAGATTACATCCTAGACACATTACTAATATAGCAGTCCTTATGATGGTTTATCTTGAATATATGTGTGAGAAATAATGAAAACCCATTGTATCCCCATACACACATATATATGGAAAACTAATCGACTTGCATATGCACAATATTCTCTACCAATATAACAGTGTGTGGTCAGAGGGAGTGGTCCATCATTCATCCTCCCACAGAGATATTGGGGAATGTACCCACGGGATCATAATCCCTAGGGTGTCAGTCATCCTAACCAAAATTGTGTATTAGCGTGTAGAAATAAAAAAATAATTGGATAATATATAGAACACAACCCGACTATGGGAAAGACATAGTGTTACACTCTGACCCCAGTTACCCAGAGTCGATGCACTATTAAATAACATTGGTATGATCACAAAAGATCAGGTCTCGAAATACAAATTAGATTAGTAGCATTGGATGTAGTAGATATTTTCATAATGTTTAGATTACATAATAAAATGGAAAACTACAACAACATTTTTTTCAATGGAACAAACTGAGACCCCATACAAGATCCCTACAGATCAGTAATAATATACTTATTAGCATACATGGAAAAATAAAACAATGAAATGGGTGAACTCGGATGATAATTAAGGATAATAATATAGCCGAAACGTTTATAAATATGAATAAAAATTTAATACAATTTATTGAACTAAAAAAATCATTTTCAACATAAAATTCATCATAATATATAAAATATAAATCAAAATAATTCTATTTACATAATCACATGGATATTCTACTAGTCGAATAATCAAATGCAATATCACTAGCCACTTTCATAATGATGGAATGCATAATGTCATACATTTATAACCACATAGTCAAGGCCTTGTGCTAGGACTAAAAATAAGATTTTTTTCAAGGCCCTGTTCCAAGACAGTAGTCTGTCTCATGAGACGTACCGATACATCGATGAGCTATAGAGGGATCGACCCATATCCTACTGCATCCAATAAATTCCCCAAATGAAAAGGTTTAAACATTTTATAAACATTAAAATATTAACTGGTATACGAAATGTCAATAATTTATCCATAAAATATGAATAGTATGAAACATAACATCTATAGTAAATCATGTCACAAAACTTAAAATAAAATATCGATGTTTTTTATCATAATAAATCAACTTCAAATAAACATAAAATCCACCAAAGGATTTTGATATATATGAAATGAAAACATTTAAAGAGAAATATATCATTATATTTTGACATCATTTAAAGGTCACATAATTATAAAAGAAAAATTTTATATTTGAAAATATTCTTATATTATTTTAAAGGAAGAATCGATGATGTTGTAATGGGGGAAAACAGCGGCCCCCACTGTATAAGTTAAAAAAACAATCTTACAATTATTTTGTGGAAAATGTCACAAAGTAACATGTCTGGAAAATGACTGAGAGATTATTTTCCAATAATTTTATAAAAAGTCAGACAATGGAATTAATTAATTTAACCCATAGTCTATTAAATAGTAAAAATGTTTTGGAATAGATTTTTAAGTTACATGGATCTGGATTATAAAGGGGTCCTAGTAGATACTTATCTAAAAACTACCTCGGATAATAACGAGATTGAGAAATTATCCCTTAATATGTACTTTTCCTTGGTCAAGGGTAGGTTAACCACCTATATAATGATCAAATAATTGTTATCAAATTATAGATGAATATTATACATTAATATGATATCATATATGATCTTTTAATACTGCTTTGTTAATAATAACTTAGTATTATCGTCATTTCGGGTGTTAACAGATTCATTTTCATTTGTATGATTTGTTACTTAAGTAATATTTTTTATGGATGGGACATATCTTACTCACATCCAGAATGATATAAAGTCTGTAAACATTATTTTTAATCATAAAATGAAAATTGGTCTTGAATGGATACGATGGGGATTGAATCTCTTCGTGTTCATAGAGATGGTAATCCATATGTACGCATGAGCGACAATATCATTATTTTGATTTTAAAATAATATATAATTACATGTTTTATCATATATACAGAATCATTATCATGTTATATTTAATATTTACATCAATTACCCATCAATATTATACCCATCCAAATAATAATTTGTTGAATAACAATTACACCACAACATTGAAACTGTATGTCGTACGTACACACGTATGGTCACATGTCATTCAATCGATGGATAGAATAATGAATATGGTTTTTACATTTTTATAATAAAATCACAATATATAGAAGAAACTAGATTTATTATTTTATAATGGAAACAACAATGAAAGAGGATGTGGACGAAGAACTAAACTTCAAAGAGGTGATAAAATATTTACCTCTTCTTCGGGTTCTTCCTTTTGATTTGATCTAAATGGATCTATAGGATGTCTTTATGACTAAAGGAATGCCTCTATGAAGAAGGAGAATGAGTTTATAGGGTATATGGGAATGGTTTGGTCATGAAAAAAAGGCTTTTAATGTGTGAATTTGAGATAAGGGGATGTTCCCTTTTATAAGATGGGTGAGGGGAACCTTAGGAAAAGCTTGAAATGTTATTTTATAATAATAAAAAATCAGTTTCTAATTAATAAAAACCAGATTATATAATTTCTATGGTGGGTATGTGTTTCCAACCACTCATAAAATAGGTTTTAGATTGGTTTGAGTCACTATATTACCCTTATCTTTTAGATTTAACTCTCAGTTATGTAGTTGGACATTTACCACGCCTCTTTAAATTATTATATTATATGGTTAATAAACATACTATAAACATCATAATGAACCCCAAATGGTTAATTAATGATAAATCTATCATTATTTAAGTCTTTTGGAAGAACCTTAGTTTTTTAGGAAGAGAATATCAATTAATAATATTATAATTGTTTTAAAAACTCTTTTATGTCAATTTTTACACTATTTTCTACTTTGTTTTTTTGTTAAATTTATAACAGCATTATTACAAAGATTCATTTTATTTAATCAACCGAACATGTCATATTATCCTATTAAATTAGTTTAATTTATATAAAGTGTCAAATTACATTTATATGAATATTTATAATATTAATTATTTTAGTATTTCATTAATAAGGTAATAATTTCATCCTCTCGTGTCATAAAAAAATTAAATTATTTAATGTCTAAAAAATATAAATAAAATAATATTATGTAGGAAATTTTATTATATTTCCAATGAATATTTATAGTAGAATTTATTATTTATATTACCCCATATAAAAATTTATTTACTAAAAAGTATTTGTTCATGTCATTTTTTCCTAGACTTTTTGGTAATTAAAATAAAGTGTCATTATAATTCATAAGTGGCTCCCTGGGGTCACCAAATCGACCAAATTATACCCCTGGTCAGACATTAATCATCCAATAATGATAGAACAAGTGATAACATAAATTTGTATTATTATAATTTTCTTTTTACCTTGAATTATCATATTTATCTTTAACCGCTGTAAATAATAGTCAAAAGTTTCTATTCATCAAAAAGTAATTTCATCTTATTGAACCACATTTATCTTACTGAAATAAACTATGTCTCTTGGATTTTTGAAATTCAATTCACAGAAGTGGTAAAATTATGTTTTATGCAAATATGAAAATGCTTCTTGGAGGTGGGTAAAAGATGGTTAAAAGTTTGATAAAATTTTTGTATATCTAAAATTATTATAAATTGACTCCAATGAATTAAATTGAACTTATATAGGTATTATTTATCTATTTAAAACTAAAATATACAAAAATAATATAAAAATTGTTTAAATAAAAAGGGGGTTTTGAAATATAACTCAATGATTTCACTATTCATCAAAAATTGAATGTTTTCCTTGAAATACCCTAAATTTTCTCAAAGCTATTTTTGATATTTTGAATTAGAAATATAATTATATATTAAAAATTTCAAAACATAGAATTTTCATTGATTAATTTAAAATTAATTCATGTTGTCAAAATAAAGAAGCGTATTTTTTTGAAATAAAAACAATCAAAAGATTGACACATGTTTTTGTCCAATTTTAATGTAAAATTACATAAGATGACCATAATTGGATTAAATGGTAAAAATATAATGTAATTATACTTCCATAACATTAATATTTATAATTTAACAATTTAATTTTTTTTATTAAAAAAATTGTTTTCAGTTAAAATATAGTATTTTTCACTATTCACCCAAATATGAAAGTAATTAGAAAAACACCAAAATTTTATTGAAATAAATTCTTAGGTCCCAATTATAATAAAGAATATAATTTTTTAAAATCAAATATATAAATTTTTCAAATATTGGATTTAAAAATGGTTCACTATTAAAACAGAGTAATATTGCATTTTTTGAAAAATACGTCTTTTATAAAAAAAATGAATTTTTTCTTACATTATGTATAAGAAACTAATTATATAGATTATAAAATATTAATAATTATATAAAGATCCAAATTCAATTTATACTATTCATAACAGCTTTTGAACGGCTAGTTTGGTTAGTCATGGTGCGTTTTAACTCAGTGTTGTGTGTAGTGAATGTTATTGAATTAATTTGAAAAAATAACGTCCTATGAAATCATGGGGTGTTACATTCTTCCCTTTTCCAATAAATTTCGTCCTCATAATTTGAAATTGTTTTCGATAAAAAAGGTTGAAAATAGAAAATTCCTTTGTGGGAAAACTCACATTAGAAACTGGGTTAATAAAATTTATTCTTATTAGAATAAAACAGGAATGAAAAAGTCAGCACCAAATTATGATCATGATTATGATAACATTGGTGGAAATTTGGGACACATAAATGGAGGAAAAATGTAAATATATATAGGTATTTATTGAGGTCCACAGTCACAAACAATTGTAGAATTGAGGGCCTCAAAGCCATCAATCGATCATGTTTTAAAATATTATTTGTTCAACAAAACATAAGGTATTAGGATAACACATTTTTTGTTTTATGATCCCTTACGTAATTTTTATAAATTAATTTCCTCATAAAATAAGAGAAAAAAAAAATAAATACATGAAAATTAGTGTTCTATACTTTAATTAATTTCTACCACAAACTCATCATTCACTCTAAATGATAATAGAGCTTAAAAAATATTCGATTAATCCTATTCAAACAGGGTTTCAAAAATATGAATTTATAATTCATATACAATTTCATTTAAAAAAACTACATTATTCAATCAGGGGAATCACATGGTCCAGTGTTAGGTGATACACCCTTGTCACCCTTCAGTTGCGGGTTCATGTTTCGCGGCCTTGCCGGACGCGACAGGTTGTCGCCAGACCTCCGGGTTGTCCTTTTTATGGTAATGCAAAAAAATCTGAAACTAGAATTATCCAAAATACTTCCCTCCAAACTCACAGTCCAAAATTTATAAGGAAGGTTATCACAATGAAGATCATTTTTTCTACGTAAAAACATGTGAACAACTTCATCATGTATTCTTTTAAAACACTGCATCATCCTGGATTACCGTAAAACCTTATTGATTACATTCATGCTCCCATATTCATTATATAATGCTGGATATTCTACTTCTATCCATAAATGTTGTTAACTCCAAAAATGTTTGAATATTCAATTCATTAATTATTTTCAAGGTAGTCAAGAATATCCATTATAATTTATCCAAATCAATCATGTATTATTTCAAAATAAATATCTCTATATCAGAACCATATTATGGTTTATCTTTCTCTCAACCATATATTTTCCAAAATTTCAACCTGCAATTGAGTATCTTTTCATGGTTCCACACAATCTCGTGCCCTTAATGAAATAGTAATACAACACAATACTTATATACTCCATAATTATTATAACATATAAATCATTAATAAAATACTCAAATGACACAAAAAAATAATAAAAACGTTAGAAACCTAATGATTCCTCTTCATCATCGGTAGTATAATATCTTTATTATTATCCAACAAGAGCATTTGGGGTATACTATGATGATTTAATCATTGATTCACATAGTGTCCCAACTCCTTGTAGAAGAAGAATTTTACATTTGAAACTTTTTTCTTACCTTTGCAATAAAATACATGGAGTACTTTTTCTCCAAAATTATACAAAACATATATTCCCTTCAATAATTTACCAAGATGATTCATTCCACATTTATCAAATATGGAAAAATTCTTTTTTTCCTTCTTCCCTTTATCCATGTTTCTATATTCTCGCCTTTTCTTCTATTTCTTCCCATCAATGAAATAAGACTCGGGGAATTCATACTTATCTTATTAACACATGATAATATTTCTATATAGGTTGAGAATATATTGGAGACTATTTCCCTTCATAATTTTTTATTAATACCGAGAAGGATATGATCCATCTTACTCATTCGATCATATATATTTATATAGTTCACATTCCTTCTATTGGGAACAATTTCTATACAATGGAACACACTAGGTTAGTTTATTAATTGCAATGAATAAATTCAATCTTGTAAAATACCAATCATAAATTGAATAGTTTATGGATATAATCCAATAATCAAAAAAAATATTTTATTATAGGATGTATATACTCATAAATACTTCATAATTATTTGTATAGAAAATGATAATTATCTTTTTCATATCCCCAAGAGTGTCGAAACCAATAGTGGAACAAGGCCTGTTGCCATGCACCAGTTCCCATTCGAGTTTAGCTCAAAGCGGTGTTTTCAGGTTTTACCCCTAGGTACATCGGTTCAGTGCCGCCTCTACCTGCTCGTATCAAGACAAGGATATATTTCAGGGAAAACTCACAAAAACAATACCAAACCAAAATTCTAGGATGTTCTTCTATTCTAATCCTCAAAGTCTTTCTTAGGGAAATATTCTCTAATCAGAGTTTATCTAAATCTAGTTTCCAAGGTTTGTACTAAACATTATCTGATACAAATAGTATCACCTCGACCCAAGTAACCTAGAGTCAGTTCATTATAACATAACATTTACAGGATCACAAAAGATCATGTCTCGAAATACCAATTAGTTTAGTAGAATATGAAGTACCAGATGAAATAATAAGGTCTACATTATATAATAAAAAGGAAAACTATAACAACATTTTTTTCCATGGAAAAAATGGAGACCCCTTAGACTATCCCATCAGGTAATTCATAATATACTTCTTTGCATCGAGGAACAAATAAAACATAGAAAGGGGTGAGTTGGGATGCTCAGTAAGGATAACAATATTGCAGAAACATTTATAAATAAGAATAAATATTTAAGGCAGTGTATATAACAAAAACAAAAGCATTATCAACAAAAACATAATCATAATATCGAAAATATATATAAAAATAATTCCATTTACATACTCACATGGATATTCTACTAGTCGAATAATCACATGCAATACCAATGGCCAAGTTCATAATTATGGAATGCATAATGCCAGACTATATAACCACATAGTAAAGTCCTTGTCCCCAGACTAAATATAAGATTTTTTTTCAAGGCCTTGTTCTAAGACACATGTTTGTCTCATTAGAACTACCGATGCATCGAGTAGCTATAGCGGGCTCCACCCATCACAAACTATGTCCAATACATTCCCCATATGAAAATTCTTAAAGATAACAAAACATTCATATTAAAACTGGAATAAGAAATTTCAAAACATTATCCATAAACGATGAATGTTATAAAATAAAATATCCACAGTCAGACATATCACAAAACCTTCAATATAATATGGATATTTTGTATCATAATAAATCAACGTCAAACAAACTAAAATTCCATTAAATGATGTTGACATAGATGATATCAAAATCTTTTTAGAGATATTTCTATTTCAATATTGAAATCATTTTAAGATCATGTAATTATAAAGGATTACATTTATATTTTAAAATATTCATATAAACATGTAAGGGAAGCATCAACGACGTTATGATCGTGGAAAGTTGCAACACCCGTTTTATAAGTTAAAAAAACATTCATAGCTTAAATTTTTGGAAAATGTCATAAAGTAACATATTTGGAAAACGACGAATGATTCCTTTCATTCAATTTTATAAAATGTCAAACAATGGTATAAATAAATTTAACCCATATTCTAGTAAATAGTAAAAAAAGTTCTAATACATTTTTAAGAAACATGGATGTGGACAATAAAGTGGTCCCAGTAGATAGTTACGTAAAAACAACATAGGATAATAAAGAAATTGTGAAATTAACCCTTACTTAGTACTTTTCCTTGGAAGAGGGTAGGATAACATATTGTATAATGGTTAAATTACTGTTATTAAATTATTGAATAATCATATACTTTAATATGATATCATTGGTGACATTTTAATATTGCATTGTTGATAATATCTCAGTATTATTGTCATTTCGGGTGTTAAATGATTCGTTTTCATTTATATACTTTGTTACATAAGTAATACATGCTATGGATGGGAAGTATCACATTCATATCCAACATGATATAAAGTTTGTAAACATTATTTTTAATCATCAAACGAAAATTAGTCTTGAATGGATACGATGGGGATTGAATCCTATCACATTCGTGGAGATGGTAATCTGAACGTACACATGAGCAACAATATCATTATTTTGATATTAAAATAATATATAATTCGATGGTATATCATATATAAAGAATCTTTATCATGTAATATTTATTATTTAAATCAATTACATATCAATATTATACCAATACAAATAATAATGTATTGAATAACAATTACACCACACAGTGGAGATGGAAAGTCGTTTGTACACACTTATGGCGACGTGTCATTCAAAGTATGGATTGAATAATGAATATGGTTTTACCATATTTATAATAACATTAAATTATATAGAAGACAAGGGAGTTATTATTTTATAATGGAAACAACAACGATAGTGGATGTTGAATTAGAAAGAAACTTGAAAGAGGTGATGAAATATGAACCTCCTTTTCGGGTTATTCCTTTTGATTTGATCAAAAGAGATCCATATGATGGCTTTTTGACTAAATTATTTCCTCTTGGATGAAGGAAGGACATTTGACATGGTATTTGGGTAGAGGTTGGTCGAGTCAAATGGCTTTGATGGTGTGAATTTGAGAGAAGGGGAAGTTCCCTTTTATAAGAGGGGTGAGGGGCACCTTAGAAAAGGCTAGAAATATTATTTTTTATTAAAATTATTTTAATTTATTAATCTCACCAATGATGATTATATAAAGTCTACGGTGGGGATGTGTGGAAAACCACTAAACCAATAGGTTTTATACAATTTTGGGGCACTATATTAACCTTATCTTTTAGATTTAACACTTAGTTAAATAGTTTGACATTTACCATGTTCCTTTGTATTCTTATATTATATGGCTAATAATCATATTATAAACTTCAAAAGAAACCCATGTGGTTCATTAATAATATACCTATCTATATATAATTATTTTGTCATAACTGTTGATTTTTAGGAATAGAATATCAATTAATAATATAATATTTTATTTAAAAACAATTTTATGTCAATTCTGAAAGTATTTTCTATTCCTAATTCATAAAAATCCTCAAATTATGTTTATTTGGATATTTATAATATCAATTATTTTAATATTTCATTCATTAAGAAATTACTCCATCTTCATTGTGTCATAAATAAATTAAATTATTTAATATCTAAAAAATATAAATAAAATACCATTATGTAGAATATATATTTATCATTACAGTAAATATTTATAGTCGAAATTTTTACTTATATAACCCCATGTAAAAATTTATTTACTAAAAGATAGTTGTTTATGTAATTTTTTCCATTACATTATGTTAATTAACATAAAGTGTCATTATAATTAATAAGTGTCTTCATGGGGTCCCCATATCGACCCAAGGATGCCCCTGGTCGTCTATGACTCATCCAATAATGTTAAGAAAAGTGTTGTAGAAATTTTTTATTATTATAATATTCTTTTTACATTGAATTACATTATTTACCTTTAACTGCGTTAAATAAAAGTCAAAAGTTACAGTTCACCAAAAATTATTTTCATCTTATTGAACCACATTTAACATAATGATATCAACTGTGTCTCTCTTATTTTTGAAATTAAATTCAGAGAATTAGTAAAATTATGTTTTAAGAAATTTGCAAATGCTCCTAGGAGGTGGGTAAAATATGATAAAAAGTTCGATAAAATTTTTATACATCTAAAATTATTATAAACTAACTCCAATTAATTATATTGAAAAAATATAGGTATTATGTTTCTATTTCAACCTAAAATTCATTTAAATAAAATAAATAATTATTGAAAGAATATGTTAGTTTTAAACAATAACTCAGTGGGTTTCATTATTCATAAAAAATTGAATGTTTTCTGAAAAATTCAAAAAAATCAACCTAAGATAATTTTGATATTCATATTTCAAAAATTATTTCTATTTTACCATTTCCAAAATATAAAAGTTTCATTAAATAATTTAAAATTAATTCCCATTTCCAAAACCAAAAAGAAATTTTTTATGATATAATAACTTTCAAAAGATTGACAATTGTTTATGTCTAATTTCAAAGTAAAATTATTTACAATGAACATCGTTGGATTAAATGGTAAAATATTAATCTAATTATACTTCCAAACCATATAAATTTATAATTTAACACTATAAATTATTTTTATTAAAAATCTTGTTTTCAATTAAAATATAGTATTTTTCACAATTCACCCTAATATGAAAGTTATCAGAAAAACACCAAATTTTTTTTGAAACTAAATTATTAAGTCCCGATTCTAATGAAGAAGATTATTTTTTCAAATCAAATATATAAAAGTTTCAAATATTGGATTTAAAAACAGTTCACCATTAAATGGAGGTAAAATTGCACATTTTGAAAAATAAATCATTTATCAGAAAAAAGGAATTTGTTCCTACAGTATATCTACAAAACTCATTATATGGATTCTAATATTATAAGGATTATATAATGATCAAAATTTGTTGATTAATATTCATAACTTCTTTTGAACGGCTAGTTTGGTAAGTTATGATGCGCTTGAACTGAGTGTTGTGTGTAGTGCAAGTTATTGAATTACTTTGAAGAAATAGCGTACTATGAAATCATGTGGTGTTATATCCTTCCCTATTTCAATAAATTGATTCATCAAAATTTTAAATTGTTCTTCAACTGTAATAGGTGGAAAATAGAAATTACCATTGTGGGAAAACCCACATTGGACGTTGGGTTAATAAAATTTATTCTTAATAAGAGAAAAAGGGCAATGAAAATGTGACCACAAAATTATGATTTCGATTTGGAGTACATTATTGGAAATTAAGGAAACTTAATTGGAGGGAAACATTAATTTTTTTAGGGAGTGATTGAGTACATAAGATACAAACAATTTTAAAATAGAGGGCCTCAAATCCATCAATTTATAATGATTTAAAATATCATCAGTTCAACAAAACATATGGTTTTAGCATAACATATTTTTAATTTTATGACCCATTACATAATGCTTAAGAATTAATTTCTTCATAGAATAAGAGATGATAAAAAAATATACTTGAATAGTATACTTCCATCCATTAACTAATTTATACCACAAACTCATCTTTCAAACTAAAAGATAATAGAGCTTAAAAAATATTGTATTTATCTTATTCGAATAGGGTTCCAAAAAATGAATTTGTAATTCATATATGATATCTTTTAAAAAACACATCATTATTCAATCCAGGACATCATGTGGGCCAGTGGTAGGTGATAAACCTTGTCTCCCTTTGGTTGCACGTTCAAGTCTTGCGGCTTTGTCGGATGGAACAAGTTACCGCTCGACCTCTAGGTTTTTCATTATATGGAAATAGAAAAATAATCTGAAATTATAATTATCCAAAATACTTCTGTCCAAAATCCTTGTACAAAATATATAATGATGATAAACACCATGAAGAACCTTTTTCCATGTAATAACATTTGAACACCTTTATCATGTATTCTTTTGAAATGATACAACATCCTGGATTACCATAAAACCTTATTGAATACATTTATACTCTCCTATTCAGTATAGAATAATGGATATACTAATTCTGTCCAAAAATTTTGTAAACTCCAACAATGATGGAATATAAAAATCCTTTATCTGTTTCATGATAGTAAAGAATATACAATATAATTTATCCAAATCAATCATGTATTATACCAAAATCACTACCTCTGTATCAGTACCATATTATGATTTATCATTCTCTCAACCATATATTTTCCAAAATTTTAACATGCTATTGAGTCACATTTCATGGTTCCACACAATGTAAACTCCTTAATGAAATAGTACTATAATATAATCCTTATATACTCTATAATTCTTATAACATGAACATCATTAACAAAATACTCAAATGCCACAATTATTTAATAACAATTTAAGAAATCAAATGATTCATCTTCATATTCGGTCGTATCATTACATTATTATTATCTAATAGCAGCATTTTTGGTATACTCTGATGATTTGAAGATTGATTCACACAGTGTTCCAACTCTTTGCAGATGAAGAATTGTGCATTTAATAGTTTTTTCATAACATTTCAATCACATACTTGGTGTCCTTTTTCTCCGAACTTATACAAACTCCCATTCCCTTCATGTATCTACCAAGATGATTCATTCCACAATTATCATATATTAGAAAATTATTATTTTCCCTCTTCCCTTCATGTGTCTACCAAGAAGTTTCTTTCCACAGTTAACACATGAAAATATTTCTTATTATGTTGATAATACATTGGAATCTATTTCCCTTCTAAATTTCGGATTAATAGAATGAATGATATGATCCTTCTTACTTTTTGGATCATACGTATTGCTGGAGTTCACATGCAATCTATTGGACGCCATTTCAAAAAAATGGCATACACTAGGTCACATTATATATTGGAATGAATAAATCCAAAACATTTAAAATACTTAACGTAAATTAATAAGTTTATAGATATAATTCATAATAATAAAAATTCATTGAGGACGTATATACTCATAAATCCTTCATAATGATTTGTAAATAAAATTAGAATTATCCTAATCATATTCCATGGGATTATCGAAACAATGAGTAAAGCAAGGCCCATTTTCGTGCACCAGTTCCTGTTTGAGTCTAGCTCAAAGCGGTGTTTTCAGGTTTTACCCCTAGGTACATCTATGCCAGATCCACCCCTACCTATTCATATCTAGATAGGGATATATTTTTTGAAAAACTCACAAAATATCTACAATACCAATCTTATAGAAAGTTCTTCTATAATAATCCTCAATGTCAATCTTAAGGCTATGCATGCTAATCAGAGTTTATCTAAATCTAGTTTCCAAGATTTTTACTAAAATTTCTCTAATACCAATTGTAATGACACATCCCTAGTTACCATGATTCTATGCATTTTTACATAACATTGGCATTATCACAAAATATCAAGTCATGAATGATAAATTAGTTTAGTTTCCTTGTAAGTACTATATACAATCATAAGGTTTAAATTACATCTTAAATAGAAAACTAAAACAACATTTTTTTCCTTGGGAAACACTGAGATCCCATATATTATCCCTACAGGTCAGTCAAACTATACATTTTTGCATCCTGAGAAAAATAAAACATATGAAGATGTGAGCTTAGATGCTCAGTAAGGATGACAATATAGAGGAAACACTCACAAATAAGCACAAACATTTATGGCAATGTGTAAAACTAAAACGAAAACCTTTTCAACAAAAACTTCATCATAATATGTAAAATATAATTCAAAATAAATCTATTTACTGACTCACATGTATATACTACTATTTGAATAATCACAAGAAATATCAATAGCCATTTTCAAAATGATGGAATTCATAATTCCAGACTTTCATAACCACAATGTCAAGGCCTTGTGCCAAGACTATAAATATGATTTTTTTGTCAAGGCCTTTTGCCATGACCCATTTTTGTCTCATTAGACCTATCGATGCATCGATGAGCTATAGCAGGTTCTACCCATAACTTTCAAGGTCCAACACATTCCCCATATGAAAAGGTTTAAACAAAATATAAACATTCAAATTAAAAATGGCATACAAATTGTCAACACATTATCCATATACCTCAAATGGTATGAAATAACACATCCACCATCAAACATATCACAATACCATCAATGCAAAATGGATGTTTGGTATCAAAACAAATCAGCCTCAAAGAAACTTAAAATCCATCAATGGATGTTGAAATAAGTGAAATCAAAATGTTTTTAGAGAAATATCTCATTCTATTTTGAAATCATTTAAATGTCACGTAATTATAAAAGAAAACATTTATATTTGAAAATATTCTTAAAATAGTGTAAAGGAATATTCGATGTTTTTATAAAGGTGTAAAATAGTCGCACCCTCTATATAAGGTAAAAAACATTCTTACATTATTTTTGTGGAATAAATTCCTAAAGTACAATGTTTTGGAAAAGACGGTAAGATTCCTTTTAAACAATTTTATAAAAAGTCGAACAAGGTTATAAATG
The DNA here is from genome assembly GCA_963277665.1 of Viscum album. Taxonomy (NCBI): domain Eukaryota; kingdom Viridiplantae; phylum Streptophyta; class Magnoliopsida; order Santalales; family Viscaceae; genus Viscum; species Viscum album. The sequence continues at coordinate 2,029,396,593 of OY728151.1, read as the reverse complement.
ACTTTAACTGATAGTATATTAAAAAGTAAAAATGTTTTGGAATATATTTTTAATAATCATGTATGTGGATGATAAAGAGGTTCCAATATATACTTACGTAAAAACAACCTCATATAATAAAGTGATTGTGAAATTAATGATTACCTTGTAAATTTCCTTGGCCAAGGGTAGGTTAACCTCCTATATAATTGTGAAATAATTTTTACTAAATTATTCAAGAATCATATACATTAATATGATATCATATATGATTTTTAATATTTCATTGTTAATAATATCTTAGTGTTATTGTCATTTTGGGTGTTAACTGATCCATTTTCCTTTATACATTTTGTTACATAAGTCATAATTGTTATGGATGGGATGTATCATTTTAATTTCCTGAATGATATAAAGTCATTAAACATTATTTTTAATCATCATATGAAAATTAGTCTTGAATGGATACTATGGGGAATGAATCTCATTACATTTTTGGAGAAGGTAATCTGTACGTATGCACGAGCGACAATATCATTATTTTAATATTAAAATAATATATAATTGGATGGTATATAATATACATAGAATCATTATCATTTTTTATTTATTAGTTACATAAATTACACATCAATATTATAACCATCCAAATAATAATGTATTGAATAACAATTACACCACGACATTAAGACGGTAAGCCATACGTACACACATATGTTGAAGTGTCATTCAATGGATGGATAGAACAATGAATATTTTGGTACCATGATTATAATAACATCACAATATATAGAAGATAATGGTGTTATTATTTTAGACTCTAAAAAACAATGATATATGAAGCGGAATAAGAAAAGAACATGAATTATGTGATTAAATATTTACCTCTTCTTCGGGTTCTTTCATTTGATTTGATTAACAGAGCTCCATAGGTTGGATTTATTACTAAATTAATTCCTCTAGGATAAAGGGAGGATAGTTGAGAGGTTATTTCTGCTGTGGTTGGCCAAGACAAATCGCTTTGAAGTTATAAATTTGAGAGAAGAGGAAGTTCCCTTTTATAAGAGGGGTGAGGGGAACCTTAGGAAATGATAGAAATATTATTTTATAATAAAATAATTTTCGGTTTTTAATGGATCAAAAGTGGATTATATAATGGATAAGGTGGGGATGTTGCGAAAACCACTCAACCAATAGGGTTTGTATAGGTTTGGTTCACTATATTATACTATCTTTTAGATTTAACTCTTTGTTAAATAGTTTGACATTTACCATGTCTCTTTTTATTTTTATGTTATATTGCTAATAAACATACTATAAACTTCCAATATAACCCCAAGTGGTTCATTAATGAAACAAATATAATTATATAAGTATTTTTTCTAGGCCTCAGATTTTTAGCAATTGAATATCAAATAATAATATAATATTTGTTTTAAAAACTATTTTATGTCAATTTTGACACAATTTTCTATTTTGTTTTTTTAATTCATAACAGAACTTTTACTTCAAAAAAGATTAATTTAGTCAATGATAACATGTAATATTAACCTATAAAATTATTTTAATTCATTAAAATTATCAAATTAAATTTATTTGGATTTTTATAATATAAATTATTTTAATATTTCATTAAAAAGGTAATTACTGCATCATCATAATTTCAAAAATAAAATAAATTATATAGTGTCTAAAAAATATAAATAAAATAAAAATATTTAGGAAATTATTTAATATTTCCAATTAATATTTATATTTTAAAATATTACATATATAAACCAATGTAAAATTTGATTTACTAAAAGATATTTGTTTATGTCATTTTTGCCTTTACTTTATTTTAATTAAAATAAAGTGTCATTATCATTCATAAGTGGCTTCATGAGGTCACTAAATCGACCCAAGGATTCCCATTTTCGTCCATGACTCATCCAGTAATGTTAGGACAAGTTTAAAATTAATTTTGTATTATTATAATATTCGTTTTACATTGAATTACCATATTTACCTTAATTGCGGTAAATAAAATTCCAAAGTCATTATTTACCAAAAACTATTTTCATCTTATTGAACCAAATTTAACCTATTGATATCAACAATTTCTTCCATATTTTTAAATTCAATTCATATATGAAATAAAATTATTTTTTATGCTAATTTTCAAATGCTCCTTGGAGGTTGGTAAAAGACAGTAAAAAGTTCTATAAAATTTGTATATATCTAAAATTATTATAAACTGACTCCAATTAATTGCATTGAACATATATTGGTATTATGTATCTATTTTTAACCTATATTTAATTTAAATTAAATAAATAATTATTTAAATAAATTTTTTTTTCATAAAATAACTCAGTGTTTTTCTCTATTCATCAAAAATTGAATGTTTTCAGAAAAATTACAAAAATTCACCCTAAGCTAATTTTTATATTATGAATTCAAAAATGAATTACATTTTACCAATTTAGAAACATTGAATTTTAATTAATTAATTTCAAATTAATTCTCATTGTCAAAACCAAAAAAGAATATTTTTAAGAAATAATAATTATCAAATGATTGACACTTGTTTATGTCTAATTTAAATGTAATATTATATACAATGACTATAATTGGATTAAATGGGAACAATATAATCTAATTATACATCCCAACAATTAAAATGTATAATTGAACACTATAAATTATTTTGATTAAAATATTTTTTTAGTTAAAATATAGTATTGTTCACAATTCACCCAAATATGAAAGTAATCATAAAAACACCAAAAATAAATTGAAACAAAATTCTTATATCCCAATTATAAAGAAGAAGATTATTTTGTCAAATATAATATATAAATGTTTAAAATATGGGATTTTAATAGGGTTTTCCATTAAAAGGCGGTAAAATTTCATTTTTTTAAAATGCTTGTTTTATTTGAAAAAAATGAATTTTTTCTTAAATTATATCATAGAAACTCATAATATAGATTCTAAAATTATAAGGATTATATAAAGATAAAAAGTAAATTAATACTATTTATAACCTCTTTTCAACGGCTAGCATGGAATGTCGTGGTGCACTTGAACTCAATTTTGTGTGTAGTGTAAGTTATTGAATTACTTTGAAGAAATAACATACTATGAAATCTTGCGGTGTAACAAATAGTCTCAGAATGAACTGTAGATAACTTTTATTTGAATCCCGACATTCAATGGTATGAATAGACATACAATAATCAAAAAAATAATAACATTTTGATACATTATGTAATCATATAAATTTTTATCATTTCTACATTACATTAATTAAGTCATTAAAAATTAAATAACCTTTATAAATTACACAATAAATTATATTATCATTTCAATAAATATATATCCCCTCCAGTTAGAACCATACTAAGTACACAACTTCTCATAATTATAACATCATCATTGTATCCCAAAAATCACCAACCCCATGGAATAACATCATTTATACATTTATTTGATAACATTAACACTTTCCAAACATCAGGTTATTCTTGAAAAAAAATTCTAAGATTCCAAAAACAAGGGACTCAACCCGATGAGTAGTTTAACGACCCGTCGAGTCTTTTCCACCTATAATAGGTCCATGGACCCATCCATTATTTTGAAGATAAAAATGGAATGGAAGGTTAATTCCATGTGCTTCATTACCTATTTTGGATGGATGGTTTGAAAGACCACATACTCCCCAATGTGGGGATTGTAATGTAGATAAACCAAAAATAAATCATCCTTAATCCACTTTCATATCAATGGGTATGCCTATCTTCAACCCATTCCATCATCTTTGGTGTCCTCCTTGACACCTGCATGTATAAACATAGGCCTCTCACCACTCTAGGAGTCAAATGAAACCACAAAAACCAAGATTTCCAACACCATGTACCCCAATACCTTTGAATTCATGGCCATCAAAGGCTCACATCACATACAAGCTTCCTTTCCACTAGAACTAGAAGTCTCATACCTAGAGCATACCACAAGCTATAATAACAAAAATAGAAATGGTCTCTCTACACTAAAACAAGGTACCCACCTTAACACACAATGAGCACTCACAGCTCCAAAGAAAAAGGAAATTGGAATTTACATGAAACTAGGAATCTCTGACCATATAAGGCATTATCTTTATCACACAACTGGTTCTTATTCTATCATGAATTAACTAATTCATTATTTACACATTCCAAATATGTGAAACATAAGAAACAAGATATCACAAGCTATCATTAATTCAATAAACAATTAATTTAACATGACGTTAAACCTTTATCAATATTAATAATAATGTTTCTTGTTCGTTAAACAATTATGTTAACCATGAAGATCTACAATAGTTTTATTATCATTAAATTACAACAAAAAAACAACAATAATATTTGTTAAACATGTCTCATTATCCTTTATAAAATTAATTTAACAATAAATCCTATATTTACATTAATTACTAATATTCATCAAGAACAAAATTCTAAAACAATAAAATCATTGATATCAAACTAACAAGAAAGTGAATAAGAAAACCATTATCTTGTACAAAGAAACATCATCACTACTCGATTAATACCAATACGTGAATAAAGATCATATATTTAATTTGGTAATTTCTATTATGGTCCAATGGTATATATCATTCTATCTCTATAATTACACCTAAATAATTAGAGTAGCATTGAATCCCTATTCTCCAATGGTATTTAACATTATCTTCATGATAATAGATCAATGAAATGGATCACGATAACCTCCCTTGTAACAACTTTATCCACAAGAGGATGTATCAACACAACATACCTAATGAACACCAGTAAAACTAGGTTACAAACATGGATATCACACGACATCGCATGAAAAAGATAAACTGGAGGAAACAAATTAATGACAACTGAAGAACAATGGTAGATCATTCCTTATATTGAATATGGATCTCTATGTATCTAAGGTGAGAGATATGTATATTTTTATGATTATGGATCCCCATAACATTGATGAGAGTGTCATTAGGTCACCCATGGAAGAGGGAGAGCCGCTATAGCAATAGATTTTTATAATACGAGAGGAAAAAATACTTAAATAATATACATCCATGGATAATTTCAAGATCTTTTATTCCCTTTCACATCAGGAAATACTTCATGGTTAGGTTCCCTTGATAGATCCATTGTCTTAAAATTTTATTTATTTTTCAAACCCCAAAGTATTTTCTGTAATGAACACCTCATTCATGGTTTGAAAGAACAAGTGAAATTGGATTTCACATCATGTAATGAAATTAAACAATGTGTAATCCTCTTTTTCCATCATTGACATCTCTGAACATCTCTTAACATTTTTTCATCCACCTTTGAGCTCATAGATCATCAAAAAAATGAAAAGGTTTGACCCATGTAGATTTGGGACCTTACATATGATACCTGAGAAAAACTTATTATCTATGATAATCATAAACCAGTCGAGGGAGGAACAAATGGTTTCTTTTGAAGATCCACCTATGAGATACCTCTATATTCCATCCCTAGCAGAAGATGTCAATCACTCCATCAAAGGGAAAACATGAATCAATGAAACTACCATAACCAGATTTTAAACACTATCCTATGGGAGATAACTCTCAGAAAAGAGAAATACATAATAATCAACAAGTTAAATTCATCTTATTACAATAAAGGTAAACAACCCTCATATGAAAAACATTACAAGATAAGAGGTAGACATTAATTATCTCAATGTACTGAGCATGTATATGAGAATCAAATTCCAAGGTACTCTCCTCAATGACCCCATTCCACCACAAGACACTAACATAGGGTATAATACACTAACATAACACCATCTTCTTGTAGTTTTGGAAGTATACATGCTACTCAAAAAATTTTCAGCATTACCAACATCGATCATCCATAAATCGATGACACGAGTCGTCATGACGATAATGTGGGAGTCAGGACATATGAATACCATGAAGTATTAATATTACAAGTGGGGTTTTTTCTATCTGATACACCATAAATCCAAAATAAGACTACTCCTTGAAATGACCAATAAACAATGGATAAATATTACCCACACGAATAAACCATTGTTGCTAATGATGTCGAGTCACCTTAAAAAACATGTGATCCCAAACATCAAACTCTAGAGTAATCCTCATATGATCATCATATGACTTATGATGATCAAGTGCTACATTCATCCTCTTATGGATCACATAAACCATCTCTGTCATGTTCTTCACTAGTTCCAGCATGATAATTGGTAACTCATCATCCTCAGTCCATCCCAATTGAGAATGATCAGGTTATCCATACAATTAATAAAATGACACCATACCCATAGTGGTGTGGAACCTATTGTTATATGAAAAATATACCAAGGGTAACTCAATCATTCATGAATCCCTAAAATATACAATAGATGAGAAAAACATGTTTTCAAGGGTCTATAATTTCCATTTATTCTAGCCATCCATTAGTGGATGAAAAGAATTGCTATGAAATAGGTTAGAACCAAAATCATTCTAAATACCTCTCATCCTAATGGAATTAAAGTGATCATACTGATTGTAAATGATTTTTTCTCATAAATCAAATGAGTCACACCACAGCCTCCAGATACTATTATGATTGAACCACCACATAGATTTACTCCATCACCATTATAATGTGGTATTATTATGTCAACTTATCCACTACAACCCATATAGAACCATAGCCTCTTTGTTCTCCTGGTAAACTGATAATGGAGTCCATTAAGCCGCCCTCTCACTTTAACTGAGTAACATATAATGGATAGAGAAAACCCCCCAGAACATGGTGCTCATCCTTGAACTTCTAGAAGACCATCCATCAAGAAAAAAACTCTATTACAACCTGATTCAAACCAAGACACCCAAAATTTCATTTCAAATATAGGCATATCTTTGTAACTGTAGTATGTACTATTATGGTTGAAAGCACAACTCTCTGAGAACTATATCATGTTATGACAAATGAAAATAAACACATCCCTGAAATGACACTGATTGTTTTTTAGAATCATAACAACAATATGAGTCCTATAACCAATCAACTTGTTCTCTCTAGACCTCCACCACAATATCCCCTAACATTGATTCCTCCACATGATGTAATTTAGATGAATGCCCCATCATTAGAAAAAGGAATCCTTTATACCCATATTTTCCCATATCCATACATAATGTTTAATGTTATTCCATTATTATCCAAGAATATTTGGATTCATGCACTACGTCAAATGAAACTACCTAAATAGCATATTAGAAATAATAATCCCATTTCAAGGTGTGAAGGAAATTTCGGTGTCGTAATGTTATATGAACTCCATCCACCAATTCTATCGAATGTTCAGGTCATGAAGGGATAAAATGTAGCTCTTTTTATTGGGGAAGACCTCAATCAACTCTCCAATGATGTAATGTCTTCACTACATTAGTGAAAACACCTCTACTGTCAAAATGAGATCATGGGTGGAATTGTTACGATCATGGGTGGGGCAACAGCCGAGACCCAGAATAACAACATATCACTAAACTATAATAACACACCCTAACACCAAACAAGAACAATCATATAAAACTTCAAAATGAACTCCATCTGCTGGTATACATTGAAATCAGTCAAAAAAATCTCCATTAGTTACTCAAAAGTTAATTGACGATGATCAGTCCACAGTAACACCTTATCATTTCTAGTCAACAGTGTCAGATGATTCCAAAACTGAGAGAAATAGGTGATAAGCCTCCTGTAATACCCATCAGGACCAAGGAAACATTAGATGTATTGCATTATCGTAGGGGATATCCTTGACAAAATTTCTTCTATCTATAACAGATCCAAAACTACTCCATGCTTGTATAAAAAATTCCCCAATGAAGACTTCTAGAGCCCAAAACACTCACTTAGAAATCATCCCAAAGAGATGCTTTGCACAAAGAACTCCCAAAACAGCATGAAGATGCTCCACATGATCCTCCTTGTATGTGGAGTACATAACTATTTCATCAATTTAAACAACCATGAACATATCTAGGATCTCATGGAACACAATATTCATCAACACCAAGAGCACATCTAGAGAATTAGTCACACAAAATGACATCACAATAAACACACAATGTCGATGATGACAATAAAAAGATGTTTTTAGGATATCATCATCCTTCACATGCATCTAATGTAATGATTACTGCAAATTGATCATTATGAACAAAATTTCACCCTTAATTTTTTCAAATAAATAATAAATATACATAATAATAAATCAGTTTTTCACTGTCACTCATGTCAAGTGATGAAAATTAACACACTACCACAAACATCCAAAACCATCTTCCGAAAAATTACTAGGGAACCCTAGTGTGAAAAGATCGGTCAACCAAAACCGTAATGAAAAAGACCATCGAGCTATATATGTATCTCCCTAAATAGATGTTGTTCAATCATTTATGGATACATCAAGATAGGTGACATTTGTGGTAATAGCTCAATCTAGAACTCGATCTTTCATCATGTGTATAATGCTAAAATCTTTTCTTAAATGAAGATGGTGTAATATTACATGACCCATAGAAATGAACACTAGTGATCTTATGATGAACTCTACATTTGTAAATCCATATAGGATTACATGGATTTAAAATGCCTTTGATCCATCTGAGGGATTATCTCATGGACAAACAGTAGTTGCTATCTATTCACGTAGAATAACACAACATTCATTTATAAGAAATGCATGATATCCCAGATCGAATAAAACCCACACATTCCTATAATGATATAATATGGTTGTATCCATAATCATAAGTAATCTCCCCAAGTGTAATGATAACCCCGTATAAGATCACAGTCTCTACGTACATCAAACTAATCAACTTGACCTCTATCAAACTTAGTAAACACCAGGGGAAATAAACACCTCTTTACTTAAAGACCCATTTCGTGGAAAGGGAAGGTGATATGAATAAGTGCATCTCTCCTTAATCAAAATAATCATTAACCCATGTAGTAAAAAATTAAAGGGTTCCTTGAATGAAATTTTTCCGTCATAGCGCTTGGAACACTAATGCATGAAGCTGACCATGACATACACTATCTCTCGTCTGTCGTTTCCATTGGCCACCTCCATGTTTTCTCTATGCTCTCTATGGATTGGGAGTGTCCTAGTGTTGTTCTATTATTACCCCATATCATATCTGATAATCGAAACCTACTGTGACATGTTGCTGATACCTCAGCTAGAACAATCCCTATAGAGGAACCAAAATCAAAACACATTATGCATGCTGACAGATCAAAAAAAGTTGGCACTCTAGCTTCTAATGTAATCAACTAGCATAAGATTAAAAGACATACATACCTTTGAATATGAATTATGGGGACACCCCCAACTGAAATGAGATTATGAGGGTGAATATCTGACCCCCCCATTCAAAAACTGTTCATCTTAAAAAAATGGGATCCATGGGCCACATAATTCCTTTATGGGGAATCGTGAAGACTCCCCTAGAATGCTCATCCATTTCAAGAAGATGTCCTCTTGAAATAATCTTCCCACAATAGAACCTAAAAATATTTGGTCACCATTAATGGGGTGACCTGAATATAGATCTATGGATGGAATGCCTCCGAAAAATGCCTCTCCCAAGAATCCTTCTCTAGAAGGGGGTCTAAATAATATTATAGAAGGTTCCTAAAATGGATCTTGCATTCCCAAACATTGGATATCACCGGACAATGTATAAGAAGCTTTAGGTGATATGACACCATCCTTGTAGAATAATGAATTTAATATATTAAATGGTCTTGTAATATCTGTCACTAGAATTATGACTCCCCACGATCCTCAACGAAGAAGAACCATGACTACCTAGCTACCTGACCTTGCATTATCCCAAAAATTGATAACCAGTTCTCTTTTCCAACAATGAATCGAACTGAAGGCTATCCCATCCTCCACTATAAAGTATTCCATGAATAAATAAAATGGATCCCTCGTACCTCTGCAGAATCAGTCACTGAAACACACGGAGTTTAATTCTCAAACTGCCGTCACCATTAACCAATACTCTATGGTGATCTGATGGAACAACCTGCTAAAAAACATTTATGCGAACTTGACGAGGAAATTGACCTAGAGCCATACCCTAAAAAGGAAAAATAGTTAGATCTATAAAACATGGAAAATGGATGGTATTGAAATTAATTAATTATTTTCATTTTTTTATTTTAGGTTATCATATTCCAATGTATTTCCTTTAAAACGTAGCTGTAAATAATAATGATGCATACTCCTTCCCTAGTTCTACAACCTAAAAAAAGTATAACTTCTTTTGTAGTCTCTATAAACATAATGGTCAATACATCAGAGCATAAGGGGACATAAATACATGATTATAAGCTGGTCTCTACTGTTTACAATTCATAATGAAAATTACATTCACAGTTTCCCGGCTAAACCATGAATCCTCACCAGTGTGTAACCCCAAACACCATCTTATCCCTTAACCATACCTCTCATACGACTTTTTCACGACTGTCTCCCCTAAAAGTGTACCACTACTAGGCCAGTAATTGGAGAAGATAAATAATGACCCCTAATTCATCCCTGTAGTAGGCCATGGGTTGGAGACTAGCACTGATGGAATATTTATCAAAAAAAATGGGAGTCATTACTATCAAACAAACACATGTAGAATAGTGAGAAAAGATAGAAACTTACCAAATCATGTTCATACAACAATGTAAAATAAATAAAAGTTAATATTTTTAATATCATGAAATAACTATAACAAATTAAATAGAAAGCTGGAAGAACTAAATTAATGTAACAGGAAAGAGATCATAAATAGAATAAATCTCATGAAAAACACCATGAAAGTATTAACTAGACTGATCACCAACATAATCAATGTGACAAGGAGAGAAGTTTATACAACATAGGGTGAGTATAATAGTATAATCAATAGGGTCCGCCCTAGAGCCTCTCATAAAAAAGTAAATAAATCATGAAAAATCAACGTGAATGTTAGGTGAATCTAACTCATCACCTAACCATTTATACTATGTTCTCTACCTAGACATGGATTCTCCCCCCACATGTGACAGAAATTATTATATAATATATTAAATAATATCATTGTTAATCCACTACATCTTCTCCACTGTTTTTCTTCTATTCCCTAATATAGCACATCCTAAGCATCTCTCTCCAAAAGTCTTACCTGTAGAAACCTGGGAGAAGCACCCCAATAAGAACCTTGTGTGACACAAAACTACATCCAAAGAACCAAATTTAAACTGGGTTTTTATTGGGAGTATCCATATCTCATATAGAATGTATTATACGTCATTTATTATACCTCATGACATTATATCCCACACATAGAGTACAGATCCTAAATCCATTACAGCTTGTACATGTTATGCTTATAGAAGATAATAGAAAACTATATCCAGATTATATGCGTGTGAAATGACCATATTAAAATACTCATCCCTACACATATATATGGGTAAAACTGACCATCATTCATACCATCACTAATAACTACTATGACAAGAGAGTGGGGCTAATGGTGGTATTCAATCATCCTCCCACCCTGTAGGATGATGGGCATAACAGACCCCCCTCTGGGAAAAAAACCACTGGGGAGTCAATCTCCCTAACTAATATGGTGGAGTACAGTATGGAAATACAAAATGTATAGGATACAATATAGATCAAAACCACACTATGGGAAACACCTAGTCTTAGACTCAGAAATACCTAACTACTCTCGGACTCTCAACATCCATTCTTATGAATTTATATATTATAAGAACACATCCATTTTAAGGAGATACATTTTGTTATCATATCCCATTTATCCTTTTTACATTACATTAATTAATTCATTAATCATTATGTAACTATTATTAATTCCAAAATACATTACATTATAATTTCAACAAAGATCAATGACCTCCAGGTATAACAAAACTGATAACATGATATCTCATATTCGCAACCACATCATTTCAAACCATCATGATCCAACCCCATGGGTTAAACATCATTTTATTAATATGTTTTTTAGAGAAAATTACCACATTATATACATCCAGGTATTCTATGAAAATATTCAATTCTAACAAACACAAGAGGATAATATTGGTGACTATCTCAAAAGGTTATTGATTTTATTTTAATGTGAATAAATCAAATGAACATATCACTATCACATCTCCAGTAAAAAGTAGAACCACATGAGTATGTCATGGAATAACCACAATATTAAACAACCAAAAAAACTCTATTATAAACACTGAGATTCCACACCATCAAATTGAAAAGATAAACACAAGGAAACATATCGATGGAACCTCAAAAACAAAAACAGAACTTCCCTTATATAAATGATTTAATACTATAGATAAAAGGATAGAGCTAAGGATCATACCATGATTATAGAATACCCAAAATATTGAATGGAGGGTTGATATGTCTCTTGGGGTTAATGGACAACCACTTTAGTCGTATGGTTTAAAAACCTAAACAATTGAAATATTTTCATAACTTGTAGAAACTGGTCCTTAAAGGACATTTAATTCCCTTTAATGTCATGTAATTCCTATCCGTCACATTCTGTAAAAAAACTATGGCCTCAACATTTTATTTATTTCTCAAATCCAAATGTATTTGAAAACCATGAACCCCACATTCAAACAATGAAATAAAATATAAAACAGTATGTAAGAACATGTAATGAATCTAAAAAAGTTATCACCCCCCCTTTTCTAGGATTTCCAAAACCGAACTACTCCAAACTGCTTCTAAGCCACATATGAGCACTTAAATCTATAAAAAACATAAATGGTAGATCCATGTGGAACATAGAATTTACATGGTGTAATTATGGAGACTATTTTTTGATTTTTATAAAATAAAATTAATGATTTCATATTTTTTGATTTAATTGTAATAGATTTAAAATGTAAAATAGTTTATGTTTATTTTATTAACATAATATTTTTTAGAACCCTGACATTTTGGGTTTGACCTAGGACATTCAATTCTGGTACTACCCTGTAGTTAGTGCTTTGTTTGTTTCTCGTTTCTAAATATCTAAATTTTGTAACACTTTGTTAATTAACAACACACATGGGGTTTTCTAAATTTAGATTTTATTATTGTTAATTTTATTAAATTTACCAAACTACGTATTTTGGTAATGAATGAATGGATTAATTGTATGATTAATTCCTCAATGATGTTTTCTATACTACTATATGGTACGGAAGAACTACTTCATTAAGTTATAATGATTATAAATCTACCCTGTGCATTCCCATAGCCATATCCAAGCATTGAATTCACAAAACCCCATATCATGGAGCAAGAATTCTATGAGGCACATCACGAGCTATGTATGGAAAATAAATAATAGGATTGTAACAGTTATAATGATGACATCTATCCAAATCGCGATTCCCTTGAAATTTCTGGAATTAAAGGAAATGAAAAGGATGACCATGAATGATTAATTGAATATTATAATTCACATTTCAGAAAACTACTACAAAAATAAAAGATCAAATAAGATGAATAAGTATAAGAAAAAGTAATATCTTCTACTGAGTTTCCTAAAATATTCTTTCAAAAAAATGGACCACCATGAAAGGAAAACTTTGAATAAGAATAAGAGGAAGATGAGGAGGACATTTATAAAAAAAATTGATAACCGAAGGGTTCCATGAGAAGAAGACAAAAAGTTAGTTTCAACCAACACTAACTACAAAGAGGAACAAAATTAATAATAAATAAAAGAACAAATTGCGTAAATGGAAATGGAACCTAATGTCATCATTACAGAATCCAAACCCTTATAGCCTTCCAATGTAAAATATTAATTTTACTGTGTCTTGGTGGATGCTGAGATCCTTCTATTCATACTCATGAATTAAAGCATTTTCCACCAACTCTTAGGTGCACTCTAATTACATTAATGAAAATTCAAGATGACATGTGTGGATTCAAAAATCCATAATTGGGTAATCACAAGATGATCAACCCTATACCACACTCCAATCAGTTAAATTAGGTATGTTCATGATAAACGACCATTATAAAGAGAATCTTCCAGGAGAGAACCTAGTTTTAAATGATTTCTAAGATATTAGATTTATTTATTATTAGGAGTTAATTTTGTATTATTTTTTAATTTTAATCCCCTTATTATATTTGATTTTTATTGAAATTCAATGTGATTTTACATATTTAACTATATTTTACGGTCTTTCAAATAAACTGGTAGTAGTGTCCAGCATATTGAATGAGATGATGTAAGACCATTTCACATAATTAATTATTTAACATGCATTGAATAAAAAAACATGTCGTGTATTCATTTATACATATTGAAATGTTACAGGAACAAAATATATATCCCAACATCGAACCACCAATTTAATGGGAGTATGAATTTCAATTAAATAATTTAAAATTTTATTCCCTCTGTTTCAATGGATAAAATGTCATGACAACGAATTTTATGCCCACATTTGAATAATTCATTAATAAACTGATCTATGAGGCATGAAACTACATAGGATAATTTCTAGTCCATTAATTTCTAATTTAGTTGTTTTTAAATTAATATGGGAAAATGGGGAAAAATTATATGAGATTCTAATATTGATTTTTATTTGAAAAATCATTATTTGAGGATCATTTTTATATTTTTAAATTAGTTTTTTCGATTTTTATCTGCTCAGAAGTTGTGCTATTTTCATTAATTGATTAAATTATTTTGGGAAATTCAATGAATATGGTTTCCACTCATGAATTCACTACTGATACATCCCCTAAGGCATTATTTCCTATTATTTATGTAGTATATACCATCCAAAACTCAGTCATGTATTCTTCTATATAATTCATCACCTATTATTGATGCTATGCCTGAATAGAGTAACATATAAAATCACTGAGTAATTCATATTATTTCCCATTATCAATGGACCCATGTAATAGTAATCCATTAAAATGTTTTATAATCCATGAGTATAATTTTTATTAAAGGAGACATGTTATATGAATATTACACTTTTATACCTTCCTCTAATTTTTATTCATGGTATTTGCAAAATTAAGTGTGGAATATTAACATTAAAGTGTGTACCTAGAGATAAATTCATGGGAATATTTTGCAGGGGGAATTTTTTCCATATTATATTAGAGATTCCATGATATCTTAAATTTTATTTTATTTATTCACCTCTCTTGCTAAATTTTTTAAGAAAAAGAAAACAAATTAAAAAAAATAAGAGAAGATTTTTTAGATAAAATATATATATTTTAGTGCGTGGTGATGTTTTTATCATATGTAGTTATGTGGTGGATGTGAGATTTTTACCAAGAGTGTCATTAAAAACTGAAAGAAATATATAAAAATGGCATGAGAGGTTGATTTAATCATTGTGTATAAATGTATCATTATCCCCATTTTGATCTTTTGGGGTGGGAGAAAAGACATATTTAAATAGATATCATTAATGATATAGTTTTTATTATCATGAAATGTACATTAGAGTTTAATCTATTTTTGAGACTTCTTTGCATAACATCATTTCACAACCTTAACAAAGTATCAGAATAATTTGATCCCAAATAGCATATCTGTCATGATTAATTTTGATTTCTGCTGTTACATTATGGAGATGATATATTCCCTACAAAATTATTGTATGTGACATTGTTTTGAGGTTTTTGTTGAGAATTATATATATTTATACCCAGATGAAGAGTGTAAAAATTCCAATGAGGTACATTAAATATGGAATATGTACTGATAATTTCTTTAAAAATGAAAAATGATTGATTATTTCAATATGAGAAAATGAAAATACATTATTGACATGATTCATTAAATAATGATGAAATGATAATTTTTCTACCTATGATGATAAAAAATTTAATTTTCCATTTTATCAATATATTTTGTTGAATATGAATTTGCAGCATGGAATTGTGATATCCCATTTATGTATGTTGATATTCCATTCGTATGGATGAGTTTAAATTTATGTGGGGGGTATTTGAGAGCTGTATTACATGTATATATTTCATCATATTTGAATGTTTTTAAATGTGTATTTAAATGAATAATCAAGAAAATATTTCAATGGTTTAATCTTTTATATGTTTAATGGATGGAAATAATAAATATCAGGGACGTTACTAAAAAGTGTAATGTTTTAGTGCTTCGTGGTGTGACTATTGATTTTTTGAATAATGAGGAGATAGAAAATTGGTGTAAAATGATTCCATGCTGGGTATTGAAATTAGATGACATGACTTCATCTTGAGAATCATATTTTCCAGTAAACGTCATTAATAACATAATTACACAAAATTTATTTCAGTTACACAATGTAAAATTCACCGAAGCATACATACAATAATAATCCTGATGACTTCTCCATCAGTGAATTTCATAATATTTCATGTTATTCAAATTATTTATATGTCATGAAATATCATTAAGGACTCATATCACTATCTAGTGATGAGTTTTGGAATCAAAATTTGAAATATATGACCTTAGGTCCGACCATTGATATTTTATAATCCCATTATTTCTCTATTAAATGAATCCTAACCCCATATTGTTCGAACAATAAGAGGCCAAGGCTCCGCTCAAGTCATTCATTTTAGATTCCACTATCTAGATCACAGACTATCACTACCGTGAGGAATTTAATAGTAATTTTATATTCCATCCTCCTTGGGACTATCATGAGGGTGTAGAACTTGTGTGGTGAAATGGTTAAAAATTATTATTTATTATCAAAGGTATTTTATTTATAAATGAAATTAGTTTGGGTATTCGACTAAAACCATAATTTGTCAAATATATTATTTGTAATATCATTCATGGCCATTAAGTGATAATTATATGAGTGATATTATTAACTTGTTTATAGATAATCATTCACACCATGAACTTTTATTAATATTTTATCTATGTTTAAATATGTTTTCGACATACCAGTTCACCAAATAACTTATTTAACATGAACATAGTGAAAAGGAGACATCAATGATTTTGGGGATATCTACCTTGATCACTACATTAAACTAAAGCAGATTTGACTACATCTGATTTCTATTTGACATAATTATAAACTATCATTAATGAACCTATATTTCAAATTATCATGCATGTGAATCTTCTATCTTATAATCCAAAAAATCATAATTTTTTCATCGAATTAATTTTTTTATATTTAAAATATAAAATATTTTAGGATTATATTCTTAAATAAATATTTTCCCCAACCATGTCTATATTTTATCGACCATTGACATGAAATTCATCTAATACATACTATATTAATTATTAATTTTTTGTTTTGTGTTTTTAAATATCAAAATTCAGTAACCCTGATGGAATTAACAACACAAGTTTGGCTATCACTTCAACATAGGTATTTGTTAATTTGATGTAAATATTGTGATTTATTAATCCATTGAATAAAAAAACTATTTAATACTTATTTAGACATTTAAAAGTGTAATTTCCATAATATATATTTTTTAAACATAAATTTTACATTTTAGATTTATGATAGACAAATAGAGTTTTATAAATTGATTAAAATATTTTAAAATACTTTATATTCATGAAACAAGATATTTAGGAAATATATTGTGTATTATTAATTATTAAATCATTATTAAATAAATATGTGGTTATAAGAGAGAACAAAAAATACTAAATTTATTTTTACAATTCTCTTATATTTATTATATATTATTAAATTAACAAAACTTTACCAAAACATAATTTTAAGGGTTTCATTTCAAATATACTATTTATTTTATCCACATAATTCTATATCAATGTTAATTTTATCATTTATATAGAAATAACCTTACCTATTGAAAATAAATTTTTATTACACAGTTTAATTTAGAACTATAATTAATATTTCATAGGATATTATAAAATTATTTTTCAATTTAAATTTAAATAATTATATTATAAAAATACTTTAAAATTAAAATATTTTTAGATAAAATACCATAGTTTATTAAAAAATTTATATATTTCGAGGAAATAAATTTGTTAATTATGACCAACAAAAAAATTACGAAATTTGGAATTAAAAAAATAATTTCTATAAAAAAAAATATTTATCAAGATTGTATTGATGGAATATTCATTTAATGTATAAAAATCGAAAATAATTTTAATGTAACTTTTTCATTAGACCCATGTAATCACAAAAGAAGAACTTTAAAATAGTGGTTTTTTCATGTGGTTCATCAGATAACATTAACTGAGTGGTAATTATCACTAGCATAATATTTTCATATATGAAATTTCTTTGAATAATCATATAAAACTCATCAGTGTTCTGATCATGAGATAACACATGTGAGGCTACCTCTAATTTATATTATGAAAATTATTATTCAAACAACATGACTCTACAAGTTGTTCCCTTTCGATTTTAATTTATGTACCAATTATCCACTCTCATAATTTAATATAAAAAATAAACATAATGTAAAATAATAACTATTGGGAATAGTTACATGTGGTCAAATTGAAAAAATAATATATTCACCAATGGAAAAAATTTACAGGTGATCATATTAAAATTCTAATGATGGATCATCCCTGTACAAATATCACATCATTATTTAACTCAATATTCACTGAAATTAATCATATGGTTGTAAATTAATTTTTTAATATTTTGAGTGTTTTTATAATAAATTTTTCCAATTCGATAATGTTTTTCCTATAAGAGATAATTATAGTTGAATCATATGAAATATATTTTCCTAATTAATAATTTTTATTTTATATTTTATTTAAATAGTATTTTTTTGAAATATAATTAAGTTTCATGAAGAATAATTTAATGATATTTTTTAATTAGATATTTTTAGTCTCGCAATATTTTTTATTTTTATAATAATATATAATTTATAAAAATATATTTCAAGAACCAAATATAATTTAAAAACCATGATCATTACATTTATCCCATATTTATAAATTTCATCCCCAAACAATCAATTCATATTTGCATTTTAGACTACTTTAGAGTAATTATGTTACATTTATTCCTCTATATCACACATATCTACATTATACATGTGGTTACTCTACATGATATTAGCGTGGTGAGTTATTATGTTGCATATCTCTGTAATAAATTATATAAACATAATACTTCTAGTAAACGAGGTCATATTCTATACGTACTTCCTCCAGATTCATTACATGAGAGGTATTTGGTATTTACGTTCTCAAGAGAGATATGAGGAATACACCTTGAACATGTTCTATATTTGGGTGTTGTGTTATACAATATTACACTACTCCTATGAAATCAATTATTTAAATGGGGCTAATATACATAATGATAATATAACCAATCATTCCATACCACATGACTCTCTTTCATTGTAATATCTGAATGAAGAAATTGTCTCCAACATCCAAATACGTGAACGGTAAAAATTTTAAAGCATACCTCTTCAACTGACTCTTATAATATTGTATTTGATATTATATGTACTGAACCATTTCATTCATCCCATACACATGATCATTCTCATGTGGCCAACTATCACGAACTTTATACCATGAATTTTGAGTTCTACAATGATTCCAATATAGTTCTTCAGAAGTATAACTTTTAATACTCGATTAGATGATGTTTTTCAATAGTCATCTAAAGGAAGATGTTGGTCACATTAGCCATTAAATTTCTTATACTGATATATATGTTGGTCATCAATTTTCTGAATAGAGATTTCAAAATAAAGGCTAGTATGGGGGTGATAGGTTGGATTAAAATTCAATTCAGTATTAATATCATTTTTAATACTTCTCAAAAATTTAGTTATTAATCTTGGAACATGATATAAAAATTGAAATTGGTTCCCCAAATAGACTCACTTATTCATTTTAATAAATCATTACATATTGGTAAAAAGATAAATCATCCCAAATAATGACGTAATGGGATGTCTTGGTGAGTCTATTGACAAAGAAAAAAATTTCAATGTTTTATTTTGATAATCTTCGGAGACTACTATTGAATTAAATTGTGTTATTTTCCAAATTCCATGCTGGCATGTGATGTGTCCTCCATAACACTATATGTATTATTCACTCTATGTTCACTTTTTGACACCCAATGAACCTTATAGTTCAGTAATAAATGTTATATTTCATATTATCTTATAAATAATTATCAGGATATCCCAATTTTTTCTCCAACATTGATATATATCTAATGTAGAACTATAATCATTATAATTCAGGATATTTTATATATCTTCTATATATTGGACACATATACTTTTATTAAATTTTATCATAACTTCTAGACCATTACTGGTCACTAGAAAATTATTATTTTACATTGAAAAAATCGTATGTTCTATTAATAGAAATTAACTTTGAGATATGTAGATATAATATTGTAAAAATATTTGAGAAATCAGATAGTATAATATTTGTAATCTCCCTTCCAATATAATTCCCATGCCCAAGATTACTAGTCCGTTGATCAGTGTATATTTTATAATCATCTTGATTACTATAATAACATGGTTTTTTCTTACTTAATGCCTTAATGAATTTTTTTCTCTTCCAATGAGAAAATTTCTTGTAGAGTCATATTATTTTAGATGGTCCAATGATCTCATTTGTCTAATGGTGAGATATTTTTTCATGAATATATACATAAGACATTGTTTTATAGTTCATATATCAAATTTCTATGAATAAATTTGTTTCCAACATAAATTCAAATAAAAATTGACTATTGGTTACTTCTGGTCATGCGAAGGATAATTCTATTATTGAATAATTAACCGTCGATACGTATAAGCAATCAAAAAATATTTTTTCATTAGAAAAAATCAAATACCCTTTAATGATGCATCATGATATATATAAAAACCATCTACAACATAGGTTATAATAAACACAAGTGTATTAACAAATCATTTCATCGGTTATTTGATTCATTATTCTCACTAATTTGTCTAGATAAACATAGATCTCTTTCGAGTTAACACTTTTTGTGGATTATAAATTGATGAAATGTGACCAATGTAACACATATGATATCCTTCTAAATCATAGAATCAACAAATCTAATGTAATTATTTAGGACGTGGCCACCCTTTTACATGCATTGTATTTGAAGGTTCAACTATGATTTATTATTTTGTTTCAAAGTTAACCTAAAATAGAACTCATTGTAAACAGTTATCAAATTATTAAACTATTAAAAATATATTATACTTACATCTAGTTTTCAATGTAATCCATGATGATTCTTCTGCTCTCCATTAATTTTTAAATATATCATAATATTATCAATAAAAACTACCAGAAATTTATGAATGTATTCATTAAAGGAACTAATGGAAAAATACCTTAATATAAGAGGATAATTAGTTAAAACATTGTAAATAACTACAAAATTGTAATACCAATATATTTTAGGAATTTATAATTTTTGATATCTTCATTTATCACCATAAATGTTTTATTCGCAGATCATAATCTAATATTAGGGAAGAACTAATCACTACAAATCCTGTCAAATAAATAATCAATCCATACGATAGTGTATTAGTTTTTCACTATGATCTAGATAAGTTTAGTATAGAAAATTCACATTTTCATTGGTCCATTGACTTACATTATAATGAGTATGGGTGATCCATAAAGAGACATGAATGGTTGGAAAAATCCATTCTCCAAATGATCATGATGTTTCTTCCTTAATTAATTTAACTAATGATTTAACCTTATATATTGGGTACATGATAATGGACTAAATCTACGAATGCATTCAATGTATAAACCTTAAACTCATTTTAAGGGAGGGATATGTAACTATTTTAAAAAATATGTCTATTTATTGAAAAATGATGGAGCAATTTCATTACATTATAATTCATTTCCATTCCCCATTTCAGTTAACATCTTTATAAATATTCCAATTAGATGTTCATATTTTGAATGTTTAATGTTGTAAGTTTATCATTTGAATATAACTACAATTATTCCATTAAAGAAAAAAAGTGTCTTCCTCTCTCCATCAGTTTATCTTAGAATTATATAATGAAATATGGTCCATCCCAAGTATAGTTTAAAATTATACAATGGAAATCGGAAATATATTTTCAATGATATTATACATGTAAAATTCCATACAATTATTTTTATACATTATTTATTCTTGAATAATTCCTCTAAGAGACATGATTTATAACTGTAAATATAAAATTTCATGATTGGATCTATAGAATTGGAATTTTTTTTTTAAATAATGTAATGCATTGAACCATAATCAAACAATGTACATACTAGATTTGAAATACAAATGAGTGTACCTACCACCATATATTTTTGAGCCTCTATATCAACTATCATGAAAGAAAACTGAAGAACCTTCCCCCTTGGTATATGTGGAGGTTAATGGTGGATTACCACATTATCTTCTAATTATGTAATTTTTTAAAATAGTTCATACTTATTCCACAATTGAATAATTACACATTAGTTTTCACCTAAACTATCATCCGTATTTCATTAGTGTTTATAAGATAAGGATTCAACTCAACATGACTGTTCTGAGCTACATGACCAAATATTAATCACATGTTTCACTTTTCACTCCTAATAAATATTTCCCCAAATGCATTTTCCACATTTTTTTCAGGTGGGATGTTTCTCCTTTTTTCAATTCATTGATCAAAACACATCCATTAGTCTGTATTTATTTATATCTTTATTTCATTTGACCTATGTGCTCACTATATCACCCCAAATTACAACCCAATCATCATAGAAATTTACAATGTTCCTTAATTTCAGTTATATTCTGTATTTTCTATAGTCATCGATTAAAGGGGTCTCATATCAAAAAATAATATATCATAATTTCCCTAAGGATATATAAAATATAGGTGTACCTATTCAGTCATTTAATTATCATTTCATTCATTCCATTAGATTAATTTACATTATAATTAAAATTTTATAATTCATTATAAATTTTTCAATCACGTAAATAGGTTAAATGTTAATTGAATTGTATTTGAAATAATAAGTCCCAGTAATTAGAATCAACAGACATTATTAGGGTACTATTTTAAATCATTGTAAACCTCTTATAAGAACATTAATCTATGATTTATATTTAATGATTGAATTTATCTATATCTGAATAGTGGAGGGAAGCAACGTTATTTTCTATTGAGGTATAAGATTATTTATCACTCAATGGGTCTGAAGTTTCACTAAAGTTATTTTATATTGAGGTACAAGATTATTTATCATTCAATCATGTTTTATAGATTCTTTTATAGCATCTAATGCACTCATCATTTGTGGAGTTCCTCTTACATCCCACCATTTTCTAATAGAAGAATAAATTAGTGGAAAATGTGTTACATTTTATAATATTTAAATTATAATGGAATTTAATATGTTATAATATCATTCATAAATATGTCATTAATTAATAACAACTAATAAAAATTAATTCGTCTACATATCCTTCATAATGGTTCATAAATAGTTTGTGGATAATAAAACATATCTCAATGTAGTTTCAAATGAGGTATGTAGTAAGTTTTATAGTCATGAATCTGTTATTTATTGAATCATGATCAATATGGTTTCCAAAATGTTGTTACTAATATGTACATCATTCCCAAATAAACATATAAATTTAAAAACTATATAGGGATTTAATTTTTGGAAATATATTGCTTAAAATATTCCGAAAATTTAATAACATTTTCCAATATTTTGAAATATCTCTATGGTTATCACTTCAGATTTGAAGCCTTTATTTACCATAAATAAAATAAAATCCATAGTTACCTAGTATGGAATATTTCTTTTGAATTATATAATCTTTTCATTAAATGTAACTGAAAAATGATAGTTTAATTTTTTGTTTCATGGAAGTTATAAAAAACATGAAAAAACATAGGAACAAATATTAATTCATTGAAAGGGTTATTTGATCGGATCAAACTATGTTACATTAAAAGAAACTCATATTATGGGGACATACATCAAGGTAATTGGATCATCATGAATAACAGTAATGGAATAATCATAGGTGATATTTAGAAATTGGTCATTATGCATATCAATAAGAAGATGAGGAATAAAATTATGAAACGAACAATGGGACATGATCCTTATCATAATAAGAATTAAATTAATATAAAAAATTATGATATGAAAGAAAATTAAAATTATGCAATTAAAATAAAATCACAATGGTTTATCACAATGTTGGTGTAAATGAGTAAAATTCCAAGTTATTTCTCTAATATTCTGTAAAACATATAATCTCTAGGTAGTACTTTATTTACCTGATAAATTGGAGTTCCATAAAGGTTCCCCCTTCATATGAATTAATATATTATCTCCAAATTTATCATAATAATTAATATTTTTAAAATAATTGAATCAAATTTAATGTACAGGTTTCATATAACATGATTCCTTGTGTATGTTCTTCATGTATTGACCATAAATTAATTTTTAATCAATATAAATGGAATCATTGTTTCTAATATCTAAATCACAAAATCGATAAATAATATTTACATTTATGATAGAATCCACGAGTATGGAAAAGTATTGGTTATTCAAATTATTGGAATTTCGTTTGTAAATAGTGAAGTTTGAAATGTAAATATGGTATCATGATATTGGTAAAAAATGTAATAAAAAAAGTGTAAAATTATAGAGACTGATGGTATCCCGTTAAGAGATAATAATTTTATAATTATTGGTATGATAATAATCATATGAAATAATCATAAAATACCCTTTTAGAAGATGACCCGAAAATATATCAGGAATGGACAAAAACATAATGATTATTTCATTATGTTGATGAGTTACTCCAATATATTTTGTATTGAAACAAAGGGAATTAAAGAAAACATTATGGGGCTCATTGGGAGTCAGGATTTTTGTAAAAATGTGGAGGATGGATTCAAAGTGATAGGGAATGATGAAATGATAAGGTATTTATAGAAAAAGTGGAGGAATTGTTTAATAAGATTAAAATATAAGTCTTCGAATACTTAGTTTTTGAAAATGTAAAATTTTTGAATTTCCCTTTATTTATTAAAATGGTTTTTGAAATTTGTGATATGTTTTATTATATTTTAATAAATTATAATCAAAAAAAATATTGTATACTTCATTGCGCATGAGAAATAAATTATCTAAAAAAATAATTATTTATAATCAAATATATCATTATAGACAATAGAAGTTCACATATAGGTTCTGGAATTTTTTTAAAATATATTAAAATAGTAAATATTATTAAAATAAAATATTTTTGATCATGGATTATGGGATATTAATTATTAAATAATTTTTACAGAAATATGACATGATAGATAATTCTGAAAATAAAAATGTATTTTCACCATAAACTAAATGATAATGTATTTTAGAAAAATCGATAAAATTAATTATACTACATTTGGAATGGAAAAAAATTTCCCAAAAATAATTATTTATATTCATATATATCATATTAGGCATTATAAAATCATTTATAGGTCTTTGAAATCGATTAAAATATATAAAAATATAAAATATTTTTAGTCATGGATTCTTGGATATTAATTATAATATCATTATCAATGAAATTTGACATCATAAATCATTCTGAAAAAAAAACAAAAATGCATTTTCACTATAATCTAAAATATAATGTTTTTTATAAAAATCTCTGTAATTAACCATAACCTAATTATGATTTCTTTATTTAATTTATAAAATTTATTTTTTCAGTAATAATTCTTTATATATTATGATATCTTTTAAAATAAATATAATATCAATTATTTATTTTAGCAATCAGATTTTTTAAGTCATGATTAAATTTATGGGATTGATAAATATTTCCTTTTATACATTTAGTTAATTTTATCATTTCAATTAAATCCAGAGTGTTCAAAATATATATTTCATTAAATAGATTTTTATTCGAAAGAATAATAATTATTATAAAAGTGTATATATATTATAAAAATATAACTGTTTCATATTTTCATCCTAAAATAAATTCAACATATTGGAATGACATTGAAATATATTTTATAAAAAAATTATTTTAAAAATTGGATTTATGGAATAAACATTTTTTAATAAGAATGTAATTAAATTTTTAGTAACTAATGCATGGAAATGTAACACCTTATTAAAGCATTGACTTCCCTAATTGTAATTTGTGTGATTTTTGTATTTTAAAGGGGGGGCACCAATA